>CM039677.1:379145425-380468464 GCA_022496015.1 Hordeum marinum | reverse complement strand
CTCACCAAAGGAGCTTCACTCCCCGGCAACGGCACCAGAAAAGTCTTGATGACCCAAGTATAGGTGATTATTGTAGTACTTTCAATAAGTAAGAGTGTCGAAGCCAACGAGGAGCAAAAGGAAATGACAAGCGGTTTTCAGTAAGGTACTCTCTGCAAGGACTGAAATTATCTATAACCGATAGTTTTGTGATAAGATAATTCGTAACGGTAGAAAGAACTAAATGTAGCAAAGGTGCAGCAAGGTGGCCCAATCCTTTTGTAGCAAAGGACAAGCCTGGAAAAACTCTTATACAAGCAAAGCGCACCTGAGGACACATGGGAATTTCTGTCAAGCTAGTTTTCATCATGCTCATATGATTCGCGTTCGTTACTTTGATAATTTGATATGTAGGTGGACCGGTGCTTGGGTGTTGTCCTTACTTGGATAAGCCTCCCACTTATGATTAAACTCTCTCGCAAGCATCCGCAACTACGAAATAAGAATTAAGATAAATCTTACCATATCAGGATCCAAATCAGCCCCTTACGAAGCAACACATAAACTAGGGTTTAAGCTTCTGTCACTCTAGCAACCCATCATCTACTTATTACTTCCCAATGCCTTCCCCTAGTCCCAAATAATGTTGAAGTGTCATTTATTCGACGTTCACATAACACCACTAGAGGAAAGACAACATACATCTCATATCGAACGAATACCAAATTCACATGATTACTTATAACAAGACTTATCCCATGTCCTCAGGAACAACATAACTACTCACAAAGCATATTCATGTTCATAATCACAGGAGTATTAATATCATTAAGGATCTGAACATATGATCTTCCACCAAGTAAACAACCTAGCATCAACTACAAGGAGTAATCAACACTACTAGCAACCCATAGGTACCAATATGAGGTTTTGAGACAAAGATCGGATACAAGAGATGAACTAGGGTTTGGAGAGGAGAAGGTGATGGTGAAGATTTTGATGGAGATTGAACCCCTCTCGATGAGAGGATCGTTGGTGATGACGATGGCTTTGATTACCCGCTCTGGAGGGAGGTTTCCCCGACAGAACAGCTCCGCCGGAGCCCTAGATTGGTTCTGCCCAAGTTCCGCCTCGAGACGGGGGCGCTTCGTCCCGAAAGCTCTCTTATGATTTTTTTCCAGGTCAAAACCCTTCATATAGCAGAAGATGGGCACTAGAGGGTTGCCAGGGGCCCCACAAGCCATAGGGACGCGACCAGGTGGGTAGGGCGCGCCCCCCGGGCTTGTGACCTCCTGGTGGGTCCCCTCTGTTATTTCTTTCGCTCAGTATTTTTTATATATTCCAAAATAATTCTTCGTAACTTTTCAGGACTTTTGGAGTTGTGCAGAATAGGTCTCTCATATTTACTCCTTTCCTAGTCTAGAATTCCAGCTGTCGGCATACTCCCTCTTCATGCAAACCTTGTAAAATAAGAGAGAAAAGGCATAAGTATTGTACCATGATCTGTAATAACAGACCATAATGCAATAAATATCAATATAAAAGCATGATACAAAATGGATGTATCAACCACTAAGCCTACAAAGGATATACTCACTCCCGGTGGTGAGCATCGTGGTGGTGTTGATGGAGAAGGGTTGGTGATGACGACAGCGATGATTTCCCCTCTCCGGAGCCCTAAACAGGCTCCAGATCAGCCCTCCTAAGGAAGAACAGTAGGTGGCGGTGGCTTCCTCTCAAGAAAACACGATGAAATCTTCTCTCTGATTTTTTCCTCTACAGATGTGAATTTATGGAGTTGGAATCAGGGTTGAAGGGGCCACAAGGGCCCCACAAGCCATCTGGCTACCATCTAGAGGGGCGGCTGGTTGCGTGGTGGCCTTTTGGTCCACCCTCTCTGGTATTTCTTCGTTTCAAAATTCCTTATATATTCCAGAAAAATTTCAAAAAAAGTTTCGTCCAATTCTGAGAACTTTTATGTCTGCACAAAAATAACACCAAAGTAGTTCTTCTGAAAAAAACGTTAGTCCGGGATAAATTCATTCAAATTGTTCAAATTAGAGGACAAAACCAGAGCAAAAGTGTTTGGAAAATTAGATATTTTTGAGACGTATCAACTCCCCAAGCTTAACTCATTGCTTGTCCTTAAGAAATTCAGTTGATAAACTGGAAGTTATAAAGAAAACTTTTACGAAATCTTTTGTTCTCGTTATTATACACATGCTTAGCTAGTCCTCAGGTTTTCAGCATAAATCATAGATAAACACGTCCATAACAACAAATAGATATTACGTTAACTCATGGAAAACCATAACCGGCTAGAAAGCAATAATAAAACATCTCCTATGACAAGAATTTGTCAAAACGCTCATAATACAATATGGTGACATGGTATTTTGCTAGCCCTTTCTAAGACCGCAAAACATAAACGCAGAACACCTCTGAGATCAAATCAGCGACTAAACATTACAATTCAGGATAGAAAAGATCCAATCATGCTCATATCCAACATTAACTAAACTAAATGCAGAAGAATGACAATAGTGCTCTCAAGACTGGTGCTTTTAATAAGAAGGCGATGACTCAACATAAAAGTAAATAGATAGGCCCTTCGTAGAGGGAAGCACTGATTTGTAGAGGCACCAGAGCTCAAAGCTTAAAATAAGGATGAAATTATAATTTTTGAGCGGTGCACTTTTCTTGTCAACGTTACTACAAAGGTTTTCAATATTTTCCTTTCTAAACTTATTATTGGCGGTCCCCAAATAGAATAGTAAAGTTTACTCATATCCACCATCCAAACACGTCCCATGGCTAGCCGAATCCATGGTTGCCCCCCAAACAATCAACTGTCCCAAGGAGTTGGTGTAATTTATTTTGATTATGTGGGACTGGGCATCCCTCTTACCAGCCTTTCTCGTGCAATGACGGCGAATAAAAGACCATCGTGGGAATAACTTGCTTAGCATGGAAAATATTGACCGCCCCGTTGCTCCATGAGCAAGATGAGTGCACAAAAAGGAATGTTTATTTGAATATTTAGAGATGCAACCTGCAAATTTACTTGGAATAACACGGTAATACTTCATATAGGTAGGTATGGTGGACTCATGTGGAATAAATTGGTTTAAGGATTTGGATGCACAAGCAGCATTTCTGCTTACTACAGATGAAGGCTAGCAATGGGTTGAGAAGCGACCAGCTAGAGAGCAACAACCGTCATTAACATGCATCTTGAATAATTAACATTGGATGTAGCATGAGTAGGATATGCACACTCTCAATATAAACATCATCAAGGCTATATTTGTTTTGATTCAGTTACATGTTTGCACATGGGCCAAGTCAAACTACTTGAATTTCTCAGAGGGAAATACCATACTACCATACCATATTATAACCATTTTAATGCATGTTGACACACAACATAGATCATTATTAACTCCTAGCTATTTAGGCATGGCATGAGAAGCTATAATATCTAATTGTCATCACGAACATGTTTACTCATGATATACTGAATCAGGGTCAAACTGGCTAAACATATTTACAAAAACAGAAAGCAAAAAGAGTTCCTACCAGCTTCCATTTCTACAGACACTTCATCAAATATCATCATTATTGCATTTCACTTGCACGATTGAACGGTGTGATAATAATAATAGTGCAAGAATGCCGTGGAGTAAGCTGGAATCTGCATGGCAGTTTAAGACAAAGGATAAGACAAGGTAAAATTGGCTCTCTATTAGATCATCAATAAAGCATATACGAGCCACTCAAAATTTTCATCATTGTCTTCTCCTTTCAACAACTCAACAATATAAAAGAAATTCAGAGAAACACATTGAAATATTTTTGGAAGTTTTTTTGTTTTTTTCTTAAGCAAGCAAAGGTACTAAGGGGAAAACTAGAACGGGAAAAATTATTTATAGGGAAAGCTCCCAACAAGCAAAGGAAATCTTTTGGGGTTTTCTTTTTAGTACTACAGCTAAAGAAACGAGGAAAGGAAAAGAACTGAAAAGAAGCGAGAAATATTTTTGGATTTTCAAAGTTTTTCAAACACACAAGAAGAAAGCAAAAAATTAAAGCTAACATGGATATACAAGGAAAGAGGATGAGCACCGACAATTTGTATGAAGTGTGAGAACATGAATGTAATGTCGGTGATAAATACGTACTCCCCCAAGCTTAGGCGTTTGCCTAGCTTGGTAATCACCACTGGCGATCTGAGTAATAGTTGGAGTGGTAACTCATGGAGGCATTGCTAGCCTCCTCCTCTGCCAGACAAGCAGCCTCCGCTGCCAAGTGGGCAACCTCCATCGTAGCATTGTGCTCTCGTACCTTGTCCTCACGAACGTAATATCTTTGTCGATCCTCAAAGTCAAAAAGGGTAGGTGCAAGCAAAAAGACAGGCATGAGCGTGTATTTTCTAAATATTAGGTTGTACTCATAGCCTCTAGGATGTTCCACCAGAAATTCGTGAGAACGCATAGCTTCATAATCTAAATATTGTTCAGGCAAAATGGGATCATTAGGTATGGGTGCCACTCTGAAATGTGGAGCTATGCGGGATGCATAAATGCCTCCATATAGTTCTCCATTACTAGAGTTGGAGTGCAACCTTCGGGCAACAATTGCACCGAGGTTAAAATGTCGATCACCCGTCATAGCAAACCATGCCTCTTGGTCAAGATGACTAAGGACCCCGTTTCCAGATGGATGGAGCGGGCAAGTGATTTATTGGAAATGATACATGTTTATGTATGCAATCCAATGAGTCTTGTAGAATGCGGTGGATATCGTTATTTTCTTACCTTCACTGATGATTTGAGTAGATATAGTGTATATTTACTTATATTTACTTAATGAAACACAAGTCTGGATCGTTTGAAAAGTTCAAGCAAATTCAAAGTGAAGTTTAAGATCATCGTGACAAGAAGATAAAATGTCCGCGATATGATCGTGGAAGTGAATATCTAAGTTACGAGTTTCGTATACAACTTAAGACAATGTGAAAGTTGTTTCACAACTCATGCCTCCTGGAACACCATAGTGCGATGGTGTGTTCGAACGTCATAGTCGTGCTCTATTGGATATGGTGCGAATTATGATGTCTCTTATCCTTTTACCACTATCATTTTGGGGTTATGCATTAGAGACAACTACATTCACTTTAAATAGGGCACCATCTAAATCCGTTGAGATGACACCGTGTGAATTATGGTTTGATAGAAACCCAAGTTGTCATTTCTTAATGTTTGGGGCTGCGATGCTTGTGTGGAAAATGTTTTCACCGAATAAGCTCAAACCCAAAGCGGACAAATGCATCTTCATAGAATACCCTAAGAACAGTTGGGTGAACCTTCTATCTCAGATCCAAGCATAAAATGTTTGTTGCTAAAACTGGGTCCTTTCTCGAGAAAGAGTTTCTCTCGAAAGAATTGAGTGGGAGGAAGATAGAACTTGATGAGGTTGTTGAACCTTTGTTCAACCAGAGAGTAGCGTAGCACAGGAAGATGTTTCTATGAAGCCTACGTTGGTTGAAGAGGAAGTTAATGATGATGATCATGAAGCTTCAGATCAAGTTACTATCGAACCTCGTAGGTCGACAAGGACGTGTACTGCTCCTGAGTGGTGCGACAACCCTGTCTTAGAGGTCATGTTGTTGGACAACGATGAACCTACGAACTATGGAGAAGCGATGATGGGCCCGGAAACCAACAACTGGTTAGAGGCCATGAAATCCGAGAAAGGATCCATGTATGAAAACCAAGTATAGACTTTGGTGGACTTGCTCGTTGGACGGCAGGTCGTTAATGGATCTTTGAAATGAAGATTGATGCTGATGGTAAATGTCACCATTTGTAAAGCTCGACTTGTTGCAAAGAAGTTTACGACAAGTTCAAGGAGTTGACTGCGATGAGACTTTCTCACTCCTAGCGATGCTAAAATCTGTTGAAATTATGTTAGCAGTTGCTGCACTTTCAATTATGAAATCTGGCAGATGGATGTCAAAACATCGTTTCCTTAACGGTTTACTTGAGGAAAGGTTGTATGTGATACAACCAGAAGGTTTTGTGAGTCCTAAGAATGCTAAAAGGTGTGCAAGCTTCAGTGATCCTTTTATAGACTGAAGCAAGCATCTCGGAGTTGGAATGTACACTTTGATGAGGTGATCAAAGTTTTTGAGTCTATACAAAGTTTATGAGAAACTTGTATTTGCAATAAAGTGAGTGGGAGGACCATAGAGTTTCTGATAAGTATATGTGGATGACATATTGCTATTCGAAAATAATGTGGAATTTCTGGAAAGCATAAACGGTTGTTTAAAAAGTGATTTTCAAAGGAAGACCTGAATAAAGCTACCTAATTGTTAAGCATCAAGATCTATAAAGATAGATCAAGATGTTTCATAAGACTTTCAATGAGTACATACCTTGACAAGATTTTGAAAGAGTTCAAAATGGATTAGTCAGAGAGAAGTGTTCTCGCCTGCTTTGTAAGGTGTGAAGTTGAGTGAGACTCAAAGCTCGGCCACGGCAGAAGAAAGAGAAAGGACGAATGTCGTCCCCTATGCCTTAGCCATAGGCTCTGTATAGTATGCCATGATGTGTACCGCACCTGTGTGTGCCTTGCCATGAGTGCGTCAAGGGGTACAAGAGTGATCCTGGAGTGGATCACAGGACAACGGTCAAGATTATCCTTAGTGACTAAAATACTAAGGAGATGTTTCTCCATTATGGAGGTGATAAAGACTTCGTCGTAAAGAGTTACTTCGATGCAAGCTTTAAAACCAATCCGGATGACCCGTAGTAGCAATCTGGATACATATAGTGGAGCAGCCATTTGGAATAGTACCAAGTGGAGTGTGGTAGCAGTGTTTACGGTTTGACATAGAGATTTGCAAAGTACACACGGATCTGAGTGTCGCAGACCCGTTGACTATAAGACCTCTCTCACATGCAAAGCATGATCGAGCCCCAAAACTCATTGGGTGTTAGATTCATAACAATGCGAATCACATGGTGATGTGAACTAGATTATTGACTCTAGTGCAAGTGGGAGACTATTGGAAATATGGCCTAGAGGCAATAATAAATTAGTTATTATCATATTTCCTTGTTCATGATAATCGTTTATTATCCATGCTATAATTGTATTGATCGGAGACTTAGATGCATGTGTCGATACATAGACAAAACCATGTCCCTAGTATGCCTCTAATAGACTAGCTCGTTGATCAAAGATGGTTAAGGTTTCCTGGCCATGGACATGAGATGTCATTTGATAAACGGGATCACATCATTAGGAGAATGGTGTGATGGACAAGACCCAAACTACAAACGTAGCATATGATCGTGTCAGTTTATTGCTACTATTTTTTGCATGTCAAGTATATGTTCCTATGACCATGAGATCATGCAACTCATGGATACCGGGGGAGTGCCTTGTGTGTATCAAACGTCACAACATAACTGGGTGACTATAAAGGTACTCTACAGGTATCTCCGAGGGTGTCTGTTGAGTTGGCATGGATCAAGACTGGGATTTGTTACTCCGTGTGATGGAGAGGTATCTCAGGGCCCACTCGGTAATACAACATCACAACAAGCCTTGCAAGCAATGTGACTAAGTGTTAGTAATAGGATCTTTTATTAAGGAACGAGTAAAGAGACTTGCCGGAAACGAGGTTGAACTAGGTATGGAGATACCGACGATCGAATCTCGGGCAAGTAACACACCGAAGAACAAAGGGAGCATCATACGGGATTAACTGAATCCTTGACATACAGGTTCAACCGATAAAGATCTTCGTAGAATATGTAGGAACCAATATGGGCATCCAGGTCCCGCTATTGGTTATTGACCGTAGAAGTGTCTCGGTCATGTCTACATAGTTCTCGAACCCCCAGGGTCTGGACACTTAAGGTTTGGTGACGTTTCGGTAGTATAGAGTTATGCATGGTGGTGACCGAAGGTTGTTCGGAGTCTCGGATGAGATCCCGGACATCACGAGGAGCTCCGGAATGGTCCGGAGGTAAAGATTGATATATAGGAAGTCCTATTTTGGTCGCCGGAAAAGTTTCGGGCTTATCGGTAGTGTACTGGGAGTGCCGGGAGTGTATCGGAAGACCATCGGGAGGGGTATTTCGACCCAAGATGCTACATGGGCTGTGGGAGAGTGAATACCAGCCCTTAGTTGGCTGGTGGAAGTCCCACACAAGGCCCATGAGGCTGGGAAGAAAAGTCCAAAGAGAAAAAGGTGGGAAAAGGCAAAAATAGGATGAATCCTAGTCCTACTAGGATTGGAGGTGGATTCCACCTCTCCTACATGGTTCGGCCGACCCAAAGGCTGGCTCTCTGAGAGACAAGCCTCCTCCTCTCTTCCTCTTATATATACTAGAGGTTTTAGGGTTTTTTGCACTAGATTTTTAGCCACGTGTTGCCCGTTCCTCTAGTGCATAGTTTCTCCTCTAGATCGGATTTCTGCAGTGCTTAGGTGAAGCCCTGCCAGAATAGCTCCACCACCATCGCCGGAGTGCCGTCACGCTGCCGGGGAACTCTTCTACCTGTCCGCTCCCTCTTGCTGGATCAAGAAGGCGGAGATCGTCATCGAGCTGTACATGTGCTGAACGCGGAGGTGCCGTCCATTCGGTGCTAGATCGGAAGGACCGTGATCGAGCTCGCGGGACGGATCATGATGAGTTCGCGGGACGGATCGTGACGAGATCGTGGGACGGATCATGATGAGTTCGCGGGACGGATTGTGATGAGTTCGCGGGACGGATCGTGATTGGATCGCGGGACGGATCGTGATGAGATCGCGGGACGCTTGGCGATTTGGATCGCGAAGACGTTCAACTACACCAACTGCGTTTCTTAAGGCTTCCCGCTTAGCGATCTACAAGGGTACGTAGATCCACTCTCCCTCTCATAGATGCTCATCATCATGGATAGATCTTGCGTGTGCGTAGGAAAATTTTTGTTTCCAATGCAACGTTCCCCATCAAATTCTCCTTGGTTTCCTTCCATATATGATATTTCAGCCAAAAAATGGAAAACACATTTTTCTTCTCTTTTGGAGGATTAGCGTTTGAAACAACCGAGAATTAATAAAGATCCGGTGAAAACAAAATAAAAATCACTTTAAAAATATCACAAATTCTTGAGCCATAAAGTGGTCATTGGGTTTGGAGCAAGTTGAGTCGGTGTGATCGACTGGGTACTCGGACCATTTGGTGTTGCATCAACGCCCGGGTACTGGGCTCCGACGGTTTTGACACAATGTCATCAATGACATTCACCACTGTCAGGTTACCCTCCGGGCTAGACGGATAAACATCCATGTGTGCACCCCTTTCAACTTCATCGTCGTATTCTATTGGAATCAGCTCTTTCGGTTATGTCAGCACATGCCGACAACTCGTGGGTGTTAATTCCATGACATACTCGGATAAATTTCAAAGAATATAAATGATTGTCGAAGTAGCGGCATCAGTTTCGGCATGTTCTCATCATTGTTGGTAGTTTGCTCGGAGTCTTTGTTGTTGGTCGATGTGGAAACCATACGATAACAAACGTCACATATGGTGTATTTTGAAAATGAGTATTATATATGTTTTCTACCCATTTAAATGGGCTAGATAGGATAGTTTTACAAATTCAAGTAATTTTAAAAACCATATTTTCAAACTCTAACTTGAAATTACACATGTTATGTATTGAAATCGCTCAGAAAAATGTATAATGTGTAGATTGCAAATATGCTATTATCCTGCATGTTAATTATCTAACATTTTGTTTAGGGTGTACACTTGATTCATACATTTGTACGCATTTAAATTGGCTATATAGGATAATTTTACAGATACAAGTACTTATTGTAAAAAAAATCATATTATACCAAACCCTAACTCGCATTAAATATGTTATACATGAAAGTCGCTAACAAAAATGTGCAGATTCCAAATATATTGTTACTTGCATGTTACTTAATTCTAATTTTTTGAGGATGTATGCTTACATATATATGGTGTATTTAGAAAATATCTATTATATATGCTTTTACCCATTTAAATTAGCTAGATAAGATAGTTTGATGGTCTCTCAAAATCTATTATTGGTCCCATAGGGGATGTATATGCAAAAGGTTACCATAGGCACATAATCATCCTCTCTATTTTCCCCAATGCAAAATATACCAACCCATATATGAGCTTTATGTAAACGAAAGGCTTAATGTTGATCTCAATATTATTTGAGATTGTGCCTATAAAGATTTTTTTAAGAATATCATTGTTGATATGCAACCTTAAACATTGTTATGCACGTACTTACGATTTTTTGGGTGGAGATATCTAAGATGTGCTCTTGTGTGCATGTTATCATTGAGTACAAAAATGTCTTAGTCTAATGTATTACTTGTTGGACATCATTGAGAAGGAACGCCAGCAAAGGCGTAAATTGATACAGGAACCTAGGTATATATTTGTGTTGTCTAATAAATTGGAAATTTTCGGTATACATAAAAGATTGTCCCACCTTTATGTCTTTGCGGAACACCAGTCATCATGTTGCTTCTCGTACGACATCACGAATTATTTCAAGGGATTTGCTATGTCGTCGAGTGTGTGTATAAGGAGTGATTTTTTTTCTCTTGTTGCGACGCACGGACACGTCTGCTAATAAAATAATGTACAATGCATACGTTAAAAAGTATAAATAAAACTAAAGGTATTTTTCCAAAAAAAATATAACCTTGCATATAAAATAGTTAGTGCATGTCGACAAATGTTTCCAACATATACAAACAATGTTTACAAAAACAAATGCACAATGTGTATGAACAAGTACACATAGATTTTTTTTTGACAAATTTGAATTGTGTATATTTACAATTTAAACTTGTATGGAAAACATGTTCTTGATGTATAAAAATATATAATGAGTATGAAAAAATCAGATATTAAAAATATATGTTTAAACAAAATTTAATCGTGAATTTGGAAAATGTTGAATGTGTATATATATATTTTCCTTTTGTATACAAAAAAATGTTTATTGAAAAAGAGACATTAAAATATGTGTTTTAAAAGGGTTAATCAAGTGTTTTTAAACTGTATATATAAATTGTCCCTGGTGTATACGAAAAAACGTACAATATGTATGAAGAAAGTAGACGTAAAAAAATACAAGTTATCAAAAACATGCATATATAAATCACGTTTTTGAAAAATGTTAAACGTGGACCTAAAAGTTGTTCTTGGTTTAAAGAAAATTTATTCAATGGAAACAAATAAAACATATAAAAACTAAAAAATAAACACATAGGGCAAAGGAAAAAAAAGGAAGAAAAGCAAAATCCCAGTAAAAACAGAAAAACAAACAACAAGATAAGGAAAAATAGAAAAGACAAAAGCGATAGAAACTATAAAATAAGCGAAGAAAATGATGGAAAATATAAAACCGATAAAAAAACAAAACAAAACAAAACGATAAAGAAAATCATACATACTGTTGTAGAATGAAAGTAAAAGAGACAAACGAAGAGTCCAAATGATTTCACTTAGTTCCATTGCGATGTTGGAGACCCAGATATATACATGATGAAGGGATGTGTTGGGGAAACACCTCTTCCCCAACACACACCTCCTCGAAGGCATCCCTTCCATACAATTGATCACATGTGCTATTTCTCAACACTCTCCTCCCTTGATCAATTCGTCATTTGTATATTGCAAACTGAAAACTCCTTCAAAAAACCCTGTGGGAAAAATTGAGAAGAAACCTTATAACAATAAGCCATTGAAACTCATTTAGAACCCAATGGGAAAAATATAAGGAGAACCCAATATGGCATACATCCGCAATTGTATTTATATTGTCTCGTTAAAAACCTTACATGAGAAACCATCATGGAAAAATCAAAGGGAAAAAGAGTACCATATGAATGATCTAAAGATCACCAACGAGTTATAACTTGGGATTTTACTCCCCCTAAACTTTGCAGACATCAATGTTATCTCATACCAATTTCACAAATCCGATTCTGGAATATAAACATTGGTAGAGGCACTGTGAATCTCACAATAATTTGTTTGCAGATTATCCTCTTACATTTCTGTAATTCGTGAGGGTAAATATAACCCATAAGCAATAGAAGTGACATTATCTTGGTAGATAGTGATAATTGATTCCAATGAATCTCCACATGATCTCACATGTGGTTAGTCATTCTGCGAAGCCATGTATATATTTTCATGCTTCAATTTTTTTATGGTAGAATGTTCAGATGAAGGACCCATTTAGAGTCTATTCTGAAGGCTTCACTCATAATACTCTTCCAGTAAATTCAGTCTTTGATATGTCATTGTTGGGATTAGATTATCAGCCACTATTAGAATATCACACCATGGTCCCGTCTTGATTTTCCCGATGGAATTAATCAAGACATTTTGTGTCTTGGACATACATGAGGATATTCCTTACACCAACCATTATACCTTTTATTGGGGATTGCACTCTCAATAAATTCCCAACAAATATAATATCAGGCCTGGCATATTTTGCAATGTGTATGAGTGCTCTAATGGTACTCATATATGGAATTCATGTCCACTATCACTTCACCATCTCCCCTGGGTTTGCATGGGCTTGTGTCCAATGTCAGGTATAATAGGACCATATGTGTCTTTGATAAGATATATCCATACTAAACATTTTTAATATGTCTAGATATATGAAGACTGTCATACATTTATTCCCGAGGGAATATGCTCAAGCTATAAACTTAGCATCATTTGGTTTGACCCAAATATCCGTCTCAAAATGATTATGTGTATGTAATATGTCTTGTATAGACATTGATGATAAAATTATTCACACCAATAACATGATGTTAATCCAATTAAGGATCTCTTCATGAATACACATCAACAATCATTAGCATTAGAGTAATCCTTATCAAGGAGTAACAAACTTAGTCGGTTGTACCACACAACTCTCTGACATCTTAAGAGTCATAGAGTGACTTCTGAAGCTTCACACACACACATGTTGCGATTTATCATTGGATTCAGAATATTAAGCCATTTCAATGACTTCAATATATATCCCTAACTCAAACCCACTACTCACATTTGCCCCTAATTTAAAAGCCTGCTCAAAAATGCCCCTCCGCCATCATGTTTCCTTATAGAAATGTCTTTTCGTGTCGTTACCGTCCGGTCAAAGGGCTTTGACCGTCAACTTGACATTTTCTGGACATTTGTTGCGCTGGTCTCCTTATGAGATTGACATGCGAACCCACACTAAAAATAAAAGGAAAAAACTCATTCTCCCCTCTCTCACACACACTTACATGTGGGGCCAAACTACAAAAAATAAAAAAATGGGACCCACGTCAAGGTCAATAGCGGTCCACGCCGAAAAACATGCCCAGTCGTTAACGGCTGCGCTCGCTGGTGGCTCGTCGGCGACTCACCGTAGGTGGCCAGACTACCACAGTCGGGGGGCGTGAGGCTGGGGCAGCTTCACGAGGCACTCGAGGCACACTGGGGCACGACATGCCTAGCGGGGCGCACGCACAACCGATCCAACTGAGCTCGGTCATCGCAGCCAGCTCCGGGCAGGGGCCTCCGGGACTGAAATCGAGCACGGGAAGATGGGATTAGGGGCATGAGCTTTCCTCTACGACATCACGGTGGTCGGGTAGGTCAAAAGTGGATCGAGGCGGCCGAATTTAGGAGGGGAAGAGTGACGGCCGTGACGGAGGTTGATGTTCCCGGCATCGTGTAGAGGCGGCCCCAGGCCTGATTGAACTCACACGTCAGAGGAGAGGCACCCTACGAATCTCATAGACATGCTCGTACCTCTCGATCTGGCCTCTGGCCGCGGTGGCTAGCAACGACGTCTTCGGCAGAAGCTTTCTACGCTCTAATCTGACATCGTCCCCGTCCATGGCATTGCCTTATGCCACCGTCTGCCTCGACCTCCATCCACGTTCCCTGCCAGACCATCTAGAACCTAGCACCATAGCCCTCACACGCAGGCGCGCCCCATCCCTCACCAGAGACGACCACCGGAGCTGCCAAACCTCGCCACGACCACGGGGGGACGGTGTTGACCGTGACAGCGGGTCACATGGCCCACATGTCAGGGAGAGAGGGGGGGCTCTGAGTGAGTGTATTTTTATATTTTTTGTTTTGTTTTTAGTTCGACCCAACATGTAAGCATGTGAAAGAGAGAGGGTGAAAGAGTTTTTGCAATTTATTTTTTTACACTAGGTCCCACCTGTAAGTGACACATGGAGCCAGGGCAAAATGTCCAACAAGCGTCCACATAACGGTCAAAGCCTTTTGACCGGACGAAAACGAAATGGAAGGGCATTTCCGTGAGGGGAACTAATGGAAGCGGGGCAAATTTGTGCATGCTTCGACATTAGGGGCAAACGTGAGTAGGTGGTTCAAGTTAGGGACATAAATGCAAATGGCCCTATATATATATATATATCCGGACTGAATGATCCACGTGAGTATGTATCCATTACATATATCAACAACATGGATTTTTACTGCCAATTTAGCATCGAAACATAATTCCACTCATACCGAAAAGGTATGCTACATTGTAACCGATGTCACGTCTCTGCAGAAACCCTTGCGCTACAAGCCTTGCTTTCTCACCACCTCATCTATTTTTATTTCTGAACGAAAAAACACTTCTCTTCACCATGGAAGGTATTATGAGGATTAACTTTTACTATAGTAAAAACCTCTCTTTTGATGAGCGAGTGCTACTCTTCTTAATTGCTTCCTTTCATTTCAACCATTATAAGTGCCAACAACATTCTCCATGGATTTTGGTTCAGAGCCCAAAAGAATTCAACAATTCTCAAGAACAAATTTATGTCGACATATGTAGACTTTCAATATATGATTCTCAAGAATAAATATCATTTGTGGAATTCTCGTTATGCCTCTTAAGTCCTTGTGATTTCCCACAAAAACGGAGTCAAGGTGTTTCGATGTCCCAACACCATAAAAATGTGTGCATATCTGTACTGGGCTCTGGATGACGTGCATCCATCAGGTGTCATTCAACATGGGGTTGAATCACATTTACTGATTGAGGACGCCATTTCCTCTATTTGCGCGGAAACATATGAGAACTTAATCTCATGTGACCAGAATTCTCTCCCTCTTGCTCTCATCTTGGGATACGAGTGGTTATTAGGTACCTCCACTTGTTCTGGTAGCTAATAACCACTCATATCCAAAGATGAGAGCAAGAGGGGAGAATTACCATAGTTATTCCTTGCATAGATCCCAAATATATGTCAAGGCCCTTAATGTATGTTGAGGTGGTGATCTCGATATGCAACCGAATTACTACAGATGGGAAAATTTTCATCGATTTCCACGTACAAACTGCAAGGGGACGGAATATTATATGCATTTTGTTTCATATAGACCAAATATGTGACGTGTGAGACCATATGTTAGCACCAAAAAAATGTTGGATCATCACATTCTTTAGAAATGGGCATGAATTTTGACTCTCTTTGAGAAGAGATCTAGCCACACCATTCTGGATAGGTACACGACGTACTAAACATGACCATAGATTTTTCATGAATCAAATTCAACGACATTTCCATTTCCATGGAATTATCCCATGCATAGGATAATTTGTTCCAAATTCGTCAATTTCAGCACCTGATTCAGTAAACATATGGTTTTGTGTGGATGATACAGACCTAAGACCATCTTCTAGATGTGTCTATGAATACCATGAAATACCAACATAACCTACACAATGTTTTAATATTTGTGCATCATTCTTGAATGCATTCAAGAATAATGAGTGGCTCATTTCAAATTTTAAGGCGACAATGCCTTAAAACTAATTCCTCTATGGCACATGCAGTGCACATAAAATATTTCGACTGTCGGGAATATTGCAACTTTATTGTGGCCAACAAAATTATCAATAATTTTTCTACTCGTCCTCATACCAAACTGATAAAGGAGGAAAAATTATTGTGTACGCAACAATACTGAGTATAAATTTATTCGTACACTCGATTTCTCATAGCCATCATGTCACATGGACAAGATGTTCCAAATTATACTACATGTAGTAGTACGATTATATGCTAATGATATATTGGAGTAACCAGGATACAAGACTCGATCTACGAAATATCATTCCACAAGCATATCATCAATGTAGAGGAATTCATTCTCCTACTACGCCAGAATATTTCCTGGTTGTCCATTTGAAGTAGAACTTCAAACTTATCCCATTTAACTCATTTGCCTTCTCCAATGAGTCGGTGATATGATTGAACCCAGAACTTGACAGTTTAGTAATCATTAGTATGAGATTTCATACAACCACCCATTTGACAGACTTGGGAGTTGTCATTGTGATCATTGATGTAAATGATCCATTCTTTTGCGAGGTATACTCCATTTTTGCTTGTCATTTTTGAATCACTTTACGTTCAACTCCTTGTGGTTCTCTAGCCACACAATTGCTTAGTACTATAAGCACTAGCACATATTTCATGTAATGGTATAACACCCCTTGGGTGTACCCGATGATTCTATACAAGAAGTTTATCATATTTTCACCCTGAAATGAAGATGGTATTTCTTTCACCATCATAGGAGAATGTAAAGTGCAGCAAGGACACACAATCAGATCAAGATCTAAGACTGCCTTATCACATAATCTCAACTTAGTGTTGATTTATAGACAACAAAATTATAAGCATATACAGACTTGAAGTCCTTAATATAAATGAATACTCATTCATGTGATGCTTATGACAACATATCTCTCCTTAAGGTAGTCTCAATGGGCAAATGGATATTCATCGTCCATTAAATGCTCAGTTTGAGAACCGAGACATTGCGATGTCACATAAATGAAAATTTGCACATTCCAACTATTTATAAATAGCCATGCCATTCTCTATAGGTGGAGTTTCAGTGGAGACAAGGCCAATGGTCGACAAAATCATTAATGTCCATGACCCATGTTCAATCATGACTTCCACCTTGTGTCATCACATCACATTTCCTTTCGAAAAAAGGCTAGACATATATTGCATGAAATGCTCGTGCATTAGTTTATCTTCAGTAAATTAAGTATAATGAAAATGCTATGGCTAAGCATAATCATAATTACGGTGCTTCTTAGTGACTCATAGAGTAAGCCTTCACAAGAAGATAATCATCACAATATGATGTAGTTCTTCAAATTAAAGGTGGTCACCTAACAAATAATAAACCTTTATTCACATAAAACACATAGATGTAATCAACCACCTAGTGGTGCCTCACTCTTATGGACATTTCAGTCAATCATAGCCTCTTCACAACTTTATGTTATTTAAACATATGAAGGTAATTACCACAAAGTGGTATAATCTCTCAGTTGTGAATACAGTTTAATTCACTGCTATGATTACGTCTCATAAGTCATGTATGCATGGGAGGTAATCAGCAAAATATGCAAGTATTTTGCATAATTCTGTTCATAGGAAAATGTGTGATATACTCGCCACCGTTGTCTTGGATTCCACCCCTAATGCAGTATGTGACACTACAGTCACAACCAATGACAAATGTTACAAAGTTTTCAATTATTAGGAAAATCATCTTGAAGGTAGGCACCAACAGTGTAGGCCTCATAATGGCTATGTCACAAAACTATTTGTGATTGGTCCATGTTATAATATTATCATTCTAGGATCCTTTTTGGGCAATTATATGTCAATTAATATTATGTTTGAGCACTAACCTATTAACCTAGTCCCAAGTGCGAGTTGTTATTTTTTGCATTTTTTTAGCTTTTCAGGTTTATGGTGCCAAATTAAGTCCAATTGCCATGAAACTTTTTGATGATTTTTTCTGGACAAAAAGAAGATCTGGAAGCTTCGGGAGAAGGCCGAAGGCCACACAAGGAAGGCAACACACAACAGGGCGCGCCTAGCCGGTGGTCGTGCCCTGATGTGTGCTGGCCCCCTTGTGCGCCTCCCGACGCCCCTCTGTGGCCTATAAATTGAAATAAATCCCAAAGACCCTAGAGACCTCCCAAAACACATTTTCCGACGCTGCAAGTCTCTGTTTTGCCGTGTGCCCATCTGGAGACCTATTCTGGTACCCTACCGGAGGGGGGATCGATCATCGAGGGCCTCTACATCAACCTTGCTGCTCCCATGGTGATGTGTGACTAGTCTACCACAGACCTACGGGTCCGTAGTTAGTACCTAGATGCCTATCTCTCTCTCCCTCCCTCTCTCTCTCTTGATCTTCAATACAAAGTTCACTGCATCTTCGCGGTGATCTATTCAATGTAATCTTCTTGTGCGGTGCGTTTGTTGGTATCTGATGAATTGTGGTTTTATGTTCAGATTATTCATGAAAAATATTTGAGTCTTCTCTGAAATCTATTATGATTCTTATTTGCACGATTATTATAGCTTCGTAAATCTCTTCGATCTATTGAAATAGTTTGGCCAACTAGATTGATATTTCTTCGGTGGGAGGTGTGTGCTGTAGTGGGTTAGATCTGGTGGTGCTCTATATCCTGCTAACAGAAAGGGACAAGACACTGATAACCCACAAGTGTAGGGGATCGCGACAGTCTTCACGTGTAGTATTTCACCCTAATTTATTAATTTGACACAAGGGGAGCGAGAGAATATTTATTGGCCTTGACAGTTGAGTTGTCAATCAACTGCACTGAGGATATATCTCTACAATGAAGGTTTAGTAGCATGGCAAATAGTAGTAGCAAAAGAAACAGTAATAGTGATAGTAGTAGTTTTGTAGCAGGCGTGACAGTAGCAATAACAATAGTAACTTGGAAAGATTGAGTATATGTAACGCATAGGCACATGGATCGGTGATGGATAATGCTTTAGATGACATTGATTATATAACAGTTACACACTAGGACAACAAAGAACTAGCTCAGATTCATCAATTTAATGTAGGCATGTATTCCGTATATAGTCATATGTGCTTGCAATAAGAACTTGCATGACATCTTTTGTCCCCCCCTCTGGTGGTAGTGGGATCCTATTGGAAACTAAGGGATATTAAGTCCTCCTTGTAATAGAGAACAGGAACAAAGCATTAACACATGGTGAATACATGAACTTCTCAAACTACGACAATCACCAGAAAGAATGCCAATTATTGTCACCTTGGGGTATGCGGATCATTACACGTGATAGGTACATATAACTTGCAAGATAGTATCCAGATCACTCTTATATTCATGAAAACATAATAGGTTCAGATCTGAAAATCATGGCACTCGGGCCATAGTGAGAAGCATTAAGCATAGCAAAGTCATAGTAACATCAATCTCAGAACATAGTGGATACTAGGGATCAAGCCCTATCAAACTTAACTCGATTACACAATCAATTCCATCCAATCCCACCACCATCAAGTGATGACCCACAAGTATAGGGGATCTATCTTAGTCCTTTAGATAAGTAAGAGTGTCAAACCCAACGAGGAGCAGAAGGAAATGACAAGCGGTTTTCATTAAGGTATTCTCTGCAAGCATTGAAATTATCGGTAACAGATAGTTTTGTGATAAGATAATTCGTAACGGGTAGCAATTGATAAATGTAGAAAAGGTGCAGCATGGTGGCCCAATCCTTTTGTGTAGCAAAGGACAAGCCTGGACAAACTCTTATATAAAGCAAAGCACTCCCAACGACACATGGGAATTTCTGTCAAGCTAGTTTTCATCATGCTCAGATGATTCGCGTTTGTTACTTTGAAAATTTGATATGTGGGTGGACCGGTGCTTGGGTGCTGCCCTTACTTGGACAAGCCTCCCACTTATGATTAACCTCTCTCGAAGGCATCTACAATTACGAAAGAAGAATTAAGATAAATCTAACCATAGCATGAAACACATGGATCCAAATCAGCCCCTTGCGAAGCAATGCATAAACTAGGGTTTAAGCTTCTGTCACTCTAGCAACCCATCATGTACTTATTACTTCCCAATGCCTTCCCCTAGGCCCAAATAATGGTGAAGTGTCATGTAGTCGATGCTACTTCTCGAGCATGCGTTGGTTTCCATGAAGAGGAACAGATGATGCAGCAAAGTAGATAAGTATTTCCCTCAGTTGTTGAGAACCAAGGTATCAATCCAGTAGGAGATACAAGCAAGTCCCCAATAGGTGTACCTACACAAGGAATCAAACTCTTGCACCCAATGCTATAAAGGGGTTGTCAATCCCTTTAAGGTTACTTGCAAGGATGACATCTGATAGATATAGATTGCTTTCCGTAAAGTAAAACAATACATAAAAGTAATGAAGCAAAGTATTTTTGGTATTTTTGGTTTTAGATCTGAAAGTATAAGATGGAAAATAGACCCTGGGGCCATAGGTTTCACTAGAGGCTTCTCTCAGGATAGCAAGTATTACGGTGGGTGAACAAATTACTGTCGAGCAATTGATAGAAAAGCGAATGATTATGAAGATATCCAAGGCAATGATTATGCATATAGGCATCACGTCTATGTCAAGTAGACCGAAACAATCCTGCATCTACTACTATTACTCCACACATCGACTGACTCCTACCTACATCTAGAGTATTAAGTTCATAAAGAACAGAGTAACACATTAGGTAAGATGACTTGATGTAGAGGGATAAACTCAAGCAATATGATGAAAACTCCATATTGTTATCCTTGATGGCAACAATACAATACGTGCCTCGCTACCCCTACTTTGTCACTGGGTGAGGACACTGCAAGATTGAACCCAAAACTAAGCACTTCTCGTATTGCAAGAATTACCAATCTAGTTGGCCAAACCAAATCAATAACTCGAAGAGACTTGCAAAGATATGAAATCATGCATATAAGAATTCAGAAAAGACTCAAATAATATTCATGGATAATCTGAACATAAAACCACAGTTCATCGGATCTCGACAAACACACCGCAAAAGAGTATTACATCGGATAGATCTCCATGAAGATCATGAAGAACATGGTATTGAAGAGCAAAGAGAGAGAAGAAGCCATCTAGCTACTAGCTATGGACCCGAAGGTCTGTAGCGAACTACTCACGCATCGTCGGAGGGGCAATGGAGTTGATGTAGATGCCCTCCGCGATCGAATCCCCATCCGACAGATTATCAGAAAAGGCTCCAAGATTGGATCTCTCGGGAACTGAGGCTTCTGGCGGCGGAAAAGTGTTTCTGTGGCTAGTTCTGATAGTGATGGAATATTTGGGAATTTATAGGCCGAAGATTAGGGTTAGGAGAGTTGTCGTTGGCCCACAAGCCTGCCCGACGTGCCCTACCCCCTGGGTGCGGCCCTAGGGCTTGTGGCCCCATGGTGGCTCCCCTGCCTTGGTTCTCAAGTATTGTAGTTTCCTTTCGTTCCAGAAAAAATCATTACGAAGGTTTTATTCCGTTTGGACTCTGTTTAATTTTCCTTATCTACAATTCTCAAAAACAAGGAAAAAACAGAAACTGACACTAGGCTTTAGATTAATAGGTTAGTCCCAAAAATAATATAAAATATTATATTAATGCATATAAAACATCCAAAACAGGTAATATAATAGCATGGAACAATCCAAAATGATAGATATGTTGGAGACGTATCAGCATCCCCAAGCTTAATTCTTGCTCGTCCTCGAGTAGGTAAATGATAAAAACAAAATTTTTGATGTGGAATGCTACCTATCATATTTATCCATGTAATATTCTTTATTTTGGCATGAATATTCAGATCCGTCAGATTCAACACAATAGTCTAATATTGACATAAAAGCAGTAATACTTCAAGCACACCAACAAGGTAGTCGTGTCCTTTCGAAATAACATGGCCTTATAAAGTTATCCCTACAAAATCATATGGTCTGGATATGCTCCATCTTCCCCACACAACGTATCTAAATCATGCACAACCCCGATGAACAAGTCAAGCAATTGTTTCACACTTTTGGTGTTCTCAAACCTTTTCAACTCTCACGCAATACATCAGCGTGAGCCATGGATATAGCATTATAGGTGGAATAGAATATGGAGGAGGTGCAAGGAAAAAAAGGAGAACATAGTCTCACATCAACTAGGCGTATCAACAGGCTATGGAGATTCCCATCAATAGATATCAATGTGAGTGAGTAGGGATTACCATGCAACAAATGCACTTAAAGTTATAAGTGTATGAAAGCTCAAAAATAAAACTAAGTGGTCGTGCAAAATGAATATCCACTAGTTATATGAAAGTGACAAAATAGGAGACTCTCTATCATGAAGATCATGGTGCTACTTTGAAGCACAAGTGTCGAAAAGGTAGTAGCAATTGTCTATTCTCTCTTTCTCTCATTTATTATTATTATTTATTATTCTGACGGGCTTCTTTGGCCTCTTTTATTTTTTTGTTTGGGCTTCACTGGACTCTTTTAATTTTTGTAAAGTCCGGATACTCATCCCAACTTGTGAGGGGGTCATGGCTCCATCATCCTTTTCTATCATGGGACAATGATCTATTAATGAAAAATCATCGCACTTTTATTTACTTATAACTCAAAGAAAAAGAAATTGCAACTCGATTCCTATGAAAAAATATGACTCTATATGCAATATAAAGTGATGATGCAAGTCATAAAAAACTACATGGTGGAAGTTGCATGGCAATATATCCCGGAATGGCTATGGAAATGCCATAATAGGTAGGTATGGTGGCTGTTTTGAGGAATATATGGTGGCTGTTTTGAGGAAGGAGGGTTTGCTATACCGGCGAAAGTTGTGATGTACTAGAGAGGCTAGCAAAGATGGAAGGGTGATAGTGCGTATAATCCATGGACTCAACATTAGTCATAAAGAACTCACATACTTATTGCAAAAGTCTATTAGTTATCAAACAAAGCATTAGACGCATGCTCCTAGGTGAGAGGTTGGTAGGAGTTAACCATCGCACACTCCCGACCCTCACACAAAGGTCGACAATCATTAAACAAATCATGCTCCGACTTCGTTACATAACGGTTCACCATACGTGCATGCTACGGGAATCACAAGCTTTAACACAAGTATCTCTTCCAATTCATAACTACTCACTAGCATGACTCTCATATTACCATCTCTATTATCTCAAAACTATATGCAAGGAATCAAACTTCTCATAGTTTTTAATGCACTTAATATGAATGTTTTTATTATATCCCTCTTGGATGCCCATTATATTAGGACTAAATTCATAACCTAAAAAAATTACCATGTTATTTTAATAAACTCTCAAAATAATATAAGTGAGGAGCGAGAGTTCAATCATTTCTATAAAATATAACACCACCATGCTCTATAAAGATATAAGTGAAGCACTAGAGCAACATTGCCTAGCTCAAAAGATATAAGTGAAGCACATAGAGTATTCTAACAAATTGATGATTCAGCATGTCTCTCTCAAAAGTGTGCATCAAGGATGATTGTGGAAAACTAAAAATAAAAGAATCATATCATACAAGATGCTCCAAGCAAAGCACATATCATGTGGTGAATAAAAATATAGCCTCAAGTAAGTTTACTGATGTATTGAAGAAGAAAGAGGGTATGCCTTCTGAGGCATCCCCAAGATTAGGATTTTTGGTATCCTTTAATATGACTTGGGGTGCCTTGGGCATCCCCAAGCTTAGGCTCTTTCCAGTCTTTATTCCATAGTCCATCAAATCTTCACCCAGAACTTGAAAACTTCACAACACAAAACTCAACAGAAAACTCATGAGATCCGTTAGTATAAGAAAAATAAACCACCACTTTAGGTACTATTATGAACTCATTCTTTATTTGTATTTGTGTAATACCAACTGTATTCTAACTTTTCATCGAGACATTCTCTAACCTAGATAAGTTATCTCCTATGGGGTTCTCAGCACCCTTTCTATCAATAATATGCAAATCAAATTCTTGTAGCAGAAGAACCCATCTATTAAGTCTTGGTTTAGCATCTTTCTTTCCCATAAGATATTTAATAGCAGCATGATCAGTGTGAACAGTTACATTGGAATCATATAAGGTCTGAACTTGTCACAAGCAAACACAACTGCTAAAAATTCCTTTTCAGTGGTAGCATAGTTTCTTTGAGCACTGTCTACAGTTTTACTAGCATAATATATAACATTTAATTTATTATCAACTCTTTGTCCTAGAACAGCACCAACGACATCATCATTAGCATCACACATAATTTCAAAGGGTAGGTTCCAATCAGGTGGTTGAACAATAGGTGTAGAAATCAAGGCTTTCTTAAGGAATTCAAATGCTTCTACACAATCATCATCATGAACAAAAGGAACATATTTTTGAAAGAGATTAGTGAGAGGCCGAGAAATTTAGAGAAGTCTTTAATAAATCTCCTATAGAAACCAGCATGACCAAGGAAACTTCTTATACCTCTAATATCCGTGGGACACGACATTTTTTCAGTGGCATCTACTTTAGCTTTATCCACCTCAATACCTTTTTCGGAGATTTTGTGTCCCAAGACAATGCCCTCATTAACCATAAAGTGGAATTTCTCTCAATTCAAGACAAGATTAGTTTCTTCACATCTCTGTAAAACTCGATCAAGGTTTCTCAAGCAATCATCAAAAGAAGTTCCGTAAACGGACAAATCATCCATGAAAACCTCAACAATATTTTCACAAAAGTTAGAGAATATAGCAGTCATACATCTTTGAAAGGTTGCAAGTGCATTGCATAAACCAAAAGGCATACATCTATAAGCAAAGGTACTGAAAGGGCAAGCAAAAGTTGTCTGTTCTTGATCCTCTTTTGACAGAGGTATTTGAGAGAAACCAGAATAACCATCTAAAAAGCACAAGTGTGTGTGTTTAGATAGTATTTCTAGCATTTGATCACTAAAAGGTAGATGACAATGATCTTTCCTAGTAGCTTTATTTAATTTCCTAAAATCAATTACCATTCTATATCCTGTAACAATTCTTTGCGGGATCAATTCATTTTTCTCATTAAGAACAACGGTAATACCTCCTTTCTTAGGGACACAATGAATGGGACTAATCCATCTACGATCAGCAATAGGATAAATTATACCTGCCTCCAGAAGCTTTAATATTTCATTTCTTACCACTTCTTTTATTTTAGGATTTAACCGTCGTTGGTGATCAACAACTGGTTTAGCATGAGGTTCCATATTAATTTTATGCTGACATAGAGTGGGACTAATGCCCTTAAGATCATTAAGAGTATATCCAATAGCAGCACGGTGCTTCTTTAGAGTTTTCAATAATCTCCTTTCTTCATGCTCTAAAAGGTTAGCACTAATAATAATAGGATATATCTTCTTTTCATCAAGATAAGCATATTTCAGAGTATCCGGTAATTGTTTAAGCTCAAACACGGGATCACCCTTGGGTGGAGGAGGATCCCCAAGTATTTCAACAGGCAAGTTGTGTTTCAAAATAGGATAATTATCAAATAAAATCTTATCTATTTCATTCCTTTCATTCATATGCATAGTGTTTTCATGGTCTAGCAAATATTGGTCTAAGGGATCAGTAGGAGGCACAACAATAGAAGCAAGACCAATAATTTCATCCTTACTATGCAATTCTTTATCATGGGGTTGCCTACGAAATTTAGAGAAATTAAACTCATGGTTCACATCCCCAAAACTCATAGTAATAGTTGAAAGGACGTGGATGTCGCTTAGAGGGCGGTGAATAGGCGCTTTAAAATAATTACAGTTTAGGCTTGAACAAATGAAACACTTGACCACGTCCACCTGAACCATATAATCCATAGACGACCATTGAGTTAATGCACGGAAGAAGGGCCGAGAACCTTGCGGAAGCCCTGCGCAGATGGGGAAATTCGTGGATCTAATGAGTCATTGAGTAGCTCTGCCAACGCGGTTAGTATAAGTCGATCGGCTGTCGCCGGTTGAGTGATTGGCCTACCTAAATGCTCCCGGCCTTTTCTTTGGTCTAAAGGACCTAAACTACTCACTTGCCAAACTGCCTATTCATATGCCCTTTCCTAGACCACTTTGCTAGTTCTATACACCTACCAGGATGCTTCTATTGCTTGTTACGTATTTGATACTGCTCACTATAATGGAATAGCTTTGTACTTAGTACAATAAAACTATCGTTTAATTAGTCAAGCACAAAACCTAAAACAACTAGGCTCACCTATGTGCTCCAACAACTTATGCTAAGCAAGATAGACAACTAACCGATAGCAAGATATATAACAAGAAACAATATGGCTATCACAAAGTAAAGTGCACAAGTAAAGGGGCTCGGGTAAGAGATAACCGAGGCACACGGAGACGATGATGTATCCCGAAGTTCACACCCTTGCGGATGCTAATCTCCGTTCAGAGCGGTGTGGAGGCACAATGCTCCCCAAGAAGCCACTAGGTCCACCGTAATCTCCTCACGCCCTCTCACAATGCAAGATGCTGTGATTCCACTAAGGGACCCTTGAGGGTGGTCACCGAACCCGTACAAACAAGGTTGGGACAATCTCCACAACTTGATTGGAGGCTCCCAACGACACCACGAAGCTTCACCACAATGGATTGTGGCTCCGAGGTGACCTCAAATGCTCGGGGCAATCTCCACAACCTAATTGGAGACCCTGAAGCTCGCCCGGAGCTTTGCACCACAATGATTGAGCTCCGAGGCACCACCAACCATCTAGGGCACCCAAGCACCCAAGAGGTACAAGCTCTAAGGTGCTCAAACACCCAAGAGTAATAGCTTCTCAACCTCTCACTTCCATGTATCACCGTGGAGAACTCAAACCTATGCACCAAATGCAACGGCAAGGGCACATGGAGTGCCCAAGTCCTTCTCTCCCAACTCACACCAAAGCAACTAATGCTAGGTAGGAAATGAGAGGAAGAACGAAGAAGACCACGAAGAACTCCAAAATCAAGATCCAAGGGGTTCCCCTCACTTAGAGGAGAAAGTGATTGGTGGAAATGTGGATCTAGATCTCCTCTCTCTTTCCCTCAAGAACTAGCAAGAATCATTGGAGGGATTGAGAGTTAGCAAGCTCGAAGAAGGTCAACAATGGGGGGAGAACACGAGCTCAAGAGATGAGCTCCTGTAACATCCCAAAATTCCATTTTGGAATGTTATGAAATATAGCTATGCATCATCATCATCATTGCTTGAATGTATGAAATAGTTGAAATGCTTCTTCTGACTTTCCGAAAGTCCCTTTCTATTTTCAATATGTTGCTTTCACCTATTTGAAAACCTTGGACAAAGTTCAAAATAAGAGGGGGTAACATGACACTCCACACCAGGGTCATCTTGGTGATATATTTGAACAATAAGAACCAGGGGGTCTTTTGAAAAAATATTTGCAAAAGGTTTTAAAACCAAATAGGCAATTTCTGAAAATAATTATTTTTTCAATGTATTCAAATGATAGAGGAAAAATGTTCATTGAATAGAATTAATTCTCCTGATCATTTTGATATATATATTTCCTATATTTGGAAATGTTTTGAATGCTTTTAAAGAGGTTTTACTGCTTTGGATATTAAAAAGGAAACGAATTATTTGAAAACGGGTCGGCCCACGTGCATTAACTCGCGAATTCATTATGAGCTGGCACCGACGCGCTAACAGCGTCTCTCCCTCTCGCTGACAAGCTGGACCCACTATCCGATGGCACCATCCGCGCGGTTGTCCCCGTCCTCGCGCGCGCGCCACCGTTGCCGGGGATCTCTCCACCGGATCTCCCTCCTCATTCCTTCTCTCGCCCCCTCACTGGCCCTATATAAGAGCGGCCACCTCCGCACTCCGTCTCCCCCGCGAACCCATCTGTCTCCCTCGCCAGAATGCCCGCTCGAGCTCACCGGAGCTCTACCCTGATCGAACCCTCCCCGAGCTCCTGGCCGTCGTCTCCCTCGCCCTCAGCTCCGACCGGCACCACCACTCGACTCCGGACGATCACCGCTGTTGCCGGACCCCTCCGACGCCTCCCTCGACCACCGAAGCGCCGCCCCGACGACTTCACCGCCTCGGCCTCGCCGAAGAACACCCTTGCCGGCGACCCCCTTCTCTGTGAGCCCCCTCTCCATCTCTAAACCGTCGGATCCGCAGTCAACGACTAGGATTAGATCTGCTTAATAATCGAACCGGTACGCACTAGACTTCGGTCACCCGCCCGCAAACGCCCGAACGCATGCTCTTTCGACCAATAGGAACCTGACACGTAGCCCTGTCCGATCAATTTCAGTTTCTTTTTTTTCTTTTTGATTTAAGAAACAGAATAGTTTCTGATTTTGTTTTGATTATATCTTTTAAACTATTTGGTGTTTTGAATTGATTCTTTTTGCATTAGTTCACTTATTTCAAGTAGTTTCACCATGTAGTCTTAGATTTTAAATTTGAATTCTAAAATTTGAATTTAATCAAATTTGCTCAAACTACTCAAATCTGAATAACTAGAGTTTAAAAATAGATTTTTATATGAATCTTTTTGCTACTGCTTGGTATTAGTTAGGACTATCATCATGCTTAGTTCGAGGATTTTTAGGATGTATTTGTTTAGTGTTTTAGCTATAAACAGAATCTGCCTAGTGGTTAGTATAGTTTAAATAATTTAGTTTTTAGTTAGTTTAAATCAAAATTAGTTATAATTTGTTTTAGTAGGTTCTGTTGCTTAAGCATTAGGTGTTTTACTTGCTGTTAATAAATATACAATTGCTTAGTTTATTTCTTTATTGTTATAGGAATCTCAACTCCTTTTCAACTAAGTATAATTTGATTAAAACAAACTAGTTAGTAATAGTTTCTTTTAACAAAGTTTTAAATTTTGTTTTCTAAGAAAAGTTTTAGAGAATTAATTTCTGTTAAGATAAATGTTTTGTTAATAAAAATATAGTTTAGTTCACTCTTTTTGTTAGGAAACTCTAGCCCATTTCATGTAGTAGAGTTTTATAAAAAACAAATTAACTTTAGTAGTTTTTCTTTCACAAGAGTTTTTTTTATGAATTTTATTCTGTTTATTAATAAAATATTTTATTGTTCTTTTCTGTCAACTATTGTTTTAGTTAATTATAATACAATTACATTCTATGTTATTAGTAGTAGTTTACCCATCAACTGCAAAAAACCAAACTATGTGATGTTTTTTTTCTTGTGTTTGTGCCTTGTTTTGTCTTGAGTGATTCTAGTTCATTCCGGATTGTTGTGAGTTACAATATTTTGTTGTATGCTTATTGAGTGCTCTTGTTTGATTCGTTAGATCATCCAGAGTGCGAGACTTGTTACCTAGAGTCCCTCGAGTACGAAGATCGTCAATCAGGCAAGTCACTTTGACCATGTATACCTATGTTTTGTTGCATTAGTTCTACCATCTCCCCAATTGCATGCAAAGTAGGTAAACTGGAAACTTGGTTACTTGTTGTAGTATCATGTGGTAGGTACCCGTCAACCCTTTGACACATTGGCCCCGGGAAACGTTGTTTTACATTTTGCTATGCTATTAGTAGACGGGGTTGGTTGTGTGATGCATGAGAGTTGAGAGTTAATAATTTCAAGACCTACATGATGATCAAGTCTTTAAGACTTCAAGTTTTCAACTTACCTCTGGGTGGATGATGGTTGAACGGCGCCCTGGAGAAACCAGTGGTTAGCCTAGATGATGCTGGAGATGTGCCAGTATTCATGCGGAAAGGTCCACCCAGGCACAAAGAGATGGATGGATGCTTCAAGACCCAAGGCTTACCTGCACAGCCACAAGTCATTATGGGCTCTGGCTTGGTTGGATATCGTGGTGACCCTGGACAGGCGGTGCTACGAGATGTAGAAGAACGGTAGGAAAGGATGGGCACCGACAGAGTCGCAGGGAAACCCTTTGGAAGACCATGTTTTGGTCATCCGTTTCTCAAACACCCTGAAGTGTGAGAAATCAAACGGAGGCGACCAAATCTTGTGGGCAACGTGTGCAAAACTCTACAGAGTACTCAAACCTAATCGATTAGCCGTGTCCACGGTCATGGACAACTTGAGCCAAAGGAACTGAAACTTCCGGAACCCTCAACACAATTAATATGATGATGTGGGTATTAATAACTTGGGTATGAGAATTGGTTGGTGGAACCATCTCATTAATCAACCAACTTAGTAATAATTTTGCTTAGACCTCTCTTGATGTAGGAAAATTGGCTTTACGCAAAAACTTACTACCTCACCCGCCATATATGCATGTAGATTAGATGATTATCTTTTCACCCCTCTCTTGTGACTTTGCCGGCATATTCCATATGCTGACCTACACGGCTGCAACATATCATGTTGCAGAATACTTTTTCGACCAGGAGTGAGGATACGCTCTATGCTCGGTGAGATGCCCTTGGAGTCAGATGGACTCATCTACCTTCGATGCTTCCGCAAGATTTAGATATTCTCATGAGTTGGCCTTCAGCCACTTTATTGTAATCTTTATTGTAATAAAGGACTCGATATGAGATTTATGATTAATAAATGTTGTGTGATTTCCCTTTGATATATACATTGATGTACCGTGTGTGTACCAGCATGATCTTTGGATGGTACGGAAACACCGGAGATTCGACCTTTCAGGTCGGGTCGCTACAGGTCCATTGCAGAAGAAGACCCGCTTTTATAAGTGAGGAAAAATCCAACCGTTATCCTCACAGCCTGCATAGAGCGGTACTACCACTCCAAGGAGCGGTACTACCGCTAGGGCCGTAGTACCCCTTTGAAAAGCAACACTGAGGAGGCAAAAGGCCAGTAGAACTGCCGGAGCGGTACTACCGCTCGTCCTCACGGTACTACCGCTATGGATAGCGGTACTATCGCTACGGGTAGCGGTACTACTGCTTGCGAGCGGTACTAAAAAAACTTACATCCGTGCCTACCATGGCTATAAATAACACGAGATTTTGGTCCGGAGCGGTAGTACCGCTCTTGGAGCCGCAGTAGTACCGCTCCGGAGCGGTAGTAAAAACTTACATCCGCTCTAGCCGCAGTAGTAGCCTTTTAAAAACACCAAAACTACCACAACTTTTACAAACGGACTCCGAATTCAATGAAACAAAGTTTGTTGGAAAGCTAACGACATGTACTAACACAATCTTGATTGAAATATAAATAAGAAGCAAATGAGAAAAGTCCCATAAGAAAATGGTGAGAACTCTTCCTCGAATAAGATCGATAAAACTTCAAGCACCGAAAATGCAATAGACGGAGCATATGAAATCCATTTTCGATGTACTAGAGCTTGTCACGAAGATAACCACAAGCTCAAGAACCCACATAGAGAAAATCCAACCAATAACCAAGAAATATGATGATGCCAAGAATGCAATGGTTTGAGCTCTCAACGAACAATACGATCAAGCTACTCACTTGAGAGCCCCCCTTGAAAGTACGACAATCGATCCTATAACCCCGTCTCTCAACTACCACCATGAGACCGGTAAAATAGAAAACCCTATCAAGGTCAAACCTTAGACTTGCACATGGTCCACTTGAGCTAGATGATGACGATCTTGACTTCCTTAAGATGGACCACATTTCTTGATTGCGTTGGCTTGATGAAAGACTAGATGATTGCTCCCCCATACTCCACTATGGGTGAGCCACTCTTCAGCACATCTTCACAAGTCCATTGACACCACAATGAGCGGCGAGCCTCAAGCATGATCTCTCCGTGATGCTTCACTTGATCTGGCACATCGCAACCTTGATGACGATCTACACTTGATGTCATCTTCCATGGGATATATGGGATCTGCCTCTTGATGCAAGCCCATGGAAATATACCTAACCCCACAAAGAACTCTCACGTAGACCATGGGTTAGTACACAAAGCGTAATGGACAATGCTTACCACACCATGGGATCGCTTGATCCCTCTCGGTACATCTTGTATGCTTTGCATGTTGATCAACTTGATTCACTTTTTGACTTAGTCTTTATCAACCTTGTATCTTAGCTTCTCACTTCATAAAGATGATGTAATGAAGGTAAACATGAATGCTTACACGATCTTCCTCTTCAATACATGCTTGCAATAAGCTCAATTCCCACATTACCAATCTTTGGATAAACCTTGAATATCACCTTGGTCACCATATAAACTAATTGAAACCAACAGATGGACTCCAAGAAGTACCTACGGACAAATCCTTAGAATATAACTCAAGGCAACCATTAGTCCATAGGGGTGTCATCAATTACCAAAACCACACATGGAGAAACGTGCTCTTACAATCTCCCCCATTTTGGTAATTGATGACAACCACTTTGAAGAGGGTCTATATAAGAAAATAAGCACAACCAAGCACACACAAATGCAATGAATGGATGTGAGATGCAAATGCTTAAGCAACAAAAGCAAAACTCTCAAAGCATTCCAAACTAAACTCTCTAAACTTCTCCCCCATTGGCATCGATTGCCAAAATGGACGAAAAGTTTAGAAAACCAATATAATAGGTGTTCCTCCAAAAAGTTTGTATATCTCAAAATACGTGTGCAAAGAAATAGACATATCCAATGATAAGTAATTGGAGGAAGACAAACTATATTGAGAACCCAAAGATTGCAAAAAGGATCGTATAGCACAAAGACATACACCAGAGTGAAGCAATCAATCAAAAGATACTAATTGGAACAATCAATCACATGGACCAACGAGCCACATGAATAAAAGATATTATGATATGGGCAAAAAAGTGTTTATAAATAAACTAGAGGAGCTCCCCATGATTTGTGCACAAATAAGAATTTTTTTATTTGAATACAAGTGCACAAAATAGGATCATGACTCCCCCAATATCAATATAGACACACTACAAGTGCAAGCAAGTAGATAAGACAATGAGCATAGTACTTGCACTAAACATATGGTTGAGCAACATGTAAAAGAGGCAATCTTAAGAATAGGCTCAACCAAAATGATGTGTGTGAGTCATGGAAAAGCACTTGAGAAGACTAGTATAAGGATGGGCATAAAGCATCAACATAGTCTTGATGAAACGAGACACAAAGTGCAAACCATATCCTTTCAGCACACAAACCACTAGCAAAAGGGTTCACAAGCTTACTAATAGGGAAATTAAAAACCAAAGCTTGTGACAAACCCTAGTGAAGATAGGAAAATGATAGCCTTGTCAAGAGGAGGGATACCAATCGAAATGGCAAAAGCCTCGTGAAGACAAGCGTGAGGAAAATAATTTTCACCACCAAAGAGTGCATCAAGATGCTAGGATATAAGATCCGCACTCAAGAAAAATTATTTCACAAAACCACCAAGTAAATAAAAAGGAAATGCAACGGTGAACGTGAAAGAAAAGAGGATATCAACTAGAGATGTAACTTCACTCATGTGTATAAGATCCTAGGTAGAGGGCAATCATGATGATATATCCACAAAGAATAATGTACACACGAAATAGTTACAAGAAGGAACAAACAAGATATCCACAAGGAAGTCATAACTATACCAATAAGATCCTTGCTTGAAAGCATAGCACATAGCCTAATATTTTCTTATTGTATATAAATGAACCCCCAATACACGAACATCAAAGACATCACAACTAGCAATATGACATCATCGTTGAGACTCTTTGAGAAAGGAAACAAGTACCACAAGAATGACTAAAGAAATTCCTGCCATGATGCAATACCTATAAACAGTTGAATCCGAGAAATGTATGCATGAAGTAGATACTTGTTACCGAGATAGCATTGGATTGATGTAGTAGACAATGGTTCTTCGATTATCCTAGCAAGGCTCCAATACGCACATGGTGTCAACACCTTCCTTGTAAGTGAGCCGAGTGTCCAATGTATCTCCAATTGTTCCTAGAACAACACCACAAACAAAGTGGTACCCAAACTTATTGGGACCAAAAAGTTAGTGTACCAACAATATATAGGACAAAACTCCACATAAGTATGTGCATATAGATATGAAATTGAATTTCATGCACACTTTAGACAATTTATGTCATAGCGGAGTTTCCCCTATATATTGGGTCAAGGAAAGAGAACATGCCAACGAAAGTACATGTAGTAAATATGCATGCTCAAGGCTTTCGAGATTCAAATCAACACACAGTTGATAAGATACCGAGAGAAAAGGAATCAAGTGAAAATAAAATACCAAACAAAAAAATATCACTTGACGGATACCAACTAAAATATATATCAAGGAATAGATATCCATTGACACATGCCAAATAGAAGGAAACAATATATCAATTGAAGGAAAAAAAGAGGTATCAAGTTCCCAAAAGAGAGCTAGGTTCCACAAACCACACCCTCCACAAATTTTCATGCTGGCACAATGTACCATAGAGAAAAGGCTTGCCTCCCTCCAACACACACTTGATGATGATCAAGAGATTTTATGATAAACACATAAAGAGAGTGTTCTAAATAAAATAGGAGGTCTCCCCCAAGAGATTTGCATTATATAGAATTTGCATTTGGATACAACATGGACATGATGGGATCATCACTTTCCCTATATCTATAGAAACACTAGACATGCTCAAAAAGATCCACAAGAGACAAGGGAGACAAACGATAAACAAAATACAATGTAAAGATGATTAGCAATTTCTACCATGAAAGGGTACCAAATGTCGAAGGACAAGAAGTAATTCGAAATATTTCCTATTGGTAGATTGTAAAGAAATCCAACATCATCTTTACGCGTAAATCATAAGCAAATGACACTCGTAGAGCTTACATGCCACCTAGGAACAACATAAACTATAATATCAAATCTAAGTGGCAATATCTCAAATGTACACATTCTCTGGGATTGTAATATGCACATAGCATATTACTCCCCCATAATGTGGTAACCCAACGATAATAACAAGTGGCAGATGAAGTACAACAAGAGATGATTAATGGACCTTTTAGAATTTGAATTTCTCATGAGACGACATACCACATAGAAGCTAGATAATCTTGTAATATCAATACTAAGTGGTATTCCTCATGTACACAGATTTTTAGGATTATGAAGTGCACAAAGCATATCACTCTCCCAAAATGGGATAATCCATTAATCTCTCAAGAGAGCCAACTAAGATAATACAAGGTGCAAAAAGTCTCAACACAACACTCACACATTATACATACTTGATTTCCAAAGATAAACAAATAAGAAGCACAACATATACAAACGCATGTAAGGTACAAAACCACAACATGCAAAGGGGCAAGTAACTAACAATGTATTCAATTTAAGTACATGTTACCGTAAGGAGGAACATTGGATATAAGTGAGAAACTTGATAATCCACATGACTTGGCTTGAGATAATATAAATGATGAAGATCCCTTAATTCTTCATGATGTATCCAAGTCACCAATGCCCTCCATCAATGCCTATTGATCAAGTTTGAGCTTGTTGGTCCCCAACTAAGTTGGGTCCTAAGAGGTTAGTCACAATAGGCTTGGCTACACGAATGGTTCTTTTCTTGACACCACTTTGAGTACCAACACATTTGGCAAACACATTGCCAAGCTTATCCTTTCCAAGAGAATAGATATCATCAATAACAATTGTGTTGGATAAGTTACCTTTTGTGCAAGAATAAGCGAAGTGACCCTTCTCACGATATAAGTAGCAACATTTACCCTTTGCTTTCTTCTCAATTGATTTCTCAACTTGAAGAGCTGTGACTTGGGTCTTCTTGGGAAGAGGCCTTTATTCAACTTGTGGTTGAGCATGAGATTGAACTTGTGGCCACTTCCCTTGTTGCTTGTTACTTTGGGGCTTCTTCTTTAATGGGCAAGTCCTAACATGGTGCCCTTCAATTTTACACTTGAAGCAAATAATCTTGGCTGAATTCTTGACTTGTTCTTGATCCTTCTTCTTGCAGTTCGTGGACATCTTCTTCTTCTTCTTGGAGTTAAATCCAAGTCCACCTTTGTCATTTGGGAGTTTTTGCACACTCGAGATATTGTTGAGTGTGGACTTCCCTTCATGACTCTTTGCCAAGTCTTTCTTCAAAGAAGTGACTTGGGCCTTGAGCTCATTGATTTCCTCTACATGGTTGGAATCAACACAAGTGCTAGAGGAAGTATGAGCTTCATCGTTAGAGCAACAAGGCAAGGAAAGTAATTCATCACAAAATGTACCAACATTATGAGTAGATGAACTACGAGGACTAGCACATGGTAATAAAGCATTTCTACTAGATGTAGTGCTAATTTCCACATGAGGCTCACTAGATGTTACCTTAGTAGTACTAGCCTCATGAGCTATCTTTAACACATTATGAGATACTGGAAGATCGCCATGAGAGCTAGAAAGCTTTTCATTACTTTCTTCCAATTTCCCATAATTGCTAGATAGAAACTCAAGTTGAGCCCTTAGATCAACATTCTCCTTTAATATGGATGCTTCACAAGAAATAGAGTTAGTAGCACAAGCATCACCATTAACAACAAGAGGAGAAGGCAACTTGGCAAGATCTTTAGCATATGAAACTTTAAGTTGAGCATGAGACTCGGTGAGTTCAATGAGCGAATTCCTAACGACCCTTGAGCCATTTTTGAGGTGCTCAAAGTCCTCAAGGAGTTTAGCATGTGCAAATTCAAGCTTATCATTTTTAGTTCTGAAATCATTAGCCACCTTCAGAGCTCTTTCATGGGATTCCTTTAATCTAGATAATTCTAGAGCAAAGGTCTCCTCAAGAGATTCCTTGGTGGGTTGTTCATTTTCAAGAGCTTGAGATAGCTCCGCAATCTCATTAGCGTAACCACGTTCAAGACCTTCCATTTTCTCAATGGTGGCCTCATGCTCCTCGAGACGAGCTTCCAACTCCTCAATATATTTCTTGCCCTCAATGGCAATAGACATGATTTCCATGAAGTTGGAACAAGAAATATTATTTTTATGAAGAGCTTTAAAAACATTTTCTCCCTTAAATTTTAAGGAAGCAATATTATCACTCTCTTCATCATTATCATCAACATCATCATCATGAGATATATTGGGATTAAAAGTAGGAGACACCTTTGAAGCCTTAGCCATAAGGCAAAAGTGAGAAACAATAGATGATGATGTAGGATCCCTTGAAGCACCATTCAAGACCACATCTTGTTCCATGGAGTGTTGGGTTTCCTCCACATTATTAGCACAACAACTCGAGGAAATAGAAACATTTTTATCACGGCAACAAGATATAGCAAGCATATCATCATGAGATTTAGTCAAGCAATTTCTACATGATATGTAAGGACTATCAACACAAGCATGTGAAACATTTAAAGTGCTCGAGGTGTTAAAGTCCAAAGATGAAGCATTGCAATAAGATAGTGTAGAAAAATTGTCAATAATAAGACCACTATCATCATTACAATGATCATCACTACTCACCATATAATTACCTTGTGCAAATCCACATGTAGGTGAAGTAGATGAAGTTGAGAAGACAACATGACCAGAGGTGGAGGGAGAACAATCATCCCTACAAATCTTGGACTCACCAAATTTATCTTGAAGATTTGTCCACAAATCATGAGCATCCCAGAACGGCATGAGTTCAAATATAACTACATTGCTCAAAGCATCAAAAAGCACATTAGAAGCTTGAGCATTGAGATAAGAGTTTTTCTCATCCTATAAAGATATGTGTTGAGAATCCTTTGGAGGAGAAAACCACATATCTACAATTCACTCTAAATTTGGGTCCATGACCCTAAAGAGATTAAGCATGCGAATTACCCAAATATCAAAATTTGTGCCATTGAAACTAAGAGTGTCATAGAATCCTAATCCCCTAGTCGACATCCTTACTCTCTAGGTTGTTAAACCTAATAATGAGAGACCTTGATCTGATACCAATTGAAAGGATGTGGATGTCGCCTAGAGGGGGGTGAATAGGCACTTTAAATAATTACGATTTAGGCTTGAACAAATGCGGAATAAAACTATCGTTTAATTAGTCAAGCACAAAACCTAAAACAACTAGGCTCACATATGTGCTCCAGCAACTTATGCTAAGTAACATAGACAACTAACTGATAGCAAGATATATAACAAGAAACAATATGGCTATCACAAAGTAAAGTGCATAAGTAAAGGGGCTCGGTTAACAGATAACCGAGGCATGCGGAGACGACGATGTATCCCAAAGTTCACACCCTTGTGGATGCTAATCTCTGTTCGGAGCGGTGTGGAGGCACAATTCTCCCCAAGAAGCCACTAGGGCCACCGTAATCTCCTCACGCCCTCGCACAATGCAAGATGTCGTGATTCCACTAAGGGACCCTTGAGGGTGGTCACCGAACCTGTACAAACAAGGTTGGGGCAATCTCCACAACTTGATTGGAGGCTCCCAATGACACCACGAAGCTTCACCACAATGGATTGTGGCTCCGAGGTGACCTCAAATGCTCGGGGCAATCTCCACAACCTAATTGGAGACCTCGAAGCTTGCCCGGAGCTTTGCACCAAAATGATTGAGCTCCGAGGCACCACCAACCATCTAGGGAGCCAAAGAACCCAAGAGGAACAAGCTCTAAGGTGCTCAAACACCCAAGAGTAATAGCTTCTCAACTTCTCACTTCCACGTATCACCGTGGAGAACTCAAACCTATGCACCAAATGCAATGGCAAGGGCACACGGAGTGCCCAAGTCCTTCTCTCCCAACTCCCACCAAAGCAACTAATGCTAGGGAGGAAATGAGAGGAAGAACGAAGAAGAACATGAAGAACTCCAAGATCTAGATCCAAGTGGTTCCCCTCACTTAGAGGAGAAAATGATTGGTGGAAATGTGGATCTAGATCTCCTCTCTCTTTTCCCTCAAGAACTAGCAAGAATCATTGGAGGGATTGAGAGTTAGAAAGCTCGAAGAAGGTCCACAATGGGGGAAGAACACGAGCTCAAGAGATGAGGTCCATTGGAGAAGAAGACCCCCTTTAATAGGTGGGGGAAAATCCAATCGTTATCCTCACAGCCCGCACAGAGCAGTACTACCGCTCCAAGGAGCGGTACTACCGCTAGGGCGGTAGTACCCCTTTGAAAAAGAACATCGAGGAGGCAAAACTCCAGTAGAACTGCCGGAGCGGTACTACTGCTCGTCCTCACGGTACTACCGCTATGGATAGTGGTACTATCGCTATAGGTAGCAGTACGACTGCTTGCGAGCGGTACTAAAAAATTACATCCGTGCCTGCCATGGCTGTAAATAACACGAGATTTTGGTCCGGAGCGGTAGTACCGCTCCGGAGCGATAGTAAAAGATGACATCCGCTCTAGCCATGGTAATAGTGTTGCAGCCTTTTAAGAACACCAAAACTGCCATAACTTTTTCAAACGGACTCCGAATTCAATGAAACAAAGTTTGTTGGAAAGCTAATGACATGTAATAACACAATACTGATTGAAATATGAATAAGAAGCAAATGAGAAAAGTCCCATAATAAAATGGTGATAACCCTTCCTCGAATAAGACCGGTAAAACTTCCAACACCGAAAACACAATAGACGGACCATATGAAATCCGTTTTCAATGTACTAGACCTTGTCACGAAGATAACCACAAGCTCAAGAACCCACATAGAGAAAAGCCAACCAAGAACCAAGAAATATGATGATGCCAAGAATGCAATGGTTTGAGCTCTCAACAAACAATACGATCAAGCTACTCACTTGAGAGCCCCCCTTGATAGTACGGCAATAGATCCTATAACCTGGTCTCTCAACTACCACCATGAGACCAGTAATATAGAAAACCCTATCAAGGTCAAACCTTAGCCTTGCACATGGTCCACTTGAGCTAGATGACGATGATCTTGACTTCCTCAAGATGGACCACATTTTTTGATTGCGTTGGCTTGATGAAGACTAGATGATTGCTCCCCCATACTCCACTATGGGTGAGCCACTCTTTAGCACATATTTACAAGTCCATTGTCACCACAATGAACAGCGAGCCACAAGCATGATCTCTCCGTGATGCTTCACTTGATCTTGCACATCGCAACCTTGATGACGATCTACACTTGATGTCATCTTCCATGGGATGTATGGGATCTGCCTCTTGATGCAAGCCCATGGAAATATACCTAACCCCACAAAGAACTCTCGCGTAGACCATGGGTTAGTACACAAAGCGTAATGGACAATGCTTACCACACCATGGGATCGCTTGATCCCTCTCGGTACATCTTGTATGCTTTATGTGTTGATCAACTTGATTCACTTTTTGACTTAGTCTTGATCAACCTTGTATCTTAGCTTCTCTCTTCATAAAGATGATGTAATGAAGATAAACATGAATGCTTACACAATCTTCCTCTTCAATACATGATTGCAATAAGCTCAATTCCCACATGACCAATCTTTGGATAAACCTTGAATACCACCTTGGTCACCATATAAACTCCTTGAAACCAACAGATGGACCCCAAGAAGTACCTACGGACAAATCCTTAGAATATAACTCAAGGCAACCATTAGTCCATAGGGATGTCATCAATTACCAAAACCACATGGAGAAATGTGCTCTTACAATAGTTTCTTTCTGACAATCTATCTTAGCATTAACAGTGTTCAAGAAAGGCCTACCAAATATAATGGGACAAAAATCATCTTGCGGGGAACCAAGAACAAGAAAATCAGTAGGATATTTTATTTTCCCACACAAGACTTCAACATCTCTAACAAACCCAACCAGTGCTATAGTATCTCTATTACCAAGCTTAATGGTAACGGTGTAATGGCATTCATAATTTCTTGATATAAGGTAAAAGGAATTGCACTCACACTAGCACCCACATCACATAGGCCATGATAACAATGATCTCCTATTTTAACAGAAACAATAACCATGCCAGGTATGTTGGAAATATGCCCTAGAGGCAATAAATAAAGTGTTTATTATTATATTTCGTTGTTCATGATAATTGTTTATTATCCATGCTATAATTGTATTGATTGGAAACACATTACATGTGTGGGTAAATAGACAACACTTTGTCCCTAGTATGCCTCTAGTGAACTAGCTCGTTGATCAAAGATGGTCAAGGTTTCCTAGCCATTGACATGTGATGTCATTTGATAACGGGATCACATCATTAGGAGAATGATGTGATGGACAAGACCCAACTACAAACGTAGCATATGATCGTGTCAGTTTATTGCTACTGTTTTCTGCATGTCAAGTATATGTTCTTATGACCATGAGATCATGCAACTCACAGACACCGGAAGAGTTCCTTGTGTGTATCAAATGTTCCAACGTAACTGGATGAATATAAAGGTGCTCTACGGGTATCTCTGAGGGTGTATGTTGGGTTGGCATGGATCAAGACTGGGATTTGTTACTCCATGTGACGGAGAGGTTTCTCAGGGCCCCGGTAATACAACATCATAATAAGCCTTGCAAGCAATGTGACTAAGTGTTAATCACGGGATATTACAGAATGAGTAAAGAGACTTGACGGTAACGAGGTTGAACTAGGTATGGAGATACCGACGATCGAATGTCGGGCAAGTAACATACCGAAGAACAAAGGGAATATCATACGGGATTAACTAAATCTTTGACATAGAGGTTCGACCGATAAAGATCTTCGTAGAATATGTAGGAACCAATATGGGCATCCAGGTCCCGCTATTGGTTATTGACCGTAGAGGTGTCTTGGTCATGTCTACATTGTTCTCGAACCCACAGGGTCTGCACACTTAAGGTTTAGTGATGTTTCGGTAGTATAGAGTTATGCATGGTGGTGACCGAAGGTTGTTCAGAGTCCCGGATGAGATCTCGGACGTCACAAGGAGCTCCGGAATGGTCCAAAGGTAAATATTGACATATAGGAAGTCCTGTTTTGGTCGCCAGAAAAGTTTCGGGATCATCAGTAGTGTACGGGGAGTGCCGGTAGTGTACCGGGAGACCATCGGGAGGGGTATTTCGACCCAAGAGGCTACATGGGCTGTGGGATAGTGAATACCAGCCCCTAGTGGGCTGGTGGAAGTCCCACATAAGGCCCATGCGGCTGGGAAGAAAAGCCCAAAAAGAAAAAGGTGGGAAAAGGCAAAAAGACCAAAATAAGGACGAGTCCTAGTCCTACTAGGATTGGAGGAGGAATCCTCCTCTCCTCCTTGGTTCGGCCGAAGCCTAGATGGCTTAGCCCTTGGGCCAAGCCTCCTCCTATCTTCCTCTTATATATATACTAGAGGTTTTAGGGTTTTTGGCACTTGATTTTCAGCCACGTGCTACCCGTTCCTCTAGTGCATAGTTTCTCCTCTAGACCGGTTTTCTGCAGTGCTTAGGTGAAGCCTTGCCGGAATTGCTCCACCACCATTGGCACGGCGCTGTCACGCTGCCGGAGAACTCATCTACCTCTCCGCTCCCTCTTGCTGGATCAAGAAGGCGGAGATCGTCATCAAGCTGTACGTGTGCTGAACGCGGAGGTGCCGTCCATTCGGTAGATCGTGATTGGATTGCGGGACGCTCGGCGATTTGGATTGCGAAGACATTCGACTACACCAACTGCGTTTCTTAACGCTTCCCGCTTAGCGATCTACAAGGGTACAAAGATCCACTCTCCCTCTCGTAGATGCTCATCACCATGGATAGATCTTGCGTGTGCGTAGGAAATTTTTTGTTTCCCATGCAACGTTCCCCGACAAGCTATAGATCTATGTTTATCTTTAGTATCAGGTCTAGCAATTCTAGTAGCTACATCAGAGAAATTAATAACATGCCCATCAATATTATCAACCAGGAGATCTTTAACCATAACAATATTAGGTTAAACTTTAATTTTTTCCAGGGGGTGTAGGTGTTCTAACATAGCTCTTACAAACCATAGTTGAAGCTTTAGCTTGTTCCTTTATTCTAATAGGGAAAGGTGGTTTCTCAATATAAGCAGCAGGAATATCAGGATCAACATTATAAGTAATAGTTTCTTCTTCAACTTTAATAGGTTCAACTACTTTCACTTCAATGGGAGGATGATAGTTAAACCACTTCTCCTTAGGGATATCAACATGAGTAGCAAATAATTCATAAAAAGAAGCTACTATCTCAGAGTCAAGTCCATATTTAGTGCTAAATTCATGAAAAGCATCACTGTGTATAAAGTATTTAACACAATCAAACTTATGGTTTATACCTGACTCCTTACCTTCGTCAAGTTCCCAATCTTCAGAGTTGCTTTTAATTCTTTCCAATAAATCCCATTTGAATTCAATATCTTTCTTCATAAAGGAACCAGTACAAGAAGTATCGAGCATGTATTGATCATTACAGAAAGCCGAGCATAAAAATTCTGAATAATAATTTCTCTTGAGAGCTCATGATTGGGGCATGAATATAACATTGACTTAAGCCTGCCCGAAGCTTGAGCGATACTTTCTACTTCACGAGGCCAAAAATTATAAATATAATTCTGATCACGATGAACCAGATGTATAGGATAAAACTTCTGATGAGATTCCAATTTCAATCGGTTGTAGTGCCATGATCCAATATCATCAATAGCCTATACCATGTCAATGCCTTCTCCTTAAAAGATAAAGGAAAGACCTTATCCTTGACATCATCCTCGAGCAAACCTGCAAGCTTAAATAATCCACAAACTTCATCCACATAGATTAGATGCAAATCAGGATATAGTGTTCCATCTCCTGCATAAGGATTAGCTAGCAGTTTCTCTATCATGCCCAAAGGAATTTCATAATAAATATTTTGAGTAGGTTTAGTAGGTTGAGGAGCAACTCTTTGTGTTTCTGGTCGAGGTGAAGATACCCCGAACAAGCCCCTTAAAGGATTATTTTCCATAGTAACAAGTGACAGTAACTTTCAGCACTGTCATGCCCAAGATGTGCGCCTATCCATATTAAGGCACGGGGGCCTCGCAAGGGATAGAGGCGCATCTTGACGTTCACAAGTATAGCATCATTACACCATACATTACAGAAGAGATGACTATACAAGTTGGCTTACACTCGCCACATACTAAATTAAAATTCCACACAAGATTACAAACATCAAGATGAAGACAGGGTCCGCCTACGGACGGAATCAAACGATAAAACAGATGCAAATGATACTATCTCGCTATCCCAAAGATCACGACCATGGTCCTCTACTCATCCGAATAAGTCACATACATCCTGCCCCTTTCCTCGTCATATTCCCACTGGAGTTGCATCAGATCATCCTGCACGAACTCATCTGTACCAGTACCTAGAGTGTTGTAGTAATCTGTGAGCCACAAGGACTCAGCAATCATGCGCCCGGGTACCGAGACTATTCAAGCTTAAAGGTTGGGATGGGGTATGTGTTTAGTTTGCAGCAGCACTAAGCATGTATCGTGGCTAAACTTACGTAACATGAAGGTAATTATGTGGACTACGATGAACGATCGAATCTAGACTGACCTCTATGAGATCCTGAACACTTACTCTCGTCAATCATAACCCCACCATGTTCTCCCTCGGATCATGTTCACGAGCAGAGACGATCATGGTTACTCACACAGTTGGTGTATTTTATTAGAGTTTACTTCAAGTTTACTATAACCGGGTGTTAAACAAATATCCAAGTTGCCACATAACCGCGGGCACGGCTTTCCGAAAGATTTGACCCTGTAGGGGTGCTCCAACTAGTCCATCACAACCACACTCCACGGGAATAGCCTCGACCACGGATCGCGTGATCATCATAGGTAACTCCAAAGGAATTCCAACACCTCAAGATAACCCGAAGAAAATCAGAGTCCTCACGCAAGACACTCGATAAAGGTAAAACAAATCCATCAAGACCACCCGACGTGTCGACAAACCCGATAAGAGCCACGTATCTCGTTCTCAGGACATGACGGATGAGCAATGGTTACTACGCCAATCACCGAGTTGCCCCGGGCGGCGTTAATAAGCTGCTCTAGTTTGGACCAACACTCATGAGGAGCACTCGCCTGGGTTGTTGATTAATCCACGGGGTTGCAAAGCCCTATGCAAATTTTATTAAGTTGTTAAGCAAATGTAGTACCAAAACACCTAGCAAAAGGCCAAGCCTTCCACCAATACCAGATATATATGTGCATTAAACTAAATAATAGATAATATTGTGATATGCCAAATCCATGTTATCACATGGAACAACCTATACCTGCAACTAAGAACGCTATAAGAGGGGCTGAGCAGCGGTAACTTAGCCAATCAAAGGATTGCTAGGATGTGGAGGTTTAGAGGCTATCATGGCAATTAGGAGGCTGCCATTCAAGTGGTAGGTAGCGCAATTGTAATGATAAGAGCGAGACACTAGCTAGCGAAAATAGTATCGGGATCCGGGTATGATCATCTTTCCTGTTGGTTCTTTAGTGGAACAAGTAGCGGGATCCTCGTAGTTATACTTGCCTGGCTCTTCGTACTCAGGATCAACGTTCGCGTCTACCCAAAAGAAGCAGCAAGAATAAACAAACAACCAAGTTGCAATGCACAAGCAAGAATGATGCATGCTTATTTGAAGAGTTTTGAACATGGCAATCCTAACTAGTCATGTTTCACATGCAAAGGATTGGTTATTAATGAATCTGGACAGAACCCTATGTTAAGTTATTTAGACATGCATGAACATGGAAAATATGGATGCATAATGCAAAAATGATAAAAATGCATATGAAGAACGTAAGAAACGGAGTTACGGTTCTCACGATACGCCCACGACAAGATACGAAGGCAAAACTCAATACAAGAAAGACCTGGGCTATTCCTTGGCATTCCAGTTAGCCACTGGTTTGGCAATGAAAGCCCAAACACAATAGATCCAAAGATCAAGAAATTCCATGGATTATAGCTCCCACAAGTCACAAAACAATAAAACAAACAATCTGCCACAAAATAGCAACATAGCAACTTCCACAGCCAATAACTTGAGCTACAGGAATCCTACAACCACAAACAAGGCATTGGCAGAAACTACATAACATGCTTATCAACTTATCCAACTATACAAACTGGAAAGGAGGCACATATCAATAAGCATGAAACTCACAAGTTGGCATGATGAAACAGATTTCTAGGACTTAGTGAAAATAATAGTTTTCTGGAATCTGAGTTAATCTGGTAGCATGTTGACAGCAGCAACTAATGGTGTTAGAGACCACCTCATGGCATGAAAATCAGCAGGATGGTAGTAGACAACATCTACTTCAAAACACTAGCACTGAGCTTGAGCTAATTCTCAACATATCACAAGATGGCAACCACTCTACATGGCATAAAAATAACAGCGGATTCTCTCAGACTTAGAAATATTCAGCATGGTGAAAACAGCAACATCAATTTAGCTACTTTGTAGCAAGTTTCCCACTTATATGGGTGATTCTCATGTCAAACAAAAGTACCATGGCATAATAGGAATAAAACACTAGCACTTCCTAGTTGGCACATGCCCCAAAGCAAGCATGGATTAAATCATGCAAAAATGACAAGTAGCATCTCAGCAGAAAATGACAGTTTTATAAACTTGCTCAAAAGTGAAATCTACTTGCACAATTGTATTCCTTGGATCTTTCAACCCCAAAATCATGTGTCATACCCATATATTCATGTGAAGCAACAAGTCAAGAACTACACTAGCAAAATCAACACCACTCTCATAAGTGAAACTTACTCTAAATGGACAAGACCACATATGGCCTAACCAGATTTGGCATCTTAGCTTAAAATGGAAAAGAACAAATAACCCCTACAAAACATGGCCTATACCACACATAGTGTATGGCAAGTGGGGAAAACCCACTTGTCGCCTACACACACACTCTCTCTCTACACACACACTACACAAGCATGCACACACACAGCTACATATGCCTAAGGGCAAATGAGCACACCCACACCCATGAACACGCCACCTATGAGGGTGGGTGTTCACCACACTCACACATATGCACCATATTCACAATGCATATGGGCACATACACACAACCACATGCACAAGTGCACATGGCACATACACTCATGAACACACACCCCTAGGTGTGTGGGTGTTCATCACACACACATATACACACATATATACACAAGTGCATATATGCACATATATATGCATGTGTATCACACACACACACCAAGCAAGCATAAATGCACACACACTCTATGCAATACACATACACATACACCACTCTACACACACATACAAATAGAAAAGAAAACAAAACACCCTACACATGACGGTTGCACATACTCACATATACATGCAACAACAAAAGAGAAAAATAAAACAAAAGGGAAAAAACAAAACAAAAAGGGGGAAGGGGTTCGGGCTCGAACCCACGACCTCTGGTCGTCTCCCACACACACACACCACTACGCTATGCTATGGTTCTCGACAGAAAGGGGCAACTATCCCACTAGTACACACACATGAGCGCGCTAACTATCGAATTTGAAGAAAATGAACTTACGGCGACAGCAAACGCAAAGGACACTCCGGCGGCTATAGGGCATCTCCAGCGACAAAGATCACCTATGGGGAGCACGGGAACCTAGGGGAACCCATCCCCGTCTCGGAGATCGGCTAGAACGGCGGCAAGACGTCGCTCGAGCTCGAGTTGTTGCCTGGCTCGGGGCACAGCGGAGGCGATCACTATGGTGGCGATTCACGGGACAGACGGGGTTGCGGGGGAACGGCTGCTGCCCGAGGGGGTCTTTGGAGGCGTAGGAACGTGGACGCGACAAGACGAAGGGGAAGAAGAGGAAGAAGATGACCCGGCGATGAGCTCCTTTGCCGCGGACGTCAGCGTCGATGGAGAAGCGTTGCGGAGGAGCTAGGACCTCCCTAGCCCCGGGAACGGAGCGCCGGCGTCACCAGGAACCTTCCCACCATCTCCGATGGCGATGAGCAGGTCACCGGAGGCGGCGATGACGACCCGAAGACTCACCGGCGACGCGCTGCTGTCTGAACCTCTCTCTGAACTTACCTGAAGGGGGGAAGAAGAGGGGAGAAAGAGGGAGAAGGGGAGCGGCGGCGGCACGAGGAGAAGAGGGAACCCTAGGAGAAAAGGCACGGACGTCAAGAGGCTAAATAGGCTCGTCACTAACGGCGTCCCTCGGCGTCCATGAACGCACGATGAGCGCTCACTATCTACTCCCTAACAAAGAAGAAACGGAGCAGGTGGCCGCTTGGCACCTGGGCTGGGCCGCGTAGGGAGGAGCCGGCCCAGCTCTTCCTCTCTCACACGGAGAATAAAACACAGAAGGTTTTCCTATTTAATAAAACAGCAAGAAAAAGGAAAACTCCTAGAGAAAATCAGAAGGATTTTTGATCAGGAAAAATTACTTTTGACTAAAATAATATGAGAACTATTTAATAAAATTGTCAAGGGGATTTTTGAAGAAAGTATTTTAAATAGTTTTTAAAATAACAGCCCCCTGGTTATTTAAACCTCACATGCATATTAACTCAAACAACAAAAGAACCACACTCATAATTTATAAAACATAATAGGCTACCTCTTGAACATTTTAAAACAATTTAAATAGCAAGTAGAATCTGTTAATAAAATGACAAGGGAACAAGGGGGGTATTTGGTTGGGTTTTGTTGAAAGAAAAAGAGAGGGGAAGAATAAGGAGAGTTGCACCACATACACTCAAACCACATCACACAAACACAAGGACACACCCAACCACAACAAGGTCACATCACAAATAAGGCATGGCATGATGAATGGTATGATGCATGATGCATGAATGCATGAACAAGACATGGCATAACAAGTTTCAACTCATATCATTAATCTCCTGACAACAAGGTTCATATAAGATACATGCCAAAAAAGTAGGGACAACACTTGGGCTGTCACAAGCACACACTATTTTTTTCCTTACCAGATTCCACTCACCAAAGGCGCTTCACTCCGCGGCAACGGCGCTAGAAAAGAGTCTTAATGGCCCACAAGTATAGGTGATATATTGTAGTACTTCCAATAAGTAAGAGTGTCCAAGCCAACGAGGAGCAGAAGGAAATGACAAGCGGTTTTCAGTAAGGCACTCTCTGCAAGGACTGAAATTATCTATAACCGATAGTTTTGTGATAAGATAATTCGTAACGGGTAGCAAGAACTAAATGTAGCAAAGGTGCAGAAAGGTGGCCCAAGCCTTTTTGTAGCAAAGGACAAGCTTGGACAAACTCTTATACAAAGCAAAGCGCACCTGAGGACACATGGGAATTTCTGTCAAGCTAGTTTTCATCATGCTCGTATGATTCGCGTTCGTTACTTTGATAATTTGATATGTAGGTGGACCGGTGCTTGGGTGCTGTCCTTACTTGGACAAGCCTCACACTTATGATTAACCTCTCTCGCAATCATCCGCAACTACAAAATAAGAATTAAGATAAATCTTACCATATCAGGATCCAAATCAGCCCCTTACGAAGCAACACATAAACTAGGGTTTAAGCTTCTGTCACTCTAGCAACCCATCATCTACTTATTACTTCCCAATGCCTTCCCCTAGGCCCAAATAATGTTGAACTGTCATTTATTCGATGTTCACATAACACCACTAGAGGAAGGACAACATACATCTCATATCGAACGAATACCAAATTCACATGATTACTTATAACAAGACTTATCCCATGTCCTCAGGAACAAACGTAACTACTCACAAAGCATATTCATGTTCATAATCACAGAAGTATTAATTATCATTAAGGATCTGAACATATGATCTTCCACCAAGTAAACCAACTAGCATCAACTACAAGGAGTAATCAACACTACTAGCAACCCATAGGTACCAATCTGAGGTTTTGAGACAAAGATCGGATACAAGAGAAGAACTAGGGTTTGGAGAGGAGAAGATGTTGGTGAAGATGTTGATAGAGATTGAACCCCTCTCGATGAGAGGATCGTTGGTGATGACGATGGCTTTGATTCCCCCCTCTGGAGGGAGGTTTCCCCGACAGAACAGCTCCGCCGGAGCCCTAGATTGGTTCTGTCCAAGTTCTGCCTCGAGACGGGGGTGCTTCGTCCCGAAAGCTCTCTTATGATTTTTTCCAGGTCAAAACCCTTCATATAGCAGAAGATGGGCACTGGAGGGTTGCCAGGGGGCCCACAAGCCATAGGGACGCGACCAGGTGGGTAGGGCGCGCCCCCCGGGCTTGTGACCTCCTGGTGGGTCCCCTCTGTTATTTCTTTCGCCCCGCATTTTTTATATATTCCAAAATAATTCTTCGTAACTTTTCAGGACTTTTGGAGTTGTGCAGAATAGGTCTCTCATATTTACTCCTTTCCTAGTCCAGAATTCCAGCTGTCGGCATTCTCCCTCTTCATGCAAACCTTGTAAAATAAGAGAGAAAAGGCATAAGTATTGTACCATGATCTGTAATAACAGACCATAATGCAATAAATATCAATATAAAAGCATGATGCAAAATGGATGTATCATCCACTAAGCCTACAAAGGAATTACTCACTCCCGATGGTGAGCATCATGGCGGTATTGATGGAGAAGGGTTGGCGATGGCGACAGCGATGATTTCCCCTCTCCGGAGCCCAAAACAGGCTCCAGATTAGCCATCCGGAGGAAGAACAGTAGGTGGCGGTGGCTTCGTCTCGTGAAAACATGATGAAATCTTCTCTCTGATTTTTCTCTCTATAGATGTGAATTTATGGAGTTGGAATTAGGGTTGGAGGGGCCACAAGGGCCCCACAAGCCATCTGGCTACCGTCTAGAGGGGCGGCTGGTTGCGTGGTGGCGTGTTGGTCCACCCTCTCCGGTATTTCTTCATTTCAAAATTCCTTATATATTCCAGAAAAATTTCAAAAAAAGTTTCGTCCAATTCCGAGAACTTTTATGTCTGCACAAAAATAACACCAAAGTAGTTCTTCTGAAAAAACGTTAGTCCGGGTTAATTTCATTCAAATTGTTCAAATGAGAAGACAAAACCAGAGCAAAAGTGTTTGGAAAATTAGATATTTTTGAGACGTATCAAATCCCCAAGCTTAACTCATTGCTTGTCCTTAAGAAATTCAGTTGATAAATTGAAAGTGATAAAGAAAACTTTTACAAACTCTTTTGTTCTCGTTATTATACACATGCTTAGCTAGTCCTCAAGTTTTAGCATAAATCATAGATAAACACATCCATAACAACAAATAGATATTATGTTAACTCATGGAAAACCATAACCGGCTAGAAAGCAATAATAAAACATCTCCTATGACAAGAATTTGTCAAAACGCTCAGAATACAATATGGTGACATGGTATTTCGCTAGCCCTTTCTGAGACTGCAAAACATAAACGCAGAACACCTCTGAGATCAAATCAGCGACTAAACATTACAATTCAGGATAGAAATGATCCAATCATGCTCATATCCAACATTAACTAAACTAAATGCATAAGAATGACAATAGTGATCTCAGGACTGGTGCTTTTAATAAGAAGGAGATGACTCAACATAAAAGTAAATAGATAGGCCCTTCGTAGAGGGAAGCACTGATTTGTAGAGGCACCAGAGCTCAAAGCTTAAAATAAAGATGAAAGTATAATTTTTGAGCGGTGCACTTTTCTTGTCAACGTTACGACAAAGGTTTTCAACATTTTCCATGCTAAACTTATTACTGGCGGTCCCCAAATAGAATAGTAAAGTTTACTCATATCCACCATCCAAACACATCCCATGGCTAGCCGAATCCACGGTTGCCCCCCAAACAATCAAGTGTCCCAAGGAGTTGGTGTAATTTATTTTGATTATGTGGGACTGGGCATCCCTCTTACCAGCCTTTCTCGTGCAATGACGGCGAATAAAAGACTGTCGTGGGAATAACTTGCTTAGCATGGAAAATATTGACCACCCCGTTGCTCCATGAGCAAGACGAATGCACAAAAAGGAATGTTTATTTGAATATTTAGAGATGCAACATGCAAATTTACTTGGAACAACACGATAATACTTCATATAGGTAGGTATGGTGGACTGATGTGGAATAACTTGGTTTAAGGATTTGGATGCACAAGCAGCATTTCTGCTTACTACAGATGAAGGCTAGCAATGGGTTGAGAAGCGACCAACTAGAGAGCAAAAACCTTCATTAACATGCATCTTGAATAATTAACATTGGATGTAGCATGACTAGGATATGAACACTCTCAATTTAAACATCATCAAGCCTATATTTGTTTTGATTCAGTTACATGTTTGCACATGGGCCAAGTCAAACTACTTGAATTTCTCAAAGGGAAATACCATATTATAACCATTTTAATGCATGTTGACACACAACATAGATCATTATTAACTCCTAGCTATTTAGGCATGGCATGAGAAGCTATAATCTCTAATTTTCATCACGAACATGTTTACTCATGATATACTCAATCAGGGTCAAACTGGCTAAACATATTTACAAAAACAGAAAGCAAAAAGAGTTCATATCGGCTTCCTTTGCTACAGACACTTCATCAAATATCATCATTATTGCATTTCACTTGCACGATTGAATGGTGTGATAATAATAATAGTGCAAGAATGCCGTGGAGTAAGCTGGAATCTGCAGAGCAGTTTAAGACAAAGGATAAGACAAGGTAAAATTGGCTCTCTGTTAGATCTTCAATAAAGCATATACGAGCCACTCAACATTTTCATCATTGTCTTCTCCTTTCAACAACTCAACAAAATAAAATAAATTCAGAGAAACACATTGAAATATTTTTGGAGTTTTTTTGTTTTTTTCTTAAGCAAGCAAAGGTACTAAGGGGAAAACTAGAACGGGAAAAATTATTTATAGGGAAAGCTCCCAACAAGCAAAGGAAATCTTTTTGGGTTTTCTTTTTAGTACTACAACTAAAGAAACGAGGAAAGGAAAAGAACTGAAAAGAAGCGAGAAATATTGTTGGATTTTCAAAGTTTTTCAAACACACAAGAAGAAAGCAAAAAATAAAGCTAACATGGATATATAAGGAAAGAGGATGAGCACCGACAATTTGTATGAAGTGTGAGAACATGAATGTAATGTCGGTGATAAATACGTGCTCCTCCAAGCTTAGGTGTTTGCCTAGCTTGGTAATCACCACTGGCGATCTGAGTAATAGTTGGAGTGGTAACTCATGGAGGCATTGCTAGCCTCCTCCTCTGCCAGACAAGCAGCCTCCGCTGCCAAGCGGGCAAGCTCCATCGTAGCATTGTGCTCTCATACCTTGCCCTCACGAACGTAATATCTTTGTCGATCCTCAAAGTCAAAAAGGGCAGTTGCAGGCAAAAAGACAGGCATGAGCGTGTATTTTCTAAATATTAGGTTGTACTCATAGCCTCTAGGATGTTCCACCAGAAATTCGTGAGAACGCATAGCTTAATAATCTAAATATTGTTCAGGAAAAATGGGATCATTAGGTATGGGTGCCACTCTGAAATGTGGAGCTATGCGGGATGCATAAATGCCTCCATATAGTTCTCCATTACTAGAGTTGGAGTGCAACCTTCGGGCAACAATTGCACCAAGGTTAAAATGTCGATCACCCGTCATAGCGGTGTGTATAAGTCTTAGATCATGGGCACACAGTGCACTGCATTGCAGTTTTCCTACTACGCATGTCCCATTGAACAATGCAAAGTAACAAATAGAGGGAAATTGTATACTCTTAATTCTAGCATGTGATACTTCCCTATCTTCCCCCACACAAAGACTTTTGAGAAACATATTACAAGCAATTGTTGATGGTTTCTCAATTAAACCCCAAAGTGGGAGTTTGCAAGCAATCAAGAATTCTTCTAAGTCCATGCTAAAAGATTCATCATATAATTTAAATAACACCCTAGAGTTACTCTCTTGAAACCGGAATCCATCTACGAAAGTGCAGGTAAGGTTATAATGTTGGAAACACTTATCTGCAAGGAAGTAGGTGAGGCATGCATTTTCAATGAAATGACGAAATTCCTCTTTGATTCCCGCATTTATCATGAACCCATTGCTTGGTCATCGACAGGATTTTGCAACGGCCATGACTATTCGATTAGCTCTGGGCTCTATGTAGCCCTGTCGAATCGAGCTTCGACTCGACGACTCTCGTGAAGAATGCCTCCTTGAAGTGCCCCTCCTAAAGAAACTCATATTTTCTGAACAAAAATTTCAAGGAACAATTCCTCAAAACAGTTTCGGAAACAGAGTTCCGAATAAAGAGATCAAAATTTTCACTTTGTGGGTGAAGAACACGGGAGAGAGATGGTTGGAGATTTTTTTTTTCTAGAGGTAGGATAAGGAGTGGGAGGAAGAGATAAGGCAGGGGGCCTGTGGGCCCCACAAACCAACCGACCACCGCCTACTGGGGGTTACGTGGTGGCCCACTAGCATGCCCCCTACAGCAATTTTTACACTAATTTTTTTATTTATTCTGGAAAAATATATATTAAATTTTCATGGAAATCTGAGACTTTTTATTTTTGAGGTATTTTCCGTGTATGGGAAAAACAGAAAACATGAATTTTATGGACTTTTATTTTTTTTAACTACAAAAACAGAATATAAACTTGTGATACACAGAGTTGTGAATATTCAATTCATCAGTCTCATGTGTTTCGAAAAGAGTTCATTTATAAGGTTGAGCAAGTCTTATTAATAAATGTTTCCAATTAACATGAAAACCGAGGAATCTTCATATGTCACTAGGTTACGTCATTTGGGATTTGTATCTCCCCAACAATAAAATTATAATATTTCTTCTTCTTCTTGGTAGTTGGGAGAGGGATTGTAATATATCCAATGATAATCATGGGAATAGTATCAATGACATTAATATTATTAATGAAAGTTGGCTTCCTCAGAAAATGCATGGTATGTTGTTTGCCATTAATATGAAAGGTGACCTTACTTTTATTGCAATCTATAACAGCCCCTGCAGTATTTAGAAAAGGTCTACCAAGGATGATCGACATATTGTTGTCCTCTGGCATATCAAGAATAACAAAATCTGTTAAGATAGTAACATTTGCAACCACGACGGGAACGTCCTCGCAAATTCCAATAGGCAAAGCAGTGGATTTATCGGCCATTAGCAAAGATATCTCAGTAGGTGTGAGTTTACTCAATTCAAGTCTTTTATAAAGGAAGAAAGGCATAACACTAACACCGGCCCCTAAATCACATAAAGCGGTTTTAACATAATTCATCTTAATAGAGTAAGGTATTGTGGGTATACCCGGATCTCCCAACTTCTTAGGTACTCCACCATCAAAAGAATTAGCAAGCATGGTGGCAATTTCAATTTCAGGTATATTTATTTTATTAGTGATAATATCTTTCATATACTTAGCATATGGAGGCATTTTCAATATATCAATCAAGCAAGTGCGTAAATGAATAGGTCTAATCATTTCAGCAAAGCGATCAAAATCTTCCTCATCTTTACTTTTAGCGGCTTTATGAGGGAATGTCATAGGTTTTTGAACCCATGGCTCTCTTTCCCTTCCATGTTTCCTAGCAATAAAGTCTCTCTTATCATAACGTTTATTTTTAGAAGGTGGGTTATCAAGATCCTCGGCAGGTTTAATTTCCACATCATTATCATTTTCTTGTTATTGTCTGGTTGAGCATCTATATGAGCATCATCATCACTGTTATCATTTTCATTATCACTAGGTGTATGCTCACTACCAGACTGAGTCTCGGTATCAGAAACAGAAACTTCATTGTTTTTCTGAATAGATTATTCTATAGCAGGTTCACTAGAAGCATGCAAGTTCCTATCATGTTTATTTTTCTTCTTCTTCTTAGATGCACTAGGCCTATCTTCATTAATTATTTGAGAATCTTGTTCAACTCTTTTAGGGTGACCTTCAGGATAAAGAGGTTCTTGGGTCATTCTACCTCCTCTATACACTACTCTAATAGCATGATCATTTATATTATTCATTTCAGCAAGCAAATCATTTTATGATTTAGTGACTTGGTCTAGTTGAGTGTGTACCAAATAAGCATGTTTGCCTAAACCTTTCACATCATTTGCAATTCTAAACATCAAGTCACTTAAGAAATTTATCATCATACCATTACGTTGCAGTTGATTCTTAACATAATTGTTGAAGTCCTCTTCCTTAACAACGTAATTATCAAATTCATACAAACGTTGTTTAGGAATCTTAGTATAAGGTATATCATGTTTATTAAAGGAATGGAGAGAGTTTACCTTTACTACCTATGTTGGAGAATCAAGCCCTTGTATTTCTTCAATGGGTGGTAATTTCTTGACATCCTCAGTTTTAATAGCTTTTTCTTTCATAGATCTTTTTGCTTCTTGCATATCTTCGGGACTGAGAAACAGAATACCTCTCTTCTTTTGAATAGGTTCTGAAGGTGGTTCAGGGTGTGTCCAATCATCATCATTTTGCATTATGTTATTCAATAATTCTTCGACTTGTCCAACAGTTCTTTTTCTGAAAACACAACCAACACAACTATCTAGGAAATCCCTAGAAGCATCAATTAGTTCATTATAAAAAATATCAAGTATTTCATTCCTCTCAAGTGGAAAATCAGGCAAAGTTCATAGTAACCGGAGAAGCCTCTCCCAAGCTTGAGGCAGATTCTCTTCTTTAATTTGATAAAGGTTAAATATTTCCTGTAAGGCAACTTGTTTCTTATGAGAAGGAAAATATTTTGCACAAAAGTGCCGAAGCATATCCTAGGGACTACATATGCAACCAGGAGTAAGTGATAAGAACCATTCCTTGTTGGAAATATGCCCTAGAGGCAATAAATAAAGTGTTTATTATTGTATTTCCTTGTTCATGATTATCCATGCTATAATTGTATTAATTGGAAACATGGATACATGTGTGGATACATAGACAAACACAATGTCCCTAGTATGCCTCTAGTGAACTAGCTCGTTGATTGAAAGATGGTTAAGGTTTCCTAGCCATGGACATGAGATGTCATTTGATAACGGGATCACATCATTAGGAGAATGATGTGATGGACCAGACCCAAACTACAAACGTAGCTTATGATCATGTCAGTTTATTGCTACTTTTTTATGCATGTCAAGTATATGTTCCTATGACCATGAGATCATGCAACTCACAGATATCGGAGGAGTACCTTGTGTGTATCAAACATCGCAACGTAACTGGGTGACTATAAAGGTGCTCTACAGGTGTCTCTGAGGGTGTCTATTGAGTTGGCATGGATCAAGACTAGGATTTGTTACTCCATGTGACGGAGAGGTATCTCAAGGCCCACTCGGTAATACAACATCACAATAAGCCTTGCAAGCAATGTGACTAAGTGTTGGTCATGGGATCTTGTATTACAGAACGAGTAAATAGACTTGTCAGTAACGAGGATGAACTAGGTATGGAGATACCGACGATCGAATCTCGAGCAAGTAACATACCGAAGAACAAAGGGAACATCATACGGGATTAACTGAATCCTTGACATAGAGGTTCGACCGATAAAGATCTTCGTAGAACATGTAGGAACCAATGTGGACATCCAGGTCCCGCCATTGGTTATTGACCGTAGAGGTGTCTCGGCCATGTCTACATAGTTCTCGAACCCGCAGGGTATGCACACTTAAGGTTTGGTGACGTTTCGGTAGTATAGAGTTATGTATGGTGGTGAACGAAGTTTTTTTGGAGTCTCGGATGAGATCCCGGACGTCACGAGGAGCTTCGGAATGGTCCATAGGTAAATATTCATATATAGGAAGTCCGATTTTGGTCGCCGGAAAAGTTTCGGGCTCATCGGTAGTGTACCGGGAGTGCCGGTAGTGTACTGGGAGACCTCCGGGAGGGGTATTTCGACCCAAGAGGCTTCATGGGCTGTGGGAGAGTGAATATCAGCCCTTAGTGGGCTGGTGGAAACTCCCACACAAGGCCCATGTAGCTGGAGAAGAAAACCCAATAGGAAAAGGTGGAAAAAAGGCAAAATTGGGTGAATCCTAGTCCTACTAGGAGTGGAGGTGGACTCCACCTCCACCACTTGGTTCGGCCAAAGCCTCTAAGGCTTGGAGGCCAATCTGCCTCTCCTCCGCCCTCCCTCCTATATATACTAGTGGATTTCTAGGGTTTTGCACTAGATTTTACAGCCACATGCAAACCCTAATATCTAGTCCATAGTTTCTCCTCTAGATCGGTTTTCTGAAGTGCTTAGGCGAAGCCCTGCCGGAATTGCTCCACCACCATTGCCGGAGCGCCGTCAGGCTGCCGGAGAACTCTTATTCCTCTCCACTCCTTCTTGCTGGATCAAGACGGTGGAGATCGTCATCAAGTTGTACGTGTGCTGAACGCGGAGGTGCCGTCCGTTCGGTGCTAGATCGGAAGGATCGTGATCAAGTTCGTGAGATGGATCGTGATCAAGTTCATGGGACGGATCGTGATCGGATCGCGGGATGGATCGTGATTGGATTGCGGGATGGATCATGATTGGATCGTGGGACGCACGGCGATTTGGATCGCGAAGACGTTCGACTACACCAACCGCGTTTCTTAACGCTTCCTGCTTAGCGATCTACAAGGGTATGTAGATCCACTCTCCCTCTTGTAGATGCTCATCACCATGGATAGATCTTCGTGTGCGTAGGAATTTTTTTGTTTCCCATGCAACGTTCCCCAATAGTGGAATCATGAGCTAGGTCTATGTGTAGATGAGATCTCGAGTAGAACACAAAAGGTTTGTGGGCGTTGATGCTTAGATTGCTTCCTCCCTTGGTCGGATTTTGGTTCAGTGGTATTGTGAGATGAAGCGGCCCGGACCAACATTACTCGTACGCTTACGAGAGACCGGTTCCCTCGACGTAACTTGTTGCCTAGATGGCTTGCGGGTGGCAGTTTCTCTCACTTTAGTTGGATCGGATTCGACAAAGGCAGTCCTTGAGACGGTTGAAAAGCAAATTATGTATCACCGTTGTGGTTTATGCGTAGGTGAGAATCGTTCTTACTAGAAACCCGTAGCAGCCACGTAAAACATGCAACAACAATTAGAGGACGTCTAACTTGTTTTTGCAGGGTATGTTGTGATGTGATATGGCCAATTACATGATGTGATATATGTGATGTATTAGATGATCATGTGATGTATAGAATTTCACGACTTGCATGTCGATGAGTACGGCAACCGGCAGGAGCCATAGGGTTGTCTTTAATTATTGTATGACCTGCGTGTCAATCATTAAGCGCTATGTAATGCTTTACTTTATCGCTAAACGGTAGCAATAGTAGTAGAAGCATGCAGGGCGTGACAACCTCGATAGCGACACGTTGATGGAGATCAAGATGATGGAGATCATGGTGTCGTGTCGGTGACGATGAAGATCATGCCGGTGCTTTCAAGATGGAGACCTAAAGCACAAGTTCATGGCCATATCATGTCACTTGTGAATTGCATGTGATGTTAATCCTTTTATGCACCTTGTTATGCTTAGTACAACGGTAGCATTATAAGGTGATCCCTCACTTAAATTTCAAGATAAAATTGTGTTCTCCCCGAGTGTGCACCGTTGCGAAAGTTCGTCGTGTTGAGATACCACGTGATGATCGGGTGTGATAGACTCTACGTTCACATAAACGGGTGCAAGCCAGTGTTGCACGCGCAGAACACTCGGGTTAAACTTGACGAGCCTAGCATGTACACACATGGCCTCGGAACACAAGAGACCGAAAGGTCGAACATGAGTCATATAGTAGATATGATCAACATAATGATGTTCACCATTGAAGCCACCTCAACTCACGTGATGATCGGACTTGAGTTGGTGGATTTGGATCATGTGACACTCAAATGACCTGAGGGATGTCAATTTGAGTGGGAGCTTTAGTAATTTGATTAACTAAACTCATTATCTTGAACAATAGTCTAAGTGAACTTTGCATATTTATGTTGTAGATCAATGGCTCGCGCAGTAGCACCCCTGAATTTTCATGCGTTCCTAGAGAAAGCTAAACTGAAAGATGATGGAAGTAACTTTGTTGAATAGGCCCATAATCTGAGGATTATCCTCGCGGCTTCCCAGGAATCATATGTCCTTGATGCACCGCTTGGTGACCAACCAGAAGACATGACCTCCGAAGACGTTAAGAACGCTTGGGAAGCACGTACTGGAGATTACTCAATAGTTCAGTGTGCAATATTGTATGGCTTAGAACCGGGACTTCAAAGACGTTTTGAATGTCATGGAGCATATGAGATGTTCCAGGAGTTGAAGTTTATCTTTCAAAAGAATGCCCGGATCGAGAGGTATGAAACCTCCGATAAGTTCTATGCTTGCAAGATGGAAGAGAATGGGTCTATCAGTGAACATATACTCAGAATGTCTAGGTATTCAACTCGTCTAGCGGAGTTGGGAATTGCCCTTCCGCCAGAGGCGATCACTGACAGAGTTCTTCAATCACTACCACCTAGTTACAAGAGCTTTGTGATGAACTATAACATGCACGGGATGAACAAGTCAGTCGCCGAGCTGTTTGCGATGCTAAAAGTCGCTGAATCTGAAATCCAGAAAGAACATCAAGTGTTGATGGTCAATAAAACCACTAGTTTCAAGAAAAATGGCAAAGTCAAGGGCAAGGGAAAGAAGGGTAAAACCAAGAAGGATAGCAAAGCAATTGCTACTCCTGCAAAGAAGCCCAAGCATGGACCCAAGCCAAAAACTGAGTGCTTTCATTGCAAACGAACTGGTCACTGGAAGCGGAACTGCCCCAAGTACCTGGCTGACAAGAAGGCGGCCAACGACAAACAAGGTATATATGATATACATGTTATTGATGTGTACCTTACTAGCTCTCGTAGTAGTGCCTAGGTATTTGATACCGGTTCGGTTGCTCACATTTGCAACTCAAAGAAGGAACTACGGAATAAACGAAGGCTGGCAAAGGATGAAGTGACGATGCGCGTGGGAAATGGTTCCAAGGTTGATGTGATCGCCGTCGACACGCTCTCTTAGTGATGAACCTGAATAATTGTTATTTAGTGCCTGCGTTAAGCATGAACATTATATCTGGATCTTGTTTATTGCGAGACGGTTACTCATTTAAATCAGAGAATAAAGGTTGTTCTATTTATATGAGTAATATCTTTTATGGTCATGCACCCAATGTTAGGGTTTTATTCATATTGAATCTTGATAGTGATGACACACATGTTCATAACATTGATGCCAAAAGATGTAGAATTGATAATGATAGTACCACTTTCTTGTGGCACTGCCGTTTAGGTCATATTGGTGTAAAATGCATGAGGAAGCTCCATGCTGATGGGCTTTTGGAGTCACTTGATTTTGAATCACTTGACACATGTGAACCATGCCTCATGGGCAAGATGACTAAAACGCCGTTTTCTGGAACAATGGAACGGGCGAGTGACTTATTGGAAATCATACACACTGATGTGTGCGGTCCAATGAATGTTATAGCGCATGGTGGATATCATTATTTTCTCACCTTCACTGATGACTTAGCTAGATATGGGTATATTTACTTAATGAAACACAAGTCTGAAACGTTTGAAAAGTTCAAGCAATTTCAGAGTGAAGTTCATCGTAACAAGAAGATTAAGTTCCTTTGATCTGATCGAGGAGGTGAATATCTGAGTTATGAGTTTGGCAGTCACTTAAGGCAGTGTGGAATTGTTTCACGGTTCACACCGCCCGGAACACCACAGCGTAATGGTGTGTCCGAACATCGTAATCGAACCTTATTAGATATGGTGCGTTCTATGATGTCTCTTGCTGATTTGCCACTATCGTTTTGGGTTTATGCATTAGAGACAGCTGCATTCCCTTTAAATAGGGCACCATCAAAATCCGTTGAGACGACGCCATATGAACTGTGGTTTGTCAAGAAGCCAAAGTTGTCATTTCTTAAAGTGTGGGGATGTGATGCTTATGTCAAAAAGCTTCAGCCTGAAAAGCTGGAACCCAAAGCGGAGAAATGCGTCTTCATAGGATACCCGAAAAAGACAGACGGGTATACCTTCTATCTTAGATCCAAAGGCAAAGTGTTTGTCGCTAAAAACTGAACATTTCTTGAGAAAGAGTTTCTCTCGAAAGAATTGAGTGGGAGGAAAATAGAGCTTGATGAGGTTATTGAACCTTTACTTCAACCAGAAAGTAGCGCAACGCAGAAAGATGTTTCTGTGGAACCTACGACGGTAGAAGAGGAAGTTAATGATGATGATCATGAAGCTTCGGATCAAGCAGCTATTGAACCTCTTAGGTCGACAAGGCCGCGTACTACCCCTGAGTGGTACGGCAACCCTATCTTGAAGGTCATGTTGTTGCACAACAATAAACCTACGAGCTATGGAGGAGCAGTGATGGGCCCGGATTCCGAGAAATGGTTAGAGGCCATGAAATCCGAGATGGGATCCATGTATGAAAACAAAGTATGGACTTTGGAGGTATTACCTGAAGGGCGAAAGGTCATTCAGAACAAATGGATCTTTAAGAAGAAAACAGACGCGGACGGTAATGTCACCGTCTATAAAGCTCGACTTGTGGCAAAGGGTTTTTCACAAGTTCAAGGAGTTGACTACGATGAGACTTTCTCACCCGTAGCGATGCTTAAGTCTGTTAGAATCATGTTAGCAATAGCTGCCTATTTCGACCATGAAATTTGGCAGATGGATGTAAAAACAGCGTTCCTCAACGGTTTCCTTGAGGAAGAGTTGTATATGATGCAACCCGAAGGTTTTGTCGATCCAGAGAATGCTGACAAAGTTTGCAAACTCCAGCGATCCATTTATGGACTGGTGCAAGCATCTCGGAGTTGGAATAAGCGCTTTGATGAGGTGATCAAAGCGTTTGAGTTTATACAAGTTTACGGAGAAGCTTGTATTTACAAGAAAGTGAGTGGGAGCTCTATAGCGTTTCTAGTATTATACGTGGATGACATATTGCTGATTGGAAACAATATAGAAATGCTGGAAAGCATGAAGGAATATTTGAACAAGAGTTTTTCAATGAAGGACCTAGGAGAAGCTGCTTTCATATTAGGCATTAAGATCTATAGAGATAGATCGAGACGCTTAATAGCACTTTCACAGAGCACATACCTTGATAAAGTTTTGAAGAAGTTCAAAATGGAACAGTCCAAGAAGGGGTTCTTGCCTATGTTACAAGGTGTGAAGTTGAGTAAGACTCAATGCCCAGTAACTGCAGAAGATAGAGAAAAGATGAGTGCCATCCCCTATGCTTCAGCCATAGGCTCTATCATGTATGCAATGCTGTGCACAAGACCCGATGTCAGCCTTGCCATAAGTATGGCCGGAAGGTTTCAAAGTGATCCTGGAATGGAGCACTAGCAAGCGGTCAAGAATATCCTTAAGACATGAAAAGGACTAAGGAAATGTTTCTCATTTATGGAGGTGATGAAGAGCTCGTCGTAAAGGGTTACGTCGATGCAAGCTTTGACACTGATCCGGACGACTCTAAGTCGCAAACCGGATACGTATTTATTCTTAACGGGGGAGCGGTAAGCTGGTGCAGTTCCAAGCAAAGCGTGGTAGCTGATTCTACGTGCGAAGCGGAATACATCGCAGCCTCGGAGGCAGCGAAGGAAGGTGTTTGGATGAAGCAGTTCATGACAGATCTTGGAGTAGTGCCCAGTGCACTGAATCCAATGAACCTGTTATGTGACAACACTGGTGCCATTGCTCTGGCCAAGGAACCAATGTTTCACAAGAGGACCAGACACATAAAGCGACGCTTCAACTCCATCCGTCATTACATCTTGGAGAAAGACATAAATATTTGCAAAGTGCACACGGATCTGAATGTTGTAGACCCATTGACTAAACCTCTTCCAAGGGCTAAACATGATCAACACCAGAACTGCATGGGTGTTCGATTCATTACAATGTAAATCACATAGTGATGTGAACTAGATTATTGACTCTAGTGCAAGTGGGAGACTGTTGGAAATATGCCCTAGAGGCAATAAATAAAGTGTTTATTATTTTATTTCCTTGTTCATGATAATCGTTTATTATCCATGCTATAATTCTATTAATTGGAAACATGGATACATGTGTGGATACATAGAGAAACACAATGTCCCTAGTATGCCTCTAATGAACTAGCTCGTTGATTGAAAGATGGTTAAGGTTTCCTAGCCATGGACATGAGATGTCATTTGATAACGGGATCACATCATTAGGAGAATGATGTGATTGACTAGACCCAAACTACAAATGTAGCTTATGATCGTGTCAGTTTATTGCTACTGTTTTCTGCATGTCAAGTATATGTTTCTATGACCATGAGATCATGCAACTCACAGATATCGGAGGAGTACCTTGTGTGTACCAAACATCGCAACATAATTGGGTGACTATAAAGGTGCTCTACAGGTGTCTCCGAGGGTGTCTGTTGAGTTGGCATGGATCAAGACTGGGATTTATTACTCCATGTGACGGAGAGGTATCTCAGGGCCCACTCGGTAATACAACATCACAATAAGCCTTGCAAGCAATGTGACTAAGTGTTGGTCACGGGATCTTGTATTGCAGAACGAGTAAAGAGACTTGCTAGTAACGAGGTTGAACTAGGTATGGAGATACCGACGATCGAATCTCGGGCAAGTAACATACCGAAGAACAAAGGGAACATCATACGGGATTAACTGAATCCTTGACATAGAGGTTCGACCGATAAAGATCTTCGTAGAACATGTAGGAACCAATGTGGACATTCAGGTCCCGCCATTGGTTATTGACCGTAGAGGTGTCTCGGTCATGTCTACATAGTTCGCGAACCCGCAGGGTCTGCACACTTAAGGTTTGGTGACGTTTCGGTAGTATAGAGTTATGTATGGTGGTGACCAAAGTTTGTTCGGAGTCCTAGATGAGATCCCGGACATCACGAGGAGCTCCAGAATGGTCCGAAGGTAAAGATTCATATATAGGAAGTCCTATTTTGGTCGCCGGAAAAGTTTCGGTCTCATCGGTAGTGTACCGGGAGTGCCGGTAGTGTACTGGGAGACCTCCGGGAGGGGTATTTCGACCCAAGAGGCTTCATGGGCTGTGGGAGAGTGAATATCAGCCCTTAGTGGGCTGGTGGAAACTCCCACACAAGGCCCATGTAGCTGGAGAAGAAAACCCAATAGGAAAAGGTGGAAAAAAAGGCAAAATTGGGTGAATCCTAGTCCTACTAGGAGTGGAGGTGGAGTCCACCTCCACCACTTAGTTTGGCCGAAGCCTCCAAGGCTTGGAGGCCAAGCTGCCTCTCCTCCTCCCTCCCTCCTATATATACTAGTGGATTTCTAGGGTTTTGCACTAGATTTTTCAGCCACGTACAAACCCTAATATCTAGTGCATAGTTTCTCCTCTAGATCGGTTTTCTGCAGTGCTTAGGCGAAGCCCTGCCGGAATTGCTCCACCGCCATCTCCGGAGCGCCGTCAGGCTGTTGGAGAACTCTTATTCCTCTCCACTCCTTCTTGCTGGATCAAGACGGTGGTGATCGTCATCAAGTTGTACATGTGTTGAACGTGGAGGTGCCGTCTGTTCGGTGCTAGATCGAAAGGATCGTGATCAAGTTCGTGAGACGGATCATGATCAAGTTCGTGGGACGGATCGTGATCGGATCGCGGGACGGATCGTGATTGTATCGTGGGACGGATCGTGATTGGATCGCGGGATGCACGGCGATTTGGATCGCGAAGACATTCGACTACACCAACCGTGTTTCTTAACGCTTCCCGCTTAGCGATCTACAAGGGTATGTAGATCCACTCTCCCTCTCGTAGATGCTCGTCACCATGGATAGATCTTCGTGTGCGTAGGAAATTTTTTGTTTCCCATGCAACGTTCCCCAACATTCCTTGGCCTCATATTTTAGCGAGAAAGGAAAAGGCTTAAGGATATAATAGTATCAAACCTTTTCTTCATTGGTAAATAGAGCAGCAATATCATTCAGTTTCATAAGGTGTTTGACAACAGTTTCATTTTCATAACCATGGAAAGGATCAGGCTCTACTATAGGAAATAACTCAGGGTCTATAGAGAACTCATAATTCCTATCAGTAACAAATATAGGAGAAGTAGCAAATTTAGGATCACGTTTCATTTTCTCCATCATAGATTTTTCTTTTAGTTTGCACAATAGGTTCTTCACATCATCTCTATTTTCAGAAGAAAGAATGTCCCTAGCTACCTCATCATCCATAACATAACCTTAAGTTGCAAAAGGCAATTCATATCTATTAGGTGAGCGAGGGGTAATAGGTGATTCAAAGTCTTCCCCAATTTCAAACATTCTCAATTTCCCTAGCTTTAGCAATATGAGCATCAAGTAATTCATTCAGTGGCACATGTTCAGTTTCAACATGTGTAGCAATAGTTTCATCATTAATTTCAGAAGTAGCATCATCAAGTTCATGTGACATATCAGGACGATCAATAGGTGGTGGTGTAGCAAGTTGATCCAAAACAGTAGGTGAATCTAAAGCAGAGCTAGATGTTAGTTCCTTACCTCCTTTCGTGCGAGAGGGGGCGATCTTAGTTTGGTTGTCTTTCAGATTTTTCATAGTAGCAATTGGGTATCCTTAAACTAACACAATAAATAGAGCTATGCTCCTGAACAACGGTGCCAGAAAAAGGTCTTGATAACCCACAAGTGTAGGGGATCGTGACAGTCTTCATGGATTGTATTTCACCCTAATTCATTGATTCGACACAAGGGGAGTCAAAGAATATTTACTGGCCTTGACAGATGAGTTCCCAATTCAACCGCACCGAGGATATCTCTCTGTAGCAAAGGTTTAGTAGCACGGCAAATAGTAGTAGCAAAAGTAACAGTAATAGTGACAGTAGTAGTTTTCTAGCAGGTGTGACAGTAGCAATAGCAATAGTAACTTGGCAAGATTTAGTATATGTAACGCATAGGCATGTGGATCGGTGATGGATAATGATTTAGATGACACTGATCATATAACAGTTACACACTAGGGCGACACAGAACTAGCTCCAATTCATCAATGTAATGTAGGCATGTATTCCGTATATAGTCATACATGCTTGCAATAAGAACTTGCATGACATCTTTTGTCATATCCTCCCATGGCAGCAGGGTCCTATTGGAAACTAAGGGATATTAAGGCCTCCTTTTAACAGAGAACCGGAACAAAGCATTAACACACGGTGAAAACATGAACTCCTCGAACTACGACAATCACCGGAAATAATCCCAATTATTGTCACCTTAGGGTATGCGGATTATGACACGTAATAGGTACATATAACTTGCAAGATAGGATCAAAATCACTCTTATATTTATGAAAACATAATAGGTTCATATCCGAAATCATGGCACTCGGGCCCTAGTGACAAGCATTAAGCATAGCAAAGTCATAGTAACATCAATCTCAGAACATAGTGGATACTAGGGATCAAGCCCTATCAAACTTAACTCTATTACATGATCAATTCCATCCAATCCCACCACCATCCAGAAAGCCTACAAAGGAATTACTCACTCCCGATGGTGAGTATCATGGCGGTGTTGATGGAGAAGGGTTGGTGATGACGGCGACAACGATTTCCCCTCTTCGAAGCCCAAAACAGGCTCCAAATCATCCCTCCGGAGCAAGAACACGAGGTGGTGGCGGCTCCATCTCGTGAAAACACAATGAAATCTTCTCTCTGATTCTTTTCTCAGCAGATGTGAATTTATGGAGTTGGAATTAGGGTCAGAGGGGCCACGAGGGCCCCACAAGCCATCTGGTCGCCGCCTAGGGGGGTGGCTGGTTGCGTGGTGGCCTTCTGGTTCACCCCCTCTGGTAGTTCTTCGCTCCAAAATTCCTTATATATTCCAGAAAAAATCCACAAAATGTTCCATCCAATTTCGGAAACTTTTATTTCTGCACGAAAAATAACATCAAGTTAGTTCTGTTGAAAACAACATCAGTACGGGTTAGTTTCATTCAAATCATGCAAATTAGAGGACACAACCAGAGAAAAAGTGTTTGGAAAAGTAGATATGTTTGAGACGTGTATCAGACATGTCTTTGTATTGTTGACACTAAGGATAAACAATGGGGTTAATTCATATTGATTGAGTTTTCTTTGTCTACATCATGTCATCGTTCTCCAAGCATTACTCTATTTATCACGAACTTAATACTTAGAGAGACAAGCATTAAAGCGCTCTCGGCGTGGAGGAATAGTAGTAGGTGCAAAAAGGAGTCAGATTATTTGCTTATGGACCTGATGCCTATATACACATGATCATTGTCGTGAATAAATACTGCATAACTATGCATTTTTCTATCAATTGCACAACATTAATTTGTTTACCCATTGTATGCATACTTCATGAGAGATGTCGCTAGGGAAAACTATGGCCCCTGGGCCTATCCACATATATATTTCAAGAAACATCATTTACCTTGTTGTTATTATTTACTTTCTTATTTTATTTTTAAATTTACAATTATCTACTATCATCTACACACTTCATTTGATTGCAAGTAACGAGTCCAAGGGGATTGACAACCCTCTTGCCCGCGTTGGGTGCAAGTGTTTGCTTCTTTGTGTGCAGTCGCTAAAGACGGGGGTTGCGTGATACTCCTATTGGTTTGATAAACCTTGGTTCTGTACTAAGGGAAATACTTATTTATATTGTATTGCATCACCCGCTCCTCTTCGCGAAGAATCCAACACTGATCACAAGTATCAGGAAGGATTTCTAGCGCCATTGCAGAGGAGTATCACCAACCTGTTATCAAGTACCTTCACACGAATTATCATTCACTTGTTCTGATTTTTATTTTTATATTGTATTTTTCTTTCTTTATAAAAATAAATAAAATAATAAAATATATTTACTAGTTAGCTTGTCACTATGGCTAGTTCTCCTCCGGACATGCCCATTCCTCCTTACTTTGGAGAAGGTTCCACGGTTCTAGATTTTAAACACTTGTGTGATGAATCCTTAAAATAAGCTTGGGATATATTATTAGTGATACAATAGAGGGATAATCCCAAGTGTAAAATTGAGTTACTTCTTAGAAGTTTTTATGTTGGCTTACCCCTATTTCATAGACGTGTCCTGGATTCCATGTTTGAAAAGGATTTTCTTGGGAACAATGCTTTTGATACTTATGAAAAGATGAAAAATATATTCGGGCAACCAAAGATAGAAACCATTGAACCCATGATACGTCTCCAACGTATCTATGATTTTTGCTTGTTCCATGCTGTTATATTATCATTCTTGGATGTTTTACGATCATTTTACTACAACTTTATATTAGTTTTGGGACTAACCTATTAACCTAGAGCCCAGTGCTAGTTCATATTTTTTTCGTGTTTTTGATTTTTATAGAAAAGGAATATCAAATGGAGCCCAAATGGAATAAAAATCTATGGTGATTTTTATGGACCATAAGAAGCCTAGGGAGAGTTGGAGTTGGTCCAGAAGACCCACGAGGCAGTCACAAGCCTCGGGGGCGCACCCACCCCCCTAGGGTGCGCCCCCCAGGCTTGTGACTCCCTCGTGGCCCATCCTGACTCGTTTCCACCGCCATAAATTCCTATAAATTCCAAAAAAAACGCAGAACCTAGATCGGGAGTTCCACCGCCGCAAGCCTCTAGAGCCACGAAAAACCAATCGGGAGAACGTTCCAGCATCTTGCCGGGGGGCAAACAATAATCAGAGGCCATCTTCATCATCCCGGCGCCCTCCATGATGAGGAGGGAGTAGTTCACCCTCAGGGCTGAGGGTATGTACCAGTAGCTATGTGTTTGATCTCTCTCTCTCTCGTGTTCTTGAGATGGCACGATCTTGATGTACAGCGTGCTTTATTGATATAGATGAATCATATGGAGTTTTCTCCTCTCTATCTCTTTTGTGATGAATTGAGTTTTCCCTTTGAAGTTTTCTTATCAGATTGAGTCTTTAAGGATTTGAGAACACTTGCTGTATGTCTTGCGATGGGATATCCGTGGTGACAATGGGATGTTCTATTGATCCACTTGATGTATATTTTGGTGATCAACTTGCGGGTTCCGTGACCTTGGGAATCTATGCATAGGGGTTGGCACACGTTTTTGTCTTGACTTTTCGGTAGAAACTTTGGGGCACTCTTTGAAGTTCTTTGTGTTGGATTGAACATGATGAATCTGAAATTATGTGATGCATATCGTATAATCAAGCCAACGGGTACTTGTGGTGAAATTGGAGTATCTAGGTGACATTAGGGTTTTGGTTGACGTGTATCTTAAGGTGTTATCTTAGTACGAACTCTAGGGCTGTTCGTGACACTTATAGGGATAGCTCATAAGATTGATCAGAAAAGATAACTTTGAGGTGGTTTCGTACCCTACAATAATTTCTACGTTTGTTCTCTGCTATTTGTGACTTTGGAGTGGACCCTTTGTCGCACGTGAGGGATTTACATATGATTCAACTATGTTAGTATTGTTGAGATAAATTGCACTAGTGAAAGTATGGACCCTAGGCCTTGTTTCGAAGCATTTATACTACATTTTGCTCACTGTTTACTATTTGTTACCTTGCTGGTTTTATATTTTCAGATTACAAAAAACTATATCTACCATCCATATTGCACTTGTATCACCATCTCTTCGCCGAACTAGTGCACCTATACAATTTACCATTGTATGGGGTGTGTTGGGGACACAAGAGACTCTTTGCTATTTGATTGCAGGGTTGTTTGAGAGAGACCATCTTCATCCTACACCTCCCGCGGATTGATAAACCTTAGGTCATCCCCTTGAGGGAAATTGCCATTGTCCTACAAAACTCTGCGCTTGGAGGCCTAACACAAGTCTACAAGAAGAAGGTTGTGTAGTAGACATTAACCCACCATATAGAATTTTCACCATCCAACTGAGTTAATAAAAAGAACTAAGGCCTCCATGGAAACCAACCTTAGAGGGTTATATATCATGCTTACAAAAATCAATGGGAACATAGTGCCACAAAACAAAAGGTTTGATACTTTAGATCAAAATGTGGAAGCTCTTGGTATTCTAAAAGATGAAATAAAAGTTATCAATGATAAACTGGAGCAATTTTTTCACATTTTGAATAATGCAAAAGAGAAATGAATGACTAAGCGTGGCATCACTTGATCATATGCATTATGCCTAGCTAGGGGCATAAAACAATAGCGCTAGTTGGGAGGCAACCCAATAGTTATCTTTTCTTTTTTTCTTTTTTTACTTTCTATTTGTTTTTAGTAACATGATTATTGCCACTTTAGTGATTATGTTTTTGTGTTTAGATTAGTTTTTGTGCCAGGTAAGGCCTTTGGGATGACTTGCATGATGAGTAGAATTGATGCGGTGCAAAAACAGAAACTTTAGCGTCCAGTGCATAGTTTTTATAATTTTACTAGAAGGTATTTTTTATCTGAAATTTTTACAAAGTATTTATATATTAATTAACCAGGTTTTCATGCTTTTCAGAATTTTTAGAGTTACATAAGTATGGTTTCTTTACAGATTGTTACAGACTGATCTGTTGTAGGCAAATTCTATTTTTGCTTGCATAGTTTGCTTGTTTTGATGATGCTATGGATTGTATCTAGGGGTATAAGCTAGAGATAAGTTATAATAAAGTCAATTATGAAATAATGAAATAAGAATCAATTTATAATAGTACCTAAAGTATTTGATATGTTTATTAAACTAACGGATCTCACAAAGGTTTTTTTGAGTTTTGTGTGCTAAAGTTTTCAAGTTTTGAGTGCTATCACTATGGATGAAGGAGTAAGGAGCAGAAAGAGTCTAATCTTGGGAGTGACCAAGGCACCAAAAGCCAAATTCTTGGAAGACTCAAGCGTCTAAGCCTGGGGATGCCCCGGAAGGCATCCCCTCTTTCGTCTCAATCCATCGGTATGTCACTTGGAGCTACATTTGTATTCATCACATGATATGAGTTTTGCTTGGAGCATCGTTTGCTTTAGTTTGTTTTTGTTTTATTTTTACACACTAATTATTTGCTGGACACACCTACTTGAGAGAGATACAAGATCACTGTAGCGACCCGACCTGAAAGGTCGAATCTCCGGTGTTTCCGGGGATGTGCACCTCGATCCTGTAGCGACCGTCTTGTGGAAAAGACATGATAGGAGTCCCGGTGATGCTTGGCAAAGCGATCCTTACATCCCTGACGATCTTCACCAGCTCTTTGCCAAAGGGCATCGTCATGTCAGGCTGGCAAAACTCCGTGAACAAAACTAGGGTGAAGGTGGCCATCTAGAAAGGTTGAAATAAATCGGAGGGGAGTCAGAAATGAACAGATGAGAATATAAGAATTTTAAAGACAAAAGAAATGAAAAAAATCCTAAGGCTTTTCCAATCCTAGAGGTTACGTCCTACGGTCAGCGTGTGCTCTGATACCATTTCTTTAGCGACCCGACCTGAAAGGTCGAATCTCCGGTGTTTCCGTACCATCCCAAGATCATGCTGGTACACACACGGTACATCAATGTATATATCAAAGGGAAATCACACAGCTTTATTAATCGAAAATCTCATATCAGGTTCTTTATTACAATAAGGATTACAATAAAGTGGCTGAAGGCAAACTCATGAGATAAACTAAACCAAAGTCTTGCGGAAGCTTCGAAGGTAGTTGAGTCCATCTGACTCCAAGGGCATCTTACCAAGCGTAGAGCGTATCCTCACTCCTGGTCGGAAAAATACTCTGCAACATGATACGTTGCAGCCGTGTAGGTCAACATATTGAATATGCCAGCAATGTCACAAAAGGGGGTTAAAAGTAATCATCTATTCTATATGCATATATGGTAGGAGGGGTAGTAAGTTTTTGCATAAAGCCAATTTTTCCTAAAACAAGAGAGGGCAAAGCAGAAGTTATTACTACATTGTTGGTTGATTAATGAGATGGTTCCACCAACCAATTCTCATACCCAAGTTGTCATTAATACCCACATCATTATAATTCTTTGTGTTGAGAGTTCCAGATAGTTTCAGTTCCTTTGGCTCAAATTGTCCATGACCGTGGACACGGCTAATCGATTAGGTTGAGTACTCTGCAGAGTTTTGCACACGTTCCCCACAAGATTTGATCGCCTCCGTTGGATTCCTCGCACTTCAGGGTGTTTGAGGAACGGATGATAAAAACATGGTCTTCTAAGGGGTTCCTCTGAGACTCTGTCGGTGCCCATCCTTTCCTACCGTTCTTCTACATCTCATAGCACCGCCTGTCCAGGGTCACCACGATATCCAACCAAGTCAGAGCCCATAATGGCTTGTGGCTGTGTAGGTAAGCCTTGGGTCTTGAAGCATCCATCCATCTCTTTGTGCCTGGGTGGACCTTTCCGCGTGAATACTGGCACTTCTCCAGCAACACCTAGGCTAACCACTGGCTTCTCCAGGGCGCCGTTCAACCACCATCCACCCAGAGGTATATTGAAAACTCGGAGTCTTGAAGTCTTGATCATCATGTAGGTCTTGTAATTATTATCTCACAACTCTCATGAATCACACAACCAACCCCGTCTACTAATAGCATAGCAAAATTAAATCAACGTTTCCCGAGGCCAAAGTGTCAAACGGTTGAGGGGTACCTACCACATGATACTACATCAAGTAACCAAGTTTCCAAATGACCTACTTTGCATGCAACTGGGGAGATGGTAGAACTAATGCAATTAAAACATGGGTAAACATGATCAAAGTGACTTGCCTTGCTGACGATCCTCGTACTCAAGTGACTCTAGATAACAAGACTCGCACTCCGGATGATCTAATGAATCAAACAAAACACACAATAAGCATAACCACAATACAATTCACACAACAGCAAGGTAAACAAAAGGATATTACCACAATCACTACCACAATCAAACAAAGAAATCAACTCAAAGTAGAAGACTCTAAAAGTTTTGGTGGCAAAATTTCTACTAAGACATGATAAGACAAATTGGTTTTCAGCAGTTTACCAATAGATAACAGAAAAGTAAATACAAAACTTTTATTAGAAAACAGGAAGTATTTCATTATAAAAAAATTGTGCAAAAAGGATTACTACAAAACATTTTTCTAAACAATACTAATGGTGAAAACAAGGTTTACCTATTTAAACTAGAGCACAAAACAAATTAAAATATTTTTATTATTAGAAAATAATTCACCTAGTGTTGAACAACAGAACTAAAGAAACTACAATAAAAAGTTAAACTAAAACAAAATCAAAATAAACTAAAATAAAAACAATACAAATAAACACTAAGAAGAAACTAAACAGAATCTGTTTTTACTAAAAACCCTAATCTAAAATATCCTAAAAATTCTCGAACAGTGCTGGATGATAAACCTAACTAGTATAAAATAGTGACAAAAGAATCACTAAAAAATAAATTTCTAAACTTAAGTTATTCAAGTTTTAGTGATTTGATCAAATTTAACAAAATTCAAATTTAAAAGGTCAAATTTGAAAACTAAAACTACAACCAGAATCTACATGAAATTTGTGACATGTTGCAAAAAGAATCAATCAAAAACTCTAATTATTCTAAAAGATATAATAAAAACAAAAACAGGAACTATTCTGTTTTCTAAAATAAAAACAGAGAAAGAAAAAAACTAACTAACGGTTAGGGGCTACGTGGCATGCGGTGATTGGCCGAGGCCGTGTACGTGCGGGCACTAGCGAGCGAACGATCGAAGCAAAGTGGATACCGGTTCGTTGTTTTTAAAATTTCTAATCTAGTCCGTTGACAATAGATCCGACGGCTACAGAGGGGGGAATGGCTTACAGAGGAGGGGGTCGGGGTTTTCCGGCGAAGTCAACGGCGGCCGAGGGTCGGAGATGGTCGGAGACGGCATTACGGTGGTCGAGGGCAGCGTTTGAAAGGTCCAGGCAACGGCGGCGAAGCTCCGGCATTCGTAGGTGGCGTCGAAGGGGAGTGGGGGTGAAGGGGGCGACGGCCACGAGCTCTGGTGGCTTCGGCTGTGAGCCGAACTCCGACGAGGTGGTGCGGTGGGGTTTTCGGGCGAGGGCAGGGGCATTCGGGGGTGGAACGGAGTGCGGCGAGGATGGGGCTTCTTATAGGCGCGGCGTGGGGTCGGGAGATGGAAAGGGGAGCGAGATCCGGGGCGGGAGGGATCTCCGGCGAGGTGGGGAGCGCGGGGAGGAAGATGAGCGCGGTGATGGCACGATCGGGCGATGGGGTCCGCTTGTTAGTGAGGGAGGGGGCGGCGTTAGCGGCGTCGGTGACCGATCCAGAGGGATCTCGGGGAGTTAAGGTCGGTGGGCCGGTCGGTTTTAAATTAAAAAAGTTAATTCCTTTCCTTTTCTAATTTCCAGAGAATTGAAATCTCATTAAGGCATTCAAAACATTTCCAACAATTGAAGATATATATATCAAATTGATCAGGGGAATAAATGCTATTTAATGAACATTTTCCACGGCCAAAATGAATACTTTAAAAAAAATTCAGAAAATGCCTAAATTGATTTTAAATTCTTTTGCAATAAATTTTCAAATAACCCCCTGGGTTTATTGTTCAAATATTTCACCAAGATGCCCCTGGTGTGGAGTGTCATGTTACTCCTCTCTTTTTATGAATATTTCAAGGATTTTCAAATAGGAGAAACAAGTATATGGAGAAAATGAAAGTGGCCTTTCAGAATTTTAAAAGAAGAACTTCAACAATTCATTTCATTCAAACAATGTGACAATGATGCATAGCTATATTTCATAACATTCCAAAATGGAATTTTGGGATGTTACAATCACCATCATTTATTAGAATACTCTTTGTGCTTCACTTATATCTTTTGAGCTAAGCAATTGATCTAGCACTTCACTTATATCTTTTAGAGCTTGGTGGCATGTAGATTTAAAGAAATAATTGCACTCTTGTTATTTTCTTATATTTTTTTGAGATTTAATACAAAGTGACGGTAATTTTCATGGGTTATCAGACTAGTCCAAAAATAATAGGTATTCAAAGAGTGCATGATCAAAACCTCCATGTAGCACATAAAAGAGAAATTTCGAGTTAATGATATTAATTTGGTAATGTGTAGAGGCATGAGTGCATGATTATTAATTAGATATCATGAATTAGAGGTTGTTAACTTACTGTTCATCTAAATATTTTTATGGCATGGTGATGATGTGTGAGCATTCTTATTCCTCGTTGAAATCCTAGTGTTGTTTAAGTCGGAAGCGCGCGATGGTTAACTCCTCCCAACCTCCTCCCTAGGGGCATGCGGGTAGTACTTTGATTCGAGAAAGTTAATAAAATCTTGCAATAAGTATGTGAGTTCTTTATAACTAATGTGAATCCATGGATATATGCACTCTCACCACCTCATATTTCCTAGCCTCTTCGGTACCGTGCATTGCCCATTCTTACCTCGAGGATCAGTTCAACCTTCGCTGGTGCATCCAAACCCCGTGACATGATATGCCTTGTTGCACATAAGCCACGTTATATCTTCCTCAAAACAGCCACCATAACTACCTATGATGGTATTTCCATAGCCATTCCGAGATATATTGCCATGCAACTTCCACCGTTACATCATATGACTTGTACTTTCATTGTCATTTGCTTTGCATGCTCATATAAGCAGACATAGTATTTGTGGCGAAGCCACCGTTCATCATTTCTTGATACATGTTATGCTTGATCATTGCACATCCTGGTACACTGCCAGAGGCATTCGTATGGAGTCATACTACTTTCTCAGTTTTCATATCGAGTTGTAAGTAAATAAAAGTGTGATGATAATCATTATTGGGGACTGTCACAGTGACGAAAGGATGATGGAGATAATGACTACCCCACAATTCGGGATGAGACTTCGGACGAAAAAATTTAAAAAAAATAAAGAAAAAAGAAAGAAAAAGTGAGAAAAAAGAGAGAAGGGACAGTGCTACTACCTTCTTTTCCACACTTGTGCCTCAAAGTGACACATTATTATTCTTATAGAGAGTCTCTTGTTTTGTCACTTTCATATGCTAGTGGGAATTTTTCATTATAAAACTTGGATTGTATATTCCGATGACGGGATTCTTGAAATGCCCGAGGTCTTCATGAGCAAGCAAGTTCAATTCACACCCACTCAACTTTAGTTGAGCTTTCATACACTTATAGCTCTAGTGCATCCGTTGCATGGCAATCCCTACTCCTCGCAATGATATCTATTAATGGGCATCTCCATAGCCTGTTGATTCGGCTAGTTGATGCCAGACTTTCTTCTCCATTTTTACCCCTTTGAAACCTACCACCATATTCTATTCCACCTTTATGCTATATCCATGGTTCACGCTCATATATTGCGTGAGTAATAAAAAGTTGAAGTGTGTTAAAAAGTATGATCCAATTGCCTGACTTGACATCGTGGTGCTTAACATTTGTATTTATGTGGTGAAGACAGAGCCATGCTATACTTATATTATAAAATGAATGTGGGCTAACATTCTTTAAGATTCGTTTATTTTGAAATTTGATGGTTATGTTACTTATGCTTACGAATATTACTATGTTGATGTTTATTAATTCATCGTTTCTCAATTATCATACCTGCAATAGATTACATGTTGGGTATCATGTCAAATCAAAAAAATTGTTTTTATCATTTACCTACTCGAGGACGAGCAAGAATTAGGCTTGGGGATGCTGATACCTCTCCAACGCATCTATAATTTTGATTGATCCATGCTATAATATTATCATTCTAGGATACTTTTTGGGCAACTATATGTAAATTAATATTATTTTTGAGCACTAACCTATTAACCCAGTGCCAAGTGCTAGTTGTTGTTTTCTACGTGTTTTTTGCTTTTTAGGTTTATAGTACCAAATGAAGTCGAATTGCCATGAAACTTTTTGATGATTTTTTCTAGACCAAAAGAAAACCCGAAAGCTTCAGGAGAAGACCGGAGGCCACATGAGGGTGGTCGTGCCCTGGTGTGTGTTGGCCCCCTCGGGCACCTCCCGGTGCCTCTCTCTGGACTGTAAATTCTAATAAATCCAAAACCCCTAGAGAGCCTTCTGAAACACTTTTTCCACCGATGTAAGTTTCTGCTCTGCCGTGTGCCCATCTGGAGCCTGTTCCAATGCCCTGTCGGAGGGGGATCAATCACGAAGGGCCTCTACATCAACCTTGTTGCTCCCATGGTGATGTGTGAGTAGTCTACCACAGACATACGGGTCTTTAGTTAGTACCTAGATGGCTATCTCTCTCTCTCTCTCTTGATCTTCAATACAAATTTCAATGCATCTTTGTCGTGATCTATTCGATGTAATCTTCTTGTGCGGTGTGTTTGTTGGGATCCGATGAATTGTGGGTTTATGTTCAAATTATTAATGAAAAATATTTGAGTCTTCTTTGAAATCTATTATGATTCTTATTTGCATGATTATTATTGCTCTATAAACCTCTGTGATCTATTGAAATAGTTTGGCCACTAGATTGATATTTCTTCGGTGGGAGGTGTGCGTTGTAGTGGATTCAATGTGGCTGTGCTCTATATCAAAGTTACAGAAATGGATAAAACATGTCTTTGTATTGTTTCCACTAAGGATAAAACGATTTGGTTGATTCATATTTGTTGAGTTTTCTTTATCTACATCATGTCATCGTTCTCCAAGTATTACTCTGTTTATCATAAACTTAATACTTAGATAGGCAAGCATAGAAGCGCTCTCAACGTGGAGTAATAGTAGTAGGTGCAGGCAGGAGTCGCCTTATTTGCTTATGGACATGATGCTTATAATCACATGATTATTTCTATGAATAAATATTGCATAACTATGCTCTTTTCTATCAATTGCTCAACAGTAATTTGTTTACCCACAGTATGCATACTTCACCAGATACCGCTAGGGAAAACTATGCCCCAGGATCTATCCACATATATATTTACAAAAATATCATTTACTTGCTGTTATTATTTAATTTTTATTTTATTTTGCAATTTACAATTATCTACTATCATCTACACACTTCATTGCTTGCAAGTAATGAGTCCAAGGGGATCGACAACCCTCTTGCCCGCGTTGGGTGCAAGTGTTTGCTTCTTTGTGTGCAGTCGCTGAAGACAGGGTTACGTGCTACTTCTATTGGTTCGATAAACCTTGGTTATCTACTGAGGGAATTACTTATCCATATTGTGCTGCATCTCCCGCTCCTCTTTGAGAAAAACCAAATGCAGATCACAAGTATCATTAAGTAGTAGGTACCATTTGTCGATTCCTTGTGACAAATGTAATCTGACATAGTCAGGTAGTGTAAAATACTTCACTACCTCATGTTTCCAAACTTGCAAGCAAATTCCATCTTCTATGCGAATGATGGAATTAACATATTACTTTGCAACAAGATTACTCATGTAATACAAATAAATGCAGAAGTATAAACATACATGTGCAACATATATGAGGACTTGGGACCTCAAGCGGTCATTTGACATGATGTAAAATGATGCATAATCAATTATTATGCAATTCAGCAAATATATCATGTATATTTGCTCTAAAGCCAGAGTACCACCATGGACGGCATCGAGCGTCGCCAAGGGAGAACCACGTCGTAGTTGTTCATGTGTCCTTGACGAGGCTATTGTCAGTTTGATGTCGTCGAGCACTCGAGCGCTATAATGGCCTTAGTTTTTGGCTTCGGTCCATCAGTTGATTTTGTTCTCAATGGATGGAAGCCACAACAGAATGGATTAGCATAACGAGAACAAACGAACAAGTCTGTGTTGATCCATCACGATGGATTCCCCTGATCTTTCTTAGAGAGAATTTTTGACGTCCATGCAACCGATCGCTCCTGGATAGCATGGTTGATGTCTAGCGTCGCCTCATACCAGCTTGCCATCGCCGATGCCACATGGAGAGTCACGCTAGGCCGTTGTTCGAAATATGCCCTAGAGGCAATAATAAAGTAGTTATTATTATATTTCTTGTTCATGATAATCATTTATTATCCATGCTATAATTGTATTGATTGAAAACTCAAATACATGTGTGGGTACATAGACAACAATGTGTCCCTAGTATCCCTCTAACAGACTAGGTCATTGATCAAAGATGGTTGAGGTTTCCTGGCCATAAATATGAAATGTCATTTGATAACGGGATCACATCATTAGGAGAATGATGTGATGGACAAGACTCAAACTATGAACGTAGCATATGATCGTGTCAGTTTATTGCTATTGCTTTCTGCAGGTCAAGTATCTCTTCCTATGACCATGAGATCATGCAACTCACTGACACCGGTGGAGTACCTTGTGTGTATCAAACATCGCAACGTAACTAGGTGACTATAAAGGTAATCTACAGGTATCTCCGAGGGTGTTTCTTGAGTTGGCATGGATTAGGACTGGGATTGGTTACTTCGTGTGACGGAGAGGTATCTCAGGGCCCACTCAGTAATACAACATCATAATGAGCTTGCAAGCAGAGTGACTAAAGAGTTAGCCACGGGATCTTGTATTACGAAACGAGTAAAGAGACTTGTCGGTAACAATATTGAACTAGGTATGGAGATACCGACGATCAAATCTCGTGCAAGTAACATACCGATGAACAAAGGGAACTACGTACGGGATTGACTGAATCCTTGACATCGAGGTTCGACTGGTAAAGATCATCGTAGAATATGCAGGAACCAATATGGGAATCTAGGTCCCGATATTGGTTATTGGCTGTAGAGGAATCTCGGTCAGGTCTGCATAGTTCTTGAACCCGCGGTGTCTACACACTTAACGTTTGGTGACGATATAAGTATAGTCGAGTTATTATGTTGGTGACCGAAGGTTGTTCGAAGTCCCGGAGGAGATCTCGGACGTGACGAGGAACTCCGGAATAATCCGGAGGTGAAGATTAATATATAGGATGAAGGGAATCAGAGTTCAAAAGTGTTCCGGGGCATACCGAGGAATTGATGGAGTACCGAAAGGGGTTTCGGGGGGTCCTGACAAGTGTTGGGGGGCCCTCATGGGTCAAGGAGAGGGGCGCACCAGCCCACAAGGGGTTGGGCGCCGCCCCAACCTACTGGGCGCAGCCCCAACCTCGGCCCACTTGGCTGGGAGGTGGGCCTCACCCCCTAACGCCGCTAGCCACCCCTAACTTGGGAGGCAAGGTGCCTTGGGGGGCACCCAAACCCAGGCCGCCGGCCCCTAGGAGGAACCCTAGGGCGCCCTCCCTTCCTCGCTTCCCCCTATATAGAGAGGGGGAGAGAGGGCAGCCGCACCCTCACGTGCCACGGCATTGCCCTTCCTCTCCCTCGTAGTTTTTCTCCACTTCATAGCGCGCGGCGAAGCCCTGCTAAGCTGTCATCATCACCACCTCACCACGCCGTCGTGCTGCCGGAGGAATCGGGCTACTACTTCATCATTGCTCGCCGGATCGAAGAGGTGAAGGCGTCATCAAGCTGCACGTGTATTGAATGCGGAGGTGTCATCCACTCGGCACTTGATCGGGAGTTCGCGTGACTGATCATGATTGGATCGCGAAGACTTTCGACTACATTAACCGCGTTTCTTAATGCTTCCGCTTAGCGATCTACAATGGTATGTAGTTCAATCTCTCCTCTCGTAGATGCTCATCTCCTAGATTGATCTTGGTGAAGCGTAGATTTTTGTTTTTGTTTTCCATGCAACGTTTCCCAATAGCCACCATTTCGTCTCGCGTTGAAGTGTGCCTCAAGATTTGCCTGGTCGATGAGGAGTCATCGTCTCGCCTTGCGCCTCCGTCGTGTGCCATCATCGTTCCCCAAGGAGTCGTGGCCGAGTGCCACCATGCCTAAGATCGAATCTAGGAAGGGCCTTATCCTGTAGCAATTAGATCAATTCTTTTGGTGCTTGCGTGATGACCACAGAGAGAATTAGCGTGTGTGTGAGTATTAGCCATTGGTAACCGCTAGTGGCCACAAAGCGACTGCTCATCGATGAGGCGGGGGCCCTGTTCACGTCAGGTGTGTTTGGTAGGATGCATGGAAAGTGCATGAGGGTAAAGGTTTCCAATCCGATCCGCTTTTACTTGTTTCGTAGGGTTTATGAGCTCACCTGGGCTATGCCCACCTTATACAAAAAAGGGTCTTCACCCATGCCCATATCATGGACCCAAGAAAGGGTGCATCTAGACAACCATGCTCGCCTTGACCCTTGGTCCCACCCATCAAACCACGTTCATAATTTCAAAATTTCTTTAAAATATATATATATATATATATATATATATATATTCAGAATTTCAAAATTCGTTTAAATTTTCAAAAAAAACAGAATTTCAAATTTGTTTTAATTTTACAATTTTCAGAATACATTTTTAATAATGTTCAAAAAATGCTCAGAATTTCATTTTTTTAATGTATAGAATTTAAAATTACTTTTAAATTTTTAAAAATGTTCATAATTTCAAAAAAATGCCTTGAATTTCAAAAGTTGTTTAAATTTTCAATAAAATGCTGAAAATTTCTTTAAAATTTTAAAGAAATTCAAAATTTGATTAAATTTTCAATAAATGTTCAGAATTTTATATTTTATTTATATTTTCAAGAGAATGTTTATGATCTCAAATTTTGTTTAAATTTTCAATAAAAGTTGAGAATTTCAAAATATGTTTAAATTTTTGTTCATGTTTTTTCAATTTTGTTCACCATTCGGAAAAATATTCGGAATTCGAAATTGTTCGTCAGTCTAAACACATGCAAACGGACAAATAAAGTCTCAACTCGGCATATCTGAACGCATACATAACTGTCAAACAATAGCAACTGTATGAACTCAGCTTGTTTACACTCAACATGTATGAAAGGATAACATCTAAGCTAGGTTCATACATGCTAACAAACACATCCTTTGTGTCAAGGATCGCGCAACGCCGTGCTCCTCGTCAAGCAACTCGCCGGACCCGATCCCCGCGCGCGCGAGGGGCAACAACGTCGGGCCTCACGCGTCATGCTGCCTCGGCGGACGCCCGTGGAGAAACTGCTATCGAGATCGATCCGTTTCTAGATAGATGATTCCCGATTGAAGGAAACATAATTATTCATAGGATCATGCTAATCACAAATAGAAAAATCAATTAGCTTTCTGCTGAATCGGTTTCTTGTGTGGATGCCGGCGTGGCTATGCATGCACATCTTCTCGGCATGGTGCATAATCGTCGCGATGCCACGCTTCGCAGCAGGCCGCACCACCGTGGCGATCCTGGCCGTGGCGAAGCAGCCATGCGCGCGCAGCCCACGGCTGCCGGAGTCTCGCCCAACGCTGATCGTACGCGGAACCGCTGTCTGCACGACGCCTTCGTCAGATCGATGTTGCGTCGAAGCTGCTCCGTATTTCGAGAGGCCCGTGGAGAAACTGCTATCGAGATCGATCCGTTTCGTACGTGGAGGCCCGTGGAGGCCGCGTCGTACTGCATATACAACGCGTATGGCTTGTCCGATTTGTACGATGCAACATTCAGTCGTCGATGAACTTCGAGTCTAACTGACATACGGCTTGATCTGTTTCGTCGGACAAAATTCGTACATGGATTGTTGTACGTATAGCACCTCTCTTCGAGAGGGCAACTGCTATGTAGGTGAAGACTATGTGCTGATAATGTGTCGTAGAGTGAAAGTAAAAGAGACAAATGAATAGTCTAATTGATTTTACTTAATTCCATTGTAATGTGGGAGACTCACTTATATACATGATGAAGGAGTGTGTTGAAGAGACACCTCTTTCTCAACAGACACCTCCTGAAAGAAATGCCTTTCATACAATTAATCACATGTGCTATTTCGCAACACATATAACAAGCGAGCGACAACAACACTAACAGACAGACTCATACTCATGAGTTCTTCAGGCGAGACGAATGTTGAGAAAATCATTAACTGGTAGTTGTTCAGTTGGCTGACTGTACGAAATTAATAGACTAATCGACAAGTTAATTGCCAAATAATTAATTAGTTAGATGATTTACCAATTTATTGTCTATTTGGTGACCTTAAGAGTAGTTATTAATCGACGGGTTTCCCAAAATCTATAATATCAAATTATTGTGATTAGATTCATCATAAAATGATTTTCATATTTTTTATTTAATATTGTGGATGTCGATATTTTTGCTCTCAATTTGGTCAAAGTTGAAGAATTTAACTTTCTAAAAAACTTATAGCCCCTATATTTCGAAACTTATGGAATATTTCGTTTGATGTGTGGACGAGATGACATGGTATGTTTTATTTTTATTTATAATAAGATAATTGATGGGTCTTTCCTGGCGTGATTCTATCTTATATAGTAACCAACCTTATATATGTGGGCAACTTTCTAGGTCGACGGCTGCATGACATGATTGATACGTTTTGATAAGCCACGTGTTGTTGATTGATTTGAAAAATTGTTGATTCTGTCAAATCATAAGCCAAACCTATTAGGAATCACAATGTATTTGTCTAAAAAATCGAACGAGTGAGTTTTAAAAAATTATTGACCCGATCAAATTAGGTGACCCAATTTAATTACAGTTTTGAAGATCTCAATTGAATGTGGACTCTTTTAAACTAAGGAGTATAATGTTACAAAGGTATAAATAAAATAATTAAATGAGAGGTCTTTGAGAAACTATTGACCAGGTCAAAATAGAGTGTCACAATGTCAGTTGGAGACTTTAATTGAATGTGAGCTTTTTAATTCTAAAATGATTAGTGTTATAGTTTATTTGTCCGATACGTACTGGGAATAGGACAAAACACTATTTATCGCTCATTCAAAATAGGTATCTCCGGTCCAGCCCATTAGCTGCGTCGCACAACGGGTTCGCTCGCTTCCCGTATTGTGGCTGTGATCGATCGAGTTTTCTTTTTCTATTTTCTTTTCTTTGTTTTTTGGCAGTTTTTTATATTTTATTTTTTTCATTATGTTTTCCGATTTGTTTGTTTTTGCAACGGTTTTCTTTGGTTTTTCCTTTTTCTCTTTTACACTTTGTTTTTTTTGTTTCTTTTTTTGGTATTTTTTGTTTTTCTGGTCTTGTTTATTTTGAGTTATTTCGTTTTTCTTTTTCCAGCAGATTCCTACTTTCTAATACACGTTGTACATTTTTCGTATGCATGTAAAATGGGTTTTATATTTGTTCCATATTTTTAAATACACATTCAACATTTTTACCCAACATCTTTTGAGTATTATTTTCAAATATGTGTTAAACATTTTTCAATACAATTTGAACCATTTTTTAATGATGTTTTTGTTAAATGTTCAAATATTTTTTAAATTCCATAAACTATTTTTTGAAAAGGTCAGGAATACATTTTGGTAACTTGTGAATATATTTTCTGAATGTAGCATAAATGTCTTTCAATATATGAGTTTTTAAATACACAAGCATTCTTTTACATTTTATAAACAAATTCAAAATTTCACGTACCTATGTTTGGAAATATTTGAAATTTTTCACTTGTCACAGAAAAATTTCATACACATGATTGACAATTATATACATGTTTAATTTTTTTCAAGTACAAGATTAACACTTTTAAAATATAAGTTTTTTTTCAAATATAGTATTACGTTTTTTCAATCCTTTATGTAATTAGTTTCTGTAATATATATATATATATACGTATGTATGTATGTATGTATGTATGTATATATACATACACACATATATACATAGAGATCTATCTATCTCTGTGTGTATAGATATGTAAAATAATAAGAAATAAAATAAAAATACGAAGGAAAAACAAAAAGCAATCAAGCATGACATCATATTGATGTGCCTCATTATTACTGGGCTGTCCTGACGCGAGCAGGCGAGCCGTAGTAAGTAACACATAGCTGCGCCCTATATGACAAACCTTTGTTTTGAAATAAGACCTCCGATCAAATAGGATCGACCAACCCTGAGAATGACTAATAGAGGAGTACTTCTTCGAGGGCCCCCGTAAGAGTCACTTGGGGTTGGCTAGGGGCATGCCATTTGGCACATTTTTAGTTGTCGTCACGTGTCGTGTTTTAACACTTTTTCTGGAAAAAAAATCAGTACTCGTTTTCGGTATTTAGATTTTTTTTTGGATTTCCGATTTTCCTTGGCTTCTCTTAGGGCATGAAAAAAATCAAAATAAAAATTGCTCGAAGAAAAGTGTTTTTCATTTTTATTTTTGCTTCCACATGAGGCATAGATTTTTATTTTTAACACAGTAAACGCAAGCACTCATATACACGCGCATATACACATCCCTATGAATGCACACATGCACAACATATCCCTATGAGCACCTTCGAGAGACTGAATCAGCATATCATCTTGAGATTTATAAAGTCACCATAGGCGCTTCGTCATGGACGGAAATGTCTCCTCCCATTGAATGCGCATCGCCGGAAATCTTGAAATAAATCCAGAAATAAATGCAAGCACCAACATTTGAACCCTGATGGGCTGGGGATACTATACTCCCTCTAACCATTCAACCAGAGATTGGTTTGAAGTGGTGACACAAGTTTGATTCCGCGATAGGCACGGTCGTGCCTTTAGGAAAAGAAAAAAAAATACGTCTTCCATTTTTCCTTCCCGTGAGAGGCATCTATTTACTTCTCGTGGATGCTCGGATCTATTTCCGCGGTCATGGCTCGTGGAAAGGCAAAAAATATGTTTTTTCTCCGTTCAACGAGAGGCACAAATTTATTTCTCGAGGAGGCATGGATTTGCTTTCGCGAGAGGCTAAGTCATGCCTCTCGGAAAAGGGGAAAACAACATGTGTTATTTTATTTTTCTTCCGTGAGAGGCACATATTTACTTCTCGTGACGGCACATATTTGCTTTCCGCGAGAGGTACGGTCATGCCTCTCAGGAAAAAATGGTTTCTTTTTTTTGTTTTCCTTCCCGAGATAGGTGTGGATTTATTTCTACAGATTTGCTTCCGCAAGAGGCACGATCGTGCCTCTCGGTATTTTCCTTTCTTTTATTTCGCCAGAGGCACATATTTACTTTTCGTGGAGTCACGAATTTGCTTCCAACAGAGGCACGACCGTGCCTCTCAGAAAGGGGAAAAACATGCACCCGATTTGGGGTTTTTTGTTCGGATTTTTTATGAATTTAAAATTTGTCGAACCTATCAACATGGAATCTACTTTTGAAGATATCGATGTGAGGAATCCAATAGTGAAAAAAGTCCGAGATTTGAATGCGCGATTTAAAAGATAACATATTTGGAATAAACGAATCTATGAAACCAAAGAAAGCTCCTAGGTTGTGACAGGTGGCACACATGCAGTGTGACATTTGTCGCAACGTGGGGAGGTGGGGACGATCTTTGCAAAGAGTACCCCTTAATTATTGACTTCGACGCGAACCAACCTGTGATTAGATGGTTAGAGGGAATGTGATATCCTCAGCCCACCAGGGTTCAAATCCTGGTGTTCGCGTTTATTCTTGGATTCATTTCAGGATTTCTGATAATGCGCATTCAGTGGGAGGAGACGTTCCCGTCGATGACGAGGTGCCCCGCATGGAGGAACCACTCGTCCAAATCCCAACCAGTCCTTCACCGTGGGATCATCCACATGCGGAGCGTTTTCTCCACGACGACGACGACGGGGTACCGCCTCTCCGGCCTAACCGGTGGCATCTGGAAGGTGGGGCCATAGTACTGCATCTTCACCTAGCTTGGAGAGTGTTCTGGATTTGGATGAAGAAGAGAAGGAGAACGACACAAATGGATGTGTGGAAAATAGGTGAAGGGATGGGTGGTTTAAATAAGGGCATCGGCCGCTTGTTTGCTACGTTTTGATCTCAACCAACCCTCTGTTCCCATAACCGAATCCTGGCTCTGGTAATTTCTCAATTATTTCACTAGCCCATCTTGTTTTGGCAGATATCCACTAGGCCTGTTGGGTCCGTCTAGTTTTTGCACAGATCCACGAGACCTATTTGTTCCCTTTTTTTCCTCAATGCACGACTGCTGAATTGCTGATACACTTGCTTCCGTTTTTCGTAGGTGGATACACTACACTTGCTCCCGTTAGTGGGAGAAATGCAATTCGGCTTCCGGAAGCACGTGCTCATGTCCATAAAAAATAATGAACTTTGGAATGTGCAAAAAATTCCAACAAAAATTTTATCTGTTCTTTGCCACATTCAAATGTTACCTGAAATATTTTAGGAAAAAAGGTTAAGCATTTTGGCCTCTACGAAAAAAGCAAATCGAGCATCAATTGTTACCTCAAAATGTCACATCCAAATTTTTTTTTCTCATCGATGAAACACCACTGCTTCGATTTGCATGAAAATTATCAAGCATGCTTGCGACAGCAACACAAATATCCAGAAAAAAATTCAGATTTTTTTGAGTATTATTGTTGTGTTACTGTTCATCCGACTGCAAATGCACCCGGGAGCCAAAACACCTCTCCCCCATTAGTGGTAATTTTCATATAGTCCTTCTTTTCTGGCTGCTTTCGTGTCGTTGCTACAACACCATGCTAACCGGTAAACATGCGGGAAAAAAGTTCATTTTAAACCTTAAATTTGTAGAGCTTTGCTAAATCAAACCCCTAACTTCGAATCCCGGTCGCTGGCATCCTGAACTTATCAAACCCGGTCTAGATCGAACCCTGGAGCAGGTTTTTTACGTAATTTTGTGAGGGATAATTTCAACATCTAGTCTCATGCGGGCTGCCCCGTAATTTATTATTTTGTATTTGTGCCTACTTGCACAACGAACTTAAGCTTGTCTCGACAAAAAAAAATTCATACTCGTGCCAAGTAAGTCTTTTTTTTCTCTTTCGATTTCCGTTTCCATAATTTCTATTATCATTTATATACCTTTTTGCTTTTTAATTACAAATTCCTTAGGCATTTTCTTATTTACATATTTAATTTCCTTTCCCTCTTTATTTTTATTCTTCCTTTTCTCTATTTTATTATCAGATTTCCTTTAAAACATTATGTATCTACTTTGATGTATATTTTTTAACATACACTAATCATTTTGCAATACAGGGTCGATTCTCTTAAATATATGTTTAAGATTTTTCAACTTCGTTTTTTTTTAATTTGTGAACATCTTTCAAACTTGTGAGTGTTTTAAAAAAAATCATGAAAACTAGTTCAAATTCAAAAATATTTTCTGACTTCATGAACGTGTTTTGAGTTTATGGATATTTGTTCAACTTTACAGAAAATTTCTAACTCGTGAACATTTTTTCCTGTTCATGAACACTATAAATTTGGGTAATATTTTGTTCATTTGTTGACTTCGTGATCTTTTTCCAAATTTGAGAATATTTCTTATTTACGAATATTTTTTGAGTTCACAGATTTTTTTTGGAACTCCTGTTTTTTCGTATTTCAAAATATTTTTAAATTTTCGAACATTGTTTCCGATTTTCGAACATTTTTTTAATACCATGAATATTTTTAAAAAATCGTAAAGAAATAATCGTGACTATTTTGGGGGCTGCCAGACCCATCAAAGGAGTGAGAGATGTAATCCCAGGATCATCGCTTTCCCGATGCACCAAACAGCTTCAGGGTTTGATTTAGACCGGGATTAAAAAGTTTGGGATGCCAACGACGGGTATTTGGAGTTGAGGGTTTGATTTAGCTAAGCCCTACAAGTTTATGGTTTAATATGAACTTTTTCCCACGCGGGGTGCTTAAGCAATGCTCAATCCACTCCAAATTTTATCAAGACCTTATACGCATACAGTCGTTCGTTGTTGAACATACATGTGCCTAGCCCTCTTCGCAGTATAGACGCAAAGCTACTTGCATAGCTACATCGCACACTTGACACGGAAAGTACTTCCTCCTCTGTTTCTAAATATAAATTATTTTAATTTTTTTATTATAGACAAAATACGAAACAGCCATCTACTCCCTCCGTCCCAAAATTTTAGTCTTACATTTGTCTAGATATGAATGTATCTAGTCATCTTTTAGTATTTAGATACATTCATTTCTAGATAAATTTAAGACAAATTTTTTGAAATGGAGGAAGTATATTTTAAAATATTTTTATATACATCTGTATATATTCCATGATAAAATTTCTACAAAGACACATGCATACACACCGCGTGTGCCACATCCGCGCGCTAATCGATCAGTGCGCGCCCGCGCCCCGCGCGACAGGCTCCACCGGCGCATGCATGCGACCACACGTACGAGCGCATCGATCGCCCGACACGATACCACTGTGCCGTTACAGAGCCCCTGTGCGCTGCTGCACCCACCGACCGATGGGCACATGGAACGCAACGCGCGGGCACAGGATCGACAGGCTCACACTCGAAAAAAAAGGGTTATTCTTCTGGTCCGTAAAGAGCTCCATGCACACATTTAATAATAACCCAAATAATAAAGTTTGATACAGCTCGATCATGGTTGCGCGTACGTATATATACGATGCTTTATACATTTTTATTATTATTATGTTTTGAGGGTTATGATGTTTTATATGGTTCTGTATCTATAAACAACTGAGATGAAGTCCAGTCGTAGCTTAACCAGATTCGTGCAACGGTTTCTGTACGTGCTGCGAGGGTCGGGGTGTGATCGATGTGTATTAACTTGAACTGCCAGATTACCAGAGCTCTGACCAGACGATAATGTATGGATATCCGTCCCTCTGAACACGCAGCTCTGCGCTCTGCGAACTGTATCAGACTGTGCCGGACTCATGCGTACATCCCTCATTTACTAGCCCAACACTGCACGTTTGCCGTAGTGACATTGCAGGGCCGGCCGGTGGATCGAACACAACTCTAGCTACACATATATGAGCAGGCGCGCCCGGCCGGAGTATGTTTCCTTACGTTCCCTTAACATTTACTTGCAGTGATTAGCTTGACAGAAAGCTAGCTAGCTACCCGTTAACTAGTAGTACTGTGTTTGAAGCAGGAGGCATTCCGCTTATTGAGAGTTAACAGCAGCCAACCGGCATGTATTTTTTTGGTCAACTTAAAAGCCTTAATCTGCTTTTCTCAGTCATTTCATCGCAGTATATCGACCAAACGATAGAACGCGGACACGTGGTGTCCTGGCTTTGCAGTCTTTCTGAGGTCTGACTGACAAAGAGAGTTCTCCCTAATACCTAGGCTGGGCACGATGGAACAGAACGATAGTACCGTGCTCTAGGCACGGTGTGTCGTCAGCTAGCCTGGCTAGTAGCTCGGTCATCATAATTCTACTGTTTGGTAGTTTTTTTTTAGACAATGGTACTAGCCTGGGCTTTGTACACATTGCACGGCCGGCCGGCCGGAAGCCTATCTATCTATCCCGCAAAAAAAAGGAAGCCTGTCTATCTTGCTTAGCTAACTCACTCGGAAAAAAAAGGGTCGCGAGGTCTCAGCCGTTTGAGATTTAACAAAGTCTTTGTCAAGTGATATATTAATATGTAAGAAAAGAAGAAGAAAGAACTAAAACAATTATATGAATTTTTATGCAAGTTCAAAAGAAGAGATCGGGACAAAACGAAGTTTCAGTCGACTAAGACTTAACAAAACTAAAAAAGAACATAGCTAATTTGCTCGTTACAAACACGTACTGACGCGCAGCCGCGTACGGTTTTGGGCATGTCATTGTAACAACTACTGGGCTCACCACATGCATGGGCCTTCCATGCATGCACACCACCAAACCACAGAAGATGCATGCATGCGCGACCCGGCCAGCCCGGGGGCTCACGACCATGCGCCGCCGGCCGGTCAAACGTCTGCCGGAAGCGCTAAACACACGACTGCGATATTTTGTGGCTCGAACGCTAGCTGGTGTAGTAGCCTAGTAGGAGCTGTGTCTAATCACACGCACGCAAATGGCAAACCGTGCATGCAATAGTAGGCCTCCCCTCGCTGCGCCCACAGATTGGAGCGCGCCGGACGCATGCATGCGCGCGGCGCGGCCTGGCAGCCAGGAGCAGAGCCGATCTGAGCTCACTTATCTGCGTGTTTATGCGTGCCCACTGGCTGCCCAGAGCCAATGGGGCGGTGGAGTCGTTGTCTCCTGAAATCTGGAACTGGCACACCACAGTCTACGGTCGTTGAGAGTGTAGACTACAGAGCTCCAAAATTACTGCAATGCCCCGGTCTCGAGTGTAGACGATCGATGTGCGTCCAGGGCTCCCAGCAGGATTTTTTTTCAGAATTAGTACAAATTTTGTAACAAATTTGAAAAAAGTGTTAGGAGTTTAAAAAAATTCAAAAAAGGTACCCTGTCGGCCAATAGAAGGCCGAACAGGGACCTGTCGGCCTAAACATGACCGAAACGGGCCCGTCGGCTATAGGCAGGCCGAACCGCCAGCCTCTCGGCCTGGCCCTGGCCAAGAGGTACCTGTCGGCCGCCAGGAGACCGAAAGGTCCCTGGATAAGGCCGACTCGGCCAGGCTCTTCTTCTTCCTCCTCCAGCTCTCTCTCTAGTTCATATTCGGCCAAAATTGATCTCCCTTGATCTCCCTTTCCCTCCACTCATTTCCCGTTCCAATCCGATGAAACGGTAGATCGTGTGTTTCTCCCCCGCCATACGGTTTTGTTTTTCGCAACGGGGTATTCGTTTGTTCGTGCAGAGTAAAAAAGGGTGTGGTGGTGGAGGTTTCAATGGTGAGAAGGTGGAGTGGTTGAAAAGGAAGAAGAAGGTGGAGAGGAAGAAGGAGTGCACTCACGCGTCGAAGGTATAAATTTTTGTTGTTATTTTCGGTTTTTTTGTTATTTTTGTAATGTACGTACAATTAGTTTATGTTTTTTTAGTAGCATAGTTATTTTAGGTTACTTGTGTTAGTGTAGTGATTTTAGTGTAGTCATATTAGTGTAGTTTTAGTTAGGTCATATTAGTATCGTTTTTTTTGGTGAAGTTAATTTTAGTGTAGGTTTTTTTTAAATACGCCGGTACGTTTTAGTTAGTTTAGTCATAGTAGTGTCGGTTAAATTTTGTGTAGTTCATTTTAGTGTAGGTTTTTTTAGGATTGGTAGGTACATTATAGTGTAAGTTTTATTGTAGTGTCGATATATTTGGTGCGAATAATGAGAAGCTGGCAATGTCTGACAGGTTAAAATGTCTGAATCCATAAATCTGACTGTGTATTACGGCCCTGATACTGTTCGATATAATGAGTTGGGGGTTGATCTTAGCGAGTTTAAAAGAGGCGAGATGACACTTACTGACCCGGACAGACTGGACATTAGGCAGTTGAAGCACTGGTTGACTACTAGTTTTGGCCTCGATCCTGAAGTTTGTTCCGTCAGTATTCATGCCTTGTGGACCAAACCCTGTAAAAATGTCAAGTGGGATTTGATTCCGATAGATAGGAGCCAGCATTGGTTGTCTTTGTTAAGTCGTTGCAGAGCCCGAAGAATCCATTCGTATGCCCTAGTGCAAGCAGCGGCGAAGGAGGAGAATATCGTACCACCCACCGTGGGGTATGAACCAGGCCAGAGCAGTCAAGTGGGTAATGAGATTTATGTGTCCGGGTCAGAGCCACCGGATGTGAATGCTACCAAAGTCGACAATGAGTCAGATTATGTTAGTGGTCATGCTGCGGGTCAGAGTATTCAATCGGTAGTATTAGCTGCCTCTGGTGTTGCTGATGGGGACGAGGAAGGCAAGGAAATGCAGAGGGTGATGGAGGAAGAGGACGAGGATGGGATTGCAGAGGAACTTGCTTCTGAAAGTTCCGACGATGAGGAGGAGGTACCAATTCCTGCTGCATGGGAGCAGGACATATCCACCGGCTTTACTGTCAACGATGGCCATGAGACTCCATGGCAATATAATCTGAACCAAGTCCAGATCGGGGCTATGTTTGACAGAAAGAAGAAAATGAAGTACGCGGTGATAAAGTGGGCTATGTCTACCCAGAGGGTTTTCCGGACACACATATCTGGTCCAACAAAATATACCGTCAAGTGTGTTGAATCAGGTTGTCCTGCGAAGGTGCACGCCCACGTGCCAAAGTATAACATCCACTGGGTTGTGACAAATGTTGTCCCGCATAATTGTGTTAGGAAAAACATGTTGGTTCGTCATCCAAACCTTACTTCAACTCTCATAGCGCACCTCATGTATACTGAGATAGTGACGAAGAAAGATATGGAAGCAAAACACATCCAGACAGCAGTGAAGGTTAGAGGGAAGTATGACATTCCATATGGGAAGGCTTGGAGGGCTAAGCAAAAGGCTATGAAGGAGAGGTTTGGGACGTTCTTCGACTCCTATGCTAATGTTGTCCGTTTCCTTGACGTATTGAAGGAAAGGAATCCCGACACTTATGTTAACATTCAACACACGAGGTTGGATAGTATACCAGATTACAAGGTGTTGAAACGAGTATTCTTCTCTTTCGGTATGTGCATCGAAGCTTTCAGGCATTGTCCTCCTGTGATGTTTGTGGATGGTACATTCCTGACTGGTCAGTACAAAGGGCAAATCCTGACTGCTATTGGTGTGGACGGGAACAACCAAATCATCCCGCTAGCCATGGCATTTGTGGAGGGTGAGAACTTTCCGAGTTGGGTATGGTTCTTTCGGCAAGTTAAAATTGCGATCGTGAAGGACCGACCAAATGTGTGTCTTATTCATGACAGACATCCCGGTATATTGAAGGCCATGAAGACACTGAGTAATCCAACTGCTGACGAGCCAACACCTTGGAAGGACTTGCAAAGTCGGTGGTGCATGCGCCATCTAGGTGCTAATTTTTTCTCACAGTTCAAGAACAAACGGTTGATGAACTTGTTCAAGAAGTTATGCAAGCAGAACCAGCGACGCAAATACGATTTTATTTGGTCAAAACTTGATGAGTTCACTAAGAAGCAGGTGGTTGCTAGGAAGAAAATGGAGATACATCTAGCTTCTCACTGAAATTAAGATACAATTTTCTGAAATTAAGATACATCTTGCTGAAATTAAGATACATCTTGCTGAAATTAAGATACATCTAGCTGAAATTAAGATACAACTTGCTAAAATTAAGTTACTTGAAATTAAATCTACTGAGTCCAACGTGGATATTTTCCTTTTCCATCTGCAGATTCTTCTGCTGCCTGGGCTACACGAGCCCTTTCTTTCTTTCTCTGCCTCTCAGCTTCACGGGCATGCTCTCGCTGACGGCGCTCCTCCGCATGTTGAATTTGGTTTTCTTGGTTGTTCTTCACCATCTCAGCAAGAAAAGCCCTCTGCTCAACACAGTACTCTTGCCAAGCTCTCTCCTTCTCTGCTTTCTCCTCTGCTGCCGCCTTCTCGCTACGCTCCTCTGAGTTCAAACTAGCCCATGCTCTACGACTTCTTTCATGAATCTCAGTCACCGCCCAGTCCGGCATTTTCGTGTCTCTCCTACGATAGTACTGGCACAGGGGCGGAGGAGACTACAAAGGAAACAGAAATATAACAAATGAAATAAACAACAATATCAACAACGTGTTTATTCTGTGTGACTCAAACTTACCGGAGGCGTGATGTAAGGTGAAGGACCAACAGGTGGATCTTCCTCGTAATTAGCGCACATGAAAAACTTCATGCCCAACCAATCTGAAAAATCCGTCACCTCCTTCACCTTGCAGACATCCCCGCACCCCCTGAGGCAACTTTGCACTCTTGCATTTGCTAGGCCTAATGCTTTGATCAGAACAAGGCAAACTCATAATGACTACCGCGCTGGTTTTTTCGAGTACTGGATGCCGATGGAGGAAGGCACATACAATGCCTCCTTTTATAGGCAGATGACAACCGCAATGGCGGGAAATCGGCCGGGAGAGAATGGCGGGAGAGATTGCCGGGAGAGAATGGCGGGAGAGATAATGGCGGGAAAGATAATGGCGGGAGAGAATGGTGGGATACAGGTGGCGACACAATATTGCGACAAATAAAAACTGGAATAGTCCGGCTAGCTAAAATTAAGATACATCTTGCCGAAATTAAGATACAACTTGCAGAAATGAAGATACAACTTGCTAAAATTTGAGTTACAAGAAGATAAATCTACTTAGTACAATGTGGATATTTTCCTTTTCATCTCCGGCTTCTTCTGGTACCTGGGATTCACGGGCCCTGTCTTTCTTTCTCACTATGGCAGATAGCTGAAAACAACAGCTAGCTCTTGTTCATGTTGTTTGAATGTTACGAGCACCAAATTGTTGACTTCCATAGACGATGCCAGTAGAAAATTACCGAAACCTTCCTTCTTCAACACCATTCGATCACCCAAGCCAATGAAGTACGAACAAGGAATGCTCACAAATATATCATCATCTTCTGAATCCAAAGTCATTTCTAGAAGTAAAGAACCAGTCCTAGGAATAGCCACAAATTCCATCAAACTCCTCACAATCATGGTAGGAATAACCTGACAAAAACAAGCAAGTTATATGATCCATCTTATGAACCAGCAAAGAACAAACAAATAATAAAAATCGGAAACCAAAGCTCACCATATGTTGGGAAATAACGTTCATGCGATCCATCCTATGAACAAAAGGAGTACACGGTATGTAGTTGTCATCAAAGAGCTGCCGCGACATTACATACATTTGATGATAATTCAGAGTGACACCACGACTATAAAAACAACTGTCAACAAGTTCCCTCTGAGTTTCACTCAGATCCTCAAGAGCTACAAAAAATGATTTCACTAACTGAGATGAACCGCAAAAAGTATAAGCTCAAACAAATCTGAAAATCAGTCAAACAAATATCTTACCAACATGGGGTAAAGGAAACAACATAACACCATCCCGATGAAATTTGACACTAATATAAGTTCCATAGTGCTCAAGCATAATAGTCATCATGTCATTGTGGCGGAGACCATAATCATTCACGAGTTCCTCCCACGAAGGACCATGGAATTTACTGCTCATCCTACCATGTGTAAATATAACATGGTATAAGTTACCCTCAGTGTTGTGCAGAGCAAGATCAAAATCTGTGTCACCTCTCCGAATAGCTAAAGCTCTGCACTCGTCAATGTACCGAGCAAGATGTGATCTAACACTGCACGGAAAATACTACAAACAAGAATGGAAGCAATGATCATAAACTTATAAACAAAGGCATTCGAATATGCCACAATTAGATAATCAAGACATAGAATCTTACAACACATCTTGCACATCGACGATCTAGCACCACAGTAAATACAGACGCATCGGAATCAATGGCAGCACAAGGGCCACCTGGAACTCGGCAAAATGGGCAAGCCATTACCTACAAGCGGACGGTGACAAAATATGAACTACATCCACTACCGACTTGACAATTCTCATTCGATTGAGTTGGAAGCAAAAAAAATATACCGTAGGCCGGTGGAGAACGCCCTGATCTATTGTTTACGCGGGTAGGATAACAAAATGGGTGGTCCAGCGAGGAGATTGGCGAGGCGGTGGAACCACCGGAGAGCAACTAGAGTGAGAGGGGAAGAGGGGAAGGCTAGTAGACGGGGGGGGGGGGGTGAAACGAGTTGTCAGAGGAGGAAGAAAAGGGCCGGGCCTTATCCAGGTGCCTTTCGGCCTACCCCTGGCCGACAGGCCTCTCCCTTGGCCTCTGATTGGCCGACAAGGGCTACTCGGCCTACAGGTGGCCGACTGGCCACTGGTCGGCCTGGTGGTGGCCGACAGGTCCCTGTTCGGCCTGCTACTGGCCGACAGGGTACCTTTTTTGAAATTTTTTGAACTCCCAACACATTTTTCAAATTTCTTACAAATTTTGTACTAGTTCTAAAAAAATTCTCCAAGCAGAGCCAACCATGCATACACGTATGTTCTCATGCGTGCACGGTGGTGCATATGTTTCATGTGCAGTTTTATTAAGTCTCAGTTGATTGAGACTTCGTTTTGTCTCGATCGATACATTTGCATAAAAATCATGTGTATAAATATGACATATGTGGCAACTGATGCTAGTTAATCCCATAGCTACAGAGTGGTATATATATACCTTTGGTGGGTTCACCGGTCAGGGACCTTGAGCTCATAGCCAGTCAATGTAAGGGCATCTCCAACGGTAACCTGTAAATTCATGTGTATAAGTATGACATAATATGTGACAACTGATGCTAATTAATCCTATAGCTGCAGGATGGTCATGGCTCAAAAGAAAATAGCTGCAAGGTGGTATATATACCCTGCTGGGGCCACCGGTGGGGACGTTAAGCTAGTAGCCAGTCAATGTAACACATCTTTCTCTCTCATGACCATAGTTTGAAAAACCACATCTTGGGTTTTTCTTTTTTGGGCGGCTTAAAAATTAAGTTGTCTCTTCCCAGCTGAAAATAATAAGGTGTCCCCTAAGTTTGTTGAGACATAAATTAGCTATCTTATAACTTATTGGGATGTCACCTAGAAGCGTGCAAAGTTTCATGATAAAATAGGTTATGATGTGAGCTATACACACAAAAAAGCATGTCCTTTTAGCACAAGTATTGTTTCTAAAAGTTCATGATTTTTTAGCTGACATAGGAGCATCTACAACCGGACCCCTCATACCCCCCTCCCCTCAAATGCCCGGTCAGACCGTTCGGTCACAAAATTTTGACTCAGTCGGAGCTCTCAAACTACGGACAAACTCCCAGGCTGATCGACACCCCTTATATCCAGTCCAAATATGATGCAGATATGAGGAAGCCCAAGCGTGCCCGGGCACGCTCGCCATGTCAGCCCGGCCCACATCTGGCCCACCCCGACTCCACAAAAAACCCGTTTGGCGCAAACCCTAGCTCGGTTCACTCCGCTCCGCTCCGCTCCGCTCCGCTCCGCTTCCCCGATGCTCCACATTCCCAAATCCAACACATCAGCGACCATGTCCAGCACCGGCAGCCACTCCGACGATAGTGAGGTTGACGAGGAGGAGAAGGTGCTCCGTATCGCGCTCGAGCGCTCGAGGGTCGATACGTGCAGCAGCTCTTGGTCCGGTGCGACGCCTCCTGTTGCCCGTAGTCATAATGCCGGCGCCAGCCCTTCCCGCCCCGCCCACGAATCTGCGAGGCCTTCGAAGTCTGCTCCGCCCACCCGACGACCTCCTCCACCTCCGACCGCTGCTCCGCGCAGGCAGCGGTGGGTTCTAGTGCCCGCTCCGCCGGCGGTGCAGTGTAGTATGCGAAGTATGTCCAGAGGGGAGGGTGATTGGACTACTTGACCAAATTAAAATTGTAGCCTTTTCCCAATTTTAGTGGTCGACAAGTTTTAGCGATTATATCAAGTCAAGCACATCGTACACATGCAAGTCTAAGAGTATAGTAGCGGAAAGTAAGACATGCACATGAACGTAAAGGGAAGGGATAGGAGGATCTAATGCAATTGGGGACACGAAGATTTTTACCGTGGTTCCGATAGGTGGTGCTATCGTATGCCCATGTTCATGGAGGCTTCAACCCACGGAGGGTAACGGTCGCGATAGTCCACGGAGGGCTCCACCCATAAGGGTTTACAAAGTAGCAACCTCATCTATTCCGCAATGGTTTTCATCCACGAAGGACTAGCCTCACTTAGGGTAGATCTTCACAAAGTAGGCGATCTCCTTGCCCTTACAAACTTCTTGGTTCAACTCCACATGAATACGGAGGCTCCCAAGCGACACCTAACCAATCTAGGAGACACCACTCTCCAAAAGGTAATAGATGTGGTAAGAAAGATGAACTCCTTGCTCTTGTGCTTCAAAAGATAGTCTCTTAGACACTCGATCACTCTCTCATAGATTTGGCTTGGTAGAAAAGGTGGATTGGGTGTAAAGCAATTTGAGAAGGCTAGAAATCAAGATTCATATGGTTGGAGTGGAAGATCTTGATCTCAACACATGAGTAGCTGGCTCTCTCTTAGAAAATGGATGGGACAAGTATTGGTTCATTCTGAGTGCTTCCTTTGCGAATGAGAGGTAGGTGGAGGGGTATATATAGGCATCTCCAAAAATCCAACCGTTACAACATTATTGCCCAACTCGGTGAAACCGAAGCAAAAACTCGGTTGCACCAACTAGTGCAAAATGTGGAAACTTTTGGTGTTTTGGTGAGACTTATATATAAATCTCGGTGAGTCCGATTTTGGCTAGCCTAGACAGTTACCAGTTTCAATGTCACCGATTCCTAAAACTCGGAAATTCTGATTCTTAGATATGGGTTAACAGAAAGTTGGTCACTGATTTCAGTTTCACCGAAATCAAACTTGGTGTCTGATACATCTCTAACGTATCTATAATTTATGAAGTATTCATGCCAAGTTTACAATAATTCTATATGATTTTGGTATGATTTTATTAGAACTAAGCCGTACTAACGCTGTTTTCAGCAGAACTACCGTAGTGTTGTTTTTGTGCAGAAATAAAAGTCTTCGGAATGGGCTGAAAATTTATGGAGAATATTTTTGGAAAATATAAAAAATACTGGAGCGAAGAGCTCGGCCAGGAAGTGGACGAGGAGGCCACAAGCCCGCTAGGCGCGGCCACCCCCTAGGCCGCACCCTTGTGGCTTATGGATTCCTCCAGCACCTCCTTGACGTGAGACCGATGCCAAAAATTCCTATAAATACTAAAACCTCCAGAAAGAAACCTAGACTGGGAGTTCCATTGCCGTAAGCCTCTGTAGCCACAAAAATGAATCGGGAGCATGTTCCGGCACCCTTCCGGAGGGGGAAACCATTACCGAAGGCCATCTTCATCATCCCGGCGGTCCCCATGACGAGGTGGGAATAGTTCACCCTCGGGGATGAGGGTATGTACCAGTAGCTATGTGTTGGATCTCTTCCTCTCTCTCTCTCTCTCGTGTTCTTGAGATGGCACGATCTTGATGTATCGCGAGCTTTATTAATATAGGTGAATCATATGGAGTTTCCCCCTCTTTATCTTCTTGTGATGAATTAAGTTTTCCCTTTGAAGTTTTCTTATCGGATTGAGTCTTTAAGGATTTGAGAACACTTAACGTATGTCTTGCAATGGGATATCCGTGGTGACAATGGGATGTTCTATTGATCCACTTGATGTATATTTTGGTGATCAACTTGTGGGTTTCGTGACCTTGGGAATCCATGCATAGGGGTTGGCACATGTTTTCATCTTGAATCTCCGGTAGAAACTTTGGGGCACTCTTTGAAGTTCTTTATGTTGGATTGAACCTGACGAATCTGAAATTGTGTGATGCATATCATGTAATCAAGCCCAAGGGTACTTGTGGTGACATTGGAGTATCTAGGTGACATTAGGGTTTTGGTTGATGTGTGTCTTAAGGTGTTATTTTAGTACGAACTCTAGGGCTGTTCGTGACATTTATAGGGATAGCTCATAAGATTGATCAGAAAAGATAACTTTGAGGTGGTTTCGTACCCTACAATAATTTCTTAGTTAGTTCTCCGCTATTTGTGACTTTGGAGTGAACTCTTTGTCGCACGAGAGGTATTTACATATGATTCAACTATGTCAGTATTGTTGAGAGATATTGCACTAGTGAAAGTATGAACCCTAGGCCTTGTTTCTAAGCATCGCAATACCGTTTGCGCTCACTTTTATCATTAGTTACCTTGCTGTTTTTATATTTTCAGATTACAAAAACCTATATCTAACATCCATATTACACTTGTATCACCATCTCTTCGCCGAACTAGTGCACCTATACAATTTACCATTGTATTGGGTGTGTTGGGGACACAAGAGATTTCTTGTATTTGATTGCAGGGTTATTTGAGAGAGACCATCTTCATCCTACACCTCCCACGGATTGATAAACCTTAGGTCATCCACTTGAGGGAAAATTTCTACTGTCCTACAAAACTCTGCGCTTGGAAGCCCAACGAAGTCTACAAGAATAAAGTTGCATAGTAGACATCAGTGTCACTGAGACATTAGGTTTTGGCATATGATTTGTCTAGGGTGAAACTCGGTAGGGCCGAAATGGGAAAGTTGGTGGCACCGAATTTGAGTGTTAGGGTTTGGACAGAAATTTTTGTGGGAGAATTCATGAGTATTTTTGGTGGCTAACTCTAAGCACTTGAGCAACCAGATCATCATAGATACCTCATCCCCCTTTTAATAGTATTGGCTTTCCCTTTGGACTCAAATGTGATTTCTCACAAAATGCAAAATGTAGAGTCTTGAAGCTTGTTGCCAACAAATGTTCCTTGCATCTAGGTGATCTCCTCACAATCCTTTGCCAGTCCATTCATTGAAATTTTCCTGAAATATACATGGTAGAATCATTAGTACAATGAAATATATGTTGTTATTAGTTACCAAAACCACCTAGGGAGAAGTTGTTCTTTCAATCTCCTCCTTTTCACTACTGGAATCAGCAATTTTGTCGGCTGCCAGTTCTTTGCCGTCAGCTGGCGGACGACAAAGAAGCTCTTTGCCATCAGTTTCCAGAAAATAGACGGCAAACAACTAGCTGACGGCAAAGAAGCTCTTTGCCATCAGCCACTTCTTTGCCGTCCGCTAGCAGACGACAAAGGAGGTTTGCCTTCAGCTAGCGGACGACAAAGAGGGAGGTGGACCCATTGATGAGAACCAGCTAACGGCCACTTACTTTGCCGTCTGCTAGCAGATGTCAAAGAAAACGCTACCTAATTAATGTCATGACCTCTTCTCTCTTCTCTCTCTGCCTCTCTCTCCTCCCTCGACCCCCACCATACCCGACCCCCATCGCCGCCCGCTTCCGCCCCTGCCACCGCCGACCCCCACACCCGCCGGTCGCCGCCCCTGCCGCCCCCACCGCACCCGCCAGCCGCCGCCCCCGACCATCACTACCCCTGTCGCACCCGCCGGCCATCGCCCCCAACCCCACCGCCACCCGCCGCCGCCCCTGCCACTCCTGACCCCCACACCCGCCGGCCATCGCCCCTACTGCCCCCACCGCACCCGCCGGCCGCCGCCCCCGACCCTCACCGCCCCAGCCGCCGCCCTTGCCGCACCCGCCGGCCACCGCCCCTGCCGTCCCCGACCCCTCTCCCCTGCGGCGGCCGCCCGAGCCCCGCCATGAGGCAGGCCGCGGTGCCGCCCCCTCCCCTACAGCGGCCCTCCTCCACCGGCCCCCTCCTCCCCTCCAAGGTGAGCCTCTCTTCTCCTCTTTTGTTTTTTTGTTTTTTTAGGTTTAGGTTTAGTTTAGATTTAGTTTAGGTTTAGGTTTAGGTTTAGTTTAGGTTTAGTTTAGATTAGATTTACATAATTAGAAGAAGAAAGATGAAAGATGAAAAAAAGGAAAAAAAGAATAAGTAGAAGAAGAGGAATAAGAAGAAGAAGATGAGGCGGAGGAGGAGAAGAAGAAGAAGAAGAAAAAGAGGAGAAGAGGAGAAGAAGAAGAGGAAAAAGGAAAAGAAGGAAGAAGAGGAAGAAGAAGAAGACGAGAAGAGGAGAAGAAGAAGAAGAAAAAGAGGAGAAGAGGAGAAGAAGAAGAGGAAAAAGGAAAAGAAGGAAGAAGAAGAAGAAGAAGAAGAGGAGAAGAGGAGAATAATAATAATAATAATAATAATAATAATAATAATAATAATAATAAGAAGAAGAAGAAGAAGAGAAGAGCCCCCGATCCCCGACGCCACTAACCCCCAACCTCCGATGCCATCGACCCTTGACCCCGATGCCACCGACCCCCAACCCCCGACGCCACCGACCCCCGACGCCTCGGACCCCCGACCCTCGACCCCCGACCACCGACGCCATCGCCCCCGACCACCGACACCACCGCCCCGCAACCACCGATGCCATCGACCCCCGACCAACAAAGCCATCGACCCCTGAATCCCGACACCACCGACCCCCGACCGCCAACGCCACTGACCCTTGATGCCACTGACCCCCGACCCCCGACACCTATTCTGCCTCCTGTTGACCAAAAAGGCGCTAATCGGCCTTCGTGAGGCCAAGGAGGTCATAGTTTTGTAAATTATGAGCTAGGTCACATATTTTCCTATTTTGTTATAAAAACATCATATTTTGTGTTGATCAGGTGAATTTCAATGTGTAGTTGTTCGACGATCTCCCGTGCATTTGACGAGCTCCCCTGCTATGTTCGTTGGTGAGCACAAATGACATCTTCTCCCCCGGCACCCTTAATTTTTTTGCTTTGTTCCGATCTTCATGCCGATGAAACTTGCTAGATATAGGTGTCTTCAATCATCAGTATATGTGACCACTATGCGTCTCCTGTTTGAAAGGGTTACATCTATAAATATGCATGCATTAGCATATTTATAACCGTGATTCTTTCGAATTGTCCAACATTATCCATGGACAACCCGAGTATGTGTAGATTGGGTTCGTTTTCCCATATGCTCTGCTTCGGATCCGATGCAGAATTTCGTCAGTGCCTCCCTGTTGTTCTCTAGGTACACATCCTCTCTACTTATTGCCGAGACGTGTATCAGGAGAACAGCGGGGAGGTGCTGCCAAAATTGTGTGTCAAATCCGGAGCAGAGCATGGGAAAACAAACCCAATCTACACATACTCGGGTGGGATTAGGAACTATCTTTACCTACTAGCTTCTAGGTTGCATCGACGTAATAAAACTGACAAACTCTTTTAACTGATGAATATGGTTTGCTGAATTATGTATATATTTTGTGTGTGTCCAGTAGCTAGGCAAGATGAGTGATCGTGGGTGGATATACACCGGTCACACTAGTTAGAAAGACATGACCCATGAATGGATAACAAAAACCAAGGAGTTTGTGAGAGTCGCATTTGCAAAGGGACAGAAAACAACCTGGTGCCCCTGTGTCGATTGCGACAACTATCATAAGAGGTCAGAGTTAGAAATGATCAAACACCTGCAGAAGTGGGGTTTTACGCCTAATTATACGGTCTGGACATTTCATGGTGAGTCTGCCCAACGTGCCAAAGCTGAGGTGGTTCATCATCGCACCGACAAGCATGGTACCGGGATCGAAGACATGGTGCAAGACTTTGATGATGCTCGGGATTCGGACGATGAGATGGAGGAATCTGCAAAGGCCTTCTATGAAATGTTGGAGTCTTCAAAACGTCCTCTCCACGAGCACACTGAGCTTTGTCAGCTGGATGCCATCGCGCAAGTAATGGCTCTGAAGGCTCAGTTCAACCTGGGCAGATAATGCTACGATGCGATGGTGACGATATTTGGACGCTTTCTACCCAAAGGCCATGTATTGCCAGCAAACCTGTACCAGTCGAAAAAAATCCTACGTGCGCTTAAGATGCCCTATGAGAAGATAGATGCCTGTGAGAATGGATGTGCCTTATTTAGGCTTGAGTATGCGGGCTTCAACTATTGTCCCATTTGCAATGCTTCCAGGTATGTTGTGGTAGACAACGGTATGGGTGAGAAGATTAAGACCAAAATCCCCATTAATGTTCTTCGCTATCTGCTATTCATACCAAGACTTCAACGTCTTTTCATGGTCGAAGAGACGGCCAGACAGATGACGTGGCATAAATTAGGAAAAAGAACAGAACTAGATGCAAATGGGAATCCGATGTTAGGACACACTTCAGACGCTTTTGCGTGGAAGCACTTCGATGCATTACATAAGGATAAAGCGATAGATCCAAGGCATCCTCGAGTTGCCATCAACATGGATGGGTTGAATGTGTATGGTATGACGGTAGCACAATACAATTGCTGGCCTGTATTTGTCATTCCACTCAATCTCCCCCGGAGAGATTATGAAAAGAAAGAACATTTTCTTGATGTTGATAATTCCAGGGCCCAAATATCCAAGGAAGATTATGAATGTGTACATGCAGCTGCTTAAGGATGAATTGCAAGAAGCTTGGGATAATGGGATCAAGACATATGACGCCGCTACCAAAAATAACTTCAAAATGCATGTGTGGTACATGTACTCTTCGCATGAATTGCCGGCGTATGCGCTATTCGTTGGCTGGTGTGTGCATGGAAGGTTCCCATGCCCCACATGCAAGGCAGCTCTTGAGTTCCGTTGGCTACAGGTGGGTCGCAAGTTTTCTTGCTTCGACATGCATAGATAATTCTTGGATCCTGACCATAAGTTCAGAAAAGACAAGAAGAATTTTATCAAAGGTAGAGTTGTCAAAAACACTGCACCACATGCGTTGACAGGCCAACAGACCCTGGATCAGATAAGCGCTCTCGAGCCGGATCCAAATCGTCCAGGGTATTTCAAAGGGTTTAATACGGAACATGCCCGGACTCACAAGATATGTTTGTAGGATCTACCTTACTTTAAAGACCTCCTTTGCCCACACAACATCGACGTGATGCACACTGAAAAGAATATTGCCGAGGCCTTTTTTGGTACATTGTTCGGCATAGAGGGGAAGTCGAAGGATAATCCTAAGGCTAGAGTCGATTAGGAGGCTCTATGTGATAGACCTTTACAAAACATGCGACAACCGAAATGAAAGAAGAACTGGAGGAAGCCAAAGGCATGGTTCAATCTTGGAAGGCCAGCTATGAGGGAAATGATCTTGTGGGTGAAAATGCAGTTGATGTTCCCTGATGGGTATGCAGCGAATCTAAAGAGGGGAGTGAGTCTTGACAAATTGAAAATATTTGGTCTCAAGAGTCATGATTGGTACATATGGCTTGAGCGGGTAATGCCAGTGATGTTGCATGGCTTTATCCCTAAGGATGAATGTCTAGTACTGGCAGAGCTAAGCTATTTCTTTCGTGCTCTTTGTGCGAAAGAACTATCGCCTGATGTGCTAGACAAACTTGAAGAGTTGGCGCCGGAGTTGATATGCAAGTTAGAAAAGATCTTTCCATCGGGCTTCTTGAATCCAATGCAGCATTTCATTTTGCATCTCCCAGCCAAGGCAAGATTGGGGGGTCCATGCAAAATCGTTGGTGCTTCGCAACTGAGAGGATGCAGAAGACGCTTCGAGCAAAATGTAAAAATAAATGTAGAGTTGAAGCATCGATGGCCGAGGCATTCATTACTAAGGAGGTGGAAACTTCGTGACAACACACTACAAAGACAAGAATCGTCATTTGCATAATCCGAAGCCTCGGTACAATGATGGCGACCGTGAAAAAGGTCGATCCAACCTCAGCCTATTCAAAGGGAAGCTCGCACCACCCAGTGCTTCGAAAGCAATAGCGTTGCATGTCGAAGAATGGCGGACAATTTCGTTTTATATCTTCAACAACCTAACAGAAGTGCGGCCGTACATCGAGTAAGTTCTCGGTACATTGTTTCGCAACTTCTAATTCCTTTGAAATGCTCTTATTCCCGGATATGTGATACAATCGATACATCGCCAAATTCTCGGATGGAGCGATGATCCAAAAGGATTCCATCGAAGAGTATGAGCTTCTGGCAAAGCATGGAGGCGGCTATCCAGGTTTCATCTCTTGGTTCAAGCAAACGACAATTTCCATTAGACGATTTCATTTCTTCGTCTAGTTTGCGGCTAATGTAACAATCCTTCTATATTAAACTTGTAGGCTAATGGAGAGTCTATGGACTCCGAATTGAGACAAGTCGCTAATGGTTTTGACTATAAGGTCCGTTCATTTGACAAATACGACATCAACGGGTATCGCTTTCGTACTTTTGGCAAAGAGCTATCTATGGCCGACCGAAAGTCTACAAATTGTTGTGTCTCCGCTGTCAGCGAAGGAGGGGTCGAGTATTATGGAAGAGTTGAAGCAATTTATGAACTTACATTCTTTGGTGAAAACCCACCAAACGTCATAGTCTTCAAATGTTATTGGTTCCAGCCGAAGGAAACTAGAAGGACTCATGAACATATAGGGCTAGTCGAAATCAAACAAAGCACCCATTTAGATGTTCCCGATGTCTATATTACGTCTCAACAGGCGACCCAAGTTTTCTATCTACCGTGGGCCTGCCAAACGGATCCAAATCTGAATGGTTGAGATGTCGTTTATGATGTGCCGCTACATTTTATACCACCTCCCCTCAATGAAGATGATTATGAACCTCACATTAACCCAGACACATATGAAGGAGAATTCTTCCAAGAAACACGTGTTTCCAAAAACGTTTCAAGAACCGCTCTACTTCACCCCAAAACATTGAGGTAGATAGAGACAGTGAATCCGACTTCACCCCTGAGCCAGAAAAAGAAGAGACGAAAGAAGAAGAGGTTACTTCTGCGGATGACCTGTCAATGCTTGACCAATTACATAAAGGAGGCCTTCCACATGTTGATGCATTTATTGATGATGCTGATGAGCACGTCATTACTGATAGTGATGATGATTATGCATTTATTGATCCCGGAGCATATATAGACGATGAAGACTAATATTAGTAATGTCAGGTATTCAATTATTATTATGTACATATATATTATTAATTACTTCATGTTATTAGGTATTCAATTTTTTTATGTTGAACTAATTTCGTTCACTCTTTGTCATTGCAGGTGTTGACTGATGGTGGGCACGAGTCGAGAGCACTCTGAGCCTCCTTCCTCAGCGCATGCTGGGAAGGGTGCTATTATTCCACCCCAGCAACTCCGGAGGGTGCTGGTACACAGTATGCAGACACCGGAGGGCGCTTCTTCTTCTACCGGGAGAGGTCGGGGGAAGACGAAGAGAGGTGCTAGAGGTAGGAAGGCTGCTGCGCCTTCCTCGCCGCCACCCCCAGCTGATTCTCCCGACCACAGGAGTGCTCCGTCTCAGGTGGACCCATCTGACTTGGACCCGTCTCGGACTCCGGTCGCCGAGCCTCGGGTCGCCAAGCCTTCGTCCCAAGAGACTCCGGTCCTAGAGTCTTTGTCCCAGGAGACTCCGGTCCCAGAGTCTTCGTCCCACGTGACTCTAGAGGCTAGTGGACATGCTGATGGTGGCGAGGACAACTTTTCTAAGGATAGCTATAGCGAGGGCGAGCTGGTTGAGGAGGGCAAGAAGGTCTACCAGCATGGTGTACAAAGCTCCCGCCCGTGCTGGCGACCCGCGATCAGAGGTGGTTGATTGTGCCTAATGCGGAGAAGTAAGTGCATTTACTCTTTTTCACCTTTTGCCTTCATGTTTCTTCAAATTAATATCTAATGTGTTGGCCTTGTCATACTGCAGGGGTTGGAAACACGACCCTGGTGTCCGTAGGCCCAACCAGGTCCTTGGTGTGCTTATCCGGCACCACTTCCCGGGGAAGGTCAAGTTGCCCAGTGAGGGTGAGGTTCCACAGGTAGCACTGACCTGGGAGCTGTACGTGGCTGCCCTGACTGAAAGGACGTGGATGTTGCCTAGAGGGGTGGGTGAATAGGCGCTTTAAAATAATTACGGTTTAGGCTTGAACAAATGCAGAATAAAACTATCGTTTAATTAGTCAAGCACAAAACCTAAAACAACTAGGCTCACCTATGTGCACCAACAACTTATGCTAAGCAAGATAGACAACTAAGTGATAGCAAGATATATAACAAGAAACAATATGGCTATCACAAAGTAAAGTGCATAAGTAAAGGGGCTCGAGTAAGAGATAACCGAGGCACGCGGAGACGACGATGTATCCCGAAGTTCACACCCTTGCGGATGCTAATCTCCGTTCGGAGCGGTGTGGAGGCACAATGCTCCCCAAGAAGCCACTAGGGACACCATAATATCCTCACGCGCTCGCACAATGCAAGATGCCGTGATTCCACTAAGGGACCCTTGAGGGTGGTCACCGAACCCGTACAAACAAGGTTGGGGCAATCTCCACAACTGAATTGGAGGCTCCCAAAGACACCAAGAAGCTTCACCACAATGGATTGTGGCTCCGAGATGACCTCAAATGACCGGGGCAATCTTCACAACCTAATTGGAGACATCGAAGCTTGCCCGGAGCTTTGCAGCACAATGATTGAGCTCTGAGGCACCACCAACCGTCTAGGGCGCCAAAGCACCCAAGAGGAACAAGCTCTAGGGTGCTCAAACACCCAAGAGTAAAAAGCTTCTCAACTTCTCACTTCCACGTATCACCGAACTCAAACCTATGCACCAAATGCAATGGCAAGGGCACACGGAGTGCCCATGTCCTTCTCTCCAAAATACCACCAAAGCAACTAATGCTAGGGAGGAAAATGAGAGGAAGAACAAAGAAGAACATGAATAACTCCAAGATCTAGATCCAAGGGGTTCCCCTCACTTAGAGGAGAAAGTGATTGGTGGAAATGTGGATCTAGATCTCCTCTCTCTTCTCCCTCAAAAAGGAGCAAGAATCATTGGAGGGATTGAGAGATAGCAAGCTCAAAGAAGGTCAACAATGGTGGGCAAACACGAGCTTGAAGGATAAGGTCCATTGGGGAAGAAGACCCCATTTTATAGGTGGAAAAAAAATTCAACCGCAATCCTCACAGCCCGCACAGAGCGGTACTACCACTCTAGGGAGCGGTACTACCGCTAGGGTGGTAGTAGCCATATGAAAAACAACAACAAGGAGGCAAAAGGCCAGTAGAATAGCTGGAGCGGTACTACCGCTCGTCCTCACGGTACTACCGCTAGGGATAGCGGTACTACCGCAAAGTGTAGCGGTACTACTACTTGAGAGCGGTACTAAAATAATACATCTGTGCCAACCACCGGTGGACAAAACACGAGATTTTGGTCTGGAGCGGTAGTACCGCTCTTGGAGCCGCGGTAGTACCGCTCTTGGAGCCGCGGTAGTACCGCTCTAGAGCGGTAGTAAAAAATTACATCTGCTCTAGCCGCGGTAGTAGTGTTGCAGCCTTTTAAGAAGACCTAAACCGCCACAACTTTTGCAAACGGACTCCGAATTCAACGAAACAAAGTTTGTTGGAAAGATAATGACATGGGCTAACACAATATTGATTGAAATATCAATAAGAAGAAACTGAGAAAAAGCCAATAAGAAAATGGTGAGAACCCTTCCCCGAATAAGACTGGTAAAACCTCCAACACCAAAAACGCAATAGACGAAGCATATGAAATCCGTTTTCGATATACTAGAGCTTGTCACAAAGATAACCAAAAGCTCAAGAACCCACATAGAGAAAATCCAACCAAGAACCAAGAAAGATGATGATTCCAAGAATGCAATGGTTTGAGCTCTCAACGAACAACACGATCAAGCTACTCACTTGAGAGCCCCCTTTTGATAGTACGACAATCGATCCTATAACCCGGTCTCTCAACTACTACCATGGGACCGGTAAAATAGAAAACCCTATCAATGTCAAACCTTAGCCTTGCGCATAGTCCACTTGATCTAGATGATGACGATCTTGACTTCCTCAAGATGGACCACCTTTCTTGATTGCCTTGGCTTGATGAAGACTAGATGATTGCTCCCCCATACTCCACTATGGTTGAGACACTCTTCGACACATATTCACAAGTTAATTGTCACCACAATGAACAGCGAGCCTCAAGCATGATCTCTCTGTGATGCTTCACTTGAGCTTGCACATCGCAACATTGATGATGATCTCCACTTGATGTCATCTTCCATGGGATGTATGGGACCTGCCTCTGGATGCAAGCCCATGGAAATATACCTAACCACACAAATAACTCTCACTTAGACCATGGGTTAGTACACAAAGCGTAATGGACAATGCTTACCACACCATGGGATCACTTGATCCCTCTCAGTACATCTTGTACGGTTTGTGTGTTGATCAACTTGATTCACTTTTTGACTTAGTCTTGATCAACCTTGTATTTAGCTTCTCTCTTCATAAAGATGATGTTTTGAAGGTAAACATGAATGCTTACACAATCTTCTTCTTCAAGACATGCTTGCAATAAGCTCAACTCCCACATGACCAGTATTTGGATAAACCTTGAATACCACCTTGGTCATCATATAAACTCCTTGAAACCCAACATATGGACTTCAAGAAGTGCCTATGGAAAAATCCTTCGAATATAACTCAAGGCAACCATTAGTCCATAGGGGTGTCATCAATTACCCAAAACCACACATGGAGAAATGTGCTCTTACAATCTCCCCCATTTTGGTAATTGATGACAACCACTTTCAAGAGAGTTTATATAAGAAAATAAGCACAACCAAGCACACACAATGCAATGCATGGATGTGAGATGCAAATGCTTAAATAACAAAAGCAAAACTCTCAAAGAATTCCAAACTAAACCCTCTAAACTTCTCCACCATTGGCATCGATTGCCAAAATGGACAAAAAGTTTAGAAAGCCAATATAATAGGTGTTCCTCCAAAAAGTTTGTATATCTAAAATACGTGTGCAAAGAAATACACATATCCAATGATAAGTAGTTGGAGGAAGACAAACTATATTGAGAACCCAAAGATTGCACAAAGGATCGTATGGCACAAAGACATACACCAGAGTGAAGAAAGCAATCAAAAGATACTAATTGGAACAATCAATCACATGGACCAACGAGCCACATGAATAAAAGATATTATGATATGGGAAAAACAGTGTTTACAAAGAAACTAGAGGAGCTCCCCATGATTTGTGCACAAATAATAATATTTTTATTTGAATACAAGTGCACAAAATAGGATCACGACTCCCCCAAAATCAATATAAACACACCACAAGTGCAAGCAAGAAGATAAGACAAAGAGCATAGTACTTGCACTAAACATATGGTTGAGCAACATGTAAAAGAGGCAATCTTAAGAATAGGCTCAACCAAAAGGATGTGTGTGAGTCATGGAAAAGCACTTGATAAGACTAGTATAAGGATGAGCATAAAGCACCAACATAGTCTTGATGAAATGAGAAACAAAGTGCAAACCATATCCTTCCCACACACAAACCACTAGCAAAAGGGTTCACAAGCTTACTAATAGGAAAATTTAAAAACCAAAGCTTGTGACAAACCCTAGTGAAGATAGGAAAATGATAGCCTTGTCAAGAGGAGGTATACCAATCGAAATGGCAAAACCCTCATGAAGACAAGCATGAGGAAAATAATGTTCACCACCAAAGAGTGCATCAAGATGCTAGGATATAAGATCCGCACTCAAGACAGATTCTTTCATGAAACCACCAAGTAAACAAAAATGAAATGCAATGGTGGAGGTGAAAGAAAAGAGGATATCAACTAGAGATGTAACTTCTCTCATGTGTATAAGATTCTAGGTAGAGGGCAATCATGATGATATATCCACAAAGAATAATGTACACACGAAATAGTTACAAGAAGGAACAAAGAAGATATCCACAAGGAAGTCATAACTAGACCAATAAGATCTTTGCTTGAAAGCATAGCACATAGCCTAATATTTTATTATTGTACATAAATGAACTCCCAATACACGAACATCAAAGACATCATAACTATCCATATGACATCATCATTGAGACTCTTTGAGAAAGGAAACAAGTACCACAAGAATGACTCAAGAAATTCCTGCCATGATGCAACCTATAAACAGTTGAATGCGAGAAATGTATGCATGGAGTAGATACTTGTTACCGAGATAGCATTGGATTGATGTAGTATACAATGGTTCTTCGATCATCCTAGCAAGGATCCAATAAGCACATGGTGTCAAGACCTTCCTTGTAAGTGAGCCTAGTGTCCCATGTATCTCCAATTGTTCCTAGAACAACACCACAAACAAAGTGGTACCCAAACTTATTGGGACCAAAAAGTTAGTGTACCAACAATATATAGGACAAAACTCCACATAAATATGTGAATATAGATATGGAATTAAATTTCATGCACACTTTAGCCAATTTATGTCATAGTGGAGTTTCCCCTATCTATTGGGTCAAGGAAAGAGAACATGCCAACGAAAGTACATGTAGTAAATATGCATGCTCAAGGCTTTCGAGAATAAAATCAACACATAGTTGGTAAGATACCGGGAGAAAAGGAATCAAGTGAAAATAAGATACCAAACAAAAAAAATCACTTGATGGATACCAACTAAAATATATATCAAGGAATGAGATATCCATTGACACATGCCAAATAGAAGGAAACAAGATACCAATTGAAGGAAAACAAGAGGTATCAAGTTCCCAAAAGAGAGCTAGGTTCCACAAACCACACCCTTCACAAATTTTCATGCTTGCACAATGTACCATAGAGAAAAGGCTTGCCTCCCACCAACACACACATGATGAGGATCAAAAGATTTTATGATAAACACATAAAGAGAGTGTTCTAAGGAAAATAGGAGGGCTCCCCCAAGAGATGTGCATTATATAAAATTTGCATTTGGATACAACATGCACTTGATGGGATCATAACTTTTCCTATATGTATAGAAACATTAGACATGCTCAAAAAGATCGACAAGAGACAAGGAAGACAAACGATAAACAAGATACAATGTAAAATTAGCAATTTCTACCATGAAAGGATACCAAATGTCGAAGGACAAGAAGTAATTCAAAATATTTCCTATTGGTAGATTGCAAAGAAATCCAACATCATCTTTACACGTAAATCATAAGCAAATGACACTTTTAGAGCTAACATGCCACCTAGAAACAAGATAAATTATAATATCAAATCTAAGTGGCAATATCTCAAATGTACACATTCTCTGGGATTGTAATATGCACATAGCATATTACTCCCCCGCAATGTGGTAACCCAACGATAATAACAAGTGGAAAATGAAGTACAACACATTCTCTGGGACCTTTTAGAATTTGGATTTATCATGAGACGACATACCACATAGAAGCTAGATAATCTTGTAATATCAATACTAAGTGGTATTCCTCATGTACACACATTTTTTAGGATTGTGAAGTGCACAAAGCACATCACTCCCCCAAAATGGGATAATCCATTAATCTCTCAAGAAAGCCAACTAAGATAAGACAAGATGCAAAAAGGCTCAACATAAGACTCACACATACATGATGTGCAACCCATCATACATACTTGATTTCTCAAGATAAACAAATAGGAAGCACAACATATACAATCGCATGCAAGGTGCAAAACCACAACATGCAAAGGGGCAAGTAACTAACAATGTATTCAATTTAAGTACATTTTGCCGCAAGGATGAACATTGGATATAAGTGAGAAACTTGATAATCAACATGACTTGGCTTGAGATAATATGAATGATGAGGATCCCTTAATTCTTCATGATGTAGCCAAGTCACCAATGCCCTCCATTAATGCCTATTGATCAAGTTTGAGCTTGTTTGTCCTCAACCAAGTTGGGTCCTAAGAGGTTAGTAACAATAGGCTTGGCTACCCAAATGGTTCTTTTCTTGACACCACTTTGAGTGCTAACACATTTGGCAAACACATTGCCAAGCTTATCCTTCCCAAGAGAATAGATATCATCAATAATGATTGGGTTGGATAAGTTACCTTTTGTGCAAGAAGAAGAGAAGTGACCCTTCTCACGACATAAGTAGCAACATTTATCCCTTGCTTTCTTCTCAATTGTTTTCTCAACTTGAAGAGCGGTGACTTGGGTCTTCTTGGGAAGAGGCCTTTCTTCCACATGTGGTTGAGAATGAGATTGAACTTGTGGCCGCTTCCCTTGTTGCTTGTTACTTTGGGGATTCTTCTTTAATGGGAAAGATCTAACATGGTGCCCTTCAATTTTGCACTTGAAGCAAATAATCTTGGACGAATTCTTGACTTGTTCTTGGCCCTTCTTCTTGTAGTTCGTGGACATCTTCTTCTTCTTATTGGAGTTGAATCCAAGTCCACCTTTGTCATTTGGGAGTTTTTGCACACTCAAGATATTGTTGAGTGTGGACTTCCCTTCATGACTCTTTTCCAAGTCTTTCTTCAAAGAAGTGACTTGGGACTTGAGCTCATTGATTTCCTCTACATGGTTAGAATCAACACAAGTGCCAGAGGAAGTATAAGCTTCATCGTTAGAGCAACAAGGTAAGGAAAGTACTTCACCACAAGATGTACCAACATTATGAGTAGATGAACTACGAGGACTAGCACATGGCAATAAAGCATTTCTACTAGATGTAGTGCTAATTTCCACATGAGGCTCACTAGATGTTACCTTAGTAGTACTAGCCTCATGAGCTATCTTTAGCACATTATGAGATACTAGAAGATCGCCATGAGAGCTAGAAAGCTTTTCATGACTTTCTTCCAATTTCCCATAATTGCTAGATAGCAACTCAATTTGAGCCCTTAGCTCAACATTCTCCTTTAATATAGATGCTTCACAAGAAATAGAGTTAGTAGCACAAGCATCATCTTTAACAACAAGAGGAGAAGGCAACTTCGTAAGCTCTTTAGCATATGAAACTTTAAGTTGAGCATGAGACTCGGTGAGTTCAATAAGCAAACTCTTAACGACCCTTGAGCCATTTTTGAGGTGCTCAAAGTCCTCAAGGAGTTTAGCATGTGCAACTTCAAGCTTATCATTTTTAGTTCTAAAATCATTAGCCACCTTGAGAGCTCTTTCATGGGATTCCTTTAATCTAGATAATTCTAGAGCAAAGGTCTCCTCAAGAGATTCCTTGGTGGTTTGTTCATTTTCAAGAGCTTGAGATAGCTCCGAAATCTCATTAGCGTAATCATGTTCATGACCTTCCATTTTCTCAATGGTGGCCTCATGCTCCTCGAGATGAGCTTCCAACTCCTCAATATATTTCTTGCCCTCAATGTCAATAGACATGATTTCCATGAAGTTGGAACGAGAAATATTATTCTTATGAAGAGAATTAAAAACCATTTCTCCCTTAAGTTTTAAGGAAGCAATATTATCACTCTCTTCATCATTATCATCAACATCATCATCGTGAGATATATTGGGATTCAAAGTAGGAGATACCTTTGTAGCCTTAGCCATAAGGCAAAAGTGAGAAACAATAGATGATGACGTAGGATCCCTTGAAGCACCATTCAAGACCATATCTTGTTCCATGGAGTGTTGGGTATCCTCTACACTGTTAGCACAACAACTCGAGGACATAGATACATTTTTATCATGGCAACAAGATATAGCAAGCATATCATCATGAGATTTAGTCAAGCAATTTGTACATGATATGCAAGGACTACCAACACAAGCATGTGAAACATTTAAAGTGCTCGAGGTGTTAAAGTCCAAAGATGAAGCATTGCAATAAGATAGTGAAGAAGAATTATCAACAATAATCCCACTATCACCATTACAATAATCATCACTTCTCACCATATAATTACCTTGTGGCAATCCACATGTCGGTGAAGTATATGAAGTTGAGAAGACAACACGACCGGAGGTGTAGGGAGAATAATCATCCCTACAAATCTTGGACTCACCAAATTTATCTTGAAGCTTTGTCCACAACTCATGAGCATCCTGGAACGGCATGAGTTCAAATATACCTACATTGCTCAAAGCATCAAAAAGAACATTAGAAGCTTGAGCATTGAGATAAGAGTTTTTCTCATCCTCTAAAGATATGTGTTGAGAATCCTTTGGAGGAGAAAAACCCATATCTACAATTCACTCTAAATTTGGGTCCATGACCCTAAAGAGATAAAGCATGCGAATTACCCAAACATCAAAATTTGTGCCCTTAAAACTAAGAGTGTCATAGAATCCTAATCCCCTAGTCGACATCCTTTCTCTCTAGGTTGTTAAACCTAATAACGAGAGACCTAGCTCTGATACCAATTGAAAGGACGTGGATGTCGCCTAGAGGGGGGGTGAATAGGCGCTTTAAAATAATTACGGTTTAGGCTTGAACAAATGCGGAATAAAACTATTCTATAATTAGTCAAGCACAAAACCTAAAACAACTAGACTCACCTATGTGCACCAACAACTTATGCTAAGCAAGATAGACAACTAATTGATATCAAGATATATAACAAGTAATAATATGGCTATCACAAAGTAAAGTGCATAAGTAAAGGGGCTCGGGTAAGAGATAACCGAGGCATGCAGAGACGACGATGTATCTCAAAGTCCACACCCTTGCGGAAGCTAATCTTTGTTTGGAGCGGTGTGCAGATACAATGCTCCCAAAGAAGCCACTAGGGACACCGTAATCTCCTCACGCCCTCGCATAATGCAAGATGCCGTGATTCCACTAAGGGACCCTTGAAGGTGGTCACCGAACCCATACAAACAAGGTTGGGGCAATCTCCACAACTGAATTGGAGGCTCCCAACGACACCAAGAAGCTTCACCACAATGGATTGTGGTTCCGAGATGACCTCAAATGACCGGGGCAATCTCCACAACCTAATTGGAGACCCTGAAGCTTGCCCGGAGCTTTGCAGCACAATGATTGAGCAACGAGGCACCACCAACCGTCTAGGGCGCCAAAGCACCCAAGAGGAACAAGCTCTAGGGTGCTCAAACACCCAAGAGTAATAAGCTTCTCAACTTCTCACTTCCACGTATCACCGTTGAGAACTCAAACCTATGCACCAAATGCAATGGCAAGGGCACACGGAGTGCCCAAGTCCTTCTCTCCCAAATACCACCAAAGCAACTAATCCTAGGGAGGAAAATGAGAGGAAGAACAAAGAAGAACACGAAGAACTCCAAGATCTAGATCCAAGGGGTTCCCCTCACTTAGAGGAGAAAGTGATTGGTGGAAATGTGGATCTAGATCTCCTCTCTCTTTTCTCTCAAAAAGGAGCAAGAATCATTGGAGGGATTGAGAGATAGCAAGCTCAAAGAAGGTCAACAATGGGGAGCAAACACGAGCTCAAAGTATAAGGTCCATTGGGGAATAAGACCCCCTTTTATAGGTGGGAAAAAATCCAACCGTTATCCTCACGGCCCGCATAGAGCGGTACTACCACTCCAAGGAGCGATACTACCGCTAGGGAAGTAGTATCCATATGAAAAACAATAACGAGGAGGCAAAAGGCCAATAGAACAGGTGGAGCGGTACTACCGTTCGTCCTCACGGTACTACTGCTAGGGATAGCGGTACTACCGCAAAGTGTAGCAGTACTACTACTTGCGAGCGGTACTAAAAAAAATACATATGTGCCTACCACCGATGGACAAACCATGATATTTTGGTCCAGAGCGGTACTACCGCTCTTGGAGCCGCGGTAGTACAAAAATACATCCTCTCTAGTCGCGGTAGTACCGCTACAGCCTTTTAAGAACACCAAAACGGCCACAACTTTTGCAAACGGACTCCGAATTCAACGAAACAAAGTTTGTTGGAAAGATAACAAAATGGGCTAATAAATCTTGATTGAAATATCAATAAGAAGAAAATTAGATAAAGCCAATAAGAAAATGGTGAGAACCCTTCCTCGAATAAGACCGGTAAAACCTCCAACATCGAAAACGCAATAGATAAAGCATATGAAATCTGTTTTCGATATACTAGAGCTTGTCACAAATATAACCAAAAGCTCAAGAACCCACATAGAGAAAAGCCAACCAAGAACCAAGAAAGATGATGATGCCAAGAATGCAATGGTTTGAGCTCTCAACGAACGATACGATCAAGCTACTCACTTGAGAGCCCCCCTTGATAGTACGACAATCGATCCTATAACCCGGTCTCTCAACTACCACCATGAGACCAGTAAAATAGAAAACCCTATCAAGGTCAAACCTTAGCCTTGTGCATAGTCCACTTGAGCTAGATGATGACGATCTTGACTTCCTCAAGATGGACCACCTTTCTTGATTGCGTTGGCTTGATGAAGACTAGATGATTGCTCCCCATACTCCACTATGGGTGAGACACTCTTCGACACATATTCACAAGTTCATTGTCACCACAATGAACAGCGAGCCTCAATCATGATCTCTCTATGATGCTTCACTTTATCTTGCACATCGCAACCTTAATGATGATCTCCACTTGATGTCATCTTCCATGGGATGTATGGGATCTGCCTCTTGATGCAAGCCCATGGAAATATACCTAACCCCACAAATAACTCTCACGTAGACCATGGGTTAGTACACAAAGCGTAATGGAAAATGCTTACCACACCATGGGATCACTTGATCCCTCTCATTACATCTTGTACGCTTTGTGTGTTGATCAACTTGATTCACTTTTTGACTTAGTCTTGATCAACCTTGTATTTTAGCTTCTCTCTTCATAAAGATGATGTCTTGAATGTAAACATGAATGCTTACACAATATTCTTCTTCAAGACATGCTTGCAATAAGCTCAACTCCCACATGACCAATATTTGGATAAACCTTGAATACCACCTTGGTCATCATATAAACTCCTTGAAACCCAACATATGGACTTTAAGAAGTGCCCATGGACAAATCCTTTGAATATAACTCAAGGCAACCATTAGTCCATAGGGGTGTCATCAATTACGCAAAACCACACATGGAGAAATGTGCTCTTACACCGGCCCCAACGGAGGAGAGGGTCAACGGTGTCTTGTGCGAGACGGTGGATGACATTGTGATCCAGCGGTTTTGGGTAATTTCTCCTTTACAGAATTAAAAATCAACAACACCTAGTGATTATACTAATCAATGTTGTTTTGTTTGATTGCAGACCTTCTATAGGTGTCTTGAGAAACACGAGGCGGACGCGGCTATTGTTCTCGTAGCCAAGTGCAAGCGCCTACTTCAGAACTTAGGCACGAGGCTCGGGTGCAGGCTATTCAAGACTACTACGCCTCGACTAACATTAAGAGGGCCAAGAAGAAGTGTCACAAAAAATTTCTGAGTAAGGAGAATTACATGAAGGTAATTACCTATTCTTAAGGCCTTGTACTTAGTTTCCTTGATTTGATTCATAGGCGTAGCGTTGAAATTTATCTTGTCTAACTTAGGTGCCCCCGAGATGGTGTGCGGATAGGATGGACTGTTGGGAGCCATTGGTGGATGAGTGGTGCTCTCCAAAATGTCTAGCTAACCACAACAAGGCCAAGGATAAGCGTGCCCAAATGAAAGGTGTGCCACACCATCAAGGGAGCTCCAACCTGTTTGAGTACGGGGATCACTGGGTATGTGGTTTGCTTCATGATTCATGCAATTTCATTCTTCATGCTAGCTTGAGCCCTTAACTAATATTTTGTTCCTCTCTTTTAAGCGCGACACAACAAGAAGGAGGTGCCACCCCTGTTCGACCTCTATGCCATAGCCCATACCGCCCTACACAAGAAGGCCAAGGCATTCTCTAAGGATGACCTCGATCATCCGGAGAGCTTCAGCAACATCTCCTCCCACAACAAGCTCGTGAGGTATAGAGATGAGGGGAAGGCGAGGAAAGGGGAGGACTTCAACCCGAGCCAGAGTACTTTTGATCCAAAGCTCGTGATGATATCTGGTGGCAGGAGGCCCTATGGCTCGATAGCCATTGGGGATGGACTGATACGTTGTCCTAGAACTCTCCCGAAGATCAAGAAGCACCAGACGAGCTCCGATCCTGAGATAAGGCCTCGTCCACGGCCAATGGAGCTCGCCATTGAGTCTAGGGCCTAGGAGCTTTTGGCGGAGGCAAATAGGCAGGCGACACAGAGGGAGAGGGACATGGAGGAGAAGACGGCTAGGCTGTTGGAGGAGGAGAGGAACCGGAATGACGCGTCTCACCGGGCCCTATACGAGCTGTTCGTGGTAAGTTTCTCCTATATATTAGCCAAATCATGCACGTAATGTTCGTTTCATCACTAACTAATATGACTGACCCATGAAAACAAAATGTGCAGACCGTGTGCCAGAACAATGGTCAGACCCCTTCGCCGATGCCCCAGATTGGTATAGCACCCACAGTGAGTTTCATTTGAATGGTCATTAGTTACTAGTATTCACATTTGAGTTGCATCATGCTAACGAGACATTGCAAATGATCTTTGGTGCAGCATGCCACCCGACAAGCATCGACCAATCCTTCTCCGTCTCACACTGGCGCAACCCCGACCGGTCCTTCTCCGTCTCACACTGGCGCAACCCCGACCGGTCCTTCTCCGTCTCACACTCGCGCAAACCCGACCAATCCTTCACCTCCGTGATGATGGTAAGTTTTCCCAAGTGTTTTGCTTAACAAATGCATACTTAGATTAAGAAATGACCTATATAGCTCCAAAATGACCTATACTTAGCTTCTTTAGTTCATTTATGACATACTAAGCATACTTAGGTAAAAAATAGCACGATAACCTTGGTTTAGCTCCAAAATGACACAGACTTAGCTTATCTTCCTCCAAAATGACAAAATCACCTTACCTACCTCCGAAATGACCGATTATAGCTAGGATAGCTCTAAAATAACCTACACTTGCCATTTTGTCCTCCAAAATGAATAAATATGATTAGTTAGCTCAAAAATGGCATAAGTACCTAGGTTAGCTCAAAAATGACCTATACTTAGCCTTTTCAGTTCATTTATGACAGACTTAGCATAGTTAGGTAAAAAATGGCATGATAAGCTTGGTTTCGCTCCAAAATGACATAGACTTAGCTTATTTTCCTCGAAAATGACATAATAACATTACGAAGCTCCAAAATGACCTATTTACCTAGCTTAGCTCTAAAATGACCTACACTTACCATTTTTACCTAGCTTAGCTCTAAAATGACGTACACTTAGCATTTTTACCTAGCTTAGCTAAAAAATGGCATTTCTACCTACCTTAGTTAGAAGAAGAAGAAGATAAAGAAGAGGAGAGGAGAAAAAGAAAGAGAAGAAAAATTTGTCTTCTTCTTCTTCTTCTTATAGCTAGTATTCTTCTTCTAGTCTTCTTCTTCTTCTTCTTCTTCTAACTAGTCTTCTTCTTCTTCTTCTTCTTCTTCTAACTTTCTTCTTTCCCAATTTACACATTTGCTTTCGATGGGGAAACTTGCGTTGATGGAGTCTACTCTTCTTCTTGTGCTTCCTTTTTGTTTTGATTTTGTAGGATGAACAATGTGAAACTTGCTACCTATATATGTATGTATGTATGAAACCATTGTATGCTTGTTGTTGGATATGTTGGCTAGCTATATATGTTGTATATGGACTTTTCATTGGGTATGTATATATATGTGTTGGATGATCATATCAATATGGCAAGGATATGATTTGGTATGTATATGTGTTGTTATGCTTGTTGAAAGTATTTTCAAATGTATATATATATATGTGTGTGTGTGTGTGTGTGTGTGTGTGCGAAATTCTGTGAAACTGAATGAATTTAAGAAAAAATAGAAAAACAGGGGTTATGCAAGCTCTTCGCCGTCTGTTGGCAGACGGCAAAGCGCTTTGCCGTCAGCCAGCAGACGGCAAAGCTGCCACATGGCAGCTACCTGTGCAACCTAGGTTGGCACTGGGCTGGCCTATGTGGTTGCTTTGCCGTCTGCTGGCAGACGGCAAAGAACTTTGCATCTTTTCCATCTGCCAGCAAAGGGCAAAGCAGGGTGGCACTAGGCTGGCCTATGTGGTTGCTTTGTCATCTGCCAGCAGACAACAAAGAACTTTGCATCTTTGCCGTCTGCTAGCAGATGACAAAGCACACCATTAACCCCTTAACAGACTTAAGGTGCCACGTGTGCCGTCCACGCCCTTTGTCGTCTGCTCGCTGATGGCAAAGACCTTTGCATCTTTGCCGTCAGCCAGCAGACGGCAAAGTGGCCTTTACGGAGCTTATTCAGACGGATGTGGTGTCATCTGCTGGCTGACGGCAAAGACCTTTGCCATCCGCCATGCATGCCTTTGCCGTCAGCCATGGCAGATGGCAAAGTTGCTGATTCTAGTAGTGTTTTGGTAATTGTTGACAACATAGAGATCAAAGCTTCGACATATAATATAATCAACGTGTAGCATCGTTGCTTTGAGAAGTATGTGATAGGCAAGAGCTCGCCCTAAATTTGTGCACTATTATAAATTTGCGTTTGAATACAAATGCACAATCGATTAGGATCATGGGCCACTCTTCCATCTCACATACATCTTGGTGGTGCGCATAAATGATATGAATGGACTACAATGCACATAGGACCAAACAAGAGTGAATGATCATCATATAAGCATCACAAAGGTATAGAAAGTAGTAGCATCAAACACAAAGCGTGTGATCAAACACAATGAAGTTTTAGGACATCCACATGATAAAGCAAATGTTATAAAAATGAAGAGAGCAACCAAAATGCAACACTCTCTCTCGAAGACCTATGATCTATAACACTTCTCCCCCTTTGGCAACAAGTTACCAAAAATCTTGAAGGCATAGGGCTAAGCATCACTCTAGGCTTAATCTCCTCCATGAGATGATGAAGCAGCTCTTGTGGCCATGGAGGGAGTCGAAAGAACCGCGTCCGCGAATGCTTCTGTTAAAGTCATCTGAGGTGGTGGAGTAGACACTATAGGTGCTGACGGAGGCACATAAGATGTAGAAGCTGGTGCAGACACTAAAGGTCTCACATCCTGGGTAGTCACAAAAACATATCGAACCTGAGTCCTGAATGAAGTCTGGACTGGCAATGTGGGGCTCTCACCATCATCATGTGAGCTGGGTGCAGGCACTGCATCTACCTCCTGCTTGAACTGGTTGACCGTGGTGGTCATCTCAGTCACCTTGATGTCCAGGTCATGAAACTTTGTTTCCACTATCCACTCAAGGCTCTTCTGGTTCTTTAGAATCTCACTCACGCCCTTCTCGATCCCTTGGATAGTGCTGATGAGATATGTCATTTGTTCAATCGTCGTCCTTGGCATTTGAGCACTAGTGGCTCTAGCAGCTTCACCTTTGGCCTCTTCCTCAATCTGGGCATGTGTAGTGGATGAGGTGGGATGACTTGGATCCATCTCTATAACACTGTCCTTAAACTCTGGCTGGAGGGGCGGGTGTGGTTGATCAAGCAGATATATGCTCTTCCTAACTTTGGAGTTGATAAACATCTGGATGTACGGAGCATATGCACATGACCTCTTCTCGTTAGATGCGGTTTTCTTGATTGTCTCTACAAACAAATCCATCGCCTTGATACTGGTGTGTCTATCCACATGATGCAGCATGTTGATGGAATAGCCTCTAATCATCTTATCATCACCTAATTTGGGCATCAAAGTATGCCTCATAATGATATTGGTGGTAGGAAGACTCTCTTGCAGGTAATAGACCGAGCCAAGATTATGTGTCTTCACATATGCCCTGGGGATGGATTATACATGTTGTCCATGGAGTTGTGGTTCATTTTGGCATCAGCATAAACATCAAGATCATCATCCTACACCTCTAGGACTCCTAAGATGGTATCCCACTCATCAACTGTCAACTGGTATTTGATGCCCGCAGTCATCCATACAATCTTTCCATCTGGGTATAATGAGCTATGGAATAGAATTTCATGATCATCTCATCATCCCATGTCGTCATGTATCCACCAACAAAAGCATCAATATCAATGGCCTTGAAGTTCTCTAGCACATGAGGGAAGTAATCTTCATTCTCCATGATGAACTTCCGAATCAACGTATCTCATGTCAATGACAGCTGCACTCTTGTTTAGCAAGACGGTCTCATAAAAATCCTACCGCTCCTTAGTGTGGAAGCAAGCATCAAAAATTGTCCTTCTCCTCACAACAAAGGGATCAGAAGATCTCCACTTCTTGAGCCCTTGATCCTTTCTCTCCTTCATGTTCTCTTCCACTGGATGATCACCATTATGGTGTGGCAGGTGAGGTCTCAGCTTCCTCAAAACAGAAACTTCTTCATCTTCTTCAGTAGAATCCCTAGAGGTAGAATCCTTGTTTTTTTCAGCTACTAGAATGTCTCTGGTAGTCTTCTTTGGCTTGGTGGTAGCTGGCTTCTTGGGAACAAAAGGCTTTGCCTTAGAAGCTGGCTTGCTAGGCATAGCATCAACCATGAGCTTCCTTTGCTTGGAAGGAGGTGGGTTTGCAGCTGGTTCCTCTTTTCTTCTTCCTCATCCTCAGCCGAATCTTCATGCATAGATGTTGGCCTTCCAACCACATGAATGACTCTCTCTCTCTCTTCTTGGCTGGCTTCTTGGCCAAAGACTTTGTCCTTTCTAAAGAACTCGGATTCTCCAAAGATAGAGAAATCCCTTTATTAGTTTTCTCTGGAGCTCTCACCGCATCTGAGCTAGCATACTCCTTTCTTTCAGTCTTCCTCTTGGAAGTAGCGTCATCTCGGACAAAATCAGCATCCTCCTCATCTGAGTTCAGCTTCTTCCTGGCCCTGGTGGTTGCCTTGGACAAGTCATGGGAGCTAGGGGTTCTAGGGGCTAAAGACTCGACTTCTGGACTAGTGCCAGCTTCAAGCTTTACACTTGGCTCTCTTAAGGCATTCTGACTGTCCTCTGAGCCTGACATAGTTGAGAACTAACCCTATGAATAGATATAGACAATTCAAATATATAAGCATCACAAAAACACAGATATTTTGCAAAATTTGAACTCAAAATCTTAGTTTCATATTTCCAATGTAAGGGTTTCGGTTCCATCGAGTTTCAATTTTCCGAGCATCCGAGACAAACAACCACTTAACAGAAACTTGGTCACAATTTTTGGTTTCACCGAAAGGTGATTCGGTCCCATTGAGATTGTTCTCAGAAACCCTAAAATCCATATCGGTGAGACTGATCCGTTTCCACTCGGTGACTCTGAGATGTGTATGGCGGAAACCTAAACCTAATTTTTTTTGTTCGCCTATCTCTACAGATTTTTTGTGTGGATGAAATCGTTGCAATTAGTGGCAAGAACTGGAATACATCCCAGTGCACAAGAATCGGCAGTTGGAGCACAAAAGGGATAAAATTTTTACCCTAACTCGGTGAAGACTTCGCTACAACGGCAACGGAGGGGAGGATTCCCGTTGACGACGGCAGACTCCCGCGGCAAGGGTGCACGGGAGGTACGCTAGAACGTGTGGACACGAGTGGAGACAATAGTGGGATGCGGGGTCGTCATTTGAAGATTAATTTCAAAGTTTGAATCCGGAGAATATATATACCCAAATGCTGTCGGTGACTCCAAATCGAAAATTCCGGTTCCACCGAGATGCTTAACTGCTTGAGGACAGAGCAACTCGGTGACGCCGATATTTCAAGATCGGCGGTATCGAGATCGAAGACCTATATCAACCCTAGTGCTTCGGTGAAACTGAGTTTTGAGAGTTGGTTACACCAAGTGGCACGTGGGAGGTTTTGGAAGTCATCCCTTGTCAAAACGGAACTCCGAGTGCTCCTCACACACAGGGTCCGAGAAGTGCTTGATCAATTTTTGTGATGAAGCATGAATATAATTTGAGAAGAGAAAGCATAGATATCCAAAGGGGGTACCTAGGCATTCTTGTACATCCAATTGGCTAGAAAAATGAAAGACGAATAACAACAATAGGATGTCCTCGGATGAAGAAAAATACACATACCAACATGCTCACACAATAAGATGTCAAATAAATCATGACAAGCATGCAAAACCATCTAGTATCTATCAAGAAATTTGGCGATGATGAAGTCATCTATATATGAGTATATTGACTTAGTATCCAAGTAAGAATACTTGATCATAGGTCATACTCATCATTTAAGCACAAGTGGGGTTGCCACTTTTACATAAAGCTTTTAGTGTGTTCACTTCTTAAGTGATGCTTTGACTCAAGTCTTAGAGTAAAGATCTCCCGTGATGTGACACCCCCCTAAGAGGGATAAACTAACCTTGGATTTTTTCGTTGAAGACTTCATGCAGGTGTTGTAGTAGTGGATGCTCATAGGTGACGAAGATCATCTTGAGTTGGGAGCTATCCTTGTTGTTTCGTACTCTTTTCACCTACATGGGTTAGTTCCACACAAGGAACAAATACAAGGATATCTACGGACATGGAGTGAGACACTTGTAATATGATGTCCATTGATTCATTATTTACCTTGTCACTGCTTACCAATAAGGGATTTGTGACTCCTTGAACTATTGCATAAAGTTGAAGTTGAATGCATTAGTTCTTGCCAATTATGAATGTAAGTGGATTTTGTTGGCGGAGTCATCCCTCAAGAACTTCTCTAGTTCTTCTTCTTGGGGACCCACATCCACTTGACGGGGATCCTTGGAGTTGAAGTAGTGCTTGATGAAGTAGAGCTAGTAGTGTACTTGGGAACCCACTTGACCATGGCTTGGTATTCTTCTTCAAATGAGTCAATCTCTTCTTGAAGCTTGTCCTTGCCCTTGTACTTGTGGTCTTGTGGTGGAAGGTCATATTGAGCATTTGTTCCCTTGGGGAAAGTAGGATCATACTTCTCCTTTTGAGGAACAAACTTCATCTTGGGGTATTGTCCTTCTTCCCATTCAACTCCATAGGCGTTGAAATATGAAACATATTGGTTCTTCTGATGCCATCCTTGCTTGCGCACAATCTCCTCAAATTGCTTACTTCCGCCAAGACTCTTGTAGACACCTTTTTCTATAATCCGTTTGAACAAATCGTTTCTTGCTCAAGTGTAACTTGTCTAAGAGAATCATTAGTGGAATCAATAGAACTACTAAAAGCAACATCATTAGATTTAGCATTTTTATTGTTGCTACTAGATGAAGAACCTGTCTTGCCTTTGTTACTAGTTTTCTTAGGTTTAACTTGTGCAACAAGCTTAGACAAGAGTAATTGTTTGGCTAGATAAGAACTCTTCTTTCGAAGATCATCATTGATAGCTTTAAGAAACTCATATTCTTGTTCTAAATTTAGCTTCACTAAGCGTAACTTCTCATGAGTCTTAGAAGCTCACTATGATCTTATTGAGTAGATTCATGAGGTAACTTAAGAGTGTTTAATTCCTTAGTTAGACGCTCAATCTCCTTCTTATTATCATCACATGACTTATGTTGACTAGCATGATTATTATCAAGTTCATTTTGACTAATATCACTAGTTTATCAAAGAGCAAGTCATTGATGACCCACAAGTATAGGGGACCTATCGTAGTCCTTTCGATAAGTAAGAGTGTTTTCAGTAAGGTATTCTCTGCAAGCACTGAAATTATCAGTAACAGATAGTTTTGTGATATAAGATAATTTGTAACAAGTAACTAGTAACAAATGTAGTAAAGGTGCAGCAAGGTAGCCCAACCCTTTTTGTAGCAAAGGACAGGCCTGGACAAACTCCTATATAAACTGAAGCGCTCCCATGGACACATGGGAGTTTCTATCAAGCTAGTTTTCATCATGCTCACTTAATTCACGTTCGTTACTTTGATTATTTGATATATCGGTGGACCGGTGTTTGGATGCCTACCTTACTTGCACAAACCTCCCACTTACGATTAACCTATCTCGCAAGCATCCACAACTACGAAAGAAGAATTAAGATAAATCTAGCCATAGCATGAAACATATGGATCCAAATCAGCCCCGTACGAAGCAACACATAAACTAGGGTTTAAGCTTCTGTCACTCTAGCAACCCATCATCTACTTATTACTTTCCAATGCCTTCCCCTAGGGCCAGATAATGATAAAGTGTTATGTAGTCGACGTTCACATAACACTACTAGAGGAGAGACAACATACATCTCATCAAAATATGGAACGAATACCAAATTCACATGATTACTTATAACAAGATTTATCCCATGTCCTTAGGGACAAATGTAACTACTCACAAAACATGTTCATGTTCATAATAAATGGAGTATTCATTATCATAAAGGATCTTAACATATGATCTTCCACCAAGTAAACCAACTAGCATCAACTACAAGGAGTAATCAACACTACTAACAACCCACAGGTACCAATCTGAGGTTTGAGACAAAGATCGGATACAAGGGATGAACTTGGGTTTGAAGAGGATATGGTGCTGGTGAAGATGTTGATGGATATTGGACCCCTCTCTATGAGAGGATCGTTGGTGATGACGATGGCTTCGATTTCCCCCTCTAGGAGGGAAGTTTCCTCGGCAGAACAACTTCGCCAGAGCTCTAGATTGGTTCTGCCCAAGTTCCGCCTCGAGACGGCGGCGCTTCGTCCCGAAATCTCTCTTATGATTTTTTTTCCAGGTCAAAACCCTTCATATAGCAGAAGATGGGCACCAGAGACCTGCCAGGGGGCCCAGAAGCCACCTAGGCGCGGCCAGGGGGTAGGCCGCGCCTGACAGGCTTTTGACCACCCCGTGGGCCCCCTATGGTATTTGTTTTGCCTAATATTTTTTATATATTGCTAAATAATTCTCCGTAAATTTTCAAGATTTTTGGAGTTGTGCAGAATAGGTCTCTCGTATTTTCTCCTTTTCCAGTCCAGAATTCCAGCTGCCAGCATTCGCCTCTTCATGTAAACCTTGTAAAATAGGAGAAAAAAGGTATAAGTATTGTAATATAACATGCAATAACAGCCCATAATGCAATAATATCAACATAAAAGCATGATGTAAAATGGACGTATCAACTCCCCCAAGCTTAGACCTCGCTTGTCCTCAAGCGAAAACCGAAATCGATAAATATGTCCACAAGTTTAGAGATAGAGGTGTCGATAAAATAAAATACGAACATGAGGGCATCATGATCATCTCAGAACAATAATACTTATTTATATAATTTCTTATACTAGAGTAACAATTCATTCACAGGATAAAGTATGAACCAAGAACTCTATTGAGAACCAACAAACTATGCTCTCGGTTATTTAAGCAATTGCAATTTATCACAACATCGGAAATAGTCAATATAAGAGCTTGTAAGGCAAATCCACATACTCAATTATCTTTTAGTCTTTCATAATTGCTAACACTGACGCGGTACTCATGAGGTCAAAGATTCGATTGAACACAGAGAAAGATAGGGGCTCATAGTTTTGCCTCCCAACTATTTACCTCCAGGGTAATGTCAACAGAAATAACTCATGATCACCCACATACGAGAGGATATAATTGTCTAGATCATTCCCCAACACATAATGCTCACCAAGAGAGAAAGGCAAAATATAGGAAGTGGTGAAGATCACCATGACTCTTGCATAAATATAAGTACTTAAGAAGTAAAAGTAACAGATAGGACCTTCATAGAGGGAAGCCGAGGTTGTCATGCGCTTTTTGTTTTTGGATGTGCAAACCCTTAATGCAAAGGAACACCACGTTGTATTGCCCTTTGTGATAGCAACCTTTATTATGCAGTCTGTCACTTTTATTTCTTTACCATCACAAGTTCGTACAATGCTTATCTTCCCTTACAATAAAAGATCATACATATTTAGGAGCAATTCTTATTGCTTTTTGCACCGATGAGAACTTACTTGAAGGATCTTACTCAATCCATAGGTAGGTATGGTGAACCCTCATGGCAAAACTGGGTTGAGGGTGTTTGGATGCACAAATAGTATCTCTACATGGTGCGGAAGTTTTGGGCTAGTATGGGGTGGAAGCAAGCACTACATGTTGGAGGCTCTTTAACCATATAACTTCTATTCGAACATAAGCAATCATAACCCATTATGTTGTCTTCCTTGTCCAACATCATCTTCTTAGCATATAATATTGTAATGAGTGCTCACAATCATAAAAGATGTCCAAGATAATATATTTATATGTGAACCTCTCTTTCTTTATTACTTCCTATTAATTGCACCAATGACCAATCGCTATGTTTGTCAACTCCCAACAAATTTCAATCGACATTCCTCTTATATGTGAAGTCATCACTCCCCATAAGATCATCATATATACTCTTTGCTTTTATTCTATTCTTCTTTTATTACCCCCTTTTTTCTCAAGATCATAGCAATGAGCAAAGCCCTCTCATCAAAACTAACTTTTGTTATATAACTCTCTGACTCGCTTACATGAGGGGAGCATAAAGAAAAACTCAAAGCTAGACCACACTAAAAACTTTATTCTACTAGATCAAGACATAACCAAAAGGATCGAACTAAGAAAAACGAGAAAAGTAAAAGATGTGAAGGTGATATGATACCGGGGCACCTCCCCCAAGCATGGCACAAGCCAAGTGGAGTGCCCATACACATGTTTTTAGATGTCCTTCTTCGGAGGTGATGGTGGTGGAGAATGATTTTCAAGCTTTTTTAGTTTCCTCTTAAGCATAAAATTGTTTTCCCTCAGATTGTCGACTTCTTGCTCGAGCTTCAATATCCTATGGCATAATTATTGCTTGCTCTCCTGCAGAAAATGAGAAGGAATGAACAGAACCCTGGGTTTCTCCTTGTGTTTGAGAGGCTTGATTTCCTAAACTCCACGTGCATATATCCTAGTTGAGGCAAAGGGATCTCTTCTTCATCCGAGCTTTCTTCCTCACACTTGCCTTCTTGTTCCTCCTCCGAGAATAATCCATAAGGATGTAGGTCCCCATATATCTTTGGATCAGCAACAGACAAGAGCATGGCAATCCACCGGCACACGCATGGTACATGAGTACGCATCGGTACATGAGGAGGGGCCTTAGGGAGATGTAGTCTTCTTCGGGACCGTGGTGCGCGCCCGGTCGACATGAGAGTTCTCCTAGGTTGTGTTGTGTGTGTGCGTGTGTACCTCTATGTATGTGTTCGAGTTGATGTGAGAAATAAAGCCAAGATACAGGCGTTTGTGCGCTGCGGCATTCGTCACCGAAAAATCATGGTGTCTCCTTCGTCCGGCGTTTGTTGCCGGTAGGTTTGTCCCAACAGCGATATATAGCTCTCCCCGTCAAACTCTTGGGATGACATCTTGCTCTAAATCTGCTGCAGGAACAACTCGAAACGAAAACAGGAGGTATTGTCGTGATATGAAAGTCCAAACTTTCGGGAGATTATATAATGAATTTTTACCGACCTAAAGGAGTGTCCTACAAGAAACGGAGTCCGGAGGGTGCACGGGGTGGCCACAAGCCACAAGGGCGTGGCCAGGGGGTAGACCGCGCCCTACAGGCTTGTCGCCGCCTCGTGCACTTTTTGGACTACTTTAATTTTTCCTAATTCATTAAATATTCCAAAACTGAGAAAAATTGCTATTGGGAAAGTTTTGGAGTCGGTTTGCTTACCGTACCACATACCTATTCCTTTTTAGAGTCTAAAACGTTCCTGTAGATCTCCCTAATGTACTCCTCCGGAGTTATGGTATTGATAATATTGGTTTCAACATTTATGGGACTACCTCAGATATAATGTTTGGTTGTATGCCCGTTTACCACCTTTGGATTTGTGCCTTCGGCATTATTGATCTTGATGGCACCGGAACGATATACTTCCTCGACAATGTAAGGCCCTTCCCATTTAGAGAGAAGTTTTCCTGCAAAAAATCTTAAATGAGAATTTTATAGCAAGACATGGTCACTTACATTGAATTCATGCTTTTGTATCCTTTTATCATGACATCTCTTAAGTTTTTCTTTAAACAACTTGGCATTCTCATAGGCCTAGGTTCTCCATTCATCAAGTGAGCTAATGTCGAATAACCTCTTCTCACCAGCAAGTTTGAAATCATAATTGAGCTCTTTGATTGCCCAAAAAGCTTTATGCTTTAGTTCTAGAGGTAAGTGACATGCTTTACCATAAACCATTTTATATGGAGACATACCCATAGGTTTTTTTAAGAAGTTCTCTAAGCCCATAATGCATCATCAAGTTTCTTAGACCAATTCTTTCTAGATCTATTAACAATTTTTTGCAAGATCAATTTAATTTCTCTATTTCTTAATTCTACTTGACCAATAGACTGAGGGTGATAAGGAGATGCAATTCTATGATTAACGTCATACTTAGCAACAATTTACGGAAAGCACCATGAATAAAGTGTGAACCACCATCAGTCATTAAATATCTAGGGAGTCCAAATTTAGATTTAATAACTTCTTTCAGCATTTTAATAGAGGTGTTATGATCAAAACTACTAGTTGGAATAGCTTCTACCCACTTAGTAATATAATCAAAAACAACTAGAATATGAGTATACTCGGTGGACTTTGGAAAAGGTCCCATATAATCAAAACCCCAAACACCAAATGGTTCAATAACAATAGAATAATTCATAGGCATTTCCTGACGTCTACTAATATTGCCAATTGTTTGACATTCATCACAAGAAAAGACAAACTTACGAGCATCCTTGAAGAGAATAGGCCAATCAAAACCAGATTGTAATACCTTGTGTGCAGTTCTATCTCCAGCGTGGTGTCCTTCATAGGCCTTGGAATGACACTTGTGTAGGATTTGTTCCTGTTCATTCTCAGGTACACAGCGTCCAATAAGACCATCTACTCCTTCTTTATAAAGGTGTGGATCGTCCCAAAAGTAATGTCTTAAATCATAAAAGAACTTTTTCATTTGTTGGTATCTGAAACTAGGCGGTATAAATTTAGCAACAATGTAATTAGCATAATCAGCATACCATGGAGCATTATGCGAAGCATTTATGACAGCTAATTGTTCATCATGAAAGCTATCATCAAGAGGTAGCGGGTCATCAAGAACATTTTCTAACCTAGACAAGTTATCCGCTACGGGGTTATTAGCACCCTTTCTATAAATAATATGCAAATAAAATTCTTGTAGCAAAAGAACCCATCTAATAAGTCTAGGTTTAGCATCTTTATTTTCCATGAGATATTTAATAGCAGCATGATCAGTGTGAATAGTTACTTTGGAGTCAACAATATAAGGTCCAAACTTATCACAAGCAAACACAACTCCTAAAAATTTCTTTCAGTGGTAGCATAGTTTCTTTGAGCGTTGTCTAGAGTTTTACTAGCATAATGGATAACATTTAATTTCTTATCAACTCTTTGTACTAGAATAGCACCAATGGCATAATCACTAGCATCACACATAATTTCAAAGGGTAGGTTCCAGTCAGGTGGTTGAACAACAAGTGCAGAAATCAAGGCATCCTTAAGAATTTCAAATGTTTCTACACAATCATCATCAAAAATGAATGGAACATCTTTTTGCAAAAGATTAGTGAGAGGCCTAGAAATCTTAGAGAAGTCTTTAATAAACCTCCTATAGAAACCAGCATGACCAAGGAAACTTCTTATACCGCTGATATCCGTAGGACACGACATTTTTTCAATAGCATCAACTTTAGCTTTATCAACTTCAATACATCTTTCAGAGATTTTGTGTCCCAAGACAATACCTTCATTCACCGTAAAGTGACACTTCTCCCAATTCAAGATAAGATTAGTTTCTTCGCATCTCTACAAAACTTGATCAAGGTTGCTCAAACAATCATCAAAAGAAGTTCCATAAACGGACAAATCATCCATGAAAACCTCAACAATCCTTTCACAAAAATTAGAGAATATAGCAGTCATACATCTTTGAAAGGTAGTAGGTGCATTGCATAAACCAAAAGGCATATGAATATAAGCAAAGGTACCGAAAGGGCAACTAAAAGTGGTCTTCTCTTGGTCCTCTTTTGACACAGTATTTGAGAGAAACTAGAATAGTCATCTAGAAAGCAAAAATGTGTGTGTTTGGATAGTCTTTCTAGCATTTGATCAATAAAAGGTAGAGGTTAATGATCTTTCCTAGTAGCTTTATTTAATTTCCTAAAACCAATTACCATTCTATACCCTTTAACAATTCTTTGCAGGATCAATTCATTTTTATCATTAGGAACTACGGTAATACCTCATTTCTTAAGGACAGAATGAACGGGACAAACCCATCTACTATTAGCAATAGGATAAATTATACCTGCCTCCAGAAGCTTTAATATTTCATTTCTTACCACTTCTTTCATTTTAGGATTTAATCGTTGTTGGTGATCAACAACTAGTTTAGCATCGGGCTCCATATTGATTTTATGCTGACATAGAGCGGGACTAATGCCCTTAACATTATCAAGAGTATATCCAGTAGCAGCACGGTGCTTCCTCAGAGTTTTGAATAATCTCTTTTCTTCATGCTCTAACAGGTTAGCAATAATAATAATAGGATATATCTTCTTTTTATCAAGATAATCATATTTCAGAGTATCCGGTAATTGTTTAAGCTCAAACACGGGATCACCCTTGGGTGGAGGAGGATCCCCAAGTATTTCAACAAGCAAGTTGTGTTTCAAAATAGGATGCTGATCAAAGAAAATATTATATATTTCATTCCTTTCATTCATATGCATATCATTTTCATGGTCTAGCAAATATTGTTCCAAGGGATCAGTAGGAGGCACAGCAATAGAAGCAAGACCAATAATTTCATCCTTACTAGGCAATTCTGTATCATGGGGTTGTCTACGGAATTTAGAGAAATTAAACTCATGTGATGCATCCCCAAAACTTACAGTAACAATTTCTTTCTCACAATCTTTCCTGGCATTAACAGTATTCAAGAAAGGTCTACCAAATATAATGGGACAAAAATCATCTTGTGGGCAACCAAGGACAAGAAAATCAGTAGGATATTTTATTTTCCCACACAAGACATCAACATCTCTAACAATCCCATCTGGTGCTATAGTATCTCTATTAGCAAGCTTAATGGTAACATCAATTTCCTCTAACTTAGCAGTGTAATATCATTCATAATTGCTTGATATAAGGTAAAGGGAATTGCACTTACACTAGCACCCACATCACATAAGCCATGATAACAATGATCTCCTATTTTAACAGAAACAACAGGCATGCCAACAATAGGTCTATGTTTATCTTTAGCATCAGGTCTAGCAATTCTAGCAGCTTCATCACAGAAATGAATAGCATGCCCATCAATATTATCAACCAAGAGATCTTTAACCCTAGCAATACTAGGTTCAACTTTAATTTATTAAGGAGGTGTAGGTGTTCTAACATAGCTCTTACGAACCACCGTTGAAGGTTTAGCATGTTCCTTTATTCTAATAGGGAAAGGTGGTTTCTCAATATAAGCAGCGGGAATAACATGATCAACATTATAAGTAATAGTTTCTTCTTCAACTTTAATAGGTTCAACTACTTTCACTTCAATGGGAGGATGATATTTAAACCACTTCTCCTTAGGGAGATCAACATGAGCAGCAAAAGATTCATAGAAAGAAGCTACTATTTCACAGTCAAGTCCATATTTAGTGCTAAATTCACAAAAAGTATCAGTGTCCACAAAGGATTTAACACTATCAGACTTAAGATTTATACCTGACTCCTTACCTTCGTCGAGTTACCAATCTTCAGAGTTGCGTTTAATTCTTTCCAATAAATCCCATTTGAAGTTAATATCTTTCTTCATATAGGAACCAGTACAAGAAGTATCGAGCATGGATTGATCATTACGAGAAAGTCAAGCATAAAATTTCTAAATAATAATTTCTCTCGACAACTCATGATTGGGGCATGAATATAACATTGACTTAAGCCTCCCCCAAGCTTGATAGATTCTTTCTCCTTCACGAGGCCAAAAATTATAGATATAATTCCGATCATGATGAACTAGATGCATAGGATAAAACTTATGATGAAATTCCATTTTCAATCGGTTGTAGCTCCATGATGTAATATCATAACATAGCCTATACCATGTCAATGCCTTCTCCTTCAAAGATAAAGGAAAGACCTTCGTCTTGACATGATCCTCGGGCAGACCTGCAAGCTTAAATAATCCACAAACTTCATCCACATAGATTAGATGCAAATCAGGATGTAGTGTTCCATCTCCTGCATAAGGATTAGCCAGCAGTTTCTCTATCCTACCCGAAGGAATTTCATAATAAATATTTTCAGTAGGTTGCGGAGCAACTCTTTGTGCTTCTGGTCGAGGTGAAGATAGCTCGAACAAGCCCCTCAAAGTATTATTTTCCATAATAACAAGTGACCGTAAATTTCAGCATACTATATAAATTTTTCCTTAGCAGATTCCACTTACCAAAGTCGCTTCACTCCCCGACAACGGAGCCAAAAAAGAGTCTTGATGACCCACAAATATAGGGGATTTATCATAGTCCTTTAGATAAGTAAGAGTGTCGAACCCAACGAGGAGCATAAGGAAATGACAAGCGGTTTTCAGTAAGGTATTCTGTGCAAGCACTGAAATTATCGGTAACACATAGTTTTGTGATATGATAATTTGTAACGAGTAACCTGTAACAAGTGTAGTAAAGGTGCTGCAAGGTAGCCCAACCCTTTTTGTAGCAAAGGACAGGCCTGAACAAACTCCTATATAAACTGAAGCGCTCCCATGGACACATGGGAGTTTCTATCAAGCTAGTTTTCATCATGCTCACTTAATTCGCGTTCGTTACTTTGATTATTTGATATATCGGTGGACCGGTGTTTGGGTGCCTACCTTACTTGGACAAACCTCCCACTTATGATTAACATATTTCGCAAGCATCCACAACTACGAAAGAAGAATTAAGATAAATCTAACCATAGCATGAAACATATGGATCCAAATCAGCCCCTTACGAAGCAACGCATAAACTAGGGTTTAAGCTTCTGTCACTCTTGCAGCCCATCATCTACTTATTACTTTCCAATGCATTCCCCTAGGCCCAAATAATGGTAAAGTATTATGTACTCGACGTTCACATAACACTACTAGAAGAGAGACAACATACATCTCATCAAAATATGGAACGAATACCAAATTCACATGATTACTTATAACAAGATTTATCCCATGCCCGTAGGAAAAAATGTAACTACTCACAAAAAATGTTCATGTTCATAATAAAAGGAGTATTAATTATCATAAAGGATCTTAGCATATGATCTTCCACCAAGTAAACCAACTAGCATCAACTACAAGGAGTAATCAACACTACTAGCAACCCACAGGTACCAATCTGAGGTTTGAGACAAAGATCGGATACAAGGGATGAACTTGGGTTTGGAGAGGATATGGTGATGGTGAAAATGTTGATGGATATTGGACCCCTCTCGATGAGAGGATCGTTGGTGATGACGATGGCTTTGATTTCCCCCTCCGGGAGGGAAGTTTCCTCGGCAGAACAACTTCGCCAGAGCTCTAGATTGGTTCTGCCCAAGTTCCGCCTCGAGACGGCGGCGCTTCATCCCAAAATCTCTCTTATGATTTTTTCCAGGTCAAAACCGTTCATATAGTAGAAGATGGGCACCGGAGACCTGCCAGGGGGCCCACAAGCCACCTAGGCACGACAGGGGGGTAGGTCGTGCCTCGCAGGCTTGTGACCACCTGGTGGGCCCCCTATGGTATTTGTTTTGCCTAATATTTTTATATATTCCTAAATAATTCCCCGTAACTTTTCAGGATTTTTGGAGTTGTGCATAATAGGTCTCTCGTATTTTCTCCTTTTCCAGTCCAGAATTCCAGCTGCCGGCATTCTCCCTCTTCATGTAAACCTTGTAGAATATGAGAGAAAAGGCATAAGTATTGTAGCATAACGTGCAATAATAGCCCATAATGCAATAATATCAATATAAAAGCATGATGCAAAATGGACGTATCAGTCATCATCTCCTAGTAAGTCATTATCATCACTATTAAAGTCAAAGTATTTGGGGTGTGATACCTTGGGGCCTTTATCCATGAAGAAACTTCCATTTCCTTCATTTGATGAATGAAATATGTCATAGGAATTGGAGGATACGAGTGCTAATCTGGCAACACCTTCATCTTGACTAGAGTCGATGTAATAGTGGTAGCTTCTCTCGGATTGGTTGACAGATTCGTAGCCGGATACCCATTCACCAACATGAGCTTGAAGTCTTCTTCTTGTGTAACTCTTGGTGTACTTATCCTTCTTCTTCGAGTCCTTGCTTCTCCAGGAGGTTCTTCGTTCATAACGATCTTCTCCACTCCTTCTCTCTCTACGAGGTGACTCATTTCTTGAGCTTCTTGTTCTAGGTGACTCTGCTCTTCTCTTGTGGGGGGGGGGGTTGTGCACTCATTTGAGTAATGTCCGGGCCTTCCACAATTATAACAATTTCGGTGACGACTAGGTGAACACTTCTGTTCATATCTTGAGTTGGAGCTTCTCTCTTTGCCTCTATTCTTGAAGAACTTGTTAAATTTGTTGACCGCGAGGCTTATCTCTTCATTGGTAACAAGATTGTCACTTGAGGTAGCGAGAGTGTCACTTCTAGCTTTGTATGCATCGCTTGACTTGGTGTGAAGCTCTTCTTTGTCCTTGAGTGACATTTCATGAACGATAATCCTTCCAATGACTTTAGTAGGCTTGAGATATTTGTAGTTTGGCATCGTATGTATCAATGTGCAGATGGTGTCGTACTTTCCCTCCGAGGCTCTAAGGATCTTCTTGATGATGAATTTGTTGGTCATCTCTTCACTTCCCAAGCAAAATATCTCATTTGTGACGAGATCAAACCTAGAGTGCATTTCCGCAACTCCTTCACCATCCTTAATCTTGAACTTGTCAAGTTGACTTTGTAGCACATCGAACTTAGATCCCCTGACCGATTTGATACCTTCGTGCATATCAACCAAAGTATCCCAAATTTCCTTTGGATTCTCAAGATGGCTTATCTTGTTGAACTCTTCGGGGTATAGGCAGTTGAATAGAATGTCGCATGCTCGAGCATTGTATTGCAACATATTAAATTCTTCCGCGGTCGCTTCACGATCCCGTTCCTTTCCATCACCAAAGAATTCACTTTGCAATCCAACACGAACAACAACCCAAACGACATATTTATGACCAAGACTATGAATTTTCATTTTGTGTTTCCAACTAGCAAAGTTTATACCATCACAATATGGATCTCTACGGTGATAATTTCCCTCACTAGGCACCATACTCTCCTAGGTTGTGAAACCAATGGAATGGTGACCAAAGCTTTGATACCACTTGTAGGACCGAGGTATGTCTAGAGGGGAGGTGATTAGAATACTTGACACAATTAAAATTCTAACCTTTTCCCAAATTTAGTGGTTGGCAAGTTTTAGCGATTATATCAATTCAAGGACACCCTACACATGAAAGTCTAAGAATATAGCAAAGGAAAATAAATACATGCACATGAAAGCCAAGGGAAGGGATCGGAGGATCAAACGCAATTGGGGGCACAAAGATTTTTCCCGTGGTTCTGATAGATGGTGCTATCGTATGTCCACGCCGATGGAGACTTCAACCCACGGAGGGTAAAGGTCGCGAGAGTCCATGAAGGGCTCCACCCATAAGGGTCCACAAAGTAGCATCCTTGTCTATGCCATCATGGCTTCCGTCCACAAAGGACTAGCCTCACTCAGGGTAGATATTCACAAAGTAGGCAATCTCCTTGCCCTTACAAACTTCTTGGTTCAACTCCACATGAAGACGGAGGCTCCCAAGCAACATCTAACCAATCTAGGAGACACCACTATCCAAAAGGTAATACATGTGATAAAAATGATGGACTCCTTGCTCTTGTGCTTCAAAAGATAGTCTCCTCAACACTCAATCACTCTCTCATAGATTTGGCTCGGTAGGAGAGGTTGATTGGGTGGAAAGCAACTTGGGGAGGCTAGAAATCAAGACTCATATGGTTGGAGTGCAAGATCTTGATCTCATGAGTAGGTGGCTCTCTCTCTCTCAGAAAATGGATAGGGTAAGTGTTGGTTTGTTCTGAGTGCTTTCTCTACGAATGAGAGGTAGCTAGAGGAATATATATATATAGCCATCTCCAAAAATCCAACCGTTACAACATTATTGCCCAACTCGGTGAAATTGAAGCAAAAACTTCGTTGCACCGACCAGTGCAAAATGGCAACTTTTGGCGTTTCGGTGAGACCGACATATAAGTCTTGGTGGGTCCAATTTTGGCTGACCTAGACAATTACCAGTTTTGGTGTCACCGATTCCTAAAACACGAAAATTCCAATTCTTAGAAATGGGTTAACAGAAAGTTGATCACTGATTTTGGTTTCACCAAAATCAAACTTGGTGTCACCGAGACATTAGGGTTTGGCATATGATCTATCTAGGGTGAAACTCGATAGGGCCAAAATGGAAAATTTGGTGGCACCGAATTTGAGTGTCAGGGTTTGGACATAATATCTTTTGGGGGGAATTTTGTGAGTATTTTTGGTGGATAACTCTTAGATCTTGAGCAACCAGATCATCATAGATACCTCATACCCTTTTAATAGTATTGGCTTTCCTATGGACTCAAATGTGATTTTGCAAAATGCAAAATCTTGAAGCTTGTTGCCAATAGATGATCCTTGAATCTAGGGGATCTCTTCATGATCCTTAGTCGATCCATTCATTGAACTTTTCCTGAAATATACTTTCTAGAAGCATTAGTCCAATGAAATATATGTTGTTATTAATTACCAAAACTACCTCGGGAGAAGTTGAGCTTTCACACGGATGCGGACTCTGGATTCAGAGGCATGCGCCGCCCGCCGCGAGAGGCAGAGGACAAGGGAGAGGGTGGGCTGGTCCGGCGCGGCTGGGCAGTCCTCCTAATGCCGCTGCTTGATGCTGGTGCCCAACGAGGAGTTCCGTCTCCTCCAGTGGGTGTACCATCAGCCACTAACCACGGCAGAGACGACGCCCGGCAGCTCCGTAGGATCAACACCAAGAACCGCTGGCTCGACATTCAGCAATTCGAGTGGGAGGCGGCGTTGCAAGCGGCGGAGGCGACGAGGTTGGCCAAGCTGAAGCACAAGCAAGACCGCATCGTCCAGCGCTTGTAAGGTTTCGTCATCATCTCCTCCTCCTCCTCCTCCTCCTCCTCTGACGATTAATCTTACTCCGACGCCTCCGATGTTGACCCACCTCCTGTTGTGGACGCCTACAACAGAGTTGACAACCGGAAGGGCAAAGGGCTGGCAAGGAAGTGGTGAAGCTCGCCCTCTCATCTATTATTAGAATGTGTCGGATCTTTGAACTATGTCGGTTTGTTGTTTTTTTGGTGATGTTTATGTGAATCATGCCCATTTAGTATTGGTTTATATGTCTGTTTGTTGTTGGTTTTTATCTTTTATTGCTCTACGCACTACGCTGCATGCATATATATAGGAAATTTTTATTTCTGTGCCCCTGGTTCCTTAGATCTACTCATTCATCCCCACGCTCTTAACATTTCTCACCTTTTCCCACTCCTTAGTCCAAAACCCTCATAAATGGTCACACAGGGGGATGTCGTCGGGTCAATGGTTGGACGGTTAACTACTGACGAGTGGGACCGGTTTTGGTGGACTGTTTGGCCGAAGCACGCCACTCCCTCCATCCCGTTTTGTGGGCGTCTTTTCACAGGCGCCCGCCACATTGGGCTGACGGCATGGCCCCACACGGACTCCTCAGGAAACCCGACAAGCCGACGGGTGTCTCTGTTGTCGGCGAGGTGTGAACGCCGCATGGTGCCGCTTCGAATCGCTGCCCAAGGCCATTCCTCGACTATTTAAGCCAGCCGCCATGCCCCAGCCCTTGCACATCCTCCTCCTCCCTCCACCCCGCCGCCGCCCGAGCCCATACGCCTCCTCTCGCACTTCTATCGCTGTCAGGATGGTCTGCCACCTCATCACCATGTATGCTGATACGTCTCCAACATATCTATAATTTTTGATTATTCCATGCTATTATATTATCTGTTTTGGATGTTTTATATGCATTAATATGTTATTTTATATTGTTTTTGGGACTAACCTATTAATCTAGAGCCTAGTGCCAGTTTTTGTTTTTTCCTTGTTTTTGAGAATTGCAGATAAGGAATATTAAATGGAGTCCAAATGGAATTAAATCTTCAGAATAATTTTTCTTGGACCAGAAGCAAACCAGGAGACTTGGAGATGAAGTCGGGAGAGACACCGTGGGGCCACAAGCCCTAGGGCGTGCTCTGGGGGGTAAGGCACACCCCTAGGCTTGTGGGCCCATGACAACTCTCCTAACCCTAATCTTCGGCCTATAAATTCCCAAATATTCCCTGTATACCAGAACGATCCACGAAAACACTTTTCCGTCGCCGGAAGCCTCCGTTCCCGAGAGATCCAATCTTGGAGCCTTTTCGGTAATCTGCCGGAGGGTGATTCGATCACGAAGGACATCTGCATCAACTCCATTGCCCCTCCGATGGTGCGTGAGTAGTTCACCATAGACCTTCGAGTCCATAGCTAGTAGCTAGATGGCTTCTTCTCTCTCTTTGTTCTTCAATACCATGTTCTTCATGATCTTCATGGAGATCTATCGGATGTAATACTCTTTTGAAGTGTGTTTGTCGAGATCTGATGAATTGTGGGTTTATTTTCAGATTATCTATGAATATTATTTGAGTCTTTACTGAATTCTTATATGCATTATTTAATATCTTTGCAAGTCTCTTCAAGTTATTGGTTTGGTTTGGCCAACTAGATTGGTAATTCTTGCAATAGGAGAAGTGCTTAGTTTTGGGTTCAATCTTGTGGTGTCCTCACCTAGTGACAAAGTAGGGGTAGCGAGGCACGTATTGTATTGTTGCCATCAAGGATAAAAAGATGGGGTTTTCATCATATTGCTTGAGTTTATCCCTCTACATCATGTCATCTTACCTAATGCGTTACTCTGTTCTTCATGAACATAATACTCCAGATGCAGGCAGGAATCTGTCGATGTGTGGAGTAATAGTAGTAGATGCAGAATCATTTAGGTCTACTTGACACGGACGTGATGCCTATATGCATAATCATTGCCTTGGATATCATCATAATTATTCGCTTTTCTATCAATTGCTCGACAGTATTTTGTTCACCTACCGTAATACTTGCCATCATGAGAGAGGCCTCTAGTGAAACCTATGGCCCCCGAGTCTATTTTCCATCTTATACTTTCAGATCTAAAACCAAAAATACCAAAAATACTTTGCTGCATTATTTTTACCTTTTCTTTTACTTTCCATTCAAGCAATCTATCCTATATATCTTTATCATATCTCATCCTTGCAAGTAACCGTGAAGGGATTGACAACCCTTTTATAGCGTTGGGTGCAAGTGTTTGATTCTTTGTGTAGGTACATCTATTGGGGACTTGCTTGTATCTCCTACTGGATTGATACCTTGGTTCTCAACAACTGAGAAAAATACTTATCTACTTTGCTGCATCAACCGTTCCTCTTCACTGAAACCAACACATGCTCGAGAAGTAGCATACGTGCAGCTCACTTCTCGAGGAGATGGCGGAGCTGCAGGCCATCCTGGATTCCATCCGGGATGAGGCCGAGGTGGAGGCCAACCGCCGGCTCATTTGGCAGAGGCAGGCGGAGGCCGACGCCATGTTTGACGAGCTGGAGGTGGAGATAGAGGCAGCGGAGGTAGCGGCGGAGCAGCCGCAGGCACCGGAGCGGGCAAAGCCGCAACAGGCGTCCATTTATCCACCAGAGGGCACGGAGATCATCGACATCTCCGATGAAGAGTAGATAGGTTTTATTATGTAGTAGTATGTAGGTTTTACATCCTGCATGCTTTTGTATGAATTTATTTTCTTTCTGAATATGAGATATCCGGTTGTGTAATGATGTTTTCAGTCTAATATGAACCATGGTGATGTTGAAAAGAAGAAGGAAAATAAACTACTTTTTGCATGATGAAACTAATATGATGAGATCAAATAAAAAAATAAACAAATTGTGCAATCAAATCAATAAAGAAAGGGCCCATTAAGAAAAATGTGATGGTGCAATCAAATCAATAAAAAAAACAGAACCAACGCGTGCACCATTTTATATGCCTCTTTTATCCTTGCGGGCTTTCGACAGGTCAACACCTTGCAAAGGCCCAATAAGGACTTGTTTGTATTTTGAGACAGACGAGTGGGCGAGCAGAACCAACCTCTCGCGGATCGCCCAACAATCCAATGGTGAGGAGCCGTCCATGTGATCCAACGGTGAGCAGCCTGCACGCGCGCCCGCCCTATGAATTCCTTCTAGAAGACTCTGAGGGCAGTCTCATGGCACTAGGTTATGATCGGACGGCTAAAGTTTGACGCTGGGGTTTGGAGAGATGTCGCAGGGTTATGAGACGGTTAGTGGGGTTATCTTAGGTTTAACCAACTTTCAAATGATGTTTACTAATTCAAATAAAGAATCAAAAAATAGCAAACCTTCGTGGTTCATCGTTTCGTAAGACATGGTTACCATAAAAAAATATAAACTTGGTTTAGGGGTATTTTTATGGAAAATATTCTTTTGAGGTAAGCTACCATCTCCAAGTTCACATGAGAAGTACAAATCCAAAAATAATAAAAAAATGGAAGACCTACGCACAATGTCGTTGTATGTGACATGGTTATGATAAAAAAAAATCTTGGTTTATGGACATTTCCATGAAAACTCCTTTACACAAATGAGCTATTACGTATGAGATTGTGTAGAGTCCAATAAGAGAGTAATAGTGGGTTTGGGTCTATGCTTTTTTTTCAATCAAAAAAATCACCATAGATTTGAATAAGAAGGATTTGAACTTATATTTTTATTATTGAAATTTTAAACTGTTTTTATAACAATTTATATTGGAAATGGCATGTTTACCCTAACTTTTCGGAGCTCACCAACATAGGCTAATATGATCATTTGTTTGTATTTTTGTTTTATTTGTTGTTAAATCATTGCAACCTAGGCTAACATGATCATTGCAGTCACAGAGCAATGGATTTCAAATGTTGCTTATAATTCAAATGTCAGTCAAAATTCAAATTCAAACATCACATCACAGTCGAAACATCATATCAAATCACATCAACATGCGTTAACTTTACTTATACATTAATGGAGGCCACAAAGGCCGGCGAGAGTTCACAAGTCTGCCAAGCATTAACTAAAAACATTAAAACTAAAAATTAAAATGAAGAGGTGCACTGCCCCCTAGGCATCCTCATCGTCGTCGTCGTTGGGGTCGGTGAGGTCGACGAGGGTCGGCACCTGGCCAATCCAGGGGAACGACGTCTCCCATGCAGTGGCGACGTTGTCTGCCGGTGGCTGCACCGCCGCTGCCTACGCTTCGGCACGATGCTCCTCCTCCTCTGCCTCGGCGTCCTTCTCCAACTCCTCGAGTCGTTGAACCTCGCGATGCTCCGCCCGCAGGTGCCGTTGTCGCCAGAACTCTAGGTAGTCTCGCTCCTGCTTCGGCGTCGTCAGCATCCATATGGGTGGTGCGCTCACCCACTCCTGCACCACCCCTCCCACACGTACTCGTGGGGCGCGAGGGCAGTTGGCACTTGCTCGAGCTTGGCAGGGGACGGCGGTGCCAACGATGGCACGACGCAGTCGCCAGCAGCGGAGAGCGCAATGGCCTCCGCCATCCGTGCCTAGTAAGCCTCCTCCTCCTCCTCCTCCTTGCGCCGCTCTTCCTCCTCGCTTTTGCGGAGGACAGCTGCCAGCGCCATCGCCTCCTGGTATGCGGCCTCTGCCTCCTGGTCCTCATCGCACACGATGAGGGGGCGGGGTGCAAGCCCGCACGTCGCGGACGCCACACCGGCGCTGCTCCGCGTGCTCAAACGCAAACCAGACCTCTCAATTGGGAGAGCTGGTGCCGCGGGCGCCTCACCTCCTCTGCATGCGCTCGCGCCGACCGTGGAACCGCCAACACTGGGATCCTCTCCGGATCCAAGTGCCAGTAGTGTGGCAGGATCACGTTGGCGTAGGGGAGAGGGATGGTGTGCTCCCAGTGCCACCTCGCCTGGTGCACTGGGGCGCTAATCCGCTGCCGAGGCGGACGGGAAGAGGACGACGGGGGTAGCGCGCACCAAGGGACGGCGGGGGCCTTGCCCTTCTTCTTGCCAGAGCTCGAGCCAGCCCCTGAGAAGATGCCCATGGTGGCTACTAGCTAGGGTTTGGTTTTGTCGCCGGTCGACTAGGGTTTGTATCCTGCCGGGGGGAGGGGCAAGCGCGGCTCTGGAAGGATGGAAGGCAATGTGGATTGGCCGGTTTCCATTTAAAGAAGGACGACGACTCAAAAATGGGTGGCTGATGACCGGGGCCTGCCGCGCGTGTGCATTTACTTTTGGCTGTGGGGGTAGTTGGAAGGCTGCCACGCGTTCCCGAGGCGGACTAGGAGAAAGCGCGTGCACGTCCGTTCGGCGTCTGTGTGGCCGGAAATGGGCGGGACGAACTCAGCACGGCTCCACTCGTCAGAGTTAACGGTCAAACCATTGACCCGACGACATCCTCCGTTGTGACCTTTGGTGAGGGTTTCGGGCTAGGCAGTGGGAAAAAGTGAGCAAAATTTAAGGACGTAGGGATGAATGAGCACAACTAAGAAACTAGGGGCATAGATGTACAAAAAACTATATATAAATATAGGGTGCCGAATTTGAGATATGTGGATGTGGAGGCGCGTATCTAGGAAGTACCCGATAAGTGTCCGCAGGCGCGCCCGAACGCGTCTGCGGGCGTTTGAGTGGTTGGATTTGTAAGTTCCGGCTATAGACGCTCTAACAATGTATCTCATCATGAAAATTTACACACTTGTAGACAACATCCCTATGCACATGTGTATATTTTTAAGAATATTTTGGAACTTCATGGAGCTCGGGAGCCAAAAATACACTCTCACCCAGCGCTCTATTTGGTGTGGAAATGTAAGATTTCATCCTATGTGACATTTGTCTGTTTATGTTTTTGCCTATATGATCAACCATGACGGCGCGATCTGACGAGTGAAAGCCTAAACCGGCACACTCACCGGTTCGATTGTTGGTCCGGTTTTTAAAACTATGCTGGCGGGCGCATTTTTGCAAACCAACGTACGCGATGCAAATATCGCGGTGGTGAGCGGTGACTGCCCGGCCCCAGCTCCAGCTGTATTGTACAGGAGCAGAGGGCCTGCAGGCAAAGCAGCTGCCGCGGCAGCCACAGCACATGTCATCGTCCAGCACTGCCCGTTTTGCCTCCCCGCGGATCCCAACCCAAAGCGAAATCCAAACCCAATCTAATCTGTTCCAGAGACCCACTCGAGTGGCCTCTCATCTGCATCGCACGATCAAATATTTGCCTGCATAATTCAGGCCGCCAGCCAGCCAGCCCCTGCGCGCGAGAACACGGGTACGTACGTACGCACGCACGGCATGCATGCAGGCCGGTACGCGCCCGCCTGGTGCATGCCGCAGAGCAGACTCTCAAGTGCGCATCCATCTGTCTACCCGCGTACGTCCTCGACGCAGGTGCTGTTCCCCCACTCTCCGCGCCGGAGGCACGCCTGACACGCATCGCCCGACCCGATCTCCTGCATGTACGCGGTCATTTATTTTTCTACCTAGCCAGCGCTCCAGTGAGCGTACTACGTGTGCCGGCTGGGATTAACTGAAGATGCTGCGTGGACAGAAAGGTGGATCGTTCCACAGTAGCGACCGATCTCCTTTCGAGACGTGTGGGGATCTCGGGGGGGACTGACTGGAGTTGCTCCTGTTCCGCAAAGTGATTCCCAGCACCAGCACCACATTATATAGTACGGTCGAAAAAGATAAAAGGGGCCAGTGGCGCTCAGCGCGTAGGGACATGCACGGAGCGCTCCGCGTGCACTGTGCACAATGTATATACCTCCGACCCATGTGTGTCGCTGAGAGGGTCACGTTCGTTTTCATCGGTGCCCGGCAGTACAGGCACTGTGCACGCATCAGTGCCAGCATGCCTGAGATGCATCAATAGATCGTTCCATGCATGCAAGGCCGCACGCGGAACTGAGGGTTTTAATGTAGGTTGATGCATGTTGCAAGCCGATGTTTACATCACACGATGGGGTCGGGTCGTCGTTTCCGCGTTGCATGCGTACGTACGTCGAACTTGCAGGATGCAGCCGCAATGGCATCTTGGCCGGCCTTGGTCCGATCCGGCCCGTACGGCATTGATCGCCTCAGAGGGATTAAGGCGCACGTACGTGCTGCTTGCTGCATGCGTTAATTATGTGATCCGTGACATCGAACCATCCTCCCTCGTTTACCCTTTCCTTCTACCTTTTCATTTTCTAGTTTCTCTCTCTTTTTTTGGATTAATATAAGGTAGCCTGTCCATCTCACTGTCATCTGTGATACAAATATCCTAGTGCTAATCATCATTTTATGTTTGGACAAAAGGTAAATTAATCATGCCAAACAACATGAGTTTTTTTTTGTGACATATCGCATGGTCGCAATAAATCTAAGAATATCAACAAGTAATCAAGTCGTGAAGAAACAAAATAAGGGTACACATGTCAAAATATTAGCCACACTTTTGCTTCCCTTGATAAATGAATAGATCGAAACAGAGTTGTCCGAGCCTGATAATTCTCAATACACGGGAAACAATGGACGGTTTACGGGGCTCCCTACGGCAATTAACTACCCCCCCTGAATTTCAGGTGGAGGGGCTAATCTCCAATCAAAAACTGCCATCTAGCATCAATCCGTGAAGTGTGTCTGTAGCATTGCTTGTCAAGGGGAAGATGTCTTGAAGCGGAAAGAGCATGTGCAACTAGGCTAGCGCGTGGTAAGGGCACAAGAAGAGAACTTAAGCAGAAGCAAAGCATTTGGGTTACATGCATTTTCTTTCGAAAAGGAGTGTATCCCCCAGCTTTTGCACCGGGTGATGCACATATCCATTTTACTGCATTTGGATTACACCATATTAGGAGAGTAACACATTTACCTACCTGTTTTTGTTGGCTTAGTCTTACTTTGATAAACTTTATAGTCACCAAGGCTATTATTTTTCTTCCGCTTCAGAAACAAAAGAAGAATGTTCAACTAGATGTGGAGACAATCTATTATAGTTTACCACCTAGAAAGTCAAAACAAATGAGAAAATAATAATAAATGTACCACTTAGTAAAATTCACAACAATATGACCATTTATGAGATAAAAAATCTAAGTATTTGGCTCCTAACTATTATTATTATTCTTATCATCATCATCATCATCATCATCATCATCATCATCATCATTATTGTTGTTATTATTGTTATTATTATTATTATTATCATTATTATTATTATTATTATTATTATTATTATTATTATTATTATTATTATTTGATGTCATTTCCCCCTTTGGTGTAGAACAGGCTTTCACGTGTGTGCGATCATAGCCACATCACCTGTCTACTACCTTTTGTCATTACAAGAAAGTTATCCACACACGCGTTTGTAAACATGACTACATAAGCACCAAGATTTGAATTCGGACGGACATAGTCCTGCTTCACATAACTAGCACTCAACCAAGAGATGGATCTTTGGTAATAAAAGTACTGCATGCATTGATAAAATACAATTAGAACCAACGTCTGCCTAGCTTCAAAAGTTAAGGAGTTAAAACCTGCCTGCGTTGAAATTTGTAGACCAAAAGTCGATAACAAAACTCAGCCATAAAAAAAGCTGACCGAAAAACATTTTCCCCTTGTACGATTTGCATTAACAGAACAAGATTTTGTGCATTTTCTACGTGCCCTAGTTTATATTTTGATTCCTTCCACAGGAACTCATGGCCTAGTTTCCCTAGAGTAGGACCAAGAACAACGGAGATAATCATGACACATTTGAATCCCGGGGTATAAACACGTAGGAGTACATACAGATTAGAGGATAGGCTTGAAAGTTTTTTCTTTTCTTTTCAAAACAGGATAGGCACGAAAGTTGAAGCATCAAGAAAGGGCTGATGTTTCTACGCGAAAAAGGAGAAGAAAGAGCTGATGCTGATCCATGGGCGGGGCGGTATTCTCGGGCCCCATTTCAAAAGTCAATCCCAAGTTTGTTTTCTCCTAGCTAGCCTGTGAGCCTGACCGTGTATATATACCCGTTGCATTGCATGCATGTGTGCCTGTCCAGTGCAGCTGCAACCCAGAGCCCACAGGATCATGTCCACAACATATCTACCCGGACACATGGGGCCTCTGAATTGATAAGCACAAGCACCAACACATGGCATCGTCCAGCCAAATTAGCTGGCATCTCCCTCCGTCGTCAGAGGTTCTCATTTGTGCCGGAGCGCGCGCATACTTTGCTGTAGGTAGTAGCTAGCTAGCATCTGCATTATTGCGACTCGATGGGTATGTGATTTCGATGTGCATAGTCGCCTACTGTCGAAAGCTTACAAAGTCACGCGTCACTACTGATGCACTCGATACCACGTAGCAGCACGCACCATGCTCCCGTGTATTCGCGTCGGTCGCAACATACCAACACGCATGTATACAGCCGTCTGACCAGTAAATTATTCTCAAGTTGCAAGCGCCCGCTGCACTGTACAGATACAGTACTACTGTATTCAAAAGCAAGGTCAACTACACTGGTGTGTACCGTATACTAGCTAGCATGAGCCAATCAACACTACCAGAATACAGTCCTATGCCGACGGCTCGCCTGAGCCCCGAATCCCGTCGGCATAGACTTATGCCGAAGGCCCCCGTCGGCGTAGCAACGTCGACACCATATATGTCGGCGTACCCCAGGTTGCCGTCAGCATGGAAAAGCCGTCGACATAGATGATATGCCGACGGTGTCCGTACATCGATACCGACGGCCCCGGCCGTCAGCATAGCTCCATGGCAAACGGCGTCCCGCAGTGCTGCCGTCAAGAGTGTCGCATCGCCGGCCGCCACGTGTCGCACTATGCCGACGGCTTGGCCGTCGACATAGACTGCCACGTGGTGGCCGGCGATGGTCCCTGGTGGCATACCTATGCTGACGGCCAGGCCGTCGGCATAGGTCCGAAACTACGTCGACGACCTAGCCGTCAACATACCGTGACACGTGGCTACCGCTGGTAGCTCCTGGGCGTACCTACGCCGACGGCTCAGGCCGTCGGCATAGGCTAAAAAGCAACGCCGACGGCCTAGCCGTCGGCATAGCTTGTCACGTGGCAGCCACTGGTAACTCGCATGTCCTCTATGCCGACGGCTTAGCCGTCGGCGTAGTTTTGTGCTATTTTTTTTCTTTTTCTTGTTTCCTATAAATTCATTTCAATTCAAAATATTAGGGTGTATACAATGAAAAATAAATGCACAGTAGCACCATCAAGAGCATCATAAATATAAGTAGCGTAAACAGACGGACGTCACCACCACCACCACCATCAGATCCTCACAACCAACAACATAAGGAGCTCCGAAATATAAGTAGCGAAATACAAGTCATCTAAGAAGCGTAAAAAGAACACAAGTCATCTAAGGAGCGCTAGTACGTCCACCTCCAAGGTCGTCAACGCCAAGTCCGCCAAAGCCCAGGTCTTCACTGCTAGCGGCAGCGCTACCGCCTCGGTGGATTGGAGTGACCGGGCTCCGTGACTCGGCGTTGATGTGAACACCGCCACGACCACCAACGGATGATCCACCGGTTCCCTCGATATTTGAAAAGACATATTGAGTGAATGATATTGTGTTGAATAAACAGTAAGCGGTGGTTGAATAGTTTGGGGATGTACTAACCACCGTTGTCCCCGGTTGTTGTGCTAGAAATTTCTCAAAGGTAAGCAGCACTGGTTGTGGTCCTGTAGCTGGTGGTGCTGGTTCCATTTCAGGAATCGTGCCGTTCCTCATGCTCTCAAACACGAGCTGCATGTTCATTGACAAAGCAAACACCAATGTCAGAAGAAATGAAAGTGTCAATATGGAAATGAAATGAAAGGGGCTAAACTAACCGTCATCATGCGAGTGCTGTGGTCCTGGACGGCTACAACTCTCGTGCTCCACGCCATGGTCTCCTGTCGTGTGTACTCCATGTAGGCCTACAATATGACGTGATGGAACTCATTAAACATCTCAATGCGGAAAATAAAGTGAGCAATGAAGATAAGAGGGAAAAATACTTACAGAGTGCCGCTCGGCTAGGAGGGACTGTGACTACGCAGTGGTCGTGGGCATGCGCTGTCTCAGGCTTGGGTCGGTAGCTCAAAGCTGTGTGTAGGATATAGAAGGAGTGACCACAGCATCCAGAACCGGCTGCCGACCATGAGCCTTCGCCCCCATGCCAACCACCGCCATGTCGTCCAAAGGCGCCTTGATGGGGTCAGGTGTGCCAGGATGTAGATTCAGATACGCCGCAGAGTAGTTCGTCTTCTTCTCCACGGTCTTGCCGTAGTATTTGTCTTCCCCAGGCTTGGGCTTCCTCTGAGTATGGGCGATCTCCCATGCCTCCATGTGTGAGAGAGGCCGCTTGAGTTTCTCCTCCTGCACCAACAAACAGATGTTAGTCATACATAAAAAAGTGACGGTAAAAAGAAGAAGATTGTTTAATGAGGTTAGTCATACCTAAAGTGTCTTGTGGAGAAAGTGGTTCCGGTTTCCCTGAGCATGTATTCCCTCCTTCCCTCGGTTAGCCTTGTTTTTGCTGCTAGTAGCCGCCCAAGCTTCATCCTGACCACACCATAGGTCCACCAATGCCGCCCATGACTTGTCTTTTCCATAACACCAATTTGGACACACCTAAATAATAGGAAGCATAATGGCATGTCTAACACAAAACGATGAAATTTACCACAAACTTCGGAATGAAAAATCGTTAATACTTACCGACAAGTACTCGTCCCTCTCCAAAGTAATGTGTCGCGCCTTCACTCCTTCCTTGGTCATCTTCATACCAAGATAGTCGTGATAGTATTGCGTGATGGCCACCAACTGCACCTCGTACTGCATCTGGCGGGCCTTCTTCTTTGCTTGGCGCAGTACGATCTCGTCGGCAGTGGCTTTGTGCTCCGGAAGAACTCGATAGTATTTCTACAATCATTCATGAAACCAGAATGGAAGAAGCCATGAGTTAAATCATTCATGAAACTAGAATGGATGTGTGCTTGTGAAGAGAACTCACCGAAAAATTAGTGATCATGGCCTTAGCATGGGTCACATACTCCGTGTGGGGGGCCACTTCCCAGTGCTCCCAGGTCTTAGCCAAAACCCAAAGATCCGAGTGCCTGACTGGATCCAGACAGTACAACCCCGGCCAATATTCCTTCAGCAAGACGGTGATGATGTCGTTGGGAACACGGGCCCCTTTAGGATGTACCCAGTTACTGCAAAAGATATAAAGAATGAAAATATTAGCATGTGACAAGCAAAAGATTTAAAGAATGAAAATATTAGGATGTGACAAGCAAAAGAATTAAATTATTATTGAAATTATTTAGTGAAACTTACTCTATCCCCGTTGGCTCAATGAGCCACTTCTGCTCCTCGGTACGAATATGCTTTGGGACCTTTGCGTTACCACACAGTCATCCCTTATTGTTGCCATTCCTGCCACCACCAGCGTCCCCACCACCACCATCATCCCTGCCTGCCTCCTCCTCCTCCTCGTCCCCTCCCCAACCTCCTCCTCCTCCTCCTCACCCCCTCCTCGCGAACCACCTCCTCCTCCTCGCCCTCCTCCTCGGCAGAGGGTACCTCACTAGAGGAGGGCCTCGAAGACAACACCCCTAAGTCGGTGAGGGTGCGCTCTTTCTGGCCGCGACCCCCTCTAGTGGCTCTCCCACCACCCCCTCGCCCTCCATGGGCTCTCCCTCTCTCTTCCTGTGAGGAGTCATCCTCAAGTAGTCGGGGGGTAACAATACGTGCTCGACCACTCTGACTAGCAATGTCGACGACCTTGCGTATGAAACCCGCGCCGTCGGCCTTCCCCTTGCCCATGTTCCACAAACCTGCATTGAAAATAGAATAAACAATTAGTACATTAATAATGAAGGAAAAAGCATAATAATAATGACTAATAAACACATGACGTCTGCCACATCTCGCACATGGGCATGGTGGGATAATTCTCATTGGACTACGGAATATATCCTTCAAATACACGTCGGTTTTCGCGATCCACTCTGATGTTACTCGATTCCGATGGATAAAACAACTATACATCCACTGATTATCTGCCATCCTCTATTTTATTGGGAGCCACACAACAAAATTAAGGATTCATTTGAATAAATCACATCAAAATTTTATTTTCTTCTGTGGTGAATCCAACAACATCTCTAATAGGTAAAGATGGGTCCTAATCCCATCCGAGGATGTCTAGATTGAGTACGTTCTCCATGCTCTACCCCGTTCCGAGACAAAATTTTGGCAGCACCTCCCCGCTGTTCTCTAGATACACGTCTCGGCAAATAGCCGAGAGAATGTGCTCCGGAGAACAACGGGGAGGCGCCACCGAAATCTTGTCTCGGAATGGGGTAGGGCATGGAGAACGTACCCAATCTACACATCCTTGGGCTGTCAGTGGAAAATGCTGGACAATCCAAAAGAGTTGCGGTGATAAATATGCAATTGAATGCATATTTATCGATGCAACCCTTTCGGACGGGAGACGCCTAGGTTACGAGACTTGACGTGAAAAGAAAATCTAGTGACAGAAAAAAAAGCAGATGAGGAGGAGGTGGGTTTGTAGCTCACCCTCGGCTGTAGAGGAAGTAGTCGAACAACAGAGGACGATCGGGGACCAACAGCTCCGACATCGACGATCACTCCAGGGAGATGCAACACCACAAAGCCTGTAAATTCCAACAAGTGAAAAAAATAGTTGATCACATCTCGTATAGCAATCTTTGATGACAAAATGATAGCATCCATCCATCCAAAAAACCACCCATCAGAGACAACCGGTTCCGACGAGGGTCACTCCGAGGAGACCCGACACAACATAGAATGCTAATTCTACCGTGGGAAAAGTATATATGACCACGTCACACACAACATTGACACTTCAAACTTGGACAAAAATCATACTGATAATGACATCCATTGATAACAAATTTGATGAACATTCCATCCATCCATCCTTTCGGTCATAAATATGCAATGTTAGATCATCCATCCATCTATCACAAATCCATCTAACAAAATTTCATCCATCCATCTATCACAAATCCATCTAACAAATTCATCAATCCATCCATCTATCACAAATCCATCTAACAAAACTTACCAACATTCATCAATCCATCCATCTACCAATATTCATCAATCCATCTAAAAAAATCACCTAGTCATCCATGTAGATACCAAACATAAACATAATGCAAAAAAATGAAAAAAAGCTCATTGGGGGCGTTTTGGGCGCCGGTGCAACGCGCGTGTATGGAGGCCGGGGGCGAAGCCAAGGAAGGGTGGACGAGGGCCGGGGCCGCCGCTGCAGGGCGTCGGCGGAGGGGGGCTCCAAGCCCTGACCGGCCTGGCAAGTGCCGATGCCCGAGAAGGGAAGGGAGGGCGCGGGGTCAGGACGACGTGTATGAGCAGGGGCGGTGTAGGGCGGCGGCACCGCGACATCGAGGTGGTGGTGGGGTTGGGGGGGCGGAGAGGGTGGTGGTGGCGGCACCGCGACGTCAAGGTGGCGGGGCTGGGACACGGGGGGCGGTGCCGCTATGGCGGGGCGGCGACGCGTGGGGGGTGGTGGAGCTGGGGCGACGCAGGGCGGCGACACGGGGCGGGGCTGGGGCAATGCAGGGCTGGGGCGACGGCGCTAGGGCGGGGCGGCAGCGCGGGGTCGGCTTGGGATCGGAGTTGGGGGATGAGATGAGTGGAGGAGGGAGAGGCCGCCCGACCGGATAAGGGGGGTCTATGCCGATGGTTATGCCATCGGCATATCTTCAGGCCCCCCCTATGGTGGCGCAGATCGATGACGTGGCAGGGGGTCTATGTCGACGGTTATGCGGTCGACAACTCTTTGGGCCCCCTCACGATGGTGCAGATCGATGACGTGGCAAGGGGGTATGCCCACGGCTTAACCGTCGGCGTATCTACGTTCAATTTTTTTAATAATTTTTTTATATATACCTTTTCCTTAAAAAATTTCATTAATTAAATTGTGTCTTATCTATACCTGGAGGCATAGCTACCCCCCCAAGTACACCGCCCCGTCTAACCGTGCCACTGTTGACTGACGGATCTAGGCCTTTGACTTTCGCCGGACGGGGTTTAACTAATGGATCTTTTCACCTGGTTGTGATAGTCCAGCCCATAGGCACACTTCCGATCAAGGTCCGGCCCCAACACACCGCAAGATTCCCTCCGTGTCTGCCCGACGTGGCCGTTTCCCCCCTTCATGAGACGGCGACAGCGATGTCCGTGTGAGGGATCACACTATGGAGCCGCATGCCAGGTGCTTGCACCTGCCACCATGCTTCCAGACCTATAAGACGGCCCAGCACAAGACCTGGTGGCGTAGCTACCCCCCCAAGTACACCATCCCGTCTAACCCTATCACAGTTGACCCGCGGATCTACGCCTTTGACTTTCACCGGACGGGGTTTGACCAATGGAACTTTTCACCTGGTTGTCATAGGCTAGCCAATAGCTACACCCCCGAACACGGTCCGACCCCAATCCACCACAAGATTCCCTTTGTGTTTGCCCGATGTGGCCGTTTCCCCTCCGTGAGACGGCATCAGCGACGTCTGTGAGGGGGGTCACACCACGGAGGCGCGTGTCGGGTGCTTGCACCTGCCACCATGCTTCTAGACGTGTAAGAGGGCCTAGCGCAAGACCTGGAGGCATAGCTACCCCCAAGTACACCGTCCCGTCTAACCGTGCCACAGTTGACCATCGGATCTAGGCCTTTGATTTTCGTCGGACGAGTTTTGACTGATGGATCTTTTCACCTGGTTGTGATAGTCCAGCCCATAGGCACACTTCCGATCAAGGTCCGGCGCCAACACACCGCAAGATTCTCTCCGTGTTTGCCAGATGTGGCCGTTTCCCCCCTCCGTGCGACGGCGGTAGCGACGTCCGTGAGGGGGGGTCACACTACGGAGCCGCGTGCCGTGCCGGGTGCTTGCACCTACCACCACGCTTCCAGACCTATAAGACAGCGTAGCGCAAGACCTGGTGGCGTAGCTACCCCCCAAGTACATCGTCCCGTCTAACCCTATCACAGTTGGCCGATGGATCTACGCCTTTGACTTTCACCGGACGGGGTTTGACCGATGGACCTTTTCACCTGGTTGTCATAGGCCAGCCAATAGCTACACCCCCGAACACGGTCCGGCCCTAGTCCATCACAAGATTCCCTTTGTGTTTGCCCGATGTGGTCGTTTCCCGGCATCAGCGACGTTTGTGAGGGGGGTCACACCATGAAGGCGCGTGTTGGGTGCTTGCACCTGCCATCATGCTTCCAGATGTGTAAGAGGGCCTAGCGCAAGACCTGGAGGCATAGCTACCCCCCCAAGTACACCGTCCCGTCTAACCGTGCCACAGTTGACCGGCGGATCTAGGCCTTTGACTTTCACCGGACGGGGTTTGACTGATGGATCTTTTCACCTGGTTGTGATAGTCCAGCCCATAGGCACACTTCCGAGCAAGGTCCGGCACACCGCAAGATTATCTCTGTGTCTGCCAGATGTGGCTGTTTCCCCCCTTCGTGCGACGGCGGCAGCAACGTCCGTGAGGGGGGGGGTCACACTATGGAGCCGTGTGCCGGGTGCTTGCACCTGCCACCACGCTTCCAGACCTATAAGACGACCCAACGCAAGACCTGGTGGCGTAGCTACCCCCCAAGTACACCATCCCTTCTAACCCTATCACAGTTGACCGACGGATCTACGCCTTTGACTTTCATCGGACGGGGTTTGACCGATGGACCTTTTCACCTGGTTGTCATAGGCCAGCCAATAGCTACACCCCTGAACACGGTCCGACCCCAATCCACCACAAGATTCCCTTTGTGTTCGGCCGATGTGGCCGTTTCCCCTCCGTGAGACGGCATCAGCGACGTCTGTGAGGGGGGTCACACGACGGAGGCGCGTGTCGGGTGCTTGCACCTGCCACCACGCTTCCAGACGTGTAAGAGGGCCTAGCGCAAGACCTGGAGGCATAGCTACCCTCCCAAGTACACCGTCCCGTCTAACCGTGCCATAGTTGACCGGTGGATCTAGGCCTTTGACTTTTGCCGGACGGGGTTTGACTGATGGATCTTTTCACCTGGTTGTGATAGTCCAGCCCGTAGGCACACTTCCGATCAAGGTCCGGCCCCAACATACCGCATAATTCCCTCCGTGTCTGCCCGACGTGGCTATTTCCCCCCTTCATGAGACGGCGTCAGCGACGTCCATGTGAGGGGTCACACTACGGAGCCGCGTGTTTGGTGCTTGCACCTGCCACCATGCTTCCAAACGTGTAAGCGGGCCCAGTGCAACACCTGGCGGCATAGCTACCCCCAAGTACACCGTCCCGTCTAACCTTGACACAACTGACCGGTGGATCTACGCCTTTGACTTTCGCCGGACGGGGTTTGACCGATGGACGTTTTCACCTGGTTGTGATAGTCCATCCCATAGCTACACCCCCGAACACGGTCCGTGCCGATCCACCGCAAGATTTCCTTTGTGTTTGCCCGATGTGGCCGTTTCCCCACTTCGTGCGACGACGCAGCGACATCCGTGAGGGGGGTCACACCCAGGAGCTGCATGCCGGGTGCTTGCACCTGCCACCACGCTTCTAGACGTGTAAGAGGGCCAGTGTAAGACCTGGCGGCATAGGTACCCCCAGGTACACCGTCCCGTCCAATCGTGACATAGTTGACCGATGGATCTAGGCCTTTGACTTTCGTTGGGCGGGGTTTGACCGATGAACCTTTTCACCTGGTTGTGATAGGCCAGCCCATAGCTACACTCCCGAACAAGGTCCGGACACAACCCAAGACCCCCCAAGTACATCGTCCCGTCTAACCATGGCACAGTTGACCGACGGATCTAGCACTTTCAAGATGCTTATAAAATACATATAGAACTTGTCAAACTAATTGTAATTATCAATTGTTTGTGATTTTAATAAAGTATAGGAACCTATATGCAAAAGAACATGTGGTCACATTACTAACATACCCGAAAACAAATACAAACTACATATATATAATATATGAAAAATTCAACACAAATCTATATATAATTTATTATGTATGTTTATGTTTAGATAGCACACATTTAAGTTAATCAAATTTTAATTTAGAAAAAAACTAAAATACAAAAATAAGCAAAAAAACAGATAAAACAAAGCTATGCCGACGGCTTGCCCATGGATCGACTGACAGGCCTCGGATCGATGACATGGCACGCGTCGCGGATCGGTGACGTGGACCACACCTACGCCGACGGCCTTGCCGTCGGCATAGCTATGCCGACGGCCGCCGTCAGGGCCGTCGGCATAGGTATGACGGCGTCAGACCACCATCCCACCCCCGGGTTAGCTATGTCACCTCTAAGCCGACGGCCCGCATATACCGACGGCCTGGGTCGGCATAGAGCAAGGTATGCCAACGGCTTTTATACGTCTATGGCCCCGTCGGCGTAGGGCTCACTTTGCCGATGACTTTTCTACGCCTACGACATTTTGCCAGCCATCGGCATACAGAGATATATGCCGACGATGGCCGTCGGCGTAAACAGTTATTCTGGTAGTGAAATAGCTCCCCATGTCGATCAGGTACAGTCATACAGACCACACGTGAACTGAGTTGCATAACCTCAGTAAAAGAAGAACAAGAAGGAACCACTCGTAAACGACACGGGTTTCCTACATCTAGAAGCACCGGCCCACTCGGACTATGAAGAATTTAAGAGTAGCAAGAAGCCGTCCAATTTCATTATCGAGACGGAAGTAGACGATGTTTAGTTGAGCGTATTGAATGAGACGAACACAGGGCATTGCCGTACCACGCATTGTCGTCCGTGGCTACTGGGCTCAATTAGAGGTGCTTCTTGAGATAGGTACCATGCATGCATGCATTGTCGTGTGGATACATCTGCAGTTAAGATGGAACAGGGGCACCACATGCGCCTGTTTGGTCGCCATTGGCGTCACGACGGACGATTACCGCGCGCGTCTCTTCTACGACGAAATACCCCAACTGTTTCTCCATAACTCGCCCAGCTACTCCGTTCCGACGTCGCCGCGGACTGTGTCGGGTTGGATATGGTGCAAAGCTTAGATCAACAGCAGGGCTGAGAATGCGCGGTAGCCGGTAGGAGAAAAACCTCGGCTAATCCTGCGTACCGACGCACGAGCGGCAACAGTGAGGCTGAGCGGCCGTCTGCCGATGGAAACCCAATGTCCGGCAGGGCTGCCGGATACGGAGCAGGGCGTGCCGGATGAGACGCGGAGCGATCGATCGGGCCGAGCACTGAAGGCCCCAATCAGGTGGGCGCGGAGGGGCAAGGGACGCGTGCGCCTGCCTGCCGGCGTGTGGCCAGAGACACGCACCTCCCCGCTAGGGCCGCTGCGTGTGGGGATCGGCACGGCAACCAACGGCCGGCGGCCCCCTGCACTCGTAGGAGGGCGCACCGGCGGGGCTAAAAGCTCAGGGCGCGGGCGCCACCTTCGCTGGGCGCCAAGGATTTCGGCGTGCGATCGCGGGATCCCATCGGCCTGTGGAGGTGGTCGTCCGTGGCGACGCATCCTTCTCGTCACGTCTTTATCGCGCTTCTGTGGGCTGCCCCCCGGCCACCCCTACCGCCCCACGTCAATCTATCTATAGCCACTTTACCGCTCACTGCACCGGTCTCATCCTCGTCTGCCCCTGTGACGTCGATGCATGCATGGCGCGGTTACGTGCCCCAGGCCCCTGGTGCCGCTGGTGTTTAGGAGGTCGCCAAGGTTTCCTCGCCGCCGCAAGAGCCTGCTCAGCCTCGCTCGCTCCACGGACATGGAGTAGGGGTGTCTCCTGCTGGTGGCCGCTTTTGGCTGCAGGCCGGAGATGGCTCCGATGAGCAGGCTGGGCACTCATCGGATACTTCAGGTAACATTGCTGCTCTTACCAAATACTTCCTCTATAGCTAAATACTTGTTGTTGGGAAGAACTAGTCTAGTTCTTCCCAACTACAAGTAATGTGATACAGAGGGAGTATATACCCTTTCCGGTAAAAGTCAAGACCTGTAATGAGGGAGAAAAAATGCGGAGGTAGTAGAATGAACGAACTGCATATCGATGCAGAAACGCATTGCTCTTCTTATGATCAATGTCATTATAGAAAAATAAAATGACGGAAGCTATTGAGAGTGGAAAATATATATTTTTTGAAAGAGAAGCAATTCTCTAGAATCCCAGATTTTTGGTCTGGAGATAATGTGATTCTAGATGAAACGGTTCACAATAGCTGTTATGTAGGAAATGTTGAAAATAAGGAGGACATGATGAGACAATTAGGCATGCGAAAAGTGATTCCAGCATGGGTTGCTTTGACCCCCCCCTCTTGTTGTCGTCAAGGATATAAAGTAGATCATATGAGAAAGGAGGGAGAAAACAGGAAAAAATTGGAGGCGTATTTATGCAATGCGCCCAAAACCTTCTGTGGTATAAATACCCCCCTCTCCTTGCTGGTTGGGGAGTGTGACGCTTTTGAGGATTTAGGGTTTCCCTGCCCGCCGCCATCACCTTATGTGGAAAGCTTGGAGATGAACAAGGGCGGTGGAGGGGGAAGATGGACATGGAGATTTAATAGAGGAGAACAAGATAAAATGCCGCAATAAAGATAGTGAGCTAGATCATTTTGATAATTCTCAACATTATGACACCAGAAGAGGGGAGAGATTTGGTCCAAGAGAAAATTTCGGAGAGCTTGGAGAAGGAAGTACCATCAGTCAGAGAACTACAATGATGAATGGATCTGGTGATCTTACTTTGGCACAAGGAAAAGAGAAGCAAGTTTGAGGACAAGAGGGGCTGGGTGCTGGTTCTTGTGACCCCCCCCCACACCCAATCTGGATCTGATTCAAAAACAACAGTGGTTTGGGGTGCTTTTGACCTAGATAGCACAAAACAGTCAAGGCTTGGGGAATGTTGTGGGAGGAAACCAGAGCTACACACAAATTTTTGAGAAAGCCGAGTTGATCAACAAGGATAAGATACCAACTCAGGGTTGGGTGGGGTTTGGATATGGAAGTGAGCCAGTTTCTGGAGGGGACAACAGAGCAGTGTAGTGCAAAACAACAACAAAAAATCAAGAGAGGGGCCAGAAATAGGGAAAATTTGGAAATAATTTTAGATATGGCTGCAACAAATGCAAGGACCCTAGACATGTCACTAGAGATTGTAAGCTGGCTAATTGTGTTGTGCGTGGGGAGAATTCACACATAACTGAAGACTGCACTTGGCTAAAACAAATGAAGCTAGTGCCCAAGTTTGTTGGATATGGTGCAAGAGGGCTTGGTGTGTTGCTGGTTCAAAACTCTAAAGATGTCTTGAATGTTGAGCAGACAAATCCAATGACAATTATCAAGATAGTTTATGGAGATATAGATGAAACACAAATGCAATGACAATTATCAAGATTGTTTATGAAGATATAGATGAAACAAACTCCCTCGAGGGTTTTAAGTATATGTTTAACTGGAACTGACAGTGGAGATGCAAGGGACATGGAAAAAATGCCTATCTAATGAGGTTCCTAAGCAAAAGTAGACTCATGGAATTATCAAACTTTGATTATTTTAATTTGATGAGGACTAAGATATCTTAAATGTGAAGAGCTGGACTTATGACACTTAGGCAATTGGTAAACTTCATACCGTGTCTATCAAATTTGGACTGGTGCGTGAATGCTTTAGGCATTTCTTTGGAATGTGTGAGGTGGCTGCCACAATTCGGACCGTGCTTGAAATTGATATGAACAAAATCTCTCAAGAGAAGATCAAGGAAAATGTGTGTTTGAGAGATTTTTAAAAAAATCCTATGCATACTAAGGAGACTTACAAGGACCTAATCATATACAGAGTTACTAATGAACTTGAGGAGGTGGTTGAGCATGGCTGGTATGATGAAAACAAAAGGTATCCTTTGGTGGATGATGAGAAAGAGGAAATGCGAGGAGAGATGAGGAAGAAGCTCAGAACTAGTCAACATGGGGCCGATGATGTCAAAGAACACATTACCTTTGGGACTTTGAGTCTAAAACAATTTGAGGAAATGAGGAAGAGAAGTGAGGAGTTGCTAAAGGTACAGAGTGATCACTTCAAGGAACTGGAGAGAAGGAAAAAGTGGAAGAGGACCTAGAAAGAGTCATATTGAAACTTAAATAAATGGAAGAGGTAAAATCAAGACAAGAGGCATGGAGGTCATGGAAGAATAAAAGAACATCACATGGTACAAGGAGAAGACTAAACTGACTGATATGATAGTTAAACAACAGGAAATGATTAATAGATGTATGGAGAAACTGGAACGATTGGAACACAAGGAACTGTAATTGGATGATTAGAGTGAAAAAGATGATCCAAATGAGAGTTAGGGGAACATGGATGGAGGCAATGATGCTTATGTGGAACAAGCTGACTACACTACAAGTCAAGAGTCAGTTTCTTTTGGCACTAAGCTAGGAAGAATCACCAAGAAATATGATGGGGAGAAATATAGAGACAAGGATGGACCTACCAGGAGAAGTGACATAAACTTGGATAAGAAGCATACAAGAATAAAAGATCTAGCCAAGGAAAGAGCAGCTGAAACCAATGAAAGAATTTCCTTATTGAACATTTCTAGTAAAGTAGGAGTTGATTTGGGGTGTTCTATTGAAATGGTCAATCAAAATATGGACCTGATTTCCAATATGGAACAGGCCAGAAGAGATATCTCTCTCCAAAATATAGTAAATTCAAAAAAGATGAAGAACCAAGCTCTCCATGTCTGATTGACATTGGAAATGCCATGCTTGAGGAGTTTTTCTTTCATGAGGACCACTCTGATGCACAGATGGAAATGGGTTATTATGATCATCCTGAAAGATTTTTCTAGTACTAGTAAAATGAGAGGTGGCTCACCAGCTAATAGCAACGCGCAGCACACTGTCTCCATTGGGGGGGTGTTAAATAGAAATAAAAAGAAGAAGAAAATGATGTTGATGTTTTGGAATGCCAAGGGATTGGTAAGGATATTAAAAACATTTGTTAGAGAGGGAGAGTATTATAGACAAAAAACTAGATTTTATTGGACTGCAAGAAACTATCAAAACTTACTTCTCTCAAAATGAACTACATAATTTGTCTATTAGGAGAGTTTTTTATGGGAATGGATTGCCCCCATAGGCAAAGCTGAAGGCATTTTAGTTGGGATTAATAATGATTCTTTTGATATTATCCACGTGGAGAAAGGGGTGTACTCTGTGAGACTTCTTTTATTTGATAAAATTGCTAAATTTGAGTGGATCCTGGTGATAGTTTATGGTGGTGCACAAAATGATGGAAAGGCCTCCTTTCTGGCTGAACTTTTTAGAATATATGAAGATAATCCCTTACCATGTGTGATTGGGGGTGTGTGTGGCTTTAATATCATTAGAAGTAGTGCTGATAAAAATAAGCCTATGGATAACTGATCACTAAAGTTTCGTTTTAATGCAATCATTGGACATGCTAGGTTAAGAGAGCTGTCTTTGAATGGTAGAAAATTCACATTTCAAAAGTTAGATAGAGTGATGATATGTCGTGATTGGGAAGACAAATATCCCCTTGCTTTGCTTTATGGTTTGGAAAGAGATATTCCTCATCATACACCTTTAATCCTTGACACTGGTGTTCATAAATCCTCTCCTCCCGTTTTTAGATTTGAAAACTCATGCATTTTGATTAATGAGTTTAAGGATTTTTTTGAAAAAAAAATTGGAGTGCAAATAAAGGGATCTCTGTCTTATATCCGACAAAATAAAATGAGATTTCTTAGACAGAAAATTAGGGGTTGGGTGCTGAATGCTAATGCTACCTATAGGAAAAAAATAAAGAGCCCTTAGATAAACTCAACGAGATAGATAAATATGCTAAAACTATGGGTTTGAGTGATCATGATAGAAATTTACAAAAGGTGCTTAGAAGGGAATTAAATGAATTGCTTAAGCAAGAAGAGGTGAAGTGGATCGAGAGATATAAATATAGAGAAATTAAGGAAGGAGACTCAAACACCAGATATTACCATGCTAAAGGTAAATGGTAGGAGGAGGAAAAATAAAATTCTATCTCTAGAGTAGGAGGAGGGGGTAACTGATGGGGATGACAATTTGATGAAATATATCACTTGTTTCTGTAAAAAATTATCTGGGCAAGCTCACTCCTCTTCCATTAATCTCAACATTCAATATCCCTAGGTAATTTCCTCTCAGGATGCCACTGATCTGATGAAAGCCTTCTCCATGGAAGAGTTGCATAGATTGGCTTTTTCAATGAAAATTAATAAAAGTCCTTGCCCTGACGGGTTTTCTGCAGACTTCTATCAACATTTTTGGGAAATGGTGAAATGGGATCTCAAGGATTAGCTTGATGATTTCCATGCTTGAAAAATGGATATTTCCAGGATTAACTATGGGATTATCACACTGGCCCCCAAGACTAAAAATGCTAAACATATACAAAAGTTTAGAGCAATATGTTTGTTAAATGGTAGTGTTAAGATAATTATTAAAGTTCTAATGAACAAACTTAGTAGAGTGGTAAACCCTATGATCTCTGCAATTCAAATTATCTTTGTGAAAGGTACATTATGGACGGAGTGGTCATTCTTCATGAAGCTCTCAACACAATACATGCAAAAAACCAAAATGCTATGTTGTTCAAGGTGGATTTTGAGAAAGCATATGAGAAGATAAACGGCCTTTTGCATACAAAATGCTTAAACTAAAAAAATCCCTGGCAAATGGTGTGATTGGGTGATGCACACCATGAGGGGGGGTCAGGTTGGTGTTAAGGTTATGATGAAATTGGTCCTTATTTAAAAACCCATAAATCTATTGGACAAGGGACTTCTTTATCACCTCTCTTGAGTGACCTGGCTATTAATGCTCTAGCAATTATTCTAAATAAAGCTAGAGCATAAGGTTTTGTGAAAGGGGTGTTAATTGAATGTCATTAGGATGGTGTTAATATGCTACATTATGCACACAAGTTTTTTGCGACAAGATGACGAGGAGAGTCCCAAAAACCTCAAATTCATTTTAATAGCTTTTAAGCAGATGTCTGAACTTAGTATAAATTTCTATAAAGGTGATATTTTTCTTTTTGGAGAGGCTACTAATGAAGCTTCTTTATATCAAGAAATTTTTACTTGTGAATTGTGCTCAATTCCTCTGAAATATTTGGGTCTTCCTGTTTCTAATGTTAGAATCAGAAACAAGTTGAGGTTAACTATGACTGAAAAAATTGAAAAGAGATGTGCCTGTTGGTAGGGGAGGTTACTAAACATAGCTAGGTGAGTTACTTTAGTTCAATCTTGACTAACTAAAATACCAATTTACATGCTGTCCTTTTATCTTCTTCCCGTGGGTGTGAGGAAGAAAGCTGATTTCTATATAGCAAGATTGGTGTGACAAGCTGATGAATATAAGAAAAAAATATGATTTGGTTAATGGAAAAATATGTTGTATGCCAAAATATCAAGGAGTCCTGGGTATCTTAAATATAGAGATGTTTAATAAATCTTTGTTAGCTAAATGGCTATGGAAATTGGAAAATGAGGAAGGACTTTGGCAGTGTAGCGACTCGACCCAAATGGATCGTTGCCTCTGTGCTTTCTGTCTTATCCATGGATTAGTATGCTAGCACAAACAATACTTAGATGAAATACCATAACATCATATCTTAAAAAGGTAACGTAGATCTAGAGTATACCTCATATATCACAACAAAAACAATCATAAGGGTGTGGAGTACCATCAACACCAACGACAAGTTGAGTGTAGACCGTAACCCTACAATGTAACTCTTACTCATCGTAGAAATTCTTGTAACATGATAAGTTGCAGCCATGCAGGTAAATACATTGAGTGTATTGGCAAGATCACACAATATGAGAAATGAAAATAACTATATCACTATATGAAATTTGGATGTATGTCTTAATTTGCATCAAGGTTAATTGTTCCCTATTCAAAAGGAATCAGATTAATTACTACAAATTAATGTTATTAATGATATGGTTTCACCAATCAAATTCTCATAGCAAACCCAATAATCAGTTTATGGTGCGGTGTTGAGAATTCCATGATAGTTCTGGTTCAGGAGGCTCAAGTTGTCCGTAACAGGGGACACAACTAATCAATTAGTTTGACACTCTGTAGAGTTTTGCTTACTTTACCCACAAGATTCGATCCCTCCTTTTACGTCGTCGCAGTGCATGGTGTTTGAGAATAGGATGACAGAAACGAGAGTTTCCCTAACCACTGACAGTGCCCGTCTAATACTACCGTTTGTTTACATCTCGTAGCATTGTTCACTTGGATTCACAACTAAGATTAACCAAGCCAGAGCCCATATTGACTTGTGGTTGCATAGGTAAGCTTCAAGTCCTCAAGTATCCTTTCGTCTCGTTGGGCCTAGATGTAGCTTTCCTCATGATAACCAGCCTAATCGACCTCACATAGGTAAGACCTATGGTTTCTCTAGGGTGCCCTTCAACCATTCCACCCAGTTGTGTATTGAATATTGTCTTGAGGCTTGAAATCTTGAAATTGAATACTTGATCGTAATCATCATCAATCTCACAATCCTCACGAGTTCTCTCATACCCAATCCTCGTCTACTAAAGCATACATTATAATCATTTCATCAATTTCTACGGGTTGGTAACAGCATAATGGGTTCCTACCTCATGATTCTACTCAAGCTACAATTCAATTTACCTGTTGTACGCAAGGTGAAAAGGTGGCAACACAACAATAAAAACATAGATATTCAAAATATGATGAAAGTGAACTTTCCTGTACTTGTTAATGAAGTCTTCGCACCTAGAAATCCTAATAATTCTACTCATCACACTTCAAGAAATCTATCATAAACGAGTAAAATCAATAAATATGCAAGCCAAAAAAAGAACCAAAAGAACATAAGAACAAAATATGTCATAGTGCGAAAATAGAAACATACTATGGTTTAATATGAAAAAAAGTTATTATGGAGTTGTAAGGTGAAAGGTGAAGGAATCAACTCAAAAGAGTTAATGAACAATGAACTAATGCTATCTAAGCTTAGTTTGGATACACTATGGAAGGTGACCCAAAGTATGGGGAAAACAACATGAATGATGTTTGACAAATAGCACATGACATAAGAAGTCATTTGCAAAAAAGAATTAATGGAAATGGAGCACTACAACACAAGTTTTAGCGAATTGAGGTACGAATTGAATTTGAATTCAGAAAGATCAAAAGTGTCTGAATTGAAGTATGGTGGATATGAACTTAAAGTATATGACACAAGTGTTTAGGTGCAAAAAGGAATCAATTGAAATGTGCTACAATTTGCAAGATATCATCAATTGAAAGTTCGAATTCAAATTTTAATCGCTCAAATTTGAAAGGTTGAAAATTTGAGACTAGTTATGCTACCTGATGTAGGAAGTCAATGTGAACATTTAGGAAAAAGAATGAGTACATTCGAAAAAACAGATCAACATATACAAGTAATTCAATGTGGCATTGAATGTGCTTAGAATGATATATGGCAACACTTTTATGGACTAGTAGTGGAATCTGAGTATGATCAAAATTATATGTTGAAAACATAACACTAGTTGTACGAACGGAAAGATTGATTTGATACGTATCTAACACAATTGGAATCAAAGAAAACGGGGCTACGGATAAGTAGATATGATAAAAAAATAGATTTGAATTTGAAAATATTTTATAATTTGAAAGTTGCAAAAGGTTGATTTGATATGTTCATTGGACAGGTGAGTTCAAGACAAAAATCTAGACATTGAGTTCATCTAATTTGGATAAACAGGTAAAAAGTTATGGCTATTTGGAAAATTAGGCCAAGCTACGGAAGAAAAGGAGCTATGGCTAAAATAATTCTAGGAATATGGTGTAAATACAAATACTAATTGAAAATCTAATTATTTTACACATAAGACCCTATGATGAACAAAATAATTAACTTAGAGGAAAACTAGATTTCTATCATATACTAGTTTAAGAATAATGAACCACAAGAGTATAAAGAAAATACGAAGAGAGTACCTTCAGAATATAGAGAAGAGAGAACTTCCAAAATTCTCAAAGGAGATAGGAGATTTTTGTACCGTGAAGCTAGTCAAACCAAAATATTGATAAACTAGAATTTAATGATTTTTAGATGCTCCTTGGGTCTATATATATGTTGGAAGTTTGCCGGATAGTCATAGGCTAGGCAATGCGGGACTAAACATATTAAACATATTAGAGAAGAGTAAAGAAGGGAGAAAGAAACATGCACTGCATGGTCCAAATTCATTTGGTCGGCCACGCACGTAGGAACTGTGCGCGACACATATTTTTTTAGCCGAAGCACAAAAGTGATTGGGATAAATACCAAACAAACTAACAAACATTAAAACTTTTCACAAAAATAATATGACATATATAGGTCATTGTCAGCTATTAATTTTGGATAAATAAAATATATGAATATTTTTAAAAAATTGCAGAAGCAATCTAGTGCTCAAAATCAATTCAAAATGACCTTTTGAAAATATAAAATGGCTCCAAAACAATTTCCCACTATTTTTCTCATGGAGGGGGTCATTTTATTATTTTAGATGGAAAGTATTTTAAATAAAACTCAAAGAAGCCAATATTAAATAAATCAAGAAAATATATATGAAAGAGTTAAAATATTTTTGCAAATATTTCCTTGTTTGTGTCATAATTTATTTTCCTAATGTTCTTACTGATGTTTGAAGGAGTCATATTTCTTTATAAGATTATCCAAATGAACTTTCACAACATTTCCTTTAAACTTACAACTCTCTTTCAGTTATGTTTTAAGAAGTCCTTTTATCTTCTATCATGAAATCATTGAGTTGCATAACAATTTGAAATATTTTCAAATGAAATTCGAATCTTCTCAAATCCCTTTTCATTTCTTTAATGTGAGAAGTCATATTATCTTCACTCTAGCGGTTGTGTTGAAATGAATTTGAATTCATGGGAATCAAACGCAAGAATGATAGTTTGGGAAAGTCCTTTTGTTCCCTTTCATTTAGCATTCCATTTTTTCTCAATTTTCACTCCAATTCAAATAATACAATCAAGCACACAGTCAATAAACACGTAGTTTAACAACATTCGAAAGTTTATAATTTTGAGATGTTAGAGGAAGGAAATTCTAAATGGGAAATATGTCATTGAAATTGTATTTCTGGATTTTCTCATAAATCTGGGTACTCCTAATTTTTGTCAAGTCTTCTTAAAATTAAAGATATCTTTAGTAGCATATTAAGAAAAATGGTAAAAATGCGAGATTTGTGAAGATTGGTGGGTGGGTAGTAAATCTTTATAAGGTGCTTATCCTACACTTTATTTCATTAACAACGACCATGACATCTGTGTTGGAGATGCTAGTGAAAAATGTTGGGAAAATTTCTCCTCTAGAAGATCACTGTATGGAGAAGCAGTTAATTTGGTGGCTAGTCTTAAAAATAGATGTGAGTAAGTAATGATGCATGGGATAAAAGATAAGCCAATGTGGATGTTAATCTGTGATAGGAATTTTTATGTCAAAAATTATATCTTCATTTAATAAAAATGGATGGTGGGTTTCCCTAGAAATTCCTTTGGAAAATTAAGGTGTCAGCTAAGATAAAATTATTTGTGTGGCTTTTAAATAGTCAAAGTGTATTGACTAGAGATAATATTTTGAAGAGAGACTAGAAAGGTGATAAAAACTTTGTGTTTTGTGGAAATGATGAAGGCATTGATCATATTTTCTTCTCTTGCGTAGTTGCTAGACTTGTATGGAACCTGATTAGATTTGCCTTCGATTTACAATCTATTCTTGTTGACATAACAAATTTCTTTTGCAGGTGGATCAAAGGCTTTGCTAAGAATGAGAAAAAACTTGTACTAGTTGGCACTGCTGCTCTTCTTTGGGCAATCTGGAAATGCTGCACTGATATTATATTTGATATAAACAGGGCAAGTGATCCTTTAAACATGATCAAAGTGATGTGGGATGGATTTTGGATTGGTATGTGTTGCAGATAAAGGATTCAGAGGGAAAACTACTGATCTGAGGGGCAACACTCATCGAGCAGGTGACAAGTGAAATCTATTGGGTGTCACAAGGGTGGAGAATCGATGTATCAAGACTGAAGACCTAAAGTTTTTGGCACGCTATTTCTTCTATCCTTGTAGATAGTGGAAGTTGGGTTTGGTTTAGGTCGCTGGCTTGTGTTGTTTCCAACAAGACGTTTAGGTTTTTCTTTGCAGCTTCAGCGTGCTTGTGGCGGTCCCTCTAGGCTCTAGGTTATCTTTACCTTTTGCTGTAGTGGCTACAATAACTAGGGTAATGTGGGGTGCAACTTACTATCGCTTTGAACTTATCCGTTGGACAATTTTATTTCTTTAAATGAAATCAGGGGAAACCCTGTTTTGCTAAAATAACGAACCTCGTGCCCCATGTTTCTCTTATTCTGTAGAGCTACCCGCTCGAGTGAATCCGATGGACACTCGCAGATACTGCTTCGTCGGGGTGGTCAATAAGATGTCTTACGTTGATATTATGAGTGGCTTCTAAGGGAAAATCTAATTGACCCCTTATGATTTAGAGGAGTAAACACCTGATATAGGGTGGAACCCTAGAGATGATCTTTTTGACACTTAGAGGTGGGGAGGAGGGAAATCAACATGAACATAAGGGGAAAACACTCAAGAATAAACCCAAATCACACATCCACTAGACTCACGTCCACACAAGATCCATAGGGTACATGAACAACAAAGGGCAAATGGAAAAAATGCTAAAGTTCATCCCAAATCCCATGGGGAGATGAGGTCTTGAAAGCAAGATGGATCTTCCCTTTAGAAGGGGCCTTGATATCCACCAGGGATCTTCTCACATGGAGCCCTTGATATCCATGGGAGAGGTACTGGAATAGAAGCAAAGCTCAGCTAGATATGAACTATCATTTTGCGAACCCTAACCAATGGTCTAGGTTCAAAATATATAGGTGACTGTAGGTGAGGGATGAAGTAAGGTCAGAAGGGGAATTCCCCATCCAAATTCCGAGGCAGGTCCTTGCACATGGGTTAAAGTACCCTCGTGTGCATGGTACACGCCTGTGCGCACGGGGAATTCAACGGCTTCATACAGTGCCCGTGTGTATGGGGTCCAATGACATGTGCACACAGGGTGTCTAGAAAGTTTCTCGAGGGCTCATGCGCACGGTCTCCTCGGAGGTTATATGCACGAGGTCATCTGGGTGTTGGCTCTTCATCCAGCTATTGAGCTTTATCTTTCGTGCATTTTTCCTGGTCCTCTCCTTGGGCTAGGTGGCGCTCCCTCGTCCCTTGGCGCTGCTCCCTCGTCCCTTGGTATACAATCTCCTCGTCCATTTTGAGGTTGCATCAATTTATCATCCATATTCATATCTACTGCGAAGAGGAGTGATGTCACCTTATGTCAAATGGCACATCTCGTCATCGTAGGTCCATTTGGGGCTTGGGTAATAGTTGTGGTGTACATGCAGATGGCCGTAGGATGCTGCCGCATCATCTCCTGACCCTTGGGAAAGATCCGCTCTCGGAGCTTGAACCTCATCACCATGGAAATGGTGGACATGGACGACCTTGTACAATATGGTGCAACCAAAACGTTCCAAGATGTCGCCTCCATGTATTTCATGAAAAAATAACAAACATGAAGAAAACTTGTAAACACAAATTTTAGTGAACACTAGGTATCCATCACAATTTCTACCATTGTGTAGTATGGTGTCATAGTGAGAAGGTTTATCAAGAGCATGAACATGGCAATTGTATCTCAAAATGATGGTATTGAAATTGATGGTGGGAAAGGTGAGTATTATGTATAAATAGTCCATCAAGGTAGATCACAACAAATTTGTTAATTAAGTGTACAGGTTCATATATCATGGATGATATGGAAAGACAAGATGCATCAAGCAATTTATAATCTGACGAAATCAATTCATAAATAACAAATTTGTTGTGGAAAGAATGTTTCCATTTATCATGTTGAAAGTCTTGGTGAAACTACAACAAAATATATTAAGCTTATTCAAACAAGTATGCTTCACAAGTAACATGTCCGAGTCTCGAAGCATAAGTGAGAAAGGTAGTGCAATCTCAATATCTATACACATAGCATGGTTGCACTCACTACAAGTGAATATTAGAGAGGCAACTAAAGGAGACAAGGGACAATGATCAAATCAAATCATGTAAAAAGCATGAACATATATGTCATAAACCCAATGAAACGAGTAGTTATGTATCATGGGTGATGCAAAAAATCAAGTAAACATATTAATCATGTCATGGCAGTGAACATTTCACAACAATAAGGCGCATGCTAAATGATAATCTCGAAGACAAAGCATGAGCATAGTAGTCTCAATATCATGGGTCACACAAAGGGTATGGAAATAGAAACTATTATCTCCACCAAGCATGCAAATACACGTAGTGGAAGTAGAGTGCTTTGGTATTTGTAAATCAAAGCATGCAAAGTGAACATGGTAAAATATGCTTAATGTGGCAAGTGGTATAGAGAGCATAGCTGTGTGAGATCCAAGTAAAAGTAATGCATGTAGTCCTTGCGCGAGGGAAATGGTAAGAGAAACATTCCAAGGAACCCCAAAGAATAATTGCTCTCAAGAGCTTGGTTCGACAACTCATAGGATTGTGAATTTGACGAGTATTCATAAGTACCTTTAGAGATCCACTCATGTCGTGTAGGTGAGGTGTTGAAGAGCGATGTTGGGTCACTAATGTTGTCTTGATTTAACCATGTGGGGTCGTGCATCATCTTCCACCATGGCCATTGTCATTCCCATTGGAGGGATGGATTCATCGAGGGTCGAAGCGTCATCATGTATGAGACCTAGAACCAAAGAAGAAAACACAGTAGGAGTAGTGGTTAAGTTGTTAGAAGTCATAATGGACGCACATGCCCTCTCAACTACCTCACTCACTAAGTGTTGTGGCTCACTCCTGCTAGTATTCCCTCACTCAAATGGTTGGTTGAGTCGGTCGACGGGTGGTGATGGCGCTCAACCTCTCAAAGGATGTTTAGCATATTCTCGTGAGTGGAGCTAGTGGTGGACACACTCATCCTCTCAGAGGAAATCACTCAATGTCATTGATGACCCAGAAGTATAGGGGGTCAATCGTAGTCCTTTCGATAAGTAAGAGTGTCGAATCCAACGAGGAGTAGAAGGAAATGACAAGCGGTTTCCACCAAGGTAATTTCTGCAAGCACTGAAATTGTAGGTAACAGGTAGTTTGATAGAAAGATAATTGTTAACGAGTAGGTAACGATAACGGTAAATAAAGTGCAGCAAGGTAGCCCAATCCTTTTATGGCAAAGGACAGGCCAAACAGTCTCTTGAAATAAGGAAAGTGCTCTTGAGGGTACATAGGAATTTCATCTAGTCACTTTCATCATGTTAGTTTGATTTGTGTTTGGTACTTTGATAATTTGATATGTGGGTGTACCGGTGCTTGGGTGCTGTTGTTACTTGGACAAACCTCCCGCTTATGATTAACCACCTTGCATGCATCCGCAACTACGAGAAAAGTATTAAGATAAAATGTAACCATAACATTAAATATGTGGATCAAAATCAGCCCCTTACGAAAGAGTGCATAAAATATGGTGAAGTGTCACTCTAGCAACCCATCATCTAATAACTACTCCACAAGGCATTACCTTAGGCCCAAATATGGTGAAGTGTCATGTAGTCGACGTTCACATGACACCACTAAGGGAGTCACAACATACATGTCATCAAAATATTGAACACATATCAAATTCACATGATTACTTGCAACATGACTTCTCCCGTGACCTCAAGAACAAAGGTAACTACTCACAAATGATATTCATTATCAAGATAAGAGGGGTATTAAATAGCATAATGGATCTGAACATACAATCTTCGACTAAATAAACCATATAGTAATCAACTACGTAATGTAATCAACACTACTAGTCACCCACATGTACCAATCTGAGGTTCCGGTACAAATTTTGAACACAAGAGATGAACTAGGGTTTGAGAGGAGATGGTGCTGTAGAAGATGATGATGAAGATTGGCCTCCCCAAGATGACAGATTTGTTGGTGATGACGATGATTTTGATTTCCCCCTCCGAGAGGGAAGTTCCCTCGGCGGAATCGCTATGCCGGAGGACAAAAGTGCTCCTGCCCAAGTTCCGCCTCGATACAGTGGCGTTCCGTCCTGAAAGTCCCCTCCTTATTTTTTGTTGGTCAAAACACCTTAAATATCGAAAGATGGGCACCGGTGGTGGGGTAGGCTGAGCACAACCCAGTAGGGCGCGCATGGGGGGCCTCGCGCGCTCTGGTGTCTTGTGGTTGCAAGGTGCCCCCCTCCCGTTGTTATTTGCTGGAATATTTTTTATATATTCCAAAATAATTCTACGAGGAGTTTCAAGTTATTTGAAGATGTGTAGAATAGGTATCTCGGATATGCTTTTTCAGGTCCAGAATTCCAGTTGCCGGCATCATCCCTCTTTGTGTAAACCTTGCATATTATGAGAGAAAAGGCACTAGAATTACTGCATAAAGCATTATTATGCATAGAAACATTATAAATAATAGTAGGAAATCATGATGCAAAATGGACGTATCAACTCCCCCAAGCTTAGACCTCGCTTGTCCTCAAGCGCAAGCAGATATTGAAAAACATGTCCACATGGTTTGATAGAGAGGTGTTGATAAAAACAAAATACAAACATAGTAGTATCATGCTTATTATCGTACCAGCAACAAACTTTGTCATAGGACCTTTTCATATAACTTTTATTATATAACTTCATCATATAACTTCTCATGAACAAGTAACAATTCGTCACAACATAGAAGTATAAAGCATAAACCTTATTGGAAACAAACAAACTATGTTCTCAGTCAACTTTACAACTACAATACATCATATTTTCAGGAAAGGTCTTGTGTCGGAGCCTTTTGGCAAGTCCACATACTCAACCATAATTTAATCTTCTATGATTGCTAACATTCACACCATACCCATGAGAAAAAAGTTTCCACCGGACACATAGAAAGATAGGGGCGTATAGTTTTGCCACCCAATGAATTCACCTCAAGGGTGATGTCAACAATAATAACTCATGCTCACTCACATCGAACTGGATATATGTGCCTAGATCTTTCCTCACCACATGATGCTTGCGAAAAGAAAAAGTAAAAAGGAGTAGGGAATAATACTTTGACTCTTGTATAAAGGTAAATATATAAAGGTAAAAGATAAGGCCTTCGCCGAGGGAAGTAGAGGTTGTCATGCGCTTTTTAGTTTGTATGCTAAATCCCTTAATGCAAAATAACGTCACGTTATATTGCCCCTTGTGATAGCAACCTTTATTATGCAGTCCGTCGCTTTTATTACTTTGCCATCACAAGTTCGTATACGCTCAATTTTCTCTTACACTAATTGATCAAACACATTTAGAAGCAATTTTTATTACTTTAGTGCACCTATGAAAACTTACTTGAAGGATATTATTCAATCCATAAGTAGGTATTGTGGACTCTCAAAACACGAGTTTGGGTTTCGGGTTTTTGGATCAACAAGTAGTATCTCTACTTAGTGCGGAATTTTTGGCTAGCAAAGATATTGAGCAAGCGCCACATGTTGAAGGATCTATGACAATATAACTTCTATGTGAATATGAAAAAACATAAATTATTTAGTTGTATTCCTTGTCCAACGTCTTCAATTTTGGCATATAATATTTAAGGGGGTTCACAACATAAAAGATGTCCAAGATAGTGTATTTGGATGTGAATATTCGCTTCCCTAATTAATTCTTTCATGAATTACATCATTGACCAATTTTACCACTTATACTTTTCCCTATGTGATGTCATTACTTACCATAAGATTAGTATATGATCCTATTCATTTATTTTCTTTTTATTATGATTTCAACAAGAAAGTAAAGAAGCAAGAGCTCAAAGCAAACTTTGTTATATAACTATCACTCGATTACATAGATAGACAGATCACGAAACTAGCACTTAAAAATACATCACACTAAACTTTTATTCAACTAAATCACGAAATAGCTAAGGATAGAAATAAAATGTGTAAGGGTAAATAAAAGTGATGGTGATACGATACCGAGGCATCTCCCCCAAGCTTGGTTCAAGCCAAGGGGAGTACCCATACCCGTGTACTCATGTCTCCTTTGGTGGTGAAGATGATGAAGGTGGTGGTGATGAAGTAGTATGTTTGTCTCCAACTTCCAGGGAAAGGGCTCACCATCAAAAGTTGATGCACGAGTCCCCCGAGTCTTTTAACTGGAAGCTAAACTAATACCTTTAAATCTTGCTTCATACTCAAAAACTTGGTTTTGAAGATCATAGATTTGACTTTGCAGAAAATTGATTTGCTCGTTGAAGGTGAATACGATGTCCTTCATGGACTGGCCATCCACCATGTGATCACGGGTGAATTCCATGATCATGGAGTGATTGGCACTAAGTCGACACTCCAGCATCCCTTGGCACTTGAAGATCTCTTGTTCCACCGCCTCAAGCCTGGCCTCCATCCTCCCCGTCCTCTTGGGCCCATGGACATCTCGGATGTGGAGCACCCCCTCACGCATCTAAATGGCTTGAGGGTGCTTCATCACCCCCGACAAGTACGGGTTGACGACCTTCTCGAAGAACTTGTCCTTGGAGGGGCTTGGTGGATCCATGGAGATCTAGATCTAATAAGAAAACAACATGAAACAAGAACAATGAATATTTCTATGATGCGGTGGTCAAAGCAGTCGGGGGTATACATAGAGATTTTTTTATCTTGGGAAACAAGAATATGGAAGGAAAACAGAGTCGGGAAGGTTCCTGAGGAGGGCACAACCCACTAGGGCACACCAGGAAGGGCAGACATGCCCTGGTGTATCGTGCTCACCTCGGTTGCTTTCCTGTTTATTTCTTATTTTCCAAAATTTTCTAATAGTCCAAAACTAACAGAAAATACTTTTGCCGATTTTTCGGAGTCTATTTACTTATCGTATCACGTACTTCCTCTTTCTCAAGATTTTGGAGTGTTTCGGAAGGTTTCCTTTATGTGTTCCTCCGGTGTCATGGTTTGGATAACGTTGCTTTCAACATTAATAGGCATACCTGAGATATAGTGTTTAATTATTTGTCCATTGACCACCTTCGGGTTAGTACCTTCGGCATTATTAATCTAGATAGCTCCAAAGCGATAAAACTCTTTGATAACATATGGTCCTTCCCATTTTGAAAGAAGTTTTCCTGCCAAAAATCTAAAACGAGAGTTGTACAAAAGAACATATTCTCCAACTTTGAATTCCTGCTTTTTGATTCTTTTGTCATGCCATATTTTAACTTTTTCTTTGAATGTTTGGCATTTTCATAAGCACGGGTTCTCCATTCATCTACTGAGCTAATATCAAATAACATGTTTTCACCAGCAAGTTTGAAATCATACTTGAGTTCTTTAATTGCCCAGAATGCTTTGTGTTCTAACTCTAGAGGCAAATGACAAGCTTTCCTGTATACCATTTTGTATGGAGACATACCCATAGGTTTTTTATAAGCCGTTCTATAGGCCCAAAGTGCATCATCTAGTTTCTTATACCAATTCTTTCGGGACCTATTGACAACTTTTTGGAAAATTAATTTTATTTCTCTATTGCTAAGTTCAACCTGACAACTAGATTGAGGATGATAGGGTGATGCAATTCTATGGTTATCATCATATTTAGCAAGCATTTTACGGAAAGCACCATGAATAAAGTGTGAACCACCATCAATCATTAAATATCTAGGGACTCCAAACCTTGGGAAAATAACTTCTTTAAGCATTTTAATGGAGGTGTTATGATCAGCACTACTAGTTGGAATAGCTTCTACCCACTTATTAACATAATCAACGACAACCAAAATATGAGTATACCCATTAGAGGAAGGAAAATGTCTCATATAGTCAAAACCCCAAACATCAAATGGTTCAACACCAAGTGAATAATTCATAGGCATTTCTTGACGCTTACCGATATTACCAATTCTTTGACATTCATCACAAGACACGACAAATTTACGAGCATGCTTGAAGAGAGTAGGTTAATAAAAACCAGATTGCAATACCTTATGAGTAGTTCTATCTCCCGAATGATGTCCGCCATAGGCTTGAGAATGACATTTCCATATGATTTGTTTGTGTTCATGCTCAGGTACACAATGGCTAATGATACCATCTAATCATTCTTTATAAAGATGTGGGTCATACCAAAAGTAATGCCTTAAATCATAGAATAATTTTTTTCTTTAGTTGGTATGTGAAACTAGGTGGTATATATTTAGCAACAATCTAGCTAGCATAATCAGCATACCAAGGAGAGTTTTGAGAAACATTTAAAGCAACTAACTATTCATCAGGAAAACTATCTTTAATAGGTAGTGGGTCATCAAGAATATTTTCTAACCTAGACAAGTTATTAGCTACGGGGTTCTCATCTCCTTTCTTATCAGTGATATGAAATCAAGTTCTTAAAACAAGATTACCCACCTAATGAGTCTAGGTTTAGCATCTTTCTTTTCCATAAGATATTTTATAGCAGCATGATCAGTGTGAATAATAACTTTAGAATCATCAATGTAAGATCTAAATTTATGACAAGCAAACACAACTGCTAAAAATTCCTTTTCACTAGTACCATAATTCCTTTGGGAATTGTCTAGAGTTTTTCAAGCATAATGGATGACATTTAATTCTTATCAACTCTTTATCCTAGAAAATCACCAACAACATAATCACTAGCATCACACATAATTTCAAAAGGCATGTTCCAATCAGGTGGTTGAACAATATGTCCAGAAGTTAAGTCTTTCTTTAGTGTTTCAAAGGCTTCTATACAATCATAATTAAAAAACAAATGGAATATCCTTTTGTAAAAGATTAGTAAGAGGCCGAGAAATTTTAGAGAAGTATTTAATAAACGTCCTATAGAAACCAGCATGACCAAGGAAACTCCGAATACCTTTAATATCTTTAGGACATGGCATTTTCACAATTGCATCAACTTTACTTGATCCACCTCCATACCTCATTCAGAGATTTTATGACCCAAGACAATACCTTCATTAACCATAAAGTGAAACTTCTCCCAATTCCAGATGATATTCGTTTGTTCGCATCTTTGCAAAACTCGATCATGGTTTCTTAAGCAATCATCAAAAGATGTTCCAGAAACGGAAAAATCATCCATGAAAACCTTCACAATCTTTTCACAAAAATAAAAGAATATATAAGTCATACATCTTTGAAAGGTAGCAAGTGCATTGCATAAACCGAAAGTCATACGTCTATAAGCATAGGTTCCAAAAGGACAAGTAAAGGTGGTTTTCTCTTGATCACATTCTGATACAGGTATTTGAGAGAAACCGGAATATCCATCCAGAAAACAAAAGTGTGTCTGCTTAGATAATCTTTCTTGCATTTGATCAATGAAAGGCACATGGTAATGATATTTTCTAGTAGCTTTATTTAATTTTCTAAATCCAGTTACCATTCTATAGCGAGTGACAATTCATTGTGGGATAATATCATGTTTATCATTAGGAACAACACTAATACCTCCCTTCTTAGGAACAGAGTGAACGGGACTTACCCATCTACTATCAGCCATGGGAGAGATTGTACATTCTTCCAAAAGCTTTAATATTTCAGTTCTTACCACTTCTTTCATCTTAGGATTCAATCGTCATTGGTGATCAATAACGGGTTTAGCATCAGGTTCCATATTAATCTTGTGTTGACATAGGGTGGGGATAGTGCCGTTAATATCATCAAGAGTATATCCAATAGCAGCCCGGTGCTTCCTCATAATTTTTAATAATCTTTCTTCTTCATGTTCTAAAAGGTTAGCACTAATAATAACATGATATATCTTTTTTCTCATCAAGATAAGCATACTTCAAAGTGTTAGGCGATTGTTTTAATTGAAATACAGGATCACCTTTAGGTGGAGGAGGACCTCCTAGAGTTTCAATAGGCAAGTTGTGTTTTAGGAGAAGTTGTTGTTCAATTTTTTGATCTATGTCATTTCCTTCACGCAAGTGCATATCATTTTCATGGTCTAGCAAATATTTTTCTAGTGAAACGGTAGGAGGAACGACAATAGAAACAAGACCAGTTATTTCATCCTTACTAGATAATTCTTTATTACGGGCTTGTCTACAAAACTTGGAAGAGTTAATTTCATGATACACATTACCAAAATTAACACTGACAGATTCTCTTTTGCAACTATCTTAGCATTAACAGTGTTCTAGAAGGGTCCACCAAAGATAATGGGACAAAAGTCATCTTGTGGGGAACCAAGAACTAGAAAATCAGAAGGATATTTAATTTTCCCACATAAGACTTCAACATATCTAAAAATCCCAAGTGGTGTGATAGTGTCTGCAATAGCAAGTTTAATATTAACATCTATGTCTTCTATTTCAGCAGGTGCTATGTCATTCATAATTTCTTGGTATAAACTAAAAGGAATAGCATTCACACTAGCAACCATATCACATAAACCATGATAGCAATGATCTCTTATTTTGACTGAGACAACAGGCAGGCCAAGTACGGGTCTATGTTTATCTCTTTCGTCCTGTTTGGCAATTCTAGCAGTTTCATCACAGAAGTAAATAACACGCCCATCAATATTTCTACCAAGAGATCTTTAACCAGAGCAACACTAGGTTCAACTTTAATCTGTTCAAAGGGCTTAGGTGCTTTAGTATTACTTTTGCGAACCATAGTTGATACCTTAGCATGTTCCTTTATCCTAACAGGGAAAGGTGGTTAGTCAATATAAGAAGTAGGCATAACTGGAATAACATTGTAATTGACAGTTTCATCTTTAGCTATGACTGTTTCTTTGATTTCTTTTTAATAGGGGGATGATGTTTAAACCACTTCTACTTAGGGAGATCAACATGAGTAGCAAATGATTCACAAAAAGAGGCTACTATCTCAGAGTCAAGTCCATATTTAGTGCTAAACTTGTGAAAAGCATCGGTATTCATAAAAGATTTAACACAATCAAACTCAAGATTAATACCTAACTCATTACCTTCCTCGAGTTCCCAATCTTCCGAGTTACGTTTAATTCTTTCTAAGAGATCCCACTTGAATTCAATAGTCTTCTTCATAAAATAACAATTACAAGAAGTATTGAGCGTGGACCGATCATTATGAGAAAGCCGAGCATTAAAGTTTTGAATAATAATTTATCTTGAGAGATCATGATTGGGGCATGAATATAACATTGACTTAAGCCTCCCCCAAGAAAGATCTATGCTTTCTCCTTCACGAGGCCAAAAATTATATATATAATTCCAATCACGATGAACTAGATGCATAGGATAAAAAATTTGGTGGAATACCAATTTCAATCGATTCCTGTTCCGTGATCCAATACCATCACATAGCCTATACCATGTCAATGCTTTTCCCTTCAAAGATAAAAGGAAAATTTTCTTCTTAAATTTATCTCTGGATAAATCCACAAGCTTAAATAATCCACAATTTTCATCCACTTGTATTAGATGCATATCAGGATTAGCTAGAATTTGTTCTATCATACCCAAAGGAATTTCATAGCCAATATTTTCAGTAGGTGCAGTAGGTTGAGGGGAAACTAATTATGGTTTCGGTCAAGGTGAAGATACCCTGAACAAACCCCTCAATGAATTGCTTTCCATAGTAGCAAGTGAAAATAAATTTCAGCACATAGTATAAGTTTTTCCTTACTGATTTCCACTTACCAAGAGCACTTCACTCCCCGGAAACGATGCCAGAAAAGAGTCTTGATGGCCCACAAGTATAGTGGGTCAATCATAGTCCTTTTGATAAGTAAGAGTGTCGAACCCAACGAGGAGCGGAAGGAAATGACAAGCGGTTTTCAGCAAGTTATTTATGCAAGCGCCAAAATTGTAGGTAACATGTAGTGTGATAGCAAGATAATTGGTAACGAGCAAGTAACAGTAACGGTAAATAAAGTGAAGCAAGGTAGCCCAATCCTTTTGTGGAAAAGGACAAGCCAAAACATTCTCTTATATAAGCAAAGCGTTCTTGAGGGTACACATGAATTTCATCTAGTCACTTTCATCATGTTGGTTTGATTTGCGTTCGCTACTTTGATAATTTGATATGTTGGTGGATCGGTGCTTGGGTGTTGTTCTTACTTGAAAAAACCTCCAACTTATGATTAACCACCTCGCAAGAATATGCAACTACGAGAAAAGTATTAAGATTAAATCTAACCATAACATTAAACATGTGGATCCAAATTAGCCCCTTACGAAATAGCGCATAAACTAGGGTTTAAGCTTTTATCACTCTAGCAACCCATCATCTAATAACTAATCCACAATGCATTCCCTTCGGAACAAAGATGGTGAAGTGTCATGTAGTCTAAGTTCACATGACACCACAAAGAGAATCACAACATACATATCATCAAAATATCGAATACATATCAAATTCACATTATTACTTGCAACATGACTTCTCCCGTGACCTCAAGAACAAAGGTAACTACTCAAAACTGATTTTCATGATCAAGATAAGAGGGTATTAAATAGCATAATGGATCTTAACATATAATCTTCCACCAAATAAACCATATAGTAATCAACTACGTAATATAATCAACACTACTTCACCCATAGGTACCAATCTAAGGTTCCGGTACAAAGATTGAACACAAGAGATGAACTAGGGTTTTAGAGGAGATGGTGATGTTGAAAATGTTGATGAAGATTGGCCTCCCCAAGATGAGAGAGTTGTTCATGATGACGATGGCTTCGACTTCCCCCTCAGGGAGGGAAGTTCTCCCGGCGGAATTGTTCCGCCGAAGGGCAAAAGTGCTCCTGCCGAAGTTCCGCCTCGAGACGGTGGCGTTCCATCCTGAAAATCCCCTCCTAATATTTTCTAGGTCAAAACAACTTAAATACCATAATATAGGCAATGGAGGTGGATTGGGCCGAGCACAACCCACCAGGGCGTGCCTGGGGGGCCTGGCGCGCCCTAGTGTCTTGTGGTCACCAAGTGCCCCCCGGTGGTTATTTGCTCCAGTATTTTTATATATTCCAAAATAATTCTCCATGGAGTTTAAGATTATTTTAAGATGTGCAGAATAGGTATCTCTCATATGCTTTTTGAGGTCCAGAATTCCATCTGTCGGCATTCTCCCTCTTTGTGCAAACCTTCCATATTATAAGACAAAAGGCATTAGAATTACTTCATAAATCATTATTATGCATAAAAACATTATAAATAACTGTAGGAAATTGATACGTCTCCAACGTATCTATAATTTTTGCTTGTTCCATGTTGTTATATTATCATTCTTGGATGTTTTAAAATCATTTTATTACAACTTTATATGATTTTTGGGACTAACCTATTAATCTAGAGCCCTGTGCCAGTTTCTGTTTTTTCCTTGTTTTTGAGTTTCATAGAAAAGGAATACCAAACGGAATCCAAACGGAATAAAAATTTAGAGTGATTTTTTTGGACCAGAAGAGACCCACAGAGCATCGGAGTTGGGCCAGAAGACCCACGAGGAAGTCAAAAGCCTTAGGGGCGCGACCGCTCCCTCGTGGCCCATCTTGACTTATTTCCACCGCCTAATTTCCTATAAATACCAAAAATCCCAACGCAGAACCTAGATCAGGAGTTCCACCGCCGCAAACCTACAGAGCCACGAAAAAACAATCGTGAGCCCGTTTCGACACCCTGCTGGAGGGGGAAACCATGACCGGAGGCCATCTTCATCATCCCGGCGGTCTCCATGACAAGGAGGGACTAGTTCACCCTCGGGGCTAAGGGTATGTACTGGTAGCTATGTGTTTGATCTCCCTCTTCTGTATTCTTGAGATGGCACGATCTTGATGTATCGCGAGCTTTATTGATATAGATTGAATCATATGGAGTTTGCCCCTCTCTATCTTGTTGTGATGAATTGAGTTTTCCCTTTGAAGTTTTCTTATCGGATTGAGTCTTTAAGGATTTGAGAACACTTGATGTATGTCTTGCGATATGATATCTGTGGTGACAATGGGATGTTCTATTGATTCACTTGATATATGTTTTCGTGATCAAATTGCGAGTTCCATGACCTTGGGAATCTATGCTTAGGGGTTGGCACACGTTCTTGTCCTGACCTTCGGGTAGAAACTTTGGGGCACTCTTTGAAGTTATTTGTGTTGGAACGAAAATGATTAATCTGAAAATATGTGATTCATATCGTATAATCAAGCCCATGGGTACTTGTGGTAACATTGGAGTATCTAGGTGACATTAGGGTTTTGGTTGATGTGTATCTTAAGGTGTTATTTTAGTATGAACTCTAGGGATGTTCATGACACTTATAGGGATATCTCATAAGATTGATCAGAAAAGATAAATTTGAGGTGGTTTCGCACCCTACAATAATTTCTTCATTAGTTCTCCACTATTTGAGACTTTGGAGTGAACTCTTTCTCGCACGAGAGGTATTTACATATGATTCAACTATGTTAGTATTGTTGAGAGAACTTGCACTAGTGAAAGTATGGACCCTAGGCCTTGTTTCCAAGCATTTATACCACGTTTTTCTCGCTGTTTACTATTTGTTACCTTTCTGTTTTTATATTTTCAGATTATGAAAACCTATATCTACCATCCATATTGCACTTGTATCACCATCTCTTCGCCGAACTAGTGCACCTATACAATTTACCATTGTATTGGGTGTGTTGGGGACACAAGAGACTCTTTGTTATTTGGTTGCAGGGTTGTTTGAGAGAGACCATCTTCATCCTATGACTCGCATGGATTGATAAACCTTAGGTCATCCACTTGAGGGAAATTTGCTACTGTCCTACAAAACTCTTCGCTTGGAGGCCCAACACGAGTCTACAAGAAGAAGGTTGCGTAGTAGACATCAAGCTCTTTTCTGGCGCCGTTGCCAAGGAGTTGAGTGCTTGAAGGTATATCTTTAGATCTTGCAATAAAATCTTTGAGTTTCTTGTTTTTCACTAGTTTGTTTTTATAAAATAAAACTATAAAAAATGGAATTGAGGTTGCCTCATATGCTTCATATTTTTAATGTCTTTTGTGAAAATGATGGAAAGGAAAATTGTGCTCAAGTGTTAGAATAAGAAGTTATTAAAATGCTTGGCACTAAATCCTTGAATGATGAGCATAATTTCAAAATTGTTAGTATGAATTCTCTGAATATTCATGATGCTAATGATGTGCAAAGCCACAAGCTTGGGGATGCTTTGTTTGATGAAGATGATATTTTTTGTCCCCTAAGTTTTGATGAGCAAAACTATTATGATTATGACATGCCTCCTATATATGATGATTATTGTGATGACACGTATGCTATAAAGAGTAATGACAACCATGAAACTTGTCATCATAATTTTAATATTCAAAGTGGTTATGTCAATCAAGTATCTCATGATAGTTATTTTTTTGAGTTTGCTCCCACTATTATGAATGAGAAGAAAATTGCTTATGAGGAGAGTAGTAAAATTTCTATGCTTGTAGATCATGCAAATAATGCTTTATGTGTTGGTTATATTGTGGAATTCCTTCATGATGCTACTGAAAATTATTATGAGGGAGGAACATATGTTTGTAGGAATTGCAATAATAGCAAGTTTCCTCTCTATGTGTTCAAAGTTTTGAAGTTATGCTTGTTTTGCCTGCCTATGCTAGATGATTCTTGTTCCCATAAATTGTTTGCTCAGAAAATCCCTATGCATAGGAAGTGGTTTAGACTTAAATGTGCTTTTCATGAGATTCATGATGCTCTTTTGCATGTTTCAATTACTATTCCTATGTGAGCATCATTGAAATCATCATGCCTAGCTAAAAGGCATTAAAGAAAAGGGCTTATTGGGAGACAACCCAACACTTTTACTTTCTGTTTTTGTGTGTTCACATGATTAAGCTACCGTGTTAATCATGTTGTCTTTTATTTCAATAAAGTGCCAAGTAAATCGTTTGGGATAGTGTGGATTCTTGCTTGTTTGATTATGTGCAAAAACAGAAAGTTTTGCATCCAATATATGAATTCTCCGATTTTACTGGAGCGTCAAAAAATTCTGAAATTTCTACAGAAACTTTATATGTAAATTCCTTGAGTTTTCATAACTTTTCAGAATTTTGAGAGATAGGGAAGTATGGTTGCACTATAGATCTTCAGAGACTGTTCATTTTTTGACAGATTCTGTTTTGCATGCATAGTTTGTTTGTTTTAGTGTTCCGATAGCTTATATTCGGTGGTATAAATTATAGGAATGATGTAATACAGTAGGTATCATGTGGAAACAATTATGAATCTTGTCTTGACAGTACCTAAGTAAATGATCTTTGTTTATTATACTAACCAATCTCACGAAGTTCCGTTAAGTTTTGTGTGATTGAAGTTTTCAAGTTTTGGGCGAGACACCGATATGAGGAGAATAAGGAGTGAAAAGAACCTAAGATTGGGGATGCCCAAGGAACCCCCAAGTTAATATCCAAGGAAGACCGAAGTGCTTAAGCTTGGGGATGCCTCGGAAGGCATCCCCTCTTTCGTCTTCAACACTATCGGTATATCTTACTTGGAGCTATATTTTTATTCGTCACACAATATGTGCTTTGCTTGATTGTCATTATATTTTGTTTCTTATGTTATGTGTTATTTATAATCTTTTTTTTCAATAAAAAGTTCCAAGAATTTCCTTTAGGATGCTTGCATTGCATGTTTTGATATGTGCTGGGTAAAAACAGAAACTTCTGCAGTAGTGTTTGAATTTTCATATTTTACTGGAACGTGGAAAATTTCTGGAACTTTTATAAAGTGTTTTCATAAAAATTTTATATCATGTCCTAACGTTTCATAATAGTTTGAGTTACATAAGTACACTGTTTTCATAAATTGCTACAGACTATTCTGTTTAGACAGATTGCTGTCCATAGTTTCGTTATCTACTTATCCTATAGTTTCCATATCCTATATTTGTTGATATAAATTGTGGAAATGATAGTATACAGTACCTAATTTTTGAAATATATTATGCAACTTGTCTTGACAGTACATAGAGAGTTGATTTATTATTATGTATACTAACCTATCTCACGAGTTCTTTTTGAGTTTTGTGTGGATGAAGTTTTTCGGAATAGGTGAAACCGTGATATGAGAGGATGGAATGAGATACAAAAGCTCAAGCTTGGGGATTCCCAAGGCACCCCAAGTGAATATTTCAATAAGTCTCAAGCATCCAAGCTTGGGGATGCTATGCATCCCACCTCTCTTCATAAAAAATTGTCGGTTAGCCTATGTTGAGCCTAAATTTTTATTCGTTCACATGATGCGTGCTATTATTGGAGTGATATTTTTCTTTTGCTTGATGTTTGAATAAAGTACTTAAGATCTGAAAATATTTATTTAGGGAGAGAGAGTTGTTACATATCTCCTTAATTTTTTGACTACTCATATCCTTTGAGAGTAGCTTTTCATTTGCTTATGTGCTTCACTTATATATTTTGAGCTAGGCAATGTTGCTCTAGTGCTTCACTTATATCTTTTTAGAGCATGTTAGTGTTATATTTTGTATAAATTATAAAACTCTCGTACCTCACTTATATTATTGTGAGAGTTTCTTAAAACAACATGGTAATTTGTTTAGGTTATGAATTTAGTCCTAATATAATGGGCATCCAAGAGGGATATAATAAAAACTTTCATATTAAGTGCATTAAAAATTATGAGAAGTTTGATTCCTTGGATATAGTGTTGAGATAATAGAGATGGTAATATGAGAGTCATGCTAGTGAGTAGTTGTGAATTGTAAGAGATACTTGTGTTAAAGGTTGTGATTCCTGTGGCATGCACATATGGTGAACCGTTATGTAACGAAGTCGGAGCATGATTTGTTTAATGATTGTCGACCTTCGTGTGAGGGTCGGGAGCACGCGACGGTTAACTCTTACCAACCTATCCCCTAGGAGCATGTGTCTAATGCTTTGTTTGATAACTAATAGACTTTTGCAATAAGTATGTGAGTTCTTTATGACTAATGTTGAGTCCATGGATTGTACGCATGCTCACCCTTCCATCTTTGCTAGCCTCTCTAGTACCGCGCAACTTTTGCCGGTACATCAAACCCTCCTTCCTCAGAATAGCCACCATATATTCCTCAAAACAGCCACCATACCTACCTATTATGGCATTTCCATAGCCATTCCGAGATATATTGCCATGCAACTTCCACCGTGTAGTTTTTTTATGACTTGCATCATCACTTTATATTGCATATAGAGTCATATTTTTTCATAGGAATCGAGTTGTAATTTCTTTTTCTTTGAGTTATAAGTAAATAAAAGTGTGATGATATTTCATTAATAGAGCATTGTCCCATGATAGAAAAGGATGATGGAGGATATGACTCCGTCGCAAGTTGGGATGAGTATCCAGAATTTACAAAAAATAAAAGAGGCCAGCGAAGCCCAAATAAAAAATAAAATGAAAGAGGACGAAGAAGTCCACCAAAATAAAAAAATAAAATAAAAAAATAGAAAAAAGAGAGAAAGAAAGAAGGGGCATTTTCTACTACCTTTTTCCACACTTGTGCTCCAAAGTAGCACCATGATTTTCATAATAGAGAGTCTCCTATTTTGTCACTTTCATATAACTAGTGGATATTCATTTTGCATGACCACTTAGTTTTCTTTTTGAGATTTCATACACTTATAGCTCTAAGTGCATATGTTGCATGGCAATCCCTACTCACTCACATTGATATCTATTGATGGGCATCTCTATAGCTCGTTGATACGCCTAGTTGATGTGAGACTATCTTCTCCTTTTTCTCCTTGCACCTATAATGCTATATCCATGGCTCATGCTCATGTATTGCGTGAGAGTTGAAAAGGTTTGAGAACACCAAATGTGTGAAACAATAGCTTGACTTGTTCATCGGGGTTGTGCATGATTTAGACACTTTGTGTAGGGAAGATGGAGCATGTCCAGACCATATTGTTGGAAATATGCCCTAGAGGTAACAAATAAAGTGTTTATTATTGTATTTCCTTGTTCATGATAATCATTTATTATCCATGCTATAATTGTATTAATTGGAAACATGGATACATGTGTGGGTACATAGACAAACACAATGTCCCTAGTATGCCTCTATTGAACTAGCTCGTTGATCGAAAGATGGTTAAGTTTTCCTAGCCATGGACATGAGATGTCATTTGATAACGGGATCACATCATTAGGAGAATGATGTGATGGACAAGACCCAAACTACAAACGTAGCTTATGATCGTGTTAGTTTATTGCTACTGTTTTCTGCATGTCAAGTATATGTTCCTATGACCATGAGATCATGCAACTCATAGATATCGGAGGAGTACCTTGTGTGTATCAAACGTTGCAACGTAACTGGGTGACTATAAAGGTTCTCTACAGGTGTCTTCGAGGGTGTCTGTTGAGTTGGCATGGATCAAGACTGGGATTTGTTACTCCGTGTGATGGAGAGGTATCTCAAGGGCCACTCGGTAATACAACATCACAATAAGCCTTGCAAACAATGTGACTAAGTTTTATTTACGGGATCTTGAATTACGGAATGAGTAAAGAGACTCGACAGTAACGAGGTTGAACTAGGTATGGAGATACCGACGATCGAATCTCAGGCAAGTAACATACCGAAGAACAAAGGGAACATCATACGGGATTAACTGAATCCTTGACAAAGAGGTTCGACCGATAAAGATATTCGTAGAATATGTAGGAACCAATGTGGACATCCAAGTCCCACCATTGGTTATTGACCGTAGAGGTGTCTCGGTCATGTCTACATAGTTCTCGAACCCGCAGGGTATGCACACTTAAGGTTTGGTGACGTTTCAGTAGTATAGAGTTATGTATGGTGGTGAGAGAAGTTTGTTTGGAGTCTCGGATGAGATCCCAGATGTCATGAGGAGCTCCGGAATGGTCCGAAGGTAAAGATTCATATATAGGAAGTCCTTTTTTGGTCGCCGGAAAAGTTCCGGGCTTATCGGTAGTGTACCGGGAGTGCCGGTAGTGTACCGGGAGACCTCCGGGAGGGGTATTTCGACCCAAGAGGCTTAATGGGATGTGGTAAAGTAATAACCAGCCCTTAGTGGGCTGGTGGAACAACCACAATAGGCCCATGTGGTTGGAAGAAAGAAACCCAAAGGAAAAAGGTGGAAAAAAGGCAAAAAGGAGGAATCCTAGTCCTACTAGGAGTGGAGGAGGAGAGTCCTCCTCCACCTCCCACTTCGACCGAAGCCTCCAAGGCTTGGAGGCAAGTCTTCCTCTCCTCTCCCCTCCCTCCTATATATATACTAGTGGATTTCTAGGGTTTTGCACTAGTTTTCTTAGCTACGTGCAACCCTAATCTCTAGTGCATAGTTTCTCCTCTAGATAGGTTTTCTGCAGTGCTTAGGCGAAGCCCTGCCGGAATTGCTCCACCACCATCGCCGGAGCGCCGTCAGGATGCCAGAGAATTCTTCTTCCTCTCCACTCCCTCTTGCTGGATCAAGACGGTGGAGATCGTCATCAAGCTGTACGTGTGGTGAACGCCGAGGTGCCGTCCGTTCGGTGCTAGATCGGAAGGATCGTGATCAAGTTCGTGGGAAGGATCGTGATCGGATCGCGGGACGGATCATGATTGGATTGCGGGACGGATCGTGATTGGATCGCCGGACGCACAGCGATTTGGATCGCGAAGACGTTCGACTACACCAACCGCATTTCTTAATGCTTCCTGCTTAGCGCTATGTAATGCTTTACTTTATCGCTAAACGGTAGCAATAGTAGTAGAAGCATAGTGGGCGCGACAACCCCGATGGTGACAAGTTGATGGAGATCATGGTGTCATGCCGGTGCTTTCATGATGGAGATCAAAAGCACAAGTTCATGGCCATATCATGTCACTTATGAATTGCATGTGATGTTAATCCTTTTATGCACCTTGTTTTGCTTAGTATGATGGTAGCATTATAAGGTGATCCCTCACTTAAATTTCAACATAAATTGTGTTCTCCTCGAGTGTGCACCGTTGCGAAAGTTCGTCGTGTTGAGACACCACATGATGATCGGGTGTGATAGACTCTACGTTCACATACAACTGGTGCAAGCCAGTGTTGCACGCGTAGAACACTCGGGTTAAACTTGACGAGCCTAGCATGTACAGACATGGCCTCGGAACACAAGAGACCGAAAGGTCGAACATGAATCATATAGTAGATATGATCAACATAATGATGTTCACCATTGAAGCCACCTCAACTCACGTGATGATCGGACTTGAGTTGGTAGATTTGGATCCTGTGACACTCAGATGACCTGAGGGATGTCAATTTGAGTGGGAGCTTTAGTAATTTTATTAACTAAACTCATTATCTTGAACAATAGTCTAAGTAAACTTTCCATATTTATGTTGTAGATCAATGGCTCGCGCAGTAGCACCCCTGAATTTTAATGCGTTCCTAGAGAATGCTAAGTTGAAAGATGATGGAAGTAACTTTGTTGACTGGGCCCGTAATCTGAGCATTATCCTCACGGCTTCCCAGAAATCATATGTCCTTGATGCACCGCTTGGTGACCAACCAAAAGACATGACCTCCGAAGACGTTAAGAACGCTTGGGAGGCACGTACTGGAGATTACTCAATAGTTCAGTGTGCAATATTGTATGGCTTAGAACCGGGACTTCAAAGACGTTTTGAACGTCTTGGAGCATATGAGATGTTCCAGGAGTTGAATTTTATCTTTCAGAAGAACACCCGGATCGAGAGGTATGAAACCTCCGATAAGTTCTATGCTTGCAAGATGGAGGAGAACGGGTCTATCAGTGAACATATACTCAGAATGTCTGGGTATTCAACTCATCTAGCGGAGTTAGGAATTTCCCTTCCGCCAGAGGCGATCACTGATAGAGTTCTTCAATCACTGCCACCTAGTTACAAGAGCTTTGTGATGAACTATAACATGCACGGGATGAACAAGTCAGTCGCTGAGCTGTTTGCGATGCTAAAAGTCGCTGAGTCTAAAATCCAGAAAGAACATCAAGTGTTGATGGTTAATAAAACCACTAGTTGCAAGAAAAATCGCAAAGTCAAGGGCAAGGGCAAGAAGGGTAAAACCAACAAGGATGGCAAAGTAGTTGCTACTCCTGTAAAGAAGCCCAAGCATGGACCCAAGCCAGAAACTGAGTGCTTTCATTGCAAGGGAACTGGTCACTACAAGCGGAACTGCCCTAAGTACCTGGCTGACAAGAAGGCGGCCAATGACAAACAAGGTATATATGATATACATGTTATTGATGTGTACCTTACTAGCTCTCGTAGTAGTGCCTGGGTATTTGATACCGGTTTGGTTGCTCACATTTGCAACTCAAAGTAGGAACTACGGAATAAACGAAGGCTGGCAAAGGACGAAGTGACGATGCGCGTGGGAAATGGTTCCAAGGTTGATGTGATCGCCGTCGGCACGCTCTCTCTTCGATTACCATCGGGATTAGTGATGAACCTGAATAATTGTTATTTAGTGCCTGCGTTAAGCATGAACATTATATCTGGATCTTGTTTATTGCGAGACGGTTACTCATTTAAATTAGAGAATAAAGGTTGTTCTATTTATATGAGTAATATCTGTTATGGTCATGCACCCAATGTTGGGGGTTTATTCATATTGAATCTTGATAGTGATGACACACATGTTCATAACATTGATGCCAAAAGATGTAGAGTTGATAATAATAGTACCTCTTTCTTGTGGCACTACCGTTTAGGTCATATTGGTGTAAAACACATGAGGAAGCTCCATGCTGATGGACTTTTGGAGTCACTTGATTTGAATCACTTGACACATGTGAACCATGCCTCATGGGCAAGATGACTAAAATGCCATTCTCTGGAACAATGGAACGGGCGAGTGACTTATTGGAAATCATACATACTGATGTGTGCGGTCCAATGAATGTTACAGCGCGTGGTGGATATCGTTATTTTCTCACCTTCACTGATGACTTAAGCAGATATGGGTATATTTACTTAATGAAACACAAGTCTGAAACGTTTGAAAAGTTCAAGCAATTTTAGAGTGAAGTTGAGAATCATCGTAACAGAAGATTAAGTTCCTGCGATCTGATCGAGGAGGTGAATATCTGAGTTATGAGTTTGGCAGTCACTTAAGATAGTTGGGAATTGTTTCACAGTTGACACCGCTCGGAACACCACAACGTAATGGTGTGTCCGAACGTCGTAATCGAACCTTATTAGATATGGTGCGTTCTATGATGTCTCTTGCTGATTTGCCACTATCGTTTTGGGGTTATGCATTAGAGACAACTGCATTCACTTTAAATAGGGCACCATCAAAATCCGTTGAGACGACACCATATGATCTGTGGTTTGGAAAGAAGCCAAAGTTGTCGTTTCTTAAAGTTTGGGGATGTGATGCTTATGTCAAAAACCTTCCTCCTGAAAAGCTGGAACCCAAAGCGGAGAAATGCCTCGTCATAGGATACCCAAAAGAGACAGTCGGGTATACCTTCTATCTCAGATCCGAAGGCAAAGTGTTTGTCGCTAAGAACGGAACATTTCTTGAGAAAGAGTTTCTCTCGAAAGAATTGAGTGGGAGGAAAATAGAGCTTGATGAGGTTATTGAACCTTTACTTCAACCAGAAAGTAGCACAACACAGAAAGATGTTTCTATGGAACCTACGACGGTAGAAGAGGAAGTTAATGATGATGATCATGAAGCTTGGGATCAAGCTGCTATTGAACCTCATAGGTCGACAAGGCCGCGTACTACCCCTGAGTGGTATGGCAACCCTGTCTTGGGGGTCATGTTGTTGGACAACAATGAACCTACGAGCTATGGAGGAGAAGTGATGGGCCCGGATTCCGAGAAATGGTTAGAGGCCATGAAATCCGAGATGTGATCAATGTATGAAAACAAAGTATGGACTTTGGAAGTATTACCTGAAGGGCGAAAGGCCATTCAGAACAAATGGATCTTTAAGAAGAAGACAGACGCGGACGGTAACGTCACCATCCATAAAGCTCGACTTGTGGCAAAGGGTTTTTCATAAGTTCAAGGAGTTGACTACGATGAGACTTTCTCACCCATAGCGATGCTTAAGTCTGTCAGAATCATGTTAGCAATAGCTGCTTATTTCGACTATGAAATTTGGCGGATGGATGTCAAAACAGCGTTCCTCAACGGTTTCCTTGAGGAAGAGTTGTATATGATGCAACCCGAAGGTTTTGTCGATCCAGAGAATGCTGACAAAGTTTGCAAACACCAGCGATCCATTTATGGACTGGTGCAAGCATGTCGGAGTTGGAATAAGCGCTTTGATGAGGTGATCAAAGCGTCTGAGTTTATAGTATTTTATGGAGAAGCTTGTATTTACAAGAAAGTGAGTGGGAGCTCTATAGCGTTTCTAGTATTATATGTGGATGACATATTCCTGATTGGAAACAATATAGAAATGCTAGAAAACGTGAAGGTATATTTGAACAAGAGTTTTTCAATGAAGGACCTAGGAGAAGCTGCTTTTCATATTAGGCATTAGAGATAGATCGAGATGCTTAATAGCACTTTCACAGAGCACATACCTTGATAAAGTTTTGAAGAAGTTCAAAATGGAACAATCCAAGAAGGGGTTCTTGCCTGTGTTACAAGGTGTCAAGTTGAGTAAGACTCAATGCCAGTGGCTGCAAAAGATAGAGAAAAGATGAGTGTCATCCCCTATGCTTCAGCCATAGGCTCTATCATGTATGCAATGCTGTGCACAAGACCCGATGTCAGCCTTGCCATAAGTATGGCCGGAAGGTTTCAAAGTGATCCTGGAATGGAGCACTGGCAAGCGGTCAAGAATATCCTTAAGTACCTGAAAAGGACTAAGGAAATGTTTCTCATTTATGGAGGTGAAGAAGAGCTCGTCGTAAAGGGTTACGTCGATACAAGCTTTGACACTGATCCGGATGACTCTAAGTCGCAAACCGGATATGTATTTATTCTTAACGAGGGAGCAGTAAGCTGGTGCAGTTCCAATCAAAGCGTGGTAGCTGATTCTACGTGCGAAGCGGAATACATCGCAGCCTCGGAGGCGACAAAGGAAGGTGTCTGGATGAAGCAGTTCATGACAGATCTTGGAGTAGTGCCCAATGCACCGAATCCAATGAACCTGTTCTGTGACAACACTGGTGCCATTGCTCTGGCCAAGTAACCAAGGTTTCACAAGAGGACCAGACACATAAAGTGACGCTTCAACTCCATCCGCGATTACATCATGGAGAAAGACATAAATATTTGCAAAGTGCACACGGATCTGAATGTTGCAGACCCGTTGACTAAACCTCTTCCAAGGGCTAAACATGATCAACACCAGAACTGCATGGGTGTTCGATTCATTACAATGTAAATCACATAGTGATGTGAACTAGATTATTGACTCTAGTGCAAGTGGGAGACTGTTGGAAATATGCCCTAGAGGCAATAAATAAAGTGTTTATTATTGTATTTCGTTTTTCATGATAATCGTTTATTATCCCTGCTATAATTGTATTAATTGGAAACATGGATACATTTGTGGGTACATAGACAAACACAATGTCCCTAGTATGCCTCTAGTGAACTAGCTCGTCAATCGAAAGATTGTTAAGGTTTCCTAGCCATGGACATGAGATGTCATTTGATAACGGGATCACATCATTAGGAGAATGATGTGATGGACAAGACCCAAACTACAAACGTAGCTTATGATCGTGTCAGTTTATTGCTATTGTTTTCTGCATGTCAAGTATATGTTTCTATGACCATGCGATCATGCAACTCACAGATATCGGAGGAGTACCTTGTGTGTATCAAACATCGCAACGTAATTGGGTGACTATAAAGGTGCTCTACAGGTGTCTCCGAGGGTGTCTGTTGAGTTGGCATGGACCAAGCAGATTGGGATTTGTTACTCCGTGTGACGGACAGGTATCTCAGGGTCCACTCGGTAATACAACATCACAATAAGCCTTGCAAGCAATGTGACTAAGTGTTAGTTACAGGATCTTGTATTACAAAACGAGTAAGAAGACTTGCCAGTAACGAGGTTGAACTAGGTATGGAGATACCGACGATCGAATCTCGGGCAAGTAACATACCGAAGAACAAAGGGAACATCATACGGGATTAACCGAATCCTTGACACAGAGGTTCGACCGATAAAGATCTTTGCAGAATATGTAGGAACCAATGTGGACATCTAGGTACCGCCATTGGTTATTGACCGTAGAGGTGTCTCGGTCATGTCCACATAGTTCTCGAACCCGCAGGGTCTGCACACTTAAGGTTTGGTGATGTTTCGGTAGTATAGAGTTACGTATGGTGGTGACTGAAGTTTTTTTGGAGTCCCGGATGAGATCCCAGACATCACGAGGAGCTCCGGAATGGTCCGGAGGTAAAGATTCATATATAGGAAGTCCTGTTTTGGTTTCTGGAAAAGTTCCATGCTTATCGGTAGTGTACTGGGAGTGCCGGTAGTGTACCGGGAGACCTCCAGGAGGGGTATTTCGACCCAAGAGGCTTAATGGGCTGTGGGAAAGTAATAACCAGCCCTTAGTGGGCTGGTGGAACAACCACAATAGTCCCATGTGGCTGGAAGAAAGAAACCCAAAGGAAAAAGGTGGAAAAAAGGCAAAAAGGAGGAATCCTAGTCCTACTAGGAGTGGAGGAGGAGAGTCCTCCTCCACCTCCCACTTCGGCCGAAGCCTCCAAGGCTTGGAGGCAAGTATGCCTCTCCTCTTCCCTCCCTCCTATATATACTAGTGGATTTCTAGGATTTTGCACTAGTTTTTTTAGCCACATGCAACCCTAATCTCTAGTGCATAGTTTCTCCTCTAGATAGGTTTTCTGCAGTGCTTAGGCGAAGCCCTGCCGGAATTGCTCCACCACCATCACCGAAGCGCTGTCAGGCTGCCGGAGAAATATTGTTCCTCTCCACTCCCTCTTGCTGGATCAAGACGGTGGAGATCGTCATCAAGCTGTACGCGTGCTGAACGCGGAGGTGCCGTCCGTTCGGTGCTAGATCGGGAGAATCGTGATCAAGTTCGTGGGACGGATCGTGATCGGACTGCGGGACGGATCGTGATTGGATTGCAGGACGGATCGTGATTGGATCGCGGGACGCACGGCGATTTGGATCGCGAAGACGTTCGACTACTCCAACCGCGTTTCTTAACGCTTCCTGCTTAGCGATCTACAAGGGTATGTAGATCCACTCTCCCTCTCATAGATGCTCATCACCATGGATAGATCTGCATGTGCGTAGGAATTTTTTTGTTTCCCATGCAACGTTCCCCAACACATATGATTTTGTAGGGATAACTTTCTAAGTCCATGTTATTTCGAAAGGACACGACTACCTTGTTGGTGTGCTTGAAGTATTACTGTTTTTATGTCAATAATAGACTATTGTTTTGAATCTTACGGATCTGAATATTCATGCCACAATAAATAATATTACATGGATAATATGTTAGGCAACATTCCACATCAAAAATTCTGGTTTTATCATTTACCTACTCGAGGACGAGCAGGAATTAAGTTTGGGGATGCTAATATGTCTCCAACGTATCTATAATTTTGCTTGTTCCATGATGTTATATTATCATTCTTGGATGTTTTACAATCATGTTACCACAACTTTATATTATTTTTGGGATAACCTATTAACCCAGAGCCAAGTGACAGTTTCTGTTTTTTCCTTGTTTTTGAGTTTTATAGAAAAGGAATATCAAAGGAGTCCAAACGGAATAAAAATTTATGGTGATTTTTTGGACCAGAAGAGACCCACGAAGCATCGGAGTTGGGCCAAAAGACCCACGAGGCAGTCACAAGCCTCAGGGGCATGACCACCCCCCTGGTCACGCCTTGCAAACTTGTGACTCCCTCGTGGACCATCTTGACTTATTTCCACCGCTATAACTTCCTATAAATACAAAAAAAAACCAACACAGAACCTAGATTGGGAGTTCCACGCTGCAAACCTCCAGAGCGATGAAAAAACAATTGGGAGCCTGTTCCGGCACCCTGTGGAGGGGGATACCATCACAGGAGGCCATCTTCATCATCCCGGCGGTCTCCATGATGAGGAGGGAGTAGTTCACCCTCGGGGCTAAGGGTATGTACTAGTAGCTATGTGTTTGATCTCTCTCTCCCGTGTTCTTGAGATGGCACGATCTTGATGTATCATGAGATTTATTGACAGATTCAGTCATATGGAGTTTTCCCCTCTCTATCTTGTTGTGGTGAATTTAGTTTACCCTTTGAAGTTATCTTATCGTATTGAGTCTTTAAGGATTTGGGAACACTTTATGTATGTCTTGCGATGGGATATCTGTGGTGACAATGGGATGTTTTGTTGATTCACTTGATGTATGTTTTGGTGATCAAATTGCGGGTTTCGTGACCTTGGGAATCTATGAAGAGGGGTTGGCACATGTTCTCGTCTTGACTTTCTGGTAGAAACTTTGGGACACTCTTTGAAGTTATTTTTGTTGGATTGAATATAATGAATCTGAAATTATATGATGCATATCGTATAATCAAGCCCACGGGTAATCGATGTGATGTTGGGGTATCTAGGTGACATTAGGGTTTTGGTTGATGTGTGTCTTAAGGTGTTATTTTAGTACGAATTCTAGGGCTGTTTTTGACACTTATAGGGATAGCTCATAAGATTGATCGGAAACGATAACTTTGAGGTGGTTTCGTACCCTACAATAATTTCTTCGTTAGTTCTCCACTATTTGTGACTTTGGAGTGAACTCTTTGTCGCACGAGAGGTATTTACAGACGATTCAACTATGCCAATATTGTTAAGAGAAATTGCACTAGTGAAAGTATGAACCCTAGGCCTTGTTTTCAAGCATTGCAATACCAGTTGTGCTCACTTTTACCATTAGTTACCTTGCTATTTTTATATTTTCATATTACAAAACCAATATCTACCATCCATATTACAGTTGTATCACCATCTCTTCGCCAAACTAGTGCACCTATACAATTTACCATTATATTGGGTGTGTTGGGGACACAGGAGACTCTTTGTTATTTGGTTGCAGGGTTGTTCAAAAGAGACCATCTTCTTCCTACACCTCCCATGGATTAATAAACCTTAGGTAATCCACTTGAGGGAAAATTTCCGTTGTCCTACAAAACTCTGCACTTGGAGGCCCAACACGAGTCTACAAGAAGAAGGTTGTGTAGTAGACATCAGAAATCATGATGCAAAAAGGCCGTATCAGCCATATATGGTGGAGGCACTCTGATAAGTTCAGATGCGTGGTGATGACTACTCGATAGTTTAGTGCATCATATTGTACATCTTAGAATCGGGGCATCAAAAGCGTTTTGAACGCCATGGAGCATATGATATGTTACAAGAGTTGGAATTCGTATTTCAAGCAAATGCCCGAATCGAGAGGTATGAGACCTCTGAGAAGTTCTTCGGCAGCAAGATGGAAGAGAATAGTTCTGTAAGTGAGCACCTACTTAGAATGTTTGGCTACTACAACCGTTTGACTAATTTGGGAGTTCAACTTCCGCCTGAAACGGTCACTGACAGAATTCTCCAGTTACTGCCACCTAGCTAAAAGGCTTTGTGATGAACTATAATATGCAAGGGATGAACAAGTCAGTCTCTGAGATGTTCGCGATGCTAAAAGTCACGGAAGTAGAAATCAAGAAGGAGCATCAAGTGTTGATTGTTAATAAAACTACTAGTTTCAAAAAAGTCCAGGAAAAAAGGGAAACATCAAGAAGGGTGGCAAGCCAGTTGTCGCTCCCTGTGACATCCCAAGTGATGTCCCTACCTTATTTGGCTTGTAACCCCATGTATGAACCTTGTGTCATGAGCTATGAGATGTATGTTGATCCTTGTCATTCATGTGTTTTGCATTCAAGCATCATCATGCATCATTCCCATTTCATTCTTTTCTTGCCATGTGACTTTGCAAGTGCCTTGGTATGATGTGAGATGGTGGTGTTCGTTTGATTTGTGATGTGGAAGATGTTTGTGTGTGGTTGGTTCCATGTGTGCTCCTCTTCTTATTCTTCCCCTCTCTTTTCTCCTTCACATCCCCTCTCATCTTTCCCCCTCTCTTCATATTTATTTTATGAGCAGAGTTATTGCCTATTTAAATTGTTTAAAAATGTTCATGAGGTAGCCCCAAATATTCGATGATTTGTGGTTATGTTTGGTTGGATGTTTGGGGGTTAATTGTAATTGTGATTTTATTTAAACAGGAGCTGCCATTTTAAATATTAAATAAATTACTTGTTTTATAAATAAACTTAATATTTTTAATAAAAGGTGCACATTATTTCCTCCTCAAAATTATTTCTGTTTTGCTCAAAACCCTTTTAAATTGCTCTCGGGATTTATGTTGGGGTGGCTGGTTTTATTAAATGGGAAAATAACCTTTGCTTTTCTCTGTTTTAGTTGAGAGAGATTGAGAGGGAGAGAGTGGGCCGCGGCCCAGCCCACGTGAGCAGGGACGGCTACCTGCTCCGTCTCCCACCTCCGTCAGGCGCAGAGAGAGCAGAGAGCAGAGAGCAGCGTCGTCGTCACCGTTAGCCGTTCACAGACATCGAGGCCCCCCCTCCTATTTATGCCTGGGCGTCCGTGCCTCCCTCTAGGGTTTCTCCTTGCCGCCACCGCTTCCCCCTCTCCTTCTTCATCCTTCCTCCCCCTTCTCTATCAGAGAGAACAAGGCGCCTGTAAGTTTCAGAGAAGTTCAGAGGCGTGGGTGCTCGTCGTCGTCGTTGCCTCCGACGACCTCGTCCCCGCTGGTGATGGCGTGGAGCTCGCCGCTGCCTTCCGTGTTCCGTTCCCGGCGCTAGAAGTCCTCGGGAGGCCTTCTTCTTCTTCCTCCTCATCGCCGGATCATTGCCGGACCTTCTTCCTCTCTGCACGCGTCGTCCCCGCCTCTCCTTCCCCTTCGTCGTCGCCGCTCGCGTCCCCGTGTCTCCGTGAGACCCTCGATGAGCAACCCGTCCTCGCTGTCCCCTCTCCTCGTTGTAAGTCATAGGCTCATCGCCATAGTGCCATCGCGCCGCTCGAAAGCCCCGAGCTTGAGCAAGCCTCCGGTCCCCCTCGCCGCGAGATGAGGTGAGGGATGGAGCCCCCGTAGCTTCCTCTTTCGATTCTGTCACTCCCTGTCGCCGGAGACCCCTTGCATCGCCGGGGATCGCCGTTGCCCTGCCGCTGTCACTGCCGCTGTTTCTCTGTCCATGTGTGCGAGTGTTGGGTTTCAGTTTTGTCAAATGGTATTAGTGTGTGTGTGTATTAGAGCGTCGAGCCCCCTCCTCTGTTACGAGCCGGCTCGATAGCGTAGTGGTGTGGTGCGCGTGTCTTCGACCCAGAGGTCAGGGGTTTGACCCCTGAACCTCCCCTTTTTTTCTTTTGTTTTATTTTCTTTTCTTCTTTGTTTTTATTTTATCTTGCTTTACATACATGTGTGTGTGTGCATTTCCAGCATGTACATGTGTGTGTTTTCTTTTCCATGTGAGTGTGTGTGTGCACATGTGTATGGTTGTGTGTGTAAGCACAAGTGGCATGTATACCCATGTATGCATTCACATGAGTGTGAGTGAGGTGTGTGTTTTGCCATGTGAGTGTAGAGTGCATGATGGTGAGTTGTGGGTGTGTGTGTATGCTATGCATACATACCTACATGTGTGTGAGCATGTGGGTATGTGGTGCACCATGCATGACACATGTGTGTGTGCTCTTTGCACACCTATGCATGTGTGTGTTTTTGTGGGTGTGTATATGTATGAGTTATATATACACACACATGCTTGAGTATGGTGTGCTGGTGTGTGTAGGTGTAGTGAGAGGTGTGTGTATGTTATACATACACCCACATGTGCATGTGAGTAGATGGTCATGTGTATATGTGCATGTATATCTCTTCTAGCTTGTTTTCTTTTCTTGTTCTTGATGCTATGCTATTCCTAAGTACCTTATTAATGCCTCTTTACCTTTCCCATCACGTTTCCAATAGAGGGCATGCCATTTTGGCCTCTTACATAAGTGTGTGCATGTGTCATAAGTCCCTCGTGACTTATAGGGGTCAATTTCGACCTAGGATTACTCCCTATTGCTCTAAGCAAGTATAGGGGTATGAGTAATGCATTTGGGGTAGAATCAACCCAGGAATGCATCTGTGAAGTCAGATTTGACTTTGGGGCAACTTCACAAAAACTGCATTTTATGCTGTGATGCCCTTTTGTCCATTTCATATGATTTAATCTATGTATGATTTTAAGCTCTTGCCAACATGGAAGTGGTAGTTGAAGTTGCTGGAAATGTCCTAGTATTTTCTTTATTTGCGCTAAGTCACCAGATAAGTGCGAACCATGCTGTTTAGTAAGCAACTTTATGTTTCTGTTCAACTTGCTTAAATAATGACAAAGTCTGGGAGTTCTGCTGTTATTGTTTTGCCATGAAGAGTGGGTAGTAACTAGTGATGTGATTCGATTTTGCTCATGCCCAGTGTTCGTTATTTGTAGTGGATATTATCATCTACCTTCATGTTAATTGTCATGCCAATAGGAGCTTTCTAGCATATTTAACCTGTGCTGTCAACTTGCTACTTTATTAACTCAGATTCCAGAAAACTGGAATTTTCACTAAGTCCCAGAAAACTGTTTCATCATGCCAACTTGATTGCTTCTTGCTAATTGATGTGTGGCTCCTTTGTTGGTGGTATAATTGAATGAATTGTTGTGTGTGTTGAGTAGATTCTGTAGATGTCTTGTTTGTGGCTGTAGGCTTCCTGTAGCTCCAGAGGTGAGCTGTAGAAGTTGCTATGTTGCTGTTTAGTGGCAGATTTATTGTTTTATTGTTTTGTGGCTTGTGGGAGCTATGCTCCATGGAATTGATTGATTATTGAGTCTATTGTGATTGATTTTTCATCACCTGTCCAGTTGATGCCTTGGAATGCCAAGAATCAGCCCATGGCTTGGTGATCTTGTGATATTGCATCCGTACCTTGTCGTGAGCGTATCGTGAGAACCATAACTCCGTTTCTTGCGATCTTTATATGCATTTTTTATCGATTTTGCATGCTTCATCCATATTTGCCATGTACATGCATGCCTAAATAACTTAACATGAGGTTCTGTCCAGATTCACTAATACACAAACTTTGCATGTGAAACTTGACTAGTTTGTGGTTGCCATGTTATAATTCTTCTTAAATGATCATGCATCATTTTGATTGTGCATTGCACCTTGGTTGGATGTTTATTTTTTCTGCTTCTCTTGGGTAGGCGCGAGTGTTGATACTGAGTACGAGGACCCAGGAGAGTACCACTACAAGGATCCCATTACTTGTTCCGCTGAAGAACCAATAGGCAAGATGATCGTACCCGGATCCCGATACTATTTTTGCTTGCTAGTTTCTCGCTCTTATCGTTACAATTGCTCTACCTACCACCTGATATCAGCCCCCATGTTGGCATGACAGCCTCTAACTTCCACATCCTAGCAAACCTTTGTTTGGTGAAGTTACCGCTGCTCAGCCCCTCTTATAGCATTTTAGTTGCAGGTGCAGGTTGTTCCATGTGATAACATGGATTGCATATCACAAAAAATTCTGTTATTTAATTTAATGCACATATATATCTTGGTATTGGTGGAAGGCTTGGTGTTTTGCTAAGTCCTTTGTTCCGCTATTACCGCCATTAGTTCCTTGTTACCGGTGTTATGTTTCCATACTTTGCGCTCCTATCATGCTCGGGGTTGTTATGGGGACCCCCTTGTTTATTCGGTTGAGATTAAAACTTTTCCGACAAGACCCAACATTGGTACTACATTCGCTAACAACTTAATAAAATTGCATAGGGTCTTACAAACCCGTGGATAATTTTATCAACCCCCGGGCCAGTGCTCCTCATGAGTGTTGGTCCAAACTAGAGCACTGTGCGGGGCCAACCCAGGGAAACTTGGGAGATTTCTATCAGGCCTCCGTACGCGTCGCTTATCCGTCGTGTTCTGAGAACGAGATACGCGGCTCTTATCGGGTTCGTCGACACGTCGGGTGGTCTTGCTGGATTTGTTTTACCTTTATCGAATGTCTTGCGTGAGGACTCTGGCTTTCTTCAGGTTTTCTCGAAGTGTTGGAATTCCTTTGGAATTACCGATGAAGACCACGAGATCCGTGGTCGAGGAATTCTCGTGGAGTGTGGTTATTTGTGATGGACTAGTTGGAGCACCCCTGCAGGGTTAAATCTTTCGGAAAGCCGTGCCCGCGGTTATGTGGCAACTTGGATATTTGTTTAACACCCGGTTATAGCAAACTTGAAGTAAACTCTAATTAAAATACATCAACTGTGTGAGTAACCGTGATCGTCTCGGCTCATGAACATGATCCGAGAGACAACATGGTGGGGTTATGATTGACGTAAGTAAGTGTTCAGGATCTCATAGAGATCATACTAGATTCGGTCGTTCTTCGTAGGCCACTCATATTATTTCATGTTGGGTCAGCTAGCCACCATATATGCTTAGTGCTGCTGCAAACTAAACACTACCCCTTCCAAACCTTTAAGCTTGAATAGTCTCGGTACCCGGGCACATGATAGCTGAGTCCTCTGTGGCTCACAGTTTACTACAACACTCCAGGTACAGGTGCAGATGAGTACGTGTAGGATGATCTTACCTAGATCTAGTGGGAGTATGACGAGGAAAGTGGCAGGATGTACGTGACGTATCCGGATGAGTAGAGGACCTGGTCATGATCTTTGGGGCAACGAGATAGTTTCATTTGGATCTATTGTTATCATTTGATTTCGTCCGTAGCCGGACCCTGTTTTCATCTTGATAATTGAACTCTGAGTGGAATTGTAATTTAGCATGTGGCGAGTGTAAGCCAACTTGTATAGTCATCTCTTCTGTAATGTATGATGCAATGTTACTATACTTGCTAACAACAAAATGCGCCTCTATCCCTTGCGAGGCCCTCGTGTCTTAAAATGGATAGGCGCGCATATTGGGCGTGACACTCCCATGAAGAAACCCAAGGCTGGACCCAAGCCTGAGATTGAGTGCTTCTATTGCAAGGGGACTTGCCACTGGAAGTAGAATTGCCCCAAGTACGTGGCTGATAAGAAGGCTGGCAACGTCAAGAAAGGTATATTTGATATACATGTTATTGATGTGTACCTCACTAGTTATCGTATTAGAGCCTGGGTATTCGATACGTGTTCGGTTGCTCATATTTGTAACTCGAAACAGAAACTACGGAATAAACGGAGGCTGGCGAGGGATGAAGTGACGATGCACGTAGGAAATGGTTCCAAGGTTGATGTGATCGCCGTCAGCCCGCTCGCTCTTCAATTATCATCAGGATTAGTACTAAACCTAAATAATAGTTATTTGGTGCCTGCATTGACCATTAATATTATATCTGGATCTTGTTTATTGCAAGACGGTTATTCATTTAAATCAGAGAATGATGGTTATTATATTTATATGAGTAACATATTTTATGGTCATTCACCCAATGTGAATGGTTTATTCTTGTTCAATCTCAATAGTAGTGATAAACACATTTATAACATTGATGCAAAAAGATGCAAAGTTAATAATGATAATACCACTTTCTTGTGGCAATGCAACTTAGGTCATATTGGTGTAAAACGCATGAGGAAGCTCCATGTTGATGGACTTTTGCAATCACTCGATTTTGAATCGCTTGATACATGCGAACCATGCCTCTTAGGAAAGATGACTAAAACACCATTCTCCGGTACAATGGAGCAGGAAGTGACTTGCTGGAAATCATACATACTGATGTGTGTGGTCCGATGAGTGTAGAGGCGCGTGGTGGATATCATTATTTTCTTACCTTCAGTGATGATTTGTGTAGATATGGGTATATTTACTTAATGAAACACAAGTGTGAAACGTTTCCAAAATTCAAGCAATTTTATAGTGAAATAGAGAATTATTGTAACAAGAAGATTAAATTTGTATAATTTGATCGTGGTGGAGAATATTCGAGTTATGAGTTTGACATGCATTTGAAATAGAGTGGAATCATTTCACTGCTTACGCCCCTGGAACACCACAACGTAATGGTGTGTCCGAGCATCGTAATCGTACTCTATTGGATATGGTGCGATCTATGATGTCTCTCACTGACCTTTCACTATCATTTTGGGGCTATGAATTAAATATAGCTGCATTCACTTTAAATATGGCACCATCAAAGTCTGTTGAGATGACACCATATGAATTATGGTTTGGCAGGAAACCTAAGCTGGCGTTTCTTAAAGTTTTGGGATGCGATGCTTATGTGAAAAGGCTTCAACCTGATAAGCTTGAACCCGAAGGAGACAAGTGCGTCTTCATAGGATACCCTAAGGAAACAGTTGGGTATACCTTCTATCTCAGATCCAAGGGCAAAGTGTTTGTTGCTAAAAACGGGTCCTTTCTCAAGAAAGTGATTCTCTCAAAAGAATTGAGTGGGAGGAAAGTATAACTTGATGAAGTTGTTGAACCGTCACTTCAGTTGGATGGTAGCACGACGCGAAAAGATGTTTCCGCGGCACCTCCACCAAATGATGTGGAAGCAAATGATGATGATCATGAAGCTTCAGATGAAGTTACTAACAAACCTCATAGGTCAATAAGGAGTCGTTCCTATTGGAAATATGCCCTCGAGGCAATAATAAATTGGCTATTGTCATATTTCCTTATTCTTGATAATCATTTATTATCCTTGCTACAATTGTATTGATCGAAAACTCATATACATGTGTGGATACATAGACAACAACATGTCCTTGGTATGCCTCTAATAGACTAGCTCGTTGATTAAAGATGGTTAAGGTTTCCTAGCCATGGGCATGAGATGTTATTTGATAATGGGATCACATCATTAGGAGAATGATGTGATGGACAAAGACGCAAACTATTAACATAGCATATGATCGTGCCAGTTTATTGCTATAGTTTTCTGCATGTCAAGTATTTGTTCCTATGACCATGACATCATGCAACTCACTGACACCGAAGGAGCACTTTGTGTGTATCAAATGTTGCAACGTAACTGTGTGACTATAAAGGTCCTCTATAGGTATCTCTGAGGGTGTATGTTGGGTTGGCATGGATCAAGACTAGGATTTGTTACTCCGTGTGACAAAGAGGTATCTCAGGGCCCACTCGGTAATACAACGTCACAATAAGTCTTGCAAGCAATGTGACTAAGTGTTAGAGACGGGATCTTGTATTACGGAACGAGTAAAGAGACTTGCCTGTAACAATATTGGACTAGGTATGGAGATGCCGACGATCGAATCTCGGGCAAGTAACATACCGAAGAACAAAGGGAACAACATACGGGATTAACTGAATCCTTGACATAGAGGTTCAACCGATAAAGATCTTCGTAGAACATGGAGGAACAAATATGGCCATCTAGGTCCCGCTATTGTTTATTGACCATAGAGGTGTCTCGGTCATGTCTACATAGTTCTCGAACCCGCAGGGTCTACACACTTAAGGTTTTGTGACGTTTCAGTAGTATAGAGTTATGTATGGTGGTGACCGAAGGAGGAAAAAATCCAAAGGTGGAGAGGTGGAAAGAGTTTCCAAGTGGAATGGAGGAATCCTACTCCTAATAGGATTGGAGTAGGACTCCTCCACCTCCAATTTCAGCCAACTCTTGAGGGTTTGAGGCTGCCTCCTCCCCTCCCTCCCTCCTATATATACTAGAGGATTTAGAGGGCAAAGCTAACCCTAATTTCCATGTGCTACTCTTTCCTCTAGATCGTAGTTTCTCCTCTAGATCGTTTCAACGCTGTTTAGGCGAAGCCCTGCTAGAATTATTCCACCACTATTGCTGCCACGCCGTCGCGCTCCCGGAGAACTCATCTACCTCTCCGCTCCCTCTTGCTGGATCAAGAAGGCGGAGATCATCATCCAGATGTACGTGTGCTGAACGCGGAGGTGCCGTCCATTCGGCGCTAGATCGGAAGAACCGTGATCAAGATCACGAGATGATTCATGATTGGATCTCGGGACGGATCGTGATGGGATCGCGGGATGGATCGTGATTGGATCGCGAGATGGATCGTGATGGGATCACGGGATGCTTGGCGATTTGGATCGCGAAGACGTTTGACTACATCAACCGCGTTTCTTAACGCTTCCCGCTTAGCGATCTACAAGGGTATGTAGAACCACTCTCCCTATCGTATATGCTCATCACCATGGATAGATCTTGCGTGTGCGTAGGAAATTTTTTGTTTCCCATGCAACGTTCCCCAACAGTGGCATCATGAGGTAGGTTAATGTGTAGATGATATCTCAAGTAGAACATAAAGGAGTTTGTGGGCGTTGATGCTTAGATTGCTTCCTACCTTTGTCGTGTTTTGGTTCAGTGGTATTGTGGGATGAAGTGGTGTAGACCATCCTTACTCGTACGCTTACAAGAAACTGGTTCCATCGACTGACGTGTGACTTTGTTGCACAAAGATGGCCATCATTGAAACCACCTCAACTCACGTGATGATCGGACTTGAGTTGGTGAATTTGGATCATGTATCACTCGAATGACCGGAGGGATGTCAATTTGAGTGGGAGTTCTTAAGTAATATGATTAATTGAACTCATTATCATGAACATAGTCAGTAGTGTTTGCAAATTTTGTTGTAGATTTCTAGCTCGTGCTGTAGCTCCCTTGAATTTTTATATGTTCATAGAGAAATAGAGTTTAAAGATGATGGTAGCAACATTGCAGACTGGGTCCGTGACCTGAGGATTGTCATCATTGCTGCACAGAAGGCTTATGTCCTTAATGCACCGCTCGGTGCGGCACCCCCTCTAGCATCTTCTATAGATGTTGTGAACATCTGACAGACACGTTCCGATGACTACTTGATAGTTTAGTGCGTCATGCATTATGGCTTAGAATTGAGGCTCCAAAACGTTTTGAACGTCACGAAACATATGAGATGTTCTAAAGAGCTAAAATTGGGATCTCTGGCTCGTGTCCGTGTTGTGAGATATGAGATCTCCAACAAGATTCTTTGCGTGCAAGATGAAGGAGAATAGCTCAATCGTTGCACATGTGCTCAAATTGCTTGGGTGCTACAATCTCTTGAATCAAGTGGGAGTTGATCTTCCAGATAAGAAACTGATTGATATAGTTTTCCAAGTCACCATCACTAAGCTACTAGAGCCTCGTGATGAACTATAAAGTGCCAGGGATGGAAATAATGATCCCTGAGCTGTTCGTGATGTTTGACACCACGAAGGTACAAATCAAGAAGGAGCATCAAGTGTTGATGGTTAGTAAAACCACTAGTTTCGAGAAGGGCAAGGGCAAGGAGGGAAACTTCGTGGATGGCAAGTCAGTTGCTGCTCCAGTGAAGCAACCCAAAGTTGAACCCAAACCCAAGACTAAGTGCTTCTATTATGAGGAGAGTTGCCACTGAAGTGGAACAACCCTAGATACTTGGTAGATAAGAAGGCTGGCAACAACGACAAAAGTATATTTGATATATGTGTTATTGATGTGTACCTTGCTAGTACTCCTAGTCGCACCTGGGTATTGGATACCGGTTCAGTTGCTAAAGGTTAGTAACTCGAAATAAAAGCTACGGAATAAATGGAGTCTAGCTAAGTGTGAGGTGACGATGTGTGTTTGAAATGTTTCCAAGGTTGATGTGATCAAACATCACACGCTCTCTCTACCTTCGGGATTAGTGACAAACCTAAATAAATGTTATTTGGTGTTTGCGTTAAGCATGAACAAGATTAGATTGTGTTTATTGCAATACAGTTTTAAGTGAAAGAATAATGGTTATTCTATTTACATGAATAATACCTTCAATGGTCATGCACCCAATGAGAATGGTTTGTTGAATCTTGATCATAGTAATACACATGTTCATAACATTGATGCCAAAAGATGCAAAGTTAATAATGATAGTACCACATACCTGTGGCACTGCCGCTAAATGTCATATTGGTATAAATCGCATAAAGAAACTCCATGCTGATGGATCTTTGGACTCATTCGGTTTCGAATCGATTGAACATGCGGGCCATGCCTCTTGGGCAAGATGACTAAAGACCCCGTTTTCAGTATGATGGAGCGTGATAGTAACTTATTAGAAATAATACATGTTGATGTATGCGATCCAATGAGTGTTGTAGCGTGAAGTGGATATCGTTATTTTTCTTATCTTCACTGATGATTTGAGTATATATGAGTATATTTGCTCAATGAAACATAAGTCTGAAACATTTGAAAAGTTCAAACAAATTTAGAGTGGAGTTTAAGATCATCATTACAAGAAGATAAAAATGTCTACGATATGATTGTGGACGTGAATATCTGAGTTACGAGTTTGGCATACAACTTTAGACAATGTGAAAGTTGTTTCACAACTCACACCACCTGGAACACCATAGTGTGATGGTGTGTTTGAACATCATAGTTGTGCTCTATTGGATATGGTGCATACGATGATGTCTCTTATTGTTTTGCCACTATCGTTTTGGGGTTATGCATTAGAGATAACAACATTCACTTTAAATAGGGCACCATCTAAATCCGTTGAGATGACACCGTATGAATTATTGTTTGATAGAAACCTAAGCTATCATTTCCTAATGTTTGGGGCTGTGATGCTTATGTGAAAAATGGTTTTCACCTAATGAGATCGAGCCCAAAGCGGACAAATACATCTTCATGGAATACCCTAAGTACAGTTGGGTATACCTTTTATCTCAGATTCGAGCACAAAGTGTTTGTTGCTAAAACGGGTCCTTTCTCGAGAAAGAGTTTCTCTCAAAAGAATTGAGTGGGAGGAAGATAGAACTTGATGAGGTTGTTGAACCTTTGTTTCAACCAGAGAGTAGCGCAGCGCAGAAAGATGTTTCTGTGGAGCCTATCTTAGTTGAAGAGGAAGTTAATGATGATGATCATGAAGCTTCGAATCAAGTTACTATCGAACCTCATAGGTAGACAAGGACGCGTACTGCTCCTGAGTGGTACGACAACCCTGTCTTACAGGTCATGTTGTTAGACAATGATGAACCTAGGAGCTATGGAGAAGCGATGATGGGCCCGGATTCCAACAAATGGTTAGAGGCTGTGAAATCCGAGAAAGGATCCATGTATGAAAACCAAGTATGGACTTTGGTAGACTTGCCCGTTGAACGGCAGGTCGTTGAGAACAAATGGACATTTAAGATGAAGACATACACTGATGGTGAATGTCACCATTTATAAAGCTCGACTTGTCGCAAAGAAGTTTTTGCCAAGTTCAAGGAGTTAACTACGACGAGACTTTCACACTCATAGCAACGCTAAAGTCTATTGGAATTATGTTAGGAGTTGTTGCGTTCTTGAATTATGAAATTTGGCAGATGGATGTCAAAACATCATTCCCTTCCTTGAGGAAAGGTTGTATGAGATACAACTAGAAGGTTTTGTCAGTCCTAAGGATGCTAAAAGGTGTGCAAGCTTTAGTGATCCTTCTATGGACTGAAGCAATCATCTCGTATTTGGAATATACGCTTTGATGAGGTGGTCAAAGTTTTTGGGTCTATGCAAAGTTTATGAGAAACTTGTATTTACAATAAAGTGAGTGGGAGCACTATAGAGTTTCTGATAAGCATATGTGGATGACATATTGTTGATCGGAAATGATGTAGAATTTCTGGAAAGCATAAAGGGTTGTTTGAAAAGAGTTTTTCAAAGGAAGACCTGGATAAAGCTACTTAATTGTTGGGCATCGAGATCTATAGAGATAGATCAAGACGTCTAATAAGACTTTCAATGTGTACATACCTTGACAAGATTTTGAAAGAGTTCAAAATGGATCAGTCAAAGAAAGAGTTCTTGCCTGATTTGTAAGCTGTGAAGTTGAGTGAGACTTAAAGCTCGACCACAACAGAAGAAAGAGAAAGGACGAACGTCATCCCCTATGCCTTAGCCATAGGCTCTATATAGTATGCCATGCTGTGTACCGCGCCTGTGTGTGACTTGCCATAAGTCTGTCAAGGGGTACAAGAGTAATCCAGGAGTGGGTTACTGGACAACGGTCAAAATTATCCTTAGTAACCAGAGGACTAAGGATATGTCTCTTGATTATGGAGGTGATAAAGACTTCGTCGTAAAGAGTAACATCGATACAAGATTTTACACCAATCCGGATTACTCTTAGTAGCAATCTGGATACATATAGTGGATTAGCCATTTGGAATAGCTCCAAGTGGAGCATGGTAGTAGTGTTTACATTATGACATAGAGATTTGCAAAGTACACACGGATCTGAATGTCGCAGACCCGTTGACTAAAACCTCTTTCACATGCAAAGCATGATCAAACCTCAGAACTCATTGGGTGTGAGATTCATAACAAATCACATGGTGATGTGAGCTAGATTATTGACTCTAGTGCAAGTGGGAGATAGTTGGAAATATGCCCTAGAGGCAATAACAAATTGGTTATTATCATATTTCCTTGTTCATGATAATCGTTTATTATCCATGCTACAATTGTATTGATCGGAAACTCACATACATGTGTGGATACATAGACAACACCTTGTCCCTGGTATGCCTCTAATAGACTAGCTCGTTGATCAAAGATGGTTAAGGTTTCCTAGCCATGGACATGAGATGTCATTTGATAAAGGGATCACATCATTAGGAGAATGATGTGGTGGACAAAGAACCAAACTATAAATGTAGCATATGATTGTGTCAGTTTATTGCTACAGTTTTTTGCATGTCAAGTATCTGTTCCTATGACCATGAGATCATGCAACTCACTCACACCGGAGGAGTACCTTGTGTGTATCAAACATCGCAACGTAACTGGGTGACTATAAAGGTGCTCTCCAGGTATCTCTGAGGGTGTATGTTGGGTTGGCATGGATCAAGACTAGGATTTGTTACTCCATGTGATGGAGAGGTATCTCAGGGCCCACTCGGTAATACAACATCACAATAATTCTTGCAAGCAATGTGACTAAGTGTTAGCCACGGGATCTTGTATTACGGAACAAGTAAATAGACTTGCCGGTAACGAGATTGGACTAGGTATGGAGATGCCGACGATCGAATCTCGAGCAAGTAACATACCGAACAACAAAGGGAACATCATATAGGATTAACTGAATCCTTGACATAGAGGTTCAACCGGTAAAGATCTTAATAGAATATGCAGGAACTAATATGGGCATCCAGGTCCCGCTATTGGTTATTGACCGTAGACGTGTCTCGGTCATGTCTACATTGTTCTCGAACATGCAGGGTCTGCACACTTAAGGTTCTATGACGTTTTGGTAGTATAGAGTTATGTATGGTGGTGATCCAAGGTTGTTCGGAGTCCCGGATGAGATCCTGGACGTCACGAGGAGCTCCGGAAGTAAATATTGATATATAGGAAGTCCTGTTTTGGTCAGTGGAAAATTTTCGGGCTCATCGATAGTGTACAGGGAGTGCCGGGAGGGTACCGGGGGACCATCGGGAGAGGTGTCACGCCTTGAGGGGCCTCATGGGCTGTGTGTGGAGACAAACTAGCCCCTAGTGGGCTGGACGAAGCCTCCACTAAAGCCCATGAGGTTTGAGAAGTAAAAAATCCAAAGGTGGAGAGGTGGAAAGAGTTTCCAAGTGGAAAGGAGGAATCCTATTCCTAATAGGATTGGAGTAGGACTCCTCCACCTCCAACTTCGGCCAACTCTTGAGGGTTTGAGGCTGCCTCCTCCCCTCCCTCCCTCCTATATATACTAGAGGATTTATAGGGCAAAGCTAACATTAATTGCCATGTGCTACCCTCTCCTCTAGATCGTAGTTTCTCCTCTATATCATTTCAGCGGTGCCTAGGTGAAGCCCTGCTGGAATTGTTCCACCACCATTGCTGCCATGCCGTCGCACTTCCAGAGAACTCATCTGCCTCTTCCCTCCCTCTTGCTGGATCAAGAAGGCGGAGATCGTCATCGAGCTGTAGGTGTGCGAAACGCGTAGTTGCCATCCGTTCGGTGCTAGATCAGAAGAACCGTGATCAAGATCACGAGACGATTCAAGATTGGATCACGGGACGGATCGTGATAGGAACGCAGGATGGATCGTGATTGGATCGTGAGATGGATCGTGATGGGATCGCGAGATGCTCAGCGATTTAGCTCGCGAAGACGTTCGACTACATCAACCATGTTTCTTAACGCTTCCTGCTTAGCGATCTACAATGGTATGTAGATCCACTCTCCCTCTCATAGATGCTCATCAGCATGGATAGATCTTGCGTGTGCATAGGAATTTTTTTGTTTCCCATGCAACGTTCCCCAACAGTACCGCCCCTGAGTGGTATGACAATCCTGTCTTGGAGGTCATGTTGTTGGACAACAGTGAACCTACGAGCGTTGAAGAAGCAATGGTGGTCCTAGATTCCAACAAATGGCTAGAGGCCATGAAATCGGAGATATGATCCATATATGAGAACAAAGTGTGGACTTTGGAGGACTTACCATATGATCGTAAGCCCATAAAAATAAATGGATATTTAAGAAAAAGACGGACGCAGACTGTAATGTCACCGTCTATAAATCTCTACTTGTTGCAAAAGGGTTTTCACAAGTTCAAGGAGTGGACTACGATGATACTTTCTCTCCCGTAGTGATGCTTAAGTCCATCAGGATCATGTTAGCAATAGCTGCATTTTTTGATTACGAGATCTGGCAGATGGATGCAAAAACATTGTTCCTTAATGGTTTCCTTAGGGAAGAGTTGTATATGAGGCAATCAGAAGGTTTTGTCAATCTTAAAAAGGCTAACAAAGTGTGCAAGCTCCAGCGATCCATTTATGGATTGGTGCAGGCATCTCGGAGTTCGAATCTTCGCTTTGATGAGGTGATCAAAGTGTTTCGGTTTATACAAGTTTATGGAGAAGCTTGTATTTACAAGAAAGTGAGTGGGATCTCTATAGCATTTCTAATATTATACGTGGATGAAATATTGTTGATTGGAAAGAATATGGAACTTTTATAAAGCGTGAAGATATATTTGAATAAGTGTTTTTCAATGAAAGACTCGGATAAGTTGCTTACATATTAGGCATCAAGATCTATAGAGATAGATCGAGATGCTTAATATGACTTTCACAAAGCACATATCTTGATAAGGATTTGAAGAAGTTCAAAATGGATTAGTCCAAGAAGGGGTTCTTGCCTGTCTTACAAGGTGTGAAGTTGAGTAAGACTCAATGCCCAGCGACTACAGAGGATAGAGAAAAGATGATGGTCATCCCCTATGCTTCAGCCATAGGCTCTATCATGTATGCGATGTTGCGCACGACTAGATGTCAGCCTCGCGATAAGTATGGCACGGAGGTTTCAAAGTGATCCAGGAATGGAACATTGGACAACGGTAAAGAATCCTTAAGTACCTGAAAAGGACTAAGGACATGTTTCTCATTTATGGAGGTGATCAAGAGCTCATCGTAAATAGTTACATCGATGGAAGCTTTGACACTGATCCGGATGACCCTAACTCTCAATCCGGATACATATTTGTTCTGAATGGTGGAGTCGTAAGCTTGTGCAGTTCCAAGCAAAGCATGGTAACAGATTCTACATGTGAAGTAGAGTACGTAGCTGATCTAGAAGCAGCAAAGGAAGTTGTCTGGATGAAGCAGTTCATCACGGATCTTAGAGTTGTGCCCAATGCACTAGACCTAGTGACCCTCTTCTGTGTCAACACTCGTGCCATTGCTCTAGCCAAGGAGCCCTGGTTTCAAAAAAGGACCAGACACATAAAGCGTTGTTTCAATTCGATCCGCGTTTACATCAAGGAGGAGGACATAAACATTTGCAAATTACACACATATCTGAATGTTGCAGAATCGTTGACTAAACTTCTTCCACGATCAAAACATGATCAACACCAGAACTCTATGGGTGTTAGATTCATTACAATGTAAATCACATGGTGATGTGAACTAGATTATTGACTCTAGTGCAAGTGGGAGACTGTTAGAAATATTCCCTAGAGGCAATAATAAAGTGGTTATTAGTATATTTCCTTTTTCATGACAATCGTTTATTATCCATGATAGAATTATATTGACCGAAAACCAAGATACATGTGTCGATATATAGACAAACAATATGTCCCTAGTGAGGCTATAGTTGACTAGCTCGTTGATCAAAGATGGCCAAGGTTTGCTGACCATAGACATGAGTTGTCATTTGATAATGGGATCATGTCATTAGGAGAATGATGTGATGGAAAAGACCCAACCCTAAGCATAGCATATGATCATGTTAGTTTATTACTACTGCTTTATCCATGTCAAGTATCTTTTCCTATGACCATGACATCGCACAACACCCTCACACCGTAGGGATGCCTTGTGTGTATCAAACGTCACAACGTAACTTGGTGAGTATAAAGGTGCTCTAGAGGTATCTCCGAGGCTGCCTGTTGGGTTGGCATGGATCGAGACTGGGATTGTCACTCCTTATGACGGAGAGGTATCTTTGGGCCCACTCGATAATGCAACATCACAAGAAGGATGCAGTCAATGAGATGAAGGAGTTAGTCATAGGATCTTGTATTATGAGATGAGTAAAGAGACTTGCCGCTAACGAGATTGAACTAGGAATGGAGATACCGACAATCGAATCTCGGGCAAGTAACATACCGCTGGATAAAGGGAACTTCATACGAGATTGATTGAATCCTTGACATCGTGGTTCGATTGATAAAGATCTTCGTAGAATATGTAGGATCCAATATGGGCATCCAGGTCTAGCTATTGGTTATTGGCCGTAGAACTGTCTTGGTCATGTCTTCATAGTTCTCGAACCCGCAGGGTCTGCGCACTTAACGTTCTGTGACGATTCGGTATTGTTGAGTTATATATGTTGATGACCGAAGGTTGTTCGGAGTCCCATATGAGATCCTGGACATCACGAGAAGTTCCAAAATGGTCTGAAGGTGAACAATGATATACATGGTTTCGTTTTGGTCATCGGAAAGAATTTGGGGGTCTGCAGTAATATACCGGGGGTGCCGAAGGGTTCCGGGGATCCATCGAAAGAGGCCCACACACTCCAGGAGGCCACATGGGTTGAGAGGGAGGCGCACCATCCCTTGGTGGGATGGGCGCCCCTGCCACCAAGGCCCATGTGCCCAATGGGCTGGTAGGGGGCAAACCCTATAGGGGGAGGCCACCCAAACTTGGGGGCCAAGCCACCCTTGGGCGCCGCCCCACCTTGGATGCCGCACCCCCTAAGGGGGAACCCTAGGGCGCCACCCCTCGTCCCTTCCCCTATATATACTAGAGGAGAGGGAGGATAGCCACAACTGAAGCCAGGGCGCAGCCCTCCCTCTCTCTCTAGATTGATTATCCTCTAGTTCATCTCGGTAGTGCTTGGCAAAGCCCTGCCGGAACAGCTCCACCACCACCACCGCCGCCACATCATCGTGCTACCGGAGAACTCATCTACTACTCCACCCTCGCTTGCCAGATCAAGGAGGCAGAGACGTCATCGAGTTGTACATGTGTGATACATCTCTATCATATCTATAATTTTTTATTGTTTCATGCCAATATTATACAACTTTCACATACTTTTGGCAACAATTTATACAATTTAATGGACTAACCTACTGATCCAGTGCCTAGTGCTAGTTCCTGTTTTTGTGTGCTTTTTGTTTCATAGAAATTACATATGAAACGAAGTCCAAACTCAATAAAAATTTATGGAGATTTTTGGAATATTTATGAATTTCAAGAATTGGAATCAACTTAAATGGAGTCCCACAACCTCCACCCTCTACCAGGGCACGACCCAGAGCCCAACCGCGGCCTGGTGGACCGTTCCCACATCGTATGTCGGTTTGATCTCTTTATCGGGTGCAATAAAGCTAATTTTTGGATAAAAACCCCCTCAAAATTTCAGCCCAATTGGATTTACGGATCTCTAGGAATATAAGAAATGGTTTTAAGCGAGAAACAGGAAAACGAAACAAAAGAGAACAAAGAGGGAGAAGCAATCTCGGAGGGCTCCCACCCCTCTGTTGCCATGGAGGCCATGGAACATAGGGGGAACTATCCTCCCATCTAGGGGGGAGGCCAAGGAAGAAGAATAAGGAGGGGGACATTCTCCCCCTCTCCCCGGTGGCGCCAGAATGCCGTCGTGGCAAGGATCATGACGGCGATCTACATCAAAAATCTTGCCACCGTCAACACCAACTCTCTCCCTCACTTACAACGGCGTAGAACCTCTCTTCCCCACTGTAATCTCTATTGAAACATGGTGCTCAACTCCATATATTATTTCCCAATGATATTTGGCTATCCTATGATGTTTGAGTAGATATCTTTTGTCCTATGGGTTAATTGTGGTATGATGTTATGGATGTGAGTTGTATGTTAATATGGTGCTGTCCTATGGTGACCTCTGTGTCGCGCAAACGTGAGGGATCCCCACTATAGGGTGTTGCAATATGTTCATGATTTGCCTATGGTGGGTTGCGTGAGTGACAGAAGCACAAACCTGAGTAGGTGGGTTGTTGCGTATGGGAGTAAAGAGGACTTGATACTTAATGCTATGGACGGGTTTGTCGGTGTTCTGGGATCTGTTGTACCCAAACCTTCCAGCTTGTGGCCTAGGGCGCGGCCCACTTCGACACACAGGTACGGGCCGGTGCTGCCTCAATCAAGACAAGGCCCTCGCTAGAGCCCTTCCCTCGCGAGGAGTGATACGTCTCCAACGTACTATAATTATGAAGTATTCATGCTGTTATTTTATCATTCTTGGATGTTTTACAATCATTTTATAGAAACTTTATATCATTTTTTGGGACTAACCTACTGACCCAATGCCTAGTGCCAGTTTTTGTTTTTTGTTTTTTTACATTGCAGGAATTCAATATCAAACGGAGTCCAAGCACCACGAAACTTTTGGAGATTTTTTTGGACCAGAAGGAACCCAATGCGCCAGAGCTGCACCCGGGGGGTGCCCCGAGGGGGCCATAACCCACCAGGGCATGCCAGGCCCCCCTGCCGCGCCTAGTTGGGTTGTGCCCACCTCGATGGCCTCCCGCACCCCCTATTTGCATTATAAATTCCCAAATATTCTGAAACCCTTCGGGGTAGCCCTAGATCAGAAGTTCCGCCACCACAAGCCTCTGTAGCCACCGAAAACCAATCGGGAGCCCATTCTGGCACCCTGTCGGAGGGGGAGATCATCACTGGTGGCCATCTTCATCATCCTAGCAGCCACCACGATGGGGAGGGAGTAGTCCACCCTCGGGGCTAAGAGATTGTACAAGTAGCTATGTGTTTAATCTCTCTCTCTCTCGTGATCTTGAGGTGTCACGATCTTGATATATCATGGGCTTTGTTAACATAGATGGATCATATGATGTTTCTCCCCTCTATACTCTTCTTGTGATGAATTGAGTTTTCCCTTTGAGATTTCGTTGTTATCGGATCAAATACCTTAATGGATTTGAGAACACTTGATATATGTCTTGCAATTGAGTACTTGTGGTGACAATGGAGTATCGTATTGATTCACTTGATATGTATTTTGGCATTCAACTTGCGGATTCCCACGGTGACATTGGAATAATCTATGCATAGGGGTTGATGCACGTTCTTGTCTTTGTTTCTCCGGTAGAAATATTGGGGCACTCCTTGAAGTTCTTTGTGTTGGATTGAGTATTATTAATCTGAAATTATTTGGTGTTGTTGTAGTACGAACTCTTGATTAGATCGATCGAAAAGAATAGCTTCTGTTATTTTAGTATGAACTCTAGGATAGATTGAACGGAAAGAATAGGTTTGAGGTGGTTTCGAACCCTACAAACAATATCTTCTTATGTTCTCCGCTAGATAGGAACTTTGGAGTGATTCTTTGTTGCACGTTGAGGGATGGTTATATGATCCAACTATGTTAGCATTTTTGAGAGATTGCACTAGCGAAAGTACGGACCCTAGGCCTCATTTTCAATCATTGCAATATCGTTTGTGCTGACTTTTGTTATTTTCAACCTTGATGTTTTTATTTATTTAGATTATAAAAATATATTTCTACCATCCATATTACACTTTGCCGAACTAGTGCACCTATACAATTTGCCATTGTATTGGGTTTGTTGGGGACACAAGCCATTTCTTGTATTTGGTTGCAGGGTTGTTTGAGACAGACCATCTTCATCCTACACCTCTCACGGATTGATAAACCTTAGGTCATCCACTTGAGGGAAAATTGCTACTATCCTACAAACTCCGCGCTTGGAGGCCCAACACGTGTCTAGAAGAATAAAGTTGCGTAGTAGACATCAAGCTCCTTTCTGTTGCCGTTGCCAGGGAGGTGAGTGCATGAAGGTATATCTTTAGATCTTGCAATCGAATCTTTTATTTTCTTGTTTTATCAATAGTTTGGTTTATTAAAGAAAACTACAAAAAAATGGAATTGAGGTTGCATCATATTATTGATCATCTTTATAATATCTTTCTTGAAAATGATGGATCGAAAAATTGTGCTCAGTTGTTAGAAGAAGAAGTCAATAAAATGTTTGGCACAAAATATTTGAATGATGAGCATGATTGCAATATTGTTAGTATGAATTCTTTGATTATCCAAAATGTTAATGATGATTGCACAAGTCATGACAAAAATGTTTCTTATAAGCATGTCAAGTTTTGCGGAGTGAATTGGGAGTGCAAATTGACACCAAACAGGGAAGATAGATTTTGTAAGAAGCATAAATATTAAGAAACGAAAAAATTGCAAGAGAGGCTAGATGATTGTGCTGAAAGATTTAATTTCTTTCGCCATCCTTGTGAACTTTGCAATGAACGTGGTAATTTAAATCTCCAATGCAAATTATTTCATGATCAAATCGTGTCCAAAAATTGTGATAATTTGATTACCCTATAGCATCATAAAGAGCTTAGTCTTCTTTTGGGGTATGAATAAATGAAAAGTATAACTAAGGGTTTTCCAAATCCCGAGAGATTTCTTAATTTTGATGTACAGGAAATTTATATGTTTTGTGCGGTAAATTGCATTGAGAATCCTTATATTGCCAACTATCTAAAGACAAGAAAACAAATAGAATATGAAGACAGTACTAATTAAAGGGAAAATATTTCCCAATACCCTCCTAGTGTTTATTATGATGAATCAGGTAACGAGGAGGAGCTTCCTATCCAATAAATCTCTTCACAAGAAGCTTGAAAATAATAATTAAACCCACACATTATGTGGTGAAGAAGAAAATAAGAAAAATAGAGGTAAAAAGGTATCTCTCCCAAATAATGTTGCTCCTATCACCATTGTGCCTCATGAAAGTGAATCAAATATGTTGATGGAGGATGATGATATTGAGTATGATTTTGTGATACCTACTACTTGTTGTAATGATTATGATTGGGACGACAATGATGTCCCTTATGATCTTAAGAATATTTTTAGCACTTGCTTGGAATAATATGATAATAATGTTTGCTATACTATTGGTGCCATTCATGCTATTGATAAGAATGATTGTGACGATATGCAAAATCACAAGCTTGGGGATGCTATGTTTAATGAGTATGATATGTTTGAAGATTTATTTGATGGAAATAATGCTTTTTCTAAGCTTGGGGATGATTTTCTTAATGAGTATGATCCTTTTATTCCTTCTACTTTTGATAAGAAAATTTATTATGATGATAGCGTGCCTCCTATTTATGATGATTACATTGATGAAAGTGGGTTTGGAAGAGTGTCAACTCTAGGTACCAGTGATCCAACTATTTTGGAGGATGTTGAATCTTATTACAATATTGATGAAAGTGGATTTGGAGATGTCTTGACTTTATTTAGTGATACATCCACTATTTTGGAAGAGGTTTCAATTGACTATGACAATAAAGTTGTTATTTATGATGATTATTATGATGACATGTATGCCATAAAGAGTAATAAATTTTATATGCTTGTGCATAATCAAAAGAGTGCTATATGTGATAGTTATATTGTTGAATCCATTCATGATGCCTATGAAAATTATTATGAGAGAGGAACTTATGCTCTTACATATCTCAATAATATCAAGTTTATTCTCTATGTGTTTATTGTCTCCAACGTATCTATAATTTATGAAGTATTCATGCTGTTATTTTATCATTCTTGGATGTATTACAATCATTTTATAGAACTTAATATCTATGTTTTACAAATGACACTAATAAATTCTATGGAATATTCTAGGAATTTAGGTGCAAAACTAATTGGAATTAGATTTAATTTGGTCCCTGTGTGATTTCTGCAAAATCCCATCCGGCCTCGCGCGCGGTCAGGTTCAAACCTGACGCGCGGGGCCCGGTCGCCAGTTACATGAGGGGAAGAGAGAGCACGCAGGAGGGAGGAAGAGAGGTCGACTGGTGGGTCCCACCTATCGGGTCCTTTTCGCACCTCGGGACAGGAAGGGGAGATGCTCACCGGCGGCGGCATGGGGCATGGAGATGGCAGGCGATGGGGGGAACGGGCTTGGGGTCAAGTCGCCGATCTCCTGTAGGTGGACTGGACGCCGGAGGTGGCCGGAGTCGCCGGCGGCAAGCACCCACGGCGGAGGTGGCTTCGGGAGGTGGTCGCTGGGGCCGATTCAGCCTACAAAGAGGATGAGAAGGAGGGGGATCGCATCAGGATGGCAAGGGAGGACCAACGGGAGAGAAATGGGGGCCGGAGAGGCTTTGTACCCGGAGATCGACGGGGAGATGGCCATGGCGGCCCTCGAGTCGATCCCAAGCACAGAGACGTCGGGGGCTCTTAGGGGGGCTCAGGGAGGTTTCTGGGGAGAGAAGAGGGGGCCAGAGGGGAGAGAGAGGCGCGGGAGGCCCTTTTATAGGCGGAGGCGAGTCCACCGAATGCTGGGGCGCCGACGAGCTCGTGGTCGAGGCCAGAGGCCTTGAGAGAGAGAGAGGGCGAGCTAGGGGCGTTCCTGGGGTCGGTCTAGGCTAGAGGGAAGAAAGAGAGAGGGAGAGATGCCGTGCGTGTGAGCTCCCCGGTTGGCCGAACCGGGCGGCGCCGGGTATGCGTGTGGGAGCGCGGAGGAGAGAGGATAGAGAGGGGGCCGGCATCTTGGCATGTCACGGACGGTGAGGGCGCCTCAGGGGACATGCGGAGGAGGCCCAAGGTGGTCGGGGCCGGCCATTGGGCGGTGGCTATAGTGTGGGAGCGCCCTGTAGCGCGCTCCAGAGCGTGCGTATGGCCGGCATTGCCATTTCCTGCGCGCTCTGGGGTGCCCCACATTGTCCACTAGCTGCTGGAAGGCCTGGAGATGCTCTTTGGATGCCTTAGAGGCTAAGAAGGGCTAGGGAGAAAAGACAGGGAAAGGGAAAGATTGAAAAAGATGCTTTCCAGGGGTGAAAATAGGGGTTTTACCCCACCTCACCGTGGCTAGATGGCTTGGGACTTTTACTGGAGGTGCAAGACACTTACCAGAGGCTGTGGTAAAAAGTTGGGGCAAAGGGTAAAAGGATAAGGTGGGGAGATGATGGTTTTACCAATTCACCAGAAGGTGTTTGATAATGATTTAGGCAAGAAAAATCTACCACCTTACTGTGATACTTACCATGGTCAAAGGCTAGGTAGAAATGAGAGGATTCACCAAGTTTTACCTCAAGTGGGAAAAGTTGACCATGGAGATTTGATGAACCCTAGGAATTAGCAGAATCAGATTTCTGTAGATCCATTGATGCTAGGCTTTTACCCTTGATGCACCACTTAGTGTATCATCATTATTCGGCCATTAGAGCATTCCCACAAAGTTTGAGGCCAAGGGGAGACACTTCACTATGTAAAGTTTCTCAAATTTGATTATGGACAGGAATGGTTTTGGGATGGTTTGATGAACCAAATCAACTTGGATTGAGATGGAACTTTGCAAGATCAGCACCTATGATAGTTTTGACTTGCTGGAATTTTCCTAGAATTTATTGGGAATATTTCTTATAGAAATATTTCAAAAGTTTGATCTGAACAGAAAGGGTTTTGAAAGGTTCTGCCTATGATCTGATCATGCCCTTGTGTTGAAACTCATGTATATGGAGAATATATGTCCACTGAGTTCCTATAAATTTTATCAAATATTTTCAAAGCATTTAAATGATTTTCCCCTAGGAAAAACCATTTCTAGCCTAAAGAAAAAGCCTTTAAATAAAATATGAAAATAATCTTTAAAAATAATACTTGGAGGTTTTGGGAAGTCATATATATAGTAGGTTTGAAATAAAGCCTTTGGGAAAGAAGGTTCCACCTGATTTGAGGACTTGCAGTGCAAACCTCATTTCAGGTGGTTTTGGAAACTTAAATTAAATAAATCATTTTTAGTTAATTTTTTTTTATAAAAATAGTTTTGGGCACTATTCACATGGCATGATCATTAGTCAAGAGGTTTGGGACAAGAAAGATGAGGATGAAGTGGAATAGAATCTAGGAGTGCCAAAAAACACAATCATCAAGCAAGCAAAAAGCATAGAAAACAAGCACAAGCACTTAGAAAAAGTTTTAGTTGGCTCCGAATTTTATAAACCCAAACATAACAATGTGCTAGAAACACAGGGTGTGACAGCTGCACCTGGGGGGTGCCCCGAGGGGGGCACAACCCACGAGGGCGCGCCAGGGCCCCCTGGCGCGCCCAGGTGGGTTGTGCCCACCTCGGTGGCCTCCTGCACCCCCTTTGCACTATAAATTCCCAAATATTCCGAAATCCTTCGGGGTAGTCCTAGATCGGAAGTTCCACCGCTGCAAGCCTCTGTAGCCACCGAAAACCAATCAGGAGCCCGTTCCGGCACCCTACTGGAGGGGAAGATCATCACTGGTGGCCATCTTCATCATCCTAGCGGCCACCACGATGAGGAGGGAGTAGTCCACCCTCGGGGCTGAGGGTTTCTACCAGTAGCTATGTGTTTACTCTCTCTCTCATGATCTTGTGATGCCACGATCTTGCTATATCATGGGCTTTGTTAACATAGATGGATCGTATGATGTTTCTCCCCTTTATACTCTTCTTGTGATGAATTGAGTTGTCGCTTTGAGATTTCGTTGTTATCGTATTGAATACCTTAATGGATTTGAGAACACTTGATATATGTCTTGCAATTGAATACTTGTGGTGACAATGTGTGACGTATTGATTCACTTGATATGTATTTTGGCATTCAACTCGCGGATTCCTGCGGTGACACTAGGGTAATCTATGCATAGGGGTTGATGCATGTTCTTGTCTTTGTTTCTCTGGTAGAAATCTTGGGGCAGTCCTTGAAGTTCTTTGTGTTGGACTGAGTATTATGAATCTGAAATTATTTGGTATTGTTTTAGTACGAACTCTTGATTTGATCGATCAGAAAGAATAGCTTTCGTTATTTTAGTACGAACTCTAGGATAGATCAAACGGAAAGAATAGCTTTGAGGTGGTTTCGTACCCTACAAAAAATATCTTCTTATGTTCTCCGCTAGATAGGAACTTTGGAGTGATTCTTCGTTGCACGTTGAGGGATGGTTATATGATCCAACTATGTTAGCATTGTTCAGAGATTGCACTAGCGAAAGTACGGACCCTAGGCCTCATTTTCAATCATTGCAATATCATTTGTGATCACTTTTTTTATTTGATACCTTGCTGTTTTTATTTATTCAGATTAAAAAAATATATTTCTACCATCCATATTACACTTTGCCGAACTAGTGCACCTATACAATTTGCCATTGTATTGGGGGTGTTGGGGAGACAAGAGATTTCTAGTATTTGGTTGCAACGTTGTTTGTGAGAGACCATCTTCATCCTACACCTCTCACGGATTGATAAACCTTAGGTCATCAACTTGAGGGAAAATTGCCACTGTCCTACAAAACTCTGCGCTTGGAGGCGCAACACGTGTCTACAAGAATAAAGTTGTGTAGTAGACATCAAGCTCTTTTCTAGCGCAGTTGCCGGGGAGGTGAGTGCTTGAAGTGAGAGCTCAACGGGACCAACTTCAACTTGTACCTAGGTGGGAGAGCTCAACGCGCATGACGCGTTGCTGATGGCGAGTGAGCTGCTTCGCCAACACCCGACCAAATAGCAGAGTTGATCACCGTTGCGAGGAGGGCCTGGGCTCCTCGGCACTCTTCTCGACCCCCAACGCAGGGCACCGGGGGCTCGCTCGCTGTACCAATCACCTCATCGATAGACGGTGTGCCCGCCCTTGTCTGTGTGAACCCAGGCAAGGCCCGCCGCATGCCGTGCTCCTCCTTCTCTAGATCTCGGTGACCGGCTTCAGGGCACCGGCCAGCCACGCTGGTGGAGCATTCGAAGAAGGCGACGAGGCATTTCGCGCATGCCTCAATGCATGCACTCACACCACAGTGGATTATCAACACCCTGGGTCGTCCCGACACGAGCGCGCCAACCGGCGTAGGGACTAGATGACACAAGCTCGCGGGCAGGCAGGTAACCAAAACGGAGGTGCGGTTGATGGATAGGGAGGCTACCCGAGTCAAGGCACGAGTGACCAACCTCGCGGCGACGACAGAGGTAAGCAGCTTCGGGCGGAGGCTCGATGCAGGAGGGTCTATGGGCCGCCCGTCCAGAGTGGCATCACCCTGCCGCCCAGGGAGGCTGCCTATGGGGCGTGCGCTAATAGCTGAGGAGGAAACCAACACCTTTTCACAGAGGCCTATGTGCCGAGCTTTGTCATACCTGAGGATGTCACCGTGGATCATGCGCCCCTCGTGGGTGCCAGCATCCTCCCGGAATAGGGATATGTCCCTGGCGTCCTCTTCAAGGAGGGCCTAGGGGCTTACACTGAGGAGGCACCACGCCACATTGGTTCAAGCGAGGGGGCGTCCTGGGGTTCACCGGGGCACGACACCGCTGTCGCCCTCGCGAGCAAGCAGCACACAGCTGGGCCATCTGGGCCGCATGGGGAGCCGACTAGAGGAATCAGCGGGATACAAGCACCATGGGCTACACACGGCAATGGGGCGCCGGCACGGCGCTTAGGAGGAAGGGCCTCTTGAGGTCCTCGCGTCATGGACTCGTAGGCGCCCCGACGCCTCACGAGGCGGCTTCACCGACACAACACCGCTATTGTAGCTCTGGGTGCATTGTGCTCATGTTTGGGTCGCAGGAGCGCAATCTCGTGGCTATGCGGGGAACAATGCACTCAGGTTTGGGCTGTAGGGGCATGCAATCGTGCAAAAATGCGCAAGATAGCTCTTCATAGAGTTGGGAGCACCTAGGCCGTGTGCTTGGGTGCTTGCCCAGCTATCTTCGGTCGTGACACTCTCACGTAATAATCAGTGGGTTGTATATGCCCGAAGCCTCCCGAGGACGTGGAGGGGTTCCTACCCACGCCCAAGAGGAAGGCCCATGCTCTGCACTGGTGGACAATACTGCACTACAATGGCTATACCCACACAACATGGATTCCCTATGCTCCGCGCTGGGGGAAGACGAAGATGAAGACTAGCCAAGGTGCCGGACGTGGCTATTGCTTGTTCATTTTTGAATTCTAATTGCCACTTTTTGAAATGAAACTCAAAGGTTTCATGACTCTATTCGAAATAGGGGTGGGATTTTTCTCTCTTTGCGATTCTTTTTCTAGTTCTGAGATCTTGTTTTCTGAATGAACACCTATCGGTCGCCCCCTCAAGTGCCCCGCGAGCAGGGGCGACACGGGCACGGTGTGAGCACCTTGCTAAGGCCCACCTTGGTACACGCGAGGCGTCTCTGGGCAGGCCGGCAAGGGCCCATGGCCTTAGAAGTACCCATCTTTTAGCAATCGACCCTCACTTGGGGGCTCCAACCATGGGCCTGCACGGCATCATGAGGCCTCGGGAGGCTCAGGCACCTCTCGAGGCAGGAACATGCAGGAAAGGAATGGGAGGCGCTTGACCGTCAAGCGGGACTCCTGAATAACGCACCTCAGGAGCCTCACTGGTCATGTGGTCCCTCGCCCCATGGTCTCGTCCTGGTGATTCGGGCGCCCCAATGGCGGTCGAGGTATGCGCACGACTGGGCCCCACCTACGTAGAGAGCCGCTTGAGCGTCAAGTGGGACTCCTGAGCAATGCGCCTCGGGAGCCTCATAAATCACGTAACTCCTCGCCCCTTGGTCTCGTCTTGGCGATCCAAACTCCCCAACGACAGTTTAGGTATGCGTGGGATTGGGCCCCATCGACGTAGAGTGCCGAATGGCTACCAAACGATTTCCGCCCGCAAGGAAGATTCCAACCCTTGCAAGATCTTTGAGTTCATTAGGAACCTTGCACCTCATGACACACGAGCTCGCCACGACCCGCCAAGATAAGTACCCCAACCACAAAGGGCAGAAACCTCATGATCTAGAAATAACTCGAATGCTAACGAGAGAACACATGCGCTACGGTTTAGTACGTGCCCCCATCAGGCCTCTTTTGGCACCAGGTATAGGGAACGTCATCGCTAAAACCATGGTCGCGAGGCAGCGTGCTCCCCCTGTCGGTGTCAAAACCGGCGGATCTCGGGTAGGGGGTCCCGAGGTGTTTGTCTAGAATCGATGGTAATAGGGTATGAAGGAGACGATGTTTACCCAGGTTCGGTCCCTCCTATGGAGGTAAAACCCTACGTACTGCTCGATTATATTGATGTGTGTGAAGGTTACAGAGTTGATCTACCTCGAGATCGAATAGCTAAAAGCCTAGATGAGTTTATCTGTCCTACAATCTAAAAAACCCTCCGATTATATAGACACTGGAGGGTACCTAGGGTTTACACATGATAGGTCTCCTGCTGGGGATGGAGATGCCAATTTCCTCATCTTGACTTGGAGTGCATGACGCGCCTTTGAGACTTCCTTCTATAACACAGGATCATGGCGTATCTGGCCCTTCCTGCAGTAGTGAGAGAGCGGCCCACCAAGTCGGACTATTGGGAGATAGGCCAGTGGCCCGAGGACCCTTAGTCCAGGAGTCCCTTAGTAGCCCCCGAACTAGCCCCCAACGCCAAGGGTCACAACACCAGCATCTCCACGTGATCGGAGTCATCGGCTGGCATGGTGAGTTCTTTTCCCATTAATGATCGGCTGAGACTAGTCTGGCTTCCGATGATGCGTATTTCTCCAATCATGCGATTGTCTGAACGCCATGAGTTGCTTAGCACCAAAGGCCAAACGTCAAAGTGTAAATAGTGTTTTCTGACAGCCCTTTTGATGAAGGGTCATGGCCTATCATGACCGCTGAAGTAGTTATGAAAGCTTGATTTGCGATTCGAGGCCAGCAATGTATAGATAGGGCTCTGTTTCACACGGGATATGATTAACGCCCTAGGTTGCTTCACGCGTGCATAACGGCACGCACATCTCGGGAAGCAGAGAGACTTGCGGCATAGTAAAGGGAGGCTCATCGGCATCACGACTCATAAAAGGGAAAAAACCAAGGCCTATTCATGCTTCCGGTTCGCATCCCTCACTTCCTCAATCTTCCCAAGCTCCAAGAGACCATATCCAGCTCTCTCTCAGTCTCTCCTCTAAGCTTATCCTTGGCGGGTTCGGGCTCTATGGTAAAGTGGGAGGCCTCCACGATCACCGACAAGGATATCCGGGAGTTAAAGCTCACCGGCTACCTCCCTGCCAACGTCTTCCACCACGCTCTAGAGGCGAACCAGGTGGTCCCTAACCCTAAGCTAGGTGAGAGGGTGGTGTTCGTCTCACATTTCATCCGGGGACTGGGCTTTCTGCTCCACCCCTTCGTCAAGGGCCTTATGTTCTTCTACGGGAAGGATTTCCACGATCTTCCCCCGAACTCCTTCATGCATATTTCGACATTCATCCTTGTCTGTGAAGCCTTCCTACGGGTCGAGCCGCACTTCGGCTTGTGGCTCAAGGTATTCAATGTCAAGCCGAAGAAAGTCGCGGGGTGAGCACACAAAATGCGAAGGGGCGGTAATGAGTAAGCTCCCCCGCGTCGAGTGGCCGGCCGGTACCTTTATCGATACAATCAAGATCTAGCAGAAGGAATGGTTATCACCGAACCAAGGGACGAGGGCTAGCTGGCACTTGCCGAATTCAGATCTGGACCTCCTGCGAGGTTAACCTCGTGGCTCAAGAAGGGCCTTGATTGGGGGTCGGACGTAGAGGTGAAATTGCTGCAGAAGCATATTTCCTCGATGATCACGGCCAAGGTCGTGCTAGTTAATGTGGTCCAGGTCATGCTCCAATGCCGTCTTCTTCCCTCCCAGCACTGGGCCTCCCCAATGTGGGCTTATCATCTTGATGACGATTCTACAATGCAAGGATTTTTCTGCACTACCCACCAGAAGTTGTGGAAGGCATTATCCAAGCCCCAGAAGAGCTGGCCAACCGAGGAGGAGGATTTGGGCCTAAGCGCTGATACCCCTCCTACATAGGTACGATATAATCGTAACACTCTGGTCTTGTTGTTGACAAAGAGCTAAACAACATCCCTCTTATCTTTATAGACGTGGCTAAGCAAGGCCGTCAAAATGGACTGTCCGACCCCACAGCGCGAAGTCCCCGGGTCAGATCTGCTGACGTCGAGGCTCGTCTTTGTGCCGTACACAACACCGAAGAAGAAGGAAAATATGAAAATCCGAGAAGGCCTCCACATAAGGGACCTGACGGACACTATGTCTAAGGAAACCCATGCTTCCTCTACTCACGAGGAAGAGCACGATGATGGGGGGAAAGGCGATTCCCCCTCACAAGAAAGAGGGCGGCATCGTCAGACGCCGTGGAGGATCTACCACCCCCTTCCCTGAAGAGGGCGTGTCAGATGAGGTTAATCCTCATCGACAACTGTTCAGACTCCGATGCTGAGTCCAAGGACTTTGAGAGGGTTCCTCAAAGGAACCTAAGGGTCAAGCCCCCAGCCCAAAGGTATGAATCCGAAGACCCCCTGGGTCATTTATGATAAACTTTTAATGTTTTAAATGGACAAATGCCTTTTAGTCTGCAGCCCACCATGCATTCTCCCCACCAACCAAATATCGGATGGGGAGTCTCCACCAGCCGAGCTGGCAGAGAGTGGGATTACATCACACCCCACACCTCCAGGGGATTTGAAAGAGGCCATGGAGGTGCCATCGCGCCAGGCTTGTTTAGAGCCGCACACATGTGGTGGGGGCGATGATGTCATGGCCGAGGTCAATGCCTCGACCGCCGAAGACCAGGGGGAGGAAACTCCCCTGACTGCTGAGGAGGGAGGACAGAGGAATGGCCAGTCCCCTCCGAGGACATCTCCGGAGTGCACTATGCCTCCGGAGCTACCGAATCAATCCCCCATTAGAGACTGGGTTGGTGACGGTCACCACTGGTGCCAACCATGAGTAGGTGGCCGGTCATGATGGAGTAGGCTCTATCAAGCGCCTCCATCTCCAAGGATCACTGCACTCTTATGGGTGTGGTTTTGCAGGGCATTCAGTCCATTGATAGCGGACTATAAGAGGCCTTCAATGGTCTCTTGATGGACTTCAATGTGAGCCACATGATACCCTTTTCCCCAAAAATTTAATTTTATTAAGTTTGTTCTATCATTATATATGTAGTAGCCCCTGAGACCTAGGTGGGTTTGACAAACTCACCCGGGGGTCAAATACCCATGAGTGATCAACGATGCACAAGGCACTATTTGTCCCGCACTGTTCTAAAAGCCCTTAACAGGACCGAGCACGTGGTCATATTCTTGACAATACGGGGATTTGATCGCACATAACCTGATATTTATTTATTTATTACAGGCCTCGTCATCTGAGGCGGCCGTCAATGTCGTAGAGCATGCCGAGCTAAATCGAAGCTCAAGAGATCCTAAGAGGATCTTGATAGCCTGAACAAGAGGTTCGATGAGGCGCAAAGTAAGCTGAATTGTAATATCCGGGCTATCTACCGTTAGTGATCCGCACTCGTAACCTAGTGTAATTATTTATTTATTGCTTCCACAACTTCGGTTGTGGAGGTCGAGAAACTCAAGGCCGAGCTGAAAAAGATGAAGCAGGAGGCCGCGGATGAGAAGGCGACAGACGAACAAGCAGCAGCCGCACTATCCACATTAAAAACTGCAAGCGAGAAGCATGAGCCCTGGGTGGTGGAGGTGCAGCAGAAGCTCAAGGATGCCAACATGAATTGGTAGGCTCTTGAGCAGAAAGGCAAAGAGCAAGCCACCGATATATCCACACTGAAATATGAGCTCCAAAAGGGGCGGGTGGATAGGCAATTCTTTGAAGAAGAAGTCTGCCAAGTCAAGGCGGTCATGGATGGTAAGCCGTATTTACTAAAATGTGCCTTTGGTGGTAGCAAGTTTGCATTGCTCACCAGGTGTGGCGTTCCTAAGGCACCTGTTCGGACCTCTGAAGGAGTGTAGTGGATGCGAACAAATTCTATGCTTCGCGGGATGAGGATGATGAAACTCAGCTATTCTGGGCACATTTTGAAGCCCCTGAGAGCTCTCCTCTTCTCATCGAGCGGATGAAGCAACTGATGGAGCTGCACGGGTTGGCGGAGCCGGCCATGAAGGACCTCTACATCAGGCTGTGGCCTAGAGAGCCGTTGCAGAGCAACTACTTCGGCTTGGTTCAGAAGCTATGCGAAGCTGTGCCTCCAATTGACACGCTAAAGTGTTCTACATGCATCGAGGGAGCTCGGATGGCCTTCGCAAGGGCCATGGTGCACTAGCCGAACCTCAAGCCGACCGAGATGGCCACCGCACCTCCGCCCCTGGAAGGGAGCATAGGCACCCCAAGAAATACTTCTCCGTAGTGATGGAGGGTGCTCGGGCAATAGAGGCCCAATTCTCTAAGGATGCTTTTTGTGAATGAGCACGATGTAATATGTCTGAAGACTGTTAATGCTTTATAATGAGGCTACATGGTTTTACATGTATTTTGAGTTTTGTATTTATTGTGACTCCCATATGGCTGTTTTATCTGAAAGTTGCGAGTCGTTGGCTTCAGCCCCCATGTAGATACTACGCGAGGTGTTTCTGCCTCTACACTGTGACCCTTAGCTGATTTATCGGAGCCTGAAGGCGGTAGTGCGAGGGTAACAAGGCAAACGGACTATGAAGCTGTATCGCTTTCACCTAGCCATAGGAGCTTAAAAAATGGGGGGGCTGATGACTAGCCCCAGTGTTTTGTGATGTTCGGATAGATTGAGGCTAAAGCTAGCATCACATGGTTTGTACAAGTACAAAACCCATCGTATAACACGGAATAACCTCTATCGATTTTTTGTATGGCAGTCAGTTTTTGGCTTTCTCCCCTGAGGTGCTTGACCAGGCGAGCTGGAAGCACAATCGCAGTGGTTCTCCCTTTGCCCTATTAGCTGAATGAGCGGAACGTAATAGGGCAAACACAGGAGCCGGGCAACCCAACTATTGACCCAAGACATAGTTCGGATCCACTGCATATAAAGCAAAAACCAAGATGTCGAACACACGATCAATTGTGTTAGGGTGATGCTTAGGGTGATATTTTAAATTCAATCCCCCGGTCTATTAGCAGGTTATGTATACCGAACAGTTTCGCAAGAAGCATTGATTAGGTAAGAATAAAGTATGTAGCATAAAATACAATGAAGAAGCCATGTACAATGGTCTATTATTTGCTCATTAATTCTTATAAATCAAATTGCCGAAGCCATTGTTTACATGTATTTGACGAGCAAATATAAATTTTACAGAGGAGAGGTTGTACCCGGGGTCTTCGATGGGCGGCTTGACGTCCTCGATGTGCCAAGTCGCATGTCTGATCCCGCGCCCCCTAGGGAGTTGCATTCCTTCAAGGGTGATTGGTGTCGGCGAGCGGACCTTGGGAAGAAGATCTTGAGAAGTCGCCGAAGTATGGATGAGCCTTACGCTTTAGCAGGTCCTTGATGGTACTTGTGGTTTGTCCAAGGTCATGTATTGGCAGTAGTTCGGTCCAGCCGAACACTTTCCCTTTGATAGTTGTTCCCCACTACTGCCCATGGAATCTTGAGTGCGAAGTTGTGCCGTCTTGACACATGTTTGACGGGCGCTAGGGCTGTGCAATGAGGAGCGTGTCCCTATTTCTGGGGAGAAGAAGATTCCGGGAATTCGGATTGAGACCAAGCTCGTTTGTCAACCTTACGTGCCTTTATGGAAGATTTCGGTATTAGCCGTTTGTTATCGTAATGGAATTCGGCCGCCAGGGCCAATGCATGTTCCTCAGTTCGGAGGGAACGCTCTGTGTTGCCGTTGATAATAATGACTCCTTGGGCCCGGGCATCTTGAGCTTGAGGTATGCGTAGTGTGGGACGGCGTTAAAGCGAGTGAACGTTATCTGGCCCAGCAAGGCGTGATAACCACTGCAGAAAGGGACAATATCGAAGATCAAGTCCTCAATGCGGAAGTTGTTGTGCGAACCGAACACTACTTCCAGGCTTAGAGAGACCGTGCATCGGGCTTCGACGCCTGGGATCACTCTTTTAATGGTAGTGTTGCTATGATCCTTGATGGATCTATACCCATCTTTTTCACCATGTATGAGTAAAAAAGATTGAGGCTACGTCCTCTATCCATTAGGACTTTAGTGGGGTGATACCCATCGATAATGGGGTCTAGGATGAGTGTAGGATTGAAAGTAGGTCTAGAGGCGGGGTGATTAGACTACTTGACCAATTAAAAATCTACTTTTCCCAATTTTAAGTGTTGGAAGATTTTTGCATTCATAGCAAGTCAAGCACACCCTACACATGCGCGTCTACGAGTATAGCAGCGAAAAATAAAGACAAGCATGAGTGGTAAAGGAAGAGTAGGAAGATCAAATGCAATTTGGAGACACGATGATTTTCCTGGTGGTTCTGATAGGTGGTGCTATCGTAAGTCCATGTTTATGGAGTCTTCAACCCACGAAGGTTAACGGTCGTGAGAGTCCATGGACGGTTCTACGAAGAAGCAACCTTGACTATGCCATGATGTCCTACGTCCACGGAGGACTAACCTAACTCCTCATAGATCTTCACGAAGTAAGCGATCTCCTTGCCCTTACAAAATTCTTGGTAATTCCACAACATGAAGTAGGAAGCTCGCAAGCGACACCTAACCAATCTAGGAGGCACCACCCTCCAAAAGGTAATAGGCTCGATAATGTCCATGAACTCCTTGCTCTTGTGCTTCAAGATAATAGACTCCTCAACACACAATCACTCTCTCACATGTTTGGCTTTGGTGGAAGAGATTTATTAGGTGGAAATCAACTTGGGGAGGCTAGAGATCAACATTCATATGGATGGAATGGAATGGCATGATCTCAACACATGAGTAGGTGGTTCTCTCCTAGAAAATCAGTTGTTATGAGTGGGGATCTGTTCTAAGTGCTTCTCTTTCGAGTGAGTGGTGGTGGAGGGGTATATATATGCATCTCCAAAAATCCAACCGTTACACCCAATAAGTCCAACTGGGTGACAACAATGTGTTAATCTTGGTGGTACCGAGTTGCCTCAAAGATAGCAACTTTTGAATCTCCGTGAGAACAATACATAAATCTCGGTTGCACCGATTAGGTGACCAACTGCCAGATTGCCAAACACGGTGACGCCGATTAAACATACTCAGTCAGATCGATTTTGTGAAATTGCGTAAAAGGAAGTTGGCAACCAAAACTCAGTGGCACCGAATCAGAATCGGTTGCACCGAAAGGTCAGGGTTTGGATTGGGTCTGTTTGAGTCGGAGAATGAGTGGCACCGAGTGAGTTGTTGGTTGCACCGATTTTGAGTGTTTGACTTCGGACAGACTTTTGATGGAAGAGCTTGTGGGTGTTTTTGGTGACTATCACTTGTGCATGTAAGAGCATATTGTTCACCAACAATACCTTACCCCCTTTTAATAGTATTGGCTTTCCTATGGACTCAGAGTGATTTCTCAGAAACTAAAATGTAGAGTCCTCTTGCTTGAAGATTTGGCAAACTATTTCCTTGCATCATGGGGTATTCCACAATCCTTTTGCCAACCCATCATTGAACTTTTCCTGAAATATACTTAGTGGCATGATGATCCACAAGTATAGGGGATCCATCATAGTCCTTTCGATAAGTAAGAGTGTCAAACCCAACGAGGAGCAAAAGGGAATGATAAGCGGTTTCTAGTAAGGTATTCTCTGCAAGCACTGAAATTATCGATAACAAATAGTTTTGTGATAAGATAATTCGTAACGAGTAACAAGTAACAAGTGTATCAAAGGTGCAGACAGGTAGCCCAATCCTTTTTGTAGCAAAGGACAGGCCTGGAAAAACTCTTATATAAAGCAAAGCGCTCCCGAGGACACATGGGAATTTCTATCAAGCTACTTTTCATCAAGCTTATTTGATTCAAGTTCATTACTTTGATAATTTGATATGTGCGTGGACCGGTGCTTGGGTGCTGCCCTTACTTGGACAAACCTCCCACTTATGATTAACCCCTATAGCAAGCATCCTCAATTAAGAAAGAAGAATTAAGGTAAACCTAACCACAACATGAAACATATGGATCCAAATCAGCCGCTTACAAAGCAACACATAAACTAGGGTTTAAGCTTCTGTCACTCTAGAAACCCATCATTTACTTATTACTTCCCAATGCCTTCCCCTAGGCCCAAATCATGGTGAAGTGTTATGTAGTCGACGTTCACATAACACCACTAGAGGAGAGACAACATACGTCTCATCAAAATATCGAACGAATACCAAATTCACATGATTACTTATAACAAGACTTATCACATGTCCTCAGGAACAAACATAACTACTCATGAAACATGTCCATGTTCAAGATGAGAGGAGTATTAATTATCATAAAGGATCTGAACATATAATCTTCAACCTAGTAAACCAACTAGCATTAACTACACGGAGTAATCAACACTACTAGCAACCCACAAGTACCAATCTAAGGTGTTGAGACAAAGATAAGATATAAGAGATGAACTAGGGTTTGGAGAGGAGATGGTGCCGGTGAAGATGTTGATGGAGATTGACCCACTCCCGATGAGAGGATCGTTGGTGATGATGATGGCTTTGATTTTCCCCTCTGAGAGGGAAGTTTCCCCGGCAGAATAGCCCCGTCGGAGCTCTAGATTGGTTCTGTCCAAGTTCCGCCTCGAGACGGTGGTGCTTCATCCCAAAATCTCTCTTGTGATTTTTTCCAGGTCAAAACACTTCATATCGTAGAAGATGGGTGTAAAAGGAGCCATAAGGGCCCCACAAGCCTGTTAGCCACGACCAGGGGGTGGCCTTTGTATTTGTATCCTTTTATGGGAGTAAATGAAATATAATGTTTGATACTTTGCCCGTTTACCACCTTCGGATTTGTGCCTTCGACGTTGTTGATCTTGATGGCCCCGAAACAATATAATTCCTCAACAATATAAGGCCCTTCCCATTTGGAGAGAAACTTTCCCGCAAAAAATCTTAAACGAGAATTGCATAGCAAGACATGATCACCTACATTAAATTCACGCTTTTGTATCCTTTTATTGTGCCATCTCTTAACTTTCTCTTTAAACAACTAGGCATCCTCATAGGCTTGGGTTCTCCATTCATCAAGTGAGCTAATGTCAAATAACCCTTCTCACCAGAAAGTATGAAATCATAGTGGATCTCTTTGATTTCCCAATAAGCTTTGTGCTCTAGCTCTAGAGGTAAGTGACATGCTTTACCATGAACATTTTATGCGGAGACATACCCATAGGATTCTTGTATGTAGTTCTATAAGCCCATAATGCATTGTTAAGTTTTTCAGACCAATTCTTCCTTGATCGGTTAACCGTCTTTTGCAAGATCAATTTAATTTCTCTATTTCTTAATTCTACTTGATCACTAGACCGAGGATGATAAGGGGGTGCAATTCTATGATTAACATCATACTTAGCAAGCAATTTACGGAAAGCCCCATGAATAAAATGTGAACCACCATCAGTCATTAAATATTTGGGGACTCCAAATCTAGGGAAAATAACTTCTTTAAGCATCTTAATAGAGGTGTTATGATCAACACTACTAGTTGGAATAGCTTCTACACACTTAGTAACATAACCAACAACAACTAATATATGAGTATACCCGTTGGACGTTGGAAAAGGCCCCATATAATAAAAAAGCCAAACATCAAATGGTTCAATAACAAGAGAGTAATTCATATGCATTTCCTGATGTCTACTAATATTGCCAATTCTTTGACATACGTCACATGACAAGACAAACTTATGAGCATCCTTGAAGACAGTAGGCCAATAAAAACCAGATTGTAATACCTTATGTGCGGTTCTATCTCCAGTGTGGTGTCCTCCGTAGGCCTCTGAATGACACTTTTGTAGGATCTGTTCCTGTTCATGCTGAGGTACACAATGTCTAATAACACAATCTACTCCTCCTTTATAAAGTCGTGGGTCATCCTAGGAGTAATGTCTTAGATCATAGAAAAACCTTTTCTTTTGTTGGTATGTGAAACCAGGCGGTATAAATTTAGCGAAAATGTAATTAGCATAATCAGCATACCAAGGAGCATTATGAGAAGCACTTATGATAGCTAATTGTTCATCAGGAAAGCTATCATCAATAGGTAGTGGGTCATCAAGAACATTCTCTAACCTAGACAAGTTATCTGCTACGGGGTTATCAGCACCCTTTCTATCAACACTATGCAAATCAAATTCTTGTAGAAGAAGAACCCACCTGATAAGTCTAGGTTTAGCATCTTTCTTTTCCATGAGATATTTAATAGCAGCATGATCAGTGTGAACAATTACTCTTGAATCAACAATATAGGGTCTAAGCTTATCACAAGCGAACACAACTGCTAAAAATTCCTTTTCAGTGGTAGCATAGTTCCTTTGAGCACTATCTAGAGTTTTACTAGCATAATGAATACCATTTAATTTCTTATCAACTCTTTGACCTAGAACAGCACCTGCGGCATAATCACTAGCATCACACATAATTTTAAAAAAGGGTAAATTCCAGTCAGGTGGTTGAACAATAGGTGCAGAAATCAAAGCATTCTTGAGAATTTGAAAAGCTTCTACACAATCATCATCAAAAACGAATGGAACATCTTTTTGCAAAATATTAGTGAGAGGCCTAGAAATCTTAGAGAAATCTTTAATAAACCTCCTATAGAAACCAACATGACCAAGGAAACTTCTTATACATCTGATATCCGTAGGGCACAACATTTTTTCAATAGCATCAACTTTAGCCTTATCAACTTCAATACCTCTTTCGGAAATTTTATGTCCCAAGACAATGCCTTCATTCACCATAAAGTGGCACGTTTCCCAATTCAAGACAAGATTAGTTTCTTCACATCTCTGCAAAAATCGATCAAGTTTGCTCAAACAATCATCAAAAGAAGTTCCCTAAACGGAAAAATCATCCATGAAAACCGCAACAATCCTTTCACAAAAATCAGAGAATATAGCAGTGATACATCTTTGAAAGGTAGCAGATGCATTGCCTAAACCAAAAGGCATACGTCTATAAGCAAAGGTACCAAAAGGGTAGGTAAAGGTGGTATTCTATTGGTCCTCTTTTGACATGGGTATTTGAGAGAAACCAGAATAACCATCTAGAAAGCAGAAATGTGTGTGTTTTGATAATCTTTCTAGCATTTGATCAATGAAAGGTAGAGGGTAATCATCCTTTCTAGTAGATTTATTTAATTTCCTAAAATTAATTACCGTTCTATAACCTGTAACAATTCTCTGCGGGATCAATTCATTTTTATCATTTGGAACTACAGTAATACCTCCTTTCTTAGGGACACAATGAACGGGGCTAACCCATGTACTATAAGCAATAAATTATACCTGCCTCTAGAAGCATTAATATTTCATTTCTTACCACTTTCTTCATTTTAGGATTCAACCATCTTCGGTGATCAACAATTGGTTTAGCATCAGGCTCCATTTTAGTTTTGTGCTGACATAGAGTGGGTATAATGCGTTTAAGATCATCAAGAGTATATCCAATAGCACCATGGTGCTTCTTCAGAGTTTTCAATAATCTCTGTTCTGCATGCCCTGAAAGGTTAGCACTAATAATAACAGGATATATCTTCTTTTCATCAAGATAAGCATATTTCAAAGTATCTGGTAATTGTTTAAGCTCAAACTCGGGATCGCCCTTGGGTGGAGGAGGATCCCCAAGTATTTCAATAGGCAAGTTTTGTTTCAGGATAGGATGTTGATCATAGAAAATCCTATTTATTTCATTCCTTTCATTCATATGCATATCATTTTCATGGTCTAGCAAATATTGCACATCATTTTCTATTGTAGGCGGAACAACAATAGAAGCAAGACCAATAATTTCATCCTTATTTGGCAATTCTATATCATGGGACTGTCTACGAAATTTAGAGAAATTAAACTCATGAGACGTATCCATAAAACTTACGGTAACCGTTTCCTTCTCACAATCTATTCTAGCATTAATGGTATTCAAGAAGGGCCTACCAAATATAATGGGAGAAAAATCATCTTGTAGGGAACCAAAAACAAGAAAATCAGTAGGATATTTTATTTTCCCACACAAGACTTCAACATATCTAATAATCCCAACTAGTGATATAGTGTCTCTATTATCAAGCTTAATTTTAACATAAATTTCCTCTAACACAGGTGGTGCAACATCATTCATAATCTCTTTATATAAGGAAAATGGAATTGCACTCACACTAGCACCCATATCACATAAGCCATGGTAACAATGATATCCTATTATAACAGAAACAACAGGCGTGCCAACAATGGGTCTGTGTTTATCTTTAGTATCAGGTTTAGCAATTCTAGTAGCTTCATCACAAAATTGAATAACATGCCCATCAATATTATCAACCAAGAGATACTTAACCATAGCAATACTAGGCTCAACATTAATTTGCTCAGGGGGTGTAGGTGTTCTAGCACAGCTCTTACGAACCACAGTTGAAGCTTTAGCATGTTCCTTTATTCTAACTGGGAAAGGTGGTTTCTCAATATAGGCAGTGGGGATAACAGGATCAACATCATAAGTAATAGTTTTCTCTTCAACTTTAATAGGTTCAACTATTTTTAGTTCAATGGGAGGATGATATTTAGACCACTTCTCCTTGGGGAGATCAACGTGAGCAGAAAAAGATTCACAAAAAGAAGCTACTATCTCAGAGTCAAGTCCATATTTAGTGCTAAATTCACGAAAAACATCGGTGTGTACCAAGGAGTTAACACAATCAAACTTAAGGTTTATACCTGACTCCTTACCTTCATCGAGTTCCCAATATTCAGAGTTGCGTTTAATTATTTCCAATAAATCGAATTTGAAGCCAATATCTTTCTTCATATAGGAACCAACACCAGAAGTGTCGAGCATGGATTGATAATTACGAGAAAGCCGAGCATAAAAATTCTAAATAATAATTTCTCTCAGGAGCTCATGATTGGGGTATGAATATAACATTGACTTAAGCCGCCCCCAAGCTTGAGATTTTTTTTATCCTTCACGAGGCCAAAAATTATAAATATAGTACCGACGATGATGAACTAGATGCATAGGATAGAACTTCTGATGAAAGTCCATTTTCATTCGGTTGTAGATCCATGATCCAATATCATCACATAGCATATACCATGTCAATGCCTTTTACTTCAAAGATAAAGCAAAGACCTTCTTGACATGATCCTCGGGCAGACCTGCATGCTTAAATAATCCACAAACTTCATCCACATAGATTAGATGCAAATCAGGATGTAATGTTCCATCTCCTGCATAAGGGTTAGCCCACAGTTTCTCTATCATACCCAAAGGAATTTCATAATAAATTTTTTCATTAGGTTTAGTAGGTTGAGGGACAACTCTTTTTTTTCCAGTCGATGTGATGATACCCTGAATAAGCCCCTCGAACGATTACTTTCCATAGTAACAAGTGACAGTAAATTTCAGCACACTATATAAATTTTTCCTTACCAAATTCCACTTACCAAAGGTGCTTCACTCCCCGACATCGGCGCGAGAAAAGAGTCTTGATGACCCACAAGTTTAGGGGATCTATTGTAGTCCTTTTGATAAGTAAGAGTTTCGAACCCAACAAGGAGCAAAAGGAAATGATAAGAGGTTTCTAGTAAGGTATTCTCTGCCAGCACCGAAATTATCGGTAACAGATAGTTTTGTGATAAGATAATTCATAACAAGTAACAAGTAACAAGTAAAAAGTGTAGAAAAGGTGAAGCAAGGTAGCCCAATCCTTTTTGAAGCAAAGGACAGGCCTGGACAAACTCTTATATAAAGCAAACCGCTCCCGAGGACACATGGGAATTTCTGTCAAGCTAGTTTTCATCATGCTTATTTGATTCACGTTCGTTTCTTTGATTATTTGATATGTGGGTGGACCGGTGCTTGGGTGCTTACCTTACTTGGAAAAACCTCCAATTTTTGATTAATCCCAATCGCAGGCATCCACAACTATGATAGAAGAATTAAGGTAAACCTAACCACAACATGAAACATATGGATCCAAATCATCCCCTTACGAAGCAACGCATAAACTAGGGTTTAAGCTTCCGTCACTCTGGAAACCCATCATCTACTTATTACTTCCCAATTCCTTCCCCTAGGCCCAAATATTGTTGAGGTGTTATGTAGTCGACGTTCACATGACACCACTAGAGGAGAGACACCATACGTCTCATCAAAATATCGAACGAATACCAAATTCACATGATTACTTATAACAAGAGTTATCCCATGTCCTCAGGAACAAATGTAACTACTCACAAAACATGTTCATGTTCAAAATCAGAGGAGTATTAATTATCATAAAGGTTATGAACATATGATATTCCACCAAGTAAACCAACTAGCATCAACTACCCGGAGTAATCAACACTACTAGCAACCCACAGGTACCAATCTGAGGTGTTGAGACAAAGATCGGATATAAGAGATGAACTAGGGTTTGCAGAGGAGATGGTGCTAGTGAAGATGTTGATGGATATTGACCCCCTCCCAATGAGATGGTCGTTGGTGATGACGATGGCTTCGATTTTCACCCTCCAAGAGGGAAGTTTCCCCGGCAGAACAGCCCTGCCGGAGCTCTAGATTGGTTCTCCCTCGAGATGGAGACGCTTCGTCCCGAAAGCTCTCTTCTGATTTTTTTCCAGGTCAAAACGCTTCATATAGCACAAGATGGGCATCAGAGGAGCCATAGTGGCCCCACAAGCCTGCTAGGCGTGGCCAGGGGATGGCCGCGCCAAGCAGGCTTGTGGCCTGCAGGTGGGCCCCCTCTGGTTGATTCTTGCACTAGTATTTTTTATTAATTCCAAAAATATTCTTCATAAATTATCAAGACTTTTGGATTTGTGAAGAATAGGTATCTCCGATTTACTCCTTTTTCAGTCTAGAATTCCAGGTACCGGCATTCTCCCTCTTCATGTAAACCCTTTAAAATAAGAGAGAAATGCATAAGTATTGTACCATAACGTGTAATAACAACCCATAATGCAATAAATATCAATATAAAATCATGATGCAAAATGGACGTATCATGGAAACATTAGTTCAATGACATATATGTTGTTATTAATTACCAAAACCACCAAGGGAGAAAATGTGCTTTCAATCCCCCCTTTTTGTAATTGATGACAACATATAGATCAAATCTTCGACATATGATATAATCAATGAATATAATCGTCGCTTTGAGAAGTTTTTGATAAGCAAGAGCTCCCCCTAAATTTGTGCATTATTTTAAATTTGCATTTGAATGCAAATGCACAATCGATTAGGTACATGGGGCACTTCTTCCATGTCACATACATCTTGGTGGTGTGCGAGAGTAATAAGAGTGAATATCATAGCACAACAAAATCAAGCAAAGTGAATGATCTTCTCAAAAACATTAAAAGGATAGGAAATAGTAGCAACACACATTAAATGTATGATCAAACACGAACAAAAGTGTAAGACAAGCAACCAAAAGACCAAATGTTTTTGAAATAGCAATAAAAACCAACGCTCTCTCACTCGAAGCCCAAAGATCTATATACAACTTCTCCCCCTTTGGAAACAAGTTACAAAAAAGTTCAAAGAGATATAGATAATAGTTCTTCTCGGGCTGATCTCCTCTAGTGGTCGATCTTAGAGTCGAGAGAACTACGTCAGTGAAGACCTCTGCCGATGACATGGATGGAGTTGGAGTAGCAACTGGAGGTATTGGAGGAGTTGATGGAGGTGAAGTGACAGTATCAGGTGCTGATAAAGAAGGCCTCAACTCTAGAGCTGGCACTATGGCTGATCTAGCCTGGGTAGTGAAGTGTGTGTTTGGCCTATGAGGAGAGTCATCCTCATCATCATTATCATCATCATCATCATCATCATCATCATCTGAAGAATGAGGAGGATGCGCAAAGTCAACTTCCTTCTTGAGCTTGGTCACGGTCTTGTTCACCCCATCTAACATGTCATTTAGGGTCTTGCTCCTATTCTCATAAATCCTTGCAAGACTGTTCTGGTTCTCAAGTATGTCCTTGATGTCCTTCTTCATGCCCTGAATGGTAGAAATCAAGAGATCCATTTGCTCCTTCCTGGATCTAGGGACTTGAGCACTAGTGGCTCTACCTGCCTCTGCCTCTACTTGTGCCTAAGCTACAACTGATGTGGGATGGTCTAGGTCCATGACCACAACATTGTCCTCAAAATCTGGCTGTAGGGGCAAGTGGGGCCAGTCAAGAGCAAAAATGTGCTTCTCCAGCTTGGAGTTGATGAGCATCTGAATGTAGGGCGCATAGCAGCATGAATGCTTCTGATCAGCAGCAGCCCTCTTCACAGTCTCCACAATCAGATCCATCACTATGAATCTCTTGTGCTAGTCAATATGAAGCAGCAAGTTGATGGAGTAGCCTCAGATCATGTTCTCGTTTCCTGACTTACCTTCAAGGTATGCATTAGAATGGTGTTAATGGTACAGAGACCTGCCTGGAGGTAATAGATAGATCCTAGCTTATGGGACTAAATATGTGTAGCGGGGATAGCATTGTACATGTCCTTCATGGCATTGTGGCTGGCCCTGGACTCTGAGTACACACAGCCATCTCCATCTTGTACTTGTGGGACTCCTAAGATGGCAGCCCACTCATCAACAGTTGACTCATATCTTGCTCCTTTTGTCATCCACACAATCCTACCATCTCCATAGAAGTGAGCAGTGGAGTAGAATTGCATGATGATCTCATCATTCCATGTAGTGAATTCTTTGCCAACAAACTCATCAAGGCCAACACAGTGGAAGTTCTCTTGTACATTGGAGAAATGGTCTTGATTTGCCTTGATGTACTTGCAGTCAGCATACCTCATGTCACTCACAGTTGGACTCTTGTCAAGAAGCACAGTCCATAGAAATCATGTTGCTCCTTGGTGTAGAACCTGTAGTCCACAACTGTTCTCCTCCGCTCAAAGTAAGGATCAATGGCTCTCCACTCTCTCAAACTTGCATCCTTCTTCTTCTTCATGTCAACAACAAGCAGATGGCTGGCATTGTGCTCTAGAAGGTGTGGTCTGAGCTTCATCAATGCAGAAATGGCATCCCCATCCATATCTCTGGGGGTAGATCCCTTGTTCTTGTAGGAAGCTGGAATCTTTCTGGATGACCTCTTGGATTTCTCAGCAGCAGCCTTCTTGGGGGTAGACTTGGTGCCCTTGGATGGACCTTGCTTTGGCATAGCATCTGCCAAAAGCTTCTTCTACTTCTTCTTGGGAGGGGCCTTGACAACTTGCTCTTCCTCCTCCTCCTCCTTAGCAGCAGCACCAACAGCTTCATCTGGGTCCTCATACATGGAGGTAGCCCTGCCAGTCACATAGACAATCCTCTTTCTAGCATTCTTCTTCTCTCCTGCCTTCTTAGGCAATGACCTCTTTGGGGCTCAATGGTCATAGTAGACCTAGCACTATCAGGTGCTCTCATAGTCTCTGGAGGGGCATATGTTTTACTGACTACTCTCTTGGAAGAGGTGGCTGCATACGTAGACTTCCTGGCAACTTTGTCTTTCTTCTTGGCAAGAACTTCCTCTAGTACAAAATCATAATCCTCCTCATATGAATTCAACTTCTTCCTGGCCCTAGTAGAAGCCTTGGGAAACCCATAAGAACTGGGGGTGCATGGATCTGAAAATGAGCTAGACTCAGGACTAGTGCCTGAACTCATTTCAACATTCCTCTCCTACAAAATGTGACTGTCTTCAGCATTTGACATATCTAACCCTGTGAATAGAGTGTAGAATAGCATAAGTCATCACAAAATGCATATGTTTTTGAAAGCTTGAATAGAAAAATCTTAGATGTACTTCACAGCGAAAATGAATTTGGTGTCACCGAGTCAAAACTTTCGGTGCTGCCGAGACGCACAATACTCTTAATAGAAACTGGGGAGCAGTTTCGGTCACACAAAAAACTGCCACTCGGTTCCACCGAGTAATATCCTCATTAGCACAAAAATAAAATGGGTGGAACCGATTTTTCTGACTTGGTATCACCAAGAAGCGATTTTGCGGGCAACTAAAGCTAAAAATTTCCGGTTCGCTAATATAATGAGCTCTCTAGGGGATTTAGGATTTTGCAATCGGTGGATTATGAATAATGTAAACTCCAATGTGCAAGAATCAGACGGGGAGCGCAAGGAGGGCCAGATCCATACCCTAGTTTGGTGACGGATCCGCTACGGTGGTGACAGGGGTGTTGATTCCATCGACGACAGTGATTCCCAAGGGCAAGACGCACGGGGAAGCAAATGCGACGACCAGGGGTCACGATTCGGCAGCGTAGGGTTCTGAGGGGCGATGGTTTGAAGAAATTTTCAAAGCTCTAATTCGCCTCATTATATACCAGCGATTGTCGGTGACACTGAATCTAGATTTTTAGTGTCACCGAGTTCCTCAACTATTAGCTGATAGGGAAACTCGGTGTAAGCGAGAATATGGAATCCGTGGTACCGAGATTGAAAAACCAGATCAACTCTAGGCATTCGGTGAGACCGAGATTTTTGAGTTGGTTCCACCGAGATGCACTTGGGAGGTTTTAATGGTCAGTCCTTTGTCGATATGGAACTCCGAGTGCTCCTCACACAGAGAGATTGAAAAGTACTTGTTCAAATTTTGTGATGCAGCATGAGTGGAATATGAGGTGAGAAAGCATAGATAGCTAGAGGCTGGTCCTAGGCATTCTTGTTCATCCAATTGGCAAAAGAAAAATCAAAATGCCAAATGGCAACAATTGGATGTCCTCGAATGAGTAATTAAATGCAGAACAATAGGCTCACACAATAAGATGTCAAATGAAAATATGGAAAACATGCACAACCACACTAGCATCTAACAAGCACTTTGGCGATGACGGAGTCATCTATATATTAGTATATTGACTTAGGAGCCAAGTAAGAATACTTGATCATAGGTCATACTCATTTTTTAAGCACAAGTGGTGTTAACACTTTTAAATAAAGCATTTAATGTTGTCACATACTATGAGATGCTTTGACTCAATTCTTAGAGTAAACCTCCCCCTTGATGTGACATCTCCTCATAGGAGGGACAAACTAACCTTGGGTTTTGTCGATGAAGAGTTCATGTAGGTGAAGTAGGGGTCGATGCTCAATGTTGATGAAGATCACCATGAGTTGGGAGCATCCTTGTTGTTTCCTTACTCTTCTCACCTACATGGGTTAGTCCCAACACACAAGAGACAAATACAAGGATATCAATGGACATGGAGTGCAAAACATATATGATGATGTCTATTGATTTGTTGATTACCTTGTCCCTTGCTTACCTTTGAGGGAATGTGTGACTCCTTGAACTATTGCATGATGTTGATGTTGATTGCAACTAGTTCTTGCCAATAATGAATATGAGTGAATTTCATTGCCGGAGTCACCCCTCAAGAACTTCTCTGGTTCTTCTTCTTGGGAACCCACATCAAGTTGATGGGGATCCTTGGTGTTGAAGTAGAACTTGTAGAAGTTGAGCTTGTAGTAGCCTTGGGAACCCACTTCACCATAGCACGGGATTCACCTTCATATGAGTCAATATCCTGTTGAAGTTTGTTCTTGCCCTTCAGCTTGGGATCTTTTGGTGGAAGGTCATACTGAGCTTTTGTTCCCTTGGGGAGAGTATTTTCGTACTTCTCCTTTTGAGAAACAAACTTGGGCTTGGCTTATTGACCTGCTTCCCATTCAGCTCCATTAGCATTGAAGTAGCCAATGCCATGGTTCTTTTGGTATACTCCGTGCTTGCGTACAATCTCCTCAAATTGTTTGCACTCGGCAAGACTGTTGTAGATACCTTTATCTATAATCCCTTTCGAAAGTTCTTTTTCTTGATCAAGTGTAACTTGGATAAGAGAAGAGTTAGTGGGACCAATAGAACTACTAGAAGCAATATCATTGCATTTATCATTTACATTGCAACTAGTTGAAGAACCTTTCTTGCCTTTGTTACTAGTTTGCTTAGCCTTAACTTGTGGTATGAACATAGACAAGAGAAGTCGTTTGGCTAGATAAGAGGAAGTCTTCTTTCTAAGATTGTCATTGATAGCTTTAAGGAACTCATGTTCTTGCTCTAAATTGAGCTTCTCGAAGTGGAGCTTCTCATGCGTCCTTTCAAGATCTCTATGATCTTCTACAGTAGACTCATGAGCTAACTTAAGAGTGTTTAGTTCTTGAGTAAGTCATTATATTTCCAACTTATCATCATCACATGACTTATCTAGACTAGAGTGATTACTATCAAGTTCATCTTGACTAACATTACTAGATTTGTCAAATAGCAAGTCATCTTGAATTAACAAGTCATCCTCATCACTATTGAAGTCAAGATACTCGGGGTGTGATACCTTGGGACCTTTATCCATGAAGCAACATCCACTCCCTTCATTTGGTGAATCAAATATGTCGGAGGAGTCGGTTTTCACTAGTGCAAGTCCGGCAACACCTTCATCTTGACTATAGTCAGAGTTGGAGTGGTAGCTTCTCTCGAAGTGGTTGTCGCATTCGGAGCTGGAAACACATTCACCAACATGAGCTTGATGTCTTCTTCTTGAGTAGCTCTTGGTGTACTTGTCCTCCTTCTCCGAGTCCATACTTCTCCTTGAGGGTCTTCGTTCATAACGATCATCCCTTATTCTTCTCCCTCTTCAAGGTGACTCGTCTCTTGAGCTTCGTCTTCTTGGTGACTCCACTTTCCTTTTGTAAGGAGCCTTGCACTCATTGGAGTAGTGTCCGGAGTTCCCACAATTGTAGCAATTACGGTCTTGACTTGACGAACGCCTCTCTTCATATCTTGAGTTGGAGCTTTGATATTTGACTCTATTCTTGTAGAACTTGTTGAATTTCTTGACCATGAGGCTTATCTCTTCATTTGTGACAAGGTTGTCGCTTGAAGTTGCGGGAGAATCACTTGTGGCTTTGTAAGCACCGCTAGACTTGTTGTGAAGCTCTTCCATGTCCTTGAGTGTCATCTCATGAGCAACAATCCTTCCAATCACTTCCGTAGGCTTGAGATCTTTGTAGTTGGGCATCATTTGGATCAATGTGCATACGGTGTCATATCGATCATCCAAAGCTCAAAGTATCTTCTTGATTATGAATTTGTCAGTCATTTCTTTGCTTCCTTAGCTGGAAATATCATTGGTGATGAGAGCTAGCCTAGAGTACATCTCGGCGACTCCTTCACCATCCTTCATCTTGAACTTGTCAAGCTGACTTTCAAGAACATCCAACTTGAATTCTCTCACAAATTCGGTACCTTCATACATATCAACTAAAGTATCCCAAATCTCTTAAGCATTCGCAAGACCATTGATTTTGTTGAATTCTTTAGGGCATAGGCAGTTGAAGAGAATATCACATACTTGAGCATTTAATTGCAACATCTTCAATTCATCCGCAGTCACTTCACGATCCGATTCCCTTCCATCCGCAGAGAATTCACCTTGCAATCCAACACGAACAATAGCTCAAATGGTGGGGTTATGACCAAGAAGATGCATTTTCATTTTGTGCTTCCAACTAGCAAAATTAGTGCCATCAAAGTACGAACGTTTATGGGGATAATTTCCCTCACTAGACGCAATACCTAGGTTAAGAAACCAATGCAATGGAGACCAAAGCTTTGATACCACTTGTAGGTTCAAAAGTAGGTCTAGAGGGGGGTGATTAGACTACTTGACCAATTAAAAATCTTTAAGTGTTGGCAAATTTTAGCATTCATAGCAAGTAAGGCACACCCTATACATGCATGTCTACGAGTATAGCAATGGAAAGTAAAGACAAGCATGAGTGGTAAAGGAAGGGTAGGAAGATCAAATGCAATTTGGAGACACGATGATTTTCCCATGGTTCTGATAGGTGGTGCTATCGTACGTCCACCTTTATGGAGTATTCAACCCACGGAGGGTAACGATCGCGAGAGTCCATGGAAGGCTCTACCCACGGAGGGTTCCACGAAGAAGCAACCTTGACTATACCATGATGGTCTACGTCCATGTAAGACTAGCCTAACTCGGCATAGGTCTTCACAAGGTAGGCGATCTTCTTGCCCTTACAAACTTCTTGGTTCACTCCACAACACGAAGTAGGAGGCTTCCAAGTGACACCTAACCAATCTACGAGGCACCACCCTCCAAAAGGTAATAGGCTCGATAATGTTGATGAACTCCTTGCTCTTGTGTTTCATAATGAAAGACTCCTTGAGGGAGTCCTCGTTTAAGGGGTCCTTAGAAGGCCGACCTATTTCTTATGAGTTGGACTGTATGGGTCGCTTGCCGAGCATTGGCTCGATCGAAGGCCCTATCTCTAGGAAGGAAGCTTCAAGAATCGTGGCTTTTACTCCATGTTCGGAGTAGTGAATAGGAAGGTTTATCCCCTCGACGTGTAACCGACCATGTGTAAACCCTAGGTACCCTCGGCGTTTATATATGCCAGAGGGTTTTAGATTGTAGAGAGACCAACTCATCTAGGGTTTAGCTATTTGATCTCGAGGAAGATCGACCCTGTAACCTACATATCATCAATACAACCAAGTAGGACGTAGGGTATTACCTCCATAGGAGGGCCCGAACATGGGTAAACATCGTCTCCTTCGTCTCCTGTTACCATCGATTCTAGTCTAACAGCTTGGGACCCCCTACCCAAGATCCACCGGTTTTTGACACCGACATTGGTGCTTTCATTGAGAGTTCCGTTGTGATCACCAAAGAAATCGATGTCTTGCGTCATCATCAATGAAGAGGTCCGCAACATGGACACCCTTGTCCCCAGACAGATCTTTGCTTTCGGAAGCATTGTGCTGCACGCTGACCCGACCGGCCATTTATGCCGGGTCAGGAGCTTCACCCCTGATCAAGAGGTTAGATTCAGGAACCAAGAGTTCTCTATAATCTCTCGGGGTGATCTTTCGCTAATTGGGCTCGCAGTCTCGCCTGCCACACTCGAAGACACCGAGGCTTTAACCTCGGATCCCTCTTTTGGTCACGTCCACGGGATTCTGTTCGGATCCGGCCACAGTGCTGGACGACTTGATATCTGTTCCTACCAAACACTCCCCCTACGTGGACACAACGGATGTCAACTCCGAAAGCTCCGAGCAGGTTGACCCTATAGAGCTATTGATACTCAACGAGGCATTAGATCGGATCTCGTCGATGAAGATTACCGATGACCCAACCCCGATCCATGCTCAGATCGGTCTCAGGGTGGGTCGGGATGAATTTTTGTCCCACCCACCACCCACTTGATAGCCACAGTCGAAGATTTAGCCAACATGTTGGACTATGCCTCCGAGAAGGCAAAATACATGGATGAGGAAGATTGCGCTCCCACCCCTACTACACCGGGCGATGGGCCGCCACCTCCACATATGACGTCTACATGGTGGACACTCCAGCCGCTAATGGCGAGAACACGCCCAAAAAAGATGGCGACAAGTCGGGTGAGGCACCGTCAAGGCGTCGAAAACCGCATAAATGGTCAAAAGGCAAAAGGGGAAGGAAAGCTATTATCGGCACCAGGGACGGTGATACCTCGGAAGACCTCGGCGATCCCGATATACCCAAACACCCGTTAGAGGGTTAGGAAAAAGGCTTGAAGACCAGTGCAACCCCGACGACCCAACTGATTTCGAGGACGATAATTACCTCCCCCTGTCAAGAAGGAGGACATCCTGGAAGCCGATGACTTTGACATTCCCGCTAACCATGAAGATCAGGAACTGTTCAAGCAAGAGCTTATAGCCACAACCCGCAGCCTAAGAACAAAAGAACGTCAACTTAAAGACGAACAATATAACCTCAACGATCGATGGACGAGAGTCCTCACAACTGAGGAAGGATACGGTACTACTATCGGACCAACCTAAGATCTATCCACGCGGAAGGCTGCTGTTGCAATTCGACGACGAGCTCAGTGATACACAGTCTCCCAAGCATACCCCATACAATAAACTAGGCTGCCCCCCTCGAGGGCTTGAAAGGACAACTGATGTGGGGACCCCGACTCATAAGTCATGATCACCGTATGCACGTGTACAGTGATCCCAGAGATCAATGCTCACTGAACACATAGAAGCTGAATAACAAGAGTCTTACATCCACATTTAGCGTCTTACACAAATAAAGACCATGAAGGTCTAGTCTTACATAGAGAGGGCCACAAGGGCCAATCACTTAAATAGAACAAGTAGCAGAATATTGATCAAAAGCGTGAACCCATGCCATCTGCCTTCACCTACAGGCATTCTGACTAGGAGGCATCCTAGTTTGCAGGTTCGTCACCAACGAAATCTTCAACATACTCCTATACTTCGAGGCCTAGCCAATTAAATAACCAGTGGCAAGCTAATGAGTACTTTGATTGTAGTCGCAGGCAACCCAAGTTGTGGAACAAGTAATAATGATGCATGGTATAGCACTAAGTAGGTAATTTGCAGAAAGCTAATTTTGAATGTAATGACATGATCGAATAACTAGGTAAGCATGCATCAGTTGGCAGATATCCATATGAACAAGTTACAGATATCATCATAAGCAGGAGTTGAACATGTCGTGTTCATTCATTATGCTAAGTCATCGGACTTAGTCAATCGTCAAGCTAAGTCATCGGACTTAGCTCAAGTAAGCTCTTTGTCACCAACACACCCACACTCACGCCGGGTTTGCGAAAACATCTGGACGTAGTTTAAGAAGGACCTCCAACTGTCCATGACCGTAGACACGACTATTCGAATAGTTTTACACTCTGTAGAGGTTGCACACTTTACCCACAAGACTCAGGGGACTTCCGTGTTGATAGAGTTATTACCCCTGGGTCGGCCAAAGCAACGGGGTTCCCGTCCCGGCTTCTAAGAAAAAGTATGCGACCAGCTGTCCACAACTGCCTGGAGCGTAGCCGGCTATAGAGATTGCCGGCGGGTGCACGGAGAGCTGGTCGAGGAGCCGGCTTGACCCCCGGCCGGCTGGGCGCGGTCGGCTGCCTCCGGGCCGCCTCCCCTGTTGACCCCGGGAAGGATGTGCAACGTCCCATCCCTCTGCGCACGGGTATGGCGACACGACGTGACCGCCACGACGGGCGACATTGTGTCCATAGTGGCCGCTGACGCACGGGTGCGCATGGCTGCAGTCCGGCCGTCCACACTGCTGACCTTGGCGAGCGCGACTGGGCAGGGAAACAGTGCCGACACATCCCCGCCCACTCGATTACCTGCCCCGGCGTGGCTACAATGCAGTCGGACGTACCGGAGACTTCGGTCGACAGGCACTAGACGACGCCTCCCGGGCGGCCCGTGCGGCGGTAGGTGGATGAGGGCCAATCGCGGAGCCGACTAGCGGGCCCTAGTAGGCGACGGGACCGCACAACCGGTGGACCCTACGGGCGACGAGACGGCTCGAATGCGGGACACCCTGGTCAGCTGGAGAGGCTGCTAGCGGGGTCCCCCATCTTTGTACCTTACGAATATTGTAAGCCGGGGGGTTGGCCTATAAAACCCCCCGAGCTGCCCATGCAATGGGGATGGACAACTCTCATGCACACACCAATGGGACACTCCCCACATTCTCACACTTAGTAGCGGAGGAAGGCGAGCCGACTGCTCCCTCTTCCTCCTCTAGACTCAGCTCCAGGAGCAACCCTGTAAACACACTAATCCATCCAACTAGACCAAGCAGGACTAGGGGTGTTACCTCCCGCGGAGGGCCCTGAACCTGGGTACATCGTGTGTCATCACCACTTGTACCTAATTCTGCACCTGGATCCCGTCGGAGTCCTTCGCCCCCAACAACCTATGATAAGCCTACTCATGGCATTTGTCGTGAGAAAATGCCGACAGTTGGCGCCCATCATGGGCCGTACGCGGCGCCGGCCGGATTCATGCTCCGGGTGGGACCCCTCGCCATTCCCCGCCATCGCCACACGTCCAGGCGAAACCGCGGGCTCATGGGGCTTGCTCTTGCATGACCTGCGAGCAGCTCCATCAACCTCACGCTCGACATCGACGCGCCCACCAAGCATTTCGGTAGGCTCAGCCTCGCCGAAGCTTCGGCCACTAACGAGTACCCCAGCCAGGTGCTCGTCTGCGTCGGTCCACCCATGGCTGTGGGCGCACTTGTTGCGACCCAATCCAGCAGCTCCCACGATCGCGTGGGGGCAATGGCCATCATCTCCGTCACCTCCTCCGGACGTGCGCCAGCCGAGGCTGACACCGTCGCGGCCCGCATCGGCACCTTTGACCCGCTCGGTGCGGCCCTTCGGGGCTTGAGCACCTCTATTGCCCCGACAGCAAACCCCTACGCCGCTATGGCCGAGCTCTAGGCGGCTCGCTGCGTCCTGTTCAAGGACGCCACTGCCCTCGCGGCCACGTGGCGCCGCATGAAGGCCTCCCAGCGGGAATACGCTTCCGCCTACGGTCTCACCCCGGCTGGCACTGAGCCCAGCCGGCATGGCGCTGTGCACGACCGCGGTCATGTGGTCGTCGAAATCCTGGGCGGCAAGATGCCCGTCTACGATACCCCCGCAGCCAACCTGCGGGTCCTCAAGGTAACCTATGAGGATTTGGCTACCTTGCGGGGTGAAGAATATGCCGCCCGCGAGCGTCACATCAAGGACCTCATCGACGCCGCTGACGCACAGCAGCATCTGCTCATGGCTGGCGGCGCCGCCTTCGAAGGCCCTCGGCCCGAGCGCGAGGGTACGGGGACTTCTGGCCGTCAGCCGGCTCAGCACTCCTGCTCCCCTCGCGTCTTCGGCCGTTGGGTCGAGGCAAGCAACCCTGGCCCTCTCAGCTGTCGGGGAGCGAGCAGCCGACTGTTAATAGCCGGCGCACCAAGAACCCGCCTCGTAGCGACCGCTGTGAGGTGTCGGCGGCCGACAGCCGGTGCAACCGCGGGCACACTCCGCCCCCGCAGTGTGATCTAGAACGATCGGTTCCGCCCATCATCCGCCCCAAGCTCTCAGTCCGGATCGGGCCACGCGTCCCCCACAACGAGAACTACGCCCGCAACCGCATCGACCCGCTTGCGCAGTCTGCCCTCCTTCGAGGAGGGCTCGATCGGCCTGGCCTGTTTCGACCCTTGGATCCGCAACAAGCCGGTCCCAACCAGCTTGACACTCCCCCGAGACACCTTGAAGTACAATGGGGCCGCCAAGCCCGAGGACTGGCTGGTCGACTACACCACCACGGTCGGCCTCGCCAGGGTGAACAAGAGTGTAGCCGTTTGCTACGCTCCCCTCATGCTGATTGGCTCGGCCCGCACCTGGCTCAACAGCTTGGCGGCCGGCAGCATTAACACCTAGACGGACTTCAAAGAAGCCTTCATCCGCAACTTCACCGGCACCTACAAGCAGCCTGGCCGCCCCCGTGAGCTGACCATATGTGTTCAGGGGCCGAACGAGTCCCTCCACGACTACCTCACTCGATGGACCGAGCTCCACAACTCCTGCGAGGGGGTGCACGAGGTACAAGCCATACAATACTTCATCGAAGGCTGTCGAGACGGCGCCCCCCTCAAGCACAACCTTCTGTGCTCCGAGCCGGCCACACTTGTCGAGCTCGTGACCAAGGCAGACAAGTACGCCATGGCTGATTCAACCATCCGGTTCAAGACGACCCCGCCTGCGAAGGCGACGATGATACTGGCCGGATCCCCGCTATGGGAGCCGGCAGGTCACCACCATCGAGGAGCAGGAGCTGGCTACCCAGTCTTCCAGCCAGTGCCACCGCACTGGCAAGGCTGCCTGGCAGTCAAAGCTCACATTCGAGCAGATGCTCGACCTCCCCTACAAGAACCACTCAGGGGCCAAACCCTATACGCACATGCTGTGGCAGTGCAACTTATCACAGCGATTGGCCCGAGGGGACAGGCTTCTGGCTCCTCCTGCGCCGCCTGCCCGTGCGTTGGCCCAGGCCCTCGATGCCGCCTCGGCGCTAGCTTCGGCCACGGCCGAAAACGACGGTCGTCTTCACGACCAGTTCCCCAACCAGGATGGTTACTACGTCATCTTTACCAGTGAAGAGACGAGAAAACATGCTCAACACCGGCTCCATTGTGAGGTGAACGCCACCATGCCGGCAACTCCCCAGTTCATGCACTGGTCGGAGAAGCCGGTCACCTGGAGCCGGGCAGATCGTCCCGCCATGATGTCGAGACCCGGCAGCTACGCCCTGGTCCTCGACCCCACCATTACCATGGAGAAGCGCACCTGCCGCTTTTCACGGGTGCTGGTAGATGGTGGCAGTAGCATCAACATCCTTTACCTCGACACGATGCACAAGCTGGGGCTGAAGACACTAGACCTATAGGCGAGCTGAATGGTCTTCCATGGCATCGTGCCTGGGAAGTCCTCCTCCCCTGTCGGCAAGATCACGCTCGACGTCCTCTTCGGCGGACCCGGCCACTTCCACCACGAGCCGGTGCTATTCGAGGTCGTGGACCTCGCAAGTCCCTACCACACGCTGTTGGGCTGACCGGCCCTTGTCAAGTTCAAGGCGGTCCCCCGTTACGCCTACCTCAAGATCAAGATGTCGGGCCGCAAGGGAATCTTCACCATCGCGGGTGACTACAAGATGTCTATCGAGTGTGCTCGAGAAGGTAGTCGGCTGGCCAAGGCCCTGTAAATCGCCGAGGAGAAGTGGCAGCTCGACCAGCTCGTGGCCCTTGCTGCCAGCCAGCCGGCCATGCCGACTCCCCCCTTGTAGTCCATCGGTGACACCTCCTTCCAGACATCCAAGGACACCAAGAAAATCCCGCTCGACCCGGCCAACCCCGCTCAGTGCGTCACCATCGGCTCCTGCCTGGACAGCAAATAGGAAGCCGAGCTCGTTGACTTCCTCCATGAGAATAGGGACATCTTTGCATGGTCCCCCCAGGGACATGCCGGGTGTTCCGAGGAAGTTCACCGAGCACAAACTACATGTCCGGCCGGACGTCAAGCCGGTCAAGCAACCCCTACGCCGTTTCTCCTAGGAGAAGCGACGTACTATAGGAGAAGACATTGCCTGGCTGCTCGCAGCAGGGTTCATCATGGAAGTTTTCCACCCAGACCGGCTGGCCAACTCAGTCCTGGTGCTGAAGAAGAACAAGACCTGGCGCATGTGCATTGACTACACCAACCTGAACAAGGCGTGCCCCAAGGACCTGTTCGCCCTGCTGCGGATCGATCAAGTCATCAACTCCACGGCTTGCTGCAACTTGCTGTCCTTCCTGGACACCTACTCTGGCTACCGCCAGATCAAGCTGGATCCGGAAGACCGGCTCAAGACCTCCTTCATCACGCCCTTTTGGGCCTACTACTACATCACCATGTCCTTCGGCCTGAACAACACAGGCGCCACCTTCCAGCGGTGCATGCAGAAATGCCTCCTACCTAAGATAGGCAGGAACGTCCACGTCTACGTCCATGACAGCGTCGTCAAAACCAAGAAGTACTCTAGCCTCCTCGACGACCTCCGAGAGACCTTCGCGAACCTGCGCGAATAAAAGATCAAGCTCAACCCGGAGGAATGCGTTTTTGGCGTCTCTGCCGGACAGCTCCTGGGTTTCTTCATGTCCGCCCGCGGCATCGAAGCTAGCCTAGAGAAGATCAACGCTATCGAGCGCATGCCCAAGCCAACCCGGCTCCATGACGTCCAGAAGTTCACCGGCTGGCTCACCTCGCTCAGCCGGTTCATCAGCCCACTGGGTGAGAAAGCCTTGCCTCTGTACGGGCTCCTTCGCAAGACGGCTCTGGTCGAGCCTGGTCACAAAAAGAAGTCGGACATGTTCGATTGGCCCGACGAGGCAGACAAGGCCTTCCGCGGCCTCAACAAGGCTTTCACCCACGCGCCCATCCTGGCCGCGCCGGCTGAGAAGGAGCGTTTGCTCGCCTACATCACGGCGACCACCCGCGTCATCAGCGTCGTCTTGGTGGTCGAGCGGCCAGAGGAGGGCAAGTCCCTGCCGGTCCAGCGCCCCGCCTACTACCTCATCGAGGTCCTCTCTGCGTCCAAGCAGAACTATACTTCGCCACCAAGAAGGTCAAGCAGTACTTCTAGTAGCATACCATCACCATGGTGAGCACGGCCCCGCTCGGCGAGATCATGACCGGCCGGGACACCACCGGCCGGATCGCCAAATGGGTCATCGCCCTTGCCGATCACGAGATCTGGTACGAACCTCGCACTGCCATCAAGTCGTAGGTGTTGGTAGACTTCCTCGTCGACTGGGCAGAGACCGAGTTCGTGCCGCCTCCCCCAGACTCCACACATTGGCGCATGCATTTTGACGGCTCCAAAATGAGGACCGGCCTGGGTGTCGGCATAGTCCTCTCCTCCCCGAAAGGTGACCAGCTCAAGTACACCCTCCAGATCCACTTTGCCGCCTCCGACAACGTGGCCGAGTATGAGGCCATTGTCCATGGCCTTTGGCTCGCCAAGGAGATCGACATGAAGCACATTATATGCTTCGACGACTCCGACCTCATTGTACAACAGGTCTCTGGAAAATGGGACGCCAGGGATGCGAACATGGCCAGCTACCGCTTCCTCATACAATATCTCACTAGCTCCTTCGAGGGTTGTGAGTTCCATCATGTCCCACGGGCGGACAACGACGCGGCTGATGCGTTGCCAAAGATCGGCTCCACCCAGCAGGCCATCCCAGCCGGCGTCTCCCTCGAGCGGCTTCTCAAGCCATCGATCAAGACTTCCCCAAAATGGGAATCCATCTTCATGCCGGAAGGCTTGTTTGAAATAATGTTTGTTTGCTTGATGATTGTGATATATGGCACTCCTAGATTCTATTCCACTTCATGTTCATCTTCCTTGTCCCAAACCTCTCGCCCAATGATCATGCCATGTGAATACTGCCCAAAACTATTTTTATCAAATTTTACTTGACCAAAAAGGATTTATTCAAAATAGGTTTTCAAAAACCCCTGAGTTGAGGTTTACACTACAAGTCCTCAAATTGGGTGGATCCTTCTACCCAAAATCTTTACTTCAAACCTACTATATATAAGACTTTCCAAAACCACCAAATATTAATTTTAAAGATTATTATTATATTCTATTTGAAGACTTTTTCTTAAGACCAAAAATTGTTTTTCATAGGGAAAAATTATTTAAATACTCTTAAAATATTTGAGAATATTTAGGGAAACTCAATGGACATATATTTTCCATATATATGAGTTTCAACACATGGGCATGATCAAATCATGGGCAAACCCCTCAAACCCCCTTCTGTTCAAATCAAACTTTTGAAATAATTATATAAGATATACTGTCAATAAATTCCAGGAAAATTCCAGCAAGTCAACACTATCCTAGGTGGTGATCTTGCAAAGTTTCACCTCAATCCAAGTTGTTTTGATTCATCAAACCATGCCAAAATCCTTCCTGTCCATATTCAAATTTGAGCAACTTTACATTGTGAAGTGTCCCCCCCCCCTTGACCCCAAACTTTGTGGGCATGCTCTAATGACCAAATAGTGATGCTGCACTAAGTGGTGCATCAAGGGAAAAAGCCTAACATCATTAGATCTACAGAAACCTGATTCTGTTAGTTTGTAGGGTTTACCAAGATTCCATTGTCAACTTAACCCACTTGAGCTCAAACTTTGCGAATCATCTCATTTTTACCTAGCCCTTGACCCAGTTGAATATATCAGTAAGATGGTAAAAATTTTCTTGCCCAAAACCCCATCAAACACCTTCTGGTCCATTCTTAAAACCATCATTTCCACCCCTTCCTCTTTTACCCTTGACCCCAAATCTTTACCACATCTTCTGGCAGTGCCCAAGCACCTCTAGTAAAAGACCCAAGTCCTCAGGTCATTGGGAGGTGGGGTAAAAACCCCATTTTCACGTATGTTTCACCTTGGCAGAAGCTTCCTCCCTCCCCTTTCTTTTCTCCCGCGCTCTCCCTAGCCTCATAGCATCCAAGGGGCATCGCCAGACCCTCCAGAGGCTACTGGACAAGGTGGGGCACCCCAGAGCGGGTAGGAAATGGCAATGCCGGCCATATGCACGCTCTGGAGCACGCTACAGTGCGCTCCCGCACTGTAGCCGCCACCCAATGTTCGCCGCCGACCACCTTGGGTCTCCCCCGCGTGTCCCCCGAGGTGCCCTTGGCGTTCGTGTTATGCTACACGGTCGTCCCCTTCTCTCTCTCCCTCCTCTAACCCCTCTCGCGCGTGCCCGATGCCGCCTGAGCCGGCCAATGGGCGAGCCCACACGCGTGGACACCAGACCCCTTCCTCATTCTTTCTCTCCCTTTCCTAGGGCCTAGACCACGTCCCGGAACTCCCTGGGCTCCGACCACCTCCGGTTTCCCTTTGACCTCCCCTGGAATGACGGATCCTCCCCGAGCCTGTTCCTGCCATCGCTTGTCGTCGTCATGCCCCGCACCATCGCTAGTGAGCCTCTCCCCTCTCTGCCCCGAGGTGGGAGAATGATCCGACAGGTGGGACCCACCTGTCGGCCTCTCTTTCCCTCTCCCTCTATCTCTCTCCCCCTCGCGTCGCTGACGGCCGGGCCCCACGCGTCAGGTTTGAACCTGACCACGTGTGAGGCCAGCTAGCTGCCCAGCTGGGCCCGCCCAGCCTCTAGCCGCCTCTGGCCCAGGTCTCTGTGACCCTTTTCTTTTTCTTTTTCTGTGGGACTTTTCAAAAATTCCACAGAACCCAAAATAATTCCAATAACAGTATTTCTACCACCAAAAATCTTGGTATAATCCATAGAATTTATTAGTGCCATTTGTAAAAATGTTTGAAAACATTTTATATACTGTTTTAATTAAAAAACCCTATTTGGAATTATCTGCCTCTCTTTAATAGTTTTGTAAAATGTTTTTCATAACAAAATATTAAACAAACATTTTTTCTATAATCTCTAGTATTTACCAGAGAAGGGTAGCATTTTTGATAGTAGCTTGTGTGTTCTATTTTGTGTGATGCTTATTCTTATCGCTATTTGATCGCGGCGATAAATTGCGCTGTTGACGAGGAAGTTGGACCCGAAGACTTCGAAGACCCCGGAGACTTTGTTGAGCCAGGCAAGCAACCCTTTGACCATGTTAAGAAACTTTTCATGCATGGCATATAGCACTTGTTGTTTTGATGATTGATCATGATGTGGTGTACCCCATTCGGTGGGTTGCCTCCGACACTGTTACCATTGACACTTGCATCGTGCATGACCCTACCACCTTATGAGGGTTATGCGGGTGGGTGTAGATAGGATTCTAGTAGATGCTATGCAAGTGGAATGGGATTTATGCATAGTGAAGGAAAGGAAGTGATTCTTTCAAAGACCTTTTCAAAACCCCGTCGGGTGCCACTAATTCCCGAGGGAGATGATGATGAGTTGGGTGACCAATTGAGAAAGAAGTGGTGTACCAGGACAAGTGGAGGGTGTGTTTCGAGAATGGAGAGTTTTAAGGTCTGTTGACCGACCCAACCTTACATGCGCAACCACGATACCCCTTATGGGACGGGGTTTTGTTGATGACTATGGTTGGTGCTAGCAAGGAGTCTGCATTACTAGTGGCGAGAGTGAAGAGGTCACTCTCAAGATGGGGTCTTCCCAGAGTGGAAGGTCATGCGCTGTCTTTACAGGCACCGGGCACACTGTTGCGTGCCCTCATGGATGATACGAGTGATGTATATCATGAGGGATGGCACCAATGAGTGGACTCTTTGTTTAGTATCACCATGGGAAAGGCATTGTTCGGGTGCTTACCTCGGGTATGTTATGTACCACGAGTCGTGGATGACACGGAAGTTCCCCGAGTCTTGTTGGTAAAGTGTGCAACCTCTTTAGAGTGTCAAACTATTCGAATAGCCACGTCCGTGGTCATGGACATTTGGAGGTCCTTCTTAAACTATGTCCGGATGTTTTCATAAAAAAAGGTGTGAGTATGGGTGTGTTAGTGACTTAGAGGTCACATGAGCTAAGTCCGATGACATAGCATGGGAATTTAACTAAGTCCGATGACTGAGCACGATGAATAAACATGAGGTGTTCAACCCCTACTTATGATGATATTTGTAACTTGTTCATATTGATATCTGCCTTTTTGTTGATGTATGCTTACTAGTCACTTGATCATGTCATTGCATTCAAAATTAGCTTTCCGCAAATTACCTACTTAGTGCTATATCATACATCATTATTACCTTGTTCCACAACTTGGGTTTCTTGCGAGTACATTCAAAGTACTCATTGGCTTGCCACTCATTATTTAATTGGTCAGGCATGGAAGAACAGGAGGATGTTGAAGAGTTCATTGGTGAAGAACATGCGAACTAGGACGCTCCCCAGTCAGAATGCCTATAGGTTAAGGCAGATGGCATGGGTTCACGCTTTCGATCAAGATTTCCGCTCCTTGTTTTATTTAAGTGTTTGGCCCGTGTGGCCCTGTCTGTGTAAGACTAGACCTTCATGGTCTTTATTTTTGTAACACGCTAAATGTGGATGTGAGACTCTTGTTATTCAGTTTCTATGTGTTCAGTGAGCATTGATCTCTAGGATCACTGTGCACGTACATTCGGAGATCACGACTTATTAGTCGGGGTCCCCAGAGAGCTAGTATCAGAGCCATCCTGACTATAGGTAGCCCTTAGTTAGCATGGACGTTAGTCAGGATAAAACCATTTTCAAAACTACACCTAAAATTTGTTTCTAGGAATTCTGCACCATTTACCTCTTCTATTCTTCACATAGCGATATGCTGACTCTCCTCCTTTCAAACCCTTGTAGATGGCCGTCATACCCGAAGCCTTCCTGACATCCGGCTTTCCCATACTCCTTGGGGATAGCCTGGAGAAGTGCTAGTTTCGCCAACCACTCGTTTTCCTCTACCACCAGCACTGGGTCGATGCCGTCATGATCGAGTACCATGTAGATGTAGTCGTGAAGGCAAACGACTTCCTGACTAGTTGGTTCTTTGAAGGACCACGGATGGAGACCATGATACTTGTAGTTGACACAGCTGCATGCAAGGAACTTCTACACCTTTGAGACATCATTCCAGAGATGGCTGACGAGCCGACTACTCGCTACCTTCCTTTCAGGAAGGATGATCTTTGCAAGAGTGGGACACTAGTTCCGACCCAGGAGGATGGCACAGCACTCAGGTTCCAGACCTACTTTAGCCTCTCTACTGATAGTACGGTTCACCACTTGATTAAGGAGTCCGTGAAGCTCCGCGAGGAAATTCACCACACCCAGGAGCTACTTCGGCAAGCCAAGACGAAGTGAGACAAGATCAAAAAGGATGGAGCCCCTGAGGGATGGCCAGCTATCGCTTACAGAGGAGGAGTACCCCACCTAGTGATGCACCTACATGTCGTCATCGCATGAGTGCGAAGGACTACCGTGAGCTCTTCACCGACCTCACAGCAAAGCATCTTCGGGATGGACCTCCTCGTTCCCCGACCCCTTCGACCGAGAATGATGCCCATTCAGATGATGAGCAGGAGGAAAACCCAGAGGAGCGTGATTACGAGACCGAGCACTCCACCACCTGAGTCCGAGAACCCCTAGGGTAGGATCAGTCATGTACCCCTGCTGCGAAGTCGAGTCCGTGTAATGCTTCATTTGAAACCATGGATGCTTGTTGTTTGTTTTGTAGTTTGTGTTCCGGTGCAAGTTGTGCTTTTGCCTTAGGCAATATGTAAACGACTCCATCATCTATCTTAATATATGTTGGTCTTTCATACTTTGTTTTAACACACTTGCACTCGACCAACCCCCTTAGGCACGCTTTTCCGTTATTACTTTTTCTCTCGTCTATCCCAGTTGTTTGACTTGGCTGCTCCAAACAGGATGGTGACTGCTATCCACAACAGCTCCTTCACCAACCCTGAAGCCGGCAACTCAAGCCAGCAACATGGAGCTGGTCGGGCTGCTCACGCTGGAGGACACCAGGAGCAGCCACAAGGCGACATTCCCCCGCCACCACCTCCACCGGAGAACATGACCATAGCTCAGTTTCTCCAAGTTCTCTGAGAGGAATGCCAAGCCAACAATCCTGCTATCCAGCAGATGGCTCAGGGCCTAGTGACCAACTAGCAGCAAGGTAGGAACGACAATGGCCGCTCCACACTGTCTGAGATCATGAGGAATTCGCCCCCAATCTTCACCGAGACTGCTGAACCATTGGATGCCGATGAATGGATCCGCACCATCGAGGACCTGCTTGCTTTGGTCAATTGCAATGAGGACCGTGAGAAGGTGCTGTCTGCCTCTCACTGCCTCGGAGGTACCGCTCGAGCTTGGTGGGATGGATTCAAGGTGATGCAAGGTGAGCGTGTGATCACTTGGAATGACTTCAATGAAGGATTCCGCATAGCCCACATTCCTTCTACGATCATGGCTATCAAGAATAAAGAATTCCAAGTGCTAAAGCAAGGAGTGGCTCTGTCAAGGAGTAGCTGCGGAAGTTCAACCTGCTGTCGAGGTATGCACCTGAAGATGTCAACACGGAGGCTGCCAAGAAGGAATGCCTCATGGAAGGACTTCAATAGACCCTGCAGTATCAGCTCATCGTCTATGACTAACGTACCTTCTTCGACCTGGTAAACAAGGCCGTCATGCTGGAAGACAAGCGTCGTCCCATAGACGACACTCGCAAGCGCAAGATGATCAAAAAGGGTAGCTCAAGCAACCAGAACCCTCACCCGTGGCAACCAGCCCCAGCCAAGCCGACCTATCAGCCACAACAGGCTAGACCTCCTGCACCTCGTCTGAGCTACCAGCCTCAGCAGTATGCCAATCCCAGGCCATTTACAACAACAACCCCAATAACAACAACAATGGTAGAAACTTCAACAACAACCCTAGGCAAGTCACTTTGTTTGGATGTGGTCAGTCTGGACACATCTCTAAGCTTTGCCCCAACAAGAAGCCAGATGCACTGCGCCCCAATGCACCAAATCAAGGTCAACCCCGTGGAGCACCACCAAGGAACCCAGCTCCCCGCAACCAGCCCAACAATGGCAAGGGTCGTGTGAATCACGTCACCATAGAGGAAGCCCAGGAAGACCTGGACGTCATACTGGGTACGTTCCTCGTCAACTCAATCCCTGCAACAGTATTGTTTGATTGTGGAGCTTCACATTCTTTTTTCACCCAAAAGTTTGCATTAGAAAGTGGCATGAAACCTACACCCCTGGGTAGTCGTATGTTGATACAAGCCCCGAGATCACTTATGAAGTCTGGGATAGGTTGTAAGGGAGTGAAGATTGACATCAATGGGGTAGGCTTCCTAGCAGACCTCATAGTTCTGGACTCACCCGACCTGGATGTCATCCTTGGCATGAATTGGTTTACCAAGCACCAAGGCATGTTAGACTATGCCAAGAGGATTGTCACCATGACCAATAGCCAAGGAGTGGAAGTCAAGTATGTTCCCAACCCTGCCTTTACTCAAGCCCCTCAGGCTAACTGCCAATCAGGAGTTGAGTTGGATCAAGTGCTAGTGGTATGTGAGTACCCGAATGTGTTTCCTGATGAGCTACCCGGAAAGCCTCCTGACAGTGACATTGAGCTTATGCTCGGATCAAGGCCCATCTATAAGAAGGCCTATAGGATGGGATCCAAAGATTTGGCTGAATTGAAGAAGCAACTGGTAGAGCAGCTCAGAAAAGGATTCATTTGCCCTAGCGCCTCTCCTTGGGGATCACGTGTTCTATTTGTGTCTAAGAGGGGCGGAACTATCAGACTTTGGGTCGATTACCGATCTCTCAATGAAGTCTCAATAAAGAACAAGTACCCACTTCCCAATATTGAAGACCTTTTTGATCAGTTAAATGGATCCAAGGTGTTTTCCAAGATCGACCTCAGGTCTGGGAACTATCAGCTGAAGATCAGACCCCAAGACATTCCGAAGATGGCATTTGTAACCCAGTATGGCGTGTATGAGTACACGGTCAAGTCATTTGGGTTAACCAATGCCCCTGCCTACTTCATGTACCTCATGAATAAGGTCTTCATGGAGTACTTGGACAAGTTCGTTGTTTTCTTCATTGATGGCATACTCGTCTTCTCCAAGTCTGAAGAAGAACATGAGGAACACTTGATATTGGTCCTAGAGAAGCTTCGAGAGAACCAGCTTTATGCCAAGTTCAGCAAGTGTGAATTTTGGCCGCATGAAGTTGGATTCTTGGATCATGTGTTGACTGCGGAAGGATTATCAGTGGATCCTGCCAAGATTGAAGCTGTGACTGAATGGCAAACTCCAACCACCGTGAAGGAAGTCAGGAGCTTCCTCGGACTCACGGGATATTACCGCAAGTTTGTGGAAGGATTCTCGAGCATTGCACGACCCATGACCCAGCTTTTGAAGAAGGACAAGAAGTTCGAATGGATAGCTAAATGCGAAGAGACCACAACCCCAGTTTTGGCCACCCCCAATATTCACAAGGAGTTTGTGATATATTGCGATGCATCAAGAACTGGGCTTGGAGGTGTTCTGATGCAAGAAGGCAGAGTTGTAGCATATCTATCCAGACAGCTACAACCTCATGAAGAGAACTACACAACTCATGATCTCGAGTTGGCAGTCGTGGTTCATGCCTTGAAGACATGTCGACATTACCTTGTGGGGAAGTGATGTGAGATATTCACAGCCCACAAGAGTTTGAAGTATATCTTCACTCAAAGGGAATTGAACGTGAGGCAACAAAGATGGTTGGAATCGATCAAGGATTACGACCTTAGTGTTCAATACCACCCTGGAAAGGCCAATGTGGTAGCAGACGCCTTAAGCAAAAAGGCTTGTTCCTTGAATGCCATGATTAAGGAAAGGCTACCCGCCCTATATGAAGAACTAGAAAGCTTCGGCTTGGAACTGGTTGCACCGGGATTCCTCTCCAACCTCGAAGCAAAGCCTACCTTGATGGATGATATCAAAGAAGCCCAGAAGGGGCATGAGAGCATTGAAGGCATCAAGAGGAAGATGAAGGCATGCAAGGCCCTAGGAATCTCGGTGGATGAACAAGGAGTTGTATGGTTCAGGAATCGCATCTGCGTACCCAACAAGGAGGACCTAAAGAACCTGATCTTCCAAGAAGCTCATGACACTCCTTACTCAATCCATCCTGGAGGAACCAACATGTATCAAGACATCAAGGCAAGATTCTGGTGGCATGGCATGAAATGGGAGATAGGAACTTTCGTTGCTAAGTGTGACATATGCCAGAGAGTCAAGGCTGAGCATCAGTGACACGCTGGACTATTACAGCCTCTCAAAGTGCCTGAATGGAAGTGGGACAAGGTTGGGATGGATTTCATCACTGGTTTACCAAGGTCAAGGAAAGGACATGAATCCATTTTGGTCATCGTTGACCACCTGACCAAGGTATCCATTTCATTCCCGTCAAGACCACCTATGACGGTAACAAGCTAACCAGTCTCTACATCGAGCGTATCGTGAGTCTTCACAGAGTTCCAAAGGAGATCGTGTCGGATCGGGGCACCCAGTTCACCTCGAGATTCTCAAAGATGTTTCAAGAAGCTATGGGATCAAGCTCTCCTTCAGCACTACTTTTCACCCTCAGACCGGTGGGCAAACAGAACGAGTAAATCAGATACTCGAAGACATTCTCTACGCTTGTGTTTTGGCATATGGAGCCAAGTGGGAAGATTGCCTACCGTTCGCCGAGTTCTCCTACAACAATAGCTATCAGTCGAGTCTTCAGATGGCACCATTTGAGGTGCTGTATGGATGCAAGTGTCGTACTCGCCTCAACTAGTCAGAGACCGGAGAAAAATTAATTTGTGGACCGGACATCCTCCGCGAAGCCGGAGAGCAAGTACAACTCGTCCGAGAGCGCCTTGAGACCGCCAAGTAAAGAGAAAAGAGCCACGTCGACTCTCACCACCAAGAAGTGAACTTCTGTGTCGGTGACCATGTCTACCCCCGAGTCATGCCTCTCTAAGAGAACAAGCATTTCCACGTCAAGGGAAATCTTGCACCAAGTTACATCGGCCCCTTCAAGATTACCGCTACGCGTGGAGAAGTTGTCTACCAGCTAGAGCTACCTTCAGAGCTATCAGATGTGCACAACGTCTTTCACGTGTCACAACTCTGGAAGTGTCTGCAAGTTCCCAACCGCCCCGAGCTCTACAAGAACATCGACCATCAAGCCATCGATCTTCAGCCAGACCTCACTTACCGCGAGAGGCCAGTTCGCATTTTGGATGAAGTAGAGCCCTGCACCCAAAGACGCACCATCAAGTACTACAAGCTCTAGTGGAGCAACCACACTGAAGCTGAAGCAACCTCGGAGCATGAAGACTATCTGAGATCTGAGTTCCCTTATCTTTTTAGCGCTTAGCCTAGGAATCTCCGGGACGAGATTCTTGGAAGGGGGAAGGTCTGTCACACCCTATGTTTGTATCACCTTGATATGTTTGGGTTATAAAATTTGGAGCCAACTAAAACTTTTTCTAAGTGTATGTGCTTGTTTGAAATAACGTTTGTTTGCTTGATGATTGTGATCTATGGCCCTCCTAGATTCTATTCCACTTCATGTTCATCTTCCTTGTCCCAAACCTGTTGCCCAATGATCATGCCATGTGAATAGTGCCCAAAACTATTTGTATCAAATTTTATTTTGACCAAAAAGGATTTATACAAAATAGGTTTTCAAAAACCCATGAGTTGAGGTTTACACTACAAGTTCTCAAATTGGGTAGATCCTTCTACCCCAAAAGCTTTACTTCAAACCTATACTATATATAAGACTTTCCAAAACCACCAAATATTAATTTTAAAGATTATTATTATATTTTATTTAAAGCCTTTTTCTTCAGACCAAAAATGGTTTTTCAAAGGGAAAAATTATTTAAATACTCTTAAAATATTTGAAAAAATTTAGGGGAACTCAGTGGACATATATTTTCCATATATATGAGTTTCAACACAAGGACATGATCAAATCATGGGCAAAAACCCTCAAAACCCCTTCTGTTCAAATCAACCTTTTGAAATATTTCTATAAGAAATATTCTCAATAAATTCCAGGAAAATTCCAGCAAGTCAACCCTATCCTAGGTGATGATCTTGCAAAGTTTCACCTCAATCCATGTTTTTTTTATTCATCAAACCATGCCAAAACCCTTCCTGTCCAGATTCAAATTTGAGCAACATTACATTGTGAAGTGTCTCCCCTTGACCCCAAAATTTGTGGGCATTCTCTAATAACCAAGTAGTGATGCTACACTAAGTGGTGCATCAAGGATAAAAGCCTAACATCACTAGATCTACAGAAACCTGATTCTGTTAGTTTCTAGGGTTTACCAAGATTCCTTTGTCAACTTTGCCCATTTGATCTCAAACTTGGTGAATCATATCATTTTTACCTAGCCCTTGACCCTGTTGATTATCTCAGTAAGATGGTAAAAAAATTTCTTGCCCAAAACCCCATCAAACACCTTCTGGTCCATTCTTAAAACCATCATTTCCACCCCTTCCTCTTTTACCCTTGCCCCAAAATCTTTACCACATCTTCTGGCAGTGCTCAAGCACCTCCAGTAAAAAAACCAAGTCCTCAGGTCACTGGGAGGTGGGGTAAAACCCGCATTTTCACCTTTGTTTCACCTTGGCAGAAGCTTCCTACCTCCCCTTTCTTTTATCCCCAAGCTCTCCCTAGCCTCATAGCATCCAAGGGGCATCTCCAGACCCTCCAGAGGCTACTGGACAAGGTGGGGCACCCCAAGAGCGCGCAGGCAACGGCAATGTTGGCCATATGCATGCTCTGGAGCGTGCTATAGTGCGCTCCCCACTGAATCCGCCACCCAATGGAAGCCCCCGATCACCTTGGGCCTCCCCCGCGTGTCCCCTGAGGCGCCCTCGGCGTCCGTGACATGCTACGCGGTCGGCCCCCTCCTCTCGCTCCCTCCTCCGACCCCTCTCGCGCGTGCCCGACGCCGCCCGAGCCGGCCAACGCACGAGCTCACACACGCGGATGCCAGACCCCTCCCCCGCTCTTTCTCTCCCTTTACCTAGGCCTAGACCGCATCCAGGAACTCCCTGGACTCGAACCAGAGCCCCCCATGGCCTGTGGCGCCAGCCTCGCCCTCGCCGGCGCACCGCAGTGGGGTGGACCGATTCCCCCCTATAAAAAGGGCCTCCCCCGAGCTCTCTCCTCTTCTCTGGCCCCCTCTCCTCCATTTCCCACCTGCAAAGCCTCAGCTCCTCCCCGTGATCGAAGAGCTCGGGATCGATCGGAGATCGCCGCGGCGTCGCCATCATCGATCTCCTAGTAGCGGCCTCCTCTGGCCCTCTTTCTTCTCCAGTTAGTCCTTCCTCGCCACGCTGACGTGTTTCCCCTTTCTCCCCGTTCTTTTTGCAGTTTGAAACAGCCCTGATGACCTCCTCCCAAAGCCCCCTCCGTCATGGGTGCTCGCCGTCGGTGGATCCGACCACCTCCAGCTTCCCTTCGACCTCCCCTAGAACAGCGGCTCCTCCCCGAGCCTATTCCCGCCATCGCCTGCCGTCGTTGTGCCCCGCGCCGTCGCCGGTGAGCCTCTCCCCTCTCTTCACCGAGGTGGGAGAAGGATCCGACAGGTGGGACCCTATTGTCGGCCTCTCTTTCCCTCTCCCATGCTCTCTCTCTCCCCCTCGCGTCGCTGATGGCCGGGCCCCACACGTCAGGTTTGAACGTGACCGTGCGCGACGCCGACTGGCTGGCCAGCTGGGCCGGCCCAGCCTCTAGCCGCCTCTGGCCCAGGTCTCCGTGGCCCTTTTCTTTTTTGTTTTTCTATGGGACTTTGCAAAAACTCCAAACAACCCAAAATAATTCCCAAAACAGTATTTCTTCCACCAAAAATCTTACAATAATCCATAGAATTTGTTAGTGCCATTGGTAAAAATGTTTGAAAACATTTTATATACTGTTTTAATTTAGAAACCCGTATTTGGCATTATATGCCTCTATTTAATAGTTTTTTAAAATGTATTTCATAACAAAATATTAAACAACCATTTGTTCTATAATTTCTAGTATTTATGAGGGAAGGGTAGCATTTTTATAGTAGCTTGTGTGCTTTGTTTTGTGTGATGCTTAATCTTATCGCTATTTTATGATAGATTGCGCTGTTGACGAGGAAGTTGGACCCGAAGACTTAGAAGACGCCGGGGACTTTGTTGAGCCAGGCAAGCAACCCTTTGACCATGTTAAGAAACTTTTCATGCATGGCATATATCACTTGTTGTTTTGATGATTGATCATGATGTGGTGTACCCCCTTCGGTGGGTTGCCTCTGACACTGTTACCATTGACACTTGCATCGTGCATGACCCTACCACCTTATGAGGGTTATGCGGGTGGGTGTAGATAGGATGCTAGTAGATGCTACGCAAGTGGGATGGGATTTATGCATAGTGAAGTAAAGGAAGTGATTCTTTCAAAGACTTTTTGAAATCCCCATCGGGTGCCACTAAGATGATGAGTTGGGTGACCAATTGAGAAAGAAGTGGTGTAACGACAAGTGGAGGGTGTGTTTTCGAGAACAGAGAGTTTTAAGGTCTACCGACCGACCCAACCATACATTCTCAACCACGATACCCCTTATGGGATGGGGCTTTGTTGATTACTATGGTTGGTGTTAGCAAGGAGCCCACATTACTAATGGCGAGAGTGAAAAGGTCACTCTCGAGACGGGGTCGTCCTAGAGTGGAAGGTCATGTGCTGTCTTTACATGCACAGGGCACACTGTTGCGTGCCCTCATGGATGATACGAGTGATGTATATCATGAGGGATGGCAACAACGAGTGGACTCTTTGTTTAGTATCACCATGGGAAAGGCATTGTTCGGGTGCTTACCTCGGGTATGTTATGTACCGAGAGTCATGGATGACACGGAAGTTCCCCAAGTCTTGTGGGTAAAGTGTGGAACCTCTCCAAAGTATAAAACTATTCGAATAGCCACGTCCGCGGTCATGGACAGTTGGAGGTCCTTCTTAAACTACGTCCGGATGTTTTCATAAAAAAATGGTGTGAGTATGGGTGTGTTAGTGACAGAGAGGTCACATGATCTAAGTTGATGACATAGCATGGGAATTTAACTAAGTCCGATGACTTAGCATGATGAATGAACATGAGGTGTTCAACCCCTACTTATGATGATATCTGTAACTTGTTCATATGGATATCTGTCTTTTTGTTGACGTATGCTTACTAGTCACTTCATCTTGTCATTGCATTCAAAATTAGCTTTCCGCAAATTACCTACTTAGTGCTATGTCATACATCATTGTTAGTTTGTTCCACAACTTGGGGTGCTTGCGAGTAGATTCAAAGTACTCATTGGATTGCCACTCGTTATTTAATTGGCCAGGCATGGAAGAACAGGAGCATGTTGAAGAGTTCATTAGTGACGAACATGCGAACGAGGACGCTCCCTAGTAAGAATACCTATAGGTTAAGCCAGATGGCATGGGTTCATGCTTTCGATCAAGATTTCCACTGCTTGTTTTATTTAAGTGTTTCGCCCGTGTGGCCCTATCTATGTAAGACTAGACCTTCATGGTCTTTATTTGTGTAAGACGCTAAATGTGGATGTAAGACCCTTGTTATTCAGTTTCTTTGTGTTTAGTGAGCATTGATCTCTGGGATCACTGTGCACATACATTCGATGATCACGACTTATGAGTCGGAGTCCCCACAGAGCTTGTATCAGAGCCATCCTGACGATAGGAAGCCCTTAGTTAGCATGGACGTTAGTTGGGATAAAACTGTTTTCAAAACTACACCTAGCATTTGTATCTAGGAATTCTGCACCATTTACCTCTTCTATTCTTCACACAACACTCTGCTGACTCTCCTCCTTTCAAACGCTTGTAGATGGCCGTCATACCCGAAGCCTTCCTGACATCTAGCTTTCCCATACTCCTTGGGGATAGCCTGGAGAAGTGCCAGTTTCGCTAACCACCCATTTTGCTCTACCACGAGCACTAGGTCGATGCCATCACGATCGAGTACCACGTAGATGTTGTCGTGAAGGGAAACGACTTCCCAGCCAGTTGGTTCTTTGAAGGACCACGAATGGAGACCATGAAACTTGTAGTCGACGAGCTCCGGCTCGCGCTGCGAACGCCTTGTAGACCTCGAGCTAGGCCACGGTATGCTTTAGCCACAAGGCTACGCGGTTCTCCGGAGCTCCTCCACGGCCCGGCCACAAGGTAGCAATGATCTCCTTGCTGACCGATTTCAGCCGCTCCACGCTCCACTCGAGGTGGATCAGCTGGTTTTCAATGGAGAGCCCAAGCTCCGCCACACTCCATGCGGCATACTAGTCGATGGAGCACCCGCGCGCGCGGAGATACTCCCTGTGCTCCATGACGAAACGCTCAGCACGACGCTGGGTTTTGGGGAAACGCCCTAAAGAAGAAAGGGAAGAAGGAGAGAAAGGAAAATCAAGAACAAGAACCAGCAAAGAAAAAGGCAACCGGCTAGAAAGAAGAAAAATGAACACTTACATTCGATAGAGTCGTCCACCTCGATGGCAAAGTGGAGCGACGAATCCTTCTCCGATGCCAATGTTGCTTCTGCCTCGGTGCGGGAACCCTTAAGCTCCTCGAGCGTCCTCTCGAGGCGGGTCACCTCGCCTTGGAGGGCGGTGGTCTGCCGGGCAGCGTCAGTCGCCTCCTTGACGGCCTTCACCTTGGCCATCACCTCCCGCGCCATGTCAGGCTTGAGGCGGTCCTGGGCCGCCTCCCCATCCACCAGCAGCATGGCCTGTCGGTCCTTCTCCTAAGCGACCGCTTGGACGCTTTGCACCAGCCGGTCCCGCTTGGAGACGATAGCGGTCTTCTCCGCCCGGATGTCAAAGCAGGTGTCAGTCGGGCCCTCTACGCCCGCTCCAGATGTCAGGCAGCCGGCCCGGCTCCCGAGGGCTATGCGCCCCTCCCACAAAACTCTACATACCTTGCACCCGTGCCAGATCCTCCTCCAGCCGGTAGAAGCTGTGCTTGCCGCGGTCGTGGATGGAGACCGCCTCCTCAAACAGCTTCTATTGCTCTGAGTTCCCCTCCTGCCACATGACGCCCAAGTTAGAAAGACGATCAAAGAGATCCAGCCCGCCTGCCCGTCAGCCGGTTAGCCAGCCCGCATCTCGAGGGGCTACACGCAGTGGGTGCGCTTGCGCGCCCCCACTGAAAAATTCAATAAAGATGACAACTCTTACCTCCACGTGCCGTAGGATGGTGTAGACCGACTCTGCGAACTGGGCCAGCTCCTGGCGGCACCGGCCCAGAAGGCTCCCCAGCTCCCCGAGTGAGGGGACCAGGCGACCTGTAGGGGGAGCCGGAAGGGTCAGGACGTGTGCCAGCACCTCCCAGTCCTGGAGCACGTCCTGCATGGACCAACGGACCCGGCTGCCACTGCCACCAGTCCTCGAATGTGAGCCCTGCCTCGCATTACGGACTTTGAGGCTTGCAGATCTGTGATCCTCCTCTTCTCCTCATGCTGCGTGGCCGCGTGCTCGTGGGCCAGCAGGCTGGTGCCGTCCGCCGAGACCACCGCCGATTCCCCTTCGTGGAGCTCGATGGAGTCCTTGTGGGGCATAAGGGTCAAACACCCACCGGCTCGCAACTCGGAAGGAAGCGCACGCAAGAAAAAGAATACACTTACCCGGTGACGATGGGCAAAGCCCGCTTGGCGTGCACCGGCGGCTTCCACGCGGACACCTTCACCTGCTTATGGACGGGCGGCGGGGCCACCGGATCCTCCTGAGCCGGCCTGTTTGTCCAGCTGGCGGCTCCGGCCGCCGATGCTTGAGCCGGCCACTCCTCGCTCCGCCCACACCGGTCCCATTGAACTGAGGGGGGACGAGCGTTCAGGATCATCACATCATCATCATCGTCATCATCGTCATCTGTCCAGTCCCTGATTGTGGAACCAATAGGGAACTCACCGGCTCCGTTGGGTCCCCGGCTGCGCCGGACCCTCCAGCTCCGCTGGGCCTTCCGGCATGCGGGTCTGCCGGCTCCTCGACCCCTCCGGAGGAATCCACCCCCTCTTTAGGCGGGCCTCCCCGCTCGTAATCTTTGAAGTCGGAGTGGTCGCGCTCCGCCTCAAAGATTTGGGGGTGTGGGCCGCCCGACGTGTTCTTTAGCACGAGCAGTTGCGGTCAACACGGCGAAGTAAGGTCCATTGTCGGCTGCCGGCTGGGAGAAATCAAACAAAAGAAGCCGCCTCGACGAAAACGTAATAGGGGGGACGGTTGATGCGGTCGTATGGCTCCATGCCGAAACTCCACGAAACCGGCGCCAGCTTGAACGTTGTGATGGCGTTCACCCGAGTCGTCACGTAAGCTGAAGAGGCAGCACCCGGCGCGAGATGAAGGCCGCCACCAGATCGGAGGCAACCAACCCCTCAGCGCTCTTCAACTGCGCGAGCCGGCCGAGCTCTGCAGAGAAACTCCGTGCGGGGCGGCTCCTGGCCAGTTCGCCTCGGAGGACTGCGCGTTGACAAACGCCGGTAGCCGAATGTAGTCCAGGTTTGGGTTGCCGTTCTTCACATAGAGGAACGTCCGATGCCACCCCTTGATAGAATCAATAAGGGAGAAGGGCGGAAAGCATGCGGTGCCGCGAGGGCACACCGCCATGGCCCCGCAGGCATTGCTTTTCAGTGCTTTGAGATAGAAGAGAGAGTTGAGGAGATCAAGGAAAGGAAGAACCCGCAAGTACCACTCGCAGAGCATCACGAAGCCGGCGAGGTATAGAATGGCGTTGGGGCCGAGGTGGTGCGGTTGAAGATCGAAGGTATCCATCAATAACCGAAAGAACTGCCTCATCGGGAGCCCGAAACCACAGGAGAAGTGCCAAAGGAAGACGACGTGCTCCCCCGGTTGCGGCGCCGGCACCCCCTCGTCGCCCGGCGTGCGGGCGATCACACGCTCCGCGGGCGGCAACATGCGTGTGTGGCAGAGGTCCGTGATGGCCTCCTTAGTGACAAAGGACCCAACCCAACTTCCTACACGGTAGCAAGGGGCGAGAGGGGTGCAGGTATCTCCACCCCTTGCCCTTCCTCCCCTTTTAAATGGGGAGGCCATGACTGCGGGACGTCGGGATTAACTGCGCCCACTCCCCCGGATACTCCGCACACAAGTGGGCGGCTTGGGCCGTAACGGCCGCTTCAGGGCGTAGAGGATCCTGGTCTGCACCCCGAGGCCTACTGGGTACGCCCGAGGCCTAGCGGGCTAGTCCCAAGGCGATCCCCCTTCTTCCCGCGTGCACGGGGCCCGCAAAGTCATTACCCGCCACGTGGCACGCGGCGGGCCGGCTCGGGTCCCGGGGCAACGCGCCGGAACCTGAGGCCTCGAGTCCAACTGTTGACGTGGCTGGCCTTTCGGCTTCACACCAGGGAAGGGAACCGCTAGGGGGGAGCCGCTAGCTTCCCTCCGTCTGATGGATGCCCCCCCCCCCGCCGGCTTTGGGAACTATTGACGGGGTTATTACCCCTAGGTAGGCCAAAGCAACGGGGTTACCCTCCCCACTACAAAGAAAAAGTATACGACCGACTGTCCACAACCGGCTGGAGCGCAGCTGGCTGTAGCGATCATCGGCTGGCCCATGGACGGCTGGTCGAGGAGCCGGCTCGACCCCCGACCAGTTGGGCGCGGCCGGCTACCTCCGGGCCGCCTCCCCCGTTGACCTCAGGGTGTACGTGCAACGTCCCATCCATCTGCGCACGGGTACGGCGACACGACGTGACTGCCACGACGGGCGACATTGTGGCCATAGTGGCCGCTGACGCACGGGTGTGCATGGCTACAATCCGACCGTCCAGGCCAGTGACCTTGGCGAGCGCGACCGGGCAGGGAATCAGTGCCGGCATGCCCCCTCCCACTCAATTAGCTTCCCGGCGTGGCTATAGTACAGCCGGCCGTACCAGAGACTTTGGCCGGCTGGCACTAGAGGACGCCTACCTGGCGGCCCGTGGCACGGCAGGTGGGCAAGAGCCAATCGCGGAGCCGGCTGGCGGGCCCCAGCAGGCGACGGGACCGCACGGCCGATGGACCCTACGGGCAACAAGATGGCTCAAAGGGTGGGACCCCCTGGTTAGCCGAAGAGGTTGCCGGCCGGGTACCCTGACCTTTGTACGTTAGGAATATTGTAAGCTGGGGGGTTGGCCAATAAAAACCCCCGAGATCCCCATGCAACAGGGACGGACAACTCTCACGCACACACCAACGGGACACTCCCCACATTCTCACACTTGGTAGCGGAGGAAGGCGAGCCGGCAACTCCCTCTTCCTCCTCTAGACTCAGCTCCAGGAGTAACCTTGTAAACACACCAATCCATCCAAAGAGACCAAGCAGGACTAGGGGTGTTACCTCCCGCGGAGGGCGTTAAACCTGGGTACATCGTGTGTCAGCACCGCTTGTACCTAATCCCGCACCCGGAGCCCGTCGGCATCCTCCGGCCCCAACCACCTATGATAAGTCTACCCATGGCATCTGTCGTAAGAAAACGCCAACACGTGTCATCCACGACTCGCGGTATATAACATACCCGAGGTAAGCACTCGAACATTGCCTTTACCAGGGTGATACTAAACAAAGAGTCCACCCGTTGGTGCCATCCCTCATGATATACATCACACGTATTATCCATGAGGGCACGCAACGGTGTGCCCGGTGCCTGTAAAGACAACGCATGGCCTTCCACTTCCAGGACGACCCCGTATCGAGAGTGACCACACCACTCCCGCCACTAGTAATGCAGGCTTCTTGCCAGTGCCCACCATTGTAATTAACAAAGCCCCGTCCCATAAGGGGTATCGTGGTTGTGCATGTAAGGTTGGGACGGTCAGCAGACCTTAAATCTAATATGTTTTCGAAAACACACACTCACTTGCTCCGGTATACCACTTCTTTCTCAAGTGGTCACCCAACTCATCATCATCTCTCTCGGGCATTAGTTGCACCCGTCAGGGTATTCAAAAAGTCTTTGAAATCACTTCTTTATTTCCATCACCATGCATATCCCATCCCACTTGCCTAGCAGCTACTAGCACCCTATCTACACCCACCCGCATAACCCTCATAAGGTGGTAGGGTTATGCACGATGCAAGTGTCAACGGTAAAATTGTCTAAGGCAACCCACCGAAGGGGGAGCACCGCATCATGATCAATCATTGCAACAACAAGTGCTATATGTCATGCATGAAGAAGTTTCTTAACATGGTCAAAGGACTGCTTGCCTGGCTTATCCAAGTCTTTGAGGTCTTCACACGCTTGTCGTCCACTCCGAGCACTTCGTCTACTTCGTCAACTATCACCGGAAACAACCGCAATAAGTAACACAACAAGCAAAAAATAAAAGTGCTCTATAAATAGGAGTTTTAGTTTTCTTGGACATCTTTGGTCATAATAAAAATAACCAAGATGGTTTTGGTGTATGTGGGTCAAGGGGGAGTTTGGAATGGTGGAAATGAAGGAAATGTTGATCCTATAAGATGTCCACAGAAAACATTTTTTGTAAAAAGGAGTGGATGGACCCAACAAATAGGGCATGATTATAGAAACATGTGGAACATGGTTTCACTGTATTTGGAGTTGGGATGATTTTCTTATGAATTTCCCAAGAGGAAATGAATGGGAACAAGGAGCATTTATTAGTTCAAGCAGAATAGGGGCATGGGAAAAATGTTAACCATGCCTAAAAAATAGGGAATGATATTTAGGACATCTGGGATTATGAATCACTCCATTTGGAGTTGATTTGGATTCTCTATGAATTTTGAAATGGGGTTTTTCATAGTTCAATTTGAATTTTGAATTTGAACTTTACACGAAGACTTGCAAGAAAATGTGTATTGCACATATTTGGATAGATCTTGATTTTAAGGACCTGTAGGAATTTGAATCAGCTAAATTGGAGGTCATATGAATTTTCTATGAATTGATTAGTTGTGAAGAAATGATAAAAAGAAAAGGATTATACCGAAAAGGGGCTATATGGCGCACGGTCGTCGGGTAGCGAACGAGCCGGCCTAGCAGCACCGCCGTGCCTGCACAGCGGCCATGCCGAAGGCACATTACCCAGAAGTCGTTTTCTCCACGGGGAAACGTATACAGGGAGAAGGCGCGGCCACTTAACCCGGGGGGGCGAGCCTTAGCCACTGACCGGCAGGCCCCACTAGCAGGTTCTCCTCCCTTGTCCCGCCGAAGCAGGGGAGGGGCAGAGGATCCTGATCAAGCCTGCACCGGTGCTCTGTCCCGGTGGCACAAGCCGTCCCCGGTGGCGCTTCGGCCACTGGAGAGCTCGGGGCGGCGAGCCGCTCCTAGCGGAGCTATTCCCTAGACCTAGGACGGGTGCAGCCGACGGTGATGGTGTGTAGGGGCACCACTGCTATCCTAGGAGGAAATGGAAAAATGAGGGGAGGACAGGGAGGTACAAAGAGATGGGAGAGGACCAAGGAGGACAGAGGGGTGCCCAGGTGCAGCGCATGTGGTGAGCTCGGGCTCACCATGAACGGTGCCCACGGGTGTCCCTGGAGCCGGCCCTGGTGGTAGTGGGAGAGGGCAAGGAGGTTTCTACGACGTTCTTGGAGCTCGACTACGAGGCATGGAAGGGAGAGAGGGAGCGGGGGAGTGTTGGGTCCTCGCATGTGTGAGCACGCTCACTGGCCGAGCCCGGCGGCTCCGGGCACGCGTGGGAGGACAGAGAGAAGGGGCCCGACCAGCTTCCGTGTTGCGAACGTTGAGGGGGACATGGGGACATGCTGGGGAGGCCCAAGGCTGTCGGGAGCATCCGTTGGGCAGTGGCTATAGTGCGGGCGTGCACTCTAGCACGCTCCAGAGGGCGACCTCTATAGGCGGGGGCATCCTCTTGGCACCTTGGACGCATCCACATTTGTCCAGGGGATCTAGGGGAGCTCAAACAAGGCACATAAGGCCAATGGTGTTCTGGAGGTGCCTTAGGGTAGAAGAAAAGGTGAGAGGGAGAGAAATGGGTGTTGTCCAGGGGGTAAAAATGGAGGTTTTAACCCCCCCAATTATTGATCACAAAATTGGTGCAGAAGGTGTTTGATGGATGTTTGGGAAAGCAAATGGTGTTTACTTGACATGATACTTACCAGGGTTAGATGGGAGGTAAAATTGGGATGGGTCACAAGATTTGATCCCATTTGAGGAAAGTTGACAATGTAGTCTTGGTATACCCTAGAAATGGGCAGAAATGGATGTTCTTAGATCTAGCTAAGCAAAACTATCCTCCCTGATGCACCACTTGCTGTGGTGGCATAATTGCTGACTAGAGCATGCCCAAAAAGTTTGGGATCAATTGGGGAAACTTCATAATGCAAACATTCCCAAATTTTGAAATCAACAAAAAGGGGTTTGAGGGGATTGGGACAAGTTAATCTATTCTCCTTGATGCACCACTAGGTGTGTATGCATTATTGGATGATTAAAACATGTCCACAAAGTTTGAGATCAATAGGAGACAGTTGGTAATGTAGGGTTGCTCAAGTTTGGTTCTGGACAGAGAGGGTTTTGGGATATTTTTGTGAACCAAAACAATTGTGATTGATATGGAACTTGGCAAGATGACCACATATATCATATGAGACATGCTAGCATTTTCTTGGATTTATTTTAGAATGTTTATTATAGAAATATTTCAAATGCTTGAAATAGGCAGAAATGGTTTTGAAGGGTTTTGCCCAATACTTTGAATATGACCATGTGTTGGGACTCTTATATATGGACAATATATGTCCACTGAGTCTTCCTAAATTTTCTCAAATATTTTTCAAGCATTTAAATAATTTTTCCCTATAAAAGACCATTTTTGTCCTTAACAAAATGCCTTTAAATAAAATATGAAAATGGTATTTTGTGCTTTTGGGAAGTTATATATATAGTAGGTTCCAAATAAACCATTTGGGGGAAAAGGTTCCACCCAATTTGAGGACTCGTAGTACAACCTCATTTCAGGGGGTTTTGAAAACCTAAATTAAATAAATACATTTTGGTCAAAATAATATTTGATAAAAAAAAGTTTTGGGTACTATTCACATGGCATGATCATTGGGCAAGAGCTTTGAAAGTAGGAGGGAGTTTTATGAGTATAGAGCACTAGCAAGCAATCAAACAATCAGCAACCAAGCCATGCATAACAAGCACACAAAAGTTTTAATTGGCCCTAATTTTTGAGTCATGATAACTTGGTCATGAGGCAAATCACAGGGTGTGACAGATCTAACCCCCTTACAAGAATCTCGTCCCCGAGATTTCTCAGCTAGGCATGGGAAGGATGCGGAAATTCAGAGGTGAGGTAGTCTTCACGTTACATATTGCTTCTACTCCGGCATGGTTGTCCCTCTTGGTCTTGAAGAGCTTGATGATATGTCTTCTAATTCATCGTTGACTTCGCCTCAGGGTGAACGGGGTTCCAGCAACCTGCTAGGCTTGCCTAATGGTCAAGGGTTTGGTGGATGATCTCTTGGCAAGGCCTGGCTTGCGTGTGTATTCCAAAGTCGGAATAGATGGCCAAGTAATGTGACTGTGCTAGTCTAGGGGTTGCTCATGTTTGTTAGTGACATCTGGATGTCTCGTGTTAGAATAGAAGGGTCGACTCTTGGTGTAGCTTCTCGCTGACGGGGAAGTCCTTACCTTCCTTAAGGCAGGAGGTCTTCAGTCGTAGGTGGTCTCCATCCTTGAGACAGCTGAAACGTGTCATCACGGGCTTCTTGTCGAGACCATCTACTTGAGTAAGCTGCCCAGGTTGATTCTTCATTCTTGTTGGGTCATTTGACTTCATCGTCATGGACGGACATTTCTGGACGGTCTTTGAGTGTTTGGTCTACTCGTCTCTCTGTGGCAAGGTCTGCGCTGAGTCTCGTCCCTAAGACTGAGCTTAGAGACTTGGTGTCAAAACAGGTTCTACCATCTGGGGAGGTTTTAGTGTGGTTCTAATTAAGCTGACTATTCAGAAGTATAGAACAACCATCTAGTACCCAAGGTCTGAGGCTTGGAAAGTAGGGTGACCTACCTTTGATGGGTGGTTTACCATGATCGAGTCAGGTTCACGTCCTTGATTGAACCAAAAAGGGGCTAGAAATGAGGTCATGACAGTCGTTCCACTCCGTTCCAGGCATATGAAGGGAGTAGGGATGTCATGCTCATCGTACACCATCAAGGTGGGGGAGTGAGGGGTGTTATCCACTCCTCGGTTCCTTCCTAGTCAGGAACTGATGAATGACCAGTCATAACAAGGGTCCTTCAAACCTCTTGATGTGCAAGGGCTTCAGCGTGCTTGGGTGTCGATGCTTCTTGATATAACCTAGTGGATGTAGACTCCATGGATGGCGGTGGTCGAATTCTCTTGTCTCATCCTCTTTGTTTCCGTGGCTCCCTACCATAGTGGCTCTTCGTCTTCATTGGGCAAGAGTGTCTTCTGCTGAAGGGAGGGTGCTTCGAGGAGTCCAACTCCTTCAAGGTGAAACCTTATACTCGAGATTCAAGGTAAGGGGGTGTTCCTGGGGCTTGTACAAAGAGGTCTAAGGTGTTCCTTCCTCTTATTGGGTAAATAAGTATGACATCCCGGAGGGTAACAACCTATTTCCCCAAGTCTCACATAAACACATTGGTCATGGGACCTGAAAGAGGAGCGAGCATTCGTCCCGGATGGTCACTGGTATCAAGGGTTTGTGGTCCAAACTAATAGAGGTATTCATGGCCACCTTCCTCTGAACAGGACTAGTGGTGGTCGAGGTGGTGTACCAACCATAGCCTAAGGACTTATAGTCTAAGGCCTATGGTCATAGCCCGACTACGTCATGTTCTGGTAAAGCCTCTGGTTTCAAGGAGCTTAGGATGTGAGTGAACGTCTATCATCTTATCCTCGAGCACGGTTCTTAGATGCCCATAGTAAGCCTATTAATCCAAACAAAATCACCCTATATCCTTGAAGGTATCATCTCATATAATTCAATTCCAATATTGCACATTCTACTCGTATCTCCAAGGTTTTGAGAGAAGTACTAAACCAAAATCTCATATGTATCCCATAGCTAACTCATACATTTCCCTATGTAAAAATCCTCGGGGAAGTGTACAAGCCGCCACGCTTGAACGTGCCACTATAACCCAAGTGTTCAACTAATATATCCAAGGTCTGAGATGTTGCATCTCTATGCTAAGGAAACATGTAGTATACCAGTCCGAGATATCATTTCCTTCCTACGAATCCAGTTAAACGACCCACGAATATCATCCACCATTACATGAGCCATTACTGTTACAAATCCAGCATTGATGGTGTCCAACATAATATCCTCGAGTTCATATAATCCACATATCGTTCCAAGGATTATTGTCATGAACTTCCAACCTCATGGCCAACTATACTCCAAGGTCGAGCTTATATAGACCCTGAAATTATCGTTATCATCATCCGATTCCTTCTGCTTATCATCCAGCGGGAGACATGGTATCATGATCAAGATCATTGGACTAAATCTAATTTACTCCAAACCATGTGGTTTAATTGATCTTGAGTTCCTCCTATAATAACCTATTTAAGTCGAAGGTTTACATCTAGTAAGAATTCCCTACTGTTTACTCGAGTTACTATTGTAACATCATCAATCCACTAACAATATTACTTACCAAAGTCAAGTCATTAATCCACCAAGAATTTCAGCCTGTGATCATATTGTCCTACTAATCCAATTTGGTCAAGGGACAAGTAAGTTATGCTAATCTATCAATCTTGATCCACCAAGATTGTCTACCAACATTAAGCCTCATAATCCACCCAAAGGTCTCAACTGCCTCCTCAAGACATCTATTATGGCTAAATCAAATCACTGTCAGCAAATAGTATATCCTCAGAATGATCCTTTCTATGGCATCAAGGTTCTAGTGCTAGCGTAGGAATGAGGGATGTTTGTTCACTGTGATCACTAGCTCCATAATGAACCTAGTGCAAAGCAGGGGTTATTGAAGCTCAATAAGTGCTTTGGCAAACCCATGTATTAAACACGTGATCAGAGGCTTGTGCTGGGGGAGCTTGTGAGGTCTAGGACTGTCTGGGGAGGGGGTTTCCAATCTTGAGGGAAGAGCCTAACCCTACCGGGTTGCGTTTGGTTGAGTACGTTGTAGTCATAGTCTTCAACACTAGCTGTCCGTGGAGGTGGATCCTTGGCGCATCTTGACTTGCTGGTCTTCAGTTGAAGAGAGGGGGAAGAGGGAAAGTAGCATAGAGGAGAGTGCCTAAGGGGGTGGTATAGTGCAAGTGCAATCAAGCAAGTGCCGAAAAGGCCAACCAGAAACATCATGGTAAGGTAGGAGATAAAGTCGCGCACTTGTTGCCCAGGGCAAAAGTGTGACTTAAACCAAAGCACAATCAAGCAAAACAAGCAACACACATGGTGGTTCCATTCGAACCACCATACGGACTCGACTTCGCATAGGGGACACACGACTTATCCTACCCTAGGGGTTCTCGGACTCAGTAGTCGGGCTTGCTTCTTGTCTTGGAGAGGAGTCTGGTTAGTCTTATGGGTCATCTTCTTGTGTCGCTATGTCTACGGTTGTTGTTCATCGAAACGATCCTAGTTGCGCCTGAAGAGTACTGGACGAATTCGGTCTGGTGAGTTGACGACGAAGGTGATTCTTCACAGCTGTTGAAGGCAGGGTCTTCTGGTGTCTTCACAATCGTGACAACGCATCCTTGTCTTCTGAGACGTCGAGGGTTCTAGGGAGGAAATCCTTTATGCCATGACATTAACAAGGCATGATAGATTGTATCCTATCGATATTGTTGATGATATCATCGACACCTAGAGTGGGGGATGATGAGGACCATTTTCCTGCTCACTATAGTGAGGCGGACCACATGGCAAGGTTCTCATCCACCGGTGGTTGGCAACACAAAAATGAAAAGGACAGGGTTGCTCCATTAGCTACGCATATCTTGACATTGCATGCTTTGTGCCATGGTCATCGAAGGCCAAGCTGGCATCATCCTCGGGATGTGTCGAGGGTGTCACTACCATCTAAGTCTTGACATCCTCATCCTTCGAGAAGGTATCTTTTGTTGGTAGTTCCTTGTCTAGTGTCGCCAACTTGGGTCCAAGATCTGTCGACAATCGTTTGGCAAGGTGGCTTCCTTCTAGATTTCCCACGAGGATTTACAAGGAATCTAGTGGTCAAGGGCACAAGGGTAGTAGCGACCATTTGCAATGTTTTGAAAAAGTAGACGAGGAGAGTTATGAGAAAGATGGTGGAAATTCTAAGGCAAAAACCTTTGCTTCCCTTAAAATATTAGGAGAGGTGAGAAATATATAGGCTTTATATGTGATTTTGAAGGGTCTGGAAATATGGTTTTGTCCTAACTAACGTCCATGCTAACTAAGGTATTCCTACAGTCAGGATGGCTCTAATACCAGCTCTCTGGGGACCCCGACTCATAAGTCGTGATCACCGAATGCACGTGTACAGTGATCCCAGAGATCAATGCTCACTGAACACACAGAAGAAGAATAACAAGAGTCTTACATCCACATTTAGCGTCTTAGACAAATAAAGACCATGAAGGTCTAGTCTTACATAGATAGGTCCACAAGGGCCAATCACATAAATAGAACAAGGAGTGGAATCTTGATAAAAAGCGTGAACCCATGCCATCTGCCTTAACCTACAGACATTCTGAATGGGAGGCGTCCCAGTTCGCATGTTCGTCACCAACGAACTCTTCAACATACTCATGTTCTTCTAGGCCTAGCCAATTAAATAACCAATGGCAAGCCAATGAGTACTTTGAATGTACTCGCAAGCAACCCAAGTTGTGGAACAAGTAATAATCATGCATGGTATAGAACTAAGTAGGTAATTTGCGGAAAGCTAATTTTGACTGTAATGACATGATCGAATAACTAGGTAAGCATGCATCAACAGTTGGTAGATATCCATATGAACAAGTTATAGATATCATCATAAGCAGGAGTTGAACATCTCGTGTTCATTCATTATGCTAAGTCATCGGACTTAGTCAATCGTCAAGCTAAGTCATCGGACTTATCTCAAGTAACCTCTTTGTCACCAACACACACACACTCACACCAAGTTTGCGAAAACATCCGAACGTAGTTTATGATGGACCTCCAACTGTCCATGACCGGGGACACAGCAATTCGAATACTTTTACACTCAGCAGAGGTTGCACACTTTACCCACAAGACTCAGGGAACTTCCGTGTCATCCATGACTCGCGGTATATAACATACCCGAGGTAAGCACCCGAACATTGCATGTCCCATGGTGATACTAAACAAAGAGCCCACTCGTTGGTGCCATCCCTCATGATATACATCACACGTATTATCCATGAGGGCACGCAAGGGTGTGCCCGGTGCCTATAAAGACAACACATGGCCTTCCACTTCCAGGACGACCCCGTATTGAGAGTGACCACGCCACTCCCACCACTAGTAATGTGGGCTCCTTGCTAGTACCCACCATAGTAATCAACAAAGCCCCGTCCCATAAGGGGTATCGTGGTTGCGCATGTAAGGTTGGGATGGTCAGCGGACCTTAAATCTAATCCGTTTTTGAAAACACACACTCACTTGCTCCTGTACACCACTTCTTTCTCAAGTGGTCACCCAACTCATCATCATCTCCCTTGAGCATTAGTGGCACCCGACAGGGTTTTTGAAAAGTCTTTGAAGTCACTTCTATATTTCCATCACCATGCATATCCCATCTAACTTGCGTACCAGCTACTAGCACCCTATCTACACCCACCCACATAATCCTCATAAGGTGGTAGGGTCATGCATGATGCAAGTGTCAACGGTAAAAGTGTCGGAGGAAACCCACCGAAGAGGGAGCATCACATCATGATCAATTATCGGAACAGCAAGTGCTATATGGCATGCATGAAAAAGTTTCTTAACATGGTCAAAGGGATGCTTGCCTGGCTTATCCAAGTCTACGAGGTCTTCACACACTTGTCTTGCACTCCGAGAACTTCGTCTACTTCGTCAACTATCGCCGGAAACAACCGCAATAAGTAACACAACAAGGAGAAAATAAAAGTGATCTATAAATAGGAGTTTTATTTTTCTTTGGCATCTCTAGTCATAAGAAAAATAACCAAGCAAGTTTTGGCGTATGTGGGTCAAGGGGGAGTTTGGAATGCTGGAAATGAAGGAAATGATGATCCTATAAGATGTCCAAAGAAAAAAAAATTGTAAAAAGGAGTGGATGGACCCAACAAATAGGGCATGATTTTAGAAACATGTGGAAAGTCGTTTCACTGGATTTGGAGTTGGGATGATTTTCTTATGAATTTCCCAAGAGGATATAAATGGGAAAAGGAGCATTTATTAGTTCAAACATACTAGGGGCATGGGAAAAATGTTAGCCATGCCTAAATAAATAGGGAATGATATTTAGGACATCTGGGATTTTGAATCACTCCATTTGGAGTTGATTTGGATTCTCTATGAATTTTGAAATGGGGTTTTTCATAGTTCAATTTCAATTTTGAATTTGAACTCTACAGGAAGACTTACAGGAAAAATGTGCATTGCACATATTTGGATAGATCTTGATTTTACAGACCTGTAGAAATTTGGATCAGCTAAATTCCATGTCATATGAATTTTCTATGAATTGATTAGTTATGAAAAAATAATAAAAATAAAAGGATTATACCTAAGGGGCTATATGGCGCACGGTCGTCGGGTAACGAACGGGCCGGCCCAGCAACACCGCCGCGCCCGCACAACGGCCACACCAAAGGCACATTACACAGAAGCCGTTTTCTCCATGGGGAAACGTATACAGGGAGAAGGCGCGGCCACTTAACCCGGGGGGCCTGGGCCTTATCCACTGACCGACGGGCCCCAATGGCAGGATCTCCTCCTTCCTCCTGCCAAAGCAGGGGAGGGGCAGAGGATCCCGACCGATCCCGTGCCGGTGCTCTATCCCGGCGGCACAAGTCATCCCCGGCAGCGCTCTGGCCACCAGAGAGCTCGGGGCAGCGAGCCGCTCCTGGCTGAGCTGTTCCCTGGCCCTGGGGAGGGTCAGGTCGAGGAGGGCACCAACTAAGGCGGGTGTGGCTGACGATGACGAAGGGCAGGGGCACCACCGCCACGATAGGAGGAAATGGATAAAGTGGGGGAGGCCAGGGAGGTCCAAGGAGGAGGGAGATGACCAAGGAGGACAAAGGGGTGCCCGTGTGCGGCTCTTATGTGGTGAGCTCGGGCTCAGCATGGACAGTGCCCACGGGCGTCCCTGGAGCCGGCCCTGGTGGTAGTGGGAGAGGGCGGGGATGTGTCTACGACATTCGTGGAGCTCGACTATGAGGCATGGAAGGGAGAGAGGAAGCGGGGGAGCACTGGGTCCTCGCGCGTGTGAGCAGTCTCACTAGACAAGCCGGGCGGCTCCGGGCACGCGCGAGGAGGAGAGAAAGGAGGGGCCTGACCAGCTTCCGTGTTGCGGACGTCGAGGGGGACACGGGGGACATGCTAGGGAGGCCCGAGGCTGTCGGGATCATCCGTTGGGCGATGGCTACAATGCGGGTGCATACTGTAGCGCGCTCCAGAGCGCTAGCTCTACATGCCAGGGCATGCTCTTGGCACCTTGGGCACGTCCACATGTGTCCAGGTGATCCAGGGGAGCTCAAACAAGGCACATAAGGCCAATGGTGTTCTGGAGTTGCCTTAGGGTAGAGAAAAAGGTGAGAGGGAGAGAAATGGGTGTTGTCCAGGGGGTAAAAATGGAGGTTTTACCCCCACCCCCCAATTATTGATCTATGCCCATGAGGATTTTACTCGAGATACAAGGTATCTACAAGAGGCTCTGGTAAGAATTTTGGCCTAAGGAGAACTCATATGGTACCCCAATTATTGATCACAAAATTGGTGCAGAAGGTGTTTGATGGATGTTTGGGAAAGCAAATGGTGTTTTCTTGCCATGATACTTACGAGGATTAGATGGGAGGTAAAATTGGGATGTGTCACAAGATTTGATCCCATTTGGGGAAAGTTGACAATGTAGTCTTGGTATACCCTAGAAATGGGTAGAAATGGATGTTCTGAGATCTAGCTAAGAAAAACTATCCTCCCTGATGCACCACTTGCTGTGGGTGCATCATTTGCTGACTAGAGCATGCCCAAAAAGTTTGGGACCAAATGGGGAAACTTGACAATGCAAACATTCCCAAATTTTGAAATGAACAGTGGTTTGAGGGGATTGGGACAAGTTAATTTGTTCTCCTTGATACACCACTTGGTGTGGATGTATTATGGGATGATTAAAATATGTCCACAAAGTTTGAGATCAATAGGAGATAGTTGGTAATGTTGAGTTGCTCAAGTTTGCATCTGGACAGAGAGGGTTTTGGGATATTTTGGCGAACCAAAACAATTGGGATTGATATGAAACTTGGCAAGATTACCACATATATAATATGTGACATGCTAGAATTTTCTTGGATTTATTTGAGAATGTTTATTATAGAAATATTTCAAATGCTTGAAATAGGAAGAAATGGTTTTGAAGGGTTTTGCCCAATACTTTGAACATGACCATGTATTGAGACTCTTATATATGGACAATATATGTCCACCGAGTCTTCCTAAATTTTCTCAAATATTTTTAAAGCATTTAAATAATTTTTCCCTATAAAATACCATTTCTGGCCTGAAGAAAAAGCCTTTAAATGAAATATGAAAATAATATTTTGTGGTTTGGAGAAGTTATATATATATAGTAGGTTCCAAATAAAGCATTTGGGGAAAAAGGATCCACCCAATTTGAGGACTTGTAGTACAGACTCATTTCAATGGTTTTTGAAACCAAAATTAAATCAATAATTTTTGGTCAAAATAATATTTGATAAAAAAAGGTTTGGGTACTATTCACATGGCATGATCATTGGGCAAGAAGTTTAGCTCAAGGAAAAGAGCTATGAGAGTAGGAGGGGTTTTTATGAGTATAGAGCACTAGCAAGCAATCAAACAATCAGCAACCAAGCCAAGCATAACAAGCACACAAAAGTTTTAATTGGCCCTGATTTTTGAGTCATGATAACTTGGTCATGAGGCAAATCACAAGGTGTGACAGCTGACTACACCGGTTATATGCCGACGATACCCCAAAGACAAGGCAAAGGGCCAATAGAGCCCGATGACAGGTTTGGCCTGTGACATGACCTCGACCATAGGTCAGGTTGCACAAGATCCATCTACGGATCCGTAGGTTACTCACCCGATCAACGGGACGGGTACCGGCCCTGGCTCGACCGCAACAATAGAGGCTAGGAACAAAACCGGCTAGAACAGACGCCGATCACCAGCACGACATAGCTCGGGATAAAGGTGCCGCCACCCACTGTGTTTCACGGATGAGGTGATGCTGCATCAATTCCCGGAGGGGATTAAACCATATGGATTGAGGATTTCCTTCTCCACATCCACATGGCACGACATGATGACCTCCACGCCATAAAATATCTACCTCTAAAACTTAAGGTGTCGGCTCGGCAGTGGTTGAACAGCCTCCCCGAAAATTCCATAGGATGCTAGGAAGACCTAGAGGATGCATTCCGATCTAACTTCCAGGACACCTATTTTCGGCTGCTAGGCTGCTCCGATTTGAGCAGCTTCGTTCAGAAGCCAGGAGAGTCTGCGCGGCAATTCTGGAATCTGTTCTTGACCAAGAAAAACCAGATTGTCAACTGCCCAAACGCTGTGGCAATAGCCTCCTTTCGGCACAATATTTGGGATGAATGTTTGGCCCACCAGCTCGGACAGGATAAACCTCGGACAATGTCCGCCCTTACATCCCTCATGACCCGCTTTTGCGCGGGCAAGCATAATTGGCTCACAAGATGAAGCCACAACCCCAATGAACCCAGAAGCTTCGATGTCCGGGACGGAAATGAGAAATCAAAGCACAACAAGAATAAGCACCAAGACAAAAATAGTGTTGCCAATGACACAGCTATTAACGCCAGCTTCCGCAATTCCCGATCAGTGTGGCAGAAGAGGTCTCCTAAAGCCAATCGCGACGGAGCCACCCCATTAGAGAATATCATGGAAAGGCCCTGCCAAATCCACGACACTCAAGAGAAGCCCGCCAACCACACCAACTGTAAATATTGGGTATTCAAACAGTCTGACCAATTCACATCCGAGGACCAAGGCAAGAGCCCAGATAGCGAGGATGAGGATGAACCTCAGGATCTGATTGTTGGCAGAAAATAGAAGTTCCCCCAAGAGGTGAAGACAATAAATATGATATACGCCACCCATATGCCCAAGAAGTAGAGGAAACGCGCCCTTCGGGAGGTCTATGCCATAGAGCCTATAGCCCCGAAGTATAAATCATGGTCAGCATACCCGATCACCATTGATCGACGTGATCATCCGACCAGTATCCATCATGGAGGTTCGGCAGTCCTCGTCCTAGATCCCCTTACAGATGGGTATCACCTCACTAAGGTCCTCATGGGTAGAGGAAGTAGCCTAAATTTGATTTACTCAGATACAGTGAAAAAGATGGGAATAGATCCGTCAAGGATCAAACCCAACAACACTACCTTTAAAGGAATGATCCGAGGCATCGAAGCCAGGTGCATGGGCTCCGTAAGCCTGGAAGTAGTTTTTGGCTCGCCTGATAACTTTCGAAGCGAAGACTTGATATTTGACATTGTGCCTTTCCACAGTGGCTATCACACCCTGCTCCGTTGTACAATGTTCACTCGCTTTAACGTCGTCCCACACTACACATACCTCAAGCTCAAGATGCCCAGCCCCAAGGGGGTCATCACTGTTAACGGCAACACAGAGCGCTCCCTCCGAACTGAGGAACATGCGTTGGCCCTGGCGGCCGAATTCCATTACAATGACAATCGGCAAACATCGGCACCTGATGTCAAGGCACGGAAGGTTGGGAAGCAAGCTCGGCTTCATCCCGAACTCTCAGAACTTTCTTCTCCCCGTAAATAGGGATTCGCCACCCATGGCGTAGCCTAGGAGCAGCGAAGTACCTGCCAAGGAGGCACAACTTCATGCTCAAAATTCCGTGGGCGGTGGTAGGGAAAAAGGGTAAGTGTTCGGCTGGACCGAACTAATACCATCATATGTCTCCGAACACATGACAGGTACCATCAAGGGCCTGCTAAAGGCGTAAAGCTCATCCACACTTAGGTGACTTCTCAAGACATTGTTTGCAAGATCCATTCGCCGAATAGTACCAAACACTTAGGTGCACCACTCCCTAGGAGGCGCTGGAGTGGACAAGCGACAGGGCACATCGAGGACGTAAGGTCACCAATCGAAGACCCCTGGTACAACAACTCCTATAAAATTTCTTTTTTTTTCAAATACGTGTAAATAGTTGCGTCGACAATTAGATTAAGAAGAGTCGTTGAGAACAATAAAAATCATTATACATGGTTGTCTCGTTGTCCTTTTCTGGCACATATTCTATTTTCTCCCTGTTCTCGTGAAACTCTTTGGTATATTGTGACCCAACCGGCTAATAGACCAAGGGATCGAGTTTAACAAAAAATTGCCTTATGAACAATTTGTACGCGTTCGATGTCTTGGAATTCTCTTTATATGCATTGGTTCCAAACTATGTCTTGTGTCAATTATTGGGTTGCCTAGCTCCTGTGCTTGCCCCTTTACGTTCCGCTTGTTCAGCTAAAAGGGAAAAGGGAGAACCTCCGCGATTGTGTTTCTGGCTAGCCTGGTCAAACACCTCAGAGGAGACAGCCAAAAACTGACTGTCATGGTATGCGAGAACCGGTGTGCGAATCTGAGCCTAAGTGTTATATTCGCGACCTCGTCAGAGGTCATCCCATGTCATACAATGGGTTTGGTATTCGTACAAACCATGTGATATCGGCTTTAGCCGCGGTTCATCCGAACATCACAAGTCACTGGAGGCTAGTAACCAGCCTCACACAGTCCTTTTCGCGCCCCTACGATAAGTGAAAGCAATAAAGTACTATGGTCTGATTGCCTGGTCTGCCGCACACTACCGCCTTCAGGTACCAATAGCTCGGCTAAGGGTTATAGTGTGTAACTAGAGACACCCCACGTAGTATCTACATGGGGGATGGGGGATGAAGCCGACAACTCACAGCTTTCAGTTTAAACATCCACACAGGAGTTATAAAGGAATGCAAAACATTAAAAACATGATAAACCATGCATAACAAATATACAAGCGTTCAAAGGTCTTCGGACATATTACAACACATTCAATCGTACATGTCCTCTTTTGAACATTGCGACTCTATCGCCCGAGCACCCTCCATTACTCCGGAGAAGTATAGCTCAGGGCACATATGCTCCTTCCCAGGAGGCAGCGGGGCGGTGACTATCTTCATCGGGTCAAATCCCGGCCAGTGCACCTTGGCCTTTGCAAAGGCCATCCGAGATCCCTCGATGCAAGAGGAATGCCTTAGTGCGTCGATCCGGGGCGAGGTGTTGCTCACCTTCTACACCAGGCTGAAGTAGCTGCCCTGCAGTGGCTCGTTGGGCCATAGCCGGATACAAAGATCCTTCATAGCCAGCTCCGCCATCCGATATACCGCCGTCAGCTACTTCAACTTCTCAACAAGGAGAGGAGAGCGCTTGGGGGCTTCAAACCACGCCCAGAATAGATGAGCTACATCTCCTTCTCCCCGCGAAGCATAGAAATGATTCGCGTCTGCTGTGCTCTTCTAGAGGTCGTAGCAGGCCCCTAAGGAACACCACACCTAGATAAGAAACTCGAACTTGCTATCCCTGAAGACACACCAAGATAAGTACGACTTGCCATACATTATAACCTTCGCCTGGCGGACTTGCTCCTCAAAGAACCTCCTATCCACCCGCTCCTTTTGGAGTTCGATTTTCAAGGTGGATAGTTCAGTGGCCCGCGCCTTGCCTTTCTGCTCAAGGACCTCGCACTTGTGGTCGGCGTCCTTGAGCTCCTGTTGGATCTCCTCCACCTGAGCCTCGGTCTTGTCACTGGTGGCTCTTAAGGAGGAAAGCACGATAGCCTCTTGTTCGACTGCCGCCCTCTCAATCGCAACCTCTTGCTTCGCATTCTGCAGCTTGGCCTTGAGCTTCTCAATTCCTTCGCCGAGGATGTGTAAGCATCAATAATATGAATAATGCATCGACAGTACGATGACGAAATTTTTCGGATACTAAGTAAGGCTTACCTTGCGCCTCATTAAATCTCTTGTTAAGAGCATCAACCTCATCCTCGGAGCTTTTAAGCTTCCGATTCAGCTAATCTAGCTCGACGGCATTCATAGCCGCCACTAACGACGAAGCATGTAAAAAACAAATCGCTATCAGGTTACATGGGTTCGAAACTTCCAAGCTATAATCCATACGATCCAATGTCCGGTCCTTTTTTTCGTGTTGTTAAAACATTTCGAACATATACAATCATAGTTCGGATAATGATCTATGATGGATCCCCATGAGAGTTTTTGCAAACTCACCTAGGGCTCGGGGGCTGACATGTACATAATGATAACACAAACAAATTAATATTTCACAAATAAAAGCTCTCGTCGTTTTCTCATGACAGATGCCATAGGGTGGCTTATCGTAGGTGGTTGGGGCCGAAGGATGCCGACGGGCTCCGGGTGCGAGATTGGGCACAAGCGGTGATGACACATGATGTACCCAAGTTCAGGGCCCTTCGGGGGAGGTAATACCCCTAGTCTTGCTTGGTTTAGTTGGATGGATGGACATAGATACAACGGTGCTCCTGGAGCTGTGTATAGAGGAGGAAGAAGGGGCAGTCGGCTCCTCTTCCTCCACTGCTAGAAGGGGTTGAGTGTGTGTGTGCGAGAGGGATCAATCGTTCGTCCGTCAGTCCGTCCGTCCATTCATCCGTTCATCGCATGGGGGTTCAAGGGGTTTTATAGACCAACCCCCCAGTTCTTATATATGTTCTTGTTACAAAGGTGGGGGACCCGGCTGGCAGTCTCTCTGGCTGGCCAAAGGGTCCCACCATTCTTGCCGTCTCGTCGCTTGTAGGGGCCACCAGTTCAGCGGTCCCATCTCCTACTTGGGCCTGCCAGCCAGTCCGGTGATTGGCCCTCGCCCACCTGCCATGGCACAGGCCGCCGGGTTGGCGTTGCCTAGCGCCATCCGGCCGAAGTCGTCGGTACGGCCGGCTGCACTGTAGCCATGCCGGGGCAGGTAATCGAGTGGCGAGGGCATACCGACACTATTCCCATGCCCGGTCGCACTCACCAAGGTCAGCAACGGGGACCGTTGGACTGTAGCCATGCTCTGCAGTGCATCAGCGGCCACTGTAGCCACATGGCCGCCCGTCGTGTCGGTCGCGTCGTGTCGTCGTACCCGTGCGCATAGGGACGGGACGTCGCATGTCCATCCCAAGGTCAATGGAAGAGCCATGCCGAAGGCAGCCGGCCGAGGGTCCAGCCGGCTCCTTGACCAACCGCCCAGGGCGCCAGCCGGCATCGGCTTGGGTCGGACGTCCTCCAACCGAGCACGGCCAGTCGGCCACGTAGTTATTCTTCCAAGCGAAAGGGGGAAGACCTCGTTGCTTTGGCCTACCTAGGGGTAATAACCCCGTCAGTAGTCCCCAAAGCCGGCGGGGGCCCATGTCCGGTAGACGGTGGGGAGCCGGCGGCTTCCCCTCAGCGATACCCGCCTCCGGCTCGAAGGCGAAGGGGAAGCCGGGTTGGTCGTCGGACCCGACGCCTCGGGTACCGGCGTGCCGCCCTGAGACCCGCGCTGGCACGCGGCACGCCACACAGCGAGTAATGATGCGGTGGGTCCCGTGCATGCAGGGAGACGAGACGTCGCCTGGGCCTAGCCCGCTAGGACCCAGGCGTAGCGTAGTAGGCCTCGGGGCATAGGTTAGGATCCTCTGCGCCCCGAAGCGGCCGTTACGGCCCGAGGCCACCCACGCGCGCGCGGAGTTTTCGGGGAGAGTGGGCGTAATCAATCCCATGTCCCCTGGTCATGGCCTCCCCTATAAAAGGAGTGAAAAGCCAGTAGGCGGAGGTACCCGCGCCTCACTTGCCCCCTTGCTGCCCATCTTCGTTGCCTCCCAGCATTCCTCGCGCGCTGCCACACCCGATCACGCACCCACGCGCGTACCCCGCACTGCCACCGCGATGGCCGATGGATGCGGTGGAAGCTAGGCTGGCTCCTTCGTGGTCCAGGCAGACATCGCCGAGCTTCGCCGCGCACACATGCTGCCGCCGAAGGAGCGGGTGGCCGCTCGCGCGCGGGGCCACGAGATAGCGCTGGCTCCACAGCCAGGGGAACACATCGTGTTCCTCTGGCACTTCTTCCGGGGCTTCGGGCTCCCGGTTAGTATCTTCTTTCGCCTCCTCCTTGATACCTTTGATCTTCAACCACACAACCTCGGCCCGAACTCGATTCTTTATCTCTCCGCCTTCATGACGTTGTGCGAGGGGTACCTTGGCATCCTCCCCTTCATCGAACTCTTAAATGCCCTTTTCTACCTCAAACCTTTGAAGAGCGACGCATGCGGGGGCACGGTGGTGTGTTGCCATGGTGTCGCTTACTTTCCCCCTCTCTCTCTTATCGACTCTGTCAAGGGGTGGCACCGAACATTATTCTATGTGAAGAACGTCGACACGAGGACAGACTACATCCGGCTGCCGCCTTTTGAAGACCGGCAGTTCATCCAGCAGAACTGGCTGGGGGCTGCCCCGCACGACATGGCCTTGGAGGAGCTTGGCCGGCTCACGCAACTGAAGAGCTCCGAGGGGCTAGTCGCCGCCGACCCGGTGGCGGCCTTTATCTCGCGCCGGGTGTCGCCCCTCCCGCTGAGGCCGCACCGAATCTATGCCATGTCCGGTCGACGCGACCCTTGTCGGTTGTCCACCGTTGTGCTGACGCCGGCTCAGGTGGCAAAGCGGGTGAACGCCCTTAGGAGTTCAAGCTGAAGCCCGCATCATTGTCCTTTGGCATGAAGCCATACGACCACATCAACCAGCCTCCCTTGGAATGTTTTTTGTTGAGGCGGTTTATTTTTGTTTGATATTCCCCAGCCAGCAGCCGGCTGGAGAACTTACTTCGATGTGCTGACCACACCTGTTGGTGCAACAAAACACGTCGGACGGCCCGGACCCTCAGATCTTCGAGGCGGAGCATGAAAACTCTGACTCCAAAGACTACGAGACGGGAGGCCCCCCGGAGGAAGGGGTGGACTCCTCGGGAGGTGCCGACAAGCCGGCAGACCCGTGAACCGGCGCTCCCAGCAGAACCAAAGGGTCCGGCATGGCAACCCAGCGGAGTGGGTGAGTTCCCTCTTGCCCCGTCGATCAAAGACTGGATGGATGACGACGATGATGATGACGACTTGATGATTCTGAACGAGCCTCCTACCTCAGCACGCTAGGGTCGGAGGAGCGAGGAGCGGCCAGCTCAAGCTTCGGCGGCTGGAGCGGCCGGCCAGGGGGAAGAGGCCGGCTCAAGGGGGCGGTGGCCCCACCGCCCAGTCCGAAGCGGGTGAAGGTGGCTGCACGGAAGCGGCCACCACGTGCCAAGCGGGCCTTGCCCCTTGTCATCGGGTAAGGCTTTTTCCTTGTATGAGTTTTCTTCTGGGTCGCCAGTCGGTAAATGACCAATCCTTGGGTGCTGAAGTGACCCCATTGAGCTCCACGAGCAGGAGCTGGTAGGGGAGCTGACGGATGCCGCCAGCCGGCTGGCCTGCGAAGACGCGGCCACCCAGCGGGAGGAGAAGAAGAGGCTCGCGGAGCTGCGAGCCTCCAAGTCCGGGACGCGAGGAGGGGCCTTGCACTTCAGGACCTCGAGCAGCCGGAGGCGGAGGGGGTCGGTGGATCCTCCACAGGCATTGGACTCGGTGACGGAGTCAACCCGCATGTCAAGGCCTCTATCAAGCAAGCCGCGGGGGGCAGCTACGGCCCCGACAACGCCTCCGCCCGTGCAGGAGTCGGCCCAAGCGAGGGTGGTGACGACGGAGCCGGCTCCCGAGGCGGGCCGGCTTGAGGTGCCGGAGGTGGCCATGCCTGCGGCCGAGCCAGCCCGGGCCAAGGTGTTGGAAATATGCCCTGGAGGCAATAATAAAATGGTTATTATTGTATTTCCTTGTTCCTGATAATTGTCTATTGTTCATGCTATAATTGTGTTAACCGGAAACCGTAATACATGTATGAATAAATAGACCACAACATGTCCCTAGTGAGCCTCTAGTTGGCTAGATCGTTGATCAATAGATGGTCACAGTTTCAATACCATGGACATTGGATGTCATTGATAACGACATCACATCATTAGGAGAATGATGTGATGGACAAGACCCAATCCTAAGCATAGCACAAGATCGTGTAGTTCGTCTGCTAAAGCTTTTCTAATGTCAAGTATCATTTCCTTGGACCATGAGATTGTGCAACTCCCGGATACCATAGGAATACTTTGGGTGTTCCAAACATCACAACGTAACTCGGTGGCTATAAAGGTACACTACAGGTATCTCTGAAAGTGTCTGTTGGGTTGGCACGAATCGAGACTGGGATTTGTCACTCCATGTGACGGAGAGGTATCTTTGGGCCCACTCGGTAAGACATCATCATAATGAGCTCAATGTGACTAAGGAGTTAGCCACGGGATGATGTGTTACGGAATGAGTAAAGAGACTTTCCGGTAACGAGATTGAACAAGGTATAGGGATACCGACGATCGAATCTCGGGCAAGTGTCATACCGGTAGACAAAGGGAATTGTATACAGGATTGATTGAATCCCCGACATCGTGGTTCATCTGATGAGATCATCGTGGAGCATGTGGGAGCCAACAAGGGTATCCATATCCCGCTGTTGGTTATTGACCGGAGAGGTGTCTCGGTCATGTCTACGTGCCCCCCAAACCCGTAGGGTCTACACACCTAAGGTTCGATGACGCTAGGGTTATAGGGAAATAGTGTACGTGGTTACCGAAGGTTGTTCGGAGTCCCAGATGAGATCCCGGACGTCACGAGGAGTTCCGGAATTGTCCGGAGGTAAAGATTCATATACAGGAAGTGAGGTTTTGGTCACTGGAAGAGTTTCGAGCATCACTGGTAACGTACCGGGACCACCGGAAGGGTTCCGGGGGTCCACCAAGTGGGCCCACCGGAACCGAAGGCCTGCATGGGCCACAAGTGGTAGGGAACCAGCCCTAGGTGGGCTGGTGCACCCCCACAAGGGGCCCAAGGTGCAACTTGAGGTTGGAGGGGGGCAAACCCTAGAGGCAGATGGGCCCTCGTCCCACCTAGGGCGCCGCCCCTCCCTCTCCCTCCTTGGCCGCCGCCCTAGATTGATCTAGGGTTGGCCGCCGGCCCTGAGGAGGGAACCCTAGGGCTGACGCACCCCTCCTCCTTTCCCCTATATATATGTGGGGTTTTGGGGGCTGCTAGACACACGAGTTCTCTCTTTCTTGGTGCAGCCCTACCCTTCCTCTTCCTCGTTCTCCGCGGTGCTTGGCGAAGCCCAACCGGAGACCACACAGCTCCATTGTCACCATGCTGTCGTGCTGCCGGAGCTCTCCCTCAAGCTCTCCTTCCTCCTTGCTGGATCAAGGCATAGGAGACGTCACAAGGCTGCACGTGTGTTGAACGCGGAGGCATCGTTGTTCGACGCTAAGATCGGAATCAACCGCGATCTGAATCGCTACGAGTACGACTCCACCAACCGCGTTCTTGTAACGCTTCTGCTTTGCAATCTTCAATGGTATGAAGATGCACTCTCCCCTCTCGTTGCTGGTTTCTTCATAGATAGATCTTGGTGAACACGTAGAATTTTTTTGATTTACTACTACGTCTCCCAACAGTGGTATCAGAGCTAGGTCTATGCGTAGAATCTATGCATGAGTAGAACACAAAGTTGTTGTGCGCGTCGATCTTGTTAATTTGCTTACCACTACTAGAATTATCTTGATTCAGCGTTATTGTGGGATGAAGCGGCCTGGACCAACTTTACACGTACGCTTACGCGAGACCGGTTCCACCGCCTAACATGCACTTGTTCCATAAGGTGGCTAGCGGGTGTGTGTCTCTCCCACCTTAGTCGGATTTGATTCGATGAAAAGGGTCCTTATGAAGGGTAAATAGCAATTGGCATATCACAATGTGGGTTTGGCGTAGGTAAGAAACGTTCTTGCTAGAAACCTATACCAGCCACGTAAAAACTTGCAACAACAAATTAGAGGACGTCTAACTTGTTTTTGCAGCATATGCCTTGTGATGTGATATGGCCAAAGGATGTGATGTGATGCATTGTGATGTATGAGATTGATCATGTTCTTGTAATAGGATTCATGACTTGCATGTCGATGAGTATGACAACCAGCAGGAGCCATAGGAGTTGTCTTAATTTATTGTATGACCTGCGTGTCAATTATAAATACCATGTAATTACTTTACTTTATTGCTAATTATTAGCCATAGTAGTAGAAGTAATAGTTGGCGAGACAACTTCATGAAGACACGATGATGAAGATCATGATGATGAAGATCATGATGATGGAGATCATGGTGTCGTGCCGGTAACAGTGATGATCATGGTGCCCCGAAGATGGAGATCAAAGGAGCAAGATAATATTGGCCATATCATTTCACTATATTTATTGCATGTCATGTTTATCATGTTTACATCTTATTTGCTTAGAACGACGGTAGTAATGTCACGCCCAAGATGCGGTCCTATCCTTATTTGGCACGAAGGCCTCGACAGGGCTAGAAGCACATCTCAATGCGTTCGCAAGAATGGATATCATTACAAGTACATGTACAGAAGAGATGAGTATATGGAATTGGCTTACACTCGCCACAAGCTACATCAGAGTCACATCAATACACTAACATCTCAAACATCATACATAAGAGCAGGGTCCGACTACGGACGAAAACAAACGATAAAAAAAAGACATCCACCCTTGCTATCCCAGGTGCCGCCTGGAACCCATCCAAGATTGAAGAAGGAGAAGAAGAAGAACTCCAAGTCAAATCAAGCAACGCGCTCACGTCAATTTATCGCATTACCTGTACCTGCAACTATTGTTGTAGTAATCTGTGAGCCACAAGGACTCAGCAATCTCATTTCCAAGGGTATCAAGACTATTAAAGCTTAATAGGTAAGGTATGGTTAAGTGGTGAGGCTGCAGCAAGCGACTAAGCATTTGTTTGAGTGGCTAACTTACGAGTATAGAAATTAACGTATGGTGGTCTGCACATAACGGACGTGAACTAGTAGTGATCACTAACTGATCCGGAACACCTACTTATGTCAATCATAACCCCACCGTGTTCTCTTACGGATAAGAACTCATGACAAGAGACAGTCACGGTTACGCACACGGTTGGTGTATTTTATTAGAGTTTACTTCAAGTTTTCTATGACCGGGTGTTAAACAAATTATCCAAGTTTGCCACATAACCGCGGGCACGGCTTCTCGAAAAGATTTTACCCGCTTGCAGGGGTGCTCCAACTCATCCGTCACAAATTAACCACACTCAGCGGGAATAACCTCAACCACGGATCTCGTGATATTCCTAGGCAATTCCAAAGGAAATCCAACACCTTGAGATAGCCCGAAGAAATCAGAGTTCCTCACTCAAGACGTTCGAGAAAGGTAAAACAAATCCAGCAAGGCCGCCCGACGTGCCGACAGTCCCGATAGGAGCCGCGTATCTCGTTCTCTGGGCACAACGGATTGTCCAAACTTCGGGTAGGCCAAACAGAGAGTTGCCCCTGGTAGCCACCGGCGGTTGACAGGTTGGACCAACACTCATGCGGAGCACTGGCCCGCGTTGTTGATTAATTATCCATAGGGTCCGGAAAAATATCCCCCATGCAAGTTCATTAATTATTAGGCAAATGTAGTACCAATGTTGGGCCTTGCCAGACAAGTTTTATTCTAACTCGAAAATCAAGGGGGTCCCGATAACAACCCCGAGCATGTTAGGAGCGCTCATTTATGGAACATAACACCGGTTCACAAGTAACTAGGGGCGGCAAGAGTGGAACAAAACACCAAGCAAAAGGCCAAGCCTTCCACCTTTACCAAGTATATATGTGCATTAAATTAAATAGCAGCAATATTGTGATATGACAAAAGAATGTCCATGTTGGCACATGGAAGCAATTGCACCTGCAACTAGCAACGCTATAAGAAGGTTGAGCAAGCGGTAACATAGCCATACAATGTTTTGCTGGGATGTGGAGGGGTTAGAGGCATATCAAGGCAATGTTTGGAGGCTTGTCAAACAAGTGGTAGGCAGCGAGACATAACGATAAAAGTCGAGACAACTAGCATGGCAATGATAGTAATGGTATCCAGGGAAATGTGTCATCTTGCCTGAGATCCTGCTCGGAAGAAGATCGAGTCCATGAAGAAGATGAACCAACGTAGTCGAACGAATCCTCACACTCCGAACGCTTTTGGAACTCTATCGAGAAGAAGCAATCCGAAGCAAACAATCAACACAAGATACACCACAACATATGCAAAACACGATGCACAATGACATGGTGCATGTCCGGTTAAATATGCAAGGCATGGCATAGCACGGCAAATCACATCAAACAACTACTACACGTTAAATGGAGTTCGATATGCAACGGGTTGCATATCGACAAAACTCCATGCTTAATTATTTAGTTCACTCTTGGTTACTTACATAGCAATATTAAATTTTTATTAACATGGCAAGAGGTGAAGCATAAGTACACTATCTATCTAGGCATATTAAATGAGGTCGGGAACAACTTATAGGATTTCCGAAATGACCCCATATGTATATTATGAATTTGGTTCAGATCTGATCTAAATATATTTTATATTTTGTTAAGCAGTAGAATAAAGCATACCATGTTATTCTACCCATCATTCTAGTCGATTTACATATATAGAACATCTCAAACGGAGCTACGGTCTAAAAGATATGAGCAACACAAGATGCACATGTCATGAATGCAAATGCATGGGAAAGGCAATCACAAACATCTCAAATCATGAATGCAACAATTTATTATGCAACAACATGAGATTCTAAGCAAGTTACATATATGGAATGTCCTCAACGGAGCTACGGTTCAACCACAATCATCAAAACAAGTTTTAGGTGGAATCTGCGAAAAACAGCAACATGGCATTTTGAACATATGAAAAAAACAATCTACAATATTCCAAAATGCACAAACTAAGCATGGGGCAATAGCATACAACATCTACTTCATTTTATCTTCACAAATCATATTCAAAACATGCATGGATCACTAGGTAGGAAGCTCACAACAAGCCTACTTAATAACAGTTTCAGACTTAGTGAAAATAGCAGTTTTAGGCAGCGCACTTTTTATCACGAAGGCATATTGACAGAAGTGAAAGTATATGCTACAAGTCATGAAATGGCATGAAACTTAAAAGCATACTAGAGGACAATATCAACAACAAATAACTCCATTGCACCTACCACAAAAGAGTTCTAGATCACTCGCAAATCACATGGCAAGGCAGCAATAAAATATAACATGCAAAATTAAATGCAACCAACATTCCGATAATTTTATCATGCATGGAAATGCAATGCCGGTGATATGAACATTTCTAATTTATGATTTTATTAATTTCGTTGCACGGTTAAATAATGATGATAATGCAAGAAATGGCAAATATGCAAAATAACAGAAAAAGACATGTTAATTATTTTAGGCATGGGTGAAAATGACATTTTATTAATGTACATTTAATTCTAAGCATATTTCATATGCAAAACATTTTTATACGGTGCTCGGTTAATTATATATATGACGTTATAATACCGCAAATAATAGAAAAAACAAAAAAAAGGGGTTGGGGCTGGCTCACTTTGGGCCGGATCTGGGCCAGCTCGGTGGCTCTAGCTGGGGGAGCTGGGCCGTGCTGGGGCGCATCTGGGCCGCTGGGAGCTGCTGGCCCACGGGAGCGCTGGTCAACGCGCTCGCCAGAGGGGATCGGGAGCGCTGGGCGCTCGCTTTCCCGAGCAGCAATGGTGGCGCGGCTGCTGGCGAGGTCCGCCCGGCGGCGAGCGGAGGAGGGTCAGAGGGCGGCGGGGATGGCGGATCTTGGGGCGGCGGCCGTAGGGGTCCGGGGGAGGCGGCGGCTGGCGGAGCTTCGAGATCGAGCGACGGAGGCGGCTCGGGCTGCCATGGCCAAGAGGGAGAGGTGAGCCGGGAGGAGAGAGGAGAAGGGAGGAAGGAGAGGGAGGAGAAGGGAGAGGCAGCCGGCCTGACTCCGGCGAGGTCCGGCGACCGGCGGGGCTACTCCGGCGAGGATAGACTCCGGCGAGGGAGCTCAGGCTCGGGAGACACCATGGGAGGCTCGGGGAGCTCCGGGAGAGCTCCGTTTGGGCCCGGATGGGCTTTCCCGGGCCTCCAGATGGGCTCGAGCGGGCTGGAGGCTGGAGGAGGGAGAAGGGGCAGGCTAGGGTTTGCACGCGGAACGAGGTGGAGCTAGGGGCTATATATAGGCTAGGGGCTAGGGTTAGCGGTCGCAGTCCGTTTTCGGTCTGTCGGCTGACGACTTGACGTCCGAAAGCGGAGGCTCGGGGGTTACGGTGGCTGTGTAGACGGGCTAGGAGGGGAAGAGAGGGAAGCGGTGTGGCGCGGCATGACGATTTTAAACCAGCGAGAAACGTACGATAACTAGTGATAACCTCACTTCTACGGATGACCGACGGGGCAACAAACGAACTCAGAACGCGACGAAAATCGACGGGTGGTCTACCTAAGCTATAACAATACCGTACGACAAGTTTCAACTCGATCCAAGAATATTTTTGCGCGCGCTTAAAACGGTTTTATTTATATGGTGCCACGGGCGCGTGCGTGTGTGGCTTATCTTGGGCTGTCACAAGTAAATAATATGATCTCTCACTAAAATTTCAATAAATGTGTTCACCCTAACTGTGCACCATTGCTAAGGATCGTTGTTCCGAAGCACCACGTGATGATCGGGTGTGATAGGTTCCAACGTTCACATACAACGGGTGTAAGCCAGGTTTACACACGCGAAACACTTAGGTTGACTGTACGAGCCTAGCATGTAAATACATGGCCTCGGAACACAGAAGACCGAAAGGTCGAACATGAGTCGTTTAGAAGATGCGATCAACATGGAGATGTTCACCATGGATGACTAGTCCATCTCACGTGATGATCGGACATGGGCTAGTTGACATGGATCATGTATCACTTGGATGACTAAAGAGATGTCTATGTAAGTGGGAGGTCATTAAATAATTTGATTCTGTGAACTTAATTATCATGAACTTAGTATAAAATTGTCTTTACAATCTATATTGTAGATCCAATGGCCAACGCTAATGTCACCCTCAACTTCAACACATTCCTAGATAAAACCAAGCTGAAAGTTGATGGAAGCAACTATGCGGACTGGGTCCGTATCTTGAGGATCATCCTCATAGCTTCCAAGAGATTGTATGTCCTTGATGCACCGCTAGGTGACCCACCCATTTTCCCAGCGGACCAAGACATTATGAACGCTTGGCAGACATGCTGTTATGATTACTCCCTGGTTCAGTGCGGCATGCTTTATAGTTTAGAACCGGGGCTCCAAAAGCATTTTGACCAACACAGCGCATATGAGATGTTCCAAGACCTGAAACTGGTTTTCCAAGCTCATGCCCGGGTAGAGAGATATGACGTCTCTCACAAGTTCTTCAGCTGTAAGATGGAGGAGAATAGTTCTGTCAGTGAGCACATACTCAAAATGTCTGGGTTACACAACCACTTTACTCAGCTGGGAGTTAATCTCCCAGATGACTCGGACATTGACAGAATCCTCCAGTCGCTTCCACCTAGCTACAAGAGCTTTGTGATGAACTACAACATGCAAGTTATGGAGAAGTCCATTCCTGAGTTGTACTCGATGCTGAAAAATCAGCAGAGGTCGAGATCAAAAAGGACCATCAAGTGTTGATGGTGAATAAGACCACTAGTTTCAAGAAAGGCAAGGGTAAGAAGAACTTCAAGAAGGATGGCAAAGCTGTTGCCTCGTCCGGTAAGCAAGTTGCCAGGAAGAAGAACAAGAATGGACCCAAGCCTAAGACTGAGTGCTTTTATTGCAAGGGTACCGATCAGTGGAAGCGGAACTGCCCCAAGTACTTAGTGGATAAGAAGGCCGACAACGTTAAAGGTATATGTGATATACTTGTTATTGATGTGTACCTAACTAGCGCTCGTAGTAGCTCCTGGGTATTTGATACTAGTGCAGTTGCTCACATTTATAACTCCAAGTAGGAGCTGTGGAATAAGCGGAGACTGGCAAAGGACGAGGTGACGATGCGCGTCGGGAATTGTTCCAAGGTCGATGTGATCCCCGTCGGCACGCTACCTCTACATCTACCTTTGGGATTAGTTTTAAACCTCAATAGTTGTTATTTAAGCTTTGAGCATGAACATGTTATCTGGATCTCATTTGATGCGAGATGGCTACTCATTTAAATCTGAGAATAATGGTTGTTCTATTTATAAGAGAGAAATGTTTATGGTCATGCCCGCTAGTCAATGGTTTATTTTTGATGAATCTCGAACATGATGTTACACATGTCTATAGTGTGAGTACCAAAACTGTAAGGTTGATAACGATAGTCCCACTTACATGTGGCACTACCGCCTTGGTCATATTGGTGTCAAACGCATGAAGAAGCTCCATTATAATGGACTTTTGGAGTCTCTTTATTTCGAATCATTTGACACGTGCGAACCATGCCTCATGGGCAAGATGACCAAGACTCTGTTCTCTGGAACAATGGAGCGAGCAACTGACTTGATGGAGATAAGACATACCAATGTACACGGTCCCATGAGCATCGAGGCTCGTGGTGGCTACCGTTATGTTCTCACCCTCACTGATGACTTGAGCAGATATGGGTATGTCTACTTAATGAAACACAAGTCTGAAACTTTTGAAAGGTTTAAGGAATTTCAGAGTGAGGTAGAGAAACAACATGACAGGAAAACAAAGTGCCTACGATCTGATCGTGGTGGAGAATATTTAAGTCACGAGTTTGGCACGCACCTATGTAAATGCGGAATTGTTTCACAACTCATGCCGCCTGGCACACCTCAGCGAAATGGTGTGTCTGAACGTCGTAATCACACTCTATTGGATATGGTGCGATCTATGATGTCTCTTACCAACTTACCGCTATCATTTCGGGGATATGCATTAGTGACTGCCGCATTCACTTTAAATAGGGCACTGTCAAAGTATGTTGAGATGACACCATAGGAATTATGGTTTGTTTCGAATTATGGTTTGGAAACAAACCTAAGCTGTCGTTTCTAAAATTTTGGGGATGCGATGCTTATGTGAAGAAACTTCAACATGAGAAGCTCGAACCTAAAGCGGAAAAGTGCGTATTCATAGGATATCCCAAAGGGTCTATTGGGTATACCTTCTACCTCAGATCCAAAGGCAAAGTCTTTGTTGCCAAGAATGTATCCTTTCTCTAGAAAGAGTTTCTCTTGAAAGAAGTAAGTGGGAGGAAAATAGAACTTGATGAGGTAATTGTACCTCCACTCGAACCGGAGAGTAGCGCAGCACAGGAAGTTGTTTCTGTGGAGCCTGCACCGGCTGGAGATGAAGTTAATGATGGTGATCATGAATCTTAAGATCAAGTTACTATTGAACGTCGAAGGTCCACTAGGACACGTTCCGCACCAGAGTGGTACGGCAACCCTGTCCTAGAGATCATGTTGTTGGACAACGGTGAACCTTCGAACTATGAAGAAGCGATGGTGGGCCCGGATTCCAATAAATGGCATGAAGCCATGAAATCCGAGATAGGATCCATGTATGAGAACAAAGTGTGGACTTTGGTGGACTTTCCTGATGATAAGCGAGCCATTGAAAATAAATGGATCTTTAAGAAGAAGACTGACACGGATGGTAATGTGACCGTCTATAAGGCTCGGCTTGTCGCTAAAGGTTATCGACAAGTTCAAGCAGTTGACTACGATGAGACTTTCTCACCCGTAGCAATGCTGAAGTCTATCCGAATCATGTTAGCAATTGCCACATTTTATGATTATGAGATATGGCAAATGGACGTCAAAACGACATTCCTTAATGGCTTCCTTAAGGCAGAACTGTATATGATGCAGCCGGAAGGTTTTGTCGATCCTAAAGATGCTAACAAAGTATGCAAGCTCCAGCGCTCCATCTATGGGCTGGTGCAAGCATCTCGGAGTTGGAACATTCGCTTTAATGATGTGATTAAAGCGTTTGGGTTTATACAGGTTTATGGAGAACCCTGTATTTACAAGTGAGTGGGAGCTCTGTAGCATTTCTCATATTATATGTGGATGAAATATTGTTGATGGGAAATGATATAGAACTTTTGGAAAGTGTAAAGGCCTACTTGAATAAATGTTTTTCAATGAAGGACCTTGGAGAAATTGCTTACATATTAGGTATTAAGATCTATAGACATAGATCGAAACGCCTCATAGGTCTTTCACAAAGCACATACCTTGAAAAGATATTGAAGAAGTTCAATATGGATCTATCCAAGAAGGGGTTCTTGGCTGTGTTACAGGGTGTGAGATTGATTACGACTCAATGCCCGACCACGGAAAAGGATAGAGAAGAGATGAGTGTCATCCCCTATGCTTCAGCCATAGGCTCTATTATGTATGACATGTTGTGTTCCAGACCAGATGTGAACCTTGCCATAAGTTTGGTAGGGAGGTACCAAAGTGATCCCAGAGCAGAACACTGGACAACGGTCAAGAATATCCTGAAGTACTTGAAAAGGACAAAGGACATGTTTCTCGTATTTGGAGGTGCCGAAGAGCTCGTCGTAAAGGGTTATGTCGATGCTAGCTTCGACACAGATCCGGACGACTCCAAGTCGCAAACCGGATACGTCTATATTTTGACCGGAGGGGCAGTCAGTTGGTGCAGCAGCAAGCAAAGCGTCGTGGCGGCATCTACACGTGAAGTGGAGTACATAGCTTCTTCAGAAGCAGCAAAGGAAGGAGTCTGGATGAAGGAGTTCATCACCGACCTAGGAGTGATTCCCAATGCGTCAAGCCCGATAACTCTATTCTGTGACAAAACTGGAGCTATTGCCCTTGCGAAGGAGCCCAGGTTTCACAAGAAGACAAGACACATCAAGCGCTGCTTCAACTCCATCCGTGATTACATTCAGGAGGGAGATATAGATATTTGTAAAGTAAATACGGATCTGAATGTCGTAGATCTGTTGACTGAACCTCTATCACGAGCAAAACATGATCAACACTAGAATGCTATGGGTGTTCGATTCATCACAATGTAACTAGATTATTGACTCTAGTGGCAGTGGGAGACTCTTGGAAATATTCCCTAGAGGTAATAATAAAATGGTTATTATTGTATTTCCTTGTTCATGATAATTGTCTATTGTTCATGCTATAATTGTGTTAACTGGAAACCGTAATGCTTGTGTGAATACATAGGCCATAACATGTCCCTAGTGAGCCTCTAGTTGGCTAGCTCGTTGATCAATAGATGGTCATGGTTTCATGACCATGGACATTGGATGTCATTAATAATGGGATCACATCGTTAGGAGAATGATATGATGGACAAGACCCAATCCTAAGCATAGCACAAGATCGTGTAGTTCGTCTGCTAAAGCTTTTCTAATGTCAAGTATCATTTCCTTAGACCATGAGATTGTGCAACTCCCAGATAACATAGGAATACTTTGGTTGTGCCAAACGTCACAACGTAACTGGGTGGCTATAAAGGTACACTATAGGTATCTCCTAACTGTCTGTTGGGTTGGCACAAATCGAGACTGGGATTTGTCACTCAGTGTGACGGAGAGGTATCTCTGGGTCCACTCGGTAAGACATCATCTTAATGAGCTCAATGTGACTAAGGAGTTAGCCATGGGATTATGTGTTATGGAACGAGTAAAGAGACTTGCCGATAACGAGATTGAACAAGGTATAGGGGTACCGATGATCGAATCTCGGGCAAGTGTCATACCGGTAGACAAAGGAAATTGTATACAGGATTTATTGAATCCCCAACATCGTGGTTTATCCGGTGAGATCATCGTGGAGCATGTGGGAGCCAACATGGGTATCCAGATCCCGCTGTTGGTTATTGACCGGAGAGGTGTCTCGGTCATGTGTACGTGCGTGTCGAACCCCTAGGGTCTACACACCTAAGGTTCGATGACGCTAAGGTTATAGGGAAATAGTGTATGTGGTTACCGAAGGTTGTTCAGAGTCCCGGATGAGATCCCGGACATCACGAGGAGTTCCGGAATGGTACAGAGGTAAAGATTCATATATAGGAAGTGAGGTTTTGGTCATTGGAAGAGTTTCGGGCATCACCGATAACGTACCAAGACATCGGAAGGGTTCCCGAGGTCCACCAAGTGGGGCCACCGGAACCGGAGGGCTGTATCGGCCCCAAGTGGGAGGGAACCAGCCCTAGGTGGGCTGGTGCGCCCCCACAAGGGTCCCAAGGCGCAGCTTGAGGTGGGAGGGGGGCAAACCCTAGAGGCAGATGGTCCCTAGGCCCACCTAGGGCACCGCCCCTCCCACTACCTCCATGGATGCTACCCTAGATTGATCTAGGATTGGCCACCAGCCCAGGGAAGGGAACCCTAGGTCTTCTGTACCCCTCCTCCTTCCCCTATATATATGTGCGGTTTTGGGGCCTGCCAGACACACGAGTTCTCTCTCTCTCTCTCTCGATGCAGCCCTAACCTTCCTCCTCCTCGTTCTCCATGCTGCTTGGCAAAGCCCTGCCAGAGACCATGCAGATCCACCGTCACCACGCCGTGGTGCTGCCAGAGCTCTCCCTCAACCTCTATTTCCTCCTTGTCGGATCAAGGCGTAGGAGACGTCAGTGGGCTGCACATGTGTTGAACGCGAAGGCGCCGTTGTTCGGTGCTAAGATCGGAATCCACCGCGATCTGAATCGCTGCGAGTATGACTCCACCAACTGCGTTCTTGTAACGCCTCCGCTTTGTGATCTTCAAAGGTATGAAGATGCACTCTCCCCTCTCGTTGTTGGTTTCTCCATAGATAGATCTTGGTGAACACGTAGATTTTTTTCTGATTTACTACTACGTCTCCTGATACGAGGTGCCGGAGGTCCCGGCGGCCCTGGAGGCGGTGTCGGAGGCGATGCTGGAGGCGGTAGCCATGGAGGTGGAAGTGCCCTCCGTCGCGACCGACGCGTCGGAGCAGCAGGAAGAGGAGGCGGCGATGGCATTGGGCGGGGGGGCGGCGGGGAGCGACTCCCGGCCCCTTGCCGTCATCAACCCGCCCCCGGCGGCTAGAGCCGCGGCGAGCCCGGGTGGCAGCGGCGGCTAGGCCTAGAGGACCCTACGGTCGATGCAGGAGGTGATCCGCGATTGGGAAGTGCTGGCAGGCGAGCCGACCCTGCCGGCCCTCCAGACAGGCGACCCGGTCCCTCCCTTTGCGGACTTGGGGAGTGTCTTGGACCGGTGTTGGCAGGAGCTGGCTCGATTCGCGGAGGCGGCAGATGCCGCCCTACAGCGTGCAGAGGTAAGCCAGCTGCTTTGACTTAGAATTTTCAGTGGGGGCGCACAAGCGCACCCACTGGGTGTAGCCCTCGAGATGCGGGCCGGCTGACGGGTAGCCGGGCCGGATCTCTTTTGAGCGAGTCTTTCACCTTTGCCTTTTTGTGGCAGGAAGGAACCTCCCTATGGCAGAGGCTATTCGCAGAGGCGGTCGCCATCCACGACCGCGACAAATATGGCTTCTACCGCCTAGAGGAGGAGTTGGGTCGCGTGCAAGGTTATTTGCACTTCGCAGGAGGGGCCCGTAGCCCTTGGAGTTGGCTAACACCTGTTGCGTCTTGCAGGTGACCTGGCCGTGCTTCAGGGGGAGAAGATCTCGCTTGTCTCTGAGCCAGACTGGCTGGCACGAGACGTCTAGGCGGCCGCACAAGAGACAGACCGTCTGGCCGCACTGCTGGTCGACGGGAAGGCGGCCCGGACCGGCTCAAAGCTGAGGCGGCGAAGGAGGTGTCGGCACAGGAGACGGCCGTCAAGGAGGCGGCTGACGCAGCCCTGAGGACTGCCGCCCTCCAAGGCAATGTGACCCGCCTCGAGAGGATGCTTGAGGAGGTTAGGGGTTCCCTCGTCGCGTCGGAGGCGGCTCGAGGGTCGGAGCACAAGGCGGCACTCAACTTTGCCCTTGGAGTGGATGACGCGATGGAAGGTAAGTGCCGGTTTTTCTCTTCCCCGGCCGATTGCCTTTCCCTTTGCCATTTCTTGTGTTTCAACTTGCCTTTGTTTCCTTCTCCTCTTCTTTCTTCCAGGGCGCTTCCTGGAAACTCAGCGCCGTGCTACACACACCGTTGATGAGCACTGGGATTACCTCCGGGAGTGTGGTCGCTCCATCGAGGAGGATGCTGCATGGGACATGGACGAGATCGGACTCGCCATCAAGATGCGGATAACCCATCTCGAGCAGAGCATAGAGCGGCTCAAGACTGTCGGCAAAGAGGTCATCGCCGCACTGTGGCCAGGCCGTAGGGTACCTCCGACGTACTGCGTGGCTCAATGTCTGGAGCACACCGTCCCCCGCCTCGAAGCCTCGAAGGCGTCGGCTGCCCAAGCCGGAGCGCAGATGGCGCTCCGGTTCGTCATGTCGTGGTACCGCGGCGTGGATCTGGGCCGACTGGTGACCATGTGGGACGTGCCGGCCGCAGAGCGGAGGCCCGCGAACCGGCCCTTGTCCAGCGGGCCAACGAACTCACTTCCTATGTTGACGCCGACGAGTTCCTGTCGGCCCTTGGCGAGGATGGCGAGCCACTGCCCGAGGACTCCTTCGGCATCCCCCAAGGCCCGGCGGATGATGAAGTTGCAGAACAAGAGGACCGACTCGAGCGGCAAGACGGCCAAGACCGAGGAGCCCGCCTCGAAGGCCAAGGAGGCCAACCCGAAGGCCACGACCACCTCCGAGGCGAGAACCGAGCCACCCCGTGACATGCTGGTTGGCGACGCACCGGCAGCCTAAGCCCCCGAGTGTTTTTTTAATCTTTCTCTTTTTTTCTCCCTGCATGTTAAGCTTGAATCCACCCAATATACTGGTTTCTTCAGCAGTAAAACAGGCGCAGAAGGGCCGAGTTCCATGGGTGCTTCCTCCCCTCTCTGGAGGCATCTCTTTTGCTCTTGTGTGGCTTCTGGGCATCTATTAGGTAGTATGCGTTGTTGTGAAGTGCCTTGATGATGATGAATGGGCCCTCCCATGGGGAGTATAGCTTATGTTATCCGAATATTCGCTGGATCCGCCTGAGGACCAGGTCCCCCTAGCGGAACGAGAGTGGCCGGATCCGCTTGTTGTGGTAGTGCCAGAGCTTCTGCTGGTATATCGCCGTCCGGCTCAAGGCCAGTTCGCGAGCTTCCTCGAGTAGGTCGACACCGTATTCTCTTGCCTCCTTTGCGTCCTTCTCCATGTATAGGGCGACCCGAGGAGAATCGAACTTGATGTTGGTGGGGATGATCACCTCGGACCCATACACAAGGAAGAAGGGAGTGTAGCCGGTTGAACGGTTCGGGGTGGTCCTGAGACTCCACAGGACGGCAGGCAGCTCGTCGATCTAGCAGCCGGCCGACCTCACCAGTGGCATCACGAGCCGGGGATTGATGCCGGACAGGATAAGGCCGTTTGCCCTCTCGACTTGACCGTTTGATTGCGAATGAGCGACAGAGGCCAGGTCGAGCTGGATTCCTTGCTTGGAGTATAAGCGTGCGAGTGCACCCTTGGCGAAGTTGGTTCCATTGTCGGTGATGATGTTGTGGGGAACGCCATAGCGTACTGTGATGTCATCGTTGAACCGGACGGCCATGGGGGCGTCCAGCTTCTTGATTGGTCGCACCTCGATCCACTAGGTGAATTTGTCGACTGCCACCAGCAAGTGCGTCATGCCGCCTCGAGCGGTCTTGAATGGGCCCACCATGTCCGGCCCCCAAACGGCAAAAGGCCACGAGAGGGGGATGGTTCGAAGGGTCATTGCTAGCAGGTGGCTTTGCGTGCTGAAGCGTTGGCAGCCCTCGCACTCGTAGACCAACTTCTTGGCCGCCTCGAGGGCCATCAGCCAGAAGAATCCATGGCGGAAATCCTTGGCCACCAGGGTCCAAGAGGCTGCATGATACCCGCACTCGCTCTGGTGAATGTCGAGGAGGATCTCTAGACCCTTTTCCGGCTCGACGCATTGCTGGAAGACGCCGATGGCGCTGCGGTGGACGAGCTCGTTGTTGATGGTGCCGTAAGCCATCTTCTAGAGGCAGCTCGCCCCGTAGAAGAAGTGCCAGGATGGGTTGGGCCCATGAGGGGGCCACGACGGGTGCCCGCCCGGGAGCCCCTGGAACTGGCTGATCAGCCCCCGGGACCGGCTCCCCAGTCCTCGGGACCGGCTCGGGAGCCCCCGGGACTGGGTGATCAGCCCCTGGGCTCGACTCGCCGGCCCCAAGAGCTGGCTGGTCGATGATCATCATGACGGCCGCGTCGCCGGGGCCGGCCGCCTCAGACGCCGCCAGCTCGATTAGAGCCAGCTAGATGGCCGACGGTTCGGGAGCCGATGGCGAAGGTGCCGAAGAGTTGTTCGGGACCGTTGATGGACCAGCGGCACCCGCCGGCACGAAGATTGACTCTGATTCTAGGGAAGGCTTGATCGATGGTTTGAGCAGCCGTTCGAGGGAGACGCCAGCTGGGATTGCCTATCAGGTGGAGCCGATCTTAGCCAGTGCATCCGCCGCCTCATTGTCCGCCCATGGGACGTGATGAAACTCACGGCCCTCAAAGGACCTGGTGAGCTGTTGTAGGAGGAAGCGGTAGCTGGCCATGTTGACATCCCTAGGGTCCCATTCACCGAAGACTTGCTGCACCACAAGGTCAGAGTTGCCGAAGCGGAGGATGCGCCTGATGCCGATCTCCTTGGCGAGCCGGAGGCGCTGGATGATGGCCTTGTACTCGTCCACGTTGTTGGAGGTGGCGAAGTGGATTTGGAGGGTGTACTTGAGCTGATCACCTTTTGGGGAGGAGAGGACTATGCCGGCACCCAGGTCGGTCCTCATTTTCGAGCCGTCGAAGTGCATGCGCCAATGCGTGGAGTCTGAGGGAGACGGGACGAACTCCGTCTCCGCCCAGTCGACGAGGAAGTCGCCAACGCCTGCGACTTGATGGCGGTTCTTGGCTCGTACCGGATCTCATGGTCGGCGAGCGTGATGACCCATTTGGTGATCTGGCTGGTGGAGTGTCACGCCCTAGATGCGTGTCTATCCATATTAAGGCACAAGGGCCTCGCAAAGGATAGAGGCGTATCTTGTCGTTCGCAAGTTTAGCATCATTACATCATACATTACAGAAGAGATGAGTATATGAGTTGGCTTACACTCGCCACATACTAAATTACAATTCCACACAAGAGTTCAAACATCAATATGAAGACAGGGTCCGGCTACAGACGAAAACAAACGATAAAAAACCAGATGCAATGATACTATCTCGCTAGTCCCGAAGATCACGACCATGGTCCTCTACTCATCCGGATAAGTCACGTACATCCTGCCTATTTCCTCGTCATACTCCCACTGGAGCTGCGTCAGATCATCCTGCACGAACTCATCTGAACCTGTACCTGGATTGTTATAGTAATCTGTGTGCCACAAGGACTCAGCAATGATGCGCCCGGGTACCGAGACTATTCAATCTTAAAGGTTGGGATGGGTATGTGTTTAGTTTGCAGCAGCACTAATCATTTATGGTGACTAAACTTACGAGACATGAAGTTAATATGTGGCCTATGATGAACGATCGAATCTAGAATGACCTCTATGAGATCCTGAACACTTACTTACGTCAATCATAACCCCACCGTGTTCTCTCTCGGATCATGTTCACGAGCAGAGACGATCACGGTTACTCACACAGTTGGTGCATTTTATTTAGAGTTTACTTCAAGTTAACTATAACTGGGTGTTAAACAAATATCCAAGTTGCCAAATACCCGCGGGCACGGCTTTTCGAAAGATTTCACCCCGCGGGGGTGCTGCAACTAGTCCATGACAAATTAACCACATTCCGCGGGAATAGCCTTGACCACGGATCTCGTGATCATCCGAGGCAACTCCAAAGGAATTCGAACACCTCGAGATAACCCGAAGAAAGTCAGAGCCCTCACGCAAGACACTCGATGAAGGTAAAACAAATCCAGCAAGACCTCCCGACGTGTTGACGAACCCGATAAGAGCCGCGTATCTCGTTCTCAGGACAAGACAGATGGGCTAAGTTTCCGGTTGGCACACTCGTTGGTGGCCCCGGTACTGCCATTTTGGACCAACACTCATATGGAGCACTAGCCCGGGTTGTTGAATTAATCGACGGGGTAGCTAGTCCCTATGCAAATTTTACTAAGTAGTTTAGCAAATGTAGTACCAAAGTTGGGTCTTGCTAGACAAGTATTAATCTTAACCGAATGAACAAGGGGGTCCGCATAACAACCCCGAGCATGTTAGGAGCGCAAAGTATGGAAACATAACACCGGTAACAAGAAACTATGGTGGTAACAGCGGAACAAAACACCTAGCAAAAGGCCAAGCCTTCCACCAATACCAAGATATATATGTGCATTAAATTAAATAACAGATAATATTGTGATATGCCAAATCCATGTTATCACATGGAACAACCTGTACATGCAACTAGAACGCTATAAGAGGGGCTGAGCAGTGGTAACTTACGCAATCAAAGGTTTGCTAGGAAGTGGAGGGTTAGAGGCTATGATGGCAATTAGGAGGCTGACATTCAAGTGGTAGTTAGCACAATTGTAACGTTAAGGGTGAGACAGCTAGCAAGCAAAAATAGTATCGGAATCTGGTACGATCATCTTGCCTGTTGGTTCTTCAATGGGACAAGTAGCGGGATCCTCATAGTTGTACTCGCTTGGCTCTTTGTACTGAGGTTCAACATTCGTGTCTACCCAAAATAAACAACAAGAATAAACAACCAACCATGGTGCAATGCACAAGCAAGAATGATGCATGCTTATTTGAAGAGTTTTAGCTTGGCAATCCTAACTAGTCATGTTTCACATGCAGGGATTGGTTACTAATGAATCTGGACAGAATCTTATGTTAAGTTATTTAGACATGCATGAACATGGCAAATATGGATGCATCATGCAAAAACGATGAAAATGCATATGAAGAACGTAAGAAACGGAGCTAAGGTTCACACGATACGCTCACGACAAGATAGGAAGACAAAAAACAAGACAAGAAGGATCTGGGCAATTCCTTGGCATTCCAAGGTAGCCACTGGTTAGGTAATGAAAATCCAACCACAATAGAGCCAAATATCAAGCAATTCCATGGAGTATAGCTCCCACAAGACACAAAACAATAAAACAAACAATCTTCCACAACACAGCAACATAGCAACTTAAACAGCCAATAATAGGCAAACATCAATAAGCATGAAGCTCACAAGTTGGCATGATGAAACAGAAATCTGGGGCTTAGTGAAAATAACAGTTTTCTGGAATCTGAGTTAACCTGATGGCAAGTTGACAGCACAAACTAATGGTGTTAGAGACCACGTCATGGCATGAAAATTAACAGGATGCTAGAAGACAACATATACTTCAAAACACTAGCAATGAGCTTGAGCTAATTCTCAACATATCACAAGATGGCATCCACTCTTCATGGCATAAAAATAACAGCAGATTCTCACACGTAGAAATATTTAGTATGGTGAAAACAATAACATTAAGTTGGCTACTTTGCAGCAAGTTTCCCACTTATATGGGTGTTTCTCATGTCAAACAAAAATACCATGGCATAGTAGACATAAAACACTAACACTTCCATGTTGGCACATGGCCCAAAGCAAGCATGGATTAATACATGCAAAAAGACAAAGTAGCATCACAGCAGAAAATGACAGTTTTATCAACTTGCTCAAAAGTGAAATCTAATTGCACCAATGGATTTCTTGGGTGATTCTACCCCAAAATCATATATTATATCCATACGATCACATGTAGCATCATGGCACAAACTATACTACCAAAACAACCACCTATCTTATAAGTGAAAACTTACTTAAAATGCTCATGAGCATATTTGAACATGTCTAGATTTGGTAATATTACTATAAATGTTAATGAGTTAAGTATCACAATGCACAACAATCACACAATAATTTAGTGTATGACAAGTGGGGTAAGAGCCCACTTGTCACACACACGTACACTCCACACACACTACACAAGCACACCCAACAAAGCATGCACACACACACTACATATGCCTAAGGCATATGAGCACATACACACCCATGAACACCACGCCTATGTGTGGTTGCTCAACACACACTCACATATGTTCCCATATATGCACAAGTGCATATAAGCACATACACATGGGAGTAAGACCCACACGCACACTCAAGCACATACACATATACAAATATTCAAGCCCACACATACATATGCACTACACATACACATGCTTTACTAAACAGAAAAAGAAGAAGAAATAAAAACACCTATATAGAATTTATACACATACACACATACAATACATAAGAGACAAAAAACGAAAGGAAAACCAAAACAAAAAACAGGGGTCTGCGGACAGAGGCACGGCGGCCTCAATTTCCGGCGGCACAGGGCTCTCTGGTGAGGGTACCTGCCGAGGGGAAAGCGGGAACCTATGTGGAGCCATTCCCCTACTCGTCTCGCGACTAGGGGGACGAAGGCGAGGCCCTCAAGGCCACGCCTTGAACTACAGGCGGCGATGGCGAGGAGCTACGGCGACGGCGAGCTATGCCACGCAACAGGAAGGGGACGGGGGGCAAACCGAGGGGAGGGGGACGGCGACAGACCAGCACGCGAGGGCGAGGAAGAAGGCGATGATGACATGGAGAAAATGCAGAGAAGAAGAAATCCGGGAGCGGCCCGCCCGACGTGTCGAAGAGGACCAGGTCGTCGATGAGGAGAAACCTGGCCCCTCCTAAGGATGGTAACAAGCTACGGGGACGATCCCTAACCTCCACGACATCCTTGACGCGAAGGGGGGAGGCCAGAGACGAGATGGCGACGGCGAGGAAGACTGGCAGAAGCCTCTGAACCTCACCTCTCTTTGAACTTTCTCTGGCCTTACCTGACAGAGGGAGGAACGGAGGGGAAATGAAGAGGGTGGAGGAGAAGGGAGATGGCAGCGATGGAGAGGAACCCTAGGAGAAGGCACGCACGCCGAGGGCTATTAAAAGGATGGGGCAGACGACATCCTCGACGTCCATGAGCGTGGGTGCGGGCTCACTCTCTCTGCTCTCTCACGGAGGAAGGGGCACGGCGACAGCTCTCCGTCAGGTGCGCTGGGCTGCGGGCGCTGGACTGGTAGCTGGGCCGGCGCGAGGGATAGGCCCAACTCCCGCTTCTCTCTCTCTTCGAAACACAAAAGAGGTTTTCCCTTTTATTTAAAAACAGAACACTTGCAAAACCCTACAGAAATAAATAGGAGGGTTTTTTTCACAACCAGAACACTTTTACAAACAAGAGATTAAGACCTCTTCAACAAAATAATTAAGTTGATTTTTAGAGCAACTAATTTAATTAGCTGAACAACAACAGCCCCTTGTTATTTAAAACCCCAAATCATATTAAGCTCAAATAACAAAAGAACCACACACATAATTTTAAAACATTATAGGCTACCTCCTAAACGTTTTAGAACAATTAATTAGCAAGTTGAATCTGTTGATAAAAAGCCAATGGAATAAAGGGGGAAGTTGGGTTGTTTGAAAAAGAATAAGAGAGGGGGAAGAGAAGGAGTGTTGCACCACCCACACTCTAACCACAACACAAGACAAGATCACTCCCAACACCACAAGGTCACAAAGCACATCACAAACAAAGGCATGGCATGATGATGAATGATATGATGCATGATGCATGAATGCATGAGACAAAGCATGACAAGGTGCAAACTCATATCATTAACTCATGACAACAAGGTTCACTTAAGATTACATGCCCAATAAGGTAGGGACAACACTTGGGCTGCTACAACTCTCCCACACTACAAGAGGATCTCGACCCGAGATCTATGAACGAAAGAACTCTGGAAATTCGGAACGGAGAAGGTCCTCACGTTCCCAACTAGCTTCTTTGTCAGAATGATGAGACCACTTCACCTTGAGGAACTTGATAGATTTGTTGCGAGTCTTACACTCAGCTTCTTTGAGAATTGCCACTGGATGCTCACGACAAGAGAGGTCTTCTTGGAGATCAATGTGTTGGAGGTCAATGGTACGCTCGGGAGTCTTGAAGCACCTCCGGAGCTGAGAAACATGGAAGACATCATGCACATTTGCGAAATTTGGAGGAAGCTGTAGTTGATATGAAAGTCCACCTCTCTTGCCAACAACTTTGAAAGGACCAACAAAGCAAGGAGCTAGTTTCCACTTAATTCCAAACCACTGAGTGCCCTTCATGGGAGAGACTCTGAGATAGACTAGATCATCCACTTGAAAGGAAACATCCCGATGTTTGTTATCATAATAACTCTTCTGTCGGGACTGAGCTGCTTCGAGGATCTCACGAATTACACGACACATCTCTTCTGCTTCAGTGATCATGTCATTTCCCAAAATCTGACGCTCACCGGTTTCAGACTAGTTAAGCGGGGTATGACACTTCCTGTCGTAGACAATCTCGAAAGGGGCCTTGCCTTAGCTAGCTTGAAAGCTATTGTTGTATGACAATTCTGTGTATGGAAGGCAGTGTTCCCACTTCATGCCGAATAAAATCACACAGGCTCTGAGCATATCTTCAAGGATCTGATTGACTCTCTCAACTTGACCACTTTTTTGCGGATGGAACGCAGTGCTGAAACGTATCTTGGTACCCATAGCAGTCTGGAAGGACTCCCAAAACTTGGAAGTAAAGAGGCTTCCATGGTCAATATATCACAAGATGGTAACCACTCTTCATGGCATAAAAATAACAGCAGATTCTTAGACTTAGAAATATTTAGCATGGTGAAAACAGTAACATTAAGTTGGCTACTTTGCAGCAAGTTTCCCACTTATATGGGTGGTTCTCATGTCAAAGAAAAATACCATGGCATAATAGACATAAAACACTAACACTTCCATGTTGGCACATGCCCCAAAGCAAGCATGGATTAATACATGCAAAATGACAAAGAAGCATCACAGCAGAAAATGACAATTTTATAAACTTGCTCAAAAGTGAAATATAATTGCACCAATGGATTCCTTGGGTGATTCTACCCCAAAATCATATATTATACCCATAGGGTCACATGTAGCATCATGGCACAAACTATACTAGCAAAACAACCACCTCTCTTATAAGTGAAAACTTACTTAAAATGCTCATGAGCATATTTGAACATGTCTAGATTTGGTAATATTACTATAAATGTTAATGAGTTAAGTATCACAATGCAGAACAATCACACAATAATTTAGTGTATGACAAGTGGGGTAAGAGCCCACTTGTCACACACACGTACACTCCACACACACACACTACACAAGCACACCCAACAAAGCATGCACACACACACTACATATGCCTAAGGTATATGAGCACATACACACCCATGAACACCACACATATGTGTGGTCGCTCAACACACACTCACATATGTGCCCACATATGCACAAGTGCATATAAGCACATACACATGGGAGTAAGACCCACACACACACTCAAGCACATACACATATACAAATATTCAAGCCCACACATACACATGCACCACACATACACATGCTTTACTAAACAGAAAAAGAAGAAGAAATAAAAACACCTATACAACATTTATACACATACACACATACAACACATAAGAGAGAGAGAGAAACGAAAGGACAACCAAAACAAAAAAGGGGAGGGTCTGCGGGTTCAAACCCGAGACCTCACGGTCGACCCCCGAGCTGGTTGCCACTGTGCTATTGCTTCGACAATTAATAGGAGAGGGCATCGACCCCTCTAATACTAACAGGGCACGACTAAACTGACGAAACTGAACAACTCGACAGCGGCGGACAGAGGCACGGCAGCGTCAATTTCCGGCGGCACAGGGCTCTCCGACGAGGGGAACCTGCCGAGGGGAAAGCGGGAACCTATGGGGTACCGTTCCCTTTCTCGTCTCGTGACTAGGGGGATGGAGGCGAGGCCCTCACTTAAACACCTTGAATTACCGGCGGCGACAGCGAGGAGCTACGGTGACGACGAGCTATCCTTGATGTATACAACTCTGCAAGCTGAGATGCCGAGATAGATTTTTTGACTGGCAGGAAATGAGCAACTTTGGTCAGCTTGTCGATAACCACAAAGATGGCATCGTTGCCTCTCTTGGACTTGGGAAACCCAATGACAAAATGCATCTCCACATGATCGAATTTCCACTCTGGGATAGGCAAAGGCTGAAGAAGACCTGCTGGACGTTGATGCTCCGCCTTCACTCTGCGACAAACATCACACTCGTTCACGAATTGAGCAATTTCATGTTTCATGTGAGTCCACCAGAAGGTTTGTTTGAGATCCTAATACATCTTGGAACTGCCTGGATGAATGGATAGAAGAGAATTGTGTGCTTCCTCCATGATAACCTTCCTGAGATCACCTTTTGCAACCACCAGATGGTCCTTAAAGAACAAGGTATATTTCTCATCAACGTGACAACACTTATACTTCGGAATGCTCTTGGCCACACCTTTCTTCACTTTCTTCACCATAGCGTCAAGAAGTTGCGCTTCGTGAACCTGATCTTCTAGAGTCGGAGAGAATTGAAGATTGGCAAGAAATCTTTGCGGAATCATTTGAAGGTTGAGCTTGCGGAAGGCTTCACAAAGCTCGGGTTGAAGGGGCTTCAAGATGAGACTGGTATAGTACACCTTACGGCTGAGCGCATCTGCAATGACATTTGCTTTTGCAGGAGTATACTCAATGCTTGGATTGAAGTCCTCAAGCATTTCCACCCAACGAGACTGCCGAAGATTGAGATTGGGTTGAGTGAAAATGTACTTCAAGCTCTTGTGATTGATGTACACCTCAACTGGTCTACCAAACATCAAATGCCTCCAAGTCATTAGAGAATGCACAACTGCCACCAACTCGAGGTCATGAGTGGGGTAGTTCTTCTTGGCAGGCTTCAACTGACACGAGGTATAAGCAACAATATTGTTATCTTGCATGAGAACACCACCAAGACCTTGGAGAGAATCATCACAAAATACTTGGGAAGGCTTTGACTGCTCAGGAGGAACAAGAACTAGAGATGAAGTCCGTCTTTGCTTGAGCGTATTGAACGCCACATCACACTCAGGAGACCAAACATACTTGACACTCTTCTGGAGGAGATTGGACAGAGGCTTAGCAATTTGAGAGAAGTTCTCCACGAATATTCTGCAATAACTAGCAAGCCCGAGGAAGCTACGAAGCTGCTTCACATTGTGAGGATGCTCCCACTTCCAGATTGCCTGAACTTTCTCAGGGTGCACTTTAATTCCCTCAGTAGAGATCACATGCCCAAGGTACACCACTTCATTGTGCAAAAACTCACACTTGGAAAACTTGGCATAGAATCGATGCTCTCTTAACTTGTCAAGCACAAGGCAGAGATGCTTTGCATGCTCTTCTTCTATCTCCAAGAACACAAGGATATAATCCAAATAGACCAAGACGAACTCATTCTTGAAAGGAGAGAAAATGAAGTTCATCATTCTTGAGAAGGTTTGAGGAGCATTTGCAAGACCAAATGACATGACGGTGTACTCATAAGAGCCAAAACTCGTCCTGAAATCGGTCTTAGGAATGTCTTCTTCACAAATGCGAATCTAATGATAACCCATGCGAAGATCAAGCTTCGAGAAAACCTTGGCACCTTTCAGTTGTTCTGTAACATCGCAAACTTTGGAATGTTATAATAATTATTAGAATGATTGTTGTTTGTTTTAGTGATTGAAAGTGAGTGAAATTTGAAACTTTTGAAAGTTTGATGAGAGAGAATGAAATGACTTTCCCAAAGCTTTCACTCTGCATTTTGATCACCAGGAATTCAAATTCATTTCATCACAAAACCCCAGAGTGAAGATGACATGACTTCTTACATTTAAAGACATGAAAAGGGATTTGAAAATGGTTTGAATTTCCATTTGAAAATATTTCAAATTTAGAAACTTTATGCAACTCAATGATTTTCATGAGAGAAGATAATATGACTTCTTCAATTTATATGAAATATGAGTTGGGAGTTTAAAAGGATTTGGAAGTGCCTCTGAATTATTTTGGAATCCATTTCATATTTGGTTCCTATTCAAGTTTTCAAAGTATTCAAACCCCTTGTCAAAAATTTGAGAGGAGTAAATATGACACTCCAAACCAGGGGTATTATGTGAAGTTTTTGAAATCATAAAACCGAAGGGGTTATATGAAAAATAATTTGCAAAAATAAATAAATCCATTTAGGCAATGTTTTGAAAATATTATTTTAAAGTATTTAATTGGCTAGGGAAAAATGTCCATTAAATGGCATTTATTCTCCTGATAATTTTGGTATAAAAGTTTTTATTTTTAGGCATGTAATTATTGTCATTTAATTGTTTTTGATTCGCTGATAAAATAAAAAGGGAAAGTATTTAAACGTTTTAAAGAGCCGCCGGCCCACTTACCTAAACCCCCTCCCCGCTTTCCTTACTTACTGGCCAACCGACGCGCCTCTCCCTCCCCCTCTCTCTCTAGCAAGTGGGGCCTGCCGACCGACCCTGAGATCTTGCCGGTCAGCTTCCTCCTTCCTCGCGCCGTCGCCCTCGCCGGATCTCCTCGCCATGATCTCCTCCCCTGCCTTTTCTCGAGCACCTGAGCCCGCCTATAAATAGCCTCCGCTCCCCTCGACTCGTTCGACCCATTTCCCCCTCTGCCTGAGCTCTCCCCTCGCCGGAATAGCTCACCGGAGCTCTTTGTCGCTGCCGCACTTTTACCCTCGTGTCGCACCACCCCACCTTCAACGAAACCCCCAGAGCCGGCCAACCTCTCTGTCTCACTCTCCCACACCTCCCCAACCATTCGCCCGTCCTCCACACCCACCGGAGCTCTCTCCCCCGTCGACAACCGCAAGCCGCCGCCGCCACGAAGCTCCCTGCCGTCGACATCATCACCCCCGAGCCCCTCTGACGCCGCTATCCTCGCCGCCGTGCTCTCCTGCGTCGACTGGAGCCCTCGCCGTCGCCGAAGGACCACCGGAGACGCATCCACGTCGATCACGCCGTCTCGGACCTCGCCGGAACTTCACCGAAGCCGTCAACCCCGCGGTGAGCCTCTCCCTCCGTCCGATTTGTATTAAACGGCGTAGATTAGACACAACTTACCCCTTCAGTTCTTTTAAAAGAACCGGGCGGTTTTCTTTTAGTAAACTTTAGCCGAAACGATTTTGTTAAGTCTCGGTCGTCCGCCCAAAACCCCCTCTCGCGCACACCTTTCAACCAACCGCAGAACGACACGTCACCCCCCTGTCCGTTAGAAACGATTTTTCTTTTCTGTTTTAATTTCTGTTTCCAGAATAGTTCTGATTTTATTTTTATCACATCTTTTATGTTTTTATGTGTTTTAAATTGATTCGTTTTGCATTAGGCCACAAATTTATTCTAGTTTCTGTATATATAAAGTTTGGCTATATTTGAATATTTAAATTGGAATTTAAACAGATTTGATTTAAATTTTATTTTCTGAATAACTTGAGTTTAATAAATTTTATAAAATTTTCTGTTAGAAGATATTGGTCCTTCAAAAGAAATATTATTTTATTAGTTGATTGCGCGGAATCAATTCTAGTTCAATTATAACTTGCAATTGAATTCCCATTGCTGGTTTGATTTGCTATTTGAAAATACTTTTAATAAAATTTTGTTTTATAAAATATACTTTCTGTTAACTTAGTTAATATATTTTTGTTTTCTGTTAGTTATCAGTAGTACTTCAACTAAACTTATTTTATGTTATTATTTTGATAGCATGAAATCAATTCTAGTTTCATAATAACTTGCAAATTGATTTCATTGCTAGTTGGAACTCTCATTTGAAAATATTTTTATAACTTGTTTTATAAGTTTTTTTAACTTAATTGTTTTATACTTTGTTTTCTCTTATTTTAATATTTTATTGTTTTACTTAGCAAACACTTTTGTGTTAGGGTGTTGTTTTCATAGTTTCACTTGTTCTTCAAAAGTAATTCTTTTGCTAGTAAAGTATTTACTAAATTGGTTTTGTTATATTTACTTTGTTTTTGTTTTGTTACTATTTGAAAATAGTTGTTTGTAGGGGAAAACTACCTTAGTTGCTTTTATGAAAACTTTCTTGATTTTAATCTTTGTCTTAAGTATTTCCTTCACCACAATTGTGTTGATGTAGTTTTGTTACTTTGAGTTTTGTCTTAAGTATTTCCTTCATCAACCTTGTTGCTTTTGTTTCTTGTGTTACCTTGTGATTGTTAGAATCGATTGCTAGTATGATTGCTTATATGAATGCAATGTTTGTTATATAGATTTTCATCGGAGAATGACGTATAGTCTATCAAGTTACTTCTGAGAGCAATATTATTTCTTCATCAACAGTACAGGCAAGTTCACTTTGACCATCTTTTCATACCTATGTTTTATTGCATGTAGTGACATCATTCAACAAATCCCTCCCATAGTGTTATTGACATTCTTGTAGTTGAGTAGAATGCATGAGGTAGGAACCCACCACTTGTTACTAAAGCCTTGGGAACGCTAGTTAGTGCAATGCTATGCTAAAGTAGACGGGGTCTGGTATGAGTGTTCGTGAGTGGTGTGAAGAAGGACTCCACGTCAAAACGATGACTTCATGAACGCTTCTTCAAGACCTGCATATTCAAGACCTCAAGACTTCGAGACTCGAGAAACAAGTTTTTCAATACACACTACTGGGTGAGGGATGGTTGAAACGGTACCCTGGAGAAACCAGTGGATTTGCCTAGGTGTTGCTGGAGATGGCCAGTATTCACGCGGAAAGCCTCACCCAGACTCAAAGAGAAGGATGAATACTTCATGCCCGGAAGCTTACCTGTGTAGCCAGAAGTCATTATGGGCTCTGGCTTGGTTGATCTTTGTTGTGACTCTGCTGGGCAGTGCTACGAGATGTAGTCGACGTTAGGATTGGATGGGCACTGTCAGACAGTCAGGGAAACACTTTGAAAGACCATGTTTCGTTCATCCCGTTCTCAAACACTAGGCAGTGCGAGGACTTACCAGGAGGGAACGAATCTTGTGGGTAAAGTACACAACACTCTACAGAGTTAAACCTAATCGATTAGCCGTGTCCACGGTTACGCACAATTTGAGCTTCTAGACTTGGATCTATCTCTGAACTCTCAACACTGGACTGATAACTAATTGTGGGCAACTTAAGATATTTGTGGTCATTGAGACATTGGTTGGCGGAACCATGTCATGATAGGTAACTCCATAGTGAAATTCCTGATATTCCTTTGTTGTAGGAAAATAAAATCAGCTTTTACGCAAAAAAAACTTAGACACAGAGCCACAAAGCCTTTGCATATAGAATAGTCTTTATTCTTCTGTTCTACTATGGTGATGTTGCCAGTACATTCAATGTACTGACCTATATGGCTGCAACGTATCATGTTGCAGATACTCTTCTATGATGGGTAAGAGTACGATTCAGGGTTACGGTCCGCACTCAACTTGTCGTTGGTGTTATTGGGACTCCACTCCCGTTGACTATATCCGCTGCAATTTTAAGGTATATATCTGATCCAGGGATGGCACAAAACACACAGAGGCTTGACTCGTTTTGAGTCGAGTCACTACATGTTCAAACAACTCATTGATGTTCGGAAGCGGGTACTTGTTTCTGATTATCTTCTTGTTCAATGGACGGTAATCGACACAAAGCCGGTCCGTGCCATACTTCTTTCCGACAAACAAAACACCACAACCCCATGGAGAAGAACTTGGTCTGATCAGACCCAGACATTCTTGCTCATCTAGCTGCTTCCTCAACTCTTTCAGCCCTTCAGGCCCAAGTTTATAAGGGCGCTTGCAACCCGGTTCAGTTCCGGGCTCGAGATCAATCACGAACTCTACTGGCCGGTGTGGAGGCATTCCTGGCAATTCTTCTGGAAAGACATCTTCATACTCATTAACCACCGGAATTTGAGAAATCGCCGAGATTTCACCCTTCTCATTTAGAGCAAAGAGACGGATTGTGTCATCGTGAGCCGCGAAAATAATTACATCTTTTGAACGATGAGTTAGCTTGACTTCTTTTGCTTGACAATCAACATATGCCTTATTCATAGCTAGGAAGTCCATGCCCAAAATGATATCAATGTCCGAATTTCCGAGAACAATAGGAGAAGCCAGAAAAGAATAATTGCCCATCTTGATAGAAACATCCAGAACAACCAAACGAGAATTCATCATCTTCCCGGGAGAAGCTATAGTCATAGGCTTAGGCAACTCGTTCAAGAAGAATTCATGCTTAGCAACAAAAGGTCTAGATATGAATGAATGCGATGCACCAGTATCAAATAACACTTTTGCAGGAATAGAATTGACTTCGAGATTACCCAAGATCACTAGGGAAGAATCCTCTGCCTCTGCTGCATACACCATATTCACTCTTGCGGTCTTGGGACTATGCTTCACCATAGCATTGCCTGGAGGCCTGACTAGAGGAGGAGGAGGAAGACGCCGCTGGTTGCACTTGTTTGCATAGTGACGCTTCTGGCCACACTTGTGACAAGTCACCTCTGAAAGCGGACGACATTGCCTGAAGGAGGAACAAGAATTGCCTTGGAACTGCTGAAATCCTGGGTTGGGTGGGTGGGAAGAACTACGGCCACCAAACTGCTTCTGCGGCTGAGGAGGACGAAACGAGGAGGATTCGGCACCCAATACTTCTGCTGCTTAGGAACCATCTGAGAGGTGGGACAAGATGAATATGAATCCCTTGAACGCTTCCTTGAGTTCTCCAACTTGAGCTGAGTTGCCTGGACCTTCAAAGCCATGTTGTAGAACTGATCAAACTCACGAGGCTCTTGAAGAACTAGGCCTAGCAGAAGCTCATCCTTGAGACCACCTCTGAACTGATAGATCATCGCCTTGTCATCTGGAACTTTTTGCTTAGCATAGCGGGTAGATTCTGGAACTCGATGTTGTACTAATAGACAGACTGGCTTCCCTGCTTCAGGTGCCTGAACTTCTCACACATCTCCTCAACAAAGCTTGTCGGAATGTAATGGGCCTTGAAGTCATGACGAAAATCGTCCCAAGTAACAACACGATCGCCCCTGGAATCCTTGTACTGCTGCCACCAATCAGCTGCTTGACCCTTGAGCTGGAACGATGCAAATTTTACAAAGTCCTCTTGCCTGACATTGCTGCACTCAAAATTCTTACTCATATCACGGAGCCAATCATCAGCGTCAAAAGGCTGCTCACAACAGGTGAAAGACTTGGGCTGGTTGGCAAGGAAGTAATTGAGCGTCGCAAACTGAGATTGATTCTGAAAATTCCCTTGAAAGCCTTGCTGACCATGATCTCTTTCTTGCAACAGCCTGAGCAACATCTGAGTGTTTGCATTGGTTGCGCCCATCATAGCTTGCCAAGCTTCTGGAGGAGGAGGTGGTGGTGGTGGTGGTGGAACTTCACCATGACCCGGATTATTGTGAGTTGGTGGAGCCATCCTGAAGATGGATAAACACATCAGCATCTCATTGATAAGATGAATTCAATAGCTGAATCAAATTCTTGAAAGAAATTAAACAATTAACATCACAGCCTTCCTACTGAAAAAATTAGTAAGAATGCTTCTTCGGTTTATGACAACATCATCAGATATTAGAAGCCACTTGCAATAACACAAAAGTATTGAGCTAACTGCTCGGAACAATTGTACATGCCCACATACATCTGAAGAAGATCATCCTAGATAACTACAAGATTTCCCACCTAATAACTTCCAAAAACTTTCTGGTTATGCAATCCGGTGTGGGGAATACAAGGAGGAAATATCTCACACAACTAGCAATCCTACACCCCAATTGTATCAACCCTTCAACACATAACCAGAGGCTTTCTCAAATTCATCTAACTCGAATCCTTGAACTCACAACGATACTAAACCATGGTGGTACCCCGGATGCCTCCCCAGTACTGGGTGACAATGGCCTTGTCTCTCCACGACAAGTATTGAAGTAATTCCGAACACTCTCCATCCTGAGATATCAAGGAAGCTGAATGATAACGACGTGCCAACATTCCCTGGAGCTCGACTCCCCGGAAGAAATCAAGTCAGACAGGAGGCACCAAGACAAAACCCTGGCACATCGGTATCATATAGACTCCAAAATACCCACGTGATCCTAATTTTTTTTTAGCGCGAAGAGGAGTAGAATACCAATTCCTAAGTCGAATACCTCACCAGAGCATAGAAGAGGAGTAAAAAGAATCCTACTCTCTAATATAACTAGACTCAAAATAGTTTTTACTAGACTCGACTCGGCCAAGTTCGATCAAGCAAAGGCTCCTATGGTCGTATGGATTTGATACCAACTTGTCATGCCAAAGAAGCACGCCTATCCATATTAAGGCACGGGGACCTCGCAAAGGATAGAGGCGCATCTTGTCGTTCGCAAGTATAGCATCATTACATCATGCATTACAGAAGAGATGAGTATATGAGTTGGCTTACACTCGCCACATACTAAATTACAATTCTACACAAGAGTTCAAACATCAATATGAAGACAGGGACCAGCTATGGACGAAAACAAACGATAAAAAAATAGATGCAATGATACTATCTCGCTAGTCCCAAAGATCACGACCATGGTCCTCTACTCATCCGGATAAGTCACGTGCATCCTGCCTCTTTCCTCGTCATACTCCCACTGGAGTTGTGTCAGATCATCCTGCACGAACTCATCTGAACCTGTACCTGGATTGTTGTAGTAATCTGTGAGCCACAAGGACTCAGCAATCATGCGCCTGGGTACAGAGACTAATCAATCTTAAAGGTTGGGATGGGGTATGTGTTTAGTTTGAACCAGCACTAAGAATTTATGGTGGCTAAACTTACGTGACATGAAGATAAATATGTGGCCTACGATGAACGATCGAATCTAGAATGACCTCTATGAGATCGTGAACACTTACTTACGTCAATCATAACCCCACCGTGTTCTCTCTCGGATCATGTTCACGAGCAAACAAGATCACAGTTACTCACACAGTTGGTGTATTTTATTTAGAGTTTACTTCAAGTTAATTATAACCAGGTGTTAAACAAATATCCAAGTTGCCACATAACCACGGGCATGGCTTTCCGAAAGATTTGACCATGCAGGGGTTCTCCAAATAGTCCATCACAAATTAACCACACTCCGTGGGAATAGCCTCGACCACGGATCGCGTGATCATCCTAGGCAACTCCAAAGGAATTCCAACACCTCGAGATAACCCGAAGAAAGTCAGAGCCCTCACGCAAGACACTCGATGAAGGTAAAACAAATCTAGCAAGACCTCCCAATGTTTCGACGAACCCGATAAGAGTCGTGTATCTCGTTCTTACGACACGACAGATGGGCTAAGTTTCCAGCTGGCAGACCCGTTGGTGGCCCCGGCTATTGCCATTTTGGACCAACACTCATGTGGAGCACTGGCCCGGGTTGTTGAATTAATCCATGGGGTAGCTAGTCCCTATGCAAATTTTATCAAGTTGTTTAGCGAATGTAGTACCAAAGTTGGGTCTTGCCAGACAAGTTTTAATCTTAACCAAATAAACAAGGGGTCCCCATAAATCCCCCGAGCAAGTTAAGAGCACAAAGTATGGAAACATAACACCGGTAACAAGAAACTATGGCGGTAACAGCGGAACAAAACACCTAGCAAAAGGCCAAGCCTTCCACCAATACCAAGATATATATGTACATTAAATTAAATAACAGATAATATTGTGATATGCCAAATCCATGTTATCACATGGAACAACCTGTACCTGCAACTAGAACGCCATAAGAGGGGCTGAGCAGTGGTAACTTAGCCAATCAAAGGTTTGCTAGGAAGTGGAGGGTTAGAGGCTATCATGGCAATTAGTAGGCTAACATTCAAGTGGTAGGTAGCGCAATTGTAATGTTAAGAGCAAGACAGCTAGCAAGCAAAAATAGTATCGGGATCCGGGTACGATCATCTTGCCTATTGGTTCTTCAGTGGAACAAGTAGCGGGATCCTCGTAGTTGTACTCGCCTGGCTCTTTGTACTTAGATTCAACATTCATGTGTACCCAAAATAAACAGCAAGAAACAACCAACCATGGTGCAATGCAGAAGCAAGAATGATGCATGCTTATTTGAAGAGTTTTAGCTTGGCAATCCTAACTGGTCATGTTTCACATGCAGGGATTGGTTATTAATGAATATGGACAGAATCTTATGTTAAGTTATTTAGACATGCATGAACATGCCAAATATGAATGCATCATGCAAAAACAATGAAAATGCATATGAAGAACGTAAGAAACAGAGCTACGGTTCTCATGATACGCTCACGACAAGATACAATGGCAAAACACAAGACAAGAAGGATCTAGGCTATCCCTTGGCATTACAAGGTATCCACTGGTTAGGCAATGAAAAACCAACCACAATAGAGCCAAAGATCAAGCAATTTCGTGAAGTATAGCTCCCACAAGTCACAAAACAATAAAACAAACAATCTGCCACAAAACAACAACGTAGCAACTTAAACAGCCAATAACTTGAGCTACAGGAATCCTACAACCACAAACAAGGTATTGACAGACACTACATAACATGCTTATCAACTTATCCAACTACACAATCTGGAAATAAGACACACATCAATAAGCATGAACCTCACAAGTTGGCATGATGAAACAGAAATCTGGGACAGTGAAAATAATAGTTTTCTGGAATCTGAGTTAACCTGATGGCAAGTTGACAACACAAACTAATGGTGTTAGAAACCACGTCATGGCATGAAAATTAACAGGATGCTAGAAGACAACATATACTTCAAAACACTAGCACTAACCTTGAGCTAATTCTCAACATATCACAAGATGGCATCCACTCTTCATCGCATAAAAATAACAGCAGATTCTCACACGTAGAAATATTTAGTATGGTGAAAACAATAACATTAAGTTGGCTACTTTGCAGCAAGTTTCCCACTTATATGGGTGTTTCTCATGTCAAACAAAAATACCATGGCATAGTAGACATAAAACACTAACACTTCCATGTTGGCACATGGCCCAAAGCAAGCATGGATTAATACATGCAAAAAGACAAAGTAGCATCACAGCAGAAAATGACAGTTTTATCAACTTGCTCAAAACTGAAATCTAATTGCACCAATGGATTTCTTGGGTGATTCTACCCCAAAATCATATATTATATCCATACGATCACATGTAGCATCATGGCACAAACTATACTAGCAAAACAACCACCTATCTTATAAGTGAAAACTTACTTAAAATGCTCATGAGCATATTTGAACATGTCTAGATTTGGTAATATTACTATAAATGTTAATGAGTTAAGTATCACAATGCACAACAATCACACAATAATTTAGTGTATGACAAGTGGGGTAAGAGCCCACTTGTCACACACACGTACACTCCACACACACTACACAAGCACACCCAACAAAGCATGCACACACACACACACACTACATATGCCTAAGGCATATGAGCACATACACACCCATGAACACCACGCCTATGTGTGGTCGCTCAACACACACTCACATATGTTCCCATATATGCACAAGTGCATATAAGCACATACACATGGGAGTAAGACCCACACGCACACTCAAGCACATACACATATACAAATATTCAAGCCCACACATACATATGCACTACACATACACATGCTTTACTAAACAGAAAAAGAAGAAGAAATAAAAACACCTATATAGAATTTATACACATACACACATACAATACATAAGAGACAAAAAACGAAAGGAAAACCAAAACAAAAAACAGGGGTCTGCGGACAGAGGCACGGCAGCCTCAATTTCCGGCGGCACAGGGCTCTCTGGTGAGGGTACCTGCCGAGGGGAAAGCGGGAACCTATGTGGAGCAATTCCCCTACTCGTCTCGCGACTAGGGGGACGAAGGCGAGGCCCTCAAGGCCACGCCTTGAACTACCGGCGCCGATAGCGAGGAGCTACGGCGACGGCGAGCTATGCCACGCAACAGGAAGGGGACGCGGGGCAAACCGAGGGGAGGGGGACGGCGACGGACCAGCACGCGAGGGAGAGGAAGAAGGCGAGGATGACATGGAGACGATGCAGAGAAGAAGAAATCCGGGAGCGGCCCACCCGACGTGTCGAAGAGGACCAGGTCGTCGATGAGGAGAAGCCTGGCCCCTCCTAAGGATGGTAACAAGCTACGGGGACGATCCCTGACCTCCACGACATCCTTGACGCGAAGGGGGGACGCCAGAGACGAGATGGCGATGGCGAGGAAGACTGGCAGAAGCCTCCGAACCTCACCTCTCTTTGAACTTTCTCTGGCCTTACCTGACAGAGGGAGGAACGGAGGGGAAATGAAGAGGGAGGAGGAGAAGGGAGATGGCAGAGATGGAGAGGAACCCTAGGAGAAGGCACGCACGCCGAGGGCTATTAAAAGGATGGGGCAGACGACATCCTCGACGTCCATGAGCGTGGGTGCGGGCTCACTCTCTTTGCTCTCTCACGAAGGAAGGGGCACGGCGACAGCTCTCCGTCAGGTGCGCTGGGCAGCGGGCGCTGGACTGGTAGCTGGGCCGGCGCGAGGGATAGGCCCAACTCCCACTTCTCTCTCTCTCCGAAACACAAAAGAGGTTTTCCCTTTTATTTAAAAACAGAACACTTGCAAAACCCTACAGAAATAAATAGGAGGGTTTTTTTCACAACCAGAACACTTTTACAAACAAGAGATTAAGACCTCTTCAACAAAATAATTAAGTTGATTTTTAGAGCAACTAATTTAATTAGCTGAACAACAACAGCCCCTTGTTATTTAACACCCCAAATCATATTAAGCTCAAATAACAAAAGAACCACACACATAATTTTAAAACATTATAGGCTACCTCCTAAACGTTTTAGAACAATTAATTAGCAAGTTGAATCTGTTGATAAAAAGCCAATGGAATAAAGGGGGAAGTTGGGTTGTTTGAAAAAGAATAAGAGAGGGGGAAGAGAAGGAGTGTTGCACCACCCACACTCTAACCACAACACAAGACAAGATCACTCCCAACACCACAAGGTCACAAAGCACATCACAAACAAAGGCATGGCATGATGATGAATGATATGATGCATGATGCATGAATGCATGAGACAAAGCATGACAAGGTGCAAACTCATATCATTAACTCATGACAACAAGGTTCACTTAAGATTACATGCCCAATAAGGTAGGGACAACACTTGGGCTGCTACAACTCTCCCACACTACAAGAGGATCTCGACCCGAGATCTACGAACGAAAGAACTCTAGAAATTCGGAACGGAGAAGGTCCTCACGTTCCCAACTAGCTTCTTTGTCAGAATGATGAGACCACTTCACCTTGAGGAACTTGATAGATTTGTTGCGAGTCTTACACTCACCTTCTTTGAGAATTGCCACTGGATGCTCACGACAAGAGAGGTCTTCTTGGAGATCAATGTGTTGGAGGTCAATGGTACGCTCGGGAGTCTTGAAGCACCTCCGGAGCTGAGAAACATGGAAGACATCATGCACATTTGCGAAATTTGGAGGAAGCTGTAGTTGATATGAAAGTCCACCTCTCTTGCCAACAACTTTGAAAGGACCAACAAAGCAAGGAGCTAGTTTCCACTTAATTCCAAACCACTGAGTGCCCTTCATGGGAGAGACTCTGAGATAGACTAGATCATCCACTTGAAAGGAAACATCCCGATGTTTGTTATCATAATAACTCTTCTGTCGGGACTGAGCTGCTTCGAGGATCTCACGAATTACACGACACATCTCTTCTGCTTCAGTGATCATGTCATTTCCCAAAATCTGACGCTCACCGGTTTCAGACTAGTTAAGCGGGGTACGACACTTCCTGCCGTAGACAATCTCGAAAGGGGCCTTGCCTGAGCTAGCTTGAAAGCTATTGTTGTATGAGAATTCTGCGTATGGAAGGCAGTGTTCCCACTTCATGCCGAATAAAATCACACAGGCTCTGAGCATATCTTCAAGGATCTGATTGACTCTCTCAACTTGACCACTTTTTTGCGGACGGAACGCAGTGCTGAAACGTATCTTGGTACCCATAGCAGTCTGGAAGGACTCCCAAAACTTGGAAGTAAAGAGACTTCCATGGTCAATATATCACAAGATGGTAACCACTCTTCATGGCATAAAAATAACAGCAGATTCTTAGACTTAGAAATATTTAGCATGGTGAAAACAGTAACATTAAGTTGGCTACTTTGCAGCAAGTTTCCCACTTATATGGGTGGTTCTCATGTCAAAGAAAAATACCATGGCATAATAGACATAAAACACTAACACTTCCATGTTGGCACATGCCCCAAAGCAAGCATGGATTAATACATGCAAAATGACAAAGAAGCATCACAGCAGAAAATGACAATTTTATAAACTTGCTCAAAAGTGAAATATAATTGCACCAATGGATTCCTTGGGTGATTCTACCCCAAAATCATATATTATACCCATAGGGTCACATGTAGCATCATGGCACAAACTATACTAGCAAAACAACCACCTCTCTTATAAGTGAAAACTTACTTAAAATGCTCATGAGCATATTTGAACATGTCTAGATTTGGTAATATTACTATAAATGTTAATGAGTTAAGTATCACAATGCACAACAATCACACAATAATTTAGTGTATGACAAGTGGGGTAAGATCCCACTTGTCACACACACGTACACTCCACACACACACACTACACAAGCACACCCAACAAAGCATGCACACACACACTACATATGCCTAAGGCATATGAGCACATACACACCCATGAACACCACACCTATGTGTGGTCGCTCAACACACACTCACATATGTGCCCACATATGCACAAGTGCATATAAGCACATACACATGGGAGTAAGACCCACACACACACTCAAGCACATACACATATACAAATATTCAAGCCCACACATACACATGCACCACACATACACATGCTTTACTAAACAGAAAAAGAAGAAGAAATAAAAACACCTATACAACATTTATACACATACACACATACAACACATAAGAGAGAGAGAAAAACGAAAGGAAAACTAAAACAAAAAAGGGGAGGGTCTGCGGGTTCAAACCCGAGACCTCACGGTCGACCCCCGAGCTGGTTGCCACTGTGCTATTGCTTCGACAATTAATAGGAGAGGGCATCGACCCCTCTAATACTAACAGGGCACGACTAAACTGACGAAACTGAACAACTCGACAGCGGCGGACAGAGGCACGGCAGCGTCAATTTCCGGCGGCACAGGGCTCTCCGACGAGGGGAACCTGCCGAGGGGAAAGCGGGAACCTATGGGGTACCGTTCCCTTTCTCGTCTCGTGACTAGGGGGATGGAGGCGAGGCCCTCACTTAAACACCTTGAATTACCGGCGGCGACAGCGAGGAGCTACGGCGACGACGAGCTATGCCACGCAACAGGAAGGGGACGCGAGGCTCATCGAGGGGAGGGGGATGGCGACGGACCAACACGCGAGGGCGAGGAAGAAGGCGACGACGACACGGAGACGAAGCAGAGAAGAAGAAGTCCGGAAGCCGCCCGCCCGACGTGTCGAAGAGGACTAGGTCGTCGATGAGGAGAAGCCCGGCCCCTCGTAGCGACGGTAACAAGCTCCGGGGACGATCCCTGACCTCCACGATATCCTTGATGCGAAGGAGGGACGCCGGAGACGAGCTTGCGAAGGCGAGGAAGACCGGCAGAAGCCTCTGAACCTCACCTCTCTCTGAACTCTTTCTGGCCTTACCTAACAGAGGGAGGAACGGAGGGGAAAGGAAGAGGAGGAGGAGAAGGGAGATGGCGGCATCAGAGAGGAACCCTAGGAGAAGCCACGGACGTCGAGGGATATTAAAAGGAGGGGGCAGACGGCGTCCTCCACATCCGTGAGTGCGGGCGCGCGCTCACTCTCTTGCTCTCTAACGAGAGAGGGGGAACGGCGACAGCTCTCCATCAGGTGCGCTGGGCTGCGAGTGCTGGACTGCTAGCTGGGCCGGCGCGAGGAATGGCCCAACTCCCGCTTCTCTCTCTCTCCGAAACACAGAAGTAGTTTTCCCTTTTATTTAAAAACAGAACACCTGCAAAAACCTACAGAAATAAATAGGAGGGTTTTTGTCACAACCAGAACACTTTTACAAACAAGAGATTAAGACCTCTTCAACAAAATAATTAAGTTGATTTTTAGAGCAACTAATTTAATTAGCTTAACAACAACAGCCCCCTTGTTACTTAAAACCCCAAATCATAATAAGCTCAAACAACAAAAGAACCACACACATAATTTTAAAACATTATAGGCTACCTCCTGAACATTTTAGAACAATTAATTAGCAAGTTGAATCTGTTGATAAAAACCCAATGGAATAAAGAGGGAAGTTGGGTTGTCTGAAAAAGAATAAGAGAGGGGGAAGAGAAGGAGTGTTGCACCACCCACACTCTAACCACAACACAAGACAAGATCACTCCCAACACCACAAGGTCACAAAGCACATCACAAACAAAGGCATGTCATGATGATGAATGATATGATGCATGATGCATGAATGCATGAGTCAAAGCATGACAAGGAGCAAACTCATCTCATTAACTGATGACAACAAGGTTCACTTAAGATTACATGCCCAACAAGGTAGGGACAACACATGGGTTGTCACATGGAGTTCCGGCCACTCATGATCTCACCGAGCGGGGCCGTGCTCACCATGGTAGTGGTATGCTCCTAGAATTACTGCTTGACCTTCTTGGCGGCCAAGTATATGCCATAACACATCTTTTCGGTAGTGAGGGTAGTTTTGCTTGGACACGGAGAGGATCTTGCTGAGGTAGTAGACGATTCGTTGGACCGGCAGAGACTTGCCCTCCTTCGGCTGCTCGACCACCAGGATGATGCTGATGACGTGGGTGGTTTCCACGATGTAGGCGAGCAGCGGTTCCTTCTCAGCTTGCGGGGCCAGGATGGGCGTGCGGGTGAGCGCCTTCTTGAGGCCATGGAAGGCCTCGTCAGCCTCGTCGGGCTAGTCGAAGACGCCTGGCCTCTTGGTTTGACCTGGTTCGATTAGAGCCGTCTTGCAAAGGAGCCCGTAGAGGGGCAAGGCCTTTTCCCCCCAGCCGGATGATGAACCGGCTAAGCGAGGCGAGGCAGCCGATGAACTTCTAGACGTCATGGAGCTGGGTCGGCTTTGGCATGCGCTCGATCACGTTGATCTTCTTGGGGTTAGCTTCGATGCCGCGAGCATACATGAAGAAACCCAAGAGTTGGCCAGCGGGGACGCTGAAGACACATTCCTCTGGGTTGAGCTTGATCTTGTACTCGCGCAAGTTCGTGAAGGTCTCCCGGAGGTCGTCGAGGAGGCTGAAATGCTTCTTGGTTCGTACGACAATGTCGTCGACGTAGACGTGAATATTCCTGCCTATCTAAGGCAGGAGGCATTGTTGCATGAACCAGATGAAGGTGGCGCCTGCCTTTTTCAGGCCGAAGGACATGGTGATGTAGCAGTAGGCCCCGAAGGTTGTAATGAAGGAGGTCTTGAGCCGGTCTTCTGGGTCCAGCTTGATCTGGTGGTAGCCGGAGTGGGCGTCCAGGAAAGACAGCAAGTCGCAGCCGGCCGTGGAGTCGATCACTTGATCGATCCACGGTAAAGCGAACGGTCCTTAGGACACACCTTGTTCAGGCTAGTGTAGTCGATGCACACGTGCCAAGTCTTGTTCTTCTTTAGCACCAAAACTGGGTTGGCCAGCCAGTCTGGGTGGAACACTTCCATGATGAACCCGTCTGCGAGCAGCCAGGCGATCTCCTCGCCTATAGTATGCCACTTCACCTCGGAGAAACGGTGCAGGGCTTGCTTGACCGGCTTGACGTCCGGCTGCACGTGTAGTTTGTGCTCGGCGAAAACTTCCTCGGAACACCCGACATGTCCTTGGGGGACCATGCGAAGATGTGTCGATTCTCACAGAGGAAGTCGACGAGCTCGCCTACCTATTTTCTGTTGAGGCGGGAGCGGATGGTGACGCATTGAGCCGGGTTGGCCGGGTCGAACGGGATTTGCTTGGTGTCCTTGGACAGCTGGAAGGAGGCCTCGCCAACGGATTGCAAGGGGGGAGCTGACATGGCCGACTGACTGGCAGCGAGGGCCACTAGCCGGTCGAGCTGCCATTTATCCTCGGCAATCTCCAGGGCCTCGGCCAGCCGTCTGCCATCTCGGACGCACTCGAGTGACATCTTGTAGTCGCCCTTGATGGTGATGATTCCCTTGCGACCCGACATCTTGAGCTTGAGGTAGGCATAATAGGGGGCTGCCATGAAGCTGACAAGAGCCGGTCGGCCCAACAGCGCGTGGTAGGAGCTCATAAGGTCCACGACCTCGAACAGAACTGGCTCGCGGCGGAAGTGGCCGGGTCCATCGAATAGGACGTCCAGCGTGATCTTGACGACAGGAGAGCAGGACTTCCCAGGCACGATGATGTGGAAAACCGTCCGGCTCGCCTGCAGGTCTTCTATCTTTAGCCCCAGCTTGTGCATCGTGTCGAGGTAGAGGATGTTGATGCTGTTGCCACCATCTATCAGCACCTGCGAGAAGCGACAAGTTCACTCCTTGGTGGCGACGGTGGGGTTGAGGACCAAGGCGTAGCTGCCGTGATTTGGCAACACGGCAAGTTGATCGTCCTAGCTCCAAGTGACCAGCTTCTCTGACCAGTGCATGAACTAGGGGTTGTCGGCATGGTGGCGTTCAACTCACGGCGGAGCTGGCGCTAAGCGTGTTTGCCCATCTCTTCACTGGTGAAGACGACATAGCAACCGTCCTGGTTGGGAAACTGGTCAATTAGACGAATGTCGTTTTGGGTCGGAGCCGGAGCCGGCGCCAGGGCGACAGCTTGGGCCGGGGCCGGCGCGCGAGCTGGCGGCACGGGAGGAGCCGGAAGACCGTCCCCCCGGGGCAATCGCTATGAGAAGCTGCACTGTCGGAGCATGTGTGTACAGGGTTTGGCCCCCAAATGGTTGTTGCAGGGGAGGTCGAGCATTTGCTCGAAGGTGAGCTTTGGCTGCAAGGCAGCCTTGCCGGTGCGCTGGCGCTGGCGGGAAGGCTGGGCAGCCGGCTCCTGATCCTCGACGGTATTGACCTGCCGGCTCCCGTAGCGGGGGTCCGGCTGGTCGTTCTTGCGTTTGTTGTTCTGCGGCTGCCGGTTGTCGGCAGCCGCCCGGGTCGTGGCCGTTGTCGGCGGCGGCTTGGCAGGTGGGGTCGTCTTGACCCGGATGACCGAATCGGCCGTGTCGTACTTGTCCGCCTTGGTCATGAGGTCGGCAAGCGTGGCCGGCTCGGAGCATAGGAGCTTGTGTTTGAGATGGGTGTCGTCCCCGCAGCCCTCGATGAAGTACTGCACGGCTTGCACCTCATGCACCCCTTCAGAGGAATTGCGGAGCTCGGTCCACCAAGTGAGGTAGTCGCGGAGGGATTCATCCCCTGAACGCACAAGGCGAGTTCACGGGGATGGCCAGGCCTCCTCGAAGTCCGTCCAGGTGTGGATGTTGTCGGTCGCCAGGCTGTTGAGCTAGGTGCGGGCCGAGCCGATCAACATGAGGGGGCGTAGCAAACGGCTACGCGCTTATTCCCCCTGGCGATGCCAACCGCGGTGGTGTAGTTGATCAGCCAGTCTTCTGGCTTGGCGGCCCCTTGGGAGCATGAAGCCGGTTGGGATTGGCTCGGTGCGGATCCGGGGGCCGAAGCAAGCCGGGCCAATCAAGCCCTCCTTCTCGAGGAGGGCGGATTGTGCGAGTCTTTCAAGGCTGTTGCGGGCGTCGTTCTCGCTGCGGGGGACGCGTGGTCCGAGCCAAGCCTAGAGCTCGGGACGAACGGTGGGTGGCACCGACTACCCCGACTCGCGCCGCGGGGGCGGCGTGTGCCCGTGGCTGCGTCAGCTGCCACATGCTGGCCCTTCATGGTGACGGCCGCTTCGAGGTGGATCGTTCGTGCGTCGGCTGCTGACAGCCGGCTGCTCGCTCCCCGGCATCTGAGAGGGTTGGGGGTTGTTTTCTCCGGCCCGGCGGCCGGAAATGCGAGGGGAGCAGGAGTGCTGGGCCGCCTGGTGGCTGACAGTTCCCGTGCCCTCGCTCTCGGGCCGGGGGCCTTCAATGGAAGCGCTGCCCGTCGCGAGTAGATGCTGCTATGCATCAGCAGCATCGATGAGATCCTTGACATGGCGCTCGTGGGCGGCACGCTCTTCGCCCTCCAAGGTGGCCAATTCCTCGTAGGCCACCTTGAGAGCATGCAGATTGGCTGCGGGGGTGTCGTAGATTGGTTGCGGGGGTGCCCACCAAGGATTTCGGCGACCACGCAACGGCGGTCGCGCACAACCCCACGCTGGCTAGGCTCGGTGATAGTCGGGGTGAGTCCGTAGGTGGAAGCGTACTCCCGCTGGGCCGCCTCCATGCGGCACAGCCTGGCCGCGAGGGTGGTGGCAGCCTCGAACAGGATGCAACAAGCCGCCTCGAGATCGGCCGCGGCGGTGTCTGGGTTCGCCATCGGGGCGATCGGAGTGCTCAAGCCCCGGAAGGCCATGCCGAGCGGGTCGGATATGCCGATACGGGCAGCGGCAGTGCTAGCCGCGACCCGCGCCCGTACGGAAGCGGTGGATTAAGTGATGGCCCTCACTCCCACATGACCATGAGTGCTGCTCGACTGAGTCACAGCGAGTGCTCCCACGGCCATGGGCGGACCGGCACAGACGAGCTCCTACATGTGGTACTCGTCAGCGGTCGGAGTCTCGGCGAGGCTGAGCCTGCCGAAGCGCTCAGTGAGCGTGTCAATGGTGGTCGTGTGGCCGATGGAGTTACCCGCAGGGCGTGCCTGAGCAAGCCCCATGAGCCCCCCACAGTTTCGCCTGGACGAGCAGCGACAACAGGGAATGGCGAGGGGTCCCGCCCGGAGCATGAATCCGGCCGGCGCCGCGTACGGCCCCATGGTGGGCGCCAACTATCGTCGTTTTCTCATGACACATGCCATAGGGTGGCTTATCGTAGGTGGTTGGGGCCGAAGGACGCCGATGGGCTCCGGGTGCGAGATTGGGCAAGTGGTGATGACACACGATGTACCCAGGTTCAGGGCCCTCCGGGGGAGGTAATACCCCTAGTCCTACTTGGTTTAGTTGGATGGATGGATATAGATAGAATGGTGCTCCTGGAGCTGTGTATAGAGGAGGAAGAAGGGGCAGCCGGCTCCTCTTCCTCCACTTCTAGAAGGGGTTGAGTGTGTGTGCGAGAGGGATCGATGGTTTGCCCGTCTGTCCGTCCATCCGTCCGTCCGTCACGTCGGGTTTTTATAGACCAACCCCCGGCTCTTATAATATGTTCTAAGTACAAAGGTGGGGGGACCTGGCTGGCAGTTTCTCCGTCTGGCCAGAGGGTCCCACCATTCGTGCAGTCTTGTCGCTTGTAGGGGCCACCGGCTGAGCGGTCCCAACTCCTACTGGGGCCCGCTAGCCGGCCTGATGATTGGCCCTCGCCCACGTGCCGCGGCCCGAGCCGCCGGGTTGGCGTCGCCTAGCGCTAGCCGGCCGAAGTCGTCGGTACGGCCGGCTGCACTATAGCCACGCCGGGGTAGGTAATCGAGTGGCGAGGGCATGTCGGCACCATTCCCATGCCAGGTCGCGCTCACCGAGGTCAGTGACCGGGACGGTTGGACTGTAGCCATGCACTGTAGTGCGTCAGCGGCCGCTGTAGCCATAGGGCCGCCCGTCGTGCCGGTCACATCGTTTCGTCGTGCCCGTGTGCACAGGGACAGGATGTCGCATGTCCGTCCCAAGGTCAATGGAAGAGCCAGCCCGAAGGCAGCCGGCCATGCCCAGACGGCCAAGGGTCTAGCCGGCTCCTTAACCAACCTTCCGGGGCGCAGCGGGCACCGACTTGTGTTGGACGCCCTCCAACCGACCATGGCCAGCCGGCCGCATAGTTATTCTTCCAAGTGAAAGGGGGAAGATACCGTTGCTTTGGCCTAGATGGGGGTAATAACCCCGTCAAAAGCGTTACGTGGCTCACCTGAAAGCCCGTCAGGAGACCATTGAAGGCCTCCTTCAGTCTGTTGTCGACGGACCGAATGCTCTGCAATACCGCACCCATAAGGGTCCAGTGCTCCTCCGAGATGGAGGCGATTGACAAAGCCTCCCCCATAACCGGCCACCCATTGGTCGGTGGTGCCGGTGGTGATCGGATAACCCGACCACCAACCGGGGACTGGACTGATGCCTCTGAAGGCGTGGCGCGTTCCGGAGATGTCCTTGGAGAGGACTGAACGTCCCCTCGTCCGGTCCCCTCGGTGTCCAGGTGGGGCTCTACCCCTGGTCTTCGGTGGCCTAAAGGTGTTAGTCTCAACCATGACGTCATCACACCCACCGCCGGTGCCCGGCTCCACAGGAGTCTATTGAGATGATGCCTCTGTGGCATCCTTCGCGGCGCCCGTAGGGTTGGGATGCGACGCAGTCCCACTCTCCGCTAGTTCGTTGGGGGGGGTCTCAGGTCCGAAACATGTTCGGTGGGGAGAACGTGAGGTGGGGTGCAAAATCGATAAGCGCTCACATGTTAATAACCTTTCAAACTTATAGTTAATGGTCTATAAAGTCTTCGGACCCTTACCTTCAAGCTGGGGGCTTGACCCTTAGGTTCCTTTGTGGAACCCTCTCAGAGTCACCGAACTTGGTATCCGAGTCTGAACTGTCGTCGGACAGAATTACCTCTGTCCGACGCGCTTTCTTCAGGGCATGAGGGGGTACCTCCTCTGTGGCGTCCGATGACGCCGCCCTCTTTCTTGCGATGGGGGAATCGCCTTCCCCTTGTTGTCAAGCTCTTCCTCCTGGTTTGAGGAGGCATGGGTTTCCCCGGACAGAGCATCTTGAAGGTCCCTTATACGCAGTCCTTCTCATCCTGGTTTCTTCTTCTTCTCCTTCTTTGTTGGCACCTCGTAAGGCGCCTCGACGAGCTTCTCCAACAATAGCCTGGGCCTGATGTCCTTACGTGCCTTGAACAACGCCTTCCACAGCTTCTCCCGAGTAGTTCGGAAGAGCTTAAAAAAAGTAGGCTCATCATCAAGCCGACAAGCCCACATGGGAGAACTCCAACGCTGTAAGGGGAGGCTGCGCCACCGGAACATAATCTAGACCACATTGGAAAAAGAGATGTCGTTATCTGATCATGGACGCGACGCGCTTCGGCAGATTGTCCACCTCCTTGTCCGACCCCCAGTCGTGGCCCTTTCGGAGCCATGAAGCCAATCACTTCTGTTGGCTTGATATGTATGTAGTTGGACATCATTTGGATCATTGTGCAAACAGTGTCATATCGATCATCCAAAGCTCGAAGTATCTTCTTGATGATGAATTTGTCAGTCATTTCTACGTTTCCTAAGCCAACAATCTCATTGGTGATGAGAGATAGCCTAGAGTACATCTCAGAGACTCCTTCACCATCCTTCATCTTGAACTTATCAAGTTGACTTTGAAGAACATCCAACTTGGATTCTCTCACAGATTCCATACCTTCATGCATGTCAATCAAAGTATCCCAAATCTCTTTTGCATTCTCAAGACGGCTGATTTTGTTGAATTCTTCGGGGCATAGGCAGTTGAAGAGAATGTCACAGGCTTGAGTATTGAGTTGCAACATCTTCAATTCACCTATTGTCGCTTCACGATCGGGTTACCTTCCTTCCGCAAAGAATTCACCTTGCAATCTAACATGAACAATAGCCCAAACGACGGGGTTATGACCAAGAAGATGCATTTTCATTTTGTGCTTCCATCTAGAAAAATTATTGCCATCAAAGTACGAACATCTACGGTGATAATTTCCCTCACTAGACGCCATACTCTCCTAGGTTATGAAACCAATGCAATGGAGACCAAAGCTCTGATAACACTTGTAGGATCGAAAGTAGGTCTAGAGGGGGGTGATTAGACTACTAGACTAATTAAAAATCTAGTTTTTCCCAATTTTAAGTGTTGATAGATTTTAGCATTCATAGCAAGTCAAGCACACCCTACACATGCATGTCTACGAGTAAAGACAAGCATGAGTGGTAAAGGAAGGGTAGGAAGATCAAACGCAATTTGGAGACACGATGATTTTTCCCGTGGTTCCGATAGGTGGTGGTATCGTACGTCCATGTTTATGGAGTCTTCAACCCACGGAGGGTAACGGTCGCGAGAGTCCATGGAGGGATCTACCCACGGAGGGTTCCATGAAGAAGCAACCTTGACTATACCATGATGGACTACGTCCACAGAGGACTAGCCTAACTCGACATAGATCATCACGAAGTAGGCGATCTCCTTGCCCTTACAAACTTCTTGGTTCACTCCACAACACGAAGTAGGAGGCTCCCAAGCGACACCTAACCAATCTAGGAGGCACCACCCTCCAAAAGGTAATAGGCTCGATAATGTCGATGAACTCCTTGCTCTTGTGCATCAAGATGATAGACTCCTGAACACACAATCACTCTCTCAGAGATTCGGCTTTGCTGAACGAGACTGATTGGGTGGAAAGCAACTTGGGAAGGGTAGAGATCAAGATTCATATGGTTGGAATGGAATGGCATGATCTCAACATATGAGTAGGGGACTCTCTCTTAGAAAATTAGTTGGTATGAGTGGGGATCTGTTCTGAGTGCTTCTCTTGCGAGTGAGTGATGGTGGATTGGTATATATAGGAATCTTCAAAAATCCAACCGTTACACCCAATAAGTCAAACTCGGTGACACCGATGTGTTAATCTCGGTGGTACCGAGTTGACTCAAAGGTAGCAACTATTGAATCTTGGTGAGACCGATACATAAATCTCGGTTGCATCGATTAGGTGACCAACAGTCAGATTGCTAACTCGGTGATGCCGATTCAAAAAACTCGGCCGAACCGATTTTGTGAAATTGGGTAACAGGAAATTGGCAACCCAAACTCGGTGGAGCGAATCGGAATCAGTTGCACTAAAAGATTAGGGTTTGGCTTGCGTCTGTGTGAGTCTAAGAATCGGTGGCACCAAGTGGGAGTTGTTGGTTGCACCAATTTTGAGTGTTTGGCTTCGGGCAGACTTTTGGTGGAAGAGCTTGTGGGTGTTTTTGGAGAATATCACTTGTGCATGTAAGAGCATATTGTTCACCAACAGTACCTTACCCCTTTTAATAGTATTGGCTTTCCTATGGACTCACCAAGATTTCTCACAAAGTAAAATGTAGAGTCCTCTTGCTTGAAGCTTTGCCAAACTGTTTCCTTGCATCTTGGGGTATTCCACAATCCTTTTGCCAAGCAATCATTGAACTTTTCTGAAATATGCTTAGTGGAAACATCAGTTCAATGACATATATGTTATTATTTATTACCAAAACCACCAAGGGAGCAAATGTGCTTTCAACGAGGGCTGTTGAACCCCCATGACGGATACTGGTCAGATGGTCTCGTCGATCAAAGGTGATCGGGTACGCTGACCATGGGTTATACTTCGGGGCTATAGGCTCTATGGCGTAGACCTCTCGAAGGGCACGCTTCCTCTCCTTTTTCGGTATGTGAGTGTCGTATATCATGTTCACAGTATTTACCGCTGGAGGGAAATGTTTCTGTCCTCCATTTATTGGACCGTAGGGCTCGTCATCGTCCTTGCTGCGTGAGCCCTTGCCTTGCTCTTTGCCTGTTAGTTTGCCAACTTTTTTGTACACCCAACAGTTACGGTTTGTGTGGGTGGTGGACTTGTGTTGGGTGCCATGGATCTGGCAAGGCCTCTCCATGATTTTGTCCAGCAGGGTAGGTCCGCCACGATTGCCTATAGAAGCCTTCTTCCGCTGCCCGGATCGGGGGTTTTTTGCGTAAACCGACATTAACGGCCATGTCGTTGGCATCACTGTTGTTGTGCTGGCGTTTACTTTTGTTGCATCGCGGTTTTCCGTTTCTATCCCAGACTTTGAAGGTGCCGAGGTCTTCAGGGTTGTGGCTTCGTCTAGCTAGCCAATTATCCTCGCCCGCGCAATAGCGGGTCATGAGTGATATAAGGGAGGACATGGTCCTAGGCTTGTCTTGACAAAGCTGGCGAGCTAGCCATTCGTCCCGAATATTGTACCGGAAGGAGCCTATTGCCTTGGCGTCTGGGCAATCGACAATCTGGTTCTTCTTGGTCAAGAACCAATTCCAGAATTGTCGAGCCGATTCGCCTGCTTTCTGGACTACAATACTTAGGTGGGAGGAGTCCGGCGGCCGTACATTAGTGCCCTGGAACTTAGATCGGAATGCGTCCTCGAGATCCTCCCAACTCCCAATTGAATTTTCGGGGAGGTTATTTAACGAGTGTCGAGTTGGCCCCTTAAGTTTTAGCGGTAATACTTGATGGCATGGAGATCATCTCCTCATGCCATATGAATGTGGAGGAGGAAATCCTCGATCCACATCATGGGTCAGCTGTCCCGTCATACTGCTCTATGTTCATGGGTTTAAACCCCTCCGGGAACTGATGCTACATCACCTCGTCGGTGAAGCATAGTGGGTGGGCAACGCCTCCGACCAGGGCTATGTCACGTCGGTAGTCGGCACCTGATCTGGCCTGGTTTTGTTCCCGACCTCTATTGTTGCGGTCGAGCCAAGGCTGGTGCTTGTCCCGTATATCGAGGGAGTACCCTCTAGATGTTGGAAATATGCCCTGCAGGCAATATATAAAGTGTTTATTATTGTATTTCCTTGTTCATGATAATCGTTTATTATCCATGCTAGAATTGCATTGATTGGAAACACATTGCATGTGTGGGTAAATAGACAACACTATGTCCCTAGTATGCCTCTAGTGAACTAGCTCGTTGATCAAAGATGGTCAGGGTTTCCTAGCCATGGACATGTGATGTCATTTGATAACGGGATCACATCATTAGGAGAATGATGTGATGGACAAGACCCAAACTACAAACGTAGCATATGATCGTGTCAGTTTATTGCTACTGTTTTCTGCATGTCAATGTATATGTTCCTATGACCATGAGATCATGCAACTCACAGATATCGGATGAGTGCCTTGTGTGTATTAAACGTCACAACATAACTGGGTGACTATAAAGGTGCTCTACAGGTATCTCCAATGGTGTCTGTTGAGTTGGCATGGATCAAGACTGGGATTTGTTACTCCGTGTGTCGGAGAGTTATCTCGGGGCCCACTCGGTAATGCAACATCACAATAAGCCTTGCAAGCAATGTGACTAATTGTTAGTTGCGGGAACTTGTATTATGGAACGAGTAAAGAGACTTGCCGGTAACAAGGTTCAACTAGGTATGGAGATACCGACGATCGAATCTCGGGCAAGTAACATACCGAAAAACAAAGGGAATGTTATACGGGATTAACTGAATCCTTGACATAGAGGTTCGACCGATAAAGATCTTCGTAGAATATGTAGGAACCCATGTGGATGTCCAGGTCCCGCCGTTGGTTATTGACCGTAGAGGTTTCTCGGTCATGTCTACATAGTTCTCGAACCCGCAGGGTCTGCACACTTAAGGTTTGGTGACGTTTCGGTAGTATAGAGTTATGTATGGTGGTGACCGAAGGTTGTTCGGCGTCCCGGATGAGATCCCGGACGTCACGAGGAGCTCCGGAATGGTCCGGAGGTAAATATTAATATATTGGAAGTCCCGGTTTGGTCACCGGAAAAGTTTCGGGCTCATCGGTAATGTAACGGGAGTGCCGGTAGTGTACCGGGGGACCTCCGGGAGGGGTATTTGGACCCCAAGAGGTCCTTGGGATGTGGGAGAGTATTGATCAGTCCTTAGTGGGATGGGAAAACAGCCACAAATGCCCATGGCGCAGGGAGAGGGAGTCCTAAAGGAAAAAGGGAAAAATCAGCCAATAGGAAGCAATCCTACTCCAACTAGAATTGGAGTAGGAGTAGGATTGCTCCCCCTTGGCCGGCCGACTCCCCTAGGGGTACTTGGTGCGCCAGCCCCCCTTCTCTCCCTTCCTCCTATATATACTAGTGGATTGGGTGGCTTTTGGACACAACTTACGGCCACGTGCTACCCGTTTCGCCGGTGCTCCTCTAGATCGGATTTCTGTAGCCCTTAGGCGAAGCCCTGCCAAAATTGCTCCACCACCACCATCACCGAAGCGCTGTCACGCTGCCAGTGAACTCTCTCTCCTCTCCACCTCCTCTTGCTGGATCAAGACGGTGGAGATCGTCATCAAGCTGCACGTGTGCTGAACGCGGAGGTGTCGTCCGTTCGGTACTAGATCAGAAGGATCGTGATCAAGGCCACGAGACGTTCGTGATTGGATCGTAGGACGGATCGTGACGAGATCGCGGGACAGTTCGTGATTGGATCGCGGGACGCTCAGCGATTTGGATCGCGAAGAAGTTCGACTACGCCAACCGCGTTTCTTAACGCTTCTCGCTTAGCGATCTACAAGGGTACGTAGATCCACTCTCCCTCTCGTAGATGCTCATCACCCTGGATAGGCTTGCGTGTGCATAGGAAAAATTTTGTTTTCCATGCAACGTTCCCCAACAGTGGTATCAGAGCTAGGTTGATGGTTCGATGAGATCTCGAGTAGAACACAAAAGGTTTGTGGGCGTTGATGCTTAGATTGCTTCCTCCCTTGGTCGGATTTTGGTTCAGCGGGATTGTAAGATGAAGCGGCCCGGACCAACATTACTCGTACGCTTACGAGAGACCGGTTCCCTCGATGCAACTTGTTGCTTAGATGGCTTGCGGGTGATAGTTTCTCTTACTTTAGTTGGATCGGATCTGACAAAGGCGGTCCTTGAGAAGGTTGAAAAGCAATCTATGTTTCACCGTTGTGGTTTATGCGTAGGTGAGAATCGTTCTTGCTAGATACCCGTAGCAGCCACGTAACACTTGCAACAACAATTAGAGGACGTCTAACTTGTTTTTGCAGGGTATGTTGTGATATGATATGGCCAATTACATGATGAGATATATGTGATGTATGAGATGATCATGTGATGTATAGAATTTCACGACTTGCATGTCGATGAGTACGGCAATCGGCAGGAGCCATAGGGTTGTCTTTAATTATTGTATGACCTGCATGTCAATCATTAAGCACAATGTAATGCTTTACTTTATCGCTACGGTAGCAATAGTAGTAGAAGCATGCAAGGCGTGACAACCCCGATGGCAACACGTTGATGGAGATCAAGATGATGGAGATCATGGTGTTGTGCCGGTGACGATGGAGATCATGCCGATGTTTCGAAGATGGAGATCTTAAACACAAGTTCATGGCCATATCATGTCACTTATGAATTGCATGAGATGTTAATCCTTTTATGCACCTTGGTTTGCTTAGTACGGCGGTAGCATTATAAGGTGATCCCTCACTTAAATTTCAAGATGAACTGTGTTCTCCCTGAGTGTGCACCGTTGCGAAAGTTTGTCGTGTCGAGACACCACGTGATGATCGGGTGTGATAGACTCTACGTTCACATACAACGGGTGCAAGCCAGATTTGCACGTGCAGAACACTCAGGTTAAACTTGACAAGCCTACCATGTACAGACATGGCCTCGGAACACAAGAGACCGAAAGGTCGAACATGAGTCATGTAGTAGATATGATCAACATAGTGATGTTCACCATTGAAGCCAACTTAACTCACGTGATGATCGGACTTGAGTTGGTCAATTTGGATCATGTTACACTCAGATGACCTGAGGGATGTCAATTTGATTGGGAGTTTTAGTAATTTGATTAACTAAACTCATTATCATGAACAATAGCCTAAGTAACCTTTGCATATTTATGTTGTAGATCAATGGCTCGCGCAGTAGCACCCCTGAATTTTAATGCGTTCCTAGAGAAAGCTAAGTTGAAAGATGACGGAAGTAACTTTGTTGATTGGTCCCGTAATCTGAGGATTATCCTTACGGCTTCCTAGAAACAATATGTCCTTGATGCACCGCTTGGTGACCAACCAGCAGACATGACCTCCGAAGACGTTAAGAACGCTTGGAGGCTCGTGCTGGAGACTACTCAATAGTTCAGTGTGCAATATTGTATGGCTTAGAACCGGGACTTCAAAGACGTTTTGAACGTCATGGAGCATATGAGATGTTCCAGGAGTTGAAGTTTATCTTTCAGAAGAATGCCCGGATCGAGAGGTATGAGACCTCCGATAAATTCTATGCTTGCAAGATGGAGGAGAACGGGTCTGTCAGTGAGCATATACTCAGAATGTCTGGGTACTCAAACCGTCTAGCTGAGTTGGGAATTGCCCTTCCGCAAGAGGCGATCATTGATAGAGTTCTTCAATCACTGCCACCTAGTTACAAAAGTTTTGTGATGAACTATAACATGCACGGGATGAACAAGTCATCATCTGAGCTGTTTGCGATGCTGAAAGTCGCTGAGTCTGAAATCCAGAAAGAACATCAAGTGTTGATGGTCAATAAAACCACTAGTTTCAAGAAAAATGGCAAGGGCAAAGGCAAGAAGGGTAAAACCAAGAAGGATGGCAAAGCAGTTGCTACTCCTACAAAGAAGCCTAAGCATGGACCTAAGCAGAAACTGAGTGCTTTCATTGCAAGGGAACTAGTCACTGGAAGCGGAACTGCCCCAAGTACCTAGCTGACAGGAAGGCGGCTAACGACAAACAAGGTATATATGATATACATGTTATTGATGTGTACCTTACTAGTTCTCGTAGTAGTGCTTGGGTATATTTGATACCGGTTCGGTTGCTCACATTTGCAACTCAAAACAGGAACTACGGAATAAACAAAGACTGGCAAAGGACGAAGTGATGATGCGCGTGGGAAATGGTTCCAAGGTTGATGTGATCGCCGTCGGCACGCTCTCTCTTCGATTACCATCGGGATTAGTGATGAACCTGAATAATTGTTATTTAGTGTCTGCGTTAAGCATGAATATTATATCTGGATCTTGTTTATTGCGAGACGGTTACTCGTTTAAATCAGAGAATAAAGGTTGTTCTATTTATATGAGTAATATCTTTTATGGTCATGCACCCAATGTTAGGGGTTTATTCATTTTGAATCTTGATAATGATGACACACATGTTCATAACATTGATGCCAAAAGATGTAGAGTTGTTAATGATCGTACCACTTTCTTATGGCACTGCCGTTTAGGTCATATTGGTGTAAAACGCATGAGGAAGCTCCATGCTGATGGACTTTTGGAGTCACTTGATTTTGAATCACTTGACACATGTGAACCATGCCTGATGGGCAAGATGACCAAAACGCCGTTCTCTGGAACAATGGAACGTGCGAGTGACTTGTTGGAAATCATACATACTGATGTGTGCGGTCCAATGAATGTTGAAGCGCGCGGTGGTTATTGTTACTTTCTCACCTTCACTGATGACTTGAGTAGATATGGGTATATTTACTTGATGAAACACAAGTCTGAAACATTTGAAAATTTCAAGCAATTTCAGAGTGAAGTTGAGAATCATCGTAACAAGAAGATTAAATTTCTGCGATCTGATCGAGGAGGTGAATATCTGAGTTATGAGTTTGGCAGTCACTTAAGACAGTGTGGAATTGTTTCACAGTTGACACCGCCCGGAACACCACAGCGTAATGGTGTGTCTGAACGTCGTAATCGGACCTTATTAGATATGGTGCGTTCTATGATGTCTCTTGCCGATTTTCCACTATCGTTTTGGGGTTATGCATTAGAGACAGCTTCATTCACTTTAAATAGGGCACCATCGAAATCCGTTGAGACGACGCCATATGAATTGTGGTTTGGCAAAAAGCCAAAGTTGTCGTTTCTTAAAGTTTGGGGATGTGATGCTTATGTCAAAAAGCTTCAGCCTGAAAAGCTGGAACCCAAAGCGGAAAAATGCGTCTTCATAGGATACCCGAAAGATACAGTCGGGTATACCTTCTATCTCAGATCCGAAGGCAAAGTGTTTGTCGCTAAGAACGGAACATTTCTTGAGAAAGAGTTTCTCTCGAAAGAATTGAGTGGGAGGAAAATAGAGCTTAATGAGGTTATTGAACCTCTACTTCAACCAGAGAGTAGCGCAGCACAGAAAGATGTTTGTGTGGAACCTACGACGGTAGAAGAGGAAGTTAATGATGATGATCATGAAGCTTCGGATCAAGCCGCTATTGAACCTCGTAGGTCGACAAGGACGCGTACTGCTCTCGAGTGGTACGGCAACCTTGTCTTAGACAACAATGAACCTACGAGCTATGGAGGAGCAATGATGGGCCCAGATTCTGAGAAATGGTTAGAGGCCATGAAATCCGAGATGGGATCCATGTATGAAAACAAAGTATGGACTTTGGAAGTACTACCTGAAGGGCGAAAGGCCATTCAGAACAAATGGATCTATAAGAAGAAGACGGACGCAGACGGTAATGTCACCATTTATAAAGCTCGACTTGTGGCAAAGGGTTTTTCACAAGTTCAAGGAGTTGACTACGATGAGACTTTCTCACCCATAGCGATGCTTAAGTCTATCAGAATCATGTTGGCAATAGCTGCTTATTTCAACTATGAAATTTGGCAGATGGATGTCAAAATGGCATTCCTCAACGGTTTCCTTGAGGAAGAGTTGTATATGATGCAACCCGAAGGTTTTGTCGATCCAGAGAATGCTAACAAAGTTTGCAAACTCCAGCGATCCATTTATGGACTGGTGCAAGCATCTCAGAGTTGGAATAAGCGCTTCGATGAAGTGATCAAAGCGTTTGGGTTTATACAAGTTTATGGAGAAGCTTGTATTTACAAGAAAGTGAGTGGGAGCTCTATAGCGTTTCTAGTGTTATATGTGGATGACATATTGCTGATCAGAAATGATATAGAAATGTTGGAAAGCATGAAGGAATATTTGAATAAGAGTTTTTCAATGAAGGACCTGGGAGAAGCTGCTTTCATATTAGGCATTAAGATCTATAGGGATAGGTCGAGACGCTTAATAGCACTTTCACAAAGCACATACCTTGATAAAGTTTTGAAGAAGTTCAAAATGGAACAGGCCAAGAAGGGGTTCTTGCGTGTGTTACAAGGTGTGAAGTTGAGTAAGACTCAATGCCCAGTGACTGCAGAAGATAAAGAAAAGATGAGCGTCATCCCCTCTGCTTCAGCCATAGGCTCTATCATGTATGAAATGTTGTGCACAAGACCCAATGTCAGCCTTGCCATAAGTATGGCTGGAAGGTTTCAAAGTGATCTCGGAATGGAGCACTGGCAAGCGGTCAAGAATATCCTTAAGTACCTTAACAGAACTAAGGACATGTTTCTCGTTTATGGAGGTGATGAAGAGCTTGTCGTAAAGGGTTACGTCGATGCAAGCTTTGACACTGATCCGGACGACTCTAAGTCGCAAACCAGATACGTATTTATTCTTAACGGGGGAGCGGTAAGCTGGTGCAGTTCCAAGCAAAGCGTGGTAGCTGATTCTACGTGCGAAGCGGAGTATATCGCAGCCGCGGAGGCAGCGAAGGAAGGTGTCTGGATGAAGTAGTTCATGACAGATCTTGGAGTAGTGCCGAGTGCACTGAATCCAATAAATCTGTTCTGTGACAACACTGGTGCCATTGCTCTAGCCAAGGAACCAAGGTTTCACAAGAGGACCAGACACATAAAGCGACGCTTCAACTCCATCCGGTTCTACATCGAGGAGAAGGACATAAATATTTGCAAAGTGCACATGGATCTGAATGTTGCAGACCCGTTGACTAAACCTCTTCCAAGGGCTAAACATGATCAACACCAGAACTGTATGGGTGTTCGATTCATTACCATGTAAATCACATAGTGATGTGAACTAGATTATTGACTCTAGTGCAAGCGGGAGACTGCTGGAAATATGCCCTAGAGGCAATATATAAAGTGTTTATTATTATATTTCCTTGTTCATGATAATCGTTTATTATCCATGCTAGAATTGCATTGATTGGAAACACATTGCATGTGTGGGTAAATAGACAACACTGTGTCCCTAGTATGCCTCTAGTGAACTAGCTCGTTGATCAAAGATGGTCAGAGTTTCCTAGCCATTGACATGTGATGTCATTTGATAACGGGATCACATCATTAGGAGAATGATGTGATGGACAAGACCCAAACTACAAACATAGCATATGATCGTGTCAGTTTATTGCTACTGTTTTCTGCATGTCAATGTATATGTTCCTATGACCATGAGATCATGCAACTCACGGATATCGGATGAGTGCCTTGTGTGTATCAAACATCACAACGTAACTAGGTGACTATAAAGGTGCTCTACAGGTATCTCCAATGGTGTCTGTTGAGTTGGCATGGATCGAGACTGGGATTTGTTACTCCGTGTGACGGAGAGGTATCTCGGGGCCCACTCGGTAATGCAACATCACAATAAGCCTTGCAAGCAATATGACTAATTCTTAGTTGCGGGATCTTGTATTACGGAACGAGTAAAGAGACTTGCCGATAACGAGGTTCAACTAGGTATGGAGATACCGACGATCGAATCTCGGGCAAGTAACATACCGAAAAACAAAGGGAATGTTATACGGGATTAACTGAATCCTTTACATAGAGGTTCGACTGATAAAGATCTTCGTAGAATATGTAGGAACCAATGTGGACGTCCAGGTCCCGCCATTGGTTATTGAACATAGAGGTGTCTCGGTCATGTCTACATAGTTCTCGAACCCGCAGGGTCTGCACACTAAAGGTTCAGTGACGTTTCGGTAGTATAGAGTTATGTATGGTGGTGACCGAAGGTTGTTCGGAGTCCCGGATGAGATCCCGGACGTCACAAGGAGCTCCGGAATGGTCCGTAGGTAAAGATTCATATATAGGAAGTCCCAGTTTGGTCACCGGAAAAGTTTCGGGCTCATCGGTAGTGTACCGGGAGTGCCGGTAGTGTACCGGGGGACCTCCGGGAGGGGTATTTCGACCCCAAGAGGTCCATGGGCTGTGGGAGAGTATTGACCAGTACTTAGTGGGCTAGGAAAACAGCCACAAATGCCCATGGCGCAGGGAGTGGGAGTCCTAAAGGAAAAAGGGAAAAAATCAGCCAATAGGAAGCAATCCTACTCCAACTAGGATTGGAGTAGGAGTAGGATTGCTCCCCCCTTGGCCGAACGACTCCCCTAGGGGGACTTGGTGCACCAGCACCCCTCCTCTCCCTTCCTACAATATATACTAGTGGATTGGGTGGCTTTTGGACACAACTTACAGCCACGTGCTACCCATTTCAGCGGTGCTCCTCTAGATCGGATTTCTGCAGCGCTTAGGCGAAGCCTTGCCAGAATTGCTCCACCACCACCATCACCGGAGCGCCATCACGCTGCCGTTGAACTCTCTCTCCTATCCACCTCCTCTTGCTGGATCAAGACGGTGGAGATTGTCATCAAGCTGCACGTCTGCTGAACGCGGAGGTGCCGTCCGTTCGGTACTAGATCGGAAGGATCGTGATCAAGGCCACGAGACGTTCGTGATTGGATCGCGGGACAGATCGTGACGAGATCGTGGGACAGTTCGTGATTGGATCTCGGGACGCTCGGTGATTTGGATCACGCAGAAGTTTGACTACACCAACCGCGTTTCTTAACGCTTCCCGCTTAGCGATCTACAAGGGTACGTAGATCCACTCTCCCTCTCGTAGATGCTCATCACCATGGATAGGCTTGCGTGTGCGTAGGAAAATTTTTGTTTCCCATGCAACGTTCCCCAACACTAGATCTATAGATGTATCTCGTGCGGCCTATTCTATAATACAGGTCGTGTCGCGGGCCGTACGTGTCCTCGGGTTCCATTGTCTCTTTTCCCCTTCTGCGAGGTATCACCGGCCTATAACCGGCATCGCCAGCCATCCTATCTCGTCCACGAGAGGGCGGTCCAGCTGGTCGTATGGAGTGTGCTTGGGAGACAGTGAATTAGGGACCTCGTCCTCGAACTGTGGCAAGAACCATTAGCATGGATAGCTCTTGGGTTAGTCCAGTAGAACGGTACTATACCCTTCCTCGGCTGATAGGACCCTCGTCCATCTATCATTGACGGTATCATGTTCGGCCTTAAGCTATCATTATTTTTTCCTTCAGGCTTCGGGCAGTGGCTATAAGTTGTTGCCAAAATCATTCCTAATCCTCAAGGTTTTCGGGGACGGTGAAGTATTTGGCTTCCATGCTATCCTCCTCCTTGACAGGGGGAAGGTAGATGTCATCCTCGGAATCATTTAGATCCTCTGGGTCGCGCGGATCTTCCGGCCTCTCCTGGTCCTCTAGCAGCTGCTTGGGGATATCGGGATCGTCGAGGTCTTCCGGGGTGTCGTTTTCCCCAGTGTCAGCAATGGCTTCCCTTCCCTTTTTTGCCTTTGATCGTTTGTGCAGTTTCCGACGCCTTGACGGCTCTTCATACGATCTATCTCCATTGTTTTGGGTGTGTGTTCATTCTATCGGCTGGAGTATCCACCATGTAGACGTCGTAGGTGGATGTGGCACTCCATCGCCCGGTGTTGACGGGGGCTGAGCGCAATCCTCTTCATCCATGTCTTCTGTAGTCCAACATATCAGTTAAGTCTTCGATAGTGGCTACTAAGTGGGTGGTGGGAGGGATAAATTTTTTGTCTTAACCCGCCTTTAGACCGATCTGAGCACGGATCGGGGTTGGGTCATTAGTGATTTTCATCGACAGGATCCGATCTACAGCCTCGTTGAGTCTCGAGAGCTTGATCGGGTTAATCTGCCCAGAGCTTTTAGAGTTGACCTCACATGTGTTCACACAAGGAGTGTATTCGGCAGGAGCCGACCCCTGACCATCAGATACTATGACCGGATCCAGACTAAAATCGAGATCATCGTCGGGTTTGGTCCCGTGGGTGGGGTTGAGAGCAAAATCCGAAGTCAAGGCCTGGGAGTCCTCAGGCACGTCAGATGAGATTGCGAGCCCGGTGATCAAAAGATCGCCCCGAGAGTCTACGGAGAACTCTAGGTCCACGAATCTGACTTCTAGATCAGGGGCGAAAGTCTCGACCTGGACAAGATGGCAGGTCGGTTGGTGTGCAGCACGCCACTACCAAAAGTGAAAATCTTTCCAGGGACAAAGGAGTCCATGTTGCGGCCTTCCTTGCTAATGACTAAGAGAGCCATTGATTCCTTTGGAGATCATAGTGGAACTCTCAATGAAAGCACCAATGTCGGTGTCAAAATCAGCGGATCTTGGGTAGGGGTCCCGAGCTGTGAGTCTAGAATCAATGGTAATAGAGGACGAAGGAGATGATGTTTACCCAGGTTTGAGCCCTCCTATGGAGTTAAACCCTATGCCCTACTCGATTATATTGATGTGTATGAAGGTTACAGAGTTGATCTACCTCGAGATCAAATAGCTAAAACCCTGGATGAGTTTCTCTGTCCTACAATCTAAAACCCCTTCAGTTTTTATAGACACTCGAGGGTACCTAGGGTTTACACATGATAGGTCTCCTGCCGGGGATTGAGATGCCGATTTCCTCATCTTGATTTGGAGTGCACGACGCGCCTTCGAGACTTCCTTCTATAACACGGGGTCATGGCGTATTTGGCCCATCCTGCGATAGTCAGAGTATGGCCCACCAAGCCGGCCTATTGGGAGATAGGACAGCGGCCCGAGGACCCCTTAGTCCATGTCGGATTTTGGGCTCCGCAAAAGCCTTACGGTTCGAACTAGTCTTGCTTTTTTGGATTGCCTCTCGTGGAGGTTTGGGTGGATGAAATAGTACAAAGGGCTTGAGCCTCACGAGGGCACTCAAGATGTGTTCTTGGCCTACCCACTGATGGTGGTGCGTTGTGTGGCTAAATGTTGGATCAAATCCCTTCTATGGTGTGCCCCAACCTCTATATATAGCGGTGGCCCGGGTCCTCTTCCCTTATCACAATGGTGGGAAGGAATCCTACAACAGCCAATTTTGAAGGGGGACAGGAGTACAACCGCGCCCTGTCGAATGGTGGTCTTTGCCTGCAAAGTAAGTGTTGGTGATGCAGTGGTGGGCTCGGCGATGACATCCGTCCTACAGGGCTCATGGTCGTGGTCTTGTTGCACCAGAAAGGAAACATTTGGGCGGCGCTTTGGGAACCCGCGTACATCCTTGATTCCTTTACACCAAAGGGGAAACTGTGCCACCTGGCGTGCTGGCGCCCGCCTGTCCTTCCTTGCGTCACCTTTGACTCCTGAGGCCAGGCTCTACATAGCGATATCCGTCGCTCAGGAGGTCGCCTAGGGAGGCCCATCCTTGCTAGGCTTGATGTTGTCCTTTGTCGCGAGCCCAGGGTCCTCGCGAGGGCCTTGTCGTGAACAACGCTGTGCCATGACTCGCCCGGATGAAGAGTGGGACACATCCTGGGCCGCAGGCAGGCAGGGCTGGGTACCCCCATTCCTAGAATGCCAACAGTAGCCTCGGGGCCCAGGGCATGCCCGGGCTGGCTTTGGAGCGAAGCTTCGTGGGCGACCTGAAGTGCTGCGGGCCACAAACGCTTGCGAGCCATGCTTTACACGCGTTAGTCCCCTGAGCGGAGACGCCTCCACTCCTAGAAGGCATCAGGAACCGCCTAGTCAAACTGACGTGACGCCTGCGCCAACACCAATCATCATTACCTTCCATTGAATGTTTTTGTCGCCTAGTCCTTCCCTCCTCGGGCTACACAAATGTGACCCTTCAGAGGCCGCACGCTTCTCGGGATGCGAGGGGGCGTCGGTTGGCCCCCAGCTGTACATAAGCCAGCAAGGGGAGAAAACCCTGTAATAGCCCGGGACGGACGCTCCAGAAGATTCCCTTTTATTCCATTGTCGTCGTGTGATTCGTCTGGTTGTTGCATTCATCATTGCATCATTCACATCATCTGCATAGCATCATCACTCATTTTCGAAAACTTGCATCCGTTCGTAGTTGTCGGTTCTCTCCGTTCGTGTCACGAACCATTTCGAGACCAACCACACACGCACGTGCCCGCGGCATCGTTTTAAAAAAACCGTTTTTTAAGTGCGTGAAAAATATTCTCTGATTGGGTGGAAAGTTGGTATGCGGTCTTGTTATATTGTAGGTGGACCGCCTGCCAAATTTCGTCGCATTCCGAGTTCGTTTGATACTCGAACGGTCAACCGTAGTAGTGCGATCAGCGGTTTATTTATCAGTCGTTTCGGTGTTTTAAAACCTCGTGTCACGGGTCACAAACCTTCCTCTCATCTCCACCCAGCCTATCTACACAGCCTGCTAGCCCAACCTATCCCCTCCCTCCGTTCGTGGTCATCGGATCGCGATCAGACGGACGAGATCCAACCCCTCCTAATGCCTCCCCTATATATAACCCCCATGGAGAGAGTCCCCTGACTCTATAGGGTTTCCCCATGTTAAATTGCAGCCACCTCCCTAGAAAACCCCACCTTCTAGCTATACCTCCTCCAAATCCCGCAGCCCTAGCCAACCCTTAGATCTGGACCCAAATCCCACCTAGCGGACATGTCCACAAACCCAGACAATGTCCGGCCGACCATAGAGCCAACCGCCGATCCTTCGCGCACCCACAAACTCCGCTGCTCTCCCGATCTAGCACCGCCGCCGCCCGTTGACCTCGCCGGCGACCGCGCCAGGCCAGCCCCTGGCCAACCCTCTCCTCCTTCTCCCTTCTTCCTTCTCTCTCTAACCTCTCCTCTCTCTCTTCTGTGGTGCAGATCCTCGATGGCCACCCCATGGCCTCGCCGGAGCTTCCCTGCTGCCGCCGGCGACCTCCGGCCCAGATCTGATGGCCCCAAGGCCAGATCCGAAACCCGACGCCCGTCCCCGACCATCCCCTTCCCCGGCATCGGCCCTCGCCCCGCCGCGCCATGGCCGGGTCGCCCCGCCGATGGTGTCCTCTGCGCGGGCATGAGCAAAGAGACGATGAGCGAGCTGCTTGCTTGTCGTGGGCCTCGCCCTCTCGCTCGCGTGGGCCGGCCAGCCCGAGCCAGCGCTGCACCGAGCCAAGGCAAGGCCTGCAAGGTGAGCGTGCCCCACCTATCCAGCGCCCAATGCCCGCTCTGCTAAGTTACACCCATGTCCTGTTGGGCCAGATCCCAGATTCGGCCCAATGTGTTTTTTTCTCCGCCCTAAGAATTTACCCATTTATCCACCGAATTAGAGAATTTCAGAAAAACCCTTAAACTCATGCATTTAATAAATTTTCATCCATGCATCATATGGAGAACTTTATATATGTAAAATGACAGAAATTTCGTGTAGATTCACAATAACCAACTCTCACATGTGTTTAAAATGTTTAACTTATTGATTTCATGCAATTTGCGTAAATGCCATGCTAAAATGATTTATTTCATAACTAATTAACCGTAGCTCCGAATTTAATGATCCATATATGTAACTTGACCAAAAAAAATTGTAGAATCAACTGGTGATACTTATTTTGCGGTTTAGCCTTCTAAAATTGTGTTAGGACAGATCTGGACCAAATTCATATTATGCTTCTGGGGATGTTTTGGAAATGCTATATGTTGCTTTCGGCCCCATTTAAAATGCCTAGATGATATAGTTGATCATGTTGCACCTCTTGCCATGTCTAACAACATTTAACATTGGTGTGTACGTAAGCAGGAGTGAACTAAATAGTTCGAACGTGGGGTTTCGTCATTCACTTTAATGTGTAGTAGTTGTTTGTTGTTCTTGCCATGCCATGCCATGCCTTGCATACTAAACCGGACATGCATCATATTTGTTTGTGCATCATGTCATGCATATGTTGTCGTATACCGTGTGTTGATTGTTGTTTCGATATTATTTCTTGTCGATAGAGTTCCGACAACGTTCGAAGTGTGAAGATTCGTTCGACTACGTTGGCACGTCTTCTTTATGGACTCGTTCTTCTTCCAAGCGAGATCTCAGGCAAGATGACACATTTCCTTGGATACCACTACTATCATTGCTATGCTAGCGGTCCCGCTTTTATCGTTATGTCTCACTACCTACCACTTGTTTGTCAAGCCTCCCAACATTGCCATGAAAAGCCTCTAACCGTCCACCTTCCTAGCAACCTTTGTTTGGCTATGTTACCGCTTGGTCATCCCTTCTTATAGCGTTTCTAGCTGCAGGTTCAATTGCTATTTAATTTAATGCACATATATACTTGGTAAAGGGTGGAAGGCTTGGCCTTTCGCTCGGTGTTTTGTTCCAGTCTTGCCGCCCCTAGTTACTTGTGAACCGATGTCATATTCCATAATTGAGCACTCCTAACATGCTCGGGGTTGTTATGGGGACCCCCTTGATTTTTGTTTTAGGATAAAGCTTGTCTAGCAAGGCCCAACATTGGTACTACATTTTCCTAATAAATAATAACATGCATAGGGACCCGCCGGCACCCGTGGATAATTTAATCAACCCTCGGGCTAGTGCTCCTCATGAGTGTTGGTCCAAACACACACGTGTGAGGGGCCAACCTGGGGCAACTCGGGTGATTTCTATTAGGCCATTGTACGCTGCGCTCATCTGGTCGTGTCTTAAGAACGAGATACACGGCTCCTATCGGGTTCGTCGACACGCCGGGCAGCCTGGCTGGATTTTTTTTACCTTTCTCGAATGTCTTGCATGAGGAACTCTGATTTTCTTTGGGCTATCTCGAGGTGTCGGATTTCCCTTGGAATTGCCTAGGATGATCACGAGATCCGTGGTTGAGGTTATTCCCGCGGCGTTAGAGCACCCCTGTAGGGTTAAATATTTTGAAAAGCTGTGCCCGCGGTTATGTGGCAAACTTGAATATTTTGTTTAACACCCGGTCATAGCAAAGTTGAAGTAAACTCTAATAAAATACACCAACTGTTTTGCGTAACCGTGACTGTCTCTTCTCGTGAGTCCTTATCCAAAAGAGAACACGGTGGGATTATGTTTGACGTAAGTAGGTGTTCAGGATTAGTTAGTGATCATTACTAGTTCACGTCAGTTATGCGTAGACCACCATACTTTACTTTTCGTATTCGTAAGTTAGCCACTCAAATAAATGCTTAGTCGCTTGCTGCAGCCTCACCACTTGACCATACCTCACCCATTAAGCTTTAATAGTCTTGATACCCTTGGGAATGAGATTGCTGAGTCCTTGTGGCTCACATATTACTACAAAAATAGTTGTAGGTACAGGTAATGTGATGATTGAACGTGAGCGCGATACTTGTTTGATTTGGAGTTCTTCTTTTTCTTCTTCATCGATCTAGGATGGGTTCTAGGCGGCAACCTGGGATAGCAAGGATGGATGCCATTTTATCGTTTGATTTCGTCCGTAGTCGGACCCTGCTCTTCTATATGATGTTTGAGTATGTTGTTGTATTGATGTGATCTTGACGTAACTTTTGGCGAGTGTAAGCCAATTCCATATACTCATCTCTTCTGTACATGTACTTGTAATGATATCCATTCTTGTAACGCGACAAGATGCGCTCCTATCCCTATCGAGGCCCTCGAGCCAAAATAAGGATAGGGTCACATCTTGGGCATGACAAGTTTGTATTAGAGCCTGTACCGATCTAGGAGCCCCTTGATTGATCGAACTTGGCCGAGTCTAGTCTAGTGAAAAACTATTTTGAGTCTAGTTATACCGGAGAGTAGGATTCTTGTTACTCCTCTTCTTTGCTCTGGTGAGTTAATGGACTTAGGAATTTTGATTCTACCCTCTTCTCACTCAAATTTGTTAGGATCACGCGGGTATTTTGGAATCTCTATGATGCCGATGTGACGAAGTTCTGTACTTGGTGCCTCCTGTATAGAGGAGTAGAGCTCTAGTGGATTCTTGACACATCGTTATCGTTTAGTTTCCTTAGTATCTGAGGACGGGGGATGTTCGAAATGGCTTCAATACTAGTAGTTGCGAGAGGAGTCTGGCATCCCCAGTACTGGTGGAGAGCGTTCGGATGTACTGCCATTGTGAGTATCATTTTTCTTTCGAGGATTCGAGATAGATGAAGTTCTGGAGCCTCTGGTTATGTGTTCAAGGATGGATACAGTTGGGGTGTAGGGCTTGTTAGTTGTGTGAGATATTTTCCTCCGTATGTCCCCGACACCTGATTGCATAACCAAGAAAGTTTCGGGAGTTCTTAGGTGGGAATTCAAGTAGTTGCGTATGCTATCGTCCAATAGATCATGATGCAAGGTTGGAGTTCGACATCTAGTGGATTCGTTTGTTCACGGTCCTTCTTACATAGGACAGTCTCGATTTATACTTCGTCAAGCTTTGTAGTTCGCTATGCCTAGGGAGCACATTTGAGCGTCATTTCAATATGACAAGCCAATGTACGATCAAGCCCGTGCAAAACTTACCACGAAAATATCAAGCGGAATCGTTGTCATGTATTTGTTCTGGATTTTTTCATAAGCCTCATCCTTTGTTTTGTTTTGAATATGGTAATCCGAGTTGCTTCGATGTCAAGTGGTGATTTCATATCTTTCCTAAGTGATCTCATATGTTTGTGGGATTGATAATTCTTTTGCCAATCAAGTTATCATATCAATTCTTTTCATCCGGTGTGCTCTCTTCAAGTGAATCCAATCCTTTCAATAATTGCAAGATCAATCCTCATGTTTCTTTTGGAGTTCTTTTCATCCGTCCTAAGTTGTCGTTCTTTTTCCCCACCCTCCCGCCCTTTTTCTTCAATGATTAAATTCTCATCCAAGTGCCTTTTCTGTTCATGTGATGCTTTCGCTATCTTTTCTCTCGTATTGTTTCCAATCATTCCTTATGAAGATTCTCAAGAGTTTGAATTTCAAGATCTTTCGTCATATTGTTTGTTCTTGTTGTTATTCTTTGCCGGTGGATTCAATTCCAGATCTCGGTGTTCATCATATCTTTTTCATTCATTAAATGCTTTCCGTGTTCGAATTCTCATTAAGTCTCTCTTATTAATTCATCCCTCCATGTTCTATCCGGAGTGCTGAAGATATCTCAGAAGATTCATGTTTTCTTTCAATCCTTCCCAATTATTTTGAGGTTCTCACCTCTTCAAGTTTTCATTTCTACAGATGCAATCTCTCCTTCTAAGCAATTGTCTCAACGGTGGTTTCTTTTGGGTGGACCCATAACCCACAGGTTTTCCACAAGATCTTACCTGGCTCTTCAAATCTTTCCGGAGATGTCCTCAAGTGCTTTTCAATATGATGTAAGAATGATTTTCATCAATCATATTCTGTCTCCATGATCACTTCAAATTAATTGTATCATTGGCTCAACCTTCCCTTGTTCAATATTCCGGAGTGTCTTAGTAATTCATGGTGCGGGTTCTCGTCATCATTCTCAGCATTGAAGACCGAAGGAGTGTTCCTATTAATCTTTTCTAGTCTCTTGAAGATTCATGGTTTCATCATGTTGCTACCCTCTCAATTTCTTTCGATCGTGAGCAATTCCTTCCATATCTATCCAGAGCATTTGAGTCTTATTTTCATTTCTCGATCCTCCCAAAGGCCATCATTTTAGAAGATTTCTTCGTTCTCAGCTTTCAGCTTTCATTCTCAAATTCTTCTCAATTGTTGTCCCTTCGTTCGTATCTCAATTATTCCGGTGCTTCGTTCAAGTTTTCTTTTAGGTGGATCAGGATCTCTTCGTTCTCATGTTATATCATTCATTTGTAGTATCCTCTTTAGTTTCTAATTCTTATCGGTGTTCTCATGCAAGACTTCTTCAAGTTTGTGATCTCTCTCTCTCTCTCTCTCTTCAATTCCTTGCAGCAAGAATAAGTGGTGTGCGAAATCCGTTGCTTGTCATCAATTTAACTTGATGAAGGATAAGCATAACATAATTCTCATTCTAGTTTCATCAATGTGATTTCAATCCCTTGTCCGGAGTTGCGCATGTTATCTATTCTCGATTCTAAGTTGCTTATCTTTTTCTTTTCTGAAGTTCCAAGTTTCTCAAGTATTTATTCGCAAAGCTTCATCTAAATCTCTGCAAAACCTCAACCTTGTCATTTTGCAACCTTCAATTCTTTTCTATCATCTTTTCATTCTAGAGTTCATCCCGATGCTTCTTCATGGTGGTTTATTAAGGACGTAATTCTTCTCGAATTGTTCTTCAAGATTCTTGTTGGAGGTGCTCAAGTGTTCTTTAACCAGGATTTCTAAGTTCAATTCCTTCTCCATTATCTTTTGAGATGGTTTTATTAAATTCTTTATTATGAGGAGCTCGAAGGAAAATTGTCAAGTATGAGATAAGTAAACCCACCATGTCTTCTCGGAGTTATCTTGGGTTGTATTTGACCTTAAGCATTTCCTAAGGATTGTTGCTATCATGGTGTATAAATGATCCAAGTTTTCTCCTCCTCTTCTTCGTGAAAGAAGTTCTGCATATCTTGTTGCTCTCAAGCAATCAACTATTTTTATTGTGGAAGGTTGTCACCTCATAATTTTGAGATGTTTTCCATAAGCCCATAATAAGCTATTCTTTTCGTTGCTGATTCTCCATTAGCTCGTTCTATCCTTCCTTCCAAGGGTGGTCTTCAATTCAATTGTGGTAGAAGTTGTCATTTTGTTCTCCATTCTCTTCTCTCCAAAGATCTAGTTTATATTCTTTTGTTCCGGAGGCATTGTGGTGTTGCTCTTTTCAACTCACATCTAGTTTGATTAAGATCATGTTCTTTCTTCGCGTATTCATTTTACCGGAGTGTTGTGTTCAATGTTCAAGTTCTTCCATCTTCTCAATTTTGCCCCTCTATCTACCGATGTGCTGCCCAAATTTATGGTAAATTCTTGCTTGTTCCTCATGTCATTCTTCATCTCATGGAAACCTTGAATGATCATTGGTTTCACTCGTTTCTCAAAGAAGCAACTAAGTTTTACCTCTTGCTCTTTCTCTTCCCCTTCTCATTCTTAGATCTCGGGACGAGATCCTCGTGTAGTGGAGGAGAGTTGTAACAGCCCGGGACTGACGCTCCAGAAGATTCCCTTTTATTCTATTGTCGTCATGTGATTCGTCTGGTTGTCGCATTCATCATTGCATCATTTCCATCATCTGCATAGCATCGACACTCGTTTTTGAAAACTTGCATCTGTTCATAGTTTTCAGTTCTTTCCGTTCGTGTCGCTGACCATTTCGAGACCAACCACACACGCACGCGCCCACGACATCGTTTAAAAACCTGTTTTTTAAGCTCATCAAAAATATTATCTGATTGGGCTGAAAGTTGGCATACGGTCTTGTTATATTGTAGGTGGACTGCTAGCCAAATTTCGTCGCATTCCGAGTTCGTTTGATACTCGAACGGTCAACCATAGTAGTGCAGTCATTAGTTTATTTAACAGTTGTTTCGGTGTTTTAAAACCTCGTGTCACACGTCCACCTAGCCCATATACACAACCCGCTAGCCCAACCTAGCCTCTCCCTCCATTCATGGTCATCGGATCGCGATCAGACGGACGAGGTCCAACCCCTCCTAATGCCTCCCCAATATATAACCCCCATGGAGAGAGCCCCCTCACTCTCTAGGGTTTCCCCCATGTTAAATTGCAGCCACCTCCCAAGAAAACCCCACCTTATAGCTCCACCTCCTCCAAATCCTATAGCCCTAGACACCCCTCAGATCTGGACCCTCGGATTTTAATCTAAGAGCTAAAAATTATCCAAATCCCACCTATCGGACATGTCCATGGCCAACCCGGACAATGTCCGGTCGACCACAAAGCCAACCGTCGATCCTTCGCGTGCCCACAACCTCCGCTACTCTCCCAATCTAGCGCCACCGCCTCCCGTTGACCTCGCCGGCGAGTGCGCTAGGGCAGCCCCGGGCCGACCCTCTCCTCCTTCTCCCTTCTGCCTTCTCTCTCTAACCTCTCCTCTCTCCTCCGTGGTGCAGATCCGCCATGGCCGCCCCATGGCCTCGTTGGAGCTTCCGCGTTGCTGCCGGCGACCTCTGGCCCAGATCCAGCGGCCCCAAGGGCGGATTCGAACCCCGGCGCCCGTCCCCGACAATCCCCTTCCCCGGCCTCGGCCCTCGCCCCGCCGTGCCATGTGGAAATATGCCCTAGAGGCAATAATAAATTGGTTATTATCATATTTCCTTGTTCATGATAATTGTTTATTATCCATGCTATAATTGTGTTGATCGGAAACTCAGATACATGTGTGGATACATAGACAACACCATGTTCCTAGTATGCATCTAATAGACTAGCTCATTGATCAAAGATGGCTGTGGTTTCCTAGTCATGGACAAGAGATATTATTTGGTAACGGGATCACATCATTAGGAGAATGATGTGATGGACAAGACCCAAACTACAAACGTAGCATATGACCATGTCAGTTTATTGCTACTGTTTTCTACATGTCAAGTATATGTTGCTATGACCATGAGATCATGCAACTCACTGACATCGGAGGAGTACCTTGGGTGTATCAAATGTCGCAACGTAACTAGGTGACTATAAAGGTGCTCTATAGGTATCCCCGAGGGTGTCTGTTAGGTTGGCATGGATCAAGACTGGTATTTGTTACTCCATGCGACGGAGAGGTATCTCAAGGCCCACTCGGTAATACAACATCACAATAAGCCTTGCAAGCAATGTGTCTAAGTGTTGGTCATGGGATCTTGTATTATGGAACGAGTAAAGAGACTTGCCGGTAACGAGGTTGAACTAGGTATGGAGATACCGACAATCGAATCTTGGGCAAGTAACATACCAAGAACAAAGGGAACATCATACGGGATTACTAAATCCTTGACATAGAGGTTCGACCGATAAAGATCTTAGTAGAATATGTTGGAACCAATATGGGCATTTAGGTCCCGCTATTGGTTATTGACCGTAGAGGTGTCTCCGTCATGTCTACATAGTTCTCGAACCCGCAGGGTCTGCACACTTAAGGTTCGGTGACGTTTCACTAGTATAGAGTTGTTTATGATGGTGACCGAAGGTTGTTAGGAGTCCCGGATGAGATCCCGGACGTAACGAGGAGCTCTAGAATGGTCCGTAGGTAAATATTGATATATAGGAAGTCCTGTTTTGGTCGCCAGAAAAGTTTCAGGGTCATCGGTAGTGTACCGGGAGTGCCGATAATGTACCGGGGGACCATCGGGAGGGGTATTTGGACCCAAGAGGCTACATGGGCTGTGGGAGGATGAATACCAGCCCTTAGTGGGCTGGTGGAAGTCCACACAAGGCCCATGCAGCTGGGAAGAAAAGCCCAAAGAGAACAAGGTGGAAAAAGGCAAAAAGACCAAATAAGGAGGAGTCCTAGTCCTACTAGGATTGGAGGAGGATTCCTCCTCTCCTACCACTTCGGCCGAAGCCTAGAGGGCTTGGCCCTTGTGCCAAGCCTCCTCCTCTCTTCCTCTTATATATACTAGAGGTTTTAGGGTTTGTGCACTTGATTTTCAGCCACATGCTACCCTCGCATCTAGGGCATAGTTTATCCTCTAGATCGGTTATCTGGAGTGCTCAGGCGAAGCCCTGCCGGAATAGCTCCACCACCATCGCCGCAGCGCCGTCACGCTGCCAGAGAACTCATCTGCCTCTCCGTTCCCTCTTAGTGGATCAAGAAGGTGGAGATCGTCATCGAGCTATACATGTGCTGAACGCGGAGGTGCCGCCCGTTCGGCGCTAGACCGGAAGGACCGTGATCAAGATCGCGAGACGAGTCGTGATGAGATCGCGGGACGCTCGGCGATTTGGGTCGTGAAGACATTCGACTACACCAACCGTGTTACTTAATGCTTCCCACTTAGTGATCTATAAGGGTATGTAGATCCACTCTCCCGCTCGTAGATGCTCATCACCATGGATAGATCTTGCGTGTGTGTAGGAAAATTTTTCTTTCCCATACAATGTTCCCCAACAGTGGCATCATGAGCTAGGTCTATGTGTAGATGAGATCTCGAGTAGAACACAAAGAGTTTGTGGGTGTTGATGCTTAGATTGCTTCATCCCTTGGTCGTGTTTTGGTTCAGCGGTGTTGTGGGATGAAGCGGTTCGGACCAACCTTACTCATACGCTTATGAGAGACCAGTTCCATCGACTGACGTGTAACCTGGTTGCACAAAGATGGCTGGCGGGTGTCTGTTTCTCCTACTTTAGTTGGATCGGATTCGACAAAGGTGGTCCTTGAGAAGGTTGAAAATAAACTTATGTATCACACTTGTGGTTTTTGCGTAGGTGAGAATTGTTCTTGCTAGATACCCATAGCAGCCACGTAAAACACGCAACAACAATTAGAGGACGTCTAACTTGTGTTTGCATGGTATGTTGTGATGTGATATGGCCAATTACATGATGAGATATATGTGATGTATGAGTTGATCATGTGTTTTATAGAATATCATGACTTGCATGTCGATGAGTACGGCAACCGGCAGGAGCCATAGGGTTGTCTTTAATTATTGTATGACCTGCGTTTCAATCATTAAGAGAAATGTAATACTTTGTTTTATCGCTAAACGGTAGCAAGAGTAGTAGAAGCATGGTGGGCGCGACAACCCTGATGGCGACACATTGATGGAGATCAAGATGATGGAGATCATGGTGTCATGCCGGTGACGATGGAGATAATGTCGGTGCTTTCATGATGGAGATCAAAAGCACAAGTTCATGGCCATATCATGTCACTTATGATTTGCATGTGATGTTAATACTTTTATGCACCTTGTTTTTCTTAGTATGAAGGTAGCATTATAAGGTGATCCCTCACATAAATTTCAAGATAAATTGTGTTCTTCCCGACTATGCACCGTTGCGAAAGTTTGTCGTGTTGAGACACCATGTGATGATCGGGTGTGATAGACTCTACGTCCACATACAACAGCAGCAAGCCAGTGTTGCTCATGCGGAACACTCGGGTCAATCTTGACAAGCCTACCATGTATAGACATGGCCTCGGAAAACAAGAGACCGACAGGTCGAACATGAGTCATATAGTACATATGATCAACATGATGAGGTTCACCATTGAAACCACCTCAACTCACGTGATGATTGGACTTTAGTTGGTGAATTTGGATCATGGCTCACTCGAATGACCGGAGGGATGTCAATTTGAGTGGGAGTTCTTCAGTAATATGATTAATTGAACTCATTATCATGAACATAGTTAGTAGTGTATTTGCAAATTATGTTGTAGATTACTTGCTCACACTATAGCTCCCTTGAAAGATTATATGTTCCTACAGAAATAGAGTTGAAAGATGATGGTAGCAATATTGCGGACTAGGTCTGTGATCTGAGCCTCATTCTTGCACAAAGGCTTATGTCCTTAATGCACCGCTCGGTGCGCCACCCCCTCTAGCGTCGTCTACAGATGTTGTGAACATCTGACAAACACGTTTCCATCACTACTTGATAGTTTAGTGCGTCATGCATTAAGTCTTAGAATTGAGGCTCCGAAATGTTTGGAACGACACAGAACATGTGAGATGTTCTAAGAGCTGAAATTGGGATCTCAGACTCGTGCCCGTGTTGTGAGATATGAGATCTCCAACAAGATTCTTTGCCTGCAAGATGAAGGAGAATAACTCAATCATTGAGCATGTGCTCAGATTGTTTGGGTGCTACAATCGCTTGAATCGAGTGGGAGTTGATCTTCCAGATAAGATAGTGATTGATATAGTTCTCCAAGTCATTATCACTAAGCTACTAGAACTTGGTGATGAACTATAAAATTCCAAGGATAGAAATAATGATCCCTGAGTTGTTCGCGATGTTTGACACTGCGAAGGTAAAAAAGAAGGAGCATCAAGTGTTCATGGTTAGTAAAACCACTAGTTTCGAGAAGGGCAAGGGCAAGGAGGGAAACTTCATGGATGGCAAGTCAGTTGCTGCTCCAGTGAAGCAACCCAAAGTTGAACCTAAACCTGAGACTAACCGCTTCTACTATGAGGTGAGCGGTCACTGAAGTGGAACAACCCTAGATACTTGGTAGATAAGAAGGCTGACATCATCGACAGAAGTATATTTGATATATGTGTTATTGATGTGTACCTTGCTAGTACTCCTAGTAGCACCTGGGTATTGGATACCGGTTCAGTTGCTAAATGTTAGTAACTCAAAATAAAAGCTATGGAATAAACGGAGAACTAGCTAAGGGTGAGGTGACGATGTGTGTTGGAAATGTTTCCAAGGTTGATGTGATCAATATCGCATGCTCTCTCTACCTTCGGGATTAGTGACAAACCAAAATAAATGTTATTTGGTGTTTCGCATTGAGCATGAACGTGATTAGATCGTGTTTATTGCAACACGGTTATTCATTTAAGTTAGAGAATAATGGTTATTATGTTTACATGAATAATACCTTCAATGGTCATGCACCCAGTGAGAATGTTTTGTTGAATCTTGATCGTAGTAATACACGTGTTCATAACATTGATGCCAAAAGATACAAAGTTAGAAATGATAGTACCACATACTTGTGGCATTGCCGCTAAATGTCATATTCGTATAAATCACATGAAGAAACTCCATGCTGATGGATCTTTGGACTCGTTCGATTTCAAATCGGTTGAGACATGCAAACCATGCCTCATGGGCAAGATGACTAAGGACCCCGTTTTCGGTTTAATGGAGCGGGCAAGTGATCTATTTTTTTTACATGTTGATGTATGCAATCCAATGAGTCTTGTAGCGTGTGGTGTATATCGTTATTTTCTTACCTTCACTGATGATTTGAGTAGATATAGTGTATATTTACTTAATGAAACACAAGTCTGAATCGTTTGAAAGGTTCAAGCAAATTCAAAGTGAAGTTTAAGATCATCGTGACAACAAGATAAAAATGTCTGCGATATGATCGTGGAGGTGAATATATGAGTTACGAGTTTGGCATACAACTTTAGACAATGTGAAAGTTGTTTCACAACTCACGCCACCTAGAACACAATAGTGTGATGGTGTGTCCGAACGTCATACTCGTGCTATCTTAGATATGGTGCATACTATGATGTCTCTTATCGTTTTGCCACTATCATTTGGGGGTTATGGATTAGAGACAACTACATTCACTTTAAATAGGGCACCATCTAAATGCATTGGGATGACACCGTGTGAATTAGGGTTTGATAGAAACCTAAGTTGTCATTTCTTAATGTTTGGGGCTGCGATGCTTGTGTGGAAAATGTTTTCACCTAATGAGCTCGAACCCAAAGCGGACAACTGCATCTTCATAGAATACCCTAAGGACAGTTGGGTGAACCTTCTATCTTAGATCCAAGCATAAAATGTTTATTGCTAAAACTGGGTCCTTTCTCGAGAAAGAGTTTCTCTCGAAAGAATTGAGTGGGAGGAAGATAGAACTTGATGAGGTTGTTGAACCTTTGTTCAACCAGAGAGTAGCGCAGCGCAGGAAGATGTTTCTCTGAAGCCTACGTTAGTTGAAGAGGAAGTTAATGATGATGATCATGAAGATTCGGATCAAGTTACTATCGAACCTCGCAGGTCGACAACGATGTGTACTGCTCCTGAGCGGTACGACAATCCTGTCTTGGAGGTCATGTTGTTGGACAAGGATGAACCTACGAGCTGTGGAGAAGCGATGATGGGCCTAGATTCCGACAAATGGTTAGAGGCCATGAAATCCGAGAAAGGGTCCATGTATAAAAACCAAATATAGACTTTGGTAGACTTGTTCATTGGACGACAGGTCGTTGAGTACAAATGGATGTTTAAACTGAAGACAGACGGTCATGGTAAATTTCACCATTTGTAAAGCTCGACTTGTTGCAAAGAAGTTTACGACAAGTTCAAGGAGTTGACTACGATGAGACTTTCTCACTCGTAGCGATGCTAAAGTTTGTTGGAATTATGTTAGCGGTTACTGCATTTTTCAATTATGAAATCTGGCAGATGGATGTCAAAACTTCGTTTCCTTAATGGTTTACTTGAGGAAAGGTTGTATGTGATACAACTAGAAGGTTTTATCAGTCCAAAGGATGCTAAAAGGTGTGCAAGCTTCAGTGATCCTTCTATGGACTGAAAAAAGCATCTCGGAGTTGGAATATACACTTTGATGAGGCGATCAACGTTTTTGAGTCTATACAAAGTTTATGAGAAACTTGTATTTACAATAAAGTGAGTGGGAGCACTATAGAGTTTCTGATAAGTATATGTGGTTGACATATTGTTGATCAGAAATGGTATAGAATTTTTGGAAAGCATGAAGGGTTGTTTGAAAAGAGTTTTTCAAAGGAAGACCTGGATAAAGCTACCTAATTGTTGAGCATCAAGATCTATAGAGATAGATCAAGATACTTGATGAGACTTTCAATGAGTACATATCTTGACAAGTTTTTGAAAGAGTTCAAAATGGATCAGTCGGAGAAAGAGTTCTTGCCTGATTTGTAAGGTGTGAAGTTGAGTAAGACTCAAAGCTTCACCACAGTAGAAGAAAGAGAAAGAACGAATGTTGTCCCCTATGCCTTAGCCATAGGCTCTATATTATGACATGCTGTGTACCGCACCTGGTGTGTGCCTTGCCATGAGTCTGTCAGGAGGTACAAAAGTGATCCAGGAGTGGATCACGGGACAGCGGTCAAAATTATCCTTAGTAACCAGAGGACTAAGGAAAAGTTTCTCGATTATGGAGGTGATAAAGAGTTCGTCGTAAAGAGTTACGTCGATGCAAGCTTTAACACCAATTCGGATGACTCGTAGTAGCAATCTGGATACGTATAGCGGAGCAGCCATTTGGAATAGTACCAAGTGGAGTGTGGTAGAGGTGTTTACAGTTTGACATAGAAATTTGCAAAGTACACACGGATCTGAATGTCGCAGACCCGTTGACCATATGACCTCTCTCACATGCAAAGCATAATCGAACCCTAGAACTCATTGGGTGTTAGATTCATAACAATGTGAATCACATGGTGATGTGAACTAGATTATTGACTGTAGTGCAAGTGGGAGACTGTTGGAAATATTCCCTAGAGGCAATAATAAATTGGTTATTATCATATTTCCTTGTTCATGATAATTGTTTATTATCCATGCTATAATTGTGTTGATGGAAACTCAGATACATGTGTGGATACATAGACGGCACCATGTCCCTAGTATGCCTCTAATAGACTAGCTCGTTGATCAAAGATGGTTGTGGTTTCCTAGTCATGGACGTGAGATGTCATTTCGTAACGGGATCACATCATTAGGAGAATGATGTGATGGACAAGACCCAAACTTTAAACGTAGCATATGATCGTGTCAGTTTATTGCTACTGTTTTCTGCATGTCAACTATATGTTCCTATGACCATGAGATCATGCAACTCACTAACACCGGAGGAGTACCTTACGTGTATCAAACGTCGCAACGTAACTGGTTGACTATAAAGGTGCTCTACAGGTATCTCCGAGGGTGTCTGTAGGGTTGGCACGGATCAAGACTGGGATTTGTTACTCCGTGTGACGGAGAGGTATCTCAAGGCCCACTCTGTAATACAACATCACAATAAGCCTTGCAAGCAATGTGACTAAGTGTTGGTCACGGGATCTTGTATTACGGAATGAGTAAAGATACCTGCCGATAATGAGGTTGAACTAGGTATGGAGATACCGATGATCGAATCTCGGGCAAGTAACATACCGAAGAACAAAGGGAACATCATACAGGATTAACTGAATCCTTGACATAGAGGTTCGACCGATAAAGATCTTCATAGAATATATAGGAACCAATATGGTCATCCAGGTCCCGCTATTGGTTATTGACCATAGAGGTGTCTCGGTCATGTCTACATAGTTATCGAACCTGCAGGGTCTGCACACTTAAGGTTCGGTGACGTTTCGGTAGTATAGAGTTGTGTATGGTGGTGGCCGAAGGTCGTTCGTAGTCCCAAATGAGTTCCCGAATGTCACTAGGAGCTCCGGAATGGTCCGGAGGTAAAGATAGATATATAGGAAGTCCTGTATTGGTCGTCGGAAAAGTTTCGGGCTCATCAGTAGTGTACCGAGAGTGCCGGTAGTGTATCGGGGGACCATCGGGAGGGGTATTTCGACCCAAGAGGCTACATGGGGTGTGGGGGGATGAATACCAGCCCCTAGTGGGATGGTGGAAGACCCACACAAGGCCCATGCGGCTGGGAAGAAAAGCCCAAAGATAAAAAGGTGGAAAAAGGCAAAAAGACCAAATAAGGAGGAGTCCTAGTCCTACTAGGATTGGAGGAGGATTCCTCCTCTCCTCCCACTTCGGCCGAAGCCTAGAGGGCTTGGCCCTTGCGCCAAGCCTCCTCCTCTCTTCCCCTTCTATATACTATAGGTTTTAGGGTTTTCGCACTAGATTTTCAGCCACGTGCTACCCTCGCATCTAGGGCATATTTTATCCTCTAGATCGGTTTTCTGGAGTGCTTAGATGAAGCCCTGCCGGAATAGCTCCACCACCATCGCCGCAGCGCCGTCACGCTGCCGGAGAACTCATATGCCTCTCCGTTCCCTCTTACTGTATCAAGAAGGCGGAGATCGTCATCGAGTTGTACGTGCGCTGAACGCGGAGGCGCCGTCCGTTTGGCGCTAGATCGGGAGGACCGTGATCAACATCGCGAGACGGATCGTGATGATATTGCGGGACGGATCGTGATGAGTTCGCGGGATGGATCATGATTGGATCGTGGGACGGATTGTGATGAGATCGCGGGACGGATCTTGATGAGATCACGGGACGCTCGGCGATTTGGATCGCGAAGACGTTTGACTACACCAACCGCGTTTCTTAACGCTTCCCGCTTCGCGATCTACACGGGTAAGTAGATGCACTCTCCCTCTCGTAGATGCTCATCACCATGGATAGATCTTTTGTGCGCGTTGGAAATTTTTTGTTTCCCATGCAACGTTCCCCAACACTATCCAGCGCCTAGTGCGAGCTCTACTAAGTTACACCCATGTCCTATTGGTCCAGATCCCAGATTTGGCCCAATGTGCTTTTTCTCTGCGCTAAGAATTTACCCATTTATCCACCGAATTACAAAATTTTAGAAAAATCCTTAAACTCATGCATTTAATAACTTTTCAGCCGTGCATCATATGGAGAACTTTATATATGTTAAATGACAGAAATTTCGTGTAGATTCACAATAACCAACTCTCACATGTGTTTAAATGTTTAGCTTGCTGATTTCATGCAATTTGCGTAAATGCCATGCTAAAATGATTTATTTCATAATTAATTAACCGTAGCTCCGAATTTAATGATCCATATATGTAACTTGACCGGAAAAATGTGTAGAATCACATGGTGACATTTTTTTCTGTTTAACAACTCGAAAATTGTGTTAGGACAGATCTGGACCAAATTCATATTATGCTTATGGGGATATTTCGGAAATGCAACATGTTGCTTCCGGCCCCATTTAAAATGCGTAGATAATATAGTTGATCATGCTTCACCTCTTGCCATGTGTAACAACAAACATTGGTGTGTACCTAAACGGGAGTGAACTAAATAATTTGAACGTGGGGTTTCGTCATGTTGGAAATAGGCCCTAGAGGCAACAATAAAGTGATTATTATATTTCCTTGTTCATGATAATTGTCTATTGTTCATGCTATAATTGTATTAACCGGAAACCATAATACATGTGTATATACATAGACCACAACATGTCCCTACAGAGCCTCTAGTTGGCTAGCTCGTTGATCAATAGATGGTCACGGTTTCATGCCCATGGACATTGGATGTCGTTGATAACGGGATCACATCATTAGGAGAATGATGTGATGAACAAGACCCAATCCTAAGCATGGCACAAGATCGTGTAGTTCGTGTGCTAAAGCTTTTCTAATGTAAAATATCATTTCCTTAGACCATGAGATTGTGCAACTCTCGATACCGCAGGAATACTTTGGGTGTGCCAAACGTCACAACGTAACTGGGTGGCTATAAAGGTACACTATGGGTATCCTCGAAAGTATCTATTGGGTTGGCGCGAATTGAGACTGGGATTTGTCACTCCGTGTGACGAAGAGGTATCTCTGGGCCCACTCAGTAAGACATCATCATAATGAGCTCAATGTGAGTAAGGAGTTAGCCACAGGATGATGTGTTACGGAATGAGTAAATAGACTTGCCGGTAACGAGATTGAACAAGGTATAGGGATACTGACAATCGAATCTCGGGCAAGTAACATACCGATGGACAAAGGGAATTGTATACGGGATTAATTGAATCCCCGACATCGTGGTTCATCCGATGAGATCATCGTGGAACATGTGGGAGCCAATATGGGTATCCAGATCACGCTATTGGTTATTGGCCGGAGAGGTGTCTCGGTCATGTCTACATGCTTCCCGAACCCGTAGGGTCTACACACTTAAGGTTCGATAATGCTAGGGTTATATGGGAATAGTGTATGTGGTTACCGAGGGTTGTTTGGAGTTTCGGATGAGATCTTGGACGTCACGAGGAGTTCCGGAATGGTCAGGAGGTAAAGAATGATACATAGGAAGTGAGGATTTGGTCAACAGAAGTGTTTCGGGCATCACCGGTAATGTACCGGGACCACCGGAAGGGTTCCGGGGGTCCACCGGGACGGGCCACCGGCCCCGGAAGGCTACATGGTCCAAGAGTGGGAGGGAACTAACCCCTAGGTGGGCTGGTGCGCCTCCCACCTCAGCCCAAGGCACAACAAAGTGTGGAGGGGGCCAAACCCTAGGCGTAGAGGGGCCCTGGGCCCACGCTAGGGTGCCACCCCTCCTCCCCACCTTGGCCGGCAGCCCTCCTGGCCATCTAGGGTTGCCACCACCCCTAGGGAGGGAACCATAGGGGTGAGCACCCTCCTCCCTCTCCTCTTATATATAGTGGAGGGTTTGGGGGCTGTGGACACGCAACTCTATCTCTCTCTCGACGCAGCCCTACCTCTCCACCTCCTCGACCTCCGTATTGCTTGGCAAAGCCCTGTCGGAGTGCCACGCAGCTCCACCACTACCTCGTCGTCGTGCTTCTATTGGAGTTGTCTTCCCCAACCTCTCCCTCCTCCTTGCTGGATCAATTCGCGAGAGACGTCATCGGGCTGCACGTGTGTTGAACGCGGAGGCATCGTTGTTCGGCGCTTAGATCGGAGTCGACCGCGATCTGATTCACTGTGAGTACGAGTCCGCCAACCGCATTCTTGTAACGCTTCCGCTTTGCGATCTTCAAAGGTATGAAGATTCACTCCCCCCACTTGTTGTTGGTTTCTCCATCGATTGATCTTGGCGATGGGTAGGAAAATTTTGATTTACTACTACGATCCCCAACAATGGCATCATGAGCTAGTTCTATGCGTAGAATCTATGCACGAGTAGAACACAAGTTGTTGTGGGCATCGATTTTGTCAATTTTCTTGTCGTTGCTAGTCTTATCTTGATTCGATGGCATTGTGGGATGAAGTGGCTCGGACCAACCTTACACATATGCTTACGTGAGACCGGTTCCACCAAAGACGCACTACTTGCATAAGGTGGCTGGAGGGTGTCTGTCTCTCCCACATTAGTCGGATCGGATTCGATAAAAATGGTCCTTATGAAGGGTAAATAGAAATCTGCATATCACGTTGTGGTTTTTGCGTAGGTAAGAAACGTTCTTGCTAGAAACCTATAGCAGCCACGTAAAAACTTCCAACAACAATTAGAGGACGTCTAACTTGTTTTTGCAGCATATGCCGTGTGATGTGATATGGTCAAAGGATGTGATGTGATATATGTGATGTATGAGATTGATCATGTTCTTGTAATAGGATTCACGACTTGCATGTCGATGAGTATGACAACCGACAGGAGCCATAGGAGTTGTCTTAATTTATTGTATGAGATGCAACTCCATGTGATTACTTTAATTTATTGCTAAACCGTCAGCTATAGTAGTAGAAGTAATAGTTGGCGAGACGACTTTTGCAGAGACACAATGATGGAGATCATGGTGTCATGCCAGTGACAATGATGATCATGGTGCCTCGAAGATGGAGATCAAAGGAGCAAGACGATATTGGCCATATCATGTCACTATATGATTGCATGTGATGTTTATCATGTTTTACATTTTATTTGCTTAGAACGATGGTAGCATAAATAAGACGATCTCTCACTAAAGTTTCAAGAAATGTGTTCCCCCTAACTGTGCAGCATTGCTAAGGTTCGTTGTTCCAAAGCACCATGTGATGATGGGGTGTGATAGGTTCTAACGTTCACATACAACGGGTGTAAACCAGATTTACACACGCAATACACTTAGGTTGACTTGATGATCCTAGCATGTACAAACATGGCCTCGGAACACGGGAGACTGAAAGGTCGAACATGAGTCGTATAGAAGATACGATCGACATGGAGATGTTCACCATTGATGACTAGTCTGTCTCACGTGATGATCGGACACGGGCTAGTTGAGATGGATCATGTGTCACTTGGATGACTAGAGAGATGTCTATCTAAGTGGGAGTTCATTAAATAATTTGATTAGATGAACTTAATTATCATGAAATTATTCTAAAATTGTCTTTACAATCTATCTTGTAGATCCAATGGCCCATGCTAATGCTGCCCTCAACTTCAACGCGTTCCTAGAGAAAACCAAGCTGAAAGACGATGGAAGCAACTATACGGACTGGGTCCATAACTTGAGGATCATCCTCATAGCTTCCAAGAAATTATATGTCCTTGATGCACCGCTAGGTGACGCACCAGTTTTTCCAGCAACTCAAGACGTTTTGAATGCCTGGCTGTCACCTAGTGATGATTACTCCCTGGTTCAGTGCGGCATGCTTTATAGATTAGAACCGGGGCTCCAACAGCATTTTGAGCAACACAGAGCATATCAGATGTTCCAAGAGCTGAGAATGGTTTTCCAAGCTCATACTTGGGTCAAGAGATATGAAGTCTCCGACAAGTTCTTCAGTCGTAAGATGGAGGAAAATAGTTCTGTCAGCGCGCACATACTCAAAATGTCTGGGTTGCACAACCGCTTGACTCAGCTGGGAGTTAATCTTCCGGATGACTCGGTTATTGACAGAATCCTCCAGTCGCTCCCACCTTGCTACAAGAGCTTTGTGATGAACCACAACATGCAGGGTATCGAGAAGTCCATTCCTGAGTTGTACTCGATGCTGAAATCACAGGAGGTCGAGACCAAATAGGAGCATCAAGTGTCCATGGTCAATAAGACCACTAGTTTCAAGAAAGGCAAGGGTAAGAGAACTTCAAGAAGGACGGCAAAGCAGTTGCCACGCCCGATAAGCAAGTTGTCGGGAAGAAGAACAAGAATGGACCCAAGCTTGAGAATGAGTGCTTTTATTGCAAGGGTACCGGTCACTGCAAGCGGAACTGCCCCAAGTACTTATGGATAAGAAGGCCGGTAACATTAAAGGTATATGTGATATACTTGTTATTGATGTGTACCTTACCAGCGCTCGTAGTAGCTCTTGGGTATTTGATACCGGTGCAGTTGCTCACATTTGTAACTCCAAGCAGGAGCTGCGGAGTAAGCGGAGACTGGCAAAGGACGAGGTGACAATGCACGTCGGGAATGGTTCCAAGGTCGATGTGATCGCCGTCGGCACGCTACCTCTACATCTACCTTAGGGATTAGTTTTAAACCTTAATAATTTTTATTTAGTACTAGCTTTGAGCATGAACATTGTATCTAGATCTCGCTTGATGCGAGATGGGTACTCATTTAAATTTGAGAATAATGTTTGTTCTATTTATATGAGAGAAATGTTTTATGGTCATGCCTCGCTGGTCAATAGTTTATTTTTGATCAATCTCGAACATGATGTTACACATGTTGATAGTGTGAGTACCAAATATGTAAGGTTGATAAGGATAATCCCACTTACATGTGGCACTGCCGCCTTGGTCATATTGGTGTCAAACGCATGAAGAAACTCCATGCTGCTGGACTTTTGGAGTCTCTTGATTTTGAATGATTTGACATGTGTGAACCATGCCTCATGGGAAAGATGACCAAGACTCCGTTCTCCGGAACAATGGAGTGAGCAACTGACTTGTTGGAGATAATACATACCGATGTATGCGGTCCAATGAGCGTTGAGGCTCACGGTGGCTACCGTTATGTTTTCACACTCACTAATGACTTATGCAGATATGGGTATGTCTACTTAATGAAACACACGTCTGAAACCTTTGAAAAGTTCAAGGAATTTTAGAGTGAGGTAGATAATCAATGGACAGGAAAATAAAGTGCCTACGATCTGATCGTGGCGGAGAATATTTGAGTCATGAGTTTGGCACGCACCTAAGGAAATGTGGAATTGTTTCACAACTCATGCCGCCTGGCACACCTCAACGAAATGGTGTGTCTGAATGTCGTAATCGCACTCCATTGGATATGGTGCGATCTATGATGTCTCTTACTGACTTACCGCTATCATTTTGGGGATATGCATTATAGACTGTCACATTCACTTTAAATAGGGCACCGTCCATGTTGTTGAGACGATACCGTATGAATTATGGTTTGGAAAGAAACCTAAGCTGTCGTTTCTGAAAAATTGGGGATGCGATGCTTATGTGAAGAAACTTCAACCTGAGAAGGTCGAACCCAAAGCGGAAAAGTGCGTCTTCATAGGATACCCCAAAGAAACTGTTGGGTATACCTTGTACCTCAGATCCGAAGGCAAATTCTTTGTTTCCAAGAATGGATCCTTTCTAGAGAAAGAGTTTCTCTAGAAATAAGTAAGTGGGAGGAAAATAGAACTTGATGAAGTAATTGTACCTCCACTCGAACCGGAGAGTAGCGCAGCACAGGAAGTTGTTTCTGTGGAGCCTGCACCGGCTGGAGAGGAAGTTTATGATGATGATCACGAAACTTCAGATCAAGTTTCTATTGAACCTGGAAGTCCACAAGGACACGTTCCGCACCAGAGTGGTACTGCAACCCTTTCTTGGAGATCATTTTGTTGGACAACGGTGAACGTTCGAATTATTAAGAAGCGATGGCGGGCCTGGATTCCAACAAATGGCTTGAAGCCATGAAATCCAAGATAGGATCCATGTATGAGAACAAAGTATGGACTTTGGTGGACTTGCCCGATGATCGGCGAGCCATAGAAAATAAATGGATCTTTAAGAAGAAGACTGATGCGGATGGTAATGTGACTATCTATAAGGATCGGCTTGTCACTAAGGGTTATCGAAAAGTTCAACGAGTTGACTATGATGAGACTTTCTCACCCGTAGCGATGTTGAAGTCCATCCGAATCATGTTAGCAATCGCCGCATTTTATGATTATGAGATCTGGCAAATGGACGTCAAAAGGGCATTCCTTAATGGTTTCCTTAAGGAAGAACTGTATACGATGTAGCCGGAAGGTTTTGTCGATCCTAAAGATGCTAACAAAGTATGCAAGCTTCAGCGCTCCATCTATGGCCTGGTGCAATCATCTCGGAGTTGGAACATTCGCTTTAATGAGGTGATTAAAGCGTTTGGATTTATACAGGTTTATGGAGAACCCTGTATTTACAAGAAAGTGAGTGGGAGCTCTGTAGCATTTCTCATATTATATGTGGATGACATATTGTTGATGGGAAATGATATAGAACTTTTGGAAAGCATAAAGGCCAACTTGAATAAGTGTTTTTCAATGAAGGACCTTGGAGAAGTTGCTTACATATTGATCTACAGAGATAGATCGACATGCCTCATAGGTCTTTCACAAAGCACATACCTTGACAAGATATTGAAGAAGTTCAATATGGATCAATCCAAGAAGGGGTTCTTGCCTATGTTACAGGGTGTGAGATTGAGTACGACTCAATGCCCGACCACGGCAGAGGATAGAGAAAACATGAGTGTCATCCCCTATGCTTCAGCCATAGGCTCTATTATGTGTGCCATGCTGTGTACCAGACCTGATGTGAACCTTGCCATAAGTTTGGTAGGGAGGTACGAAAGTGATCCCTGAGCGGAACACTCGACAGTGGTCAAGAATATCCTGAAGTACCTGAAAGGGACCAAGGACATGTTTCTCGTATATGGAGGTGCCGAAGAGCTCGTCATAAAGGGTTACGTCGATGCTAGCTTCGACACAGATCTGGATGACTCCAAGTCACAAACCAGATACGTGTATATTTTGAATGGAGGGGCAGTCAGCTGGTGCAGCAACAAGCAAAGCGCCGTTGCGGCATCTACATGTGAAGCGGAGTACATAGCTGCTTCGGAAGCAGCACATGAAGGAGTCTGGATGAAGGAGTTCATCACCGACCTAGGAGTGATTCCCAATGCGTCAGGCCCAATGACTCTATTCTGTGACAACACTAGAGCTATTGCCCTTGCCAAGGAGCCCAGGTTTCACAAGAAGACAAGACACATCAAGCGCCGCTTCAACTCCATTTTTGGATATGTCCAGGATGGAGATATAGAAATTTGTAAAGTACATACGGATTTGAATGTCGCAGATCCGTTGACTAAACCTCTCTCACGAGCAAAACATGATCAACACCAGAACTCTATGGGTGTTCGATACATCACAATGTAACTAGATTATTGACTCTAGTACAAGTGGGGCACTGTTGGAAATATGCCCTAGAGGCAATAATAAAGTGATTATTATATTTCCTTGTTCATGAGAATTGTCTATTGTTCATGCTATAATTGTATTAACCGGAAACCGTAATACATGTGTGAATACATAGACCACAACATGTCCCTTATGAGCCTCTAGTTTGCCAGCTCGTTGAGCAATATATGGTCACCGTTTCATGACCATGGACATTGAATGTCGTTGATAACAGGATCACATCATTAGGAGAATGATGTGATGGACAAGACCCAATCCCAAGCATAGCACAAGATCGTGTAGTTTGTCTGCAAAAGCTTTTCTAATGTCAAGTATCATTTCCTTAGACCATGAGATTGTGCAACTCCCGGATACCATAGGAATACTTTGGGTATGCCAAACGTCACAATGTAACTGAGTGGCTACAAAGGTACATTATGGGTATCCCCGAAAGTATCTGTTGGGTTGGCACGAATCGAGACTGGGATTTGTCACTCTATGTGACGGAGAGGTATCTCTGGGCCGACTCAGTAAGACATCATCATAATGAGCTCAATCTGACTAAGGACTAAGCCATGGGATGATGTGTTACGGAACGAATAAAGGGACTTGCCGGTAACGAGATTGAACAAGGTATAGGGATACCGATGATTGAATCTCGAGAAAGTATCATACCAATGGACAAAGGGAATTGTATACATGATTAATTGAATCCCCGACATCGTGGTTCAGACGATGAGATCATCGTGGAACATGTGGGATCCAATAAGGGTATCTAGATCCTGCTATTGGTTATTGGTCAGAGAGGTGTCTCGGTCATGTATGCATGCTTCCCGAACCCATAGGGTCTACACACTTAAGGTTCGATGACGCTAGGGTTATATGGGAACAGTGTACGTGGTTACTGAAGGTTGTTCGGAGTCCCGGATGAGATCCCAGATGTCACGAGGAGTTCCGGAATGGTCCAAAGGTAAATAATGATATATAGGAAGTGAGGATTTGGTCACCGGAAGTGTTTCGGGCATCACCGGTAATGTACCGAGACCGCCGGAAGGGTTGTGGGGGTCCACCAGGAGGGGCCACCGGCCCCAGAAGGCTACATGGCCAAGAGTGGGAGGGAACCAGCCCCTAGGTGAGCTCGTGCGCCTCCCACCTCAGCCGAAGGTGCAGCAAAGGATGGAGGGGGCCAAACCCTAGGCGTGGAGGGGCCCTAGGCCCACCCTAGGGCACCGCCCCTCCTCCCCACCTTGGCCGCCGGCCCTCCTGGCCATCTAGGGTTGCTGCCACCCCTAGGCAGGGAACCCTAGGGGTGCGCACCCTCCTCCCTCTCCTCCTATATATAGTGGAGGGTTTTGGTGCTGTGGACACGCAACTCTATCTCTCTCTCGGTACATCCCTACCTCTCCACCTCCTCGTCCTCCGTAGTGCTTGGCGAAGCCTTGTCGGAGTGCTGTGCTACTCCACCACCACCATGCCATCATGCTGCTATTGGAGTTTTCTTCCCCAACCACTCCCTCCTCCTTGCTGGATCAAGGACCGGGAGACGTCACCAGGATGCATGTGTGTTGAACGCAGAGGCACCAACCGCGTTCTTGTAATGCTTCCGCTTTGCGATCTTCAAAGGTATGAAGATGCACTCCCCCCACTTGTTGCTGGTTTCTCCACAGATTGATCTTGGTTATGCGTAGGAAAATTTTGATTTACTACTATGATCCCCAACACGTCAATATGCAACTCATTGCATATTGAGCTTCACTTTAATGTGTAGTAGTTGTTTGTTCTTCTTCCCATGCCATGCCATGCCTTGCATATTTGGTTGTGCATCATGTCATGCATATGTTGTGGGGTACCGTGTGTTGATTGTTGTTTCCGTATTGATTCTTCTTGATAGAGTTACGAAAGCGTTCGGAGAGTGAGTATTCGTTCGACTACGTTGGCACGTCTTCTTCATGGACTCGTTCTTCTTCCAAGCGGGATCTCAGGCGAGATTACCCATTTCCCTGGATACCACTACTATCATTGCTATGCTAGTTGTCCCTCTTTTATCATTATGTCTCGCTACCTACCACTTGTTTGTCAAGCCTCCCAACATTGCCATGAAAATCCTCTAACCCTCCCCCCTCCTAGGAACCTTTGTTTGGTTATGTTACTGCTTGGTCAGCTCTTCTTACAACATTTCTAGCTGCAGGTGCAATTGCTTCCATGTGACAACATGGACATTCTTATGTTATCACAATATTATTGCTATTTAATTTAATGCACATATATACTCGGTAAAGGGTGGAAGGCTTGGCCATTTGCTCGGTGTTTTGTTCCACTCGTGCCGCCCCTAGTTACTTGTGAACCGGTGTCATGTTTCATAATTGAGCGCTCCTAACATGCTCGGGGTTGTTATGGGGACCCCCTTGATTTTCGTTTTAGGATAAAGCTTGTCTGGCAAGGCCCAACATTGGTACTACATTTGCCTAATAACTAATAAAATGCAGAGGGACCCGCCGGTACCCACGGTTAATTTAATCAACCCTCGGGCCAGTTCTCCTCATGAGTGTTGGTCCAAACTAGAGTCGTGTGCGGGGCCAACCCGGGGCAACTCGGGTGATTTCTATCAGGTCACTATACGCTGCACTCATCTGGTCGTGTCCTGAGAACAAGATACACGGCTCCTATCGGGTTCGTCGACACGTCGGGCGACCTTTGTGGATTTGTTTTACCTTTCTCGAATGTCTTGAGGGAGGAACTCTGATTTTCTTCAGGCTATCTCGAGGTGTCGGATTTCGTTTGGAATTGCCTAGGATGATCACGAGATCCGTGGTCAAGGATATTCCCGCGACGTGAGGTTAATATGTGATGGACGAGTTGGAGAACCCCTACAGGGTTAAATCTTTCAGAAAACCGTGCCCGCGGTTTTGTGGCAAACTTGGATATTTTGTTTAACAACCGGACATAGCAAACTTTAACTAAACTCTAATAAAATACACCAACTATGTGTGTAACCGTGGTTGTCTCTTCTCGTGAGTCCTTATCCGAGAGAGAACATGGTGGGGTTATGTTTGATGTAAGTAGGTGTTCAGGATCAGTTAGTGATCATTACTAGGTCACGTCCGTTATGCCTAGACCACCATACTTTACTTTCTGTATTCGTAAGTTATCCACTCAAACAAATGCTTAGTCGCTTGCTGCAGCCTCACCATTTAACCATACCTCACGCATTAAGCTTTAATAGTCTTGATTCCCTTGGGAATGAGATTGCTAAGTCCCTGTGGCTCAAAGATTACTACAATGACAGTTGCAGGTACAGGTAATGCGATGATTGAACATGAGCACGATGCTTGTTTGATTTGGAGTTCTTCTTCTTATTCTTCTTCGATCTAGGATGGGTTCCAGGCGGCATCCTGGGATAACAAGGATGGATGTCATTTTATCGTTTGATTTCGTCCGTAGTCGGACCCTGCTCTTCTGTATGATTTTTTAGTATGTTGTTGTATTGATGTGATCTTTATGTAGCTACTGGAGAGTGTAAGCCAATTCCATATACTCATCTCTTATGTACATGTACTCGTAATGATATCCATTCTTGCTACACGACGAGATGCGCTCCTATCCCTGTCGAGGCCCTCGAGCCAAAATAAGGATAGGGTTGCATCTTGGGTGTGACAAACCCTCACAACACCTTCGCCTTCTTTGCCTTCCAATATCCAAGTCGCTGCTCTCCCAACTATGGCTCCTGTTAGAAAACATTCTGCCGCTGAGAAGGGGAAGGCCCCCGAGGAGAGTCCTGCTCCACTGCCTCCCAAGAGGTGCCGCAACCGTCCCTGGAAGTACGCGACATCACCGGTGGCGACTTCCCGAGGGCACGGTCGTACCCCAGCACGGTCTGGGGTCGTCATCGGTGGCCGTGGCACGGTCCCGACCGGCGAGGGCGCACGTGGCAGTCGAAGTAGTGGCGCCCGCGGTGGGAGGGCAGCCACGCAGCCCTGCAACCACGTCCCCGGCTGCATATGGTCGACATGGCTCGGGAGTTCGTGGTGTGGGCGGAGAGGCCAGAGGCCCCCTGGCTCCAACTCCCGAACTCCTTTGTGGGGGTGCTGCCGGCCAGGGGCCCGACGGCCTATGGCTGCAGGCTGACGGCTGCTGTAGCGCAACATCATGGGTGGAGGTTGATGTCACCCCGAGGGGCTACGTGTATCTAGTTCGCAGGTGGCAAACGTTTGCCCGAGCCTGTGGCCTGGTAGGGAGGTGCACCCTCCACTTCAAGTTTGACGGAGAGGCGACACTCTTTGTCAAGGTCTTCTGCAGCGAGGGTGAACGTCTGGGGTGTTGCCCAGAAGATGCCGGCCGCGGCGATCTTGGAGATGATCTTGCCCTTCGCGATGAGCGCCACTCCTCCGACGATAGCGATAGTGACACCCCCTCCGAGGGGAGCCCGAGCGACAGCAGTGACAAGGACGACAACAACTACACCGCGCTGCCGCGCTCGAACCTTGGGGCGCCAGCCGACGTGGCGCCACTCCTCTTCTCCGGAAGCCTCCATGCCGGCGCACCTTCACGGGCCCATGAACGAGGAGGAGGACTCTAGCTGAGCGCCGATGCATGGGCCCTGGAGCCCCTGAAGCAGCAGCCTCCGTGGGGGGGGGCATTTTCTTCCTTTCCCTGCCCCTCAATTAAATACCAAGAATGGCCCTGCGGGCATGTGATGAACTTGGGTGTAAGCCCCCTTTTGTCCGTGTTTCTGTCATGTGTCCTATTTTTTGCGTTTTCATTACCCGAGGTGGCCTTCCAATTATGATTAGGGTACTTAGCTTGGCATGTCTGTTGTAGGCTCCAGGGAAGTTTTGGTCATGGCGCTTGGTGAACCCAGGCGTCCTATGGTCTTCTCCTTCCGGTAGGTGACGTTAGTTGGGAGCCCTTTTAGCACTCTCCGTCTGCAGGCCCTAGTCCTGCTTATTTCTGCACTGCCTCGGTTGTGTCTAGCCAAGGATACAACCACAGGGCGAGGCCTCAACACCCTCTATGCCAGCCGGATCACCAAGGATGACATCGAGGCTGCTAGTGGCTTTATGACTGGTAAGGATCCTAAGGTGTGCTGCTTAGGAGCCCCCTTGGATGCTCAAGTAGCTCTACGTCGTCAAGTCCCAGTCCCGCACATTTCCCTACCACCGCGGTTTACGAACGGATCACAAAGGACACAAATCACGAGGCGAGGCCCCACCATCCGCGATGCCGGCTGGAGCACCAAGGACAGCATCGAGGCTGCTAATTGTCTATATGACCGGTAAGGCTCCTGAGGCATGCTGCTCAGGAGCCCCCCTTGACGCTCGAGCAGCTCCCAAAGTATTTTTTTTGTTCCAGCCCTGAGAGGGATGGGCCTCCTGAGGCCCCGAGATGGCGCGTCGGGCCGTGAGTGGAGCCCCCGAGTGAGTATGTAGCGCCATGCACCTGCTAACTCATCCGGGAGTACCACTCGAGGATCCGGGCGCCAAGGCCTTGGTGAGGTGCGAGCACCGTGCCCCCAGCCCCTGCTCGCGAGGTGCGAGCTAGAAGGGAGCAAACGAGAGCCCGTTCTGAAGAGAAAAAACTTAAGATGGGTGATGGCGATGAACACATATCCTTTACCCATTTCTTGAAAACATGATTTGAAAAAAAACCTGGTTTTGTTCTAGGAAGGAAGGCAAATTCAAATGCGAGAACAGCAAATAACAGCCTTTCTCTTCCCCCAACAATGCGCATAGGGCATCCACATTGCATTGGCATAGCCATTGATGGGTAGTGTTGACTTCTCCGATAGTGCAGAGCTATGGCTGCCACATTTCGTGGGAGGAACCCCTCCACGTCCTTGAGGGGCTCCGTGTGTATACAGCCCACTCATTATTACATGAGAGTGTCATGGGTTGGTGAAGTAGGGACGGCTCGGGACAGGAGCCTGGGTGCAGGGGTAGCCCCTCACATCCTAGAGCCTGTGCCCGGGCGTTGTCGCGGCAGCAGAGGTGCAGCCTCCCGCACCGCGTGTCGGGCTAGGCGAGGCCCGTCCGTTGCGCGTGAGGTTGGCACCCCGGGTTTTTCCCCAGAACACCTCGCTGGGGTGACCCAGGTCCCTTTGCAGGTGCTCATGGCCCAGCCCCCACGCCAAGTAAACTGGGCCCGAGGACATGGGTGAGTACATGATCGCGCGCTGGTGACCGTGCGACGCCCGACTCGGAGACATGGGTGTGTGTTCCACCATCTGTGTCCAAGCGGGAGTCGCATGCCCTGGGGACGAGGCAGCATGCTCTACCCTCTGTCCCCAGGTTGGGATCATCTGGCCCGGAGACATGGTCGTGTGTTCCACCCTCCATCTCCAAGCTGGGGCCACCGAGCCCGGGAACGATGGCGGGTGTCCCCCCCTCCGTTCTCGGATTAGTGACCCCCAGTCCCAGACCCAGATGTCTGCCCACGGCAGCTCCCTGCCAGCGGGTGTGCCCCGAGAGGGTTTTCGCGCCAGTCACCCCCACGGAACAAGTCGCTCAAGCCGTCCTTGCGAGGATGTGCGCCCCATTCCTCTCGAGAACCGCTCGCGAAGCCATGTACGTACCTTCTACAATTGCGGTAGTCGGCGTTGCCTCCTTCTCGGCCCGGACGCTCATCAACATGGTCATTGTAGAGTTGCATGAGCCCTCGGGCACCGGTGTAGTTAAACCTCCAGTCTTGCTACGTAGTTTCGGTGGAAGCGGCGAGAAGTGTGAGGGGACATACCTAGTGCATGGGTGGCCCCTCCCATCAGTGTCTCATCGCTTCTGTAGCCGGTTCCTGCGACTCCGGTCTCCTGGGCCAGGCTCCTGGTGCGCGATGGTCGCCGCGGACGTCCCGGATGTGCTCATGTGGCCCGAGCGCTTGTTCTGTCAGTTGATCGAGTCCACGGGTGCGTGCCCCGCCGAGGTACGCTAGGGCCTTGCGGGTGACGGTGGCGCACCTAAGGGCATATCTGGCCCAAGCGTCACAGCGAACACGCACCGCGTGGTGGCGCCGTAGCTCGTGTGCCACGAGGAGTGCGACATGTCTGTGTGTTGGGTCGTTGTCAGTGTCAAAACCGGCGGATCTAGAGTAGGGTGTCCCGAACTATGAGACTAGAATCGATGGTAATAGGAGACGAAGGGAACACGAGTTTACCCATGTTCGGGCCCTCCTATGGAGGTAATACCCTATGTCCTGCTTGGTTGTATTGATGATGTGAGGGGTTATAGAGTTGATCTACCTCGAGATCGTATAGCTAACCCTAGATGAGTTGTGCCCTCTATACCCGCGACACCTCCGCCATATATAGACGCCGAGGGTCTCCTAGGTTTACACATGGTTGGTTACATGCCGAAGAGATAAACATGCCTAACTACAGCTAATAACTTGGAGAATACACATGGCTCGTCCAAGCTTCCATCCGGCGTAGGTGGTCTTCGATCATCCGATGTCTGCTTTGCGGCCCATATAGTCCGGCCCATAACAATAGGTCGACCATCCAAGGACCCTCAGTCGTGGAAGGCCTGGAAGGGCTGTGGCGCCCCCTGGCGCGGAGTGGAATCGGGGCGGCGAGGGCTTGCCATGCGGCTGGTGAAGGCGGCAGCCCTCAGCGCCCATGAAGGGCCTGGCCGGTGATGGGACCCTTCAATGAAGAGGTTGTACGACACGGCACTATGAGACCCATCGGTGCCGCCCATGCCACAAGGGCAGCTTGCCGCTCGGCTCGGGCCCGTCGTCCTTTTGCCATGAGCACGGCGAGCGGAGGCGGGGTGAGACTCGGGGTAGGCTTCGACTTGCCCCCTACCCGGTGCGCCAAATGTCGGATTTCGGGCTCTGCAAAACCCTTAAGGTTCGAACATAGGGGCGTGTGCAAAGATTTGCTATGGCCTCACCCAACCTAGTGCACTACTCGATGGATATGATGGCAATCTGACACGATGACGAGGAAGAAGATGAACATGGCAGTTTACCCAGGTTTGAGGCATTGTGAAGCGTAATACCCTAATCCTGCTTTGGTGGATTGCCTCTCGTGGAGGTTTGGGTGGATGAACTAGTACAAAGGGCTTGAGCCTCGCGAGGGCTCTCAAGATGTGTTCTTGGCCTGCCCTCTGATGGTGGTGCGTTGTGTGGCTAAGTGTTGCATTGGTTCCCTTCTAAAGTGTGTCCCAGCCTCTATATATAGCGGTAGCTCGGATCCTCTTCCCTTATCACAATGGCGGGAAGGAATCCTACAAAGACCAATTTTGAAGGGGGATAGGAGTACATCCGTGCCCTGTCCAAAGGTGGTCTTCGCCTGCAAAGTAGTTGTTGGTGATGCGGTGGTGGGCTCGGAGATGACATCTGTCTTGCGGGGCTCGTGATCGTGGTCTTGTTGCACCGGAAAGGAAACCTTTGGGTGGCGCTTTGTGAACCCATATACGTGCTTGCTCCCTTTACACCAAAGGGGAAACGGTGCCGCCTGGCGCGCTAGCGCCTGCTTGTCCGTCCTTGCGTTACCTTTGACTCATGAGGCCGGGCTCTACATAGAGATATCTGCCGCTCAGGAGGGGGCCTAGGGAGGCCCATCCTTGCTGGTCTTGATGTTGTCCTTCCTCACGAGCCTAGGGTCCTCACGAGGGCCTTTTCTTGAACAACGTCGCCCTCCTGGGCCATATCCTAGGCCATAGGCAGGCAGGGTTGGGTACCCCCATTCCCAGAACGCCGACAGTCCAGGACTCCCTCACCCCCTCAGGTGGGTCCTCCCGGCAAGGCCGTGAAGAGTCATCACCGCCAGGCACGGCATGACACGTCCCTAAATCTCTCAAAGGGCGTCGGGCGCAGAGCAATAGAAGAATAAGACGAGTGAGGGAATCGGGGAATGTGTGGTGTTGCGCCAACAGTAGCACATAACCCCGTGCAAGAGACGAGGGCGTGGCGTGCGAAACAAGTGACAAATGGTTCAAAAGAAGAGGGAGGAAGACAAAGGTAAAACTCAAAAGTTAACGCCCCCAGAGGCCAAGTGTGTTTTGGTGTAACAGGTACTAGAGGAGAAAACAGGGGAAGCCTAGGTGGAGGAGTCGTTGTCATCACCCAGACCCTTGCCCACTTTGGCATCGGAGTCGTCACCCTCGTCGGAGGAAGGCACGGGAGCAAACCGCTCCACCAGGGACTCCATGTTCGTGCGCACCTCTTCCCTGAGGTGCCTCTTGAGTTCCTTGGGCACCGGCTCCATGATTAGGGGGATATCAAGCTCCGGGGCGTGGCAGCGTAGGTTGGAGAAAACCCACGCCAGCGCCATGTCTGGGAGGTCACGCGCATTGGACACGTTATCCTCGTCCACCCAAGAGACACCGGTCTCCAGCGCCTCCACCACCTTGTCCAAGAAGTTGAGGTAGCCTCCGTCGCCATGTGCGCACGGCAGTGCGAGGGCTTCCCCGATGAACCAACCCACCGCACTAATCATGCGGCAGGCAATATCTAGGTACTGCTTGGCATGTTGCGCCTTCAACATCCTCGTGTGCACTGCCTCATCCTGGAGGATAGCACGACGTCAGATGCCCCCTTGACCTAGGCCTGGAGAGATGCCATCTCCGCCTTGGCCTCCTCCTCGCCCCTGAGCACGACATGGAGGGCAGCCTCTATGCTTGCCAGCTGGGCCCTCAGTGTGTCCAGCTCCTTCTGAAGCTCGCCAAGCTTGACTCTTTTGGGCACAGGCGCCCTGGGAGGAGGAAATTGTCAAGTCCGATGTATCAGGAGTCATTGCAAGAAAGGGGTGGATGATGGAACACTCACTCATCGATGACGGCCCAGCGGCAGCGAGCCTGGGTTGACCTAGAAGACTCCCCGCAGCCGCCTCCGAAGGTAGGTAGCGGAGACGAAGACACCATGCGCTTCCCCACACCTGCAACACTCCCTCGAGACGCCATGAAGAGTAAGGAAAGAGAGGAGGATGAGAAGGAAATCTTTGGAAGGATGGAGAGCGAGAAGGCGCCTCCAGATTGCAAGACTCCCCGGCTGGGCGGATTTATAGGCACAACCGCTGCCCATGGGGAATCATGGGGAGTGGTGGCACCATGCGCTCCTCGGGCTCCGCATGCAGGACTCAGTCTGTGTGCAACCCTGCTTCACATTACTTCATCTACCCTTGTCGGGTCACATCCGCGTGGCCCGAGGGGTTAAAATAAAAGGAGAAAACAACATTCAAGGAAGGGCAATGATGCCCGACGCGGCGTGTAGGCTCCGCGTCAGCCTGTCTTAGGGCGTTTCACTACGTCTTCGGGGAGTGGAGGCGCCAGCGTCTCAGAGAGCACCGCGTGTCAATCCTGGCCCACAGGTGGTTGTGGCACGCGACACTTCGGGCCGTCTTCTGTAGCTTCGCCTAGAAGCCAACTCAAGCGCACCACGGGCTGAGGGGCTGCTGTCGGTGTTCTAGGAACGGGGGTACCCAAACCTGCCAGCCTGCAGCCCAGGTCATGGCCCACTTTGACGGACAGGTATGGCCCGACACGGCCTCACTCAAGACAAGGCCCTCGCGAGAGACCTTCCCTCATGATGAGGACAACACCAAGAACCCCCCGGGGGGGAAGAGGCCTCCCTAGGGGCGGAGATCTCTATTCACCACCCAACGTCGTGAGGTCAAGGATGACGCAAGACGGGCCAGACAGGCATCAGCACGCGTAGAGAAGACAGTTTCCTCTTCGGTGCAAAGGAGGCAAGGACGTATGCACGTTCCCAAAGCACCCCCCAAAGGTTTCCATTCCGGCGCAACAAGACCAAGACTACGAGCTTAGCAGGGCGGATGTCATCCTCGAGCCCACCATTGTATCACCATTGGATACTTTGCAGGCGAATACCACATTTTGTTAGGATAAGGATGTACCCCTTGCCCCCTTCGAATTTGGCCGTTGTGGGATCCCTTTCGCCATTACGATAAGGGAAGGACCCAGGCCACTATAAATAGAGGATGGGCTGCTCTGTAGAGGGGGACAGATCGAGCTCCACTCAAGCATCCTCGTGATGTTGCACACCATTGTACTAGTTCATCCACAAAGCTCCTCGTGAGGCAATCCAACAAAAGGCAAGAGTAGGGTTTGACGCTTTGCAGCAGCCCGAACCTGGGTAAATCTTCGTGATTAAGTAAGCTCGACGGGCTAGGTTGTCATGCGGTAAGCTTGAGGTCGGAGCTGGTGGGGATCTTCACACACGCCCCTGAGTTTGAACCTCTTTGGGTTTTGTGGAGCCTGAAATCTGACAAGGTCTTGCCTTAATGTTCTTTAGTAATTGTGGATGCTTGCTAGAGTTCCAATCACAAGTGCATATGATCAAAGTAGAGAAAGTATGTTACCTCATGCCTCTCCCTCATTGCATATACCAAGAATCTATGGTATCATATTCAATTGGCCAGGGACAATCTTTCTCTTGTGTTACAAAAAGCTTGTTACTTCGTTACTAAGTTTATTTTCTTGCAAAGTACTCGTAGTTTTATTCCTACAAAGTAGTTTCATTCTTCTTCAAGGTAAAGCAAACGTTAAGTGTGTGTAGAGTTCTATCGGTGTCGATAGAACTTGAGGGAATATTTGTTCTACCTTTAGCTCCTCGTTAGGATTCGACACTCTTACTTATCAAACAAGGCTATAGACGACCCCCTACACTTGTGGGTTATCAAGACATTTTTCCACTGCCGTTGCGGGGGAGCAATAGCCTGGGGTGAATATTCTCGTGTGTGGTTGTTTGATTTATCACTAAGTATTTTTATTTTCTGTTTTTAGTTGTTTTGTATCTTTAGTTATGGATATGGAACACGACCATAAAAATTAATGGTACTTGCTACTCATGGATACGGGGAACCTCCTAAAACTCTTGATGCTAGTTATGTGAAACACGTTAATTACTCCTTTGATAATCCCGAGAAATCCTCAAGGAACTTTATAATGGGATACACATTGGATCAACGTTAGTACTTTAGGGATTATTGCTTATCTCAAAAAGGCAAACACTTATGGGATCAAACTAGAATACTAGAATGGTTTGCTTGGGATGCATTCTTGAAATGTGATTATACATGTTGCTCCATGATAGAGGTGGAATTTTTGTCTGGTCATGTTCATCATGTTGAGTTGATTCACATTCACTACTTTGATAATTTGATATGTGGGTGGACAGGTTCTAAGATATTGTTGTTACTTGAACTAACAACCTACTTATGATTACCCCTCTCACAAGCATCCTCAACTACAAAAGAATAATTAAAATAAATCTAACCATAGCATGAACCATGTGGATCCAAATGAGCCCCTTATGAAGCAACGCATAAACTGGGGTTTAAGCTTCTATTACTCTCGTAACCCCTCATCTACTTGTTACTCCACAATGACTTCCCTTAGGCCCATAGCATGGTGAAGTGTCATATAGTCGACGTTCACATGACACCACTAAGAGAAGTAACAACACACATATCATCAAAATATCGAACACATACTAACTCCACAAGATTACTTATAACAAGACTTCTTCCATGTCATCAGGAACAATAGTAACTAATCACACATCATCAACATATTCAAGATCAGAGGTATAATAATGATGATTAAGGATCTAAACATAACATCTTCCACCAATTAACCCAACAAACATCAACTACGGGATGTAATCAACACAACTATTAACCCATAGGTACCAATCTGAGGTTTCGGGACAAAGATTGAATACAAGAGATCAACTAGGGTTGGATATGAGATGGTGCTAGTGAAGATGTTGATAAACATTGGTACTTCCACGGAGGAAGCGTTGGTGATGACGATGTCTTCAATCTCCCCCTCTAGAGAGGGAATTCCCCATCAGAATATAACTACTAGAGAGAAAAAGGGCCTTTGCCCAGGTTTCCACCTCGATACGATGCTTCGTCATGAAAGGTTACTTATGATCTTTCTAGGGTAAAACACACCATATAGGAGAAGAGGGGCGTCGGAGGGCCAGCAGGGGGCCCACAAGCTATCAGGGTGCACCCCATGGGGGGTGTCCTATTGGCTTGTGCCCTGCTGGTGTCCCCCTCTGGTACATTTGGTTCCAGAAATTGTCAAATATGCCAAAAATATTCTTCGTGAAGTTTCACGTCCTTTGGAGTCTCGCGATTTTTCTGCCTTTTTCTCGGTTTTCCGGACCAGAATTCCAGTTTCTAGATATTTCCCTCCTTGTGATGTACCTTGCATATTCATAGAGAAAAGGCATAAGAATTGTATAATAATGTGGAAAAATGGACAAGAATGAAGTAACTAGTAACAAGAATCCATGATGCAAAATGGACGTATCAACTCCCCCAAGCTTAAACCTCGCTTGTCCCCAAGTGAAACTCGAACTCTAAAACAATGACTACATAATTTGAGAGAGAGGTGTCGATAAAAATAGAATACGGACATGAGAGCATCATCAATATCACCATAGCAGCAAGCTTTTCATCATATAACTTCTCATAAACAAATAATAATCTATTAACAATTGAAGAAATGTGAAGCATATTCTTTATTGAGAACCAACAAGCAATGCAATTAGTCCTTGAGATAATCATCGCTATTGTAATCGAGAGAAGATTCTATATAAGAGCTTTCCATTTCTAGCAAGTTCACATATTCAACTATAATTTACCTTGTATGATTGTTACACACATTGCTTATTTTTGGAACAAGTGATTCAGTGAGACACATAGGAAGATGGGGGCTTTATTGTTATTTCCACCCAACTTATTTACATCAAGGATAATGTCAACAATAATGGAGCATGATTATCTACATTCAAATAGATATATTTGTTTGGATCTTTTCTTAACACATAATGCTTGCCACTAATGAGTTGAAGAATAGGAACAAGGGGAAATATTATTGACGCTTGTAGGAAAATAAAATTTGTAAGAATGTAAAAGATAGGCACTTCGCAGAGGGAAGCAATGATTTTCATGATACTTTATTTGTTTCATATGTTCAATCCCTTAATGCAAAAGAACATCGCTTTATATTGCCCCATGTGATAGTGAATTATTATGCACTCTGTTGATTTTTTATTTCTTCACCGTCACAAGATCATACAAAGCTTACTTTCCCTTACAATAAAATAACTTACATGAGGCTGACTCCTTCCTGCATCTACTACTATTACTCCACGTCAAGAGTGTTTCTATGCTTGCCTCTCTAAGTATTAAGTTCATGACAGAGAAAGTAATGCTTGCAAAATGATGACATGATGTAGACAAAGAAAACTCAATCAATATGTATTAACAACATCATTTTATCCTTACTAGCAACAATAAAAATACATGTGTTGTCCCTTTCTGTCACTCGGATATAGAGCACTGCCAGATTGAACCCACTACAACGCACACCTCCCACCGAAGAAATATCAATCTAGTTCGCCAAACTATTTAAATAGATCAGAGAGATTTACGAAGCTATAATAATGATGCAAATAAGAATCATAATAGATTTTGGAGAGGACTCAAATCTTTTATCATGAATAATCTGAACATAAACCAATAATTCATCAGATCAAAACAAACGCACTACACAAGAAGATTACATCGAATAGATCACCATGAAGATGCGGTGAACTTTGCATTGAAGATCAAGAGAGAGAGATAGCCATCTAGGTACTAACTATGGCCCCGTAGGTCTCTGGACGACTACTCACACATCCCCATTGGAGCAGCAAGGTTGAAGTACAGGCCTTCCGTGATTGATCCCCCCTCCGACAAGGCACCAGAACAGGGCTCCAGATGGGCACACGGCGGAACATAGACTTCCAGCAGTGGAAAAATAGTTTAAGGAGGCTCTCTACTGTTTCTAGTATTTATTAGAATTTTTAGGCTAGAGAGGGGCGTCAGGAGGCACCCGAGGGGGGCCAGCACACATCAGGGCAAGACCACACCCCTAGGCGCGCACTATTATGTGTTGCCACCCTCGTGCGGCCTCTAGTCTTCTCCTGAAGCTTCCGGGTCTTTTTTGATCCAGAAAAAGTATCAAAAAGTTCCATGGCAATTGGGCTTCATTTGGTACTGTAAACTTGAAAAGCTAAAAACATGCAAAAATAAGCTACTGGCACTTGGCACTGGGTTAATAGGTTAGTGCTCAAATATAATATTAATTGACATATAGTTGCCCAAAAAGCATGCTAGAACGATAATATTATAAGATGGATCAATCAAACATTATAGATATGTCCGAGACGTATCAGTCCCCCCTCTGATAGGGCACCAGAACAAGGGTCCACATGGGCACACGGCAAAATATAGCCTTACGACAGCGAAAAAAATGTTTCGAGGGGCTCCCTATGGTTTTGCCAATATATTCGAATTTATAGGGTAGAGAGGGGCATCGGGAGACGCCAGGGGGTGCAAGCACACAACAAGGCACGACCACCCCCTGGGAGCGCCCTGATGTGTGTTGCCTCCCTTCTGTGGCCTCCACTCTCATCCCGAAGCTTCCAGGTCTTCATTTGGTCTAGAAAATATCATAAAATGTTTCATGCCAATTGGAATTCGTTTGGTACTATAAACTTGAAAAGCCAAAAACATGTATAAAACATCAACTCGCATGAGGCACTAGGTTAATTGGTTAGTGCTCAAAAATAATATGAATCAACAAATCGCTACGTGGAGAATCATCATGATGACTGGTCAATGTCCACCTGTGTCGAAAATCACTAGACACATGATACGTCCATTTTGCATCATGTTTTACTACTGTATTTATAATGTTTTATGCGTAATAATGCTTTGGGGAGTAAATCTAATGCCTTTGCTCTCACATTTTGCAAGGTTTACATCCAGAGGGAGAATGTCGGCAACTAGAATTCACCACCTAATAAAAGCATGTCAGAAATACCAATTCTACACATCCCAAATGAAGCTGAAAATTTATGGAGTTTTTGTATAAAATAAATAATAATTACTAGAGCTGAAAACTACCGGAGGGGGCCACTAGGTAGCCACTCTCCACCAAGGCGCGCCAGGCCCCGTAACCGCACCCTGGTGGAGGGTGCTCACCCAGTCCCACCTCCGGAGCCCATCTTCTAGTATAAATTCCCCAAAAACCTTAAAACAATTAAGGAGAGGACTTTTGGGACGAAGCGGCGCCACCTCGAGGTGGAACTAGGGCAGGAGCACTTTTGCCCTCAGGCAGAACGATTCCGCCCAGGGAACTTCCCTCTCGTAGGGGAGATCGAATACATCGTCATCACCAACAACCCTCTCATCTTAGGGATACCATTCTTCATCAACATCTTCAAAAACACCACCTCCTCTTAAACCCTAGTTCATCTCTTGTGTTCAACCTTTGTACCGGAACCTCAGATTGGTACATGTGAGTGACTTGTACTATTGATTACCTTGGGTAGTTGATTACTATATGGTTTATTTGGTGGAAGATTATATGTTCAGATCCATTATGCTATTCAATACACCTCTGATCTTGAGCATGCATATTATTTGTGAGTAGTTAGCTTTGTTCTTGAGGTACGGGAGAAGTCATGTTGCAAGAAATCATGTGAATTTGATATGTATTCGATATTTTTATGACATGTATGTTGTGATTCCCTTAGTGGTGTCATGTGAATGTCGACTACATGATACTTCACCATCCTTGGGCCTAAGGGAATGCATTGTGGTGTAGTTATTAGATGATGGGTTGCTAGAGTGGAACTAGCTTAATCCCTAGTTTATGTGCTACTTCGTAAGGGGCTGATTTGGGTCCACATATTTAATGCTATGGTTAGATTTTGTCTTAATATTTTCTCGTAGTTGCGGATGCTTGCGAGGGGGTTAATCATAAGTAGGTTGTTATTTAAAGTAAGAACAGATCATTAGCACCGGTCCACCCACATATCAAATTATCAAAGTAGCGAACTCGAATCAAACCAACATGATGAAAGTGACTAGATGAAATTCCCATGTACCCTGAAGAACACTTTGCTCATCATAAGAGATAGTTTTGGCCTGTCCTTTGCCAAAAAATATTGGTCTACCTTTCTGCACCTTACCTGTTGTTAACATTACTCTCTCGTTACAACTTACCTTGCTATCAAAACACTTGCTACTTACAATTTCAGTGCTTGCAGAAATTACCTTGCTGAAAACTGCTTATCATTTCCTTCCGCTCCTTATTGGGTTCGACACTCTTACTTATCGGAAGGACTACGATTGATCCCCTACACTTGTGGGTCATCAAGACTCTTTTCTGGTGTCGTTGCCAGGGAGTGAAGCACTCTTGGTAAGTTGAAATTGATAAGGAAAAACTTATACTACGTGCTGAAATTTACTATCACTTGTTACTATGGAAAGTAATCCTTTGAGGTTTTTTTTCAGGGTATGTTCACCTCGACCGGAAACACAATTTGTTTCCCCTAAACCTACAACACCTACTGAAAATATTAGTTATGAAATTCCTTCGGGTATGTTAGAACAACTGCTAGCTAGTCCTTATCCAAGAGATGGAACTAAACATCCTGATATGCATCTGATACACGTGGAACAAATTTTTGGACTTTTTAAGCTTGCAGGTTTATCCGGAGAAGAAGTTAAGAAGAAGGTTTTCCCTTTATCCTTTAAGGAAAAATCATTGACATGGTATAGTCTATGTGATGATATTGGATCATTCAACTAGAATCGTTTGAAACTGGAATTCCACCCAAAGTTTTATCCTATGCATCTAGTTCATCGTGATCGGAATTATAGATATAATTTTTGGCCTCGTGAAGGAGGCAGTATCGCTCTAGCTTGAGGGAGGCTTAAGTCAATGTTATATTCATGCCCCAATCATGATATTCCAAGAGAAGTTATTATTAAGATTTTTTATGCTCGGCTTTCTCCTCATGATCAAACCATGCTCAATACTTCTTGTACTAGTTCTTTTATGAAGAAGACTATTGAATTCAAGTGGGATATCTTGGAAAGAATTAGATGCAACTCTGAAGATTAGGAAATTGACGAAGGTAATGAGTCAGGTATTTAGCTTCAATTTGATTGTGTTAAATCATTTATGAATACCGATGCTTTTCACAAGTTTAGCACTAAATATGGACTTGACTCTGAGATAGTCGCCTCTTCCTGTGAATCATTTGCTGCTCATGTTGATCTCCCTAAAAAGAAGTTGTTTAAATATATTTTTGACCAACTACTGTAGGGGAAAAACACCCCACAGCCTTTTCTTTTATTGTAGATTAAAGGTTACAAGTCAGAAGCTAGTCTAAGTGGATTAAATGTTACCCCCCTATGAAAAAGTAAATTAAATAATCGGTCATTACTAAAGAAGAAACTATCATTTACAATGTTGATCCAGTTGTGCCTACTTCTTATATTGAGAAACCACATTTCCCTGTTAGGATAAAGGAACATGCTAAGGTCTCAACTGTGGTTGGCAAAATTAATATTAGAGCACCTAACCCCCTCTGAACAAATTAAGGTAGAACCTAGTATTGCTATGGTTAAAGATCTCTTGGTAGAAAGTATTGATGGGCATATCATTTACTTTCATGATGAGCTACTAGAATTGCTAAACCCGATAAAAAAGACAAACATAGACCCATACTTGGCTTGCCTGTTGTCTCAGTCAAAATAGGATATCACTATTATCTTGGATTATGTGATTTGGGTGCTAGTGTGAGTGCTATTCCTTTTACCTTATATCAAGAAATTATGAATGACATAGCACCTGCTAAAATCGAAGATATTGATGTTACTATTAAACTTGCTAATAGAGACATGATATGTCTCCAGCATATCTATAATTTTTGATTGTTCCATGCTATTATATTAACTGTTTTGGATGTTTTATATGCATTAATATGATATTTTATATTATTTTTGGGACTAACATATTAATCAAGAGCCTAGTGCCAGTTTCTCTTTTTTCCTTGTTTTTGAGTATTGCACATAAGGAATATTAAACGGAGTCCAAATGAAATACAAAATTTGTGATGATTTTTCTTGGACCAGAAGACATCTACTAGACTTGGAGGGGAAGGCAAGAGACCTGCCAGGAGGACACAAGCCAGGGGCGCGGCCACCACCCTTGGTCGCGCCTGGCAGGCTTGTGGCCCCCAGCAGGTCTCCTAACCCTATTCTTCGACCTATAAATTCCCAAATATTCCCCCAATACCAAAGTTAGCCACGAAAATACTTTTTTGCCGCCGGAAGCCTCCGTTCCCGAGAAATCCAATCTTGGAGCCTTTTCCGGTAATCTGCCTTAGGGGGATTCAATCACGGAGGACATCTACATCAACTCCATCGCCCCTCCGATGATGCATGCGTAGTTCACCACACACCTTCTTGTCCATAGCTAGTAGCTAGATGTTTCTTCTCTCTCTTTGGTCTTCAATACCATGTTCTTCATGATCTTCATGGAGATCTATCTGATGTAATACACTTTTGCGGTGTGTTTGTCGAGATCCGATGAATCATGGGTTTATGTTCAGATTATCCATGAATATTATTTGAGTATTTTTGAATTCTTATATGCATGATTTCATATCTTTGCAAGTATATTTGAGTTATTGGTTTGGTTTGGACAACTAGATTGGTAATTCTTGCAATGGGAGAAGTGCTTAGTTTTGGGTTCAATCTTGCGGTGTCCTCATCTACTGGCATAGTAGGGGTAGCGAGGCACGTATTTGTATTGGTTCTATCAAGAGTAAATAAGATAGACTTTTCATCATATTGCTTGAGTTTATCCCTCTACATCATGTCATCTTACGTAATGCGTTACTTTGTTCTTCATGAATTTAATACTCTAGATGCAGGAACGAGTCGGTCGATGTGTGGACTAATAGTGGTAGATGTAGAATCCTTTCGATCTATTTGACAAGGACGTGATGCCTATATGCATATTCATCACCTTGGATATCATCATAATTATTTACTTTTCTATCAATTGCTCGACAGTAATTTGTTCACCCATCGTATTGTTTTCCTTCGGGAGAGAAGCCTCTACTGAAACCTATGGCCCCTGGGTCTACTTTCCATATTTTATTTTCATATCTATAAACCAAAAATACTTTGCAAGAATCTTTTAAACTTTTTTTACATTTCGTTTTAGTAATCTTCTATATCTATCTCTATCAGATCTCATCATTGCAAATAACCATGAAGGGATTCACAACCCCTTTATAGCATTGGGTGCAAGTGTTTGATTGTTTGTGTAGGTGCGAAGATTGGGGACTTGCTTGTATCTCCTACTGGATTGATACCTTGTTTCTCAACAACTAAGGGAAATACTTATCTACTTTGTTGCATCACCCTTTCCTCTTCAAGGGAAATGCAACGCAAGCTCATTAAGTAGCAAGAAGGATTTCTGGCACCATTGCCGGGGAGATCTAAATCTATCCTACCAAGTACCCATCACAAACTTATCTCTTGCATTTACATTATTTGCCATTTGCCTCTCGTTTTCCTCTCCCCCACTTCTAAAATGATTTTCAGAAAATACCAAAAAGATTTGCCTTTTTATTCGCCCTCTTTCTCCTTCGCCTTTTTCTCGTCGGATCTCTTTTTGTCTGCTTGTGTTGTCATGTGCCTTCTATTTGCTTGCATCTTCGCTTGCTAAAAATCTATTAATATGGATCCTCATCCACTTGCTAATCTTTTCAAAAGTCCAAATTATGATCAAACAATTGCTAGTGAGTTGAGTGCACTTGATTATCTCTATGAAGTTTTGTTTCAAAATCATGAATCTATTTTTTTATGAAGTGTTGAAAGAAGAAAATTATAAGGTGATTCATGAAAGATCCTTGACTGAAAAGCATTATTTCAATGTTGCTAGTATGAATTCTCTAAATATCCATGATTCTAATGATTTGCAAAGCCATAATCTTGGGGATGCTATGTTTCATGAAGATAATATTTTTTGTTCCCTAAGTTTTGATGGGCAAATTCATTATGATGATTGCATGCTAATGCATCATGAAAAGAATGATTTATGTGATAGTTATATTGTTTAATTCCTTCATTATGCTACTGAAATTTATTATGAGAGAGGAACATATGCTTGTAGGAATTGCAATAATATCAAGTTTCCTCTCTATGTGTTCAAAGTTTTGAAGTTATGCTTGTTTTGCCTTCCTATGCTAGTTGGTTTTTGTTACCATAAATTGTTTGATCAGAAAATCCCTGTGCATAGGAAGTGGGTTAGACATAAATGTGCTTGTTATGAGAGTCATGATGCTTTCTTTCAGATTTCAATTACTACTTTTTATGTGAGCATCAGTGAAATCATTATGCCTAACTAGGGGCGTTAAGCAATAGCGCTTGTTGGGAGGCAACCCAATTTTATTTTTATTTTTTTGCTTATGTTTTTGTGTGTTTTGCACAATATTACCTCTGTTGTAATTTTTTTGGTGTTTTAATTAGTGTTTGAGCCAAGTAAGACCTTTGGGATGCTCTATGGTGATTGTTGATTAGATCTTGCTGAAAAACAGAAAGTTTTGCGCCCAGTCCAGGAATTTTATAAATTTATATGAGCGTATGATGAGTCTGAAATTTATACACAGGTTTTATATAAAAATTTCCCAGGTTTACCTAATGTTTCATAATTTTTGGAGTTGCAGAAGTATTCAAAGTTTCCAGATTTCTATAGACTGTTCTGTTTTTGACAGATTCTGTTTTCTTTGTGTTGTTTACCTATTTTGATGTACCTATGGGTCCTATCGAGTGGTATGAACCATGGAGAAGTTATAATAAAGCAGATATTACACCAATATAAATAAATAATTACTTCAAAACAGTATTTAAAGTGGTGGTTTATTTTTCTTATACTAACGGATCTCACGACTTTTTTGTTGAGTTTTGTGTTGTGAAGTTTTCAAGTTTTGGGTAAAGATTTGATGGACTATGGAATAAGGAGTGACAAGAGCCTAAGCTTGGGGATGCCCAAGGAACCTCAAGCCATATTAAAAGCCTAAGCTTGGGGATGCCCCGAAAGGCATCCCCTCTTTCGTCTTCAATCCATCTCTAAATTTACTTGAGGCTATATTTTTATTCACCACCTGATATGCGTTTTGCGTGGAGCGTCTTGTATGATATGAGTCTTTCCTTTTTAGTTTGCCACAATCATCCTGGCTGCACACATATTTTTAGAGATACATGCATGAATCATGAATTTATTAGAATACTCTTTATAATTCACTTATATCTTTTGAGCTAGGCAATGTTGCTGTAGTGCTTCACTTATATCCTTTTAGAGCACGGTGGTGTTTTGTTTTATGGAAATAACCGAACTCTCGTACCCCACATATATTATTTTGAGAGTATTTAAACAGCATGGTAATTGGTTTATGTTATGAATTTAGTCCTAATATAATAGGCATCCAAGAGGGATATAATAAAAACTTTTATATAAAGTGCATTGAGTATTATTACAAGTTTGATTCCTTGCATAAAGTTTTGAGATATAAAGATGATAATATTAAGAGTCGTGTTAGGAAGTAATTGTGAATTGGTAAAAATACTTGTGTAAAGGTTTGTGACTCCCGTAGCATGCACGTATGCTGAACCGTTATGTAAGGAAGTCAGAGCATGATTTGTTTATTCATTGTCAGCCTTTGTGTGAGGGTCGGGAGTGCGCAATAGTTTACTCCTACCAACCTCTCCCCTTGGGGCATGAGTCTAATTCTTTGCTTCGATCACTTCTCAAAAATTCCTTGGTCTCCTTAAGATATTAAAGTTATTCGAAGTTTCCTTGGTCTCGCTGGTTCCTATAGTACGTTTATTAAAGACTTCTCAAAAATTCCTAGGCCTCCTATTAATATTTTACAAAAAGATATTCCCTTTGTTTTTGATGATGGTCGCATAGAAGCTTTTCAAACACTAAATAAAGCCTTAACCACTACGCCTATTGTTCAACCACCTGATTAAAACTTGCCTTTTGAAATTATGTGTGATGCTAGTGATTATGTCGTTGGTGTTGTTCTAGGACAAAGAGTTGACAAGAAATTCAATGTTATCCATTATGCTAGCAAAACTCTAAACAATGCCCAAAGAAATTATGCTACTACTAAAAAAGAATTTTTTAGCAGTCGTGTTTGCTTGTGATAAATTCAGATCTTACATTGTTGATTCCAAAGTTATTGTTCACACTGATCATGCTGCTATAAAATATCTTATGGAAAAGAAAGATGCTAAACCTAGACTCATTAGGTGGGTTCTCATGTTGCAGGAATTTGATGTACATATCGTTGATAGGAAGGAAGCTGAGAACCCCGTAGATGATAACTTGTCTAGGTTAGAAAATATTCTTGATGACCCACTACCTATTGATGATAGTTTTCCTGATGAACAACTAGCTGCAATAAAAGTCTCCCAAAACATTCCATGGTATGTTCATTATGCCAATTACATTGTTGGTAAATATATTCCACCTAGTTTCACATACCAACAAAAGAAATAAATTCTTCTGTGATTTAAGACATTACTTTTGGGATGATCCATAAAGAAGGATTAGATGGTATTATTATACGTTGTGTACCTGAGCATCAACAGGAACAAATCCTACAGAAATATCTTTCCGAAGCTTATGGAAGACATCATGTTGGAGATAGAACTGCTCATAAGGTATTACAATATGGTTTTATTGGCCTACTCTCTTCCATGATGCTCGTAAGTTTGTCTCGTCTTGTGATGAATGTCATAGACTTGGTAATATCGGTAAGCGTTAGGAAATACCTATGAATTATTCACTTGTTGTTGAACCATTTGATGGTTGGGGTTTTGATTATATGGGACCCTTTCCTTCCTCTAATGGGTACACTCATATTTTGGTTGTTGTTGATAATGTCACTAAGTGGGTAAAAGCTATTCCAACTAGTAGTGCTGATCATCACACTTTCATTAAAATTCTTAAACAAGTTATTTTCCCAAGGTTTGGAGTCCCTAGATATCTAATAACTGATGGTGGTTCACACTTTATTCATGGTGCTTTCCGTAAAATGCTTGCTAACTATGATGTTAACCACAACATTGCATCACCCTATCATCCTCAATCTAGTGGTCAAGTTGAACTTAGCAATAGGGAAAAATCGATATTACAAAAGACTGTCAATAGGCTAGCAAAGAATTGGTCTAAGAAATTACATGATGCACTTTGGGCTTATAGAACATCTTATAAAAATCCTATGTTTATGTCTCCATATAAGATGGTATATGGGAAAGCTTGTAATTTGCTTCTAGAGTTAGAACATAAAGGATTTGGTGCAATTAAAGAACTCAATTATGACTTCAAACCTGCCGATGAAAAGAGGTTATTTGATATTAGCTCATTAGATGAATGGAGAACCCAAGCCTATAAAAATGCCAAGTTATTCAAAGAAAAGTTAAAAGATGGCATGACAAAAGAATTCAAAACGATAATTCAAAGTTGGAGAATATGTTCTTCTGTACAATTCTCATTTTTAGATTTTTTCTAGGAAAACATCTCTCCAAATGGGAAGGACCCTATGTTATCGAAGAGGTTTATCACTCTGGAGCTATCAAGATTAATAATGCCAAAGGTACCAACTCGAAGGTGGTCAATGGACAAAGAATTAAACACTATATCTCAGGTACGCCTACTAATGTTGAAAGCAATGTTATCCAAACCATGACAGCGGAGGAACACATAAAATAAACCTTCCGGAACACTCCAGAATCGTGAAAATTAAGAGGTATGTGATACGGTAAGTAAACGAACTCCGAAAAATCCGCAAAAATATTTTTATTCAGTTTTGGAATATTTAAGAATTTTAGAAAATAGAAAAACCAGAAGGTTACTGAGGAGGGCACGGTCCACTAGGGTGCGGTTGCCATCCCTGGCACGCCCTAGTGGAGGGTGCCCACCTCAGGAACCTTCCAGACTCCATTTTCCTTCAGTTCGCTTGATTTCCAAGAATAAAAATTCTCTGTATATACCCCCGACTGTTTTGACCATCGCATCATGAGATTTTCCTCTTTGCTTGTTTTGTGTTGTTTTTCTAGCAGATCTGTCAAGCCAAGCATCATGTATTCTTCCTCTCCCAATAACGTAGAAGAAGATGCTTGTTTGATGAAGATGGAGTTGAAAGGAGAAGAACCAAAAGAAGCCAATAAGGAGGACAATGGCAAGGAAGCTATACAAGATCAAGTTCAAGAAGGAGGACAACCCATGGGCATGGTGGAAGAGTAAGAAGAAGATATCCTTCAGCCTTACTATCCTTATCTCACCCCTCTTAAAATTGAAGCTTTCAGGGATTTCGAGGAGGTTCGTGTTCAGAATAAATTCCTCACTCGTGAAAATATTTTGCTAGATGAGCATATCACCACCCTCAACAGCGTCATCCGCAAATTGAAGTATTTATTGGGGCTGAAATGTGACACCTCATCACTGTCGGTGTCAAAACCGGCGGATCTCGGGTAGGTGGTCCTGAGCTCCGAGTCTAGGATCGATGGTACCAAGAGGACAAAGGAGATGATGTTTACCCAGGTTCGGACCCTCCTATGGTGGTAAAACCCTACGTCCTACTTGATTATATTCATGGTATGAAGGTTACAAAGTTGATCTACCTCGAGATAAGATAGCTAAAAACCCTAGATGAGTTTCTCTTCCCTACAATCTAAAACCATCCCGGTTTATATAGTCACCGGGGGGTACCTAAGGTTTACATATGAGAGGTCTCCTTTGGGGATGGAGATGTTGATTTCCTCATCTTGACTTGAAGTGCACGACGTGCCTTCGTGACTTACTTCTAGAACACGTGGTCGCGATGTATCCAGCCCTTCCTGCGATAGTGAGAGAGTGGCCCACCAAGCTGGCCTATTGGGAGATAGGCCAGCGGCCTGGGGACCCCTTAATCCAGGGCACCCTCAGTAGCCCCCGAACTAGCCCTAATGCCAAGGGTCATAGCTCTAGCTGCTCGAGGTGATCAGAGTCTTTGGCTTGCGGGATGAGTTCTCCTTCCCATTAATAATTGGTTGAGACGAGTCCCGCTTCCGATGACACGTAATTTTTCCGATCATACGATCGTCCGGACACGATGAGTTGCTTAGTATCGAATGCCAAGCGTCAGTGTAAACAATATTTTCTAATGACCTTTCCGACGAAGGGTCGTGGCCTACCACGACCGCTGAACCAGTTATGAAAATCAATTCATGGTTCGAGGTCATTTTTACATTTGCATGACTCATCAATGCATAGATCGTGCTCTGTTTTACACGGGATATAATTAACATCTCAGCTTACTTTGCGCCTGTAGAACGCCACGCACGTCTTGGGAAGCAGAGAGATTTGAGGCATAGTAAAGGAAGGCCAATCGGTGTCACGCCTCATAAAAAGGGGAAAAACAAGGACTACTCACGCTTCCCATTTGCATCCTCTGCTTCCTCAATCTCCCCAAGCTTCAAGATCCCAGATACAATTCTTCCTCGACTTCATCTACGAGCTTAGCCATGGTGGGTTCAGGCTCCATGGGCAAGTGGGAGGCCTTCACGGTCATCGACAAGGACATCCGGGACTTAAAGGTCATCGGCTACCTCCCCACCAACGTCTTCCACCGTGCCGTAGAGGCTAACCAGGTGGTCCCCACCCCCAAGCCAGACGAGAGGGTGGGGTTCATCCCCCATTTAATCCGGGGACTGAGCTTCCCGCTCCACCCCTTCGTCAGGGCCCTCATGTTCTTCTACCATTTAGAGTTTGATGACCTTACCTCGAACTCATTCATGCATATCTTGACCTTTATTATTGTCTATGAAGCTTTGCTGCGGGTCGAACCACACTTTGACCTATGGCTCAAGGTCTTCAAAATAAAGCCGAAGATCATTGCGGGCGAGCATGCAGACTACGTAGGGGTGGTAAGCAGCAAGCTCCCCCACGTCGAGTGGTCGACGGGCACGTTCATCGACACAATCAAGATCTGATAGATGGAATGGTTCTACATCACCGAACCAAGGGATGAGGGCTGGGCGGTACCTGCCGAGTTCAGATCTGGACCCCCTACGATACTAACCTCGTGGGTCACGAAGGGCCTTGACTGGGGGTCTGATGCAGAGGTGGAATCGCTGCAAAAGCGAATTTCATTGATGCTTAATGCCAAGATCAAGTTGGATAATGTGGTCCAGATCATGCTCCACTATTGTCTCCTTCCGTGCCAGCGCTGGGACTCCCCCATACATGTGGGCTTATCAGCTTGAGGACTAGCCTAGCATGCGCCAACCCTTCTGCACTACTCCTGAGAAACTGTGGATGGCATTATTCAAGCCCCGGAAGAGCTGGCTAGCCGAGGAGGAGGACTCGGGCCTAAGCACCGATAACCCTCCTACCCAAGTATAATATTGCTTTCACACTCCAGACCCGTTGTTTAACAAAGAGCTAAATTAACTTCCCCTTGTCTTTATAGAAGTGGCTAAGCAAGGCCATCAAAATGGACTGCCTGGCCCCACAACCCGAAGGCCCCAGGTCGGATTTGTTGCCGGTGATGCTCTTCGTGTTATCGTACACAACGCTAGAGAGGAAGGAGAAGGAGAAGAAGAAAGCCAGAGAAGATCTCCGCATAAGTAACTAGCCGGATGCTATGTCCAAGGAAGCTCATGCTTCCTCTACCCACGAGGAAGAGCATGAGGACGGGGGGAAGGTGATTCCCCCCTTACAAGAAAGAGGGCAGCGTTGCCAGTCGCCGCAGAAGATCTACCGCCTCCTGCCCCAAAGACGACGTGTCGGCCGAGGATGATCCTGGTTGACGACAGCTCGGACTCTGATGCTGAGTCCAAGGACATTGAGAAGGTTCCCCAAAGGAACCTAAGGGTCAAGCTCCCAGCTCGAAGGTATGAATCCAAAGACTCCATGGGTAATTTATGCCAAATTTTTAATGTTTTAAATGTAAGAATGCCTTTTGATCTGTAGCGCACCACGCATTCTCCCCACCAACCAAATACCTCATGGAGAGTCTCCACCTGCCGAGCTGGCGGAGAGTGGGACTGTGTCACACTCCACACCTCCAGGGGCCGCGCAGGACGCTGTAGAGGTGTCATCCCACCAGCTCCTTTGAGGTCGAACACAGGCGATGGGGGTGACGACATCATGGCTGAGGTTAATGCCTTGACCACCGAAGGCCAAGGGGAGGAGCCCCTCCTAGCAGCTGAGGAGGAAGGACATAGGAACATCTAGTCCCCTCCAAGGTCATATCCAGAGTGCACTATGCCTCTATCCCCTACTAGAGATCGGGATGGCCGGTCACCACTCATACCATCAATGACTGGGTGGCCGGTCATGCGGGAGGCTCTATCAAGCGCCTCTATCTCTGAGGATCACCGCACTCTTATGGGTGCGGTTTTGCAAGGCATTCAGTCCGTTGATAGCGGACTGAAAGAGGCCTTCAATGGTCTCTTGATGGGCTTGAAGGTGAGCCACGTCATACCATATTCCTAAAATTTATATTTATATACATACGTCTGGGCTATTCCGTTTCGCGTAACAGGATGTTATTCTGTTACCATACTTGAACTGACGTAGTTTACAGATTGGACTCACGAATTCCAGCGGGTGGACTCATGCTTTTATTATGCCGAACTAATCATCTTGTTTACATCAAAAACATAATACTCAAACATTGCAAGAAAAAATCATTGGAACAGGGCGTGTAATATATCGTTGGAAAGACCTTGACATCTAAATTACAGTCACATAATTTGTTTTTGTAAAATCATCATGGTTTAAGAGCAGTTTTGAAATAACCGTTTTTTTAAACCGAAACGTGAATCGTATTTTGGAGTTAATTTTCAATCGGCTTGTCGGAATTGAGCAAATCAAATGGCGTTGGAAAGCTGGTAAAAATCCGGATCTTCCATATGCAGATTGATTTTTCAAATTGTGTATGATATAAAACTAATTTGGAAAATGGTGAAATTCTGGGTGAAACGTATTTTCACGATTTTCTGCAAACGGCTTGTTGGTTGACGCAAATGGCATGGCGTTGGATAGATATGGAAAATGCATAACTTCTGCATATTTAAAGTTTTTTCTAATTCTTTACGGTTTGATGTCGAAGTCAATTCGGTGAAATTTGGTTTCGAACGTGATTTTTTTGAAAAGTTTATCGAAATAAGGCAAATAATATACCGATAGAAAGCTATCAAAAATGCAAAACTTAGTCATGTTGAACGTTTTCTCAAATCTGCAACCGTTTAAGAGTAATTTTGAATACGGTGAGACCCATCTTGTTGTTTTCCCGTCCGAAAACAACTCGTACTGATAAATGTGTGTGTTTGTACTGAGCATTATTCACTGACTGTACTTTACTCTGTTTTTCTTGTACTGTTATTATTAGAAATTTTCAACCATTTGTCAGAGTTCAGCAAATTATATTATTCTGATAGTATTCCCGAACTGATGACTTGGAGTTGTTGTACTGACGCTTTCCATCTCGTGGAACTAATCATCGAGCTGGGACGACACGCGCGGGCGGCGGGATGGGGCGGCGCGACGATTGCCTCTGACGATAGGAGGCGGGTCAGGGTGGGGTGGGTCGCAGTAGAGCCCAGCCTCGTACTAACGCTTTCCATCTCATTGAACTGATCGTCGAGCAAGGGCGGCGCGCGGGTTTCGGCAGGATGGGGCGGCACGCGGGGTGGGTGAGCTGGGGCGACGCCACGACTGCCTCCAGCGGTAGGAGGCAGGTCGGTGTGGGGCGGGTCGCAGCAGATTCCAGCCTCGTACATGTTGGACGCATCGCTCCCTTATAGGGGCCATAGTAACAAAATAATATTTTGTTACTAGTAATAGAATAGCCCTGTCCTAACTCCCGAGACCTGGGTGAGTTTGGAGAAAACTCACACGGGGGTCAAATACTTAGGAGTAACCGAGCAGCCCTTAAGAGGACCGAGCAGAGGGTCATATTCTTGACAGTTCGGGGGTTTGAACACACGTAAACTGATATATATATATATATATATATATATATATATATATATATTGTTTGTAGGCCTCGTCATCGGCGGCAGCCGTTAATGCCCGGGCGATTATCGGGCTAAATCGGAAGCTCAAGACCTTCGAAGAGGAGCTTGATGCACTGAACAAGAGGTTCGATGAGGCACAAGGGAAACCGAATTGTAATATCCGGGCTTTCTATCATTAGGAATCCACAGTGGTGACCAAGTGTAATTATATGTGTATTGCATACACAGCCTCGGCTAAGGAGGTCAAGAAACTCAAGGCCGAGCTGCGAAATGTGAAGCAAGAGACCGCAGACAAGAAGGCGACAGTCGAACAAGCAGCAGCCGTGCTCTCCACATTGAAAACCGTGAGTGCTAAGCATGAAGCCCAGGTGGAGGAGGTTCAGAAGGAGCTCAAGGATGCCAGCACGAAGTGCGAGGCCCTTGAGCAAAAAGGCAAGGAGCAAGCCACTGAGCTATCCATGCTTAAATCCAAGCTCTAAAAGGAGCGGGTGGATAGGCGGTTATGTGAAGAACAGATCCGCCAAGTCAAACCTACCATAGCTGGTAAGCCATATTTACTACAGTGTGCCTTTGGTAATAGCAGGTTCACATTGCTCAACCAGGTGTGGCGTTCCTCGGGCACCTGTTCGGACATCCAAAAGAGTGTAGCCGCCGCGAACCAGTTCTATGCTTCGCGAGAAGCAAGCGATGAGGCCCAGCTGTTTTGGCACAGTTTGAATCCCTGAGCGCTCTCCTCTTCTCATTGAGCAGACGAAGCAACTGATTGAGCTACACGGGGTAGCGAAGTAGGCCATGAAGGATCTCTGCATCTGGCTATGGCCGGAAGAGCCGTTGTCGAGTAGCTACTTTAGCCTGGTTTGAAAGCTGAGAGATGATGCACCTCGGATTGACGCGCTAAAGCATTATACATGCATCGAGGGAGCTCGGATGGCCTTTGCAAGGACCATGATGCACTGGCCGAGGCTCGATCTGACCGAGATGGCCACCGCACCTCCGCCCCCCTAGAAAGGAGTATAGGTGCTCGAGCGATACTTCTCCGCGGTGATGGACGGTGCTCGAGTGATAGAGTCTCAATGCTCAAAGGATTATTTTTATGAATGAGCGCGTTGTAATATGTCCGAAGACTATTAACGATTTATGATGAGGTTTCTTGGTTTATCATGTCTTTTTAGTTGTTAGTATTTATTTTGACTCCCATGTGGCTGTTTTATCTGAATGTTGCGAGTCGTCGGCTTCAGCCCCCACGTAGATACTATGCGGAGTGTTTCCACATCCACACTACAACCGTTAGCCGAGGTATCGGTACCCAAAGGCGGTAGTGCGAGGGGAACAAGGCAATCGGACTATGGTGCTTTATCGCTTTCACATAGCCGTAGGGGCTTAAAAATGCAGGGGCTGATAACCAACCCCCAATGTTTTGTGTCGTCAGATGTACTGGGGATGAAGCCAGCATCATGTGGTTTATACAAGTACGAAACCCATCATATGACACGGAATAACCTCTATCGATTTTTGAGTATGACACTTGTGCTCGGATTTGCAGACCGGTTCTCGCTTACTATGACGGCCAATTTTCGGCTTTCTCCCCTAAGGTGCTTGACCAGGCAAGCTGGAAACATAATCGTAGTGGTTCTCCCTTTGCCCTTTTAGCCAAACGAGCAGAATGTAATAGGGCAAACATAGGAGCTGGGCAACCCAACTATTGACCCAGGACATAGTTCATATCTGATGCATATAAAGCAAAATACAAGATTCCGAACACACGATCAGTTGTGTCAGAGTGACGCTTAGGGTGATATTTTGAATTCAATCCCCCGGTCTATTTGCCAGTTGCATCATAATGTATACTGAACAGTTTCGCAAGAAGCGTTGATAAGGGAAAAACAGAGTATGTAGCGTAAGGTACAGCGAAGAGGCCATGCATAATGGTCTTTTATTTGCTCAATAATTTTTATAACTCACATTGCTGAAGCAACTATTTTCAGCTAATTGAAGACGAAATGCAAAATTTACAACGAAGAGGTTGTACCAGGGGTCTGCGATTGGTGGCTTGACGTCCTCGATATGCCATGTCGCCAGTCTGCTCCTGTGCCTCCTAGGGAGTTGTATTCCTTTAAGGGTGATGCTCTCGGCGAGCGCACCTTGAAAAGAAGATCTTGAGAAGTCGCCGAAGTATGGATGAGCTTTACACTTTAGCAGGTCCTCAATGGTACATATGGTATATCTGAGGACGTGTATTGGTAGTAGTTCGGTCTAGCCGAACACTTACCCTTTGATGGTTGTTCCCCGCTGCTGCCCATGGAATCTTGATTGCGAAGTTGTGCCTTCTCGGCACGTGTTTGGTGGGCATTAGGGCTGTGCAATGGGGAGCGTGTCCCTATTTCTGGGGAGAATAAGGTTCTGGGAGTTTGGACTAAAACCGAGCTGGTTTGTCAACCTTACGTGCCTTTATGGCAGATTTCGGTGTTTGTCGGTCGTCATCATAATGGAATTAGGCCGCCAAGGCCAATGCATGTTCCTTAGTTTGGAGGGAATGCTCTGTGTTGCCGTTGACAGTAATTACCCCCAAGGGCCCAAGAATCTTGAGCTTGAGGTATGCATAGTGTGGGACAACGTTAAAGCAAGTGAACGCTGTACGGCCCAACAGGGCGTGATAACCAATGTGAATAGGTACAATGTCAAAGATCAAGTCCTCACTCCGGATGTTATCGGGTGAACCGAACACTACTTCCACGCTCATAGAGCCCCTACACTGGGCTTCAATGCTTGGGATCAATCCTTTAAAGGTAGTGTTGCTTGGTTTCATCCTTGATGGATCTATACTAACCTTTTTATTAGATTGGGGCTACTTCCTCCGTCCATTAGGACTTTAGTGAGGTGATACCCATTTATAATGGCATCTAGGATGAGGACAGCTGAACCCCCATGATGGATACAAGTCGGATGGTCTCATCGATCAACGGTGATCGCGTACGCCAACCAAGGGTTATACTGTACATCATATTCATAGTATTTACCTTTGGAGGGAACTGCTTCTGTCCACCATTGATCGGACCGCGGGGCTCATCATCGTCCTTGCTGCATGGGCCCTTTCCTTGCTCCTCGGAGTTTGCTGGCTTGTTTGAACACCCAATAGTTATGATTGGTGTGGGTGGCGGACTTATCTTCAGTGCCATGGATCTGGCAAGGCCTCTCCAAAATTTTTGTCTAGCGGAGTAGGTCCGTCACGATTGCCTTTAGGAGGCTTCTTCCTCTGCTTGGATGGAGGGTTCCGGAAACCTGTATTGATGGTCGTGTCCTCGGCATCACTATTGTTGTGCAGGTGTTTGATTTTGTTGCGTCTTGGTTTCCTGTTTTCATCCTCAACTTCGGATGTTTCGTTGTCTTCGGAGTTGTGGCTCCGTCTAGCTAGCCAATTATCCTCACCCGCAAAAAAGCAAGTCATGAGAGATGTAAGGGCGGGCATGGTCCTAGGCTTGTCCTGACCGATCTGGCAAGCCAACCATTCATCCCGAATATTGTGCCTAAAAGAGGCGACTGCCTCGGCATCTAGGAAATCAACGATCTGTTTTTTCTTGGTCAAGAACTAATTCCAGGATTGTCAAGCGTACTCTCCTATATTTTGAACAACGTTGCTAAGGTCGTCGGAGTCTGGCGGCCGTACATAGGTGCCCTGGAAGTTCGATCAGAATGAATCCTCGATATCCTCCCAGCTCCCGATAGAATTTTCGGGGAGGCTGTTTAACCAGTGCCGTGCTGGCCCCTTAAGTTTTAGGGGTTGATATTTAATGGCGTGGAGATCGTCTCCTCATGCCATGTGAATGTGGTGGAGGAAATCCTCGATCCATACTGTTGGGTCAGTTGTTCCGTCGTATTGCTCTATGTTCACGGGTTTAAATCCTTCCGGGAACTGATGCTGCATCACTTTGTCAGTGAAGCACAATGGGTGGGTGGCGCCTCTAACCCGGGCTATATCACGCCGGTTGTCCGCGTCTCCTCTGGCCTTGTTTTGTTCCCGACCTCTATTGTTGCGGTCGAGACAAGGCCGATACCCATCCCATTGAAGGAGTTTTGGATCAGGGGGTCCTTAGATTGCTGACATATTGTTTATGGGCTCGACTATATTGGCTACTTATCGAACACTGGATGATTTGAAGGCCCAGTCTCCAGGATGGAAGCTTCTGGAAGCAAGGCTTGTGCTCCACGTTTGATGTAGTAAATAGGCATTTTTATCTCTTTGGCATGTAACCGACCATGTGTAAATCCTAGGCATCCTCGACATCTATATAAGACAAAGGGTTTAAGGGTATAGGGACAGAACAACTCATCTAGGGTTAGCTATTCGATCTCAAGGTAGATCAACTCTGTAGCCCCCCACATCAACAATACAACCAAGCAGGACATAGGGTATTACCTTCATAGGAGGACCCGAACCTGGGTAAATATGTGTCCCCTTCGTCTCCTGTTACCATCGATTCTAGTCTCACAGTTCGGGACCCCCTACCCGAGATCCGCCGGTTTTGACACCGACATTGGTGCTTTCAATGAGAGTTCCTCTGTGAGCGAGATGGAATCAATGCCTCTCCTTGTCATCAACGAAGAGGTTTGCAACATGGACGCTTTTGTCGCCAGGCAGTTCTTCGCCTTCAGCAGCGTTGTGCTACACGCTAATTCCGCTGGCCATCTAGGCTGCATTGAGAGCTTCGCCCCTGATCAAGAGGTTAGATTCAGAAACTTAGAGTTCTCTATCGAATCTCGGGGTGACTTGACATTAATCAGGCTCGCAGCTCTGCCTATAGCCTCCGAGGACTCTTAGGCTTTAACCTCGAGCCCCTTCTTCGGACATGCCAATGGGGTCACCCATGGCAATGAGGCAATGAGCCGATCTCTTATCCTAGTCTGGCAATTAAGCCATATGACCAGACATGTGTTCTTGTTGAACACTTCTCATGTGTGGATGTCTTGGAGGTTAACTCCACGAGTTCCGAACAACTAGATCTGATAGGCCCTTAGTGGTCGTCGGGGCCCTGGATCAATTCTCGTTGATGAAGATCACTGACGATCCAGTCCTGATCTATGATCGGTTTGTCTACGATGCGGGCCAGGACCAATTTTCTGACCCACCCACCACCCACTTGATAGCCACTATCGAGGATTTAACCGACATGCTGGACCGTGCCTCTGAGGAGGCAGAATACATGCATGAAGTGGACCGTGCTCCCACCCCCGTTAATGCCGGGAGTTGGGCCGCCACTTCTACATACGACTTCTACATGTAGATACTCTTGCCACCAATGGCGACAACACGCCTCACAACAACGATGACAGATCGGGCGATGCACAACCAAAGCCCCAGAAATTGCATAAGCGGTCCAAAGGAAAAAAAGGAAAGAAAAGGTATTATCAGCAACAGGGACGGTAATACCCCCGCCGATCATGGCAATCCCGATATCCCCGAGCACCCATTAGAGGGTCCGGAAGGGCCTGAGGACCAAAACAACCCCGATATCATCAATGACTCTGAAGGCGATGATTACCTTCCCTCCATCGAGGTGGAATATATATCGGAAGCCGATGACTTGTACAACCTTGATAACCTTTAAGACCAGGAAGAAATCAGGTAACGACTCATAGTAAGGGCTTGCAGCCTAAAGGCTAAAGAATGACAACTCAAAGCCGAACAAGACGACCTCAATGATCGATGGACGAAAGTCCCTCTCAGCCGAGGAAGTATATGGCACCGGTCTGTCAAACCAACCCAATATCTAACCTTGGAGAAGGCTGTTGCCGCAATTCGATGATGAACCCACGGATACTCCATCTCCAAACCACACTCCATACGACAAGCCGGACCGCCTTACTCGTGGTCGAGATAGGACGGCTGACGACACCGGTTATATACCGGTAGTGCCCCGAAGACGGGGTAAGGAGCCACTAGAGCCCATTGATAGGTTCGACCTGCAAGATAACCTGGATTACAGGGAAGGCCACACAAGATCCATCTATGGATCCAGATGCTACTCGCCCGATAGACGGGGCGGATACAGACCATGGTTTGACCAAAACATGAGAGTCAGGGAATGCAACTCGCCCCACACAGACGCTGAATACAGGCGCGACATAGCATGGGTCAGAGGCGCCGCTCACCCACTATGCTTCACAGATGAGGTAATGCAACATCAGTTCCTCGAGGGGTTTAAACCTGTGAATATATAACAGTGTGATGGGACCACTGACCCAACCGTATGGTTTGAGGACTTCCTCCTCCACATCCACATGGCACGAGGAGACAAACTCCATTGGATGCTGGGAAGACCTGGAAGATGCGTTCCGCTCTAACTTCCAAGGAACATATGTCCGCCCGCCGGACTCTTCCGATCTCAACAATGTCGTACATAAGCCCGGTGAGTCTAATCAGAAATTCCGGAAATGGTTCTTAACTAAGAAGAACCAAATTGTCGACTGTCCAGATGCTGAGGCCATAGCCTCCTTCCAGTACAATATTCACGGTGAATGGTTGGCTCGCCAGCTAGGCCAGGACAAGCCTCGGACCATGTCCGCCCTTACCTCCCTCATGACCAGCTTTTGCATGGGCGAAGACAATTGGCTGGCAAGAAGCAACCACAATTCCGGAGATCCCATGGCACATGAGGCCCGGGATGGCAACTCAAAATCAAAGCACAATAAGAATAAGCACCGGCACAATAAATCGCGATGCCGATGATACAACTGTAAATGCCGGATTCCGCAACTCTTGACCTGGGCAACGGAAGAAGCCTCCTAAAGGCAATCGTGATGTACCCACTCAGCTCGAGAAGATCATGGAAAGGCCTTGCCAAATCCATGGGACTTCGGAAAAGCCTGCTAACCGCACACACCGCAACTGATGGGTATTTAAAATGGCCGACAAGATACCACCCGAAGACCAAGGCAAAAGCTTTCGTAGCGAGGACGAGGATGAGCCTCGGGGTCCAATTGGTGGCGGACAGAAGAATTTCCCTCCCGAAGTCAAAATGGTGAACATGATATACGCCACCCATATACCCAATAAGCAGAGGAAGCATGCCCTTCAGGAAGTCTACGTTGTGGAACATGTAGCCCCGAAGTACAACCCATGGTCGGCCTACCTGATCACCTTTGATAGGCGTGATCATCTGACCAGTATCTGCCATGGGGGTTTGGCGGCCCTCATCATAGATCCCATTATAGAAGCGTATCACCTCACAAAAGTCCTAATGGATGGAGGAAGTAGCCTCAACCTGATTTACTCAGATACGGTGAAAAATATGGGCATGGATCCGTCAAGGATCAAACCCACCAGCACAACCTTCAAGGAAGTGATCCTAGGCGTTGAGTCCCGATGTACAGGCTCCATAAATCTAGAACTCGTGGTCGGCCCGCCCCATAACTTTCGCAGCGAAGACCTAATCTTAGACATTGTGCCATTCCGCAGCGGCTATAAGGCACTGCTTGGCCGGACAACGTTTGCTCATTTCAATGCAGTCCCACATTACGCATATATACCTCAAGCTCGAGATGCTGGGCCCCAAGGGGGTCATTACTATTAATGGCAATACGGAGCGCTCCCTTCGAACTGAGGAATATGCATTGTCCCTAGCCGCCAAATTTAGGTACAAAGAAGATCGCCAAGTTCCAACATCCGCCAAAAAGGCACAGAAGGCTGGGAAGCGAGTTCGACTTCAGACTGAAAACTCAGATCCTTCCTCCTCCCCCTTCTAGGGACTCGCCCCCGATTGCGCAATTGCAGGACCAGCAAAGTATGTGCCAAGGATGTACAACTTCGCACTTAAGATTCCATGGGTAGCGGTGGGGAAATAAAGATGGGTGTTCGCCTGGCCCGAACTGCTACCATCAACACGTCTTTGGACAAAATGCAGGCGCTCCTAAAAGAGCCTGCCTACGGCGTAAAGTTCGCCTAAAACTCGGCGGCCTCTCAAGATTTTGTTGGCCAGATCCGCCCGCCGAACACTAACACCCATCAAGGTGCATCTAAGAGCAGGAGTCAACTAGCAACGGGGCATATCGAGGACCTCAGGTTACCAATCAAAGACCCATGGTACAAGAACTCCTGTATATTCTTATTTCTTTCACATACCTGTAAACAATTGCTTCAACAATCCGAGTTATAAGAGTTGTTGAGAAAATGCAAAATTGCGTGGCGCAAGTTTGCCTCATCTGTCCTTTTTTTGGCGCATATTTTTTCTCCTCTCTCGCTCTTCTCGTGAACCTATTCGGTATGATGCGAGGTAACCGACAAATAGACTGAGGGCTTGACTTCAAAAACAAATCGCCTTCTCTATCACGTGTTTGGCGTCTTGGCGTTCGCATTATATGCATCGGTTCCGAACTATGTCTTTGGTCAATAAGTTGGGTTGCCCGGCTCCTATGCTTGCCCCTTTACGTTCCACTCGTTCAGCTAAAAGGTCAAAGGGAGCACCCCTACGATTGTGCTTCCAGATAGCCTGGTCAAGCACTTCAGGGGAGAAAGCCGAAAATGAACTGTCATAGTATGCGCGATCCGGTCTGTGAACCCCGAGAGGGAAGTTTTATACTTTAATCCTCGTAAGCGGTTATTCCGTGTTACACGAGGAACTTGCCCTTTGTGCAGACTTTGTGATACCGGCTTCGGCCATGGTTCGTCCGAACATCACAACACTTCAATATCTAGTCGTACGCTTCCCATAGTCCTTTTCGCGCCCCTATGGATAAGTGAAAGAAATAAAGCACTATAGTCTGATTGCCTAATATTTCGCACTGTACCGCCTTCGGGTTCTAATAATACGGCTAAGGGACATGGTGCATTGGCATAGACACCCCATGTAGTATCTACGTGGGGGCTGAAGCTGACGACTCGCATCTTTTAGTATTAAACAACCATATAGGAGTTATAAAGGAATACAAAACCATATAAGAACACATACTAATATCATTAAAAGTCTGGGAAAGTATTTGGACACGTTATAGCTCATTCAAACAATTTATCACCTGAACACTGTGACGCTATCACCCGAGCACTCTCCATCACTCCATCAAAGTATAGCTCGAGGCGTCGATGCTCCTTCCCGAGTGGCGGCAGGTCGGTGGCTACCTTCATTGGATTTAGCCCCGGTCAATGCAGTTTGGCCTTGGCAAGGGCCATCTGGACTCCTTCGATGCAGGAGGAGTGCTTGACGGTGTCAAGGTGGGGCAAAGCAGCAATCAACCTCTGCACCATGCCAAAGTAGCTGCCTTGGAGTGGCTCATCGGGCCATAAGCGGATGCACATGTCCTTCATGGACGGCTCCGCCATTTGGTGCAGCTCCATCAACTGTTTCAGCTGCTCCACCAGAAGAGGAGGACGCTCGGGGGCTCCGAACTGTGCACAGAACAGCAGAGCTTCATCTCCTTCTCCCCATGAGGCGAACAGCTGATTGGCGTTCGCCACACTCTTATGGAGATTGGGGGATGCGCCTGAGGATCGCCACACCCAGGTAAGCAATGCGAATTTTCTATCCTTGAATACGCACTTTAGTGAGTACGGCTTACCATCTGTTATTTCGTTGGCCTGGCGCACCTGCTCCTCGTAGAACTGTCTGTCCATCCGCTCCTTCTAGAGTTCGGTTTTCATAGTGGATAGTTCGGTCGAGCTCGCTTTATTCTTCTGCTCCAAGGCCTCGCATCTTTTGATGGCATCTTTGAGCTCATGTTGGACCGCTGCCACGCGACCTTCATGCTTGCCACTAGTGGCTCAGATGGCGGAAAGGGCAACAACTGTTTCCTTAGCAGCCGCCCTCTTGGTAGCCATTTCGTCCTTCGCACTCTGGAGCTCGGCCTTGAGCCTCTCCATCTCCTTCATTGAGGTTGCGCATGCATTATACAATGTGAAGAAGCTGCATTGAGAGTATTCGGACGATAGAAGCTTAGACAAAGGCATTCGGATTCTGTTTTGACATACCTTGACCCTCGTCAAGCCTTCGGTTAAGGGCCTCAGCTTCGTCTTCAGAGCACTTCAGCTTCCGATTTAGCTCTTCCAGCTCGGTTCCATTTATGGCTGCCGCCGATGATGAAGCCTGCATCACACACAGTTAATACATTACATGGGGTCTCAATTCCCGAATTATAGACAATGCAATCACATGTAGAGTTATTCTAACATGTCGGACACTTCAAGTGCATTTAGTTTGGTATCGGATTCAGACGAGACGCCTAGGTGAGTTCTTCACCTCGCCTAGGGCTCGGGGGCTGCCATGTATATAATGCGAATAAATAAAATCTTTACAAATAAACACATCAGGTGATTTACTTGAAAACCCGTAAGGAGACCTTTGAAGGCCTCCTTCAGTCCATTGTCAACGGACTAGATGCTCTATAGTACTGCAACCATAAGGGTGCGGTGGTCCCTTGGGACGAAGGCGCTCGATAGAGCCTCCTCCATGACCGACCACCTATTGGTCGATGGTGCCAGTGATGATCGGATTCCCCGATCACCCACTGGGGATGGGACCGGTGCCTCCGAAGGCATAGTGCGCTCCGGATATGTTCTCGTAGGGGACTGAGCACCCGCTCGTCCGGCCTCCTCAATATCCAGGCGCGGTGTTGCCCCTCGATCTTCAGTGGCCGAGGCGTTAGCCTCGGCCATAGTGCCGTCACCCTCGCCACCGATGTCCACCTCCATAGGAGTGTGATGGGACGACACATCAACGGTTTCCCTCGTGGCGCCTGGAGTGGCGGGATGTGAGTCATCCCTGCTCTCCACCAGTTCGGCAGGTGGGGTCTCCCCGTCCGATATCACGTCTATGGGGATAACGTGCGGGGGGCTGCAAGGCTAATAACATGCACGCTAGCAAACTCTAAATCTATTTGTAATGAACAGGTGAGTCTTCGGATCCTAACCTCTTTGGGGGGCTTGACCCGAAGGCTCCTTTGTGGAACCTCCTCGAGGTCTTCGGACGCGGTGTCCGAGTCTGAACTGTCGTCGGATAGAATCACCCGCGTTTGTTGCGTCTTCTTCTGGGAAGGAGAAGGGGCCTGCTGCAGGGCGTCCTAAGACGTCGCTCTCTTCCTGGCACGGGGGGGATTGACTCCCCCTCTCCCTCGACCATGGCCTCCTCCTCCTCCTCTTCTTCCTCTTCCTTCTCAGGTCCTTGATGCGGATGCCAGCTTGGGCTGGTTTCTTCTTCTTCTCTTTCTTCGTGGGAGCCTCGTAAGGCTTTACCACGAGCATTTTGGCTAATAGACCGGTCCTCTCATCTTTAGGCTGAGGCGGCGGACTGTAGATATTGACGGCTTTCTTCAGCCATCTCTGCAAAGACATATCGGATAAGGGGTTGTGAGAATCTCCTATGTAATAAAGCCGACCAAGCTAGGGTGTATAGTACCTCGGAATCGGTCTTGGTGGTGTGCAAACCCTTATCCTCCTCCTCGGATGGCCAATTCTTTGTACGATCGAAAGTAGTGCTAGAGGGGGGTGATTAGACTACTTGACCAAATAATTTTTTTGCATTTTCCCAAATTTTAGTGTTTGCAGTCTTAACATTCATGGCAAGTCAAGTACACCCTACACATGCATGTCTAAGAGTATAATAGTGGAAAATAACAACAAGCATGAGTAGAAGGGATAGGGTAGGAAGATCAAACGCAATTGTTAATATGATGATTTTTCCCGTGGTTCCGATAGGTGGTGCTATCGCACATCCACGTTTATGGAGTCTTCAACCCATGGAGGGTAACGGTCACGAGAGTCCATGGAGGGCTCCACCCATGAGGGTCCATAGAGTAGCAACCTTGACTATTCCATAACTGCTTCCGTCCACGAAGGACTAGACTCACTATGGGTAGATCTTCACAAAGTAGGCGATCTCCTTGCCCGTACAAACTTCTTGGTTCAACTCCACAACACGAAGTAGGAGGCTCCCAAGCGACACCTAAGCAATCTAGGTGGCACCACCCTCCAAAAGGTAATAGGCTCGGTAATGACGATGAACTCCTTGCACTTGTGCTTCAAGATGATAGACTCCTCAACACACAATCACTCTCTCACAAATTTGGCTTGGTAGAAGAGATGGGATTGGTGGAAAGCAACTTGGGGAGGCTAGAAACCAAGATCCATATTGTTGGAGTGGAAGATCTTGACCTCAACACAAGGGTAGGTGGTTCTCTCTCAGAAAATTGGATGGGGCAAGTATGGAATAGTTCTGAGTGCTTCTCTTTTGAGTAGGTGGTGGTGAAGGGGTATATATAGGCATCCCCAAAAATCCAACCATTACACAAAAAATTACCAACTCGGTGACACCACTGTGTTAATCTCGGTGGTACCAAAGTGACCAAAAGGTGGAAACTTTTCAATCTTGGTGAGACCGATATAGGAATCTCGGTTGCACCGATAAGGTGACCAACAGTCAGAATGCCCAATCTCGGTGATGCCGATTCGACAATCTCGGTGATACCGAAACTGTGAACTTGTGTAACAGAGAGTTGGCATCCCAACTCGGTGGCACCGAATGCAGTATCGGTTGCACCGAAAAGCTAGGGTTTGACTGAGTCAGTCTAGGGTTTGGAATCGGTGGCGCCGAGTGTAGACTGTTGGTTGCATTGATTTTGAGTATTTGGCTTTGGACAGACTTTCGTGTGAGAGTTTGTGGGTGTTTTTGGTGACTATCACTTGTGCACGTAGGAGCATTTTGTTCACCAACAAAACCTTACCCCCTTTTAATAGTATTGGCTTTCCTATGGACTCAAAGTGATTTCTCGCAAATATAAAATGTAGAGTCCTCTGCTTGAAGCTTTGCCAACCACCAAGGGAGCAAATGTGCTTTTAGTCTCCCCCTTATTGGTAATTAATGACAACATATAGATCACAGCTTCAACATATGATATAATCAATTAATATAATCGTCGCTTCGAGAAGTATGTGATAAGCAAGATCTCCCCCTAAATTTGTGCATCATTTTGAATTTGCATTTGAATGCAAATGCACAATCGATTACGTACATGGGACACTTCTTCCATGTCACATACAACTTGGTGGTGTGCGAGAATAATTAGAGTGAACATCATAGCACAACACAATCAAGAAATGGTGAAAGATCATCTCATTAAGCATTAAGATGATAGGAAGTGGTAGCATCACACAGAAAGTGTATGATCAAACACAAAGAGCGTGTATCACAAGCAACCAAAAGACAATTGTTTTTGAAAAAGAAATAAACACCAAAACGCTCTCTCACTTGAAGCCTAAAGATCTATATACACTTCCCCCCCTTGGCAACAAGTTACCAAAAAGTTCAAAGGCATATATCTAAGCGTTCTTGGGCTGATATCCTCCGGTTGTTGATGAAGGAGTCAAGAGAACAATGTCAGCGAAGATCTCTACAGATGTCATGGATGGAGTTGGAGTGGAAGCTGGAGGAACTAAAACTCATGGAGCAGGAACTAAGGAGACAATAGCAGGAGCTAATGAAGAGGGCCTCAAGTCTGGAGCTGGCATAGTGGCTAATCTAGCCTGAGTAGGAAACTGTGTGCCTGTCCTGGGAGGTGATCCATCCTCCTAATCATCATCATCATCATTTGAAGAAGTCTGAGGAAGAGGCACTGAGTCAACTTCCTTCTTGAGCTCATTGACTATCTTTGTCAGCCCATCCACCTTATCATTAAGGGTCTTGATCCTATTTTCAAAGATCCTCAAAAGACTGCTGTGGTTCTCCAAAATCCCCTTAATGTCCTTCCGCATACCCTGAACTTATGATATCAACAGATCCATTTGCTCATTTCTAGATTTAGGGACTTGAGCACTAGTGGCTCTAACTGCCTCTGCCTCTGCCTGAGCTGCAGTAGATGTGGGATGTTCAGCATCCATCACCAAAACATTGTCCTCGAGATCTGGCTGTCGGGGCAAATGGCGACGATCTAGAGCAAATATGTGCTTCTCCAACTTGGAGTTGATGAGCATCTGGATATAGGGTGCATAGCAGTAAGAGCACTTCTGATCAGCAACAACCCTCTTGACTGTCTCAACAATCAAGTCCATGACTCTGATCCTGGTGTGTCTGGCAAGGTGGATCAACCTGTTGATGGAGTAGCCTCGTATCATCTTGTCATCTCCTGACTTGGGCATGAAAGTATGCCTCAGAATGGTGTTCATGGTGCGGACGCCAGCCTGGAGAAAGTAAATAGATCCTAGCATGTGAGACTACATCATAGCAGCAGGGATCTCCTTGTACATGTTTGCCATAGCATTGTGGCTCTCCTTGGATTCTGGGTAGACATCCAAATCTCCATCTTGAGCTTCTAGGACTCCTAAGATAGCAGCCCATTCATCAACAATGGACTCATATCTTGCACCTTCATTCATCCATACAACCCTACCATCTCCACACAAATGTGCAGTGGAGTAGAATTGCATGATCATCTCATCATTCCAAGTAGTAAACTCTCTGCCAACAAACTCATCCAATACAATGAAGTGAAAATTATCTTGGACACTTGGAAAGTAGTCCTCATTCTCCTTGATGAATTTCCAGTCGACATAGCTCATATCACTCACAGCTGGACTCTTGTCAAAAAGCACAGTCTCATAGTAATCCAGTTGCTCTTTGGTATAGAATCTGTAGGCCACAGTTGTCTTCTTCCTTTGGACATATGGATCAGCAGCTCTCCATGCCTTCAAGCCAGAGTCCTTCCTCTTCTTCATATCTTCAAAAAGTGGATATCTGGCATTATGTACTGGAAGGTGTGGCCTAAGCTTCATTAAGGTAGTCAAGTCATCATCCTCTTCTTCCCTAAAGGTAGACCCTTTGTTCTTCTCAGAAGTAGGAATCTGTCTGGATGACCTCTTGCATTTATCAGCAACAATTGCAGTTTTCTTGGATTTATTGCTCTTCGTGGTTGCAACCTTAGGCATAGCATCTGCTATAAGCTTTTAATTCTTCTTGGGAGGGGCCTTAGCAGCTGGCTCTACCCCCTCTTCAGCAGCAGGTGCCTCCTCTGGATCTTCAAACATAGATGTAGGCCTGCCAACAACATGGATTATCCTATTTTTGGCCTTCTTCTTCTTATCCCCTTCCTTCTTACGCATAGACTTCTTTGGTGGCTCAATGATCATTGTAGCTCTGGCACTCTCAGGTGCTCTCATAGATTCAGGAGGTGCATATGTTTTGCTAACCACCCTCCTGGAAGAGGTGGCCTCATTGGCTGACTTCTTGGCAGCCTTCTCTTGCTTCTTAGCAAGAACCTCCTCAGACACAAAATTTGAATCCTCCTCATTTGAATTCAGCTTCTTCCTGCCCCTAGTAGCAGCCTTGGGCAACCCATGAGAACTGGGGGTGCCTGGATTTGAAAAGGAACTGGACTCGGTACTAGTGCCTGAGCTCATATTAGCATTCTGCTCTGCCAAATTCTAACTATCAAACCCTAACAGGTTGACCCTGTGAATAGAGTGTAGAGGAGCAGAAGAAGATGAGTCATCACAAGATGAGGTTGATTTTTGAAAGTTTGAACAATAGATTTTCAAGATTCTACATCCTGTCACATGAAAATCGGTACAGCCGAAGCAAATATTCGGTGCTACCGAGACTGACTATCCCATTAACACAAACTTGGCACTCTTTTCAGTGAGACCAAAAAGAAGTACTCGGTTTCACTGAGACAGTTCTCTGCAACACACACTGGCAAATCGGTGATATCGATTTGTTCATTTCGGTTCTACTGAGTTCCATCGGGCGGAGTGTAAACCTAGAAAATTGATGGTTCTCTAATCTATGGAGTTTTCTCATGGATAGAAAGTTGTGAAAACTGTGGCTTATAGAGAAAATCAACTTTTTTGTGCAATAATTAGACAGGGAGCGCAAGAAGGATAGAATCCGTACCCTAGCTTGGTGACGGATCGGCTACGGCGGCGACAGCGGCGAAGATGCTTGTTGACGACGAGATACCGAGTGGCGAAGACGCACGGGGAGGCAAGGTGATGACCAGGGGTTCCTTCTGCGATAGCTTAGGGTTTGGGGCACGACAATTGAAGATTGAAATTTCAAACCGTCGGGACCACAGCTTATATACCCTTCAGTTTCAGTGATACCGATTCTAAATTTTTGGTGTCACCGAGTTTCTCAACTGTCATTTGACAGGGCAACTCGGTGTAAATGAGAATATGGAATCAGTAGTACCGAGGTAGAAAACCAGATCATACCTAGGCATTCGGTGAGACCAATAATTGTGGGTTGGTTCCACCAAGATGCACTTGGGAGGTTTTAATGGTCGGTCCTTGACGATACGGAACTCCGAGTGCTCCTCACACAGAGGGATCGAAAAGAACTTGTTCAAATTTTGTGATGCAGCATGAAAGGAATATGAGATGAGAAATCATATTTATCTAAGGAGTGGTCCTAGGCATTCTTGTCCATCCAATTGGCAAAAGATAAATCAAAGGCCAAACATCAACAATTGGATGTCCTCGAATGAGAAAATAAATGCAGACCAACATGCTCACACAAAATGATGTCAAAAGAAATAATTAGAAACATGCACATACATACTAGCATCTAACAAGCACTTGGGCGATGACGAAGTCATATATATATATATATATATATATATGATTATTTGACTTAGGAGCCAAGTAAGAATACTTGATCATAGGTCATACTCATCGTTTAAGCACAAGTGGGGTTACCACTTTTACATAAAGCATTTAATTTTGTCACATACTAAGAGATGCTTTAACTCAAGTCTTAGAGTAAAGCTCCCCCTTGATGTGACATACCCCCATAAGAGGGATAAACTAACCTCAGGTTTAGTCAATGAAGACTTCATGTTGGTGAGGTAGTTGTGGCTGATCAAGTTTGATGAAGACCACCAAGAGATGGGAGTGTAGTTTTTGTTTCCATACTCTACTAACCTACATGGGTTAGTCCCAACATACAAGAGACAAATACAAGGATATCTATGGACATGGAGTGCAAAGCATATGTTATGATGTCCAATGATTTGTTGATTACCTTGTCCCTTGCTTACCTTTGAGGGGATGTGTGACTCCTTGAACTATTGCATAGAGTTGATGTTGTTTGCAAATAGTTCTTGCCAATAATGAATATGAGTGAATTTTATTGCCAGAGTCACCCCTCAAAAACTTTCTAGTTCTTCTTCTTGGGGACCCACATCAAGTTGTTGGGAATCCTTGGTGTTGTAGTAATCTTTCTAGAAGTTGAGCTAGAAGTGGCCTTCGGAACCCACTCCACCAAAGCTAGGGATTCATCTTCATATGAGTCAATGTCCTCTTGAAGCTTGTTCTTGTCCTTGAGCTTGTGGTCTTGTGGTGGAAGGTCATCTTGAGTGTTTGTACCCTTGGGAATAGTATTTTCATACTTCTCCTTTTGAGGAACAAACTTGGGTTTGGGGTATTGACCTTCTTCCCATTCAACTCCATTTGCTTTGAAGTAGACAACACCACGATTCTTCCGGTATCCTTCGTGCTTACGTACAATTTCCTCAAATTGCTTACACCTGGCAAGTCTCTTGTAGATACCTTTTTCTATAATTCCTTTCAATAAAGTATTTTCTTGCTCAAGTGTTACTTGCCTAAGAGGATCATCATTAGTGGAATCAATACAACTACTAGAAGCAACATCATTGGGTTTAGCATTTTTATTGTTTCTACTAGATGAAGAACCTTTCTTGCCTTCGTTACTAGATTGCTTAGTTTTAACTTGAGGCATGAATGTAGACAAGAGTAGTTGTTTGGCTAGATAAGATGAAGTCTTCTATCGGAGATCATCATTGATAGCTTTAAGAAACTCATGCTCTTGCTCCAAGTCGACCTTCTCGAAGCATAGCTTCTCATGAGTTCTCACAAGCTCTCTATGATCTTTGAGAGTCGATTCATGAGCTAACTTAAGAGTGTTTAGTTCTTTAGTTAGTTCATCTATTTTCATCTTATCATCGTCAACTGACTTATCTTGACTAGCATGAGAATTATCAAGTTCATTTTGACTATCATTACTAGATTTGTCAAATAGCAAGTCATCTTAAATGAACAAGTCATCTTCATCCCTATTGAAATCAAGATAATCAGGGTGTGATACCTTGGGGCCTTTAGCCATGAAGCAACTTCCACTCCCTTTGTTTGGTGAATCAAATAGATCATATGAGTTGGTAGTCACTAGTGCAAGTCCGGCAACACCTTCATCCTGACTATAGTTGGAGTTGGAGTGATAGCTTCTCTCGGAGTGGTTGTCGGATTCGGAGCGGGAAAACCATTCACCAACATGAGCTTGATGTTTCCTTCTTGAGTAGCTCCTGGTGTACTTGTCCTTTTTGTCCGAGTCCCTACTTCTCCTTGAGGGTCTTCGTTCATAACGATCATCTCTACTCCTTCTCTCTCTTCAAGGTGACTCATCTCTTGAGCTTCATCTTCTTGGTGACTCTTCTTTCCTGAGATGTGCACTCATTGGAGTAGTGTCCGGGCTTCCTACAATTGTAGCAGTTTCGGTCACGACTTGATGAATGTTCTCTTCATATCTTGAGTTGGAGCTTCGATATTTGCTTCCATTCTTGTAGAACTTGTTGAATTTCTTGACCATGAGGCTTATCTCTTCATTTGTGACAACGTTTTTGCTTGAGTTAGCGGGAGCATCAATTGTGGCTTTGTAAGCACCGCTAGACTTGTCGTGAAGCTCTTCCTTGTCTTTGAGTGTCATCTCATGAGCAACAATTCTACCAATCACTTCGGTGGGCTTGAGATCTTTGTAGTTGGGTATCATTTGGATCAATGTGCAAACGATGTAATATCGATTGTCCAAAGCTCGAAGTATCTTCTTGATGATGAATTTGTCAGTCATTTCTTTGCTTCCTAAGCCGGCAATCTCAATGGTGATGAGAGCTAGCCTAGAGTACATCTCAGCGACTCCTTCACCATCCTTCATCTTGAACATGTCAAGTGGACTTCAAAGAACATTCAACTTGGATTCTCTCACAGATTTTGTACCTTCATGCATATCAATCAAAGAATTACAAATATCTTTTGAATTCTCAAGACGACTAATTTTGTTGAATTCTTCAGGGCATAGACAGTTGAAGAGAATGTCGCATGCTTGAGTATTGAGTTGCAACATCTTCAACTCATCCATGGTCGCTTCACGATCGGGTTCCTTTCCTACCACAAAGAATTCACCTTGCATACCAACACGAACAACAGCCCAAACGGCGGGGTTATGACCTAGCAAATGCATTTTCATTTTGTGCTTCCAACTAGCTAAATTAGTCCTATCAAAGTACGGACCTCTATGGTGATAACTTCCCTGACTAAACGCCATACTCTCCTAGGTTGTGAGACCAATGTAATAGAGACCAAAGCTCTGATACCACTTGTAGGATCGAAAGCAGTGCTAGAGGGGGTGATTAGACTACTTGACCAAATAATTTTTTTGCCTTTTCCCAAATTTTAGTGTTTGCAGTCTTAACATTCATGGCAAGTCAAGTACACCCTACACATACATGTCTAAGAGTATAGCAGCGGAAAATAATAGCAAGCATGAGTAGAAGGGATAGGGTAGGAAGATAAAAAGCAATTGTAAACATGATGGTTTTTCCCGTGGTTCCGATAGGTGGAGCTATCGTACATCCATGTTTATGGAGTCTTCAACCCACGGAGGGTAATGGTCGCAAGAGTCCACGGAGGGCTCCACCCATAAGGGTCCACGAAGTAGCAACCTTGACTATTCCATAACGGCTTCCGTCCACGAAGGACTAGTCTCACTATGGGTAGATCTTCACGAAGTAGGCAATCTCCTTGCCCGTAAAAACTTCTTGGTTCAACTCCACAACACGAAGTAGGAGGCTCCCAAGCGACACCTAACCAATCTAGGAGGCACCACCCTCCAAAAGGTAATAGGCTCGATAATGATGATGAACTCCTTGCTCTTGTGCTTCAAGATGATAGACTCCTCAACACACAATCACTCTCTCATAGATTTGGCTTGGTATAAGAGATGGGATTGGTCGAAAGCAAGTTGGGGAGGCTAGAAATCAAGATACATATGGTTGGAGTGGAAGATCTTGACCTCAACACAAGGGTAGGTAGTTCTCTCAGAAAAATGGATGGGGCAAGTATGGAATAGTTCTGAGTGCTTCTCTTTCGAGTAGGTGGTGGTGAAGGGGTATATATAGGCTTCCCCAAAAATAGAACCGTTACACACGAAATGACCAACTCGGTGACACCGATGGGTTAATCTCGGTGGTACCGAAGTGACCAAAAGGTGGAAACTTTTGAATCTCGGTGAGACCGATATAGGAATCTCAGTTGCACCGATAAGGTGACCAACGGTCAGAATGCCCAATCTCGGTGACGCTGATTCGACAATCTCGGAGGGACCAAAATTGTGAACTTGCATAACAGAAAGTTGGCAGCCCAATTCGGTGCCACCGAATGCAGTATTGGTTGCCCCAAAAATCTAGGGTTTGACTGAGTCTGTCTAGGGTTTCAAATCGGTGGCGCCGAATGTAGAATGTTGGTTGCACCAATTTTGAGTATTTGTCTTTGGACAGACTTTGGTGGAAGAGTTTGTGGGTGTTTTTGGTGACTATCACTTGTGCATGTATGAGCATTTTTTTAACCAACAAAACCTTACCACCATTTATTAGTATTGGCTTTCCTATGGACTCAAAGTGATTTCTCACAAATATAAAATGTAGAGTCCTCCACTTGAAGCTTTGCCAACCTATTTCCTTGCATCTTGGGGTATTCCCCATTCTCCACGATCCTTTTGCCAATCCTATCATTGAACATTTCCTGAAATATACTTGGGGGAAACATTAGTTCAATGACTTATATGTTGTTATAAATTACCAAAACCACCAAGGGAGCAAATGTGCTTTCACTCTTCTATGATTTGAAGAGCGCCTTCCACAACTTCTCCCGCATAGCGCGTAAAAGATTCCGGACTATGGGCTCGGCGTCGAGTTCACGAGACCATAGGGGGGTGTCCCAGCGCTGGCAGTGGAGGATGCGTCTTCGGAGCATCACCTGCACCACATCGGTCAACTTGGTGCCCTCCTCGACCATGGAGCGGATGCGCCACTGTAGGTCGCTCACCTTCTTGCCTGGTCCCCAGACGAGGCCCTTTTCAAGCCATGAAGCCACTCGGGTGGGGGTGTCGGATCTGAATGCGGTGGCGGGATGCTGACCTTCTTCTTGTGGTTCGGTGGCGTAGAACCACTCCTTGTGCCACCCCTTGATGTTTAAGATGAGGGTTCCCGTCGGCCACCCGACACGGGTGAGCTTGCCAATGACGGCCCCGCCGCAATCTATGTGCTTGCCGCCGACGCACTAGGGCTTGATGTTCAACACCTGCAGCCAGAGCCCAAAGTGTGGCTCCATGTGCAGGAAGGCCTCACAGACGAGGATGAAGGCCGAGATGTGCATGATGGAGTTTTGCGGGAGGTCATGAAGTCGAGGACGTAGAAGAACATCAGCCCCCTGGCGAAGGGGTGGGTAGGAAATCTCAGCCCCCGGATGAAGTGGGGGATGAACACCACCCTTTCGCCTAGCTTGGGGGTGGGGATCACTTGGCCCTCCTTCGCTGCATGGTGAGGGATGTTGGCGGAGAGGTAGTCGGCCTTCTTGAGGTCGAGTATGTCCCGGTCGGTGACCATGGAAGCTTCCCACTGGCCATTGGATCCCACCATTGATGAGCTCGGAGGTGGGGTCGAAGACATATATTTGTGCTTTGGAGGTGCAAGGGAATGAGAGGTGGAGAAGTCGAATGGAGAGCATGAATATCCTTTGGGGTTTTCCTCCTCTTTTTATGAGGCCTATCGATTTGGACTCCCCTTCCTGCACCGTGAATCCCTTCACTTCCCGGGACGTGTGAGCCGTTCCATGTGCGTGGTTAAGTATATCCTGTATAAAACGGGACACGATTGGTATATTGATAGATCGTGATGATTAAAACGGCCTCGAACCATGAATCGAGTCTATCCAACTAGCCTAGAAGTCATGGTGGGCCGTAGCTTTTTGTCAGAGAGGTCGTCAGAGGAACGTTGTTTACCCCCTGACGTTTAGCCTTTAAAGCCAATAAATTTGCAGTATTCTGACGTGCCACTATGCGGTAAACTGCTTATCATCGGTGACTGAACTATGGTTCGGCGGGAAGGAACTCACCTCGCAAGCCGAAGACTCTGTTCCTGAAGCAATTGGATCTGAAGACCCTTGGCGTTGGAGGCAAGTTTGGGGGCTACTGAGGGAATCCTAGATCAGGGGGTCCTCATATAGTCGACCTATTGTTTATGGGCCAGACAATATGGGCCACTGACCGAACACTAGAAGATTTGAAGGCCCAGTCTCTAGGATGGAAGCTTCGGGAATCATGGCTTGCGCTCCACATTTGATGTAGTAAATAGGCATGTTTATCTCTTCTGCACGTAACCAACCATGTGTAAACCCTAGGCACCCTTGACATCTATATAAGCTGGAGGGTTTTAGGTTATGGGGACAAAACAACTCATCTAGGGTTAGCTATTCGATCCCGAGGTAGATCAACTTTGTAACCGCCCACATCATCAATACAACCATACAGGACGTAGGGTATTACCTCCATAGGAGGGCCCGAACCTGGGTAAATCTATGTCCCCTTCGTCTCCTATTATCGTCGATTCTAGTCTCACAGTTCAGGACCCCCTACCAGAGATCCATCGGTTTTGACACCGACACCCGTCTATCGGGGGAGTACCCTTTGGTTCCGTAGATGGATCTTGTGCGGCGTGTTCTATAATCCAGGTCATGTTGCAGGTCGTACCTGTCCTCAATGTTGGGGAACATTGCATGGGAAACAAAAAAATTCCTACGCACACGCAAGATCTATCCATGGTGATGAGCATCTATGAGAGGGAGAATGGATCTATATACCCTTGTAGATTGCTAAGCGGGAAGCGTTAAGAAACGCGGTTGGTGTAGTCGAACGTCTTCGCGATCCAAATCGATGAGCGTCCCGCGATATCATCACGATCCATCTCGCGATCCAATCACGATTCGTCCCGTGAACTCATCACGATCCGTCCCGTGATCTCATCACGATCCGTCTCGCAATCTCGATCACGGTCCTTCCGATCTACCGCCGAACGGACGACACCTCCGCGTTCAGCACACGTATAGCTCGATGAGGATCTCCGCTTTCTTGATCCAGCAAGAGGTAGTGGATAGGTAGACGAGTTCTCCGTCAGTGTGAAGGCTCCGCGACAATGGTGGTGGAGCAATTCCGGCAGGGCTTCGCCTAAGCACTACAGAAAACCGATCTGGAGGAGAAACTATGCACTAGAGGAACGGGTAGCACGTGGCTGAAAATCAAGTGCAAAAACCCTAAAACCTCTAGTATATATAAGAGGAAGAGAGGAGGAGACTTGGCACAAGGGCCAAGCCCTCTAGGCTTCGGCCGAAGTGGGAAGAGAGGAGGAATCCTCCTCCAATCCTAGTAGGACTAGGACTCCTCCTTATTTTGGCCTTTTTTGCCTTTTTCCACCTTTTCTCTTTGTTTTTTTCTTCCCAGCCTCATGGGCCTTGTGTGGGACATCCACCATCCCACTATGGGCTGGTATTCACTCTCCCACAGCCCATGTAGACTCTTGGGTCGACATACGCCTCCCGATGGACTCCCGGTACATTACCGGCACTTCCGGTACCCTACCGATGAGCCCAAAACTTTTTTGGTGACCAAAATAGGACTTCCTATATATCAATCTTTACCTCCAAACCATTCCAGAGCTCCTTGTGACATCCGGGATCTCATCCGGGACTCCAAACAGCCTTCCGTAAACACCATACATAACTCTATACTACCGAAATGTCATCGAACCTTAAGTGTGCAGACCCTGTGGGTTCGAGAACTATGTCGACATGACCGAGAAACCTCTATGTTCAATAACCAATAGCGGGACCTGGATGCCCATATTGGTTCCTACATATTCTACGAAGATCTTTATCGGACGAACCTCTATGTCAAGGATTCAGTTAATCCCATATGATATTCCCTTTGTTCTTCGGTATGTTACTTGCCCGAGATTCGATCGTCGGTATCTCCATACCTATTTCAACCTCGTATCTTTCCTCGTTCCGTAATACAAGATCCCATGACTAACACTTAGTCACATTGCTTGCAAGGCTTGTTGTGATGTTGTATTACCGAGTGAGCCCTGAGATACCTCTCTGTCACACGGAGTAACAAATCCGACTATTGATCCATGCCAACCCAACAGACACCCTCGGAGATACCTATAGAGTACCTTTATAGTCACCTAGTTATGTTGCGATGTTCGATACACACAAGGTACTCCTCCGGTGTAAGTGAGTTGCCTGATCTCATGGTCATAGGAACAGATACTTGACATGCAGAAAACAGTAGCATTAAACGGACACGATCATATGCTACGTTTGTAGTTTGGGTCTTATCCATCACACCATTCTCCAAATGATGTCATCCTATTATCAAATGACATCTCATGTCCATGGCTAGGAAACCTTAACCATCTTTGATCAACGAGCTAGTCTATTAGAGGCATACTAGGGACATGGTTTTGTGTATGTATCCACACACGCATCTAAGTCTCCGATCAATACAATTATAGCATGGATAATAAATGATTATCACGAACAAGAAAATATGATAATAACTAATTTATTATTTCCTCTAGGGCATATTTCCAACAGTCTCCCACTTGCACTAGAGTCAATAATCTAGTTCACATCACCGTGTGATTCGCATTGTTATAAATCTAACACCCAATGAGTTCTAGGGCTCGATCATGCTTTGCATGTGAGAGAGGTCTTATAGTTAAAGGGTATGCGACATTCAGATCTGTGTGTACTTTGAAAATCTCTAGGTCAAACCTTAAACATTGCTACCACACTCCACTTGGTACTATTCCAAATGGCTGCTCCACTATACGTATCCAGATTGCTACTACGAGTCATCCGGATTGGTGTTAAAGCTTGCATCAACGTAACTTTTTACGACAAACTATTTATCACCTCTATAATCGAGAAACATCTCCTTAGTCTTTTAGTTACTAAGGATAATCTTGACTGTTGTCCAGTGATCCACTCCTGGATCACTTTTCTACCCCTTGAAAGACTCATGGCAAGGCACACACCAGGTGCGATACACAGCATGACATAATATAGAGCCTATGGCTAAGGCACAAAGGATGACGTTTGTCCTTTCACTTTCTTCTGCCGTTGTCGAGCTTTGAGTCTCACTCAACTTCACACCTTACAAATCAGGCGAGAACTTTTTTCTGACTGGTCCATTTTGAACTCTTTCAAAATCTTGTCAAGGTATGTACTCATTGAAAGTCTCATCAAGCATCTTGATTTATCTCTATAGATCTTGATGCTCAACAATTAGGTAGCTTTATTCAGGTCTTCCTTTGAAAAACTCTTTTCAAACAACCGTTTATGCTTTCCAGAAATTCTACATCATTTCCGATCAACAATATGTCAACTACATATGCTTACCAGAAACTCTATAGTGCTCCCACTCACTTTATTGTAAATACAAGTTTCTCATAAACTTTGTATAGACTCAAAAACTTTGATCACCTCATCAAAGTGTATATTCCAACTCCGAGATGCTTTCTTCAGTTCATAGAAGGATCACTGAAGCTCGCACACCTTTTAACATCCTTAGGACTGACAAAACCTTCAGGTTGTATCTCATACAACCTTTCCTTAAGGAAGGGAACAATGTTTTGGCATCCATCTGCCAGATTTCATAATTGAAAAATGCAACAACTGCTAACATAATTTCAACACACTTTAGCATCGCTATGAGTGAGAAAGTCTCATCGCAGTCAACTCTTTGAACTTGTTCGAAACTTCTTTGTGACAAGTCAAGCTTTATAAATGGTAACATCTACCATCATCATCTATCTTCATCTCAAAGGTCCATTTGTACTCGACGACCTGCCGTCCAATGAGCAAGTATACCAAAGTCTATACTTGGTTTTCATACATGGATCCTATCTCGGATTTCATGGCCTCTAACCATTTGTCGGAATCCGGGCCCATCATCGCTTCTCCATAGTTCGTAGGTTCATCTTGTCCAACAACATGACCTCTAAGACAGGGTTGTCGTACCACTCAGGAGTAGTACATGTCCTTCTTAACCTATGAGGTTCGAGAGTAACTTGATCCGAAGCTTCATGATCATCATAATTAACTTCCTCTTAACTAATGTAGGCTTCACAGAAACATCTTCCTACGCTGCGCTACTCTCTCGTTGAAACAAAGGTTCAACAACCTCATCAAGTTATATCTTCCTCCCACTCAATTCTTTCGAGAGAAACTCTTTCTCGAGAAAGGACCCTGTTTTAGAAACGAACACTTTATGCTTGGATATGAGATAGAAGGTTTACCCAATTGTTCTTAGGGTATTCTATGAAGATGCATTTGTTCGCTTTGGGTTCGAGCTCATTAGGTGAAAACATTTTTCACATAAGAGTTGCAGCCCCAAACATTAAGAAATGACGGCTCAGGTTTCTATCAAACCATATGGTGTCATATCAACAGATTTAGATGGTGCCCTATTTAAAGTGAATGTAGTTGTCTCTAATGCATAACCCCAAAATTATAGCAGCAAAACAATAAGAGACATCATAGCATGCACCATATCCAATAGAGCACGACTACGTCTGGACACGCCATCACATTGTGGTGTTCCAGGTGGCGTGAGTTGTGAAACAACTTTCACATTGTCTAAAGTTGTATGACAAACTCGTAACTCAGATATTCACCTCCACGATCATATCGCAGACATTTTTATCTTCTTGTTTCGATGATCTTTAAACTTCACTCTAAATTTGCTTGAACCTTTCAAACGATTCAGACTTGTGTTTCATTAAGTAAATATACACTATATCTACTCAAATCATCAGTGAAGGTAAGAAAATAACGATATACACCGCATGCTACAAGACTCATTGGATTTCATACATCAACATGTATCATTTCCAATAAATCACTTGCCCGCTCCATCAATCCGGAAAACGGGGTCCTTAGTCATCTTGCCTAAGAGGCATGATTCGTATGTCTCAACCGATTCGAAATTGAATGAGTCCAAAGATCCATCATCACGGAGTTTCTTCAAGCGCTTTATACTAATATGACATTTAGCAGCAGTGCCACAAGTATGTGGTACTATCATTATTAACTTTGTATAATTTGGCATCAATGTTATGAACATGTGTATTACTGCGATCAAGATTCAACAAACCATTCTCACTGGGTGTATGACCATTGAAGGTATTATTCATATAAACAGAATAACCATTATTCTCTAACATAAATGAATAATCGTGTTGCAATAAACACGATCTAATCACGTTCATGCTCAATGAAAAACACCAAATAACATTTATTTAGGTTCGTCACTAACCCCGAAGGTAGAGAGAGCGTGCGATGTTGATCACATCAACCTTGGAAACATTTCTAACACACATCGTCACCTGACCCTTAGCTAGTTCTCCGTTTATTCCGTAGCTTTTATTTCGAGTTACAAACATTTAGCAACCGAATCGGTATCTAATACCCAGGTGCTACTAGGAGTACTACCAATGTACAACTCAATAACACGTATATCAAATATACTTCTGTCGACGTTGCTAGCCTTCTTATCTACCAAGTATCTAGGGTTGTTCCGATTCAGCGTCTTCTCTCCTCATAATCGAAGCACTTAGTCTCGGGTTTGTTTTCAACTTTGGGTTGCTTCACTGGACCAGCAACTGACTTGCCAACCATGAAGTTTCCCTCCTTGCCCTTGCCCTTGTTGATACTAGTGATTTTACTAACCATCAACACTTGATGCTCCTTCTTGATTTCTACCTTCGCGGTGTCAAAAATAGCAAATAGCTCAGGGATAATTATTTCTATCCCTGGCATTTTATAGTTCATCACCAAGTTGTAGTATCTTAGTGACAATGACTTGGAGAACTATATCAATCACTATCTTATCTAGAAGATGAACTCCCACTCGATTCAAGCGATTGTAGCCCCAGACAATCTGAGCACATGCTCAACGATTGAGCTATTTTCTTTCATCTTGCAGGCAAAGAATCTTGTTGGAGATCTCATATCTCGCAACACGGGTACGAGCCTGAGATCCAAATTTCAGCTCTTAGAACATCTCATATGTTCCAAAACGTTCAAAACGTTTCGGAGCCTCAATTCTAAGCCGTAATGCATGACGCACTAAACTATCAAGTAGTCATCAGAACGTGCCTTTCAGATGTGCACAACATCAACAAACGACGCTAGAGGGGTTGGCGCACCGAGCAGTGCATTAAGGACATAAGCCTTCTGTGTAGCAATGAGGACAATCCGTAGATCACGGACCCAGTCCACAATATTGCTACCATCATCTTTCAACTCTATTTCTCTAGGAACATATAAAAATTCAAGGGAGCTACATCGCGAGCAAGTAATCTACAACATAATTTGCAAAGACACTACTGATTATGTTCATGATAATGAGTTAAATTAGTCATATTACTGAATAACTCCCACTCAAATTGACAACCCTCCGGTCATTTGAGTGATACATGATCCAAATTCACCAACTCAAGTCCGATCATCACGTGAGTTGAGGTGGTTTCAATGGTGAACATCATCATGTTGATCATATCTACTATATGACTCATGTTCGACCTTTCGATCTCTTGTGTTCCGAGGCCATGTCTGTGCATGCTAGGCTTGTCAAGTTTAACCCGAGTGTTGTGCATGTGCAACACTGGCTTGCACCCGTTGTATGTGAACGTAGAGTCTATCACACCTGATCATCACGTGGTGTCCCGACACGACGAACTTTCGCAACGGTGCACACTCGGGGAGAACACAATTTATCTTGAAATTAAGTGAGGGATCACCTTATAATTCTACCATCGTCCTAAGCAAAACAAGGTGCATAAAAGTATTAACATCACATGCAAATCATAAGTGACATGATATGGCCATGAACTTGTGCTTTTGATCTCCATCTTGAAAGCACCGACATGATCTCCATCGTCACCGGCATGACACCATGATCTCCATCATCTTGATCTCCATCAACGTGTCGCCATCAGGGTTGCCGTGCCCACCATGCTTCTACTGCTATTGCTACCGTTTAGCGATAAAGTAAAGCATTACATAGCGCTTAATGATTGACACGCAGGTCATACAATAATTAAAGACAACCCTATGGTTCCTTCCGTTTGCCGTACTCATCGACATGCAAGTCCTGATATTCTATACAAAACATGATCATCTCATACATCACATATATCTCATCATGTAATTGGGCATATCACATCACAACATACCCTGCAAAAACAAGTTAAGCGTCCTCTAATTGTTGTTGCATGTTTTACGTGGCTGCTACGGGTATTGTCGGGACCCCGATCCTAACATATGACATCACTTTGCGGCCTCACGCACGGTAAGTTCCATGGCTGCAGTCTTACCTTAGCCCGGACCGTTTGCGTCTGTTGGCTCACGTATGTGAACATGTCACTGGCAATCAAACGACAGAGAACCTAGGCCGACATGACTAGTCATAGAACCCAAGTGGCACATCCGTACGGAAACATGCATAAGTAACCCAGCAATGCAGGTGTCGGCCTCAAGCGTGTGTAGACGAGTCATAGCAAGCTACAAGGACTCCATTACGCCATGAGACATAAATGCCATCACTGCACGCAGACGAGTCGTAGCGGGCTACAGGGACTCCATTACAGTACGAGACATTTCCCCGAAGGGACAGACATAGCAGCAAAGAAGGATACATGCCGGTCAATCAATGTGTCCGAAGCAGTAGCAAGCTACCATGCCTCGGTGGAAGCACAAAGAGGTAGTTTCCCATAAAGAGTACTACTAAAGGCACACAACTAGGTGTCGGATCCCATACATACCATTGCATGTCAAACGTACGCACGACATGCCCGATATGCATAGATACAACAATGGCATCACACCATAACCATACAACAACTTTTATTTAAGGGGCTCAGACGAGCCTTGCATAATGTGTTCTTACAGATAGGGGTCAGATGACCAGACACTCAAGTCATACAAACAAGTTCTTACAAACCAAGCGGAAGCATAAGCTGTCTGAGTATAGACAGATGAAAGGGTAAAAAGGCACATGGAATGACTATCTACAGCCCGCCATAGGGCATAGGGTCGTAGCTGGGACACCAACTATTCGGCATCGTCGACATCTAGAAAGAACCCACCTGATAGGTCCTGGGTCTCATCTGCAACATTTATTAAGCAAACGTGAGTACAAACATACTTAGCAAGTCTTTAAAGCAGACCTAGTCTATTCATGCTCATGTATCATCAAGGGGGCTGGTGGAGTTTATCCAACAATGCCAACTTTGACTCATGGCTAACCTACACTACACAATTTTAACTCTTTGTTTACATTTTAGATATCGCACACGAGTCCACTAACTCCATGACAATACACCACCATGGATTCACTTTCCTCTCCTGGGAGAGTGCCATACACGATACTCACACTTGTCTGATATTTTTACGGTATCCATTTGATTATCTATGACCAGCATAAGTTATCCAAGTAGTCCATATCCAAGGACGCGGTTATTCGAATAGTTTCATACCCTGCAGGGGTGTACTTCTTCACACACGCTCTCGCCACTTATCGTTGTGTGCTCATAAAACCATGCACCTCGGCAACCTTCAAGCGAAAGCCCAGCGAGCGAGTCGGCCACGACCGTCAATCACATAAGACCTCTAGTCCAGGCTATCGCCTAGTTGAGACTGATCCCGCACGGAAGTCCAGCCGAATTTTCCGCTACGGCCCCAAACGATGTGCGCATGGTTCCCAAGCCCACCATTTGGTTGACCCTTGGTACATCATGCCACTGCATACCGCGTCGTAACCCACCCCTAGGGTCAGCGCTACGCATGGCCTCCAACATGCTATAAACACCAGAAACTACTTGCAACTCCTGGACTAAGGACTATGCGACTGATAAGTCGAGAGGGTTAATTAAGTATCCCAACGTGTGGTAGTAACTAGTCTTGGATCACAAACACGGAACTCAGTTCCTAATAACGGTCCCAACGAGACAACCCGCTATGCACTCCTACATAGCCTCTCATCGCTACCTTTACCAAAATGGGTTCATCATAAGCTTATCACATCGGAACAACAATGTTTAATTCCAGTCCATCACCCAGATGAATCAGACCTGACACAACTCTAAGCATAGCAAGCATAGCAGGCAAAGTAAGCTAAGCACGTCATGGCACAAGCATCTACCAGGTATGCTAGGTTGCAAGGTTTAGCTATTTACTGTGACAATGACAAGTCATGCAAAAGAATAGGTTCATCTACCTTGTATGACAGACAAGTGAACGTTTTTCCTAATGGAATAAACAAGAGCAGGAGCGAGAGAGTGGGATGTTACCGTAATGATCAAGGGGGGGGGTGTCGCTTGCCTTGCTGTGAAGCGGGAAGGTTCTCTCCTTCATTGGGATACTCGGGGGTATCCTCAGAAGTAGGGCCTACCGCAATGTAGATAAATAACAATCAATACACGCAAGTGCAACAATATGATGCATGATCATGACATGGTAGCATGTATGGATGAGCTAATGCAACAAGTTTCCAAATTAATTGAAGTGAGTTTGAATATAGGTTCAAAATCGTTCTTCCTTTCAAATTCCATATTTTAACCTATTAGCAAATGTCAATGTTCTTCTACATAGGTTGCTCTAACATGCATGATAATAGCACCATTGGATTCATTTGATTTTTCTCATAAATTTTCATATATAAATTATTTTCATCTGATTTTTCTCATAAATTTTCATATATAAATTATTTTCGTCTGATTTTCAAATTAATTTATATGAGTTTTTAAAGTTTTAAACAATTTTTAGAATTATTTTAAAACTGGAAATTCCTTTTATTACATCAGCCTAACATCATCATAGCGTCAGCAGGTCAGCTGACCAGGCCAGGTCAAACTTGACATGCGGGGCCCGCACGTCAGTGACATAGGCTTAATTCCCGCGCTGGCCAGGGTTTGACCCGCATTTGGGGCCCACTAGTCAGCGGCTGGAGCCTAATTAATCAGGGGGATTAACCCCTGATGGTCGGCCACGTCAGCGCCCATCGGAGCGGGGCCGGTGGTGACCAAAAACACGGCGGCGACCCATCGTAGTTGCGCCTCTGGCAACCATTTGGCGCGCGGAGGGCCCCGAGAGGTAGACCATGCATAAGCGTTTCTAGCAGGGCTACAAAGGGGGCTCGGAGTCGCCGGAGATGACGACCATGTCGAGCTTGGCGGCGGCGGCGGCTCAGGCAGGACCGGCTACTGCGCTATAGGGCACGGGAAGGCAGGGGGAGAGGAGGAGGAGCACCAGCGGCTCACCGCGGTTCCAGCAGAGGCGACGGCGAGGTCGGGGGAGCTCAAAAAGGCGCGGGGGCGGCTAGAATAACGGCGGCGAGCTCGAGCAGGGCTCGACCATGGTGGCAAGGGGGAGAAAGCGAGGGAGAGAGAGCGCGCAGGGGAGAGAGGGAGAGGAGAAGAAGGTCACGACAAGGAAGCCTCGCACTGGTGCTCTCCCAGCCCTCTAGGCCGACAGCCAGGCAGGGAGGCGGTGGCCGGCGTGTGCCCGCACGCGGCGAGCACACGCCCATGTCCTCGTGGCGAGAGGACAGGGATGAATGGCACTGGCCAGATGGGCCGGTTCTTCCCCTGGGCCTCTGCTTTTTATTTCTCTGATTTCTATTTCTGACATTTGTTTTATTTTCTTTTCAGGTACAATTGCTTTGATAAAATATCCCAATTGTTTTATAATATCAAGTTTGAATATTTCAAACTACAATAAAAAGTTTCAGGATATTTTGAAATGTAAAATAATGATAATGTTTTATTTGCTATTTTTAGAAGTTTTATCATTTATTTTTAAATTGCTAAAGTTGTTCAAATATTTTAGATGACCCCTTGTATAGTCATGTCCATATATATCAGACATAGGGGACATTTTAGATGGGCATTTTGGATTTGTTGAATTTTCACAAACTTTGAATTGGTTTGATTCAAATGAGGGTTTGGAGTTTTCCTTTAGTCCCCATTTCATGTTTATGCAAAATGAAACATGATGCAACACCCATGCTATCCTATGACATCTAGCTAGGGATGTGACAGGTATCTAGCAAGAACAATTCTCACCTACACCAAAACCACAACGGTGATACATAAGTTGCTTTTCAACCTTCTCAAGGACCACCTTTGTCGAATCCGATCTAACTAAAGTAGGAGAAACAGACACCCGCCTTCCATATTTTTGCAACGAGGTTACACGTCAGTCGATGGAACCGGTCTCTCGTAAGCATACGAGTAAGGTTGGTCTGGGCCGCTTCATCTCACAATACCGCTGAACCAAGACACGACCAACGGAGGAAGCAATCTAAGCATCAACGCCCACAAACTCTTTGTGTTCTACTCGAGATCTAATCTACACATAGGACTAGCTCATGATGTCGTTGTTGGGTAATGTTGCATGGGAAACAAAAAAATTCCTACGCACACGCAAGATCTATCCATGGTGATGAGCATCTATGAGAGGGAGAGTGGATCTACATACCCATGTAGATCACTAAGCAGGAAGCGTTAAGAAACGCGGTTGGTTTGTCAAACGTCTTCGCGATCCAAATCGCAGAGTGTCCCGCGATGTCATCATGATCCGTCCCGTGATCCAATCATGATCCGTCCCGTGATCCAATCATGATCCATCCCGCGAAGTCATCATGATCCGTCCCGCGATCTCATCATGATCCGTCTCGCAATCTTGATCACGGTCCTTCCGATCTAACACCGAACGGACGGCGCCTCTGCATTCAGCACACATACAGCTCGATGACGATCTCTGCGTTCTTGATCCAGCAAGAGGGAGCGGAGAGGTAGAAGAGTTCTCCGGCAGCGTGAAGGCACCGCGGCGATGGTGGTGGAGCAATTCCGGTAGGGCTTCGCCTAAGCACTGCAGAAACCGATCTAGACGAGAAACTATGCACTAGAGGAACGGGTAGCACGTGGCGGAAAATCAAGTGCAAAAACCTTAAAACCTCTAGTATATATAAGAGGAAGAGAGGCGGAGACTTGGCACAAGGTCCAAGCCCTCTAGGCTTTGGCCGAAGTGGGAGGAGAGTAGGAATCCTCCTCCAATCCTAGTAGGACTAGGACTCCTCCTTATTTTGGCCTTTTTCCCTTCTTCCACCTTTTTCTCATGGGGTTTTTCTTCCTAGCTGCATGGGCCTTGTGTGGGACTTCCACCAACCCACTAAGGGCTGGTATTCACTCTCCCACAGGCCATGTAGCCTCTTGGGTCGAAATACTCCTCCCGATGGTCTCCCGATACACTATCGGCACTCTCGGTACACTATCGATTAGCCCGAAACTTTTTCGGTGACCAAAATAGGACTTCGTATATATCAATCTTTACCTATGGACCATTCCGGAGCTCCTCATGACATCTGGGATCTCATACGGGATGCGGAACAACCTTTGGTAACCACCATACATAACTCTATACTACCGAAACGTCACCTAACCTTAAGTGTGCAGACCCTACGGGTTCGAGAACTATGTAGACATGACCGAGACACCTCTACGGTCAATAACCAATAGTGGGACCTAGATGCCCATATTGTTTCCTACATATTCTACGAAGATCTTTATCAGTCGAACCTCTATGTCAAGGATTCAGTTAATCCCGTATGATGTTCCCTTTGTTCTTCGGTATGTTACTTGCCCAAGATTCGATCGTTGGTATCTCCATACCTAGTTCAACCTCGTTACCGGCAAGTCTCTTTACTCGTTCCGTAATAAAAGATCCCGTGACTAACACTTAGTCACATTGCCTGCAAGGCTTGTTGTGATGTTGTATTACCGAGTAGGCCCTGAGATACCTCTCCCTCATACGGAGTAACAAATCCGAGTCTTGATCCATGCGAACCAAACAAACACCCTCGGGGATACCTGTAGAGTACCTTTATAGTCACCCAGTTACGTTGCGACATTTGATACACACAAGGTACTCCTCCGGTGTCAGTGAGTTGCATGATCTCATGGTCATAGGAACAGATACTTGACATGCAGAAAACAGTAGCATTAATCTGACATGATCATATGCTACGTTTGTAGTTTGAGCCTTGTCCATCACACCATTCTCCTAGTGACGTGATCCCATTATCAAATGACATCTCATGTCCATGGCTAGGAAACCTTAACCATCTTTGATCAACGAGCTAGTCTATTAGAGGCTTACTAGGGACATGGTTTTGTCAATGTATCCACATATGCATCTAAGTCTCCGATCAATACAACTATAGCATGGATAATAAACGATTATCATGAACAAGGAAATATGATAATAACTAACTTATTATAGCCTCTAGGGCATATTTCCAACACTCAGGATCTATTGTCTTTTTTCCCCTTCTGTGAGGTTTCGCCGGCCTATAACCGGTGTCGCCAGCCGTCCTATCTCGTCCTCGGGGAGGGCGGTCCAGATGGTCGTATGAAGTGTGCATGGGAGATAGTGTATTAGGCACTTCATCATTAAACTGTGGCAGTATCCGTCGGCGTGGTTAGCTCTTGGGTTGGTCCAATAGAACGGTATCGTACCCTTCCTCGGCTGATAGTACCCTCGTCCATCTATCGTTGAGGTTATCCTGTTCGGCGTTAAGCTATCATTCTTTTGCCTTCAGGCTTCGGGCAGTGGCTATTAGCTGTTTCCTAAACCGGTCCTGATCCTCAAGGTTTCCAGGGACGGTGATGTCTTTGGCTTTCTAGCTATCCTCCTCTTCTTCAGGGGGAGGTAGTTGTCATCCTCGGAATCGTTTGGATCCTTGGGGTCGCACTGGTCCTCCAGCCTCTCCCGGTCCTCTAGCGTTTTCTCGGGGATATCAGGATCGCCGAGGTCTTCCGGGGTATCACTTTCCCCGGTGCCAACAATAGCTTCCCTTCCCTTTTGTTTCTTTGATCTTTTGTGCGGCTTCCGATGCCTTGACGATGCTTCACCCGATTTTTCGCCATTGTTTGCGGGTGTGTGCTCGCTGTTATGGGTTGGAGTATCCACCATGTAGATATCACAGTTGGAGGTGGTAGTCCATCGCCGGGTGTTAACGGGGGTGGGAGCGCAATCCTCCTCATCCATATCTTCTGCCTCCTCCGAGGCGTAGTCGAACATATCGGTTATGTCTTCGATAGAGGCTAGGAAGTGGGTGGTGGGTGGGATAAAAAATTCCTCTTGACCCGCCTCAAGGCCGATCTAAACGTGGATCGGTGTTGGGTCGTCAGTAATTTTCATCGATAAGATCCAATCTAGAGCCTCGTTGAGTGTCGAGATCTCGGTCGGGTCAATCTGCTGAGAGCTTTCAGAGTTAACCTCCGATGCATCCGCACAATAAGTGTGTCCGGCAAGAGCTGGTCCGCAGTCGGCTGACGCTATGGCCGGATCCAGACTAAAAGCCAGATCATCATCGGGGTTGATCCCGTGGGAGGGATCGGAAGTGAAATCCAGGGTTAAGGCCTCATAGTCGTCGGGTGCGTCAGATGAGATTGCGAGTCTGGTGAGCGAAAGATCGCCCCGAGAGTCTATGGAGAACTCTAGGTTCCCGAATCTGACCTCTTGATCAGGGGCGAAAGTCCCGACCCGGCCAAGATGGGCGGTTAGGTCAGCATGCAGCACAATTATGCAAAAAGTGAAGATATGTCCAGGGACAAAGGAGTCATGTTACGGACTTCTTCGTTAATGACAACGCGAGCCATTGATTCCTTTGGCGAGCACAGCGGAACTCTCAATGAAAGCACCAATGTTGGTGTCAAAACCGGCGATCTCAGGTAGGGGTCCCGAGTTGTGAGTCTAGGAACGATGGTAATAAGGGGACGAAGGAGACGATGTTTACCCAGGTTAGGGCCCTCCTATGGAGGTAAAACCCTACGTCCTAGTTGATTATATTGATGGTATGAAGGTTATAGAGTTGATCTACCTCGAGATCATATAGCTAAAAACCGTAGATGAGTTTCTCTGCCCTACAATCTAAAACCCTCATGGTTTATATAGACGCCGGGGAATACCTAGGGTTTACATATGACAGGTCTCCTTCCGGGGATGGAGATTTCGACTTCCTCATCTTAACTTGGAGTGCACGACGCGCCTTCGGGACTTCCTTCTAGAACACAGGGTCTCTATGTATCCGGCTCTTCCTGCGATAGTTAGAGAGCGGCCCACCAAGCCGGCCTATTAGGAGATAGGCCAGTGGCCCAAGGACCCCTTAATCCAGGACTCCCTCAATCGCCACCACCTTTGTCATCACCACCACCAAAGGAGACTTGACTACGCGGGTATGGGCACTCCCCTAGGCTTGAGCCAAGCTTGGGGCAGGTTCCCCCGTATCATATCACCATCACTTTTTACCTTTGCTTTTTAATTTATATCCTTAGCATTTTCATGATTTAGTTGAATAAAATTTTAGTATGATCTATTTTTGAGTGCTAGTTTCGTGATCTATCTACGTAATCGGGTCAGAGATATACAATAAAGTTTAGTTTGAGCTTTTGCCCCTTTTACTTTCTTGTTGCAATCATAATAAAAGAAAAATAATGAGAAAATATCATATGATAATCTTATGGTGAGTAATGACATCACAATAAAGAAAAGTATAAGTGGTAAGAATTATTGGAGATTGGCAAACATAGCATTAGTCAATGATGCAATTCATGAAAGAATTAATAAGGGAAGAGAAGATTCACATGCAAATATACTATCATGGACATATTTTATGATTGTGAGACCCCATTACATATTATATGCCAAATTTGTTACTCTTGGACAAGGAAGGCAACGTAATGATTTATGCTTGTTCACATTCACATAGAAGTTATATTGTCATAGATCCTTTAACATGTGGTGCTTTCCCAATATCTTTGCTAGCCGAAAATTCCGCACTAAGTAGAGATACTACTTATGCATCCAAAAACCCAAAACCCAAACTCATGTTTGAGAGTCCACCATATCTACCTATGGGTTGAATAATATGCTTCAAGTAAGTTGTCATCGATGCATCAAGGCAATAACAATTGCTTCTAAAACTGTTGGATCAATTAGTGTAAGAGAAAATTGAGCGTTGCACAAACTTGTGATGGCAAAGTAATAAAAGTGACAGGCTGCATAATAAAGGTTGCTGTCACAAGAGGCAATGCAATGTGATGTTCTTTTGCGCTAAGGGATTTGGCATAAAGACTAAAAAGCTCATGACAACCTCTGCTTCCCTCTGCGAAGGGCATATCTTTATATTTTAAGTATTTACTTTTATGCAAGAGTCAAGGTATTTTTCCCTATTCCTTTTTATTTTTCTCTTTGGCGAGCATCATGAAGGGGACACTTGGAGAAGTGGTAAACTTGCTGACTTGTGACCATGAGGTCATGGGTTCAAGTCTTGGAAATAGCCTCTTACAGAAATGTAGGGAAAGGATGTGTACTATAGACCCAAAGTGGTCTGACCCTTCCCCGGACCCTCCGCAAGCAGGAGCTAGATGCACCGGGCTGCCCTTTTTTGGCAACCATCACATGGAGAGGAAAGATCTAGGCACATATGTCCAGTTGGATATGAGTGAGCATGAGTTATTATTTGACATCACCCCTGAGGTGAATCCGTTGTGAGGCAAACTATAAGCCCCTATCTTTTTATGTGTCTAGTTGAAACTTTTTGATCATGGGTATGATGTGAGTGTTAGAAATCATACAAGACAAGATGATTGTTGAGTATATGGACTTACCAAAAGGCTCCTACACGAGACCCTTCCTGAATATATGATGAATTGTAGTTGCAAAGTTGACTGAGAACATAGTTTGTTGGTTTCCAATAAGGTTTATGCTTTATAATTCCATGTTGTGATGAATTGTTACTTGTTAATAAGAAGAGTTATCATGTTGTTATGAAAATAATAGTTTTATGAGAAAGTTTTATGTTAGTCTTTGTTGCTGCTATAATAATAAGCATGATTCTACTATGTCTGTATTTTGTTTTTATTGATACTTCTCTCTCATACCATGTGGACATGTTCTGTGATATCGTCTTTTGCTTGAGGACAAGCGAGGTCTAAGCTTGGGGAATTGATATGTCCATTTTGCATCATGTTTTACTACTATTATTTACAAAACAATTATGCATAATAATGCTTCAGGGAGTAATTCTAATGCCTTTTCTCTCACAATTTGCAAGGTTTACACCAAGAGGGAGAATGCCGGCAACTGGAATTCAGCACCTGAAAAAAGCATGTCAGAGATACCAATTCTACACATCCCTAATGAAGCTAAAAAATTTACAAATATTTTTTATACAATAAATAAGAATTACTGGAGCTAAAAACTACCAGAGGGTGGCCACCAGGTCGCCACCCTCCACCAAGGCGCACGAGGACCCCTAACCGCGCCCTGGTGGAGGGTGCTCACCTAGGCCCACCTCCGGAGCCCAGCTTCTGGTATAAATTCCCAAAAACCTAAACAAATAAGGAGAAGACTTTCAGGACGAAGTGCTGCCGCCTCCAGGTGGAACTTGGGCAGGAGCACTTTTGTCCTCCGACAGAGCGATTCCACTAGGGGGACTTCCCTCCCGGAGGTAGAAATCGAAGCCATCGTCATCACCAACAACCCCCTCATCTTGGGGAGGCCATTCTTCATCAACATCTTCAACAACACCATCTCCTCTCAAACCCGAGTTCATCTCTTGTGTTCAATCTTTGTACCGGAACCTCAGGTTGGTACATGTGGGTGACTAGTAGTGTTGATTACCTTATGTAGTTGATTACTATATTGTTTATTTGGTGGTATATTATATGTTTAGATCCATTATGCTATTCAATACACCTCTGATCTTGAGCATTCATATTATTTGTGAGTAGTTACCTTTGTTCTTGAGGTCACGGGAGAAGTCATGTTGCAAGTGATCATGAGAATTTGATATGTGTTCGATATTTTGATGATATGTATGTTGTGATTCCCTTAGTGGTGTCATGTGAACGTCAACTACATGACACTTCACGATCCTTGGTCCTCAGAGAATGCATTGTGGAGTAGTTATTAGATGATGGGTTGCGAGAGTGACAGAAGCTTAAACCCTAGTTTATGTGCTACTTCGTAAGGGGCTGATTTGGGTCCACATGTTTAATGTTATGGTTAGAATTTGTCTTAATACTTTTCTCATAGTTGTGGATGGTTGCGTGGGTTTTAATCGTAACTAGGTTGTTAGTTCAAGTAAGAACAACACCTTAGTTGTGACGCCACCAATTTCGATCATACACTAAACGTACACACAATGTGTACGACCAAGAGCAGGGACTCACTAATCAATATCACAACACAACTCTAGACACAAATTAAAGTCATACAACTTCATATTACAAGCCAGGGGACTCGAGGGCTCGAATACAAAGCTCGAAAAGCACGAGTCAGCGAAAGCAATTAATATCTGAGTAAACATAAGTTAAACAAGTTTTGCCTTAAGAAGGCTAGCACAAACATAATCAATAGATCAAAAGAGGAGAGGCCTCCTGCCTGGGAACCTCCTATCCTACTACTGGTCGTGGGCGGACTCCACATACTAGTAGGCTCTAGCGATGGTGTAGTAGTCGTCTTCGGCTTAATCCATCTCCTGGGCTCCATCATCTGATCGCACCAATCACATTGAGGGGGAAATAGAAAGCAAAGCAGCGATGAGTACTCATTCAAAGTACTCGCAAGACTGACATCAGAACTATGCTAAGTATGCATCAGTATCAAGGGGAGGGGGTTATATCTGGACTGATTGTAGAAAGCAAGAATAGGGGGAAGGCCTAGTCCTATCGAAGACTAGCATCTTTAGCATCTTGCAGCATTAGAACAGAGTAGACTGGTATCTCATATATAGTCATATTATTGTAGAAAATTTATTGAGCATCCATGCCCAGAGATTCTTCCTCGACTCCCTGCGAGGAAGCAATCCCGGAGCAAACCTACATTTAAATTTAAAGTCACAATTATAGTTGTAGAAGGTCAAAGTTCAACTCCAAGTTGTCCTGTTACCGTGGACACGGCTATTCGAATAGATGAATTCATCCCTGTAGGGGTGCACCGCATTTCCAACACACTTGATCACCTCCGTCCGGACACACTTTCCTGGGTAATGCCTGGCCTTAGGATTTCAACACTTCGTCGCCCACCGAGACTCGACGGAGAGGCCAGCCCGTCGGTCTAAATCATAAGAGCGCAGGGGTCATGGGCCCAATCACCCTATGCGCTCCTGCATGATGAGTGGGTGGTCGAGGTCAGCCCTAGAACACTCTAATTCAAGACATGTGCCGTCCAGGCCACTCGGGCGCGCGCCGCTCCATTGCTAACGTCCGACGAGCTTCGGATGATACAACGATGCTGAGTACCCATATCTTCTCCCACGTGAAGGTTTGGTGCGTAATAGGTCAAACGACCAACTCAGATCAAATACCCAACCCATTAGCTTTTTATTAATGTGGGACGAGCGCGACCCATGAAGTGCGGTCCCGTCGCCTCGTCTGTAGGATGTGTGGCAAGGGCCTCTCCTACCCGTCCACGCCTCATCATCATCAAACCATGGGTACCACTCAGAGCCGACCATCACCAACATGTTTCTGTAACCAGGCCATAGTAATTCTGTGCATAAAACATCAAGACAGAACCTAAGGAATCACCCTCAAAGGTCCCCGCTTGATAAAACCGTCAAGGTGGACTTAGAGGGATCACCCTTGAGGGTCTCGCACTTGAGGCCTTGCACGACAGAGTCATCATCGGGAGTGATGAAGGAGGAATCATCGTCGTTAACCACGACCGACTAGCTGCACTACAGAGCTAGCATCATGAGTACTTCATGAGGTGTCACCCTCGTTACTCGATAGTAGCTCTGCGGAGTCGTGCCAAAAAGGGGTGTGCAGTAATTATGACGGGCATGGCTTGTCGTTCGGTTGACCGAGTCTTCAAGTCATAAAGGAAGAAGAAGGGGCAACTAGGACTAATGGGTCACGGGGGATTCATTAATCAACCCATACTAAAAAGTTGATATAGCAATAGCTATAGTAGCAATTTATCAAAAACATGCTATGCATCAGAAATAGGAGCTAGCTAATGCAGTAGCAAAATCTAATGCAAGAATGAGAGGGAAAGAAATGGGCGATATCGAAATGCTCAAGGGCTTGTGCTTGCATTGCTGCTCTGCAGCAAAGGCATGATCGTCGATGGTGTAGTCGTACCCGGCAGCACCGTCAGCCTCGGGGTCTACCGGTAAGAAAAGGGACAAGAAAACAATAAATATAAAGCAGACAAATGCATCACGATGCATGACATGACAATATGTAGGGCTACGCATGCACTAACGCAGTACTACAGATGGCGAACGGATCAGAAGAATATCAGATGAAAATGATGGAAAAGTTCCATGTTCTTTATGATAGGAGCACGTGCCAAACAAACGGACTACATATTCGGATTCATAGGATCTTTTTGAACAACTTTCATGTATAAAATATTTTCATCTAACTTACGGTTTCTTTTATATTAATTTTTAAAGTTTTATTAATATTTGGAAATTAAAATAGATTATTTTAATTAAATAATTCAATTATGACACCCGCATGATGTCATGCTGACATTAGCAGTCAACATTCACAGTTGACTCGTCAAACTGACCAGTGGGTCTAGGGGCCCAGTTGACCTGGTCAACTATCAGGTGGCGCCCCTCCGTCATACTCTCTAACTAATTAACAGAATTAGTTAGTTTGATTAGGTTGAAGTTAATTAAGTTGCTAATTAGCCCATTAATTAATTAACAATTAACTAATTGATTAATTAATCATTTTACTAATTCATTATTTTTATTAAAAATTTCTTAAAAAAGTTTTTTCTATTAACTGGGAGGTGGGCCCGTGTCATGATTCTCACGGGGAGGGACTTAGTGGGGGGTGTTTAGCCCCACTAACCGAATGACCAAGGGGGGCACAGGGCCATGCCGGGCGCACGGCACCAGCGGCCATGGCCGGTGCGGCCAGTGGAGGGGAACAAGCACACGGCGGCGGTGGTTAGCGGGGTGCGGGTCAGGACGAGCGAGGGCCGTGGGGCGGCGTGAGGGTGGTGAGCGCAGTCGGAGGGGGGCACGGTATGGCATCGGGGCCTGTGCGTGGTCGGGGGAGTGGCGAGCATGGGAGGGTTACGGGGCCATGGCGGGGGCATGGTGAGGAGCGACGGCGGGGGGGAAGGAACGCGAGCGAGGCCAACGACAGGAGAGCGAGGAGAGAAGCCCGCGTCTAGGGAGGGGCGAAGGAAGGGGAGGCCATGGCCTCACGAGCATTGAAGGGGGGCAGGGGCAGTGAGGCTCCGGGGGTCCATTGGGGAGGGGCCGAGGAAGGTTCGGCACGGCGGCTAGGAGACGACACTGGTTGGGGTGGAGGGCAACGAAGGCGGCAGGCGACGTCGGGCGACAATGGGGAGGCCCGGCGGCGACAGGCGGTGGCGCGATGGCTTCCCCGATGCAGATCTGGATTGGGGGGAGGTGGGCGTGGGGGCGACAGAGGCGAGTGGGGGATGGGGTGGTGTGTCGGTGGGTGCGGGGGGGGGGGGGGGTCTATCCCCCGGGGGTGGGGCTTGGGCCGGCCTGCTACGCGGGTGGCCCAGTTGGGCCGGGAGGGCTTTGTTTTATTCTTATTTTGTGTTTTGTTTTTGTTTTCTTTTTCAATTTTCTATTTTAGTTTTTATTTAAATTTAGTGTATTTAATTATATATAAAAATGTTTATTTATACAACACAATTAACAAGGCATTATTTAACACACTATGAACATTTAGTTTGTAAGTTTTGAAAACTTTTGCCATTTTGACTTGGTCTTGAATTTCGAATTCGCACGGGATTGAATCATCTTGAGACTAACATCAGTAATCATGGTGATGTGGCATCATTAGCATGGGATTACTGTAGCTTAAATAAAGAGATTACTCTAGCATAAATCCAGGGCGTCAGATTAACACGAATCAAACCAAAATGATGAAAGTGACAAGATAAAATCCCTGTGTACCCTCAAGAACACTTTTCTCATCATAAGAGATAGTATTGGCCAGTCTTTTGACACAAAAGGATTGGGTTACCTTGCTGCATCTTACCTATTGTTAGCTTTACTTGCTCATTACAAATTACCTTGCTATCAAAAAACTCGCTACTTACAATTTCAGTGCTTGTAGAAATTACCTTGCTGAAAACCGCTTATCATTCACTTCTGATCCTCATTGGGTTCGACACTCTTACTTATTGAAAGGACTACGACTGATCCCCTATACTTGTGGGTAATCAACGCGCAGCCCCAAGGTGTACCAATCGTCGAGGGAACAAGCCTGACAATGAATACTAGGGGTACGAGTGAGGGTGGAGCCTATCTATGGCACAGGTGTCTCACTCGGATTTAGCGAGTTCGGGCCCCTCCGGAGAGGTGAAGATCCCACGTCTCGTGCCCAGAGGCTTTGTGTTTTCTCTAGGGGTGTCTGATTACAGAGGGTGATGAACCCTTGTCATAGAACTTGGGGGTGGCTTATATAGAGTTCGCCAGGACCCGTCATGCATCATTAGAAGGGTAATTAATGCGAGTAACTACGAGTGTTCCTAGAAACTATAGTCCTAACTACGACTAATATAGGTACTGCTAGATATGACTGCACTTTGTGCGTGGTGTTAAGTCCCTTAGCCATTGCAGCTCCCACGTCTCCCATGCCTCCACTCTGTCCATGTGCTGGTGTATGGCCGACTGGCGGGGTGATGTCCGAGTGACTTGGTAGATCTGAGTGGATCCGGAGTATGCATTTGAATGCTTCCATAGTCCTGAGACTTTAATGCCCATGAGCGGCATTAGGTGGGCCATGTATGTCTGGTCCATGGCCTTACCACTAGTATGTGACCCCATCACCTGTTTTAGGGTGTTGCAATACGTTCAAGATTCGCTTACAGTGGATAGCGAGGGTGACAATAGCTTATTCCCGAGTAAGGGGATTGTTGCGTATGGGAGTAAAGGGGACTCGTTACTTAATTCTATGGTTGGGTTTTATCTTAATGATCTTTAGTAGTTCTGGATGCGTGCTAGAGTTCCAATCATAAGCATATGATCCAAGTACGGAAAGTATGTTAGCTCATGCCTCTCCCTTATATAAAACTACAATAACGATTACCGATCTAGTTCTCGATTGCCTAGGACAATCTCGCAAATCCTACCGCCACTTTTCCACACTCGCTATATTTAGTTAGTTGTTCTTTTATTAAAACAATACCTAACTTTTATATCCATGTTCTTTATTATCCTGCAAAACTATCTTCTTACACCTATAAAGTACTTCTAGTTTTATTCTCGCAAAGTAGTTTATTTCTTGTACAAGGTATAGTGAACATTGTTGCGCGTAGAGTTGTATCAGTGGTCGAAAGAACTTGAGAGAATATTAATTCTACCTTTATCCCCTTATTGGGTCTGACAGCCTTACTTATTGAAAAAGGCTACAAATGATCCCCTATACTTGTGGATTATCATTACCATGGGCGCAGCCTGTACGGGGTCATCAGTCGTTCGTCCACCATGGCAAGAGTTGCCACACACATCCATGACTTCACACATGCCGGACGCCCATCCCCACCTGCAAGCATCCCGTTTCTCCACCTCTCCAGGCTCCGGTTCGCCGAAGGTGAGCATGATTGGGATATCCACGCCCACGACCGTGGCCACCGACATCAACGCCACACCCATGGTCCTTGGATCTTCGACCACAGGCGAGAGGAAACGCCTGCGAGAGATCCCCGCCGGCATGCATCCCGATGCCCGCAAGCTATTCAACAGAATGCTGGCAACATACGATTACTCGGCCAACCGTTTCATCATGGAGAGCATCACCTTCAAGGGTGGTGTGGGTTGTGCGCCCTTTTATCCCGAGGAGACCCAAAGCCAAGATGGTCGAGGATCCTTCATGGCCGACCAGGAGGGCACGCACAACACCTTTGCTCACGGCTATGGTAGCACAGCCGACCCCATCACACCAGGCTAAGCTGGTTGGGGCAACACTTTCCCCAAGACCACAAATTCACATACGACAATGGCCTAAAAGGGGAGCATCAAATGGACATCGATGGGAAGCCTTTGTTTGCCGACGAGCTCACAGCCCAAGTCAATGCCGGCAAAAAGCGGCAAAGCATTCAGACGAATGCATATCGAAAGGATGAGGACAATATCCTTTGTGAATGTTGGAGGGATATTTGTGAAGACCCCAAGATCAGCGCCTAGCAAAAGGCACGAGCCTTTTGGCTAAGATTTCATCACCAATTTCTTGAGATCAAGCGTGGGTGGGTGTTCCTCTCAAAGTGTTGGAGGGTGATACAACAAGAGTGCAACAAGTTTTGTGTCACCCTTGAGAACATCGAGGGATGTCCCGTGAGTGGCCTCGGTGTCAAAGACATGGTATATATTCTTCCATATTCGTTTCGGTTGTTTCATCCTTTCATGTCACTTTACCCATCTGCTTGCATGCTCTTTATTTGTAGGCATTCCAATCTTTGAAAACATTCAAGGTCCAACATGGGAAGTCGTTTACCCCCGCCCATTGTTGGATGATCATAAAAGGGGAAGATAAATTCAAGGAGCAATATGCCGCTCTCCGATCCTGAGGAGGGGAGCAAGCCATTGAGGAGCAAGGTGAGGGAGAGAAGTCGCGGCTGTGGGGGAATACCAACTCCAAGAAATAGGACAAGCGTGATCAAGGTCGTTTACGTTACAGGCAACTTTTCAAGGCATGGTAACCAACAAGGATACGAGGGAGGAGAAGTGTCGGCAAGACAAGGAGGAGCAAATTAAGGCCTACATGGACATACAAACCAAGAGACTCGCGATGGAGGTGGGGATGCAAGCCAAGAAGCTCAAGATGGAGGCGGAGATGCAAGACAAGATGCTCGAGAGATCGAGGCTACCAAAACCAAGATCAAAGCCAAGAACCTCAAGAAGAGGGTGGAGATCATGAAGGTGGACTTGAACACGGTGTCCTCGAGGAAGAGGCCTTGGTTCGACAGGATGCAGACTGACATGCTCAAATTTGATGACGAGTAATCTATGGTGGAGAGCGTAATCTTTTTTGTACGCTGACAAGTGTAACAACATGACCATGGCCGAGAGGGCGTGGTTGAACTCCCTTTTGTGTGTTGGCATGTGTGCTAGCCGCTAGCAATTGCGCCAACATGACCTGTGTGGTGTTCTTTTGGAGGCTGGCATATATATCGGCCGCTGGCGCGGCTGTCGGCGTGAACTATGTGCGATGGCATGCTCTGTGACCACGGGTCTTTTTATGTTCCAATCGTTTCCTGTGCGGGCAAGATTTCGGTCGGACACCTGATTGCACTGGTCGAGTAGAGGCGGACGACGAGCGGATAGTCGACCCAACAAACAAAAAACGAACAAAACACGCGTCTTTTTGGGTCGACACGTTAGAGTTGCTCTTAAGGATAGAAAGATGGAGGTTGTAGGTTTGATTCTCAAGAGGATCGATAATTTTCCTGTTCGAACCGACTTTGTTATCCTAAAAAATAGTACAGTATGTATATTACCAAAGATGTTAAGGGTGTGTATGCAAAAAATTGTGATGGGCAAATCTTTTCTATTTTCTTTATTAGTAGATATAGATATACTATGATGGTATACACGTGAAAGAAATATAAGTTGGGCAGTAGATTAACCATATTTAAAAAAATAAGCTACTTTTTTAGTTAAAATTTTGCTCTCTCTTTTGTAGGCTGCGTTAAGAATCTGCTTTTTCCAGGCTAACTTAAGAATTTGCTTGATCATCAATCTAATCCAGGGACAAACTCTGGAGGCCACCTCAGGTGTGAGTTGGCAATGTTGGACCTAAAAGTAGTGTCTCGTCAGTGATCCTCGAATTGAAATCACCAAATGGAAACTCAGAAATAAATCAAGATTCCAGTTCCGCAGGGGTTTTTGTTTCGCGCATACAGTTCCGCAGTTAATGCAAGCCTGCTCAAAAGTTTCAGTTCAAATTAATATGTCCAGTGGAACACAGAAAGTCATACAATTGTTTAAGCCAGCGACACAGTAATGATCATGACAACTCGAGGATGATTATATATTAATCAGATAATGTATAGCCTCCTCTTTCACAAACCATAATCATTAACAGGCCACGATTTGCCGCTCTGCTTTGGCATTTTTAATTGGATTTGATAAGATTACCTATGGTCTGCTCCCGTGCCAAGACTTGCCACCCAGCTACCACAACGCCTTCCTCATGCATGTCATAATATGCACTTCTTAGCATAGGAAAATATTATAAACAAGCTTCATCATTTGTTTTGTTAGCTTCTCAATCATTTGTCATCAGATGCTCAAACTTTAATTTATTCCGCTTCGTCACACACAACGAATATTTCTTTCTATAGCTCACGCATGTGTTAACACCCTCCTGTTGATTGTTAATTAGTGCATACGAACATATTTTCTGATAGAAATTGATTCTTTTTTAGTGGTCTAGACCAATCAAGGCCATCCTAAAACCACATATCTGGTAGGGTGTAAGGGCATCTCCAATGCACACTATCCGAACATGTTCGCGAACAATGATATAGGAGCCGGTCATCCAACGCTTCCGACAAACTTTCGCACACAATTCTAATTTGGATGTAACTCATGCAAATGTGATGGAATTCATTCAAACAAACATGAGTTTAATATATTTAACAAAAACCGCAAGATATTTCATGTTTTCAACTAAAAAAAAATTAAACTAGCTTCTAGCGGATGGTGACTCCATACGCGTGGCTAGGGTGGCCGGCAGCACCTCTGTCAACATCCATTTGGCGGCGGCGGCGGCGGAGTGGTCCCTCCGGCGACGGAAGCGCACGAGGAAGCGGCAACCCTTCCTGGCCGCCTACTGGCGCTCATGGAGGTGTCGTTCATTCCCGCGTCATATGGAGGGCCACATCAACCAAAGTCGACTCCTTCTTCACGCAACCGAGGGTGGGTGAGGGCGTCTTCCCTGCCTTCACATGACGAAGAGGCGGCGATGATGGATCCTCGTTCACGCGGGTTGGCTGCGGCGAGGGTGGTGTTTTACCACGGTACCGCAACGAGTGCTAGATCATGAGGCCGATTTGGCGCTGGTACTCGCCGACAATTTTCAAAATATCAACCTATTTAGCTATTAATCGAAGAATTTATTGCTTATGCTACTCTGTGGGTGATCGATAAGATTGTCCCTTATATTTACTATTAATTGTTAGAGGCGATGCAATTTATCGCTCTAACAAGCGATTTATCAGGAATCTAACTATAAGTTAGGCGATGACCCTACAGCCATAAATCCAAAACTACCCCCATGAGGGGTGCTAGGATAAAGCAACACATTGCTCAGATCAAATAGGACATGTGTGTAGTGTCTTCTTATTTTGGTTTTCATTGACCTTCTTATGTAATACTCCCTCCGTCCAGAATTACTTGTCATAAAAATTGATTAAAATATGTATTTAGAACTAAAATACATCTAAATACATCTATTCATGTGACAAGTATTTCCGAACGGAGGGAGTATGTACTATTGTAGACTTGTAGTGTTGTCATATTTTGTTTGTCATTGGCTCATTGTTTGACATATAATATGTAGTTATGCATTGATGTAGTGTTTTCCTATTTGAAGGCTTAGAGCACACAGTAATGGTTGTTTCCATTTTTATCTTTTTAATGTTGGGAACCTGGGATTTGCAATTGCTGGATTAATAGTCCATCGATAAAATTGATTAATCGGCTGATTTTTGAGTAATATTTAATCTCAAGCCAACTAAGAAATAAATGATAAGCGATATCCTAAACATTGCTCCTCGTCCCTCATCGCCGCCTCCACCACGAGGCATGACTGCTGCTCATCGTCGCTGGAGGACATTCTGATCTCCTTCTTCTCAAACAAGGCGGTCATCATATCATAAAGCGATGACACCAAGATCCGGATGTCTTTAATCCTAGGCCAGCACGGAAAAACATGACTTCGACATCGTGTGGATGATGTGGAGTGGTATGGGAAACGCCTGAGCGAAGACAATCGGTGAGGCTATGATCACAGAGGAAAGTTTTGGTGTGTTTGTTGGAAATACGCCCTAGAGGCAATAATAAAATGGTTATTATGATATTTCTTTGTTCGTAATAATCGTTTATTATCCATGCTATAATTGTATTGATTGGAAACTCAAATACATGTGTCGGTACATAGACAACATTGTGTCCCTAGTATGACTCTAGTTAACTAGTTTGTTGATCAAAGATGGTCAATGTTTCCTGGCCATAGACATGAGATGTCATTTGATAACGTGATCACATCATTAGGAGATTGATGTGATGGAAAAGACCCAAACTATAAACATAGCATATGATCGTGTTAGTTTATTGCTATAGTTTTCTGCATGTCAAGTATCTATTCCTGTGACCATCAGATCATGCAACTCACTGGCACCGGAGGAATACCTTGTGTGTATCAAACATCACAACGTAACTGGGTGACTATAAAGATACTCTACAGGTATGTACGAGGGTGTCTGTTGAGTGGGCAAAGATCAAGATTGAGATTTGTTACTCCGTGTGATGGAGAGGTATCTTAGGGCCCCACTCGGTAATACAACATCACAATAAGCCTTGCAAGCAATGTGATTAAGTGTTAGCCATGAAATCTTGTATTACGGAACGTGTAAAGACACCTGCCGATAATGAGATTGAAATAGGTATAGAGATACCAACAATCAAATCTCGAGCAAGTAACATACCGAAGAACAAAGGGAATAGCGTACGAGATTAACTGAGTCCTTGACATAGAGGTTCAACCGAGAAAGATCTTCATAGAATATGTAGGAAACAATCTGGGCATCCAGGTCCCACTATTGGTTATTGACCGTGGAGGTGTCTAGGTCATGTCTACATAGTTCTCAAACCCACAGGGTCTTCACGCTTAAGGTTCAGTGATGTTTCGGTATAGTAGAGTTATGTATGGTGGTGACCGAAGGTTTTTCGGAGTCCCAGATGAGATCCTGGACATTACGAGGAGCGCCGGAATGGTGCGGAGGTAAATATTGACATATAGGAAGTCCTGTTTTGGTCACCGAAAAAGTTTCGGGGTACTTCGGTAGTGTACCGGGAGTGACAGGAGGGTACCGGGGGGCATCGGGAGGGGTGTCTCCACCCAAAGGACCTCACGGGCTGTGGGAGGAGTCAAACTAGTCCCTAGTGGGCTGGCTGACCCCCCCCCCAATGAGGCCCATGCGGCTAGGGGTGGAAAAGATCCAAAGGAGGAAAGGTGGAAAGGGTTTCCATGTGGAGAGGAGGAATCCTACTCCTATTTGGATTGGAGTAGGACTCCTCCACCTCCTGTTTCGGCCAAACCTTGACGGTTTGAGGCTGCCTCCTCCCCTCCCTCCCTCCTATATATACTAGAGGATTTAGACGGGAGAGCTAACCCTAATTGCCACGTGCTCCCTCTACTTTTTTTGAAGGTTAGGACAGTAGGAAAGGCTCCTACTGCATATGTATTAAATCAACCAGGAACTTTTACAGTGATGGTAGTTACATGAGTGGGGGTCAAACTTACTTATACACCACTAGGTGAGGGGGAGGGGGGTACTGTGGCAAGCTTTGCAAGAAGGCAGAGACCAAATGTCTCTTGTGATCCGACAACCTATAACGTATGTTATGAAAGTCATTCCTAAACCGACTTAACCAGGAAGAAATGGAGGGTGGCACATGTCTGAAGTAGTTGTTGTTGCGCTCCTTCCAAAGGTTCCAAGTTGCTGTCAAGAAGACATCCATGATCATTTTTTGTGGGTATTGCATCTTCATGTGTTCCACTAGTTCCAACCGAGTGCCTTGCGCATTCCATGTAATATTCAATAGCCTCCAACAATCAGCACTAAAGGTATAGAGGAAGAAGAGATGTTCTACCGTTTCGTGAATGTGTTGTCTGCATAGTAAACAACCTAGGTTGGATCATATATTGTAATGTCTTCTCTTCAGCATATTTCTTGTGTTTAGGCAATCTGAAAGTAAGAGCCATCCCAAGACCTTGATCTTGGGAGTACATTTAGTTGTCCATAACCATCGGAAAGCCGCATGTGCCACCACGTCTCGGAAGAAGAATTGGTAGTATGCATTGGTCTTGAAAGCATGCGATCCCCAACAACAGGACCAAACATCACTCTGTTCTTCCAAGGCAACTGTGATCATTTCTGCCGAGAGAAGTTTGAGCTCTTCATGAGCTTGTAATGAGAGTGGGAGATGAAAGGTGACATGAAGGGTAGATGCGGTAAAAAAGGTCCTGATAGATGAGTCCTCATCATTAACATACGAGTATGCACGTGGGTATTTCTCAGCATAAATGGCTTGGTTCCAGTTATCTTTCTAGAATAGTGTAGAAGCACCACATTTGACCTGAACTTGGGTGATGCCAGGATAGACTGGAATTAGGTGTATAAGATCTCGCCACCAAAAGGAGCCACAAGCATCTACTGCATGAGGGACAAAGCCAACACAATATGTGTCCCAAATGAGTTGTACCCACGGAATGTCCATTCTGTTATAAAACTTGTGAAGAAACTAGAGCAGTAGGGCATCATTTTGAACTTTCAAGTTGAGGACCCCAAGACCTCCACTCTTTTTGGGTTTACAGACCATGTCCCAGGTAGCTAAGGAGTTGTTTTTGTCTCCATCAGAAGTCTGTTTGTTCCAAAGGCAGTGCGTGCGTATTTTATCCAACTGAGCAAGTATTTTAGGTGGGAGTCGTAGGGTTCCCACGGGATAGATGGCTAGCGAAGTGATGAGGGAATTGAGTAGGGATAGCTTCCCAGCATCGGACATGAGAGACATTGCTGGTGTGATCTTCTTTTCAGCCTTGCAAACAAACGGTGTCATGTCCAAAATAAAACTCCTAGTTGTGCCAAGAGGCAAGACTAAGTAGGTGAAAGGCATGCTGGCTTGTGTGCAACCAAAGAGACTGGACCAGTCATTGCATTTTCTTTCTGGTGTGTTGATGGGCACAAGTGTGGACTTGTGAAAATTGATCTTGAGACCTATAGAGGTGGCCTAGTAATCAAGGATTTGTTTTATCTTGGCAGCCCGGTCTAGGCAAGCAGGTAGAACAATTATTGTGTCATTTGCGTATTGAATCACTGGATATTTTGCATCACCTTTGGGAGGGATCGGGTGTTGGATCAGGTTGTGCTCTAGTGCTTCGTTGATTGCAGTCTGGAGAAGATCAACTGTGAGGACAAAAATCAAAGGGAAGAGTGGATCCCCTTGACAAACACCACACTTACATTGGAATTGGCGGCCTGTTACTCCATTCAACAAAACTGAGGATTTTCCACATGAAAAAATACACTTCATCCAATCAAGACATTTTGGAGGGAAATCCATTTTTTCCATAATCAAAAGCATGGCTGAGTGTTCAATCGTGTCGAAGGCTTTGGCAAATTCTAATTTCAGATGGACTATCTCTTGTTTAGAAGCCTGGCATTGGTGAATGTATTCAAAGGCCCATACCAGGCAGTCATGGATTGATCTCCCACGAAGGAATCCATATTGGTTCCTATGCACAAGTTGAAGAATGATTTTCCATAGGCGGTTGGCTAGTATTTTAGTAACCAATTTCAGGTAGCAATTGAGCAGAGTAATAGGCCGAAAGTCATTGATAGTTTATGGTGATGTACTAGATCATTTTCTCCTTTAGTCTAGTTTCGGCGGTGCTTAGGCGAAGCCCTACAGGAATACTTCCACCACCACCGCCGCCGCACCATCGTGCTACCGGAGAACTCATCTACCTGTCCCCTTCCTCTTTATGGATCAAGAAGGAGGAGATCATCATTGATCTGTATGTGTGCTAAACACGGATGCGTCATCCATTCAGCGCTATATCAGAAGGACCGTGATCAGGATCACGAGACGATTCGTGGTTTGATCATGAGAGGGATCATGATGGAATCAGAGGACGGATCGTGATTGGATCGCGAGAAGGATCGTGATGGGATCACGGGATGCTCGGCGATTTGGATCGCGAAGACGTTTGACTACATCAATCGCGTTTCTTAATGCTTCCCGCTTAGCAATCTACAAGGGTATGTAGATCCACTCTCACTCTCGTAGATGCTCATCACCATGGATAGATCTTGCCTGTGCATAGAATTTTTTTGTTTCTCATGCAACGTTCCCCAACGGTGGTATCAGAGCTAGGTCTATGTGTAGATGAGATCACGAGTGAGGGAGTCCTGGATTAAGGGGTCCTCGGGAAGCCGGCCTATTCTTATGGGCTGGACTATATGGGCTACTTACCGAACACTGGGAGATTTGAAGGCCCAGTCGCCAAGATGGAAGCTTTGAGAAGCACGGCTTGCGCTCCATGTTTGATGTAGAAAATAGGCATGTTTAACTCTTCGGCCTGTAACCGACCATGTGTAAGCCCTAGGCATCCTCGACGTCTATATAAGCCGGAGGGTTTGAGGGTATGGGGACAGAACAACTCATCTAGGCTTAGCTATTGAATCTCGAGGTAGATCAGCTTTGTACCCCCATATCATCAATACAACCAAGCAGGATGTATGGTATTACCTTCATAGGAGGTCCCGAACCTGGATAAATATGGGTCCACCTCGTCTCCTATTACCATTGATTCTAGTCTCACAGTTCGCGACCCCCTATCTAAGATCTGCCGGTTTTGACACTAACATTGGTGCTTTCATTCAGAGTTCCTCTATGAGAAAGATAGAGTCGATGTCTCGCCTTGTCATTAACGAAGAGGTTCGCAACATGGACACTTTTGTTCCTGGATAGATCTTCGCCTTCCGTAGCGTTGTGTTGCACGCTGATCCCACTGGTCATCTAGGCCATGTTGAGAGCTTTGCCCCTTATCGAGAGGTCAGATTCGGAAACTTAGAGTTCTCCGTAGACTCTCGGGTGACTTTTCGTTAACCGGGCTCGCATCTTCGCCTATAGAACCCGAGGACTCTGAGGCTTTAACCTCGAGCCCCTTCTTCGGACATGCCAACGGGGTCACCTATCGAGATGGGTCGAACTCCTATCCTGGTCCGGCCATCGAGCCAGATGACCAGACACGTGTTCTTGACGAACACTCCTTGTTGCGGATATAACCCCGCAATATGACCCGCCATTAAGGTTTCGGGTCACATTGATGGCTCGTGAGCCGGCCCAAGGGTGAGCCGTAAAGTCTACGGCCCAGGAAGATAAGCGGCTCAAGGTGTGGGCCGTAGGGTGGCCCAGACGGAGAAGACCCGAGCATGTAAGCCGCTCGGGGACAGCTTGGACAAGAAGATGGAGGAAGGCTCGGATAGACAATGAGACTCGGTTAGACAATTGTAAAGACCCGTGGTCCTGACCTCCTATATAAAGGCAGACCCGGAGCAACTTAGAGATCAGGTGATCGAGAACTAGGTCAAGCTTTAGCTCCCTTGTAGTCGATACAACAAGCAATACAAGAACAAGTAGGACGTAGGCTATTACCTCGGCTTGAGGGGCCGAACCTGGGTAAACTCGTGTCCTTTGTCCCAATCAACCCCTTTGAGTCCATCACGTTAGCGATGGCCTCGAATCCAAGTCCATTCAATCCCAGGGCTTGAGGGATACGTGGTCGGAAGGATGAGCAAGAGTCGCCGCGGCCGGTTCTACATCGACGATGCCGGCTGGGGGCTTGACGCCGAGGTCGTGGAGTATGGATTCCGGGTTCCGTTCGGTGGGATCCACGTTTTCATCGAAAAGGCTAATGGATCTACACCCGGGCCGGACGTCTGCACCAACATCGTCGAGCCGGCTCGGCGTCTCCAATCTGCAAGTAACATGCTGCCTGCCCGCGCTAATCCGGGTCAGAGGCATGTCTTTGTAGGCTTCACTCAAGGTATGGATCTGGAAGCATCCGGGTCATAGGAAACCCTTGTTTATTCAGAAGATGAATCTTCAAGTGGAGTAATAGAATTAGTGTACCAGCTCCACAACGGTGGCCTTGGGGGCTACGACGATGCATACCCTGAGTCGGATGTTATGAAACCTCCGGTTCATGCGGCGGTGTTCATGGTGGGATCAGCCACAGCCACAAGTAACGCAGCCGCGGGAGCCGCCACTTCGGGTGATAACCTGCCGCCGTCGGCTCAAGTTCTTGTGGAGCTGATGGATGAACTCACGGCTCTCATGGCCACTGAAGTCACACCAGATAATCAAGTAGCTCAGAATCTAGAGATTGCAAGGATCAAGGGCCGGATGGTAGAGGAACGACAAAAGATGGCTGAGTTGAAGGTCCAGAAGAAAGAAGAGGCAGAATGTATCAAGACAGATGCTTTCCGTCTAGGGATGGAGCAAATGTCAGCAGCGGTGGTACACCGGAGGAGGCATCAGTCCCGTCTACCAGAGCGTTATGAAGCGAGGAACCTCTTTAATACCCCTGGTGCAGGGCGAGCCGCGGGCACGCCCGAGAGCCGCCCAACAGAATGGTCGGTGACTCATCCGGCCCAACGGAACCAAGCTTCACCTGGGGGCTTTCCAACGCCGGCGGGTCATTATTCTAAGCCGGCCGAGAATATGGTAGCAGCTGCCACCTGGCTTGAGACGATCCCTATCCCGGATGAAGCACCCTTTGCAGAGGATGTGCGGAACGCCATCGGGTACTTGCAGACGGCCATGGCCCAGCAGGAGAGATACGCCCATAGCCGGAGCCGCATCCATTCAACCCCTCTTCTTAGTCATAGTTTTAGCCGGCACTACGAGTCACCAGCAGGTTCCAGCAGCAACCATCACAGAGAGATTCCAACGGGTCACCGACCGCGAAGGGATACACAGGCATGTGTAAACCATGCGGGAAGCCCGGAAGAGGCACCATCTAGGTCGGCTTACCAAGAGCCCGGGCCTTTCGTTTCTGTAGTGGCAGGAGTAACCCCCAGGATGGGAGGGCTGCCGTGTGTATCACCGGCTCTCCGGAGCGAGCGGTTGCCAAAAGACTTCAAAGGTCCCCGCAAGGTCCCAAATTACACCGTTGATTTACCCCCAGAGGCCTGGGTGGAAATCTATGAACTGGCCATGGAGATGTTGGATGTTAGTGAGGCTGTTTGTGCCAAGTAATTTGTCATGATGCTTGAAGGCCCGGCTCATACATGGCTAAAGGGGTTACCACCTTATACCATCAATTCATGGGAAGATCTCGGGGCTCGATTCATTAAAAACTTTCAAGGGACGTGCAAGCAGCCTATGACTATTGTGGATCTTGATCACTGTGTCCAATAGGAGAGCGAGTCGGCTCATCATTGGGTATGGCGGGTATCGACAATTATTCACTCATCAAAGCAGATCACGGCGGCTCAAGCGATGTTGATCTTAGAGAAGAACTACCACTTTATTCCTCTCAAGCAGAAACTTGGCCGGCTCAAGCGTACGTGTCAGGACATGGGAGATCTCATGACGGCTCTCACGAAGTACGCTGACTTAGATAGCACGAAGGATCCAGATTCTGATGAGGAAAAGGCTAGTGAAGGCAAGAAGGGCAACCAAGGCAAGGGTGCAGTGAACAATGGTAGCCAGAGTAAGCGCAAGAATCCAGAAGCAGGATCAGAGCTGGTGGCCAACACAAATGACAAGCAGAATCATCCCAAGGGCAACAGGAGGTTTGGACTGCCCTCGGGCAGGGATATTTTTTCCTCGAACATGGAAGAGTTGCTTAAGCGACCTTGTCCGAATCATAGTTTGCCTAATAGGCCGGCAAATCATACATGGGAGAGTTATTCTTTTATGCAGAAGTTCAAGCGGTATGTCACACAACCTAACCATCGCGGTGGCGGCCTGCCAGGCGGCCGAGGACATGGCGGGTCAGGAGCTAGATTTGGTTTTCGCGGTTCAGCATCCGGTCATCCAGGTCAGGATAATCACGGGGGACAGCAGCCGCACTCTAGTAATAATAATCAACAACAACAACAACAACAACAACGGAATCAGTCCGGTTTTCAGAGTAACCCGAAGCAGCTCAGCTCCGGGCAGTACCACGTCTTCACGACTAGTCTCAATAGACGACACCAGATGTTGTGAAAACGGGCTTTCAATGCGGTTACGCCGACTCTCCACGGTATCTAAAGTGGTCTGAATATGACATAACATGGAGCCATGAAGATCACCCGCCACGCGTTGATGACCCGGGGCGGCTGGCTTTGGTTGTAGCCCCCCAAGTGGGTGGGTATATGTTGAACAACGTGCTCATGGATGGCGGCAGCAGCATACACATCTTTTATTATGACACCTTCTGGAGGATGAAGTTGCTTGACAAGGACTTAAAACCTTCGTCCATTGTTTTTCATGGTGTGGTGCCGGGTAAGTCGGCGCATCCGGTGGGCAGGATTTCTTTGGAAGTGGCTTTTGGCGATGAATACAACTACAGAGTGGAGTCCTTATGGTTTGAGGTGGTTAAGATCAAGAGTCCTTATCATGCCTTGTTTGGACGGTCGGCTTATGCTAAGTTCATGGCTCGGCCCTGCTATGTTTACTTACATCTCAAGATGCCCGGCTTAAACGGTACCATCACCGTTCATGGTAACCGAAACACGGCTATTGAGTGTGAAGAGGGAGATGCGGCGTACGCAAAGTCCAGTTGCGCCCAGGAGGAGCTTAAGTTTTATAAGGAGAATGTTGATCCGGAGGATATGCCCCCCCTGAAAAAGCCAACCACGGAGGTTGAGCCGCCCCTCAAGTTTTCAGCAGATGATACCAAGGCAGTAGATTTCAATCCGGGCGACTCATCTAAGCAGTTCATCATTGGAGCTCATATGGATCCCAAATAGGAAAGCACGCTCATCGAATTCATCCATGAGAATCGGGACATCTTTGCATGGAAGCCCTCTGACATGTCAGGTGTACCGAGAGAATTCGCTGAGCACAACCTTAACGTGGATCCAAAGTTTAAGCTGATCAAACAGTTTCTATGGCGGTTCAATGAGGAGAGGCGCAAAGCTATTGGGGAAGAAGTTGCCCGGCTCTTGGCTGCAGGTTTTATTGTTGAAGTTTTTCACCCGGAATGGTTGGCCAACCCAGTGCTGGTGCTCAAAAAGAACGACACATGTCATATGTGTGTGGATTACACAGACCTTAACAAGGCTTGTCTGGCTGATCCCTTTTCCCTCCCACGTATTGATCAGATCATTGATGCTACAGCAGGATGTGAAACCTTATGTTTCCTGGATGCTTATTCCGGTTATCATCAGATCAAGATGGCAGTGAAAGACCAGGAGAAGACGGCATTCATTACACCCTTTGGAGTGTTCTATTATGTCTCAATGCCTTTCGGGCTCAAGAGTGCCCAGGCGACTTATCAACGGTGCGTACAGAACTTCCTTCACAGTCAAATTGGCCGTAATGTTCATGCTTATGTGGACGACATCATAATGAAATCCAGAAAGAAGGAGACTCTTTTGGAGGATCTAAAGGAAACCTTTGACAATCTCCGGGTCTACAAGATGATGCTTAACCCGACCAAGTGTGTCTTTGGGGTTCCAGCAGGAAAGCTTTTGGGTTTCTTGGTCTCTGAGCGTGGCATCGACGCTAACCCGGATAAAATCAAGGCTATTACTTCTCTAGGAGAGCCGGCATGCATTAATGACGTTCAGCGCCTGCCAGGGCGAATTGTTGTGCTGAGCTGGTTCATAAGCCGCCTTGGAGAGAAGGCTATTCCTTTATATCAGATGATGAAGAAGACAGACAAGTTTGTGTGGAGCAAAGCGGTGGGTGAAGCACTTGAGGCACTTAAGAAACAGCTGACTGAGCCGCCTGTGCTAGCCGCTCCGGCTGAGAAAGAACCGTTGCTCCTTTATGTGGCGGCTAACAACAGGGCACTCAGCGTTGCAATTGTGGTCGAGTGTAAGGAGGCTGGAAAGGAGTATCCCATGCAAAGGCCGGTTTATTATATCAATGATGTCCTGGCAGAATTTAAGCAAAGATATCCACATTGGCAGAAGCTGGTATACGGAGTTTTCATGGCCAACCGCAAGTTAAAACACTACATTCTAGGGCACCAGATAACTGTGGTCAGTTCTGCTCCATTGGGGGATATTATCCAGAACAGAGAAGCCACAGGAAGGATTGCTAAATGGGCGTTAGAGCTGGGACCTGTTAATCTAAAGTATGTTCCTCGCACGGAGGTCAAGTCCCAAGCTTTGGTGGATTTCATAAATGGTTGGACAGAGTGTTAAGCTCCCGAAGAAAAGCCAGATAACGCATACTGGACTGTACACTTTGATGGATCCAAGCAGTTAGAGGGGTCTGGAGTAGGGGTTGTCCTCACATCCCAAAAGGGTGACAAGTTTTGTTATGTGCTCCGGCTGATGTTTCCCTGCACTAACAATGCAGCTGAGTACGAGGCTTTGCTTCATGGTCTCAGATTAGCCAAGGAGATGAATTTGAGCCGGGTCAGGTGTTTGGGCGACTCAGATCTAGTGGCTTAGCAAGTTTCTGGCACTTGGGACTCCAAAGTCCCGCGGATGGCGGCTTATAGGCAGGCTATTGATATTATTGCGGGTCACTTCAAAGGGTATCAGGTAGATCACATTGGTCGTCGCAAGAACGAGGCGGCTGATGCTTTATCACGGATAGGTTTCCAACGTAAGCCGGTGCCGCCTAATGTCTTTCTAGACGTCTTACACCATACGGCTGTCACGATACCTTCAGAGGAAGATTTTGCTGTTTCTGACCCGGAGGCAGAATTGGTGGCGGCTCTGCACGCTATCCCTGATTGGATGATTCCTTATTTGGCCCATTTGACCCGGGGCGAGTTATGAGAGGATGAAGACCTGGCCAGAGAGATCACCCGATGCTCTAAGTCCATGACAATAATTAATGGTGAGTTGCATAAATGCAGTGTAACAGGGGGTTTTCAACGTTGTGTTTCACCAGAGGAGGGCCAGCAGATCTTGAATGAAATTCAAGCTGGTGATTGTGGACACCATGTCGGCTCGAAATCTTTGGTGGTCAAGTCTTTCCGGCACGGGTTCTTCTCGTTAACGGCTCACAAGGATGGAGAGGATTTAGTCCGCAAGTGCGACGGCTGTCAGAAATTTGGCCGACGTGCTCATGTTCCGGCTCAAGAACTGAGGATGATACCAATCACTTGGCCATTTGCGGTCTGGGGGCTGGACATCGTAGGGCCCTTCAAGAGATCCAAGGACAAGAAAACACACCTCCTGGTGGCGGTTGACAAATTTACCAAGTGGCTAGAGGCAGAGTCGGTTAGCAAATGTGATGCGTCTACAACGGTTCTATTTATTAAGAAGTTGATCTACCGTTTTGGTTACCCACACAGCATCATTACTAACAATGGTACAAATCTATCCAAGGGGGCTATGAAGAAATTCTGTGACGAAGAGCATATCCAGCTTGATATTTCAGCCGTGGCACATCCACAATCCAATGGTCAGGCGGAGCACGCCAATCAGGAAATTCTAAGAGGGATTAAACCGTGGCTTATGGTTTCATTGCAGCGAACGCCCGGGTGTTGGGTTGAAGAATTACCCTCCATCTTATGGAGCATCAGAACCACCCCTAATAGGTCCACGGGTTTCACGCCCTTCTTTATGGTGTACGGCACCGAAGCCGTCTTACCCAGTGACATCCGGCATGACTTGCCAAGGGTGGCGGCTTACGTTGAGACAGACAACGAGATGAGACGCCAAGACGCATTGGATGCTTTGGAAGAGGCACAAGAGTTAGCAACGGCCTGATCGGTGACTTATCAACAAGACCTGCGCCGCTATCATAGCCACAGGGTCAAGACCTGGACATTCTAGGAGGGCGACTTGGTGCTCCGGCTGATTCAAGATCAGACAAATATGCATAAGCTGTCACCTCCAAGGGAAGGACCCTTTGTGGTCAGTAGAAATCTCAACAACGGGTCATATTATCTCATTGATATTCGAAACGACTTAGATACAGCGGGTCAGGAGACCCGCGGCCATGAAAAACCGCGCATCTCCGGCCCTGTTTCACTTAAAGGCTATCGAGACCCACCATTGTACACTATCATTGTACATATCATAGATGTGTAAATAAAGAAGTCTCTGCTGTTTCAGGCATCCTCATATGGGAAAGGATTACACAGTATTCTGGTTGATGCATCAACTGAGATTGGCAAATGGTAGTAGATGCCTATCAGCTAGGCTTTATGCCACAAAAATCCGGCTCAGGAAAATGAGCCGCGGCGAGGGCGACTTCCTACCTTTAGCCGGTACAGCTTCTAACGCCTATCCGCCGGCGCTTTGCGTCGTATCGCTGAACGGTGGTAGACACCTATTAAGCCGACATTTTTGCCACAAAAAACCGACTAAGGTAAATTAGTCGTGGCGAGGGCGGCTTCTTACCTTTGTGTACAACTTCTAACGCCTATCCGCCGGCGGGTCATGTCGTATTGCTGAGGGGGGCTTCTTACCGACGGGTACCGCTTCTAACACCCTATCAGCCAGCTTTATGCCATCTCCGGCTAAACAGTTTAGCTGCGGTTATGAGAGGTTTTTTACCGACGGTTAGCTAACATCTCATGACCCGCGAACGGCGGCTTCTTACCTCCGGGTACAGCTTCTAATGCCTATTAGCCGGCGTAAGGCCATGTAAAAACAGCTAAGGTAAATTAGCTATGGTGAATGGCGGCTTCTTACCTTCGGGTACAACTTCTAATGCCTATTAGTTGTTCTTATAAAAATCCGGCTAAGGAAAATTAGCCGTGGTGAGGGCGGCTTCTTACTTTCGGGTACAACTTCTAATGCTTATCCGCCGACGCTTATGCCATATTATTACCTCCGGGTGTATCTTCTAAAATGCCTTATCGTCCAGGCTTTACGCCATCTCCGGTTGGCCAGATTAGCCCTAATTACCAAAAAGGGAGTCACCACCTCCGGGCGTAGCTTACCTAATCTTGGCTACAGGTGTCTTCTATGATGACAAGGCAAGTCTAAATGATTCAAAGCATACAAAGACAAATGGCAGCCAAAAACCATATCATCTTATAAAACATCATGACAAGTCTCAGACCAGTTTCATCTAGCTATTACACTCCCAGGGGAGATCAAAATTTCGGACAAGTTTTCCAACCGTCACACGGCGGGTTAAGCTGATACAAGTTCTTAAGCAGAAGCTAATTAGCTGATGGGTCATCCTGCGCCGACTCTTCTGTGGCCCTGATCTGGAGGTTGTCCAAATACCAATTACAGTTCGTTAGAGCCGCAAAAGAGCCTTCGAAATAAGGTGATGGGTCAAGATGTAGAGCAAAGAGGTCCTTACTCCGAGAAGGCGTCAAATCTTTGCACTCATACAAAGGACCGCAGACTCTCTTCTGCTTCGGGTCATAAGTTGCTTGATAAGTTGATAGATCAACCTCCTCCGCCAAGACAGAAGCTAACACCCGGCACTCCTTCATGCACCAGTTGTAGTCAGCGTCAGTAAACTCCGAGCAGTCATCTTTTCTTGAAGGGAAGCCCTCCATCATCTTGGCGGCTGTTAGGCACGGAGCAAGGGCCAAAGCCCGACTGATGCCCGGAATGTCCCCATGGCGGGCGACTGACTTCTTGAGCTTAGCGATCTGCTTCGGCATGGTGGAGAAGAGTTCTAAGACACCCTTGAGAGTTGCCGGAATTTTATCCTTATATTGCACGGCCTTGATAGTGCAGATTGCACCACAATACAACCGCTTAGTTAAGGTATAGATGGCCTTCAATGGCAGCAGGCTATCAGAAGCCAACTGCCGGCTCCTAGGACCTGTATAAACCGGGAAATTCAGATGAGTCGCCAGTCTAAGTAAAGATGTAGCCATTTGAAACAAAAAGTTGTCAGAAGCTTACCAAAGAGGCCGGCTGACATCTCGCTTATGTGGTGCTTCAAGCCTTGGAGTTCATCTGCCACAGCTATCAGCCGCTGGTCGGTGTCATCTGCCCGTTGGGTCAAAGCAGTCTTCTCAGATTCAACTGACTCCTTAAGAGAAGAAAAATCGGCCTTGATTGTGGCCAGCTCCTCAGAGAGAAGCCAACACTTTTCATCGGCGACGCTGCGGGCCTCTTGTTGAGCCGCCGGGTTGGTGTTCAGGTCCATCAACTGCGACCTGGCTTCATTTAAGGCTTCCCGTGACATATCAAAATACAAAATAAGTTGCCAGAATGGAAATCATATCAAATGACGAAGGTTAAAAGTTATACAAGTCTCAAGCAGATTGCAAGCAATATGTTTGACACTTGGGGGCTAATGTATATCTGATCTTCGAGAAATCAATACAGTTCTGGCTCATCTTCATCAAAGTTAATCCGGAACTTGGGGGATGCAATATGGCTCTTCAAATTGACTTATAATAAAAGCTCTGACTCAATGTTATCATGTTTGAGTCGGCCCTTGGGGGCTACAAGTGGTTCTTCAGGCTATCTACATTAAAGCTCCGACTCAACTTTATCAAGTTTGAGTCGGCCCTTGGGGGCAATGGATTTGGATTTTTTAGAGAGGATGAGAAAAGACCCGGTTCAACTCTTAAGCAAGAATTGAACCGGCCCTTGGGGGCTAAGTAAGGTTATATCAAGAGGAGAAGTACCTCATATTTTATCTTCATCAAGTTGACCAGCCGAAGTTCTAGATCTCGGCTGGTGGAAAGCCGGTTCGTATACCCGGTGTGGAGTTCTTCATGCCTGGTCAGCATGTGAGCCGGAGGAGACTGAGGAGGAGAACCGGTGATCACGACTTCCGAAGTTGCAGTGGCCTTGACATGACTTGGAGGTTTCGAAGGGCCCCTTAGAGGACTCTCCGGGATGATATCTTCAGCAGCCGGCTCAGTGCAGGCAATTGGCGGATCTACATCCGGTTGTGGCTCCTCCGAATGTTCTTGCTCCGGCTCTTGAGCAGCAGGGCCGGGGAGGGCTTGTTGGTCTTCCGACGCTTGGCTTGAGCACTGCAAGATAGAAAAGATCATAATCCAAAGGATATTACTACCCTACAAAGAACCGGATGTTATAGTGGAAAAACACTTACAACGGGTTGATCTTGGGAGGCGGCAGAGCGAGCGGGAGAAGGAAAAGTTTTCACCTGCAAAAAGTCTTATTTAAAGGGAGAACAAGACAGGCGCGAAAATCTAGGCGACGGAAACCATTTGACCGAGGCGGACGCCTCGATTCTCGGGTTGACCATTTAATAAAAGATTCGGTGGCACGTCAGCGGATCTCTCTCGCAGGGACCACGTGACATCACGCTGGGTCACCACCGGGCGACTCGCCGAAGAGCAGAAGAAAGGGATGAAGTGAGCAAGCTCAGTTCAACCTGGGGCCTAATGTTGGGGATATAACCCCGCAATATGACCCGCCATTAAGGTTCCGGGTCACATTGATGGCTCGTGAGCCGGCCCAAGGGTGAGCCGTAAAGTCTACGGCCTAGGAAGATAAGCGGCTCAAGGTGTGGGACGTAAGGTGGCGCGGACGGAGAAGACCCAGGCGTGTGAGCCGCTCGGGGACAGCTTGGACAAGAAGATGGAGGAAGACTCGGATAGACAATGAGACTCGGTTAGACAATTGTAAAGACCTATGGTCCTGACCTCCTATATAAAGGCAGACCCGAGGCGACTTAGAGATTAGGTGATCGAGAACTAGGTCAAGCTTTGGCTCCCTTGTAATCGATACAACAAGCAATACAAGAACAAGCATGACGTAGGCTATTACCTCGACTTGAGGGGGCGAACCTGGGTAAACTCGTGTCCCTCATCCCAATCAACCCCTTTGAGTCCATCACGTTAGCGATGGCCTCAAATCCAAGTGCGTTCACCCGGACATCTGCCGTGATAAATCCACGACACTTCCCATGTCCGGACGCCTTGGAGATTAACTCCGCAAGTCCCAAACAGCTAGATCCAATCGGACCATCAGCGGTCGCCGAGGCCCTAGATCGGATCTCATCGATGAAGATTACCGACGATATAGCCCTAATCTATGCTCAGTTCGGTTATGGTGCGGGTTAGGACGAATTTTTCCTCCCGCCCACCACCCATTTGATAGCCAATGTCGAAGATTTAACCGACATGTTGGACTACGCCTCCGAGGAGGCAAAATACATGGATGAAGAAGACCGTGCTCCCACCCCCTTTAACATCGGGACCCAGGCTGCCACTTCCACATATGATGTCTGCATAGTAGATACTCCTGCCACTAATAGTGACAATATGCCTTATAACAATGGCGAAAAATTGGGCGATGCGTCGTCAAAGCGCTGAAAACCGCATAAGCGGTCCAAAGGCAAAAAGGGAAGGAAAGCTATTATCAGCAACCGGGATGGTAATACCCCCGCTGGCCATGGCGATCCCGATATCCCCGAGCACCTGTTAGAGGGTCCGGAAGGGCCTGAGGACCAGAAGAACCTCGAAACTTCAACGCTTCTAAAGATGATAACTACCTCCCCCCTGTCGAGAAGGAAGATATATCGGAATCCGATGACATGTACATCCCTGATAACCTAAAAGATCAGGAAGAAACCAGGCAATGGCTCATAGAAATGGCTTGCAGCTTGAAAGCTAAAGAACGACAACTCAAAGCCGAACAGGATGACCTCAATGATCGATGGACGAAAGTCCTCTCAGCGGAGGAAGTATACGACACCGGTCTGTTGAACCAGCCTAAAAGCTACCCACGGAGGAGGTTGTTGCCGTATTTTGATGAAGAACTCACTAATACCCTATCTCCAAACCGTACTACATACAACAAGCCGGACCGCCCCCCTCGTGGTCGGTATCGGTGTCAAAACCGGTGGACCTCGGGTAGGGGGTCCCGAACTGTCAGACTAGGATCAACGGTAACAGGAGATAGAGGGGACATGAGTTTACCCTGGTTTGGGGCCTCCTATGGAGGTAATACCCTACGTCATGCTTGGTTGTATTGATTGTGTAAGGGTTTATATAGTTAATCTACCTCGAGATCGTATATCTAACCCTAGACGAGTTGTTCTATCTATATACCCTAAAACCCTCCTACTTATATAGATGCCGAGGATGCCTAGGGTTTAAACATGGTCGGTTACATCCCTAAGAGATAAACTTGCCTAACTATTACATCAGAAGTAGAGCGCAAGCCGTGTTTCCCAAAGCTTTCATCTTGGAGACTGGGCCTTCAAATCCGTCGGTGTTCAGTAAGTAGCCCTCATAGCCCGGCCCATAAAAATAGCTCGGTTATACGAGGACCTCCTAATCCAGGACTCCCTCAGTAGACCCCGAACTTGCCTCCAACTCCAAGGGTCTTCAGCTCCGACTGCTTCCTGAACAGAGTCTTCGGCTTGCGAGATGTGTTCCTTCCTGCCGAACCATAGTTCGGCCTCCGATGACAAGTAGTCTCCCGCATAGTGGCATGTCTGATTGTTGTAAATTGTTTGGCTTTGAAGACCAAACGTCAGGGGATGAACAATGGCCCTCTGACGACCTTTCTGACAAAAGGCTACGGCCCAGCACGACCGCCAGGCCAGTTGCATAGACTCGATTCACGGTTTGAGGCCATTTTAATCATCACGATCTATCAATATACTGATCGTGTCCCATTTTATATGGGATATACTTAATCATGTGCATAGAATGGCTCGCGCATCTCGGGAAGTGGAGGGATTCACGACGCGGCAAGGGGAATCCACATCGACAGGCCTCATAAAAAGAGATGGAAAACCCTAAAGGCTTTTTAACGCTCTCCATTCAACTTCTCCGCCTCCCATTCCCTTGCACCTCCAGAGCATAGGTCTAGGTCTCTCCACCCCCACCTTCGAGCTCAGCAATGGCGGGTTCCAATGGCCAGTGGGAACCTTCCAGGGTCACCAAGAAGGACATACTCGACCTCAAGAAGGCCGGTTACCTCCCCGCCAACATCCCTCAAAGTGCAGTAGAGGAGGGCCGAGTGATCCCCACCCCCAGGCCAGGCGAGAGGGTGGTGTCATCCCCCACTTCATTAGGGGGTTGAGCTTCCCATTCCACCCCTTAGTCAAGGGGCTAATGTTCATCTATGGCTTCGACTTCCATGACCTCCCGTCAAACTCCCTCATGAACATCTCGACGTTCATCCTCGTCTGCGAGGCCTTCCTATGCGTCGAGCCACACTTCAGGCTCTAGCTGCAGGTCTTTAACATCAAGCCCAAGTTGTCAGCGGCAAGCACGTGGACTGTAGTGGGGCAGTCATCGGCAAGCTCGCTCGTGTCGGGTGGCCGTCGGGCACCTTCATCGACACCATCAAGGGATGGCGAAAGGAGTGGTTCTATGTCACCGAACCACAAGAAGGGGGCCAGCTCCCCGCCGCCACATTCAGATCCCCTCACCAGACTGGTTTCATGGCCTGAAAAAGGTCTGGTTTCGGGATCAGGCAAGGAGGTGATGGATCTGCAGAAGCACCTCCGCTCCTTGGTCGAGGAGGGCATCAAGCTAGCCAATGTGGTTCAGGTGATGCTCCAAAGACGCATCCTCCCTTGCCAGCGTTAGGACACTCCCCTGTGGGCTCGAGAACTCGAAGCCGAGCCCATAGTCTGGAATCTCTTTTACACTACGCAGGAGAATTTTAGAAGGCGCTCTTCAAAGCGATGAAGAGTTGGCCATCCGAGGAGGAGGACAAGGGTCTACACACCGCCAAGCCCAATTCCGAGGTACTATTCCCCAGCTTGGTTGGCTTTATTACACAGAAAATCCCAACAACCTCTTGTCCGATTTGTTCTGGCAGAGTGGCTAAAGAAGGCCGTCAACATCAGCAGTCCGGCTCCTCAGCCCGAAGACGAGAGGCCGGGCAGTTAGCCAAGATCCTCGTGGAGAAGCCTTACGAGGCTCCCACGAAGAAAGAGAAGAAGAAGAACCCAGGCCAGGCCGTCCTTCGCATCAGGGACCTACCTAATGCGGCATCCGAAGATACCCCCGCCTCCTCAAATCAAGAGGAGGCCAAGGAGGAGGACGAAGAGGAGGAGGAGGCCGAGGTCGAGAGCGCCGGGGGAGGCGGTTCCCCCGCTCCAAGAAGAGAGCGAAGTCTTCGGACGCCCCGGGGCAGGTCGCTTCTCCAGCCACGAAGAGGGTGCGGCAGACGTGGGTGGTCTTGTCCAACAATAGCTAAGACTCGGGCTCCGCGTCCGAAGACCTTGAGGAGGTTCCGCGAAGGAGCCTACGAGTCAAGCCCCCCCATCCAGGTTAGGACCCGAACACACTCCTACCTATCACAAGTAGATTTAGAGTTTGCTAACATGCAGGATATTGGTCTGACAACCCCCTGTGCGTTATCCCCACCGAGGTGACATCGGATGCGGAGACCCTGCCCGTCGAACTAGCGGAGAGCGGGGATGCCTTGCACCCCACCACTCCATGTGCCACGAAGGACGCTGTGGAGGTGTCGTCCTAGCCTACTCCAATGGAGGCGGACACAGGGGGCGAGGGAAATTGCACCATGGACGATACTAACGCTTTGGCAACCGAAGACCGAGGGACAACACCCCACCCGGACACCGAGGAGGCCGGACAAGTTGGCGATCAGTCCCCTCTGAGAACATCTCCAGAGCACGTTTTGCCTCCGGAGGCACCGGTCCCATCCCCGAGGGTGATCGGGAAATCCGATCATCCCCGGCACCACCGACCAATGGATGGTCGGTCATGAAGGAGGCTATGTCGAGCTCCTCCATCCCCAAGGATCACCGCACACTTATGGGTGCTATACTAGAAAGCGTCCAGTCCACTGACCAGGACTGAAGGAGGCCTTCAAAGGTCTCCTTGCAGGTTTTCAAGTAAGTCACCCAATGTTTATGCAAGGATTTTATTTATTCATATTGTATACATGGCAGCCCCCGAGCCCTAGGTGAGGTGAACAAGCTCACATAGGAGTCACATCTAAATCTGATAACGCACTAGAAGCACTTTAAGTGTTCAGCATGCTAGAATAAATCGATATATGATCGGATTGTCTAGAATTTGGTAAGTGAGCGCCGATGTAATGTATTAATTGTGTGTGTAATGTAGGCTTCGTCATCAGTGGTGGCCACAAATGGCGCTGAGCTGGAGGAGTTAAATCGGAAGCTGAAGCACTCCGAGGACGAAGCTGCAGCCCTCAACCGAAGGCTCGATGAAGCTCAAGGCATGTTGAGACAGAATCTGAATACCTTCGTCTGAATTTCATGAATATTTTCAATGAAGATTATTTATCTATGTATACTACACGCGCAGCTCAAGGCCGAGCTCCTGCGTGTGAAGGATGAGACGACCATCGAGAGGGCGGCCGCTAAGGAAATGACTACTGCCCTTTCTGCCATGCGGGACACTAGTGGCAAGCATGAAGCTCGCGTGGCAGAGGTCCAAGAGGAGCTCAAGGATGCCAGCGAAAGATGTGAGGCCTTGCAGCAGAAGAACAAGGCGAGCTCAGCCGAACTATCCACCATGAAAGCCGACCTCCAGAAGGAATGGCTGGATAGACGGTTCTACGAGGAGCAAGTGCGCTAGGCCAAGGAAATAGCCGATGGTAAGCCATACTCATTAAAGTGTGTATTTGTGGATAGCAGATTCGAGTAGCTTACTCGGGTGTGGCGATCCTCAGGCGCGTCCACCGATCTCCAGAAGAGCATGGCGGATGCATATCAGTTGTTTGCCTCATGGGGAGAGGAAGATGAAGCTCGGATGTTCTGGGCACAGTTTGGAGCCCCAGAGCGTCCTCCTCTTCTGGTGGAGTAGCTAAAACATCTGATGGAGCTGCACCAGATGGCCGAGCTATCCATGAAGGACCTCTGCATCCGCTTTTGGCCGGGCGAGCCACTACCAGGCAGCTACTTCGGCTTGGTGCAGAGACTGATCGCTGCCACACAACACCTCGACACCATCAAACGCTCCTTCTGCATCGAAGGAGTCCGGATGGCCCTTGCCAAGGCCAAAGTGCAGTGGCCGAGGATCAATCCGATGAAGATCACCACCGACCCGCCGCCACCCGGGAAGGAGCACCGACGCCCCGAGCTATACTTCGACGGAGTGATGGAGAGAGCTCGGGTGATAGCGTCACAGTGTTTGGGTGACAAATTATTTGAATGAGCTTGTAACGTGTCCGAAGACTCGCGATAACTTTTTAATGGTATTAGTAAACGCTCCTACATGGTTTTGCATTCCTTTATAACTACTATGTGGTTGTTTAATACTGAAAGATGTGATTCGTCGGCTTCAGCCTCCACGTAGATACTACATGGCATGTCTATGCCAATGCACTGTGTCCCTTAACAGTATTATCGGAACCCGAAGGTGGTGTAGTGCGGCAGACTACGCAATCAGACTATAGTGCTTTATTTCTTTCACTTAACCAAAGGGGCACGAAAAGTACTACGGGAAGCTACGATTAGCCACCAGAGTGTTGTGATGTTCAGATGAACCGTGGACGAAGCCGACATCATAATGTTTGCACAAAGGGAAAGTTCCTCATATAACACGGAATAACCGCTTATGAGGATTGAAGTACAATACTTCTAGCTTGGAGTTCACATATCGAATCGCGCTTTCTATGACAGTCCGTTTTTGGCTTTCTCCCTTGAGGTGCTTCACCAGACTATCCGGAACACAATCGCAGGGGTGCTCCCTTTGCCCTTTTTGCCAAACGAGCAGAACATAAAGGGGCAAGCACAGGAGCAGGGAAACCCAACTTAATGACCAAAGACATAGTTTGGAACTAATGCATATAAAGCGGACACCAAGACGGCAAACACATGATAGTTAAGGCGATTTGTGTTTGAAATCGAGCCCCTGGTCTATTAGCCGGTTACCTCGCGTCATACCAAATAGGTTCATGAGAAGAGGGAGAAAGGAGAAAAAGTATGCTCCGAAAACAGGACAGATGAGGCGTACTTGCGCCATGCAATTTTTCATTTTCTCAACAACTCTTATAACTCGGATTGCCAAAGCTGCTGTTTACAGGTATGCAAAAGAAAATAAGAAATAAAATCATACAGGAGTTGTTGTACCAGGGGTCTTCAATTGGCGACCTGACGTCCTAGATATGCCCCCTTGCTAGTTGACTCCTGCTCTTGGATGCACCTTGATGGGTGTTAGTGCGGGCGGATTTTGCTAAAAAATCTTGAGAGGCTACCGCATTATAGGTGAGCTTTACGCCATAGGCAGGATCTTTTAGGAGCGTCTGCATCTTGTCTGAAGACATATTGATGGTAGCAGGTTGTTCCAGCCGAACACCAACCTTTATTTCCCCACCGCTTCACATGCAATCTTAACTATGAAGTTGTGCCTCCTCGGCACATACTTTGCTGGCCCTAAAATTGTGCGGTGGGGGCGAGTCCCTATAGAGGGGAAGATGAAGGATGCCTTTATAGCAGATGTCGGAACTTGCCGATCTCTTTTGTAGCTGAATTCGGCCGCTAGGGCCAGTGCATGTTCCTCAGTTGTAAGGGAGCGCTCGATGTTTCTGTTGACAGTAATGACCCCCTTCGGGCCTGGCATCTTGAGCTTGAAGTATGCATAGTGTGGGACCGCATTGAAACGAGCAAACGGCGCCCGACCAAGCATCACGTGATAGCCTTTGCGGAAGGGCAGGATGTCGAAGATCAAGTCTTCACTGCGAAAGTTATTGGGTCAGACGAATACGACCTCTAGAGTTATCGAGCCCGTGCATCGGGCCTCAATGCCCGGGATCACTCCTTTGAAGGTAGTGATGTTGGGTTTGATCCTTGACGGATCAATGCCCATCTTCTCCACCATATCTGAGTAAATTAGGTTAAGGCTACTCCCTCCGTCCAGTAGGACCTTTGTGAGGTGATACCCATGTATAATGGGGTCTAGGAGGACGGCCGCCGAACCCCCATGACGGATACTAGTCGGATGATCACGCCAATCAAAGGTGATCGGGTATGCCGACCATGGGTTGTACTTCGGGGCTACGGGTTCCACCGCGTAGACTTCCCGGAGGGCGTGCTTCCTCTCCTTCTTTCGTATGTGGGTGGCGTATATCATGTTCACCATTTTTACTTTGAGAGGGAATTTTTTCTGTCCACCACCGATTGGACCCCAAGCCTCATCTTCGTCCACGCTACGAGAGCTTTTGCCTTGGTCTTCGGGTGGTACCTTGCCGGCCTGTTTAAACACCTAGCAGTTGCGGTGTGTGTGGTTGGCAAGCTTTTCCGAAGTCCCATGGATTTGGCAAGGCCTTTCCATGATCTTCTCGAGCTGAGTGGGTTCGTCACGATTGCCTTTAGGGGGCTTTTTCCGCTGGTAGGTTGGGAGTTGCGGAATCCGGCATTAACAGTCGTGTCATCGACATCACTATTATTGTGTCGGGTCTTATTCTTATTGCGCTTTGGCTTTGAGTTGCCATCCTGGGCTTCAAGTGCCACGGGATCTTCAGAATTTGGGGCTGCGTCTTGCCAGCCAGTTATCTTCGCCCACGCAAAGCGGGTCATGAGGGAGGTAAGGGAGGAAATAGTTCGAGGCTTGTCCTGGCCTAGCTGGCGGGCCAACCATTCGTCCCGAATATTGTGCCAGAGGAGGCTATGGCCTCAGCATCCGGACAATCGACAATTAGGTTCTTCTTAGTCAAGAACTGATTCCGAAACTGCCGAGCGGACTCGTCGGGCTTCTGCACGACGTTGCTGAGATCGGAAGAGTCCGACGGGCGGACATAGGTCATGTGGAAGTTAGAGCGGAACGGCTCTTCCAGGTCTTCCCAGCATCCGATGGAGTTTTCGGGGAGGCTATTTAACCAGTGACGAGATGGCCCCTTAAGCTTAAGAGGGAGGTATTTGATGGCATGGAAATCGTCTCCTTGCACCACCTGGATATGGAGAAGGAAGTCCTCCATCCATATAGTTGGGTCAGTGGTCCCGTCGTACTGTTCTATATTCATGGGTTTGAACCCTTCGAGGAACTGATGCCGCATTACCTCATCTGTGAAGCACAGAGGGTGAGTGGCACCTCTGACCCGTCCTATGCCGTGCCTGTATTCGGCGTTTGTATGGGGCCGGTTGCATTCCCGGACTCTATTGTTTTGGTCGAACCATGGTCTGTATTCGCCGCGTCTATCGGGCGCATACTCTCTGGATCCATAGATGGATCTAGTGAGGCCTGATCTATGATACATGCCATCTCACAGGTCGAACTTATCATTGGGATCTAATGTCTCCTTGCCCCGTCTTTGGGGCACTACCGGTATGTAACAGGCATAGTTGGCCATCCTGTCTCGACCACGAGGGGGGCGGTCCGGCTTGTTGTACGGAGTACGATTTGAAGATGGAGTATCAGTAAGTTCATCGTCGAATTGCGGTAGCAGCCTTCTCCAAGGGTAGCTTTTGGGCTCGTTTGACAGACCAGTGTCGTATACTTCCTCGGCTGAGAGGACTTCCGTCCATCGAGCATTGAGGTCGGCCTGTTCGGCAATGAGTTGGCATTGCTTGGCCTTTAGGCTGTGAGCCGTTGCTATGAGCCGTTGCCTGATTTCTTCCTGATCCTCGAGGTTATCAGGGATGTACAAGTCATTGGCTTCCGGTATATCTTCCTCCTAGACGGGGAAAGGTAATCGTTGCCTTTGGGGTCGTTGATGGAATCGGGGTCATTTTGGTCCTCAGGCTCTTCCAGACCCTCAAACGGGTGCTTGGGGATATCGGGATTGCCCTGATCGGCGGGGGATTACCGTCCCCGTTGCTGACAATAGCTTTTCTTCCCTTTTTTGCTTTTGGACCGCTTATGCGATTTCCGGTGCCTTGATGGCGCATCGCCCGACTTGTCGCCGTCGTTGTGAGGCGTGTTGTCGTCGTTGGTGGGAGGAGTACCCACCATGTAGACAGCATATGTAGAAGTGGCAGGCAAATTCCCGGTATTAAAGGGAGTGGGAGCACGGTCCTCTTCATCCATGTATTCTACCTCCTCAGAGGCATAGTCGAGCATGTCGGTTAAATCCTTGACGGTGGCTATCAAGTGGGTGGTGGGTGGGTCGAAAAATCCGTCGCTGCCCGTACTGTAACCGGGCCGGGCATAGATAGGGGCTGGATCGTCGGTGATCCTAATCGACGAGAATTGCACCAAGGCCTCGCCGACCGTTGATTGCCCGATCGGATCCAGCTGTTCGGAACTCATGGTGTTAATCCCCATGAACTCGACCCATGGGGAGTGTACGGAACGAACACGTGTCCGGTCATATGGCTTGATGGCCTGTGACAGCCCAAGTGTTGTCCATACCTTCATTGGCATGTAATCTATTGTATGAACCTTGCGTCATGAGCTTAATGAGTGTTTTGCAACTTGTCATCCATGTGTTGTCTTGCATTCTTGCATCATGCATCATAGCATTCATCATGCCATGCTTGTTTTTCATGTGACCTTGTATGGTGTGGTTGGTTGTGAGTGTGACTTGTGGTGGGTTGTGATTGGATCATGGGTGCTAACCTCCTTCTCTTCCCACTCTTTTGCTTTTCAACAAAACCCCAACTAAAGCCCTTTAGATTCCATGGTATTTTTATAAACAAAATTAACTTGCTTTTAAATTTCTTAAAAATGTTCAAGAGGTAGCCCTACATATAATATTAATCTTGAGAGTGGTACTGTAATGTTTGGAGTTTGTATGTTTGTGGCATTTCAATATCAGGGGGCTGCCTATTTTAAAATATTTAAAATTACTTGTCCTAAGAATGTTCTTATTATTTTTATTCAATAGTGCCTATTATTTTCTTTACAAAAGTATTTTTGTTTGCACCAAAAATCCTTTTATTTTACTCTCGGATTTTATCTTGGGTTGCTATGTTTTGAAAAGGTTTGAAACTTTTCTATTATTTGTTTTCGAGAGAGAGAGCCAGGTGGGCCTTGTCTCTCGCGCGGCCCAGCCCGCTCGAGCAGACGGCCACCTGCCCCGTGCTCCTTCTCCGTCATGTTTCAGTGTGAGAGAGAGGCTCCACCGTCCCCCTTTTCCGTCGCCGTCGCTGTCAGCCCGTGGCTATTCAGCCCCCCCTCGACGTGCGTGCCCCCTCGGCTAGGTGTCCTCTCTTCCCCGCTGCCGCTATAGATCCCATCTCCCCCTCCATCTCTCTCCCTCCTCTCTTCTTTCCCCTGTCAGGTATTGTTTCAGAGAGAACAGTGAGGTTCAGAGTGTCGCCGGTGATCGTTGGGCCACCGTCGCCTCGCGTCTCCGGTGGTTCCCTTCACGTCCAAGATGGCATGGCGAACGCAGCTCGTCCCCGTGTTCCGTTCCCGGCGTTAGATCGCTGTGGGAGGCTCCAAGGAGTCGTCTTCTTCCTCCTCGCCGCGGGTCGTAGTCGGGTCTGCTTCCCCTTCGTCGCCGACGTTGTCTCCGCCTCTTCTTCCCTGTCGTTGCGTCATGGTCGCCTTCCTCCTCCCCTAGGTGAGTCGTCGATGTGTAGCCCTTCTCCCCTGCTAGCTCGAGCCGTCGCCATCATGCTCAGCGCCGCTGAGCTCCTTCTCGAGCTCGAGGCGCTCCGTCGCGGGTTCCTCCTCTATGTCCGAGCGCAGGAATGGAGACCCTGCACTCCCCGCATGACTCGTGACCCCGTTCTCGCCCCGCTAGGGCCGTAGTTCACCGGAGCCGCCCGCCACCGTTGCTCTGTCGCCGCTGTCGTGCAGAGATTCAGTTTCGTCAGAAACTATGTGTGTGTGTACTAGTGCAGTATTGCCCCTACACTGTTAACGTCCGCGCATGTTGCCGAGTGGCATCCGGCTCGGGAAAATGACCTGGTGGTCATGGGTTCGATTCCGAACGCTTCCCCATTTTTTGTTTGTTTTTCTTTCCTTTTGTTTTATTCTTTCTCTTGCTTTCTTCTTGCTATTATAGTATATATGAGTGTAGATGCAAACCTGAGCATGTGTAGGTGTTTGTTTTATTTTCTGTGGGTGTATGTGTGTATACATAAGTGTATATATGCATGGGTATTGAGTGTGTGTGTGTTTGTGGTAGATTGCACACATGTAGTGTGAGTGCATATGTATGTGTTCTTGTGTGCATGTGTGTTTGTGGGAGTGTGTGTGTGTGTTACCATACACATATGCATATGCATATATGCATTGTGCATATATTTGGGCATAAGTGTGTGGATGACCACCCATACACATGAGCATGTATGTGAGTGTATGTGCCTAGTGCTCTTGTGAGTGTTGTGTGTGTATGTGCCTTATGCTTATGCATACATGGTGCATGTGAGTGTGTGTGTGGATGAACCCCCCCTCTTGGGTGGTATGTTCATGGTGGTATTTGTGCTCATATGCCTTGGGCATAAATAGAGCATGGGTGTGCTTGCTTTTGTAGTGTGTGTGTGTAGAGTGTATGTGTGTGTGTGGGAACTAGTGGGTTTCCCCCACTTGACATACCCTTTGTTGCTTATGCTTGTTAGTAGGTTTTATTAACATTTGCCATGTTATTTAAGTTTACAAATCTGGTTAGGATCATATCTACTCCTGTTCAATTAGAGTTATGTATCACTTATAAGAATAGGGGGTAGTCTTGCTAGTTTATTTGTGCCTTGTTGTTTCACATGAACATATGAGTATAACACATGTTTTTGGGGTAGAAAGAGCCAATAAATCCATTGGTGCTTTCAGATTTCACATTTGAGCAAGTTCGTAAAACTTTCATTTTCAGTTGTGATGCTACTTTGTCATTTTTGCATGATTTAATCCATGCTTGCTTTGGGGTATGTGACAACATGGAAGTGCTAGTGTTTTATATCTATTATGCCATGGTATTTTTGTTTAACATGAGAATCACCCATATAAGTGGGAAGCATGCTGCCAAGTAGCCAACTAAATGTTTCTGTTTTCAACATGCTAAATATTTCTAAGTCTGAGAATCTGCTGTTATTTCTATGCCATGTGGAGTGGTTAGTATCTTGTGATGTGTTGTGAATTAGATCATGCTCAGTGGTAGTATTTTGGAGTAGATGTTATCTACTACCACCCTATTATGTTTCATGCCAAGAGGTGGTCTCTAGCACCTTTAACTTATGCTGTCAACATGCTGCCAGATTAACTCAGATTCCAGAAAACTGTAATTTTCACTAAGTCCCAGAAAACTGTTTCATCATGCCAACTTGATAGTTTCATGATTATTTATGTGTGCCTCCTTTGTAGTTTGTGTAGTTGGATAGTTTGATAAGCATGTTATGTAGTTTCTGACAATAACTTATTTGTGGCTGTAGGATTTCTGTAGCTCAAGTTGTGGGCTGTGTAAGTTGCTATGTTGCTGTTTTGTGGCACATTGTTTGTTTTATTGTTTTGTGACTTGTGGGAGCTATACTCTATGGAATTGATTGATCTTTGAGTCTATTGTGGTTGGTTTTTCATTGCCTAACGAGTGGCTACCTTGGAATGCCAAGAATTATCCCATGGTATTGGTTGTCTTGTGTTTTTCCTTCGTACCTTGTCGTGAGCGTATCGTGAGAACCGTAACTCCATTTCTTGCGTTCTTTATATGCATTTCTACTGATTCTGCATGATGCATCCATATTTTCCATGTTCATGCATGTTTAAATAACTTAACATGAGGTTCTGTCTAGATTCGTTAATAACCAATCCTTGCATGTGAAACATGAATAGTTTTGGATTGCCATGTGTAATTTCTTCATAAAGTGAATCATGCATCATTTTGGTTGTGCATTGCACCTTGGTTGGAGGTTTATTGTTGCTGTTTCTCTTGGGTAGACGCGAGTGTTGATACTGAGTACGAGGACCCAGGAGAGTACTACTACGAGGATCCCGCTACTTGTTCCACCGAAGAACCAATAGGCAAGATGATCGTACCCGGATCCCGATACTATTTTCGCTTGCTAGTTTCTCGCTCTTGTCGTTACAATTGCACTACCTACCAATTGAATGTCAGACTCCTAATTGCCATGAAAGCCTCTAACCCTCCACATCCAAGCAAACCTTTGATTGACTAAGTTAGCGCTGCTCAGCCCTCTTATAGCGTTCTTAGTTGCAGGTGCAGGTTGTTCCATGTGATAACATGGATTTGGATATCACAATATTATCTGTTATTTAATTTAATGCACATATATATCTTGGTATTGGTGGAAGGCTTGGACTTTTGCTAGGTGTTTTGTTTCGCTGTTATCGCCATAGTTCTTGTTACCGGTGTTATGTTTCCATATTTTGCGCTCCTAACACGCTCGGGGTTGTTATGGGGACCCCCTTGTTTATTTGGTTGAGATTAAAACTTTTCTGGCAAGACCCAACATTGGTTCTACATTTTCTTAATAACTTAATAAATTTGCATAGGGTTTTGCAACCCCGTGGATAATTAATCAACCCCCGGGCCAGTGCTCCTCATGAGTGTTGGTCCAAACTAGAGCACTATGTCGGGCCAACCCAGGGCAACTTGGGAGATTTCTACCAGGCCACCGTACAATAGCTTATCCATCGTGTCCTGAGAACGAGATACGCAGCTCTTATCGGGTTCGTCGACACGTCGGGTGATCTTGCTGGATTTTTTTTACCTTTGTCGAATGTCTTGTGTGTGGAGTCTGAAATTCTTCGGGTTATCTCGAGGTGTTGGAAATCCTTTGGAGTTACCTATGATGATCACAAGATCTGTGGTCGAGGCTATTCCCACGGAGTGTGGTTATTTGTGATGGACTAGTTGGAGCACCCCTGTAGGGTTAAATTTTTCGAGAAGTCGTGCCCGCGGTTATGTTGCAACTTGGATATTTGTTTAACATCCAGTTATAGTTAACTTGAAGTAAACTCTAATTAGAAACACACCAACTATGTGAGTAACCGTGATTGTCTCTGCTCGTGAACATGATCCGAGAGAGAACAAAGTGGGGTTATGATTGATGTAAGTAAGTGATCAAGATCTCATAGAGATCATACTGGATTCGATCGCTCATCATAGGCCACTCATATTTATTTTCATTTTACGTAAGTTAGCCACCATATACGCTTAGTGCTGCTGCAAACAAAACACACACCCCATCCCAACCTTTAAGCTTGAATAGTCTCGGTACCCAGGCCCTTGATTGCTGAGTCCTTGTGGCTCATAGATTACTACAACCCTCTAGGTACAGGTAGAAATGAGTAAGTGCAGGATGATCTTACCCACCTCCAGTGGGAATATGATGAGGAAAGAGGCAGGATGTACGTGACTTACCCGGATGAGTAGAGGACCATGGTCGTGATCTTTGGGATAGCGAGATAGTTTCATTTGCATCTGTTTTATCGTTTGATTTCATTCGTAGTCGGACCCTGTCTTCATCTTGATTATTTGAACTCTGTGTGGAATAGTAAGTTAGTATATGGAGAGTGTAAGACAAACTTGTATACTCATCTCTTCTGTAATGTATGATGCAATGATACTATACTTGCTAACAGCAAGATGCGCATCTATCCTTTCCGAGGCCCTCGTGCCTTAATATGGATAGGCACGCATCTTGGGCGTGACATGGCCGGACCAAGATGAGAGATCGGCTTGCTGCCATGCGTGACCCCATTGGCATGTCCAAAGAAGGGGCTCAAGGTTAAAGCCTAAAAGTCCTCGGGGGCTACAGGCGAAGCGGTGATCCCGATTAGCGATGAGTCACCCCGAGAGTCGGCGAAGAACTCTAAGTTTCTGATTCTGACCTCTTGATCAGGGGCTAAGCTCTCAACGCGGCCTATTTGGCCGACGGAATCAGCATGCAGCACAACGCTACCGAAGGCGAAGATCTGCCCGGGGACGAAAACATCCATGTTGTGGACCTCTTCATTGATGACTAGGTGAGGCTTCGATTCCATCTCGCTCATAGAGCAACTCTCAATGAAAGCAACAATGTTGGTGTCAAAACCGGCGGATCTCGGGTAGGGGGTCCCGCACTGTGAGACTTGGATCGACGGTAACAGGAGACAAGGGGACACAAGTTTACCCAGGTTCGGGGCCTCCTATAGAGGTAATACCCTATGTCCTGCTTGGTTGTATTGAGCGTGTAAGGGGTTATAGAGTTGGTCTACCTCGAGATCGTATATCTCACCCTAGATGAGTTGTTCTATCTCTATACCCTAAAACCCTCCGGCTTATATCGATGCCGAGGATGCCTAGGGTTTACACATGGTCGGTTACTTCACAAGTCCCGAACAACTAGATCCGATCGGACCCTCAGCGGTCACCGAGGCCCTAGATCAGGTCTCGTCAATGAAGATCACCGACGATCCTGCCCCAATGTAGGCTCAGTTCAGTTACAGTGCGGGTCAGGACGAATTTTTCCTCCCACCCACCACCACTTGATAGCCAATTTCGAAGATTTAACCGACATGCTGGACTACGCCTCCAAGGAGGCAGAATACATGGATGAAGAAGACCATGCTCCCACCCCCCTTAAAATCGGGAGCTAGGCCGCTACTTCCACATATGATGTCTACATGGTAGATACTCCTGCCACTAATGGAGACAATACACATAATAATGATGGTGACAAATTGGGCGATGCGCCGTCAAAGTTCTAGAAACCGCATAAGCGGTCCAAAGGCAAAAAGGGAAGGAAAGCTATTATCATAAACGGGGATGGTAATACCCCTACTGGCCATGGCGATCCCGATATCCTTGAGCACCTGTTAGAGGGTCTGGAAGGGCCTGAGGACCAGAACAACCTCAATAACTTCAATGCTTCTAAAGTAGATAACTACCTTCCCCCTGTCGAGGAGGAAGATATACCGAAATCTCATGACATGTACATCCCTGATAACCTCAAAGATCAGGAAGAAATCAGGTAACAGCTGATAGCAATGGCTCGCAGCTTGAAAGCTAAAGAACGGCAACTCAAGGCCGAATAGGATGACCTCAATGATCGATGGACGAAACTCCTCTCAGCGGAGGAAGTATACGGCAACGGTCTATCGAACCAGCCTAAAAGCTACCCCTGGAGGAGGCTGTTGCTATAATTCGAGGACGAACTTACTGATACTCCGTCTTTGAACCGTAATCCATATGACAAGCCGGACCGCCCCCTCGTTGTCGGTGCTGGTGTGAAAACTGGTGGATCTCGCGTAGGGGGTCCTGAACTATGAGACTAGGATCAACGATAATAGGAGACAGAGGGGACACGAGTTTACCCAGGTTCAGGGCCTCGTATGGAGGTAATACCCTACTTCATGGTTGGTTGTATTGATGGTGTAAGGAGTTACAGAGTTGATATACCTTGAGATCGTATATCTAACCCTAGACGAGTTGTTCTATCTCTATACCCTAAAACCCTCCGGCTTATATAGATGCCGAGGATGCCTAGGGTTTACACATGGTCGGTTACATGTCAAAGTGATAAACTTGTCTAACTATTACATCAGACGTGGAGCACACGTTGCGTTTCCCGAAGCTTCCATCTTGGAGACTAGGCCTTCAAATCCTTCGATGTTCGGTAATTACCATCATAGTCCGACCCATAACAATAGGTCGGATATCCGAGGACCCCCTAATCTAGGACTCCCTTAGTCAGGACAGGACGGTTGACGACACCGGCTACATACCGGCAATGCCCCAAAGATGTGGTAAGCAGCCATAAGAGCCCAATGACAGGTTCGACCTGCGAGATGACCTGGATCACAGAGCAGGCCGCACATGACCCATCTATGAATCCAGAGAGTACTCACCCGATAGACGGGGCAGGTACAAACCATGGTTCGACCAAAACAATAGGGTCCAGGAGTGCAACCGGACCCACACAAACATCGAATATAGACACGACATAGCACGGGTCAGAGGCTTTGCTCACCCACTGTGCTTCACAGATGAGGTAATGCGACATCAGTTCCCCGAGGGGTTTAAACCCGTGAATATAGAATAGTATGATGGGACTACTGACCCAACTGTATGGATTGAGGACTTCCGCCTCCATATCCACATGGCACGAGGAGACGATCTCTACGCCATCAAATATCTACCTCTTAAGCTTAAGGGGCCAGCTCGGCACTGGTTAAACAACCCCCCCCCCCCAAAAAAATACTCCATTGGATGCTGGCAAGACCTGCAAGATTCTTTCTGCTCTAACTTCCAGGGAACCTATGTCCGCCCGCTAGACTCTTCCGATCTCAGCACCAACGTCTAGAAGCCCGATGAGTCTTCTCGGCAATTCCCGAATAGGTTCTTGACTAAGAAGCACCAAATTGTTGACTGTCAGGATGTTGAGGCCATAGCCTCCTTCCGGCACAATATTCAGGATGAATGGCTGGCCCGCCAACTAGGCCAGGACAAACCTCGGACCATCTCCATGCTTACCTCCCTCATGACCCGCTTTTGCGTGGGCGAAGACAATTGGCTGGCAAGACGCAACCACAATTCCGAAGATCTCGTAGCATCTGAAGCCCGGGATGGCAACGGAAAATGAAAGCGCAATAAGAGTATGCGATGGCACAATAATAGCAACGCCGATGACACGACTGTAAGCGCCGGATTCCGTGGCTCCCGACCTGGGCAGCGGAAGAAGCCTCCTAAAGGCAATCGCGACAGACCAACTCAGCTAGAGAAGGTCATGGAAAGGCCTTGCCAAATCCATGGGACTTCGAAGAAGCCCACCAACCACACACGCCACAACTGCTGGGTGTGTAAAGAGACCGGCAAGATACCACCCGAGGACCAAGGCAAAAGCTCTCGTAGCAAGGACGAGGATGAGCCTCAGGATCCTATTGGTGGCGGTCAGAAGAAATTCCCTCCCGAAGTCAAAATGGTGGACATGATATACGCCACCCATATACCTAAGAAGGATAGGAAGCACGCCCTTCGGGAGGTCTACGTTGTGGAACCCGTAGCCCCGAAGTACAACCCATGGTCAGCATACCTGATCATTTTTGATTGGTGCGATCACCCGACCAGTATCCGTCATGAGGGTTCGGCGGCCCTCGTCCTAGACCCCACTATAGATGGTTATCACCTCACAAAAGTCCTAATGGACGGAGGAAGTAGCCTGCACCCGATTTACGCAGATACAGTGAAAAAGATGGACATAGATCCGTCAAGGATCAAACCCAATTGCACTACCTTCAAAGGAGTGATCCCACGCATTGAGGCCCTATATACGGGTTCCGTAACCCTGGAAGTTGTTTTCGGATTTCTCGATGACTTTCGAAGCGAAAACTTGATCTTCGACATTGTGCCCTTCCGCAGCGGCTATCATGCGCGGCTTGGTCGGACAACGTTCGCTTGTTTCAATACAGTCCCACACTACGCATACCTCAAGCTAAAGATGTTGGGCACCAAGGGGGTCATTACTATTAACGGCAATATAGAGCACTCCCTTAGAACTGAGGAGCATGCGCTGGCCCTAGCGGCCGAATTCAGCTACAAAGAAGATCGACAAGTTCCGACATCCGCCATAAAGGCACACAAGGCTGGGAAGCGAGTTCGGCTTCAGACCGAAAACTCATATCCTTCCTCCTCCCTTCAATAGGGACTTGCCCCCCACCGCACAACCGTAAGACCAGCAAAGTGTGTGCCAAGAAGGCACAACTTCACACTTAAAATTCCATGGGTAGCGGTGGGGAAAGAAAGATGGGTGCTCGGCTGGTCCGAACCTCTACCATCAACACGTCTTCGGACTAAATGCAGGTGCTCCTAAAAGAACCTGCCTATGGCGCGAAGCTCACCTACAATTGGGCGGCCTCTCAATACTTTGTTTGCAAGATCCGTCCGCCGAACACTAAGACCCATCAAGGTGCATCTAAGAGCAGGAGTCAACTAGCAAAGGGACATATCGACGACGTCAGGTTATCAATTGAAGACCCAAGGTACAACAACTCCTGTATATTTTTATTTCTTTCACATACCTCTAAACAGTTGCTTCGTCAATCCGAGCTATACGAGTTGTTGAGAAAAATGTAAATTGCGTAGCACAAGTTTGCCTCATTTGTCCTTTTTTCAACGCCTATTTTTTCCTCTCTCCCTCTTCTCATGGACATGTTTGGTATGATTCGAGGTAACCAGCTAATAGACCGGGGGCTCGAGTTCAAAAACAAATCGCCTTATCTATCATGTGTTTGGCATCTTGGTGTTCGCTTTATATGCATCGGTTCCGAACTATGTATTTTGTCAATAAGTTGGATTGCCCGGCTCCTATTCTTGACCCTTTACGTTCCGCTCGTTTGGGTAAAACGGAAAAGGGAGCGCCCCTGCGATTGTGCTTCTGGATAGTCTGGTAAAGCAACTCAGGGGAGAAAGCCGAAAACAGACTATCGTAGTATGTGAGATCCGGCCTGTGAACCCCGAGCTAGAAGTATTATACTTCAATCCTCGCAAGCGGTTATTCCATGTTATACAAGGAACTTGACCTTTGTGCAAACACTGTGATACCGACTTTGCCCACGGTTCATCCGAACATCACAAAACTTCGGTGGCTAATCATACGCTTCGTGTAGTCCTTTTCGCACCCCTACGGCTAAGTGAAAGAAATAAAGCTCTACAGTCTGATTGCCTAGTCTGTCGCATTGTACCGCCTTCGGGTTCTGTTAATTCAACTAAGGGACATAGTGCATTGGCATAGACACCCCATGCAGTATCTACACGGGGGCTGAAGCCGATGACTCGCATCTTTCAGTATTAAGCAGCGACAAGGAGTTATAAACGAATGCAAAACCATATAAGGGCAAATACAATTATCATCAAAAGTTTGGACAAGTTTTTGGACGTGTTACAGTTCATTCAAATAAATGATCGCTCGGACACTGGGACACTATCACCCGAGCAATCTCCATCACTCCATCAAAGTATATATCGGGGTGTCTATGCTCTTTCCTGGGAGGCGGCGGGGCGGTGGATACCTTCATCGGATCCAGCCCCGGCTAGTGCACCTTCACTATTGCGAGGGCCATCCGGACTCCCTTGATTGAGGAGGAGAACTTGATGGTGTCAAGACAGGGTGAAGCAGCAATCAACCTCTGCACCAGGCCAAAGTAACTGCCGGGCAGCGGATCGCCGGGCCATAAGTAGATATAGAGATCCTTCATGGCCGGCTCCGCCATCTGGTGCAACTCCATCAACTATTTCAGCTGGTCCACTAGAAGAGGAGGAAGCTCACAAGCTCCAAACTGTGCCCAGAATAGCCTAGCTTCATCTCCTTCTCCCTGCAAGGTAAACAGCTGATTGGTGTCCGCCACGCTCTTTTGGAGATCGCAGGATGCGCCTGAGGATCGCCACACCCAGGTAAGCAATGCGCATTTGCTATTCCCGAATATGCACTTTAGTGAGTACGGCTTACCATGTACTATGTCCTTGGCTTGGCGCACTTGCTCCTCACTGAACCGACTGTCCATCCGCTCCTTCTGGAGTTCGGTTTTTAAAGTGGATAGTTCGGCCAAGCTCGCCTTATTCTTCTGCTCCAAGGCCTAGCATCTTTCACTAGTGTCCTTGAGCTCCTGATGGACCTCTGCCATGCGAGCCTCATGCTTGCCACTGTTGGCCCGCATGTCGGAAATGGGATAGGCGTTTCTTTAGCAGTCGCCCTCTCAGCAGCCACTTCGTCCTTCGTGCACTGGAGCTCGGCCATGAGCCTCTCCATCTCCTTCGGCAAGGTTGCGCGTACATTATACAAGGTGAAAAGGCTGCACTGACATAATTCGGACGATAGAGTTCAGACGAAGGCATTCAGATTCTATTTTGACATACCTTGAGCCTCATCGAATCTTCGGTTAAGGGCCTCATCTTCGTCTAAGAAGCGCTTAAGCTTCCGATTTAGCTCGTCTAGTCCGGCGCCATTTCTTGCCACCGCCGATGACGAAGCCTGCATTACACACATAGTTGATATATTACATGGGTTCTCAATTCCCGAATTATAATCAATCCGATCATATGTTGAGTTATTCTAACATGTCGGACACTTAAAGTGTATCTAGTTCGATACCAGATACAAGAGTGACCCCTACGTGAGCTTTTTCACCTCACCTAGGGCTCGGGGGCTGCCATGTATATAATATGAATAAATACAAACTTTGCAAATAAGAACATCGGGTGACTTACTTGAAAACCCGTAAGGAGACCTTTGAAGGCCTCCTTCAGTCTGCTGTCAACGGACTAGATGCTCTGCAATACCGCACCCATAAGGGTGCGATGATCCTCGAGGATGGAGGCGCTCGATAGAGCCTCCTCCATGACCGACCACCTATTGGTCGGTGGTGCCGGTGATGATCGGATATCTCGATCACCTACCGGGGATTGAACCATTGCATCCGGAGGCACAGTGCGCTCTGGAGATGTTTTCGGAGGGGACTGAGCACCCACTCGTCCGGCCTCCTCGGTGTCCGGGAGGGGTGTCGCCCCCTAGTTTTCAGTGACCGAGGCATCAACCTCCGCCATGGTACGGTCTCCCCCGCCGCCGATGTTCGGCTCCATAGGAGCGTGCCGGGATAAAACCTCCACGGCATCCCTCGTGGTGCCCGGTGTGGTCGGATGCGAGGCGTCCCCTCTCTCCGCCAGTTCGGCAGGCGGGGTCTCCCTGTTTGATGTCACCTCGGTGGGGATGATGCGCAGGGGGTTGCAAAGCCAATAACCTGCATGTTAGCAAGCTCTAAATCTATTCGTAATGAATGGGAAGGTCTTCCGATCCTAACCTTTTCGGAGGGGGCTTGACCCATAGGCTCCTTCGCGGAACCTCCTCGAGGTCTTCGGACACTGTGTTTGAGTCCAAACTATCATCGAGTAGAATCACCCACGCTTGACGTGCCCTCTTCTGGAAAGGAGGAGGGACCTGCTCCGGGGCGTCCGAAGACGCCGCTCTCTTCCTGGCACGGCGGGGGGGTTACCTCCCCCCTCTTCCTCCTCCTCTTCCTCCTCTTCTTCCTCTTCCTCCTCCTCAGCCTCCTCCTGATTCGAGGAGGCGGGGTATCCTTGGATGCGGCGTCACGCTGATCCCTAATGTGGATACCAGTCTGGCCTGGTTTCTTCTTTTTCTCTTTTCCGTGGGAGCCTCATAAGGCTTTACCACGGGCATTTTTGCTAACATCCCGGTCCTCTTGTCTTCGTGCTAAGGAGTCGGACTGTTAATGTTGATGGATTTTTTCAGCCATCTTTGCAAAGGCAGATCGGAAAAGGGGTTATAAAATTTCCTTAGGCAATGAAGTCGACCATGCTAGGATGTATCGTACCTCCGATTCGGGCTTGGTGGTGTGCAGACCCTTGTCCTCCGTCTTGAATGGCCAACAATTCTGTGATTTGAAGAACGCCTTCCACAACTTCTCCGCGTAGTGTGCAAGAGATTTCGGACTGTGGGATATGCGTCGAGCTCACCAGCCCACAGGGGAGTGTCCCGGCGCTGGTAAGGGAGGATGCGTCTTCGGAGCATCACCTGGACCACATCGGTTAAATTGGTGCCCTCCTCGACCATGGAGCGGATGCGCTTCTGCAGGTTGCTCACCTCCTTGCCCCGTCCCGAGACGAGGCCCTTTTTTGAGCCATGAAACTAGTCTAGTGGGGGACCAGATCTGAATGCGGCGGAGGGATGCTGATCTTCTTCTTGTGGTTCGGTGACGTAAAACAACTCCTTCTGCCAACCCTTGATGGTGTCAATAAGGGTGCCCGATGGCCACCCGACGCGGGTGAGCTTGTCGATGACAGCCCCACCACAATTTGCGTGCTTGCCACCGACACACTTGGCCGTGATGTTAAACACCTGAAGCTAGATCCCGAAGTGTGGCTCGATGCGCACGAAGGCCTCGCAAACGAGGATGAACACCGAGATGTGCATGATGGAGTTTGGCGGGGGGTCATGGAAGTCGAGGCCGTAGAAGAACATCGACCCCCTAACAAAGGGGTGGAGGGGAAAGCTCCACCCCCTGATGAAGTGGGGGACGAACACCACCCTTTCGCCGAGCTTGGGGGTGGGGATCAGTTGGCCCTCCTTAGCCACGTGGTGAGGGATGTCAGCGGGGAGGTAGCCGGCCTTCTTGAGGTCGAGAATGTCCCGGTCGGTGACCGTGGAGGCATCCCATTGGCCGTTCGAGCCCACCATTGATGAACTTGGAGGTGGGGGCGAAAGACCCAGATCTGTGCTTCGGAGACGCGGAGGAATGGGAGTCGGAGAAGTCGACTGGAGAGCGTGAATAGCCTTCGAGGTTTTCCTCCTCTTTTTATGAGGCCTAGCGATTCGGTCTCAACTTGATGCGCCGTGAATCCCTCCACTTCCCGAGACGTGTGAGCCATTGCGCGCGCTTGATTAAATATATCCCGTATAAAATAGGACACGATTGTGATGATTAAAATGGCCCCGAAATGCAAATCGAGTCTATGTAACTGGCCTAGCGGTCATGGTGGGCCGTGACCTTTCGTCAGAGAGGTCGTCTGAGGAACATTATTTACCCCCTGACATTTGGCCTTCAAGGCCAGCCAATTTGCACTGTTCGGACGTGCCACTATGCGGAAAACTACTTATCATTGGAGGTCGAACTATGTTCCGCGGGAAGGAACTCACCTTGCAAGCCGAAGACTCTATTTGTTTAGCAATTGGAGCTGAAGAGCCTTGGCATTGGAGGCAAGTTTGGGGGCTATTGAGGGAGTCCTGGATTAAGGGGTCCTCGAGAAGCCGGCCAATTCTTACGGGTCGGACTATATGGGCTACTTACTGAAAAGTGGGAGATTTGAAGGTTCAGTCGCCAAGATGGAAGCTTTGTGAAGCACAGCTTGCGCTCCATGTTCGATGTAGAAAATAGGCATGTTTATCTCTCTGGCATGTAACTGACCATGTGTAAACCCTAGGCATCCTCGGAGTCTATATAAGCTAGAGGGTTTTAGGCTATAGGGACAGAACAACTCATCTAGGGTTAGCTATTCGATCTCGAGGTAGATCAACTCTGCAACCCCCATATATCATCAATAGAACCAAGCAGGACGTAGGGTATTAACTCCATAGGAGGTCCCGGACCTGGGTAAATTTGTGTCCCCCTCGTCTCATGTTACCATTGATTCTAGTCTCACAGTTCGGGACCCCCTACCCGAGATCCGCCGGTTTTGACACCGACAATGAGTAAAACACAAAGGAGTTTGTGGGCGTTGATGCTCAGATTGCTTCCTCCCTTTGTTGGTTTTTCATCGGTATTGTGGAATGAAGCATCCCGGACCAACCTTACTTGTACACTTACGAGAGACTGGTTCCATCGAGTGACATGTGACTTTATTTCATAAAGATGGCTGGCGGGTATCTGTCTCTCCTACTCTAGTTCGATCAGATTCGACAAATGTGGTCCTTGAGAAGTTTGAATAGCAATTTGTGTATCACCGTTGTAGTTTTGCGTAGGTGAGAATTGTTCTTGCTAGATACCCATTGCAGCCACATAAAACTTGCAACAACAGTTAGAGGACATCTAACTTTATTTTTGCAGGGTGTGTTGTGATGTGATATGGCCAATTACATGATGAGATATATGTGATGTATGAGATGATCATGTTTTGTATAGAATATCACGACTAGCATGTCGATGAGTACAATAACCGGCAGGACCCATAGGGTTGTCTTTAATTATTTTCTCCATTTTTGCTTTACTTTATGACTATGCGTTAACAATTTTCATGGAAGCACTAGTCGATGCGGCAACCCCAGTGGCACGTTAACGAAGATCAAGATGATGGAGATCATGGTGCCATGCCGGTGATGATGGAGATCGTGTCGGTGCTTTGGAGATGGAGATATCATGTCACTTATGATTTGCATGTGATGTTAATCCTTTTATCCATATTTTTTTCTTAGGACGACGGTAGCATTATAAGGTGATCCCTCGCTTAAATTTCAAGATAAATTGTGTTCTCCCCGAGTGTACACCCTTGCGAAAGTTCATTGTGTTGAGACACCACGTGATGATCGGGTGTGTTAGACTCTACGTTCACATACAATGGGTGCAAGACAGTGTCGCACGTGGAGAACACTTGGGTTAAACTTGATGATCCTAGCATGTACACACATGGCCTCGGAACACAAGAGACTGAAAGATCGAACATGAGTCATATAGTGGATATGATCAACATGAAGATGTTCACCATTGAAACCACCTCAATTCACGTGATGACCGGACTTGAGTTGGTGGATGTGGATCATGTGGCACTCGAATGACCGGAGGGATGTCAATTTGAGTGGGAGTTTTTAAGTAATATGATTAACTAAACTTATTATCATGAACATAGTCAAAATGTCTTTGCAAATTATGTTGTAGATTAATAGCTCGCATTGTAGCTCCCTTGAATTTTTTATATATTCCTAATTAAATAGAGTTGAAAGATGATGGCAGAAATAATGCGGAATGGGTCCATGATCTGAGGATTGTCCTCATTGCTGCATAGAAGGCTTATGTCCTTAATGCACCGCTCAGTGTGCCACCTCCTCAAGCGTCGTCCGTAGATGTTGTGAACATCTAACAGGCACGTTCTGATGAGTACTTGATAGTTTACTGTGTCATGCATTTCTTCTTGGAATTGAGGCTCCAAAACGTTTTGAATGTCACGGAACATATGACATGTTCTAAGAGCTAAAATTGGGGTCTCAGGCTCGTGCCCGTGTTGAGAGGTATGACACCTCGAACAAGATTCTTTGCCTGCAAGATGAAGGAGAATAGCTCAATCGGTGAGCATGCACTCAGACTGTCTGGGTACTACAATCGCTACAATCGAGTGGGAGTTGATCTTCCAGATAAGATAGTGATTGATATAGTTCTCCAGGTCACTGTCACTAAGATACTAGAGCTTCATGATGAACTATAAAATGACAGGGATGGAAATAATGATCCCTAAGATCTTCGCGATGTTTGACACCCCAAAGGTAGAAATCAAGAAGGAGCATCAAGTGTTCATGGTTAGTGAAACTACTAGTTTCGAGAAGGGCAAGGGATAGGAGGGAACTTCATGTATGGCAAGTCAGTAGTTGCTCCAGTGAAGAAACCCAAGGTTGAACCCAAACCCGAGATGAAGTGCTTATATTATGAGGAGAACGGTCGCTGAAGCAGAACAACCCTAGATACTTGGTAGATAAGAAGGCTAGCAACGTCGACAGAAGTATATTTGATATACGTGTTTTGATGTGTACCTTGCTAGTACTCCTAGTAGCACCTAGGTATTGGATACCGGTTTGGTTGCTAAATGTTAGTAACTCGAAATAAAAACTACGGAATAAACTGAGGCTAGCTAAGGTTGAGGTGACGATGAGTGTTGGAAGTGTTTCCAAGGTTGATCTGATCACCATCACACGCTCTCTCTATCTCCTCGATTAGTGATGAACCTAAATAAATATTATTTGGTATTTCTGTTGAGCATGAACGTGATTAGATCATGTTTATTGCAATATGGTTATTCATTTAAGTTAGATAATAATGGTTATTCTATTTACATGAATAATACCTTCAATGTTCATGCACCCAATGAGAATGGTTTATTGAAATCTTGATCGTAGTGATACACATGTTCATAATATTGATGCCAAAAGATATGAAGTTAATAATGATAGTACCACATACTTGTGGCACTGCCGCTAGATGTCATATTGGTGTAAAACGCATGAATAAACTCCATGCTGATGGATCTATGGACTCATTCGATTTCGAATCGGTTGAGACATGCATGCCATGCCTCATGGGCAAGATGACTAAGACCCCGTTTTTTCGGTATGGTGGAGCGGGCAATTAACTTATTGGAAATGATAGATATCTATGTATTCGATCAAATGAATGTTGTAGCGTGTGGTGGATATCGTTATTTTCCAACCTTCAATGATGATTTGAGTAGATATGGGGATATTTACTTAATGAAACACAAGTCTGAAACGTTCGGAAAGTTCAAACAAAATCAGAGTGAAGTTTGAGATCATCGTGACAAGGAGATAAAATATCTATGATATGATTGTGGAGGTAAATACCCGAGTTACGAGTATTGGCATACAACTTAAGAAGATGTGGAATTTGTTTCATAGCTCACGCCACCTGGAACACCATAGTATGATGGTGTGTCTGAACGTCATAGTCGTGCTCTATTGGATATGGTGTGAACTATGATATCTCTTATCAACTTGCCACTATTGTTTTGGGGTTACACACTAGAGACAACTACATTCACTTTAAAAGGGACACCATCTAAATCCGTTGATATGACACCGCATGAATTTTCGTTTGGCGGAAACCTAAGCTGTTATTTCTTAATATTTGGGACTTTGGAGCTTATGTGGAAAAGGGTTTTCACCTAATGAGCTTGAACACAAAGCGAACAAATGCATCTTGATAGAATACCATAACATAACAGTTGGGTAAACCTTCTATCTTAGATCCAAGCACAAAGTGTCTGTTGCTAAAACGGGTCCTTTCTCGAGAAAGAGTTTCTCTTGAAAGAATTAAGTGTGAGGAAGATAGAACTTAATGAGGTCGTTGAACCTTTGTTTCAACCAGAGAGTAGCGCATCGCAGAGAGTTGTTTCTGGGGAGCCTATGTTAGTTGAAGAGGAAGTTAATGATGATGATCATGAAGCTTCAGATCAATTTACTATCAAACCTCGTAGGTCGACAAGGATGCATGCTACTCCTGAGTGCTACGGCAACCCTGTCAACAATGAACCTACGAGCTATGTAGAAGGGATGATGGGCTCGGATTCTGAGAAATGGTTCGAAGCCATGCAATCTGAGATGGGATCCATGTAAGAAAAACAAAGTATGGGCTTTGGAAGTATTACCTGAAGGGCGAAAGGCCATTCAGAACAAATGAAGCTTTAAAAGGAAAATGGACGCGGACGGTAATGTCACCATCTATAAAGCTCGACTTGTGTCAAAGGGGTTTTCACAAGTCTGTTGGAATTATTTTAGCAGTTGCTGCATTTTTTGATTATGAAATCTGGCAGATGGATGTCAAAACATGGTTTCCTTAACGGTATCCTTAAGGAAAGGTTGTATGTGATACAACCGGAACTTTTTGTCAGTTCTAAAATATATGCTAGCTCCGACAATCCTTCTGTGGACTGGAGCAAGCATCTCGGAGTTGGAATATACGCTTTGATCAGGTGATCAAAGTTTTTGAGTCTATACAAAGTTTATGAGAAACTTGTGTTTACAATAAAGTGAGTGGGAGCACTATAGAATTTCTAATAAGTATATGTGGATGGCATATTGTTGATCGGAAATGATGTAGAATTTATGGAAAGCATAACGGGTGGTTTGAAAAGGAGTTTTTCAAAGGAAACCTGGCATGAAGCTACTTAAATATTAGGCATCTTGATCTATAGAGGTAGATCAAGACGTCTCATAAAACTTTCAATGAGTACATACATTGACAAGATGTTGAAAGAGTTCAAAATGGATAAGTCAAAGAAATAATTCTTGCCTGATTTGTCAGGTGTGGAGTTGAGTGAGACTCAAAGCTCGACCATGGCAGAAGAAAGAGAAAGGGCGAAGGTCGTCCCCTATGCCTTATTCATAGGCTCTGTATAGTATGCCATGTTGTGTAATGCACCTATGTGTACCTTGCCATGAGTGTGTCAAGGGGGACAAGAGTGATCTAGGAATAGAACACTGGACAACGGTCAAGATTATCCGTAGTTACTAGAGGACTAAGGAAATGTTTCTTGATTATGGAGGTGATAAAGAGTTTTTCGTAAAGGGTTACGTCGATGCAAGCTTTAACACCAATGCGGATAACTCTGAGTAGAAATTCGGATATGTATAGTGGAGCAGCCATTTGGAATAGCTCCAAGTGAGGTGTGGTAGCAGTTTCTACGATATGACATAGAGATTTGAAAGTACACACGGATCTGCATGTCGCGGACCCATTTACTAAAGACCCTCTCACATGCAAAGCATGATCGAACCCCAGAACTCACTAGGTGTTAGATTCAAAACAATGTAAATCACAGAGTGATGTGAACTAGATTATTGACTCTAGTGCAAGTGAGAGACTATTGGAAATATGTCCTCGAGGCAATAATAAATTGGTTATTATTATATTTCCTTGTTCGTGATAATCATTTATTATCCATGCTATAATTGTATTGATTGGAAACTCAAATACATGTGTGGGTACATAGACAACACTGTGTCCCTAGTATGCCTCTAGTTAACTAGTTCGTTGACCAAAGATGGTCAAGGTTTCCTGGCTATAGACATGAGATGTCATTTCATAACGGGATCACAGCATTAGGAGAATGATGTAATGGACAAGACCCAAACTATAAACATATCATATGATCGTGTCAGTTTATTGCTATAGTTTTCTGCATGTCAAGTATCTATTCCTATGAACATGAGATCATGTAACTCACTAACACCATAAGAATACCTTGTGTGTATCAAACGTCACAAAGAAACTGCATGACTATAAGGATGCTCTACAGGTATCTCTGAGAGTCTCTGTTGAGTGGGCATGGATCAAGACTGGGATTTGTTACTCCGTGTGACGGAGAGGTATCTTAGGGCCCACTCGGTAATACAACATCACAAAATCCTTGCAAGCAATGTGACTAAGTGTTAGCCACGGGATCTTGTATTACGGAACGAGTAAAGAGACTTGCCGGTAACAAGATTGAACTAGGTATAGAGATATCGACGATCGAATCTCGGGCAAGTAACATACCGAAGAACAAAGGGAACAGGGGAATAGCGTACGAGATTAACTGAATCCTTCACATAGAGGTTCAATCGACAAAGATCTTCGTAGAATATGTAGGAACCAATATGGGCATCCAGGTCCCGCTATTTGTTATTGACCATGGAGGTGTCTCGGTCATGTGTACATAGTTCTCGAACCCGTAGGGTCTGCACACTTAAGGTTCGGTGAAGTTTCGGTATAGTAGAATTATGTATGGTGGTAACCGAAGGTTGTTCGGAGTCCCGGATGAGATCCTTGACGAAATGAGGAGCTCCAGAATTGTCCGGAGGTAAAGTTTGATATATATAGGAAGTCCTATTTTGGTCACCGGAAAAGTTTTGCGTACTTCGGTAGTGTACCGGGAGTGTCGCGAGGGTACGCGGGTCCATCAGGAGGGGTGTCTCGACCCAAAGGACCTCATGGGATGTGGGAGGAGTCAAACCAGCCCCTAGTGGGCTGGCTGACCCCCCCCCCCCACTAAGGCCCATGTCGTCGTTTTCTCATGACAGATGCCATGGGTAGGCTTATCATAGATGGATGGGGCCGAAGGACGCCGACGGGATCCGGGTGTGAGATTGGGCACAAGCAGCACCAACACACGATGTACCCACGTTCAGGTCCCTCCGTGGGAGGTAATACCCCTAGTCCTCCTAGGTCAGGTTGGATGGATAGTTGTCTATACAAGGATGCTCCTAGAGCTGTGTCTAGAGGAGGAAGAAGGAGCCGCCGGCTCGTCCTCCTCCGTTGCTAGTGATGGTATGAGAGGAAAGCTCTATGTGGGTGTATGCGAATGATCATCCGTCCCTGTTTCATGGGGGGCTCGGGGGGTTTTATAGGCCAACCCCCGGCTCTACAATATCTTCTAAAGTACAAGGGTGGGGGGACCCGGCTGGCAGTCTCTCCGGCTGGCCAGGGGGTCCCGCCCTTCGTGTCGTCTTGTCGCCTGTAGGGTCCACCGGCTGAGCGGTCCCGTCTCCCGTTGGGGCCCGCCAGCCGGCTCTGCGGTTGGCCCTTGCCCACCTGCCACGACACGGGTCGCCCGAGAGGCGTCGTCTAGCGCCAGCCGGCCGAAGTCTCCAGTACGGCCGGCTGCACTGTAGCCACGCCGGGGCAGGTAATCGAGTGGGCGAGGGCGTTTCTGTAATGTTTCCCCGCCCGGTCAAGCTCGCCAAGGTCAGCGGTCTAGACGGCCGGACTGTAGCCATGCGCTCCTGTGCGTCAGTGGCCACTATGTCCACAGGGCTGCCCGTCTTGGCGGTCATGTCTTGTCGTCATACCTACGCATAGGGAGAAGGGACGTCGCACGTCCACCCTGGGGTCAACGGAGGAGGCGGTCCAGAAGGCAGCTGGCCGGCGGTAGAGCCGGTTGCTCGACCAGCCGTCCGTGTTGCCAGCCGGCGACAGGTCGAGCCGTCCGTCCTCCGGCCGGCCATTGGTAGCCGGCCGCGTAGTTGTCCTTCGAAGCGGAAGGGGGAGAACCCCGTTGCTTTGGCCTACCTAGGGGTAATAACCCCGTCAGTAGTCCCCAAAGCCGGCGGGGGCCTGCGTCCGATAGACAAAGGGGAGCCGGTGGCTTCCCCCTAGCGGTGCCCGCCTCTGGCGTGAAGCCGAAAGGGCAGTCGGGTCGGCCGTTGGACCCAACACCTCGGGCACCGGCGCGTCGCCTCGGGACCCGTCGCGGTCCGCCGCATGCCACACGGCGAGTAATGATGCGGCGGACCCCGTGCACGCAGGGAGACGGGACATCGGCCTGGGCGTAGCCCGATAGGCCTCGAGCATAGCCCAGTAGGCCTCGGGATGCAGATCTGGATCCTCTGAGCCTCGAAGCATCCGTTACGATCCGGGGCCACCCACACGCGCGTGGAGTTTCCGGGGCAGTGGGTGCAATTAATCCCACATCCCCCGGTCGTGGCCTCCCCTATAAAAGGGGAGGAAGGGTAGGTGGCGGAGACACCCGCATCCCGCTCGCCCCTTCCCCTTGCCTTCTTGCCTTCTTCATCCTCCTCGTCCCCTTGCGCAACACCACGCTCGATCCCGCAAGCCGCCCCGCCGTCATAATGGCCTACGGACGCGGAGGGAGCTAGGCTAGCTCCGTTGTCGTCGAAGGAGACATTGCGGAGCATCGCCGCGCGCGGATGCTGCTGCCGGCGGAGCTGGTGGTCGCACGTGCGCCTGGCGACGAGGTGGCGCTGGCGCCACAGCCGGTGGACCACATCGTGTTTCTCCCATGGCTTCGGGCTCTCTGTAAGCCACTTCTTCCACCTATTCCTTGACACCTTCGACCTCCAGCCGCATCACCTTTGCCCCAACGTGATCTTGTACCTTGCCGCAATTATGACGTTGTGCGAGGGATATCTCGGGATTCTCCCTTTCCTCGAGTTATTCAACGCCCTTTTCTACCTTAAGCCACTGAAGACTAGCGCTTGCGGGGGCACCGTGGTGTGCTGCCGCGGCACCGCACGCTTACCACCACTTTCTCTCATCGACTCCGTCAAGGGGTGGCGCCGGACGTTCTTCTACATGAAGAACTCCGACCCGGGCTTGGACTTAATCCAGCTGCTGCCGTTCGTCGACGTGCAGTCCTCCCAGGTGAACTGGCTGGGAACTGCCCCACGCGGCGTGGCCCTAGCGGAACTCGGCTGGCTCGCGCAACTCAAGAGCTCCGAGGGTTTGGTCGCTGCCGACCTGCTGGCGGTTTTCATCTTGCGTCGGGTGTTGCCTCTCTAGATGAGGGCGCACTAGATCTATGATATGTCTGGCCGCCATGACCGCTGCCAGCTGTCCACCGTCGACCTGAAGCCGGCTCAGGTGGCGAAGCGTGTGAGCGCCCTCACGACGTTCAAGTTGAAGCCCGAGTCGTGGTCCATCGGCATGGAGCCGTACGACCACGTCAACCGTTCCTTTGGTAAGTCTTTTGACGAGAAGGCTTTTCTTCCCTTGATTCTTTCCAGCCGGCAGTCGGCTGTGGGCCTCACTTTGCCATGCAGACCGTAGCTATTGGTGCGACAGAACACGCTGGACGGCCCACACCCTTAGATCTTCAAGGCGGAGCGCGAGCACTCCGACTCGGAAGACTATAAGCGGGGAGGCCCGTCGGAGGAGGGGGTGGAATCCTCGGGAGGAGTTGATGAGCCGGTGGACCCGCGAGCCGCTGACCCCAATGGAGCCGGAGGATCCGGTGCAGCCGGGGAGCCCAGCGGAGCAGCTGAGTTCCTTCTTGCCCCCACGATCAGGGACCGAACGGACGACGATGATGACAATGACGTAATAATTCTAAACGAGCCTCCTCCCTCAGCGCGTCACGGTCGGTGGAGTGAGGAGCGTCCGTCTCAAGCCCCGGCAGCCGGAGCTGCCGGCTGAGCGAAGAGTCCGGCTCGGGAGGGGCCAGCAGCCCCGCCGCCAGTCCCTAAGAGGGTGAAGGTGGCGGCACGGAAGCCGCCGACGCGTGCCTAGTGGGCCTTGCCCCTCGTCATCGGGTAAATATCTTTTTCACATCTTGCGCGTGTTTTCTTCTGGGTTACGAGCCGGTGGGTGGCCGGCCTTTGTGCGCTGTAGAGACCCATCGAGCTTCACGAGGGGGAGCTGGCGGGGGACCCGACGGATGCCACCAGCCGGCTGGCCCGCGAGCATGCAGTCACCCAATGGGAGGAGAAGAGGAGGCTCGCAGAGCTGCGAGCCTCAAACTCCGAAACGCGAGGCGGGGCCTCGCATTCCGGGACTTCGAGTGGCAAGCGGCGAAGGAGGTCCACGGACCCCGCATGGGCGTCGGACTCGGCGACGGAATCGACCCGTTTCTCGAGGCCTCCATCGAGCAAGCCGCGAGGGGCGGCAATGGACCTGCCTGTGCCTCCACCCATGGAGGAGGCGGCCCAAGTGAGGGTAGCAGTGGCAATGCCGGCCCCCAAGGCGACCCGGTCAAAGGTGCCGGACGCAACACCGTCTGTGGCCAAGCCATCCCGGGTCGACGTGCCGGAGGCCGTGGTGGCCCCGAGGGCGGCATCACAGGCGGCGCTAGAGGTGGCGGACATGGAGGTGGAGGCGCCCTCCGTTGCGATCGACACGCCGAAGCGGCAGGGAGTGGAGGCGGCGACGGTGCCGGGCAGAGGGTCAGCGAGGGGCGACACCCGGACCCTTGCCATTGTTGACCCGTCGCCGGCGGCCGGTACAATGGTGATCCTAGGCAGCAATGGTGGCTGGGCCTGCTGGACATTGTGGACCATGCAAGAGGTGCTCCGTGACTTGTAGGCGCTCGCGTGCGTGCCAGGCCTACCGGCTCCCCAGGCGGGTGGCCCGGTCCCCTCGTTCGGGGACTTGGGGAGCGTCCTAGACCGGTGCCGGCAGGAGCTGGCCCGGTTTCAGAGGTGGCAGACGCCACCCTGCAGCGTGTGGATGTAAGCACGGTTTCCCTTGTCTTAGAATTTTCAATGGGGGCACGCAACTGCACCCACTGGGTGCAGCCCCCGAGATGCGCGCCGGCTGGCCGGCTGATGGACAGCCGATCCGGATCTCCTTGAGCATGTCTTGATTTTTGGCTCTGCGTGACAGGAGGGAACTCCTTGCGGCAGAAGCTGTTCGAGGAGGTGGTCGCCATCCATGACCGCGGCAAACATGGCTTCTATCGCCTGGAGGAGCTGGCTCGCGTGTAGGATAGGTTGAGTTTCGCGGGAGGGGTATGTAGCCCCCGAGAGCCGGCTGACGCCTGCCTCGTCTTGCAGGCGATCTGACCGCCCTCTGGGATTAGAAGACCGGGCTCGTCTCCGAGTGGGACAGGCCGGCGCAAGACATCCAGGCGGCCTCACAAGAGAAAGACCGGCAGGCCACGCTGCTGGCTGACGCAGAGGCGGCCCAAGACCACCCCAAGGCCGTAGTGGCGAAGGAGGTGGCGGCCAAGGAGATGGCCGTCAAGGAGGCGGCTGACACCGCCCAGAGGACCGCCGCCCTCCAAGATGAGGTGATCCGCCTCGAGAGGTCGCTTGAGGAAGTCAAGGGCTCCCTCACCACATCGGAGGCGGCGCTGGCATCGGAGCGGAAGGCGGTGCTCAACTTCACCCTCGGGGTGGACGACGCCATTGAAGGTAAGTGCCTATTTCCCTTCTCCAGAAGGTTGCTTTTTCTCTTGCTGGTTCTTGTGCTTGATTTGCCTTTCTTTCCTCTTCTTCCCCTTTCTCCTAGGGAGCTTCCCGGAAACTTAGCATCGCGCTGAGCACGCCGTCGAGGAGCACCGGTAATACCTTCGGGAGCACAGGCGCTCCATCGAGGAGGACGCCACGTGGGACGTGGATGAGCTTGGGGTCGCCATTTAATACCGGCTGACCCACCTCGAGTGGAGCGTGGAACAGCTAAAGATGCCCGAGAAGGAGATCATCGCTGCTCTATGGCCGGGCCACGGGGGAGCTCTGGCGAACCGCGTGGCCTTATGGCTAGAGCAGGGTGTGGCCCAGCTCGAGGCCTGGAAGGCGTCAGCAGCCCGAGCCGGTGCACAGATGGCGCTCCGGTTCGTCATGTCATGGTATCGTGGCATAGACTTGGGCCAGCTAGCCACCATGTGGGACGAGCTAGCCGAGGAGTGGGAGGCCCGTGAGGCAGCCCTTATCCGCCGAGCCAACGAGCTCGCGTCGTACATCGACGCGGACGAGTTCCTGCCGGTCCTTGGCAAGGACGGCGAGCCAGTGCCTGAAGACTCCTTCAGCATCCCCCAAGGCCCAGCGGACGAGGAGGTTGCCGACGAGAGCACCGACTCGAGCGGTGAGATGGCCGAAACCGCTAAGGCTGCTTCGAAGGCCAAGGAGACCGACCCGAAGGCCGCGACCACCTTCGAGGCAAGAGTCGAGCTGCCCAGCGACGCGTCGGCTAGAGGCACGCCGGCTCGCGACGCGCCGGTGGCCTGTGCTCCCGAGCGCCTTTACCTTTCTTTTTTTTGTCCTGCAAGTTAGGCTTGAGTCCACCCACTAGGGGTGTTATGTAATGAACCGTGCTGGCCATGGGCCACTTTTGTCTTAACATTTGCATTGTGAATATTTCTGTTTGTCTTATTGCTCGTGCCAACTTGTCCTTATCCTTTTTTGCTCTCTTGGTTCTTTTTGATCCCCCCTTTTCCCCTTTGGTTTCGGCCCCGCCAGCCCGACAGCCGGGAGCCGGTCTGTAGCTGGGTCGGGGTGTGTGCCTCGAGGGAGCCGGTTCGGAACTTAGGAACCGTGAGAGCCTTTCGGGATAAGTAGAGTGGTAGAGGCGAGGCGGTTGTTCGGCTGGGCCTAGCCGGTATCTCCCTTTGATTGTTCTTTCGTGTGAGCTAAGCCTTGCCGCCCCGAGGCCCCGTCATCCGGACAGCCGGGAGCCGGATCTATAGCTGGGAGGGGTGGGAGGGTTTTCCCGGCTCACACTACTTAGCCAATTTTCAGAGAGAAGCAACCCAGGACCAGCCGGCGAGCCCCAGGGCTCGGGAGCCGGGTTGGGGCCAGTGAGTGAGGAAACCTTTGAGGGAAGCGAAACAGGGCATGCCGCAAGAGCCGGCCTGGGGCACCCATTGCATTCATAAGCCCAAAAGGGTAGGGAAACATACATACATTGGTCTTTTCAGCAGAAAAACGGGCGGAGGAGCGCCGCGTTCCATGGGCGCTCCGTCTCCTCGCCGGAGGCATCCCTTTTGCGCTTCTGTGGCTTCTGGGCATTTATTAGGTAGTATGCATTGTTCTACAGCGCCTTGCTGATGATGAACGGCCCTCCCATGGGGAGGACAACTTGTGTTGTCCGGCTATCCGCTGGATGCGCCTGAGGACCAGGTCCCCTTCGTGAAAGGAGAGTGGCTGCATCCGCTTGCCGTGGTAGTGCCGGAGTTTTTACTGGTAGATTATCGTCTGGCTCAAGGCTAGTTCGCGAGCTTCCTAGAGTAGGTCGACGTTGTCTTCTCTTGCCTCCTTTCCGTCCTTCTCTGTGTATAGGGCAGCCCGAGGCGAGTCGAACTCGATGTCGGTGGGGATGATCGCCTCGGACTCGTACACAAGAAAGAAGGGCGTCTAGCCGGTTGGTCGGTTGGGGGTGGTGTTGAGACTCCAAAGGACGGTCGGCAACTTGTCGATCCAGCAGACGGCCGACCTTACCAGCGGCATCACTAGCCGGGGCTTGATGCCAGATAGCATGAGGCCGTTTGCCCTCTCGACCTGACCGTTTGACTGTGGATGAGCAACGGAGGCCAGGTCGAGCTGGATTCCTTGCTTGGAGCAGTAACGCGCGAGTGCGCCCTTGGCGAAGTTCGTGCCGTTGTAGGTGATGATGTTGTGGGTGACGCCATAGCGGACCGTGATGTCATTAATGAACCGGGCAGCCGTGGGGCCATCTAGCTTCTTGATTGGTCGCGCCTCGATCCACTTGGTGAACTTGTCAACAGCCACCAGCAAGTGTGTCATGCCGCCAAATGCAGTCTTGAAGGGGCCCACCATGTCCAGCCCCTAGACGGCAAAGGGCCTAGAGAGGGGGATGATTTGGAGGACTGATGCCGGCAGGTGGCTCTATGCGCTAAAGTGCTAACAGCCTTCGCACTCGTCGACCAATTTCTTGGCTGCCTCGAGAGCTGTGGGCCAGTAGAAGCCGTGGCGGAAGGCCTTGGCCACCGGGGTCCTGGAGGCGGCATGATGCCCACACTCACACTGGTGGATGTTGAGGAGGATCTCTAGGCCCTTTTCCGGCTCGACATATCGCTGGAAGACACCGATGGTGCTGCGATGGATGAGCTCATTGTTGATGATGCTATACGTCGGGGCCCGGCATTGGATTTGCCTTGCCAAGGCCTCGTCTGGGGGAGCTTGTCTTGTAGAAGGAACGCCAGGATAGGTTGGGCCCACGAGAGGGCCGAGGTGGGAGCCGGCTCGGGAGCCCCCAGGACTGGATGATCAACCCCCGAGACCCGCTCGCCAGCCCCATGGACCGGCTCTCAAGTCCCCGAGGCTGGCGGGTCGATTGCCATCATTACGACCGCATTGTTGGAGCCGGCCGCCTCAGACGCAGCCGGCTCAACTGGTGCTGGGAGGGCGGCCGAGGTTGTGGGAGCCGGTGGCGAAGATGCCGGAGGGGCAGTCGGAGCCGCCGATGGGCCGGCAGCGTCTGCCGGCACGAAGATTGACTCTGATTGTGGGGAAGGCTGGATCGATGGCTTGAGCAGCCGCTCGAGGAAGACGTCGGCTGGTATGGCCTGCCAGGTGAGCCAATCTTTGCCAGCGTGTTGGCCGCCTCGTTGTCCGCCCGTGGGACGTGACGAAACTCACAACCCTCGAAGGAGTCGGTGAGCTGTTGCATGAGGAAACGGTAGCTGGCCATGTTGGCATTCCTGGCGTCCCATTCGCTAGAGACTTGCGGCACCACGAGGTCGGAGTCGCCGAAGCATAGGATGCGCCTTATGCCGATCTCCTTGACGAGCCGGAGGCCATGGACGATGGCCTTGTACTGGAGGTGGCTAAGTGGATCTGGAGGGCATACTTGAGCTGGTCACCTTTCAGGGAGGAGAGGACTATGCCGACACCTAGGCCGGTACTCATTTTCGAGCCGTTGAAGTGCATGCGCCAATGTGAGGAGTCTGGAGGAGGCGGCATGAATTTCGTCTCCACACAGTCAACGAGGAAGTCGACCAACGCCTGTGACCTGATGGAGGTTCTTGGCTCATACCGGATCTCGTGATCGGCGAGGGCGATGGCCCATTTGGCGATCCAGCCAATGGAATCCCGGCCGCTCGTGATCTCGACGAGCAGGGCCATGCTCACCATGGTGATGGTATGCTCCTGGAAGTATTGCTTGACCTTCTTGGCGACGAAGTATATGCCATCGCACATCTTTTGGTAGTGGGGGTGGTTTTTCTTGGACGCGCAGAGGACCTCGCTGAGGTAGTAGACGGGCAGCTGGACTAGCACGGGCTTGCCCTCCTCTGGCCGCTCGACAACCTGGACGACGCTGATGACGCGGGTGATCACCGTGATGTAGGCGAGCAGTGGTTCCTTCTCAGCAGGCACGGCCAAGATGGGTGCGAGGGTGAGAGCCTTCTTTAGGCCGCGGAAGGCCTCGTCCACCTTGTCGGGCCAATCAAACATGCCCGGTTTCTTGGTGTGACCTGCCTCAATCAGAGCCGTCTTGCGAAGGAGCCCGTAGTGTGGCAGGGCCTTCTCTCCTAGTCAGCTAATGAACCGGCTGAGCGAGGCAAGGCAGCCGGTGAACTTCTAGATGTCGCGGAGCCGGGTCGGCTTGGGCATGCGCTCGATTGTGCTGACCTTCTTGGGGTTCGCTTCGATGCCGCGACCAGACACGAAGAAACCCAGGAGTTGGCCGGTCGGGACGCCGAAGACACACATCTCCAGGTTGAGCTTGATCTTGTACTCGTGCAGGTTCGCGAAGGTCTCCCGGAGATCGTCGAGGAGGCTGAAGTGCTTCTTTGTTTTGACACTGATGTCGTCAACGTAGATGAGGACGTTCATACCTATTTGAGGCAGGAGGCACTTCTGCATCCACCGCTGGAAGGTGGCGCCTGCGTTCTTCATGTAGAAGGACATGGTGATGTAGCAGTAGGCCCAAAAGGGCGTGATGAAGGAGGTCTTGAGCCGGTCTTCCAGTTCCAGCTTGATCTCGTGGTAGCTGGAGTAGGAGTCCAGGAAGGACAGCAAGTCGCGGCCGGCCGTGGAGTCGATGACTTGACCGATCCGCGGCAGGGCGAATGGGTCCTTGGGACACACTTTGTTTAGGCTAGTGTAGTTGATGCACATGCACCAGGTCTTGTTCTTCTTCAGCACCAGAACTGGGTTGGCCAGCCAGTCCAAGTGGAATACTTCCATGATGAACCCGACTACGAGCAGCCGGGCGATCTCTTCGCTTATGGTATGTCGCTTCTCCTCGGAGAAGCGGCACAGGGGTTGCTTGACCGGCTTGACATTTGGTTGGATGTGTAGTTTGTGCTCGGCGAACTACCTCGGAACACCCGGCATGTCCTTTTGGGACCATGCGAAGATGTAGCGATTCTCATGGAGGAAGTCGACGAGATTGCCTTCCTATTTGCTGTCGAGGCGGGAGCCGATGGTGACGCACCGAGCCGGGTTGGCTGGGTCGAGCAGGATTTTCTTAGTGTCCTTGGACGGATGGAAGGAGGCCTCGTCGGCGGACTGCGAGGGGGGAGCCAGCACGGCCGGCTTGCTGGCGGCAAGGGCCATGAGCCGGTCGAGCTGCCGCTTCTCCTCGACGATTTCCAGGGCCTCGGCCAGCCAGCTGCCGCCTCGAGCGGACTCGATTGACATCTTGTTGTTGCCCATTATGGTGATGATTCCCTTGGGGCCCGGCATCCTGAGCTTGAGGTAGGCGTAATGGGGGACCGCAATGAATTTGACAAGGGCCGGCCGGCCCAGCAGCGCATGGTAGGGGCTTGCGAGGTCTATGACCTCGAACAGCACTGGCTCGCGGCGGAAGTGGTTGGGTCCATCGAAGAGGACGTCGAGCGTGATCTTGCCGACAGGGGAGCAGGACTTCCCAGGCACGATGCCATGGAAGACCATCCGGCTCGCATGTAGGTCCTCTATCTTTAGCCCCAGCTTGTGCATTGTGTCGAGGTATAGGATGTTAATGCTGCTGCCACCATCAACCAGCACCCGCGAGAAGCGGCAGGTGCGCTTCTCGGTGGCAATGGTGAGGTCGAGGACCAGGGCGTAGCTGCTGGGACTTGGCATTACGGCGGGATGATTCGCCTGGCTCCAGGTGACCAGCTTCTCCGACCAGTGCATGAACTAGGGAGTTGCCGGCATGGTGGCGTTCACCTCACGGTGGAGCCGATGCTAAGCGTGTTTGCTTGTTTCTTCGCTAGTGAAGACGACGTAACAGCCATCTTGGTTAGGGAACTGGTCGATCGGACGACCGTTATTTTGGGTTGAAGCTGGAGCCGGCGCTGGGGCAACAGCGTGGCTCGGGGCCGGCCCATGGGCAGGCGGCGCGGGGGAGCCAGGAGGTCGTCCCCTAGGGCCAATCGCTGTGAGAAGATGCACTACCGGAGTGTGTGCGTAGAGGGTTTGGCCCCTGAGTGGTTCTTGCAGGGGAGGTCGAGCATCTGCTCGAAGGTGAGCTTCGGGTGCCAAGCATCCTTGGCAGTACGATGGCGCTGACTAGAAGGTTGGGTAGCCAGCTCCTTCTCCTCAATGGTGTTGACCTGCCGTCTCCCATAGCGGGGATCTGGCTGGTCGTTCTTGCGTTTGTTGTTGTGCGGCTGTCAGTTGTTGGCAGCCGTCCGGGACGTTGCCCGTGTTGTCGTCGCCTTGGCGGGCGGGGTCGTTTTGACCCGGGTGGCTGAATCAGCCATGGCGTATTTGTCCGCCTTGGTCATGAGCTCAGCAAGCGTGGCCGGCTCGGAGCACAGAAGCTTGTGCTTGAGGGGGTGCCGTCTCGACAGCCTTCGATGAAGTACTGTACGGCTTGCACCTAGTGCACCACCTCGTAGGAGCTATGAAGTTCGGTTCACCGGGTGAGGTAGTCGTGGAGGCACTCGTCCGGCCCCTAAACGCACATGGCGAGTTCACGGGGGCAGCTGGGCCGCTTGTAGGTGCCGGTGAAGTTGTAGACGAAGGCCTCCTTGAAGTCCGGATAGGCATTGACGCTGCCGGCCGCTAGGCTGTTGAGGCAGGTATGGGCCGAGCTGATCAACATGAGGGGGCGTAACAAACGGCTACGCGCTTGTTCCCCCTGGCGATGCCGACCGTGGTGGTGTAGTCGATCAACCAGTCCTCGGGCTTGGCGGCCCCGTTATACTTAGGGGTGTCTCTTGGAAGAGTGAAGCCGGTTGGGAACGGCTCGTTGCGGATCCGAGGGCCAAAACAGGCCGGGCCGATCGAGCCCTCCTCTTCGAGGAGGGCTAACTGCGCGAGGGTCGTTCTCGCTACGAGGGACATGTGGCTCGATCTGGGCCGAGACCTCGGGGCGGATGGTGGGCAGAATCGACAGTTCCGGCTCGTGCCACAAGGGTGGCGTGTGCCCGCGGTTGCGTTGACTGCCGGCTGCCGGCGCTTCTTGGTGGCAAACACCGCGAAGCGGGTTGTTGGTGCGCTGGCTACTAATAGTCGACTGCTCGCTCCCTGGCAGGTGAGAGGGCCAGGGGTTGTTCGTTTCTGTCCGGCGGCCGGAGACGCAATGGGAAGAGGAGTGCTAAGCTGGCTGACGGCCTGCGGTCCCCATGCCCTCGCGCTCAAGCCGAGGTCTTCTCGAGGCGGCGCCGCCCGACACGAGCAGATGCTGCTGCGCGTCAGCGGCGTCAATGAGCTCCTTGATGTGACGCTCGTGGGAGGCACATTCTTTGCCCTCCAAGGTAGCCAATTCCTCATAGGCTACCTTGAGGGCCCGAAGGTTGGCTGCGAGGGTTTCGTAGACGGGCATCTTGCCGCCTAGGATTTCGGCAACCACGCGGCCGCGGTCGCGCACAGCCCCACGCGGGCTGGGCTCGGTGCCAGCCGGGGTGAGACCATAGGCGGAAGCATATTCCTATTGAGTAGCCTCCATGCGGCGCCGCCTCGAATAGGACGCGACAAACCGCCTCAAGGTCAGCCACGGCGGCATCGGGGTTCGTCGTCAGGGCGATGGGGGTGCTCAAGCCCCGGAGGGCCACACCGAGCGGGTCAGAGGTGCCGACGCCGGCCGCGGCGGCATCGGCATCGGCCCGCGCATGATTGGAGGAGGTGGAGGAGATGATGGCCATTTCCCCCACGCGATCATGGGAGCTACTGCATTGGGTCGCAGCAAGCGCGCCCACGACCGTGGGTGGACCGGCACAGACGAGCACCTGGTTGGGCTACTCGTAAGCAGCCGGAACCTCGGCGAGGCTAAGCCTGCCGAAGCGCTCGGTGAGCACGTCAATGTCGGACGCGGGGTCGATGGGGTCGCCCGCAGGGCGTGCCGGAGCAAGCCTCATGAGCCCACGGTTTCGCTAGGACGTGCGGCGGCGGCGGGGAATGGCGAGGGGTCCCGCTCGGAGCATGAATCTGGCCGGTGCCGCGTACGGCCCCACGGTGGGCGCCAACTGTCGTCGTTTTCTCATGACAGATGCCATGGAAAGGCTTATCATAGGTGGTTGGGCCGAAGGACGCCGACGGGCTCCTGGTGCGAGATTGGGCACAAGCGGTGGCGACACACGATGTACCCAGGTTTAGGGCCCTCCATGGGAGGTAATACCCCTAGTCCTGCTAGGTCTAGTTGGATGGATAGATTTCTATACAAGGATGCTCCTAGAGCTGCGTCTAGAGGAGGAAGAAGGAGCCGCCGGCTCGTCCTCCTCTATTGCTAGTAATGGTATGAGAGGAAAGCTCTATGTGGGTGTATGCGAATGATCGTCCGTCCCCGTTGGAGGGGGGCTCGAGGGGTTTTATAGGCCAACCCCCCGGATCTATAATATGTTCTAAAGTATAAGGGTGGGGGACCCGGCTGGCAGTCTCTCCGGATGGCTACGGGGTCCCGCCCTTCATGCCGTCTCATCGCCTGTAGTGTCCACTGGCTCAGTGGTCCCGTCTCCCGCTGGGGCCCGCCAGGTGGCTCTGCGATTGGCCCTTGCCCACCTGCCACGACATGGGTCGCCCGGGAGGCGTCGTCTAGCGCCAACCGACCGAAGTCTCCGGTACGGCCAGCTGCACTATAGCCACGCCGGGGCAGGTAATCGAGTGGGCGAGGGCGTGTCGGCACTGTTTCCCCACCCAGTTGCGCTTGCCAAGGTCAGCGGTCTGCACGGCCGGACTGTAGCCATGCGCTCCAGTGCGTCAGCGGCCACTGTGGCCACAGGGCCGCCCGTCGTGGCGGTCATGTCTTTTTGTCGTACCCGCGCGCAGGGAGACGGGACCTCGCACGTCCGCCCTGGGGTCAACGGAGGAGGCGGATCGGAAGGCAGCCATCCATGCCCAGCCAGCAGGGGGTAGAGCCGGTTGCTCGACCAGTCGTCCGTGTCGCCAACTATGTCCTGTCATGGTCCAGACGTATGAAGGCATATTAGGAGTCCACACATTGCAGATGTTGTAACATCATCTCTAGAAAAATAGGCAAAACCTAAAATAACTGCTATTTTATAGTTTTGGATGAAAACATTGTCCCGATCAGATCTCGTAAACGAGGGTGAAATGTAAAAACAGGTGAACTGAAAAACGAGCCTCCAATTCTCTATATGCTCAGTACGAGGGGCTAATTTTCCACTTCAGTATAAAGCCACACGACGATTGGCGAGACAGATATTTTATTCCAACTATCACTAACTGTCGTCGAACTCGCTAAAATCACAACAAGGTCATGGGAGGTAAGGGGGCATAATGCGGAGCTTCCCATGGTCATCCCATGGACCCGTCACCAACACCACAAGCCCCAAGTAGTCCCATGACAAGAGCCCGTGCACGCGCCATCGAATCTGAGGTTACATCTTTCCTTGCCCAACCATCGTCTAAACCACTCGAGATACGGTCACTACTCAAGTGGAAACTCTCTGCATGCTTAGCTACTACAAAAGAGACCACGGGACAACTACGACGATCTTCGAGGACGCCAAGCTTGGAAGGACCAAAGAGGGACCATGGACAAGCTACAACCCTCGGACGTTCGGACCATGTTGGATGTCCGACGCCTGGAACATGGCTCCAACCCAAGGACACATAGGACGCCTCAGCGACCGGACAACCTACGACACCGGAACGTCCGACGAGTCCCAGCATCTGTATGTCCGAGCCCATCCAGAAATCCGGTGCCAAGTCACCGGCACTGAATCGTCGGAAGACCGAAGCCTTCGGACGACCGAGCCCTATACATCCTACACGTTCCGTAAATCCGGCTACTCCACACCCGAACCGAGTCCTGCGTGTTAGAGGAACCGAGTCCATCGCGATCTACGTGTTGGAACCAAGCTACATCGTCAACGTCGACATCTTCGTCGCCGGCTTGACTGGTCACCTGAGCTAAGCTGAGGACTGTGCTCCACATCGGATCATATAAATCGTACGGGTGTCTTCATCAACATCAACTCCAATCTCAACTACGATCATGGAAGAATCCTCCATGGTGCTCGGGGGCACAAGGTCAACATTTCCCTCACGCGAACATGCAGATTTTCTGGACAACGGATTCATGTTCTTCGTCCCCGCCTCCTTGAGTGTCGTTTTGACGATTGCTTTGGTGGATTTGGGCGTAATTGAGTCTACAACAATCTTGCAAAATTTCGTCTCATTCTGGTGGAGGAATTGCCTACGATCTACAATCTATCGAAGCCCAGTCGAATCTAGACGAAAATTTGGACGACTTTAGGGCGAGGAGTCCAGCGTCTAGCTGGGATGTCCGTTGGAAAATCTCACCGCTCATCCGCTGCGGAATTCCTATACCGATCACCCCTAAATATTTCAGCTCTATCTAACCGTCCAAACTTCGGGAAACATCTGATTACTATAATGAATTTTGGATCTATTTTCTACGCAAAAACAAGTCCGACCAGAGTTCATCTTTTTCATGAATTGGTTGTCGGACGTCCTTTTTGAAGGAAATTTTCTCATCACCTCGGTCATCTGACCAAGAATTCGGCATCGCGAGGGCCAAATAATCATCAAGCGAACCTCGACATCCGAGGGTTGTACGGGTCGGGTGCTCCGTTGCTTCATCAAGCCAGCATCGACATCGTCACAAATTCCGACCTGCGTCGGCATCGCTGCGCCGTTACTTTTTCAAGCTCACATCCACCACGCCAACCTGCTTTGACATGTCGGCTGGCATGGGGATCTAGCGTCACCTTACCGATCTGCTCCGTGAACTCGGCTAGACTGGGGGCTTCGTCATCTACTCATCAACCCGCTCTGGAGACTTCGGCGTCACCAGCCGACCAGCTTTGACACCTCGGCTGGTGTGAGACTTTGGCATCCCTTCATCAACCTGCTCCGGGGACTTCGGCGTGGCATGAGACTACGGTGTCACTAGTCGACCTGCATGAGACTTCGGTGTCCGTTGATCACAGCTTCGCCATGTTAACTGGACCGAGGACTTCATCTCGTCGTCTAGTGTCGCCACTTCGTCAAGCCGAACACTTCGTTCAGGCACCTCGGCACCAATGCCATATTCCTTTATTTATTTGCTTCACTTAAATTAACTAAGTCGACCTATTCTTTTTTTAATATATTATTATCTTTCTTTGTTATTACTTTTGGCTTGCACTATTTTATGAGTGCAGGAAATCGACTTCGACTGCCGTCACGCGATCACCCTAACGTCACCATACCGACCTACTCAACCACGTCAGCTAGACCAGGGGCTTCGCCTCGGCACATCGGTCGAGCCGTGAAACTACTTTGGAGTGTTGAACTCCTTGTTTGGTCACCTCGAGACGGGCTTGGGGGCTGGGACCTCGATCATGCTGAAGACTACACACTGGATATGTCAAAGTTCGATGGGCATCCTCGTCCCGCCACAAGCCCGGATCGCGTCATCGACACCGAGCACATTCACCAGCTAAGTTGCTTTCATGCTCAAAAACCTTCAGTTTTGAATTTTGCTCGGTTCGACCAAGCATTATACTTTTTCGACAAAAAGTTGTTTGCAAAAAACTTTCTTTGTCAAAACTTTGTTTTCTACAAACAAATTCAAATTCCCCATTTACTTGGGGGCATCCTTTATGAAGCCATTCCTCTTGAATATGATTATTAATATATCGCACCCTTCCTTGTTTGTGTTTACGCCAATATATGCATCATGTTGACTTAAGTGTTCTGCTAAGCTGGGTTGCCTTGCTCCTGTGTTTACCCCTATGTTCCCGATTGTTCGGCTAGGAAGTAAAGGGAGCACCTATGTGATTCTTACGATCGGGTCATCCGAACTCATACCTCAGACGGGTGAAGCCGAAAGCTAGCGCTCTTAATGTTTTCAACCATGGTCGGCCATGACACAAGACAAGCATACATAAATCTATTGCATTCCCCTCATGGTAATCATGAGAACCCAATGAAAGGAACCGTTGGCGGAACTATTTTCTTTGAAGATGCTTCTTACATTAAATAGTAATATAGCATAAGTACCCTGGGCGCGCTTTGTTTGTTATAGCCTAATGGCCTGATTGTATGGTTATTCGAAACACCTCCGATAACCTTGGATAGCGCAGTAGATAACACTTTTCAGCCCTTGGCCGAAGAGGGAGAAGCTGATGATTGGTTAAGACGCGTTTAAAGTTCGGGCGAACACATATATTATATAAGTACTTCGGTACATACAATCATTATACATAACATTCTTTTACCCAAGTCACATGGGGTCTCTTAAATTTGTATGAGTCGTTTTATAATAAATGTTTTCTTCTTAGTTGTTGCAAAGTCTTTTTCTACCACTCCTTTCTCGACCCGAGTGTTTGGTCAATAGTTGGGTAGCTTGGTTTCTCTTTAAAGCCGCTCACCTAAGGAAGTGGCATGAGAAACACTCCACCTTCGGGATAGGGAGGTTGAAGCCGAAGGCTGACCCACCTGAAGTCCAGAGATCGGACGTGTCATGTTAAAGCACGATGGAAGCACAATTTTAAGACCAATATTGTATTGGCACCAAACAACTTGATTCAATTGAGACGTACAGTTTTCACATAAGTTTTTTGTTTTCTTTTGTGCTTATAACTTCTTTAACCTATTTTATGGTTTCCTTTTAGGAAGCGGGACATCCTCTCGGTTGAGGTGTTCGGCGTGATGATGTTGCCCGGAAACTCTTTTCCGAACTATGGTTCGGCATCTTTCCTGCCGAACTCCACCTCGGCGTTGTCAAAATGTACATGACGATTGAACTAGTTCCCGAGGAGATACAATCCTAGGGTCGGCCATATTACCCAACCCAAGTCTCGGGGGCTACTGCATTGGCAATTCAATGCAAAAAAATTCGGTGCAATACAGTTTCCGAGGCGATTATGATCCTTGGGTTGGTCGGCCGCACCCAACTTGAGTCTCGAGGTCTGTGCACACCGCTTTTGTCTTCCAAAGTATGCTGCTGAGCTAGGAGTTGATCCTCAGGCCGATTTTGCAAATCGACCTGAGTCTCATGGGCTACGGGGATCAGCGATTTTATGTCATCCTTCAGGTGCATCCCAGGTTTTAGACCGACACACAACTTGAGGGCTACTGGCTATATATCTCGGCAGAGAATAAATTGCACCAATCGAAAATATCCACACAAAAATCAGCCCATGGTTGGGGTGGTGCACCACCTCGAAAGCAGTTCGGCATAGAGCTCGGCCGAAAGTGGGTGCCTCCATAGAGAGCATTTCTAACATTAAGCTCGGATGTATTCCTTCAATTTTTTAAGGTCCAAGTTAGTTTATGATACCTCGGACGCTAACCATCATTAGAGCTCGGATGCAGTCTAGCGTTGGAGCTCGGAAGCTGTCCGGCATAAAGCTAGGATTCGAATGGTTCGTTCCATAGAAGACTATTTCGGCATTTAAGCTCGGATGGACTCATTCTAATTTTCAGATGCCAAGGTAATCTATGATACCTCGGATGCCGACCATCATCGGAGCTCAAGCACAAAAAGACACCTCGGATGCAGTCCGTCGTTGGAGCCCGGACGCAAGAGGACGCCATCGCACGGGAAACACTTCGACCCCGAGTTGTGGCATAAAAAATAACAAGGAATTGATAATGGTCGAGAACTTAAAGGGGCTTCTCGGATTACCAACGAGTGAACTCTCCATATACACCTCGGCGATCATCGAGATTGGAGATGGGAAGATTTGTTGAACCCGTTTTCAAGACCGACGGTTGAAGATGAAGAACAGTTTAGAAGAACCATGGGGCGTCCTCAACTTGAAGACCGGTTCAGGGGGCTACTGACGTTGTCCTGGACTAGGGGGTACTCACTGCGTCGTCTCCCGACCAGTGGGTCGGCCGATCGGCCGAGGACCCCCATCATGATTCGCTAATGGGCCTATCCGGGCAGCCCATGACACATACAAGGTAGATTCCACAAGACTAGGCACACAAGACAAGGACTCCTCTAAACCATAGGCCTAAGGTGCATATATAAACCGAGGTCAGGCTAGTCAATAGATCGATATATTACATCTCATAATCTCGTGGTAGATACATGCACTCTGTAGTATCCCCCATATCAATACAATCCAAAGCAGGACGTACGGTATTATCTCTTCAAGAGAGCCCGAACCTGGGTAAAATAAGTGTCCACGTTACCATCACTCCAAGATGCCTAGCTTTGGACCCCTACTACGAGATATGCCGGATTTGACACCGACATCCTCCACTTTCTATCCAATTTTTGTTTTGATTTAACCTAATTTCAAAAATGCCCACAAAAATAGCCATACCAAAATATTTTGGATTCATTGGATTTGAGGAGATTTTTTTATTTTGGATCTGTGGCTTTCGTTGTGGAAAAGTGGATCTATCTTTCCCCCATCATCCTCATCACTTTTCACTCCCAAATCACTACGATTCTTCCCATGTTTTTTCTTTTGCCTCAAGTTCTTTTGACCGAGGTTCCCCTGCGAAACTCATAGGCGTCAGACATCCGATAGTCTTCGGATGTGTGAGGAACATCGGACGACCGACCCGTTCAAACGTCCGATCAACTCGGCTAAAATTGAATTTTCAGCCTTTTTGTTCTCCACCATTTTTATTCCACATTTCTTCACCATTTCTTGCGCAACCCATTGGCATTTGAGATTTTCAGTTGCGAGCTTCACCACTTCCTAAGGTGTTTCAGCTAATTAGGAGTGGTTCTCCATCTCCATCGCCGCTCATCATCACCCCGGATCGTCACCGACCACCTCTTCATTGACACCAAACCGTCAGCAAGGATGGTAAACGCGACGAGACTCTTGTCATATACCCTTGCCATTGCATTGTTACCCCGAGCGTATTTGCGTTACTTGCGTGTCGAGACTAGCCATTGAGTGTTGTCGGGCTATGCTACTTGTGCACTTTAGTGATACATATTCCGCATAGCTTCAATTGTGTGCATATATCTTGGTATCATCTCTTGTGTTGCAAACAGTACCCGCATACATAATTGATGTCTTGGTGTGCATGTCCTGCATAGTGACCTTACAAATATCATTGCTAAAAGAAAAAGAAGCAAAGCTTTTAAGGAAGGACAAAAGAACAACAGCAATAGCATTGCCAAATTTTCATATCATACTTGATCATCTTGGATCACTTGAGCGAGTGACTCGTGCCTCATACATACATAGCAAGTCAGAAATATGATGGCGTCACGTTTTGTTTCTTATAGGTTGTGCACAAATTCGTATCACGCTCATTTGATCAATCGTGCTAGCGTCTATCTAGTGTTGTGCATCACAAGCATTTTCCATGGATTCCACATTTTGTGCTTCTTCCTGGGTTTCACGACCCCGCTTATCTATCCGTGTGTGTGTTTCCATGTATACTCATTGCTATTGATCTACATTGTCTTAATTGCGAAGTTCCAAATCTTGTTCAACAATATTGAATCGGGATTGTCTTGCGAGAAGGATCGGGATGGGATCGTAGGACGCTCGGTCATTTGGATCGCGAAAACATTCGACTGCATCAACCGCGTTTCTTAACGCTTCTCTCTTAGAGATCTACAATGGTATGTAGATCCACTCTCCCTCTGGTAGATGCTCATCACCATGGATAGATCTTGCGTGTGCGTCGGAAATTTTTGTTTCCCATGCAACATTCCCCAACAGTGTTGTGGATGACGCTAGATCCGGGATTAATAGGCGCGGCCAGACAAAGACACGGGAACCTGTGTTCAATGTGGCGCCACGGCCGGAGTAAGATAATCGGTCACTGTGGGGCATTGAAGAGATGCTACCCGCTCATCCGGTTGCGTCGCTCTGACCGACATTAATGTCGTGGAGTCACGTCCATAGTCATTCGACACTCACGGACATGAACGTGCGGTGATCGCTTCGCCTAGATAGGTTTATTCGGATGGAGATGTTTTTAGGTGAGACCAAGGTGTCGGATGTGTACATGGCAGCGATCCAAACACCCGTAAAGTCCAACCTTACTCCACCCTCCCCCCCCCCCCCGATTTTTGTCCGGATTGCGGGATTTCGGACAACTAGATTAACCCAATCGATGAGGTACCGCGTTGGATGACAAACTATGTCCTGACATGGTCCAGACGTATGAAGGCATATTAAGAGTGCACACATTGCAGATGTCGTAACATCATCTCTAGCAAAATAGGCAAAACCTAAAATAATCCCTATTTTATGGTTTAGGATGAAAACATTGTCCCGATCAGATCTTGTAAATGTGGGTGAAATTTAAAAAATAGGTGAACTAAAAAACGAGCCTCCAATTCTCTACATGCTCAGTACGAGGGGCTAATTTTCCACTTCGGTATAAAGGCACACGACGATTGGCGAGACAGAAATTTTATTCCTACTATCACCGACTGCCATCGAACTCGCTAAAATCACAACAAGGTCATGGGAGGAAAGGGAGCATAATGCGGAGCTTCCCATGGTCATCCCATGGACCCGTCACCAACACCACAAGCCGCAAGTAATCCCATGACAAGAGCCCGTGCACGCGCCATCGAATATGAGGTTACATCTTTCCTTGCCCAACCATCGTCTAAACCACTCGAAATATGGTCACTACTCAAGTGGAAACTCTCTGCTTGCTCTGCTACTAGAAAAGAGACCACGGGACAACTATGACGATCTTCGAGGACGCCAAGCTTGGAAGGACCAAAGAGGGACCATGCACAAGCTACAACCCTCGGACGTCCGGACCACGTTGGATGTCTGACGCCTGGAACCTGGCTCCAACCCAAGGACATGTAGGACGCCTCAGTGACTAGACGACCTACGACACCCGGACGTCCGACGAGTCCTAGCATCTGGATGTCCGAGCCCATCCAGAAATCCGGCGCCAAGTCACCAGCACTGAATCATCGGAAGACCATAGCCTCCGTACGACCGATCCCTATACATCCTATATGTTCTGTAAATCCGGCTACTCCACACCCGAACCGAGTCCTGCGCATCAGAGGAACCGAGTCCATCGCATTCTACGTGTTGGAACCGAGCCACATCGTCAACGTCGGCATCTTCTTCGCCGGCTTGATTGGTCACCTCAGCTAAGCTGAGGACTGCGCTCCACGTCGGATCATATAAATCGTCCAGCCATCTTCATCAACATCAACTTCAATCTCAACTAAGATCATGGAAGAATCCTCAATGGTGCACGGGGGCACAAGGTCAACATTGCCCTCATGCGAACATGCAGATTTTCTGGACAGCAGATTCATGTTCTTCGTCCCCGCCTCCTCGAGTGTCGTTTTGACGATTGCTTCGGTGGAATTGTGGATAATTGAGTCTAGAACAATCTTGCAAAATTTCGTGTCGTTCCGTTGGAGGAATTGTCAGCGATCTACAATCTACCAAAGCCCACTCGAATCTGGACGAGAATCTGGACGAGTTTAGGGCGAGGAGTCCAGCGTCTAGCTGGGACGTCCGTTGGAAAATCTCACCGTTCATCCTCTACAGAATTCCTATACCGATCATCCCTAAATATTTCAGCTCGATCCAATCGTCCAAACTCCGGGAAACATCTGATTACCATAACGAATTTTGGATCTATTTTCTACGTGAAAACGAATCCGACCAGAGTTCATCTTTCTCATGAACGGGTTGCCGAACGTCCTTTTTGAAGGACATTTTCTCACCAGCTCGGTCATCTGACCAAGAGTTCGGCATCACGAGGGCCAAATAATCATCAAGCGAACCACGTCATCCAAGGGTTGTACGGGTCGGGCGCTCCGTTGCTTCATCAAGCCAGCATCAACATCGTCACAAATTCTGACCTACATCGGTATCACTGCGCCGTTACTTTTTCAAGCTCACATCCACCATGCCGACCTGCTTTGACACGTCGTCTGGCATGGGGTTCTAGCGTCACCTTACCGATCTGCTCTATCACCTCGGCTAGACTGGGGGGCTTCGTCATGTCCTCATCAACCCGCTCCGGAGACTTTAGCGTCACCAGCCGATTAGCTTTGACACCTCGGCTAGTGTGAGACTTTGACATCCCTTCATCAACCTGCTCCGGGGACTTCGGCATGGCATGAGACTTCGGTGTCACTAGCCGACCTGCATGAGACTTCGGTGTCCGTTGATCACAGCTTCCCCATGTTAACTGGACCGAGGACTTCATCTCGCTGTGCAGCGTCTCCACTTCGTCAAGCCGAACACTTCGTTCAGGCACCTCGGCACCCATGCCATATTCCTTTATTTATTTGCTTCACTTAAATTAACTAAGTAGAAGAATTCTTTTTTTAATATATTATTATCTTTCTTTGTTATTAATTTTGGCTTGCACTATTTTATGAGTGTAGGAAATCGACTTCAACTGTCGTCACGCGGTCACCCTGGCGTCATCTTACCAACCTACTCAACCACGTCGGCTGGACCAGGGGCTTCGCCTCGCCACATCGGTCAAGGCGTGACACTACATCAGAGTGCTGAACTCCTCGTTCGGTCACCTCGAGATGGGCTTGGGCGCTGGGACCTCGATCATGCTGAAGACTACACACCGGATTTGTCAAAGTTCGATGGGCGTCCTCGTCCCGCCACAAGCCCGGATTGCATCATCGACACCAAGCACATTAACCAGCTAAGTTGCTTTCATGCTCAAAAACTTTTAGTTTTAAATTTTGTTCGGTTCGACCAAGCATTATACTTTTTTGACAAAAAGTTGTTTTCGAAAAACTTTCTTTGTCAAAACTTTGTTTTCTACAAACAAATTATAATTCCCCATTTACTTGGGGGCTTCCTTTATGAAGCCATTCCTCCTGCATATGATTATTAATGTATCGCACCCTTCCTTGTTCGTGTTTACGCCAATATACACATCATGTTGACTTAAGTGTTCTGCAAAGCTGGGTTGCCTTGCTCCTGTGTTTACCCCTACGTTCCCGATTGTTTGGCTAGGGAGTAAAGGGAGCACCTCAGTGATTGTTACGATCGGGTCATCCGAACTTGTACCTCAGACAGGTGAAGCCGAAAGCTAGCGCTCTTAATGTTTTCAACCATGGTCGACCACGACGGAAGACAAGCATACATAAATCTATTGCACACCCCTCATGGTAATCATGAGAACCCAATGAAAGGAACCGTTGGCGGAACTATTTTCTTTGAAGATGCTTCTTACATTAAATAGTAATATAGCATAAGTTCCCTAGGTGCGCTTTGTCTGTTATAGCCTAATGGCCTGATTTTATGGTTATTCGAAACACCTCCGATATCCTTGGATGGTGTTGTAGATAACACTTTTCAGGCCTTGGCCCAAGAGGGAGAAGCCGACGATCGGTTAAGACACGTTTAAAGTTCGGGCGAACACATATATTGTATAAGTACTTCGGTACATACAATCATTATACATAACATTCTTTTACCCAAGTCACATGGGGGCAAATTCGTATGAGCCATTTTATAATAAATGTTTTCTCCTTAGACGTCGCAAAGTCTTTTTCTACCACTCCTTTCTCGACCCGAGTGCTTGGTCAATAGGCAGGTAGCCTGGTTTCTCTTTAAAGCCGCTTGCCTGAGGAACTGGCATGAGAAACACTCCACCTTCAGGATAGGGAGGTTGAAGCCGAAGGCTGACCCACCTAAAGTCCAGAGATCGGACGTGTCGTGTTAAAGCACGCCGGAAGCACAACTTTAAGACTAATATTGTATTGGCACCAAACAACTCGATTCAATTGAGACGTACAGTTTTCACATAAGTTTTTCGTTTTTTTGTGCTTATAACTTCTTTAACCCATTTTATGCTTTCCTTTCAGGAAGTGGGACATCCTCTCGGTTGAGGTGTTCGGCGTGATGATCTTGCCCGGAAACTCTTTTCCGAACTATGGTTCGGCATCTTTCCTACCGAACTCCACCTCGGCGTTGCAAATCGACCTGAGTCTCACGGGCTACTGGGATCAGCGATTTGATATCATCCTTTAGGTGCATCCCAAGTTTTAGACTGACACACACCTTGAGGGCTACTGGCTATATATCTCGACAGAGAATAAATTGCACTAATCGAAAATATCCACAAAAAATCAGCCCATGGTCAGGGTGGTGCACGACGTCGAAAGCAGTCCGGCACAAAGCTCGGGCGAAAGTGGTTGGCTCCATAGAGAGCATTTCTGACATTAATCTCGGATGTATTCCTTCAATTTTTTAAGGTCCAAGTTAGTTTATGATACCTCGGACACTAACCATCATTAGAGCTCGGATGCAATCTCGCGTTGGAGCCCGGAAGCTATCCGGCATAAAGCTCGGATTCGAATGGTTCGTTCCGTAGAAGACTATTCCGGCATTTAAGCTCGGATGGACTCATTCAAATTTTCAGATGCCAACGTAATCTATGATACCTCGGATGCCGACCATCATCGGAGCTCGGGCACGAAAAGACACCTCGGATGCAGTCCGGCGTTGGAGCCCGGACGCAAGAGGATACCTTGAATGTCGAATAGTGTTGGAGCTCGGCTTTCGAAAGATGCCTCGGATGTAGTTCGGCATTGGAGCTCGGACACAAGAGGACGCCACCGCACGGGAAACACTTTGACCCCGAGCTATGGCCTAAAAAAACAAGGAATTGATAATGGCCAAGAACTTAAAGGGGCTCCTTGGATTACCAACGTGTGAACTCTTCAGATACACCTTGGCGATCCTCGAGATTGGAGATGCTAAGATTTGTTGAACCCGTTTTCAAGACCGACGGTTGAAGATGAAGAACAGTTCGGAAGAACCGTGGAGCGTCCTCAACTTGAAGACCGGTTCAGGGGGCTACTGACGTTGTCCTGGACTAGGGGGTACTCACCACGTCGTCTCCCGACCAGTGGGTCGGCCGAGGACCCCGATGATGATTCGCTAATGGGCCACTCCGGGCAGCCCATGACGCATACAAGGTATATTCCACAAGACTTGGCACATAAGACAAGGACTCCTCTAAACCATAGGCCTACGATGCATATATAAACCGAGGCCAGGCTAGTCAATAGATTGATATATTACATCTCATAATATTGTGGTAGATACATGCACTCTGTACTATCCCCCATATCAATACAATCCAAAATAGGACGTACGATATTATCTCTTCAAGAGAGCCCGAACCTGGGTAAAATCCTATGTCCATGTTACCATCGCTCCAAGACGCCTAGCTTAGGACCCCTACTACGAGATATGCCGGATTTGACACCGACACCCTCCACTTTCTATCCAATTTTTGTTTTGATTTAACCTAATTTCAAAAATCCCCACAAAAATAGCCATACCAAAATTTCTTGGATTCATTGGATTTGAGGAGATTTTGTTATTTTGGATCTGTGGCTTTTGTTGTGGACAAGTGGATATATCTTTCCCCCATCATCCCCATCACTTTTCACTCCCAAATCACTACAATTCTTCCCATGTTTTTTCTTTTGCCTCAAGTTCTTTGGACCGAGATTCACCTGCGAAACCCATAGGCGTCAGACATCCGATAGTCTTCAGACGTGTGAGGAACATTGGACGACCGACCCATTCAAACGTCCGATCAACTCGGCTAAAACTAAATTTTTAGCCTTTATTTCTCCACCATTTTTCTTTCGCATTTCTCCACCATTTCTTCCGCAACCCATTGGCATTTGACATTTTGAGTTGCATGTTTTGCCACTTCCTAAGGTATTTCAGCTAATTAGGAGTGGTTCTACATCTCCATCGCCGCTCATCATTGCCCCGGATGGTCACCGACCACCTCTTCATTGACACCAAACCGTCAGCAAGGACGGTAAACGCGACAACACTCTTGTCATATATCCTTGCCATTGCATTCTTACCCCAAGAGTATTTGCATTACTTGTGTGTCGAGACTAGCCATTGAGTGTTGTCGGGCTATGCTACTTGTGCACTTTAGTGATACATACTCCGCATAGCTTCAATTGTGTGCATATATCTTGGTATCATCTCTTGTGTTGCAAACAATACCCGCATACAATATTTATATATTGGTGTGCATGTCCCGCATAATGACCTTACAAATATCATTGCTAAAAGAAAAAGAAGCAAAGCTTTTAAGCAAGGACAAAAGAACAAAAGCAATAGCATTGCCAAATTTTCATATCATACTTGATCATCTTGGATCACTTGAGCAAGTGACTCGTGCCTCATACATACATAGCAAGTCAGAAATAGGATGGCGTCACGTTTTGTTTCTTATAGGTTGTGCACAAGTTCGTATCACGCTCATTTGATCAATCGTGCTAGCGTCTATCTAGTGTTGTGCATCACGAGCATTTTCCATAGATTCCACATTTTGTGTTTGTTCCTGGGTTTCATAACCCCGCTTATCTATCCATGTGTGTGTTTTCGTGTATACTCATTGCTATTGATCTACATTGTCTTAATTGCGAAGTTCCAAATCTCGTTCAACAATATTGAATCTTATTCTTGAATTTCTTGAATTTTGTGCCACCATCCTAACCAAGCTACTCCATAAGCCTTACTTGTGTAGGTGTGAGAAGGACAATCTTCAGTATCAATTCTACTATTTCCATACTTGCACATTGATTGATCTTGATGCACTTTCAACTTTTGGTACAGTTATTGGTAGTGTCCTCTCACTCTTCCACTTATATCTTCTTGAGTGCTATGGATAGGAACACCATGTCGAACCCATCCTTCAAGGAGCATGACAACAACGCAAATATCCACGCCACCAAGTTGCACGTCTTCGGTGCAGACAAAGCAATTACTCAAGCACAAGATGTCTTGAATGACCGCATCGAACAACTCGCCACTGACTTGCGCGAATCCGAGGTTTCACACAGGACTACCTCAACACCAAGCTATCAAGCCAAATGGAAGAGTTCTGGTCCTTGATGGTCAACAACACTCCGTCAATATCTCCTTTGACAAGCCAGGGTCACTCAAGTCACCACAGATCGGAGTACTCGTCTGACGCAAGTCCTCCACAAGCACATGTACATCAACAAGACGACCGCTCCGGACCAAGTTCACCACAAGGTCGCCACCGTCAAGCCACGGAGAATCCATTCCATGGGAATGGATTGCAAGATCGCATCCGCACTCAAGACTGTGTCGTCAACAAGACCTAAATGCATTGGAGCAAGATCAACAACCTCAAGAAGATGAACACCATCGTCGCCATTAACAAGCGCTTCATGCACACCGCGCCCTACAAGAAGCTACCCATGTTTTGGAAGAGCGCAACCTCCAAGCTCACCAAGAATAAGAAGCACTCTGACGAGAACGACAAGAAGAAGCCACTCGCCAGGAGGAGCAACAAGAACGAACAAACCATGTTCAAGGACCTCATCAACGGTCACAAGCACATCATAACGAGCACAATGATGACGACATCTAAAGGCAAGCACAACATGAACTCGACAACAACGTTGACACACCTCCTCCATGTCAAGGTCATCGCCAAAATAACTACAATGATGAACAACATTTCGGCAAGCTCCTGTTCACCATGCATCAGTTCTCCGGAAGCAATGACCCCGAAGACTATCTTTCATGGGCACTCAAAGTTGACGAGATATTCGGTTTGCAAAACTTTGTGGAATAGAAATAGATTGCCATGGCTTCCCTTGAGTTCCAAGACTATGTCCTCACTTGGTGGGAACAAGTGATTGAGCAAAGAAGAGAAAGAGGTGAACCTCCTACCACCACTTGGGATAAAATGAAGGACCTCATGAGAGCACATTTTTTGCATACACACTAGAACCGGGATCTCTTCAAGAAGCTACAACTACTCAAGCAAAGCACAAAGTCCGTAGAAGAATACTATCAAGAAATGGAAATTACCATCGTCCGAGCGAATGTCAAGGAAGATGATGAGCAAACAATGGCGCGCTTCTTGAATGGCCTCAACTACCAAGTCAAGAAAATTGTGGATTTCAAACAATACTCCAACTTACTCCAGGTAGTTCATCAAGCAACCAAGGCGGAACGTCAAGTGCAAGATGACTACACGTATTCCAAGTTCTCTTCCAAGACCTACAGTTCAAGTGCTCAAACTTCTATGATCATGACGTCTTCGACTACAAAATCTACAACACCTACCAGCGACAAGTCAAGTTCCAAGGACAAGATGACTTTGTCAAGCCGTCCTCCTACTTAAAGTAACTACAATCCAAGGGATTCATCCTCTACACCAACAATGGATGACACCACTAAATCAAGCTCCATCAAGTGTTTCACGTGCCAAGGCCGAGGCCATAAGACTTATGAGTGTTCGAAAAGACGCGCCATGATTCTTCAAGACGACGACACCTATGACTCTATAAGAGATGATGAGATGGAAGCATTAGAGAACGAAGCCATGCATCGACAAGTTAATGAAGACGGAGATTCACAAATCTTTTGTGACAACGGTCCGAGCCCCACTCTCATTGTCTCCAAGGTTTTGTCACTTCAACAACAACAAGATGAGGACCAACACTACCACATCTTCCACACCAAGGCAGGCATCCAAGGAAAATTGGTCAAGGTCATCATCGATGGAGGATGTTGCCACAATTTGGCAAGTGAATACCTTTTATCTAAGATCCAATTAGTCAAGAAGAAGACCCCTGATGTCTACTACACAACTTGTTCTTGTAGACTCATGGTGGGCCTCCAATCACATAGTTTTGTAGGACAATAGCAATTTTCCCTTAAGTGGATGACCTAAGGTATATCAATCCGTGGGAGGTGTAGGATGAAGATGGTCTCTCTCAAACAACCCTGCAATCAAATACAAGAAATATCTTGTGTCCCCAACACACCCAATACAACGGCAAATTGTATAGGTGCACTAGTTCAGCGAAGAGATGGTAATACAAGTTTAGTAATGATTGTAGATATTGATTTTTGTAATCTAAAAATATAAAAATAGCAAGGCAGCAAGTGAAAAAAGTGAGCACAATAGGTATTGCAATGGTTCAAAACAAGGCCTACGGTCCTTACTTTCGCTAGTGCAATCTCTCAGCAATGCTAATATAATTGGATCGCATGACCATCCCTCATTGTGCAACGAATAATCACTCCAAAGTTCTTATCAGCTGAGAGAATAAGAAGAAATTGTTTGTAGGGTACGAAACCACCTAAAATTATCCTTTCTGATTGATCTATGGTAGGATAGAAAGTAGTGCTAGAGGGGGTGATTAGACTACTTGACCAAATAAAAAACTACTTTTTCCCAATTTTAATTCTTGGCAGATTTTAGCATTCATACTATGTCAAGTACTCCCTACACATGCATGTCTACGAGTATAGTAGCGGAAAGTAAAGACAAGCATGTAAATAAAGAGAGGGTAGGAAGATCAAATGAAATTGGTGACACGATGATTTTTCCCATGGTTCCGACAGGTGGCGCTATCGTACATCCACGTTTATGGAGTCTTCAACCCATAGAGAGTAATGGCCGCGAGATTCCACGGAGGGATATACCCATGGAGGGTTCCACAAAGAAGCAACCTTGACTATACCATGATGGCCTACGTCCACGGAGGACTTACCTAAATCGCGGTAGATCTTCACGAAGTGGGCGATCTCCTTGCCCTTACAAACTTCTTGGTTCACTCCACAACACGAAGTAGGACGCTCCCAAGCGACACCTAACCAATCTAGTAGGCACCACCCACCAAAAGGTAATAGGCTCGGTAGTGTCGATGAACTCCTTGCTTTTGTGCTTCAAGATGATAGCACTAGTGGAAAAGGCCCATTTGTCCCAGTTCGTAAGGCCCATTTATCCCGGTTCTGGAATCGGTACTAATGTGTTGGTACTAAAGCCCATGTCCTTTAGTCCCGGTTCGCTTATGAACCGGGACACATGGGGCTACACATGGCCGCTCTGGCGAGCCTAGGCAGGAGGGTCTTTGGTCCCGGTTGGTAACACCAACCGGGACCAAAGAGCGTCCACGCGTCAGCAGCTGAGGAGTTGTCTTTTTAAAGAGGGGGGGTTTGAGGGTTTGGGAGGGTTAATTTAGGGGTTTCATATATTTTGTTAACTAGCTAATATAGAGATGTGATCTCTCTTATCTCTGTGCTTGGTCACGACGCTACGTAATATACATATCGATGGAACATATAACACTATTTAATCATCATTTTTGTCGATGAGACATCATATAACAAGTTGGTCACTAGGCATAATCACAACTCCTCCTCCTCATCATCATCATCATCAACTCTAACATATTGTAGCAAATAATAAAACATTGTACCTAGGACCTACGTACTCCTATCTCGTAGGACCTACTCTACCCTCTCTTAGGTACAATATCATAAAACAAGATAGGCCCTGACTCTCCATTGTGGAGAACGATGATCATCCTATCTCCCATTCTTGGCCTACAGACAATGTTGCTTCCAAGTAGCTCTCTACGAATGAGCATACATTTTTCCAATCTTTGATTGTCATGACTCCATCGGTTTTAGAAATCCGGTATGGACAGGAGTGATGCGTAGGCCGATCTGGCCGTGGTAGCCCTAAGCTCGTAACAATAACACGGCCTCTCAAAAACATCAGATGAGGCACACAATCCTCCGGGATTTTCTGCTGAAAAACATAGTAATAACTTTGTAGTTAGCAATGTAGTTTAGTTTTAGAAGAATTTATGCAAAAGATGCACGGATGTCGTAATAGTGGAATTAAAATCTTACCATGCAATCTCCATGGATGTTACCGTAGTTCACCACGTGCACTAGTGGCACGTATTGACCATAATGTGCAGGAGTTTGATAATAGCTATTGTAATTATCAAGATGACTAAGAAATGCGGCAAGATGATCTTTCTCCTTATAAGTTAATTCTGCTTCATCACTGTAGTAGTAGGTTGTGTCTACCTTCTTCTGTACAATTTTTGAAGAATGAAAATAAGTTGTCAATGCAAATAAGTTGTCAACTATTTTTAAATAAACAATATAAATTACTTAATAAATATGGTTGAGAAACTCACATAATGGTAGAACTGGAGGCGTCTGCACATCGACCCAGAAGTCGATATTACCTTCAATTTCATCTTCCGGACGAATATCAAAGGTGATAAGCATATTAGGCTCAAATGCATAAGCCTTGCCTAGTGCTTGGAAACTTTTGCATTCAAAATAGCAATAGGTGTCTGCATGGTACAATTCTACCGCAAAAGTAAAACCATGCTCAGTCCTCAAGTGAACTATCTTTACCTCCATATCTTTTTTAGTATTGAAACCAATCTTATCCAAGACAGAAATTCTTGCATGGCAGGGGATACGCTAGTAGAACAGTAAAAAATTAAAAATAATTATAAGTTGAAGCAAAAGAGGCAGAAGTCATGCTTAATTACCAAAAAAGACTTGTCATTGTGACTTACTGTATCCACTTCGAAGGTGTCATCCACCATGATGCTGAAGCGCCTACATCAACTAGGGAAGTCTTGTCACACAGGCCGCGCTCATCTTCACAGTATTCGCACATAGCGAATTCCCTTTCGTCGTCAGACATTTCCTATGTACATAGTTGAAACATTTAAAATCGATCGAAGGAAACTACGAGAAAATTGATCAACACACAGATCACTATTACTCAATATGCAACGGGTTGACTTTAGGTCTGTCGAGTCTTTCCTTCCTAAACTCTCGTCTCACGTATATGGTGGGCACTCCCTCTAATATTGCGACCGTTGCTGATGGTGGCTCCTCCATTCGTCCCAGAGTGCATTACACCAAAATGTCTAGGACACTGGAATGAAGGAGAAGAGCCCCCCACAACAACAGTCAGGAATCTTCCTCTCATATATATATATATATATGGTGGACACTCTCCCTCACTGAAAGACACACAAGGAGCCAAAACAGACCTAAAGTCAACCTGTTTCATATATCGAGCAATGACATAGAAAACAATTCCTATGTTTTAACGGAATGACGTGCAAATCACAAATACATTTATAATGAACTCGAATATAATATCACTTATACATCATCCCGAATAAGCCAGTTCAAGAATTACGGTACGCTTTGGATCCTAATGCGTGTGTGACTTTCGGTCCGTCGAGGCTTTCCTTAAGTAACTCTCATATCTCATGTGTGTTGGTGCGCTCTCTCACACACTGATATGGTGGTGTATATATGTTGGTGGGCACTCTCTCAAAGTAATAGTTCGACCACCGATGATGGACGCCTCCCATCTTCTCTTCTTGCGCAATATATCGACGAGTATATCGCAAAGAAGAGAAAAAAGAGGAGGCGCCCCCCATGACAACAGTCGGGATTCCTCCATCAAGAACACACATGAAAGTCACACAAGGAGTAACGACATACCGAAAGTCACACACGCATTATACCGATAAAATATCAAAAATACATTAATATTTATAATGTCCTCGAATATAATATCACTAATACATCATCCCAAATAATCCAGTTAATGCATCATCAAATATTAACTAATACATCTCGAATATTATCATATAAGATCTCTAATACAGATCGAATATCCTAGAATCCAAAGTGGAGGGCGGTGAACTCGGTTCACTAGCGGTCTCTGAGTCGCCAGTGGTGGACACCCAAAGATAAGGAACCATCATGGGATCATAACTCAAGTGAGATCCCCGAAGGATCTTCCAGGTATTGTCGAATCGGGCGTCCAACACGCCATGTAGCGACGGACATGCTTGTCCTCCTCCCTGACACGGTGACGTACCACCTCCGCGGGTGCCCGCTCCTCCGCATCGAAAGTGGCCCACGTGACCGCCACCACCGAAGGTCCGGGTCGACAACAATACCTGGATTCATCACCAACTTCCGAGCCCGGGAAGGTAGCACCTCCCAGTGCCAGCCTGGCGGAGCCGAGTCCCAAACATGGTGCCTATCAAGCATGCTCTCGCGAACTACTTGACGACGAGGATGCGGGCCGGTCATCATCGACAAATTCCTATGAGAACGTTTTCTTATCGTTTAATTATTAATTTTTCATAAAACCCCCAAAAAATATGTAATCTAACATACACATACTAATTTTTCCTAGGACTCCTAATAATTAAATAAAACATAAAACAACTAAAACATAAACATTCATCATAAACAAAATCAACTAATCTGGCACAACATATAGCCACATACATATATACATTAGATATTATATAGCCACATACATATATACTGGAGTACATTATAAACAAAATCAACTAATCTGGAGTACATTATATATGAACAATTACATAAACATTCATCATAAACAAAATCAACTAATCTGGAGTACATTATACATGAACAAAAACATTCATAGTATACAAAAATCAACATATATTTTAACAAGAAATTGCATAGAGCCGGGGCGGCGGCTCACAGCGGGGGCGGCGATAGGGGCGGGGTGGCGACGGGGACAGGGCGGCGAAGGGGGCGGCGGGGGAGGCAACGGGGGAGGGGCGGCGATGGGAGCGGGGCGGCGATGGGGGAGGCGACGGGGACAGGGCGGCGACGGGGGCGGCTGGGGAGGCGACGGGCGAGGGGCGGCGTCGGGGGTGGCAGGGGTGGCGACGAGGGCGGGGCGGCGACAGGGGCGAAAGGGGAGGCGACGAGGACAGGGCACCGACGGGGAGGGAGATGAAGACGGCGGGGGCGGCGGTGGGGAGGCGACGGGGACGGGGACGACGACGGCGGGCTCGGGGTGGCAAGCAACAACGGGGACGAGGACGGCGAGCTCGGCAAAGTGGCGATGAAACCTACGAAATTTCCTAAGTGCTACTTATATAGAAGAATCATTGGTCCCGGTTGGTGCCACCAACCGGGACCAATTCCCCCCTTTAGTCCCGGTTCGTGCCACCAACCGGGACCAAAGCCCTGTTTTTAGCAGCCCAAAGGACGGGAAACAGGGACCTTTGGTCCCGGTTGGTGGCACCAACCGGGACGAAAGGGGGCATTTGTCCCGGTTGGTGCCACAAACCGGGACCACTAGTCCTTTTTTGTCGGCCGGCGGGGAAATAGGGACCTTTGGTCCCGGTTGCTGCCACCAACCGGGACTAAAGGCCTGGCGCAGCAAATGTTTAGTCCCACCACGCTAGTCAAGGGGAGACAACACCTGTTTATAAGCCCCGATGCGCTTGACCTGTCAAGCTCCTCTCATAGTGAAAATCGATGCCCTTATACACGAAATTCGACCTAAATTCAAAATGCTAGTTAGGTGCCTAACAAGCACTTTGAATTTAGGTTGAATTTCAGTGTAAGCGCATCTATTTTCACTTTTGCTATTTTTTATGTTATTTGTTTGCTATTTTTCCTGCTATTTAATATTACTTTGTTTTAACATTATATTCAATTTGGTAATTTTTACGTTTTATATAATTTTAGTTTCAAAAATACTAGAGGTTTATAATTTTAGTTATTGATTTTTTTGAGCTAAATGACCGTGAAATTGAAAAGCACTTCAAATGAACTCTGAAAAGGTTGAAACTTGGCATGGTATCATCATTTCACCCACATAGCATGTGCTAAAAAGTTGAGAGGGTTACAGCAAAAGCTGGATGCACTTCATGTACAAAACGGACAGCCTTTTTTGAAGTACCAAGGTTTCGGACGAAAACTCATCAGTTACAAAAGGCATTTCATTTTCTTGAACTTATTTGAACTCCAGGATTTTTGTGTGTTCAAAATGCACCATTCAAAGACACATCATCAATTTTCAACCCTTTTTGACTTCATTTGTTATTTTTCATGCAGTTATTGATTTTTTTAAGCTAAATGACCCTGAAATTGAAAATCACTACAAGTGAACTCTGAAAAGGTTGAAAGTTGGCATGGTATCATAATTTCACCCACATAGCATGTGCTAAAAAGTTGAGAGGGTTAGGGCAAAAGCTGGATGCACTTCGTGTACAAAACGGACAGTCTCTTTCGAAGTATGAGGGTTTCAGACGGAAACTCATCGGTTACAAAAGGCATTTCATTTTCTTAAACTTATTTGAACTCAGGCTTTTTGTGTGTTCGAAATGCACCATTCAAAGCCACATCATCAATTTTCAACCCTTTCTGACTTCATTTGTTATTTTTCATGCAGTTATAGATTTTTTTGAGCTAAATGACCCTGAAATTGAAAAGCACCACAAATGAACTCTGAAAAGGTTGAAAGTTGGCATGGTATCATCATTTCACCCACATAGCATGTGCTAAAAATTAGTGTGTCAAAAACCATTACAGAACATCACGAATACAGAAGTGGCCAAATTAATAGAAGTACATCATTGCATTAAAACCAAAGTAGATACATAGTTGTCATTATTGAACAACATATAGCTCTCTAGATTATCTAATTAAAACATACGGGGAAACTACGTAAAAAATTTAAATGCAACAACAAATGCAATCATAACCGCTACTAAGGTACCAATTGATCCAATGGCATAATGATACCAAGCCTAAGTATGAATGGCATATTTTCTAATCTTTCTAAGCTTCAAGCGCATTACATCCATCTTGGTCTTGTGATCATCGACGATATCGGCAACATGCAACTCCAATCCCATCTTGTCATCTTCAGTTCTTTTCAATTTTTCTTTCAAATGATCGATTTCTTTTTCAGATTGTGTTAACTTCTCGAGCAAAATTGCATGGTTGGTTGGAATTTCTGGTTCAACTACTTCATATAGATAAAAACATCTACGTCAAGTTGGTGGCATAATTAATTGTCATAGAAATTAGATGTGTGAAATAGTTATATAAAAGATAATATACCACATCTGAATCATAGACTGGACGAGGGCCGACGTGGGCGGATACCATAACCATGGCACTATATAATAAAAAACAATAATGAAAGTAAGAAAATCATACGAGTAAGTATATTTTCTTTTAGCAAGAAGATAAGATCAAGAGGCTCACCACGCGCGGGCGATCGATGGCGGTTTCAGGACGGGGACGGGACAGGACGGACCGCCAAACCTAGACAAATCTTGATGAAAATGGAGTTTGGACAAGGAGCTTCGAGAGGAGAAACCTTAAGTTTGGCTTGGGCATTTCATCAAACACCTCATGTGCATAGGAGGTGAGTTGGAGCACCACAAAGCTCTCCCCTCGGTGGCTTGAAAAACAGAGCAAAGTGGAGTGCTCTGCTTGCTGGCGAGGGGGTATATATAGGCATCTCATTGGTCCCGGTTCGTGGCTGGAACCGGGACTAAAGGACCCCCTTTGGTCCTGGATCCAGCCACGAACCGGGACCAATGGTTGTGCGCCAGGACCGAGGCACATTGGTCCCGGTTCGTGTCTAGAACCGGGACCAAAGGTTCCAGACGAACCGGGACCAATGCCCCACGTGGCCCGCCCGGCCCCCTGGCCTCATGAACCGGGACCGTTGCCCCCATTGGTCCCGGTTCGTGACTGAACCGGGACTAATGGGCTGGCCCGACCCGAACCAATGCCCTGTTTTCTACTAGTGTAGACTCCTCAACACACAATCACTCTCTCATAGATTTGGCTTGGCGGAAGAGATTGATTGGGTGGAAAGCAACTTGGGTGACTAGAGATCAAGATTCATATGGTAGGAATGGAATGGCATGATCTCAACAAATGAGTATGTGGCTCTCTCCAGAAATTTGTAGGTATGAGTGGGGAACAGTTCCGAGTGCTTTTCTTTGAGTGAGTGGTGATGGAGGGGTATATATAGGCATCTCCGAAAATCCAACCATTACACACAAAATGACCAACTCGGTGACACCGATGTGTTAATCTTGGTGGTACCGAAGTGACCAAAAGGTGGCAACTTTCGAATCTTGGTGAGACCGATATAGGAACCTCAGTTGGGTCAGATTGCCCAATCTCGGTGACGCCGATCCAATAATCTGAGTGGTACCGATATTGTGAATTTGCGTAACAGAAAGTTGGCAACCCAAACTCGGAAGCACCAAAGCAGAATCGGTTGCACCGAAGTGGCTAGGGTTTGGCTGAGTCTGTCTAGGTTCCGGAAGCGGTGGCACCGAGTGGAATGTGTTGGTTTCACCGATTTTGAGTATTTGGCTTTGGACAAACTTTTGTGGAAGAGCTTGCGGGTGTATGTGGTGACTATCACTTGTGCACGTATGAGCATTTTGTTCACCAACAAAACCTTACCCCCTTTTAATACTATTGGCTTTCCTATGGACTCAAAGTGATTTTTCACAAATGTAAGATGTAGAGTCCTTTGCTTGAAGCTTTGTCAATCTATTCACTTGCATCTTGGGGTATTCCACAATCCTTTTGCCAACCCATCATTGAACTTTTCCTGAAACATACTTAGTGGAAACATTAGTTCAATGACAATATGTTGTTATTAATTACCAAAAACACCAAGGGAGCAAATGTGCTTTCAATCTCCCCCTTTTTGGTAATTGATGACAACATATAGATCAAAGCTTCGACATATGATATAATGAATGAATATAATCGTCGCTTTGAGAAGTATGTGATAAGAAAGAGCTCCCCCTAAATTTGTGCATTATTTTTAATTTGAGTTTAAATGCAAATGCACAATCGATTAGGTACATGGGGCATTTCTTCCATGTCACATACAACTTGGTGGTGTGCGAGAGTAATAAGAGTTAACAACATAGCACAACACATCAAGCAAAGTGAATGAACATCACATAACCATCAAAAATATAGGAATTAGTAGCAACACACATAACAGCGTATGATCAAACACACACCAAAGTATCTCACATCAAACCAAAGAACCAAATGTTTTGAAAAACAGCAATAAAAGCAGATGCTCTCTCACTCGAATCCTAAGATCTATATACAACTTCTCCCCCTTTGGCAACAAGTTACCAAAAAGTTCGAAGAGATATAGCTAATCGTTCTTCTACGGTTGATCTCCTCCGATAGTCAATGTCGGAGTCGAGAGAACTGCATCGGCGAAGACTTCCGCTGAAGTCCTGGATGGAGCTGGAGTAGATACTAGGGGCACTCGAGCTGATGGAGCCGATGTCACTGTGGCTAGAGCAGAACATGAAGGCCTCTTCTTTGGAGCTGGCACAGTAGGTGTCCTGGCCTTAGTCGTGAACTGGGCAGTAGTCCTGACAGGTGCACTATCCTCCTCATCATTAGAAGACTCGGACTCTGAAGAGGTGCGACGGGTTGGGGCTTCATCAACCTCCTTCTTAAGCTCATTGACTATCTTGGTCAGCCCATCTACCTTGTCATTAAGAGTTTTCACTCTATCATCAATAATGTTCACAAGGCTCTCCTGAGTGTTCATGATGGTCGTGATGTCCTTCTTCATGTCCATGAAAGTGGTGATCAAAAGATCCATTTGCTTGTTCCTGGATCTAGGGACCTGAGCACTAGTGACTTGAGCTGCCTCTACCTCTGCGTGTGCATGTGCCTGAGCTACAGCTGATGTGGGATGATCTAGGTCCATCACCACAACGTTGTCCTCGAGATCTGGCTGAAGTGGCAAGTGGGGTTTATCCAGAGCAAAGATGTGCTTCTCAAACTTAGAGTTGATAAGCATCTAAATAGGGTGCATAACAGCATGAGTGCTTCTAATCAGCAGCAACCCTCTTCACTGTCTCTACTATCAAATCCATCACTCGAATCCTGGTGTGTCGATCAAGATGGATGAGCATGTTGATGGAATATCCACGAATCATCTTCTCATCTATAGACTTGGGCATCAAGGTATGCCTGAGGATGGTGTTCATGGTACGAAGGCCTCGCTAGAGAAACTAGATAGAACCAAGCTTGTGAGATTTCATGTTGGCAGCTGGAATAGGATTATACATATCCTTCATATACTTGTGGTTCTCCTTGGATTCTGAGTAGACATCCAAATCTCCATCCTGAACCTCTGGGACTCTTAAGATGGTATTCCATTCATCAACAGTAGACTCATATCTTGCTCCTTCAATCATCCAAACAATCCTGCCACCTCCATAAAAATGAGCAGTGGGGTAGAACTGCATGATCATGTCATCATTCCAAGCAATGAATTCCTTGCCAACAAATTGATCAAGGCCAATGCAACGGAAGTTTTCTTGGACACATGGAAAGTAATTCTTATTATTCTTGGTATACTTCTAGTCTACATATCTCATGTCACCGACTACAGGATTCTCGTCAAGCAAAATTGTCTCATAGAAGTCTTGATGTTCCTTGGCATAAAACATGTAATCTACAGCAATCTTCCTCCTCTGGGCATATGGATCAATAGATCTCCATGCCCTCAACCCTGAATCCTTCCTCTTTTTCATATCCTCAGCTGTAGGATGGCTGGCATCATGTACAGGAAGGTGAGGTCTGAGCTTCATTAGAATAGTCATAGCATCATCATCATCTTCTTTTTTGAATGTGGACTTCTTATTCTTCTCAGCAGCAGGGATATCTCTGGTAGTCCTCTTGGACTCTTGTGAAGAACTTTCTTGGGAGCAACCTTGGTGCTCTTGGAGGTGCCTAACTTAGGCATAGCATCAGCTAACAATTTCTTGGCTTTCGTCTTGGGAGGGGCCTTAGCAGCAGGTTCTTCCTCCTCTTCCTCCTAAACAGCAGTACCAACAGCCTCATCTGGTTCTTCAAACATAGTGGCACTCCTGCCTGTAACATAGATGATCCTCTTCGTGACTGTCTTCTTATCTCCTTCCTTGTTAGGCAATGCTTTCCTTGGGGGCTCAATAGTCATGGTAGCCCTAGTGCTCTCATGTGCTTTGAAGGTCTCTGCAGGTGCATAAACTTGGCTTACTACCCTCCTGGATGAGGTAACCTCATTTGCAGATTTCCTTGTAGCCTTCTCTTGCTTCTTAGCAAGAACATATTCCGGAACAAAATCAGAATCTTCTTCTTCAGAGTTGAGTCTCTTGCTTGTCCTTGTTGCAACCCTTAGGCAACCCATGAGAACTGGGAGTGACTGGATCTAAGGAAGAACTCGACTCAGGACTGGTCCCTGAACTCATGACAACATTCTGCTCTAGCAAATTTTGAATATCTGACCCTGACATGTTGACCCTGTGAATAGAGTATAGAAGAGTAGAATAGGATAAGTCATCACAAAATGCAGATGTTTTTAAAAGTTTGAACAAAATATTTTCCAAGTTTTGCATTCTGTCAAGTGTATTTCGGTACAAACGAGGCAAAAAATTCGGTCACACCGAGACAAACAACCTTCTTTCCAGGAACTTGGCACCATTTTCGGTTGCACCAAAAATAAGAACTTGGTTCCACCAAGGTATTATCAGTGTGGCAAAAAAGAAAATCGGTGGCATCGATTCCTTCGCATCAATTCTACCGAGATACAGTTGGCGGACGGCAAAACACGAAAAATAAATCGTTCTTTACTCTACGAGATTTTCTTTTGGATGAAAAGCTCTCAAACTGTGTCTTATAGATAAATGCCACAACCCTAGCTAGATGTCCTAGGAATAGTATTGTGCTTGCATCATGTTTCATTTTGCATCAACATGAAATGGGCAACAAAAAGAAACCCCAAGCTAACTTTGAATCAAAACAACTCAAATTTGGTGAAAATTCAACAAATCCAAAATGCCCACTAAAAATGTTCCATATGTCTGGTAAATTCGGGCATGATTATAACAGGGACCATTCTAATTATTTGAACAATCAAAGTAATTCAAAAATAATTGATAAGGCTCCTAAAATCATTAAATAAAGCACTATCATTATTTTTGTTTTCAAAATATCCTGAAAATTTTTAGATAAGTTCGCAATAGTCAAACTTCATTATAGAAAATATATGGGATATTTTGCAAAGTCATTCGTACCTGCAAATAAATAAAGAAATGTCAGATCATTTAACATAAAGAAAAAAAGAAAAAGAAGAAGAGGAGGCCCAGGTGGAGCTGGCCCAGCTGGCCCAGCCAGCCCCACCATCTTCAACCTCCTACCAGTAGGCAGGAGGGCGTGTGGCAGCGGCGCGCCGGCTAGCTCCTGCTTGCCTGGCTGCCGTGGAGCCCCCTGGGAGCGCCAGCGCCCCCCCCCCCTTCGTTGCCGTGGCCCTTTTCCCTCCCTCTCTCTCTCACTGCCGCTCTCCCTCTCGCTCCCCCCTCTCTGTTCTTCTCTCCCGTCGGCATCCAAAGCCGTCGCCGCCGCCGATTCGTCACCCGGGCGCTTCCCCGAGCCCGCGAGCTCCGTCATCAGCTGCCTGTGAGCCCCTCTGCCGATTCCCCTCCTTCTCCTTGCCGTTTAGCTACCGTAGCCGCCGTTCCCGTCGCGCCCAAAGCTCCCCGCCGCCGGCGTTAATGGCCACTGTGGCTAGAGCACCCGCCGTGCTCAGTAGAGCACCCTGACGTGTTTGCACGGGCCCGTAGGTGCCGCCCCGACCTCCAACGCCCCCTCCCGCAGGCCCTAGCGCTGAGGCCTCCCTTGGCCGAGCTCCGGCCACCGCCTCCGGCGTCGTAGCCGCAAGCTCCGGCGCCCCCCGCGCCCTCTGCCTGCTTCCCTGGGTGCGGGCGAGCAGGGGCTTCACCCCAGTGCCTCCAGCTGCCACTCCCATGGCTGGCAGCGCGGACGCCGCCGCGACCAGAGGTCGCCGGCGATGAGCCCATCGCCTAGCCCCGTAGGTGGGCCCCCTTGTCAAGTTAATTAACCCCCCTTGTGCCATTGACAGGTGGGCCCAACCCTGCTAATTAGTAGTTAGTTTAATTAAAAAACTGTTAGATGCCTGTGTCATTGACAGGTGGGGCCCAGCTGCCAGGTTTGACCTGGGCTGGCGCCTTTGACATGCTGACGTCATCGTGACGTCAGGCTGGCATAATAAAAGCAATTTCTAGTTTAAAAATTATTCTAAAAATTATTCAAAACTTCAAAAATTCATATAAATTAATCTGTAAATCAGATGAAAATAATTTATATATGAAAATTTATCAAAAAAATCCAATGAATCCAACGGTGCTATTGTCATGCATGTTAGAGCAATCTAAATAGGTGAACATTGACATTTATCAATACGTTAGTATATGGAATTTGAAATGAAGAACAATTTTCAACCTATATTCAAACTCATTTCAAATCAACATGAACACTAGTTGCATTAGCTCATCTATACATGCTATCATGCCATGATCATGCATCATATTGTTGCACTTGCGTGTGTTGATTGTTTCTTATTCGCATTGCGGTAGGCCCTGCTCCTGAGGATACCCCCGAGTATCCTCACGAAGGAAAGAACCTTTCTGTTTCCCAGCAAGGCAAGCAACCCCTTTGATCATTCTGATAACATCCTACTCTCTCGCTCCTGCTCTTGTTAATTGCATTAGGACAATCGATCACATGTCAATCATACACGGTAGATGATCCTATTCTGTTGCATATCCTGACATTATGACAGTAAATAGCTAAACCTTGCAACGTAGAATACCTGGTAGATGCTTGTGCCATGATGTGCTTAGCTTACTTTGCGTGCTATGCTTGCTATGCTTAGACTTGTGTCAGGTCGGATTCATCTGGGTGATGAACAGAGTGAAACAATGTTGCCTAATGTAATGATGTTATGATGAACTCAATTTGGTAGAGGTAGCGATGAGAGGCTATGTAGGAGTACATAGCGGGTTGTCTCATTGGGACCGTTCTTAGGAACTGAGTTCCATGTTTGTGATTCAAGACTAGTTACTACCACACGTTAGGATACTTAATTGACCCTCTCGACTTATCCGTCGTTAGTCCTTACTCCAGGAGTTGCAAGTAGTTTCTTGTGTTTATAGTATGCTGGAGGTCGTGCGTAGCGCTGACCCTAGGAGTGGGTTACGACGCGGTAGGCAGTGGCACGGTATACCAAGGGTCACCTGGATGGTGGGCTTGGGAACCCTACACACATCGTTTGGGGCCGTAGCGAAAACTTCAGTCGGACTTCCGTGCGGGTTCAGTCTCAAATAGGCGATAGCCTAGACTAGAGGTTTTATGGGATTGACGGTCATGACCGACTCCCTCGCTGGGCATCCACTAGAAGGTTGCCGAGGTGCATGGTTTATGAGCACACAATGATAAGTGGCGAGAGCGTGTGTGAAGAAGTACACCCCTGCAGGGTATGAAACTATTCGAATAGCCGCGTCCTCGGATATGGACTGCTTGGAGAACTTATGTTGTTCATAGATAATCTAATGGTTACTCATAAAAATATCAAGACAAGTGTGAGTACCATGAAGGGCACTCTTCCAGGAGGGAAGTGAATCCAGGGTGGTGTATTGTTATGGGGTTAGTGGACTCGTGTGCGATTTATGAAATGTAAACAAAGAGTTAAAATTGAGTAGTGTAGGTTAGCCATGAGTCAAAGCTGGCATTGCTGCATAAACTCCACCACTCCCTTTGTTGATACATGAGCATGAATAGACTAGATCTGTTCTAAAGACTTGTTGAGTACGTTTGTACTCACGTTTGCTTAATAAATGTAGCAGATGAGACCCAGGACCCATTAGGTGGGTTCTTTCTAGACGTTGATGATGCCGAATAGCTGGTGTCCCAGCTACGACCTTGCCCTATGGCGGGCTGTAGATAGTCAGGCCATGTGCCTTTTTACCCTTTCATCTGTCTGTACTCAGAAAGCTTATGCTTCCGCTTGGTTTGTATGAACATGTTTGTATGACTTGAGTGTCGGGTCATGTGACCCCTATCTGTAAGAACATATCATGCAAGGCTCATCTGGGCCTCTTAAATAAAAGTCATGTTGTTGTAGAGTTATGTTGTGATGCCAAGGTTGTATCTATGCATATCGGGCATGTCATGCGTACGTGTGATGTGCAATGGTATGTATGGGATCCGACACCTAGTTGTGTGCCTTTAGTAGTACTCTTTACGGGAAACTTCCTCTTTGTGCTTCCACCGAGCCATGGTAGCTTGCTACTGCTCCAGACACATTGATTGACCGGCATGTATCCTTCTTTGCTGCTGTGTCTGTCCCTTCGGGAAAATGTCTCGCGGTGTAATGGAGTCCCTGTGGCCTGCTACGACTCGTCTACGTGCAGTGATGGCATTTATGTCTCATGGTGTAATGGAGTCCTTGTAGCTTGCTATGACTCGTCTACACACGCTTGAGACCGACACCTGCGTTGCTGGGTTACGTATGCATGTTTCCGTACGGATGTGCCACTTGGGTTCTATGACTAGTTATGTCAGCCCGGGTTCTCTGTCACTTGATTGCCAGCGACATGTTCACATACGTGAGCCAAAAGACGCAAACGGTCCCGACTAAGGTAAGGCTGCAGCCGTGGAGCTTACCGTGCGTGAGGCCGCAAAGTGATGTGATATGTTACAGTCTGGATTCATATGACTTATGATCGGGGTCCCGACAGTCTTGGTATCAGAGCCTAACTGACTGTAGGATTACCAAGCCAAACCGGTCGAAGTTGAGTCTAGAAACACTATAGAAAAGTAGGGGAATTGATTGTGGAAGGGAACGTAAGTCTCTTTTTACTCCTCCTCCCAAGTTAATCTATGTTGAGTCATCCTCATCTTTTCTTCGGGGATAGGAACTAGGCTACTCATCCATTGCTTAGGATGCTGAGTTGCTGACCATGGACCACTAGCTAGCTTGTTTTAAGTGAATGTGGGTATTCAAGTATTGTTGGTGTGACAAACAGATGGAGAAGAGATTTGAGTCTAGAAAGTCGAGCGATTATGCTTTTCCAATCTTTTGCAGTTGTCTCAAAATCCTTTTTGAGCAATTATAGCCGTTATGCTGTCCAATTTCTGCTAGAATCTCTTATGTCTTTGCATCATTCTCTATTTCAGATGCCCCCTCGTCCTTCCCGTCAGGTGGTCCGTCTGACCAGGTGCATCGATGTACTGGGTCACACGGCCATGTTGGTCAGAGTCATGATGGAGGCTGGATACCGTTGGTACCCGGAGTACACAATGGAGGAACAATATCGAGATTTCAACCAGAGCAAGTATTTGTGTACCGTCAAGATTTATCCTTCATACCCTGGAGCTGCAGAGCCGCTTCACTGGACTTATGGATTAGGTGTCACCATAGATATGGCAGTCCACGAGGCCGCTTACACCATGCTGACTATCATGAGGTTCCACCATGGTCTGCTTCAGAACACCGAGTTTTGTTATGTTCCTGCTTCTATGGGAGGAGAGGATGGTTATCTTAGTGCAGCCTACTATGATCATTCCCATGAGGACCCTAGGTTGCAAGTGACCGCTGAGATGTTGGAGAACAGGGATCGTGATGCACGTGCCCTTCGCATGGAGCTTTATGCCACCCGTGCATGTCTTTGGACAGCCCTGACATAGTTGGCACCTGTCGTGCAGACATGCTATGGAGATTTGGAGATGCTAACCCCCACCGCGGACTCATCTGCCAGCACACGTAGACTGGCCCGATGTTGGAGGCATCACCCCTCTTCGAGGACCACTATTGCCGCCGACAAGGGGACCAAGGCCACATCCGTGTCCTTATGGCTCCCAGGGATCATAGGCTAGAGTGTTTCCAGATCCTCAGTTTCAGCTCCCAGGTCATGGGGGTAACCTGTATGAGGCATTCTACGGGGATGCTTGAGTACGTGGATGTTAGTTCTAGTATGGCAGTAATCGTATTGCCACAGTCCTGCGTGTCTTGTGGGATATGATGAGGTTGAGAGTTGAGTTCCGGAGGTGTAGATAGATAATGTATAGGAAGCTTGTAATGCCTCCGATGAGTTGTGTCATCTATCCGTAGTTGTATTTTAGCTTGGCTTGTACTGAACTAAGTCATGGTGTGTATGAATCTTGGTGTTCATATGGAAGTTGAGTTACCATGTTGATTGGTGTTTACCCTGCATGTCATGTTGTCCAGTACATTCCTTATCCTATGTCTTAGAGTTGTTGTTCCCTATGATTAAGCTGTGGGTTTGTTTTTCCAGGATGGTGGCAACTAGGAATAACCCCGTGCCTGCCCCCGAGCAGGGCGAGGGAAGCCAGCCAAGGCAAGAAGATCTGCCACATGCGCCTTCTCTGGCGGAAGTAATGCTAGAAGCTGAAAGGAATAAGAGGGAGACCAATAGGCTGTTGGAAAGAATCGAGCAGAACACAGCACGTGCTCCCTGCAATGACCTCAATGATGGCGTATCACTTGGTGATTTCATCAGACTGAGCCCACCCAAGTATCATCATTCAGTCGACCCACTCAACGCGGATGATTGGCTGACTAGCATGTATCACAAGATCCGGGCTGCCAATGTGACTGAGGCCAACAAGGTGACCTTTGCAACTTACTTTCTGGAAGGTCCCGCCAATCTGTGGTGGGAGAATTTTGAAGTCATGCGTTCCGCAAGCCCCGCACCAACTTGGGCAGAGTTCAGTGCTGCATTTCGTACCCATCACATCCCGAAAGGGCTGATGGATCGTAAGAGAGAGGAATTATGTGCCTTCACCCAGGGCAGACTGTTAGTGGATGCTTATAGTCGTGAGTTTGGAAACCTTGCTCGTTATCCTCCGGAGGAAGTTTCTACTGATGCCAAGAAGCAGGCTAGGTTCCGCAAGGGACTTAACCGTGAGCTCCGTCGAGACCTGCGCCTGCATGAGTGCGCCACTTTGCAGGCTCTCGTCAACAAGGCTATCAATGTCGAGACTGGAAAGACTGATTATGAGTCCACGAGAACGCACAACCATGACTTCAACCCTGCATCTGGCTCGGGCTCCAATAAACGCCGGATCTGGGTGCCCAATGCAGCTCTGCCGCCAAAATACAATGCGAGGCCATCCTTCCTGGCGCCTCGCCCAGTTCAGCCCTACCCTCCAGTCAGACCATTTGGAGGAATGCCTGCAAATGTTGCTCCCCGTGCCACCGTGGTTTGCTATAAGTGTGGACAATGAGGACACTAGTCCCGTGAGTGTCCCTAGAATAATGCTAAGCCTGCTGGACGTGGAAAGCCAGGAAAAGCCTTGTTTGTGAAGCCAGATCCTGCTCGTGGACGAGTAAATTATGTGTCTGCTGAGGAAGCTCTTGAGGATCCCGATGTTAACCTAGGTACGCTCCTTGTCAATAGTCATCCAGCATCTATTCTATTTGATACTGGTGCATATCATTCCTTCATCTCCGAAAGTTATGCACAGTTGCATAACATGTCTTTTTGTGATATGCCTACTCCTTTAGTAGTGTAGACTCCGGGTTCAAAATGGCAAACTTCTAGAGTGAGCCATGATAATGAGATTTTGGTGGATAGACTAGTCTTCCTAGCATCTTTGATAGCCCTCAAGTCTTCGGACATCAATATCATTCTAGGCATCGATTGGATGAAAGCCCACTATGCCAAGATTGATACTCATTCTAGGAATGTTCAACTTACACATTCATCGGGTGAGATAGTTAATGTCTCCACTCGAACAACCAAGCGCCAACTCTATTCCCTCAATGCTAGCCCTCTTCCAGAGTTAGAAGATATTCCAGTAGTCCGTGACTTTCCGGATGTCTTTCCAAAAGAACTGCCAGGAATTCCTCCTGTCAGAGATGTTGAGTTTGTGATAGAGATCATCCCAGGACTGTCCCAATAGCTAGAAGACCCTATAAGATGGCACCCTTAGAACTAGCCGAACTTAAGATCCAACTTGATGAGGCTTTGAAGAAATGTTTCATCCGTCCCACTTCTTCTCCTTGGGCTTGTCCCATCCTCTTCGTCAAGAAGAAGGATGGTTCGGATCGGATGGTTGTGGATTATCGGCCAGTGAATCTGGTCACCATAAGGAACAAGTATCCGCTCCTGAGGATCAACGATTTGTATGATCAACTTGCTGGATCCTCTGTCTTTTCCAAAATGGATTTGAGGTTGGGATACCATCAAATCAGAATTAGGAACGGGGACATTCCAAAATCGGCTTTTGTTACCCGTTATGGCCAATACGAGTACACCGTCATGTCCTTTGGTTTAACCAATGCCCCAGCCACCTTCTCTCGCTTGATGAATTCGATCTTCATGGAGTATCTGGATAAATTCGTCGTGGTTTACCTCGACGATATACTCATCTACTCGAAGAACGAACAAGAACATGCTGAGCATCTAAGGCTGGTATTGATGAAACTTCGAGAGCACCGCCTGTACGCCAAATTCTCCAAGTGTGAATTTTGGTTGCCGGAAGTGACCTATTTCGGCCACGTGATTTCTGGTAAAGGTATTGTGGTCAATCCCGAGAGAGTTCAGGCCGTCCTTGATTGGACTCAACCTGAATCGGTTAAGCAAGTTTGGAGTTTCCTTGGCTTAGCAAGGTATTGTCGCCGCTTTGTCGAGAATTTTTCCAAAGTTGCCAAACCTCTGACTGAACTCCTCAAGAAAGATAAAAGGTTCGAGTGGACGCCACAATGCGAGCACAGTTTTCAGGAGTTGAAGAGACGACTGACCTTTGCTCCCGTTCTGGTGCCACCTCATTTCTCTAAGGACTTTGTTATCTATTGCGACGCCTCGCGACAAGGATTAGGTTGCATTCTGATGCAAGATCATCATGTGATTGCATTCACATCTCGACAGTTGCGTCCACATGAGGATAATTATCCAACACATGATCTTGAGCTTGTAGCTGTAGTCCATGCACTGAAAACCTGGCGACATTACCTTCTGGGTAATCGTTGCGAAATTTACACTGATCACCAAAGTCTAAAATATATATTCACCCAGCTGGATTTGAATGTCTGGCAAAGACAGTGGGTAGAGTTGATTACAGATTATGACTTAGGGATAACTTACACCCCGGGGAAAGCCAATGTCAGGGATGATGCACTAAGTCGTAAGTCTTATCGAAACAACCTGATGTTACAACAAGGTTAACCACTTCTCCATGAGAAATTTCGGAAGTTAAACCTTCACCTTGTTCCTCAAGGATTTCTATCCAGCCTGGTGGCGAAACCTAACCTTAAGGATCAAATAGTAGCTGTCCAGAAATATGATAAGGGTATATCCCGGATTAAGGGGGATATTGCTAGCGGAAACGCTAAAGATTTCTCCAAGGACGATGAACGTGTTGTGTTCTTTCAGAACCGGTTGGTGGTTCCCAAGAGCACACGCTTAAGACAACTGATCCTTAAGGAGGCTCATGATTCTCCTCTCTCAATTCATCCGGGTGGTACCAAAATGTATCAGGACCTACGCCAGAGGTTCTGGTGGACTAGGATGAAGAGAGAAATTGCTCTGTATGTTGCTAACTACGACGTTTACCGTCGCGTGAAAGCAGAACATCAAAGGCCTGCTGGAACCCTTCAACCTTTATCTATTCCTAAATGGAAATGGGATAAAGTCGGTATGGATTTCATTATCGGATTTCCCAGGACTAAGAGAGGGAATAATGCTATTTTTGTGGTCATTGATCGTCTTTCCAAAGTGGCTCATTTTCTTCCTGTTCGGGAAAGTATAACTGATAGCCAACTAGCGGAGTTGTATGTTCTCAAATAGTTTCTCTTCATGGTGTTCCTTTGGAGATTAACTCACACCATGGAAGTATCTTTACTTCCCGATTTCGGGAAAGTTTTCAAACCGCGATGGGGACACATCTATCCTTTAGCACTGCTTTCCACCCGCAATCAAGTGGTCAAGTTGAGCGAGTCAATCAAATCCTCGAAGCCATGCTCCGAGCTTGTGTTATATCTTTCGGTATGAACTAGGAGAAATGTCTTCCATTTGCCGAATTTGCTTATAACAATAGTTATCAATCAGTCTTGGGCAAAGCCCCTCTTGAAGTTCTCTATGGACGAAGGTGTCGAACACCTCTTAACTGGTCAGAAACCGGAGAGAGGCAACTCTTTGGCCCAAATATGATCCAGGATGCAGAGGAGCAAGTTCGCATTATTCATGAAAAGTTGAAAACAGCCCAATCTCGTCAAAAGAGCCAATATGATCGCCATCATAAGGTTGTGACCTATGAAATTGACGAGAAGGCTTACCTTCGGGTTACACCTCTGAAGGGTACCCATCGATTTGGTATCTAGGGCAAGTTGGCTCCTCGTTACATCGAACCTTTTCGCATTCTTGCTAAACGAGGAGAGGTTGCCTACCAATTGGAACTTCCGCCGCATCTTTCCAAGGTTAATGATGTCTTCCACGTCTTGCAACTCAGGCATTGCTTCTCGGACCCTGTCCGTGAGGTAGACCACGTAGCGCTTGATCTCCAAGATAACCTTACATATCGAGAATACGCTATTCGTATTCTTGATCAAGCTGAGCGTACCACTCGGCGTCGGAACATCAAGTTTCTTCAGGTTAAGTGGTCACACCATTCTGAAAAGGAGGCGACATGGGAAAGAGATGATAGTCTTCGACTAGAGTACCCCGCGCTCTTCCCGACGACTTCAAAATCTCGGGACGAGATTCTTTTGAGTGGGGGTGAGTTGTCACAACCCTAGCTAGATGTCCTGGGAATAGTATTGTGCTTGCATCATGTTTCATTTTGCATCAACATGAAATGGGGAACAAAAAGAACCCCAAGCTAACTTTGAATCAAAACAACTCAAATTTGGTGAAAATTCAACAAATCCAAAATGTCCACTAAAAATGTTCCCTATGTCTGGTAAATTTGGGCATGATTATAACAGGGACCATTCTAATTATTTGAACAATCAAAGTAATTCAAAAATAATTGATAAGGCTCCTGAAATCATTAAGTAAAGCACTATCATTATTTTTGTTTTCAAAATATCCTGAAACTTGTTAGACAAGTTTGAAATACTCAAACTTCATTATAGAAAATATGTGGGATATTTTGCAAAGTCATTTGTACCTGCAAATAAATAAACAAATGTCAGATCATTTAACACAAAGAAAAAAAAAGAAAAAGAAGAAGAGGAGGCCCAGGTGGAGCTGGCCCAGCCAGCCCCACCGTCTTCAACCTCCTGCCAGTAGGCAGGAGGGCGTGTGGCAGCGGCGCGCCGGCCAGCTCCTGCTTGCCTGGCTGCCGTGGAGACCCCTCGGAGCACCAGCGCCCCCCCTTCGTCGCCGTGGACCATTTCATTCCCTCTCTCTCTTGCCCCCGCTCTCCCTCTCGCTCCCCCTCTCTGTTCTTCTCTCCCATCCGCATCTGAAGCCGTCGCCGCCGCCGATTCGTCGCCCTGACGCCTCCCTGAGCCCGCGAGCTCCGTCATCAGCTGCGCCATGAGCCCCTCCGTCGATTCCCCTCCTTCTCCTTGTTGGTTAGCTGTCGTAGCCATTGTTCCCGTCGCGCCCGAAGCTCCCCGCCGCCGGCGTTAATGGCCACCACGGCCAGAGCACCCGCCATACTCAGTACAGCACCCCAGCGTGTTTGCGCGGGCTCGTAGGTGCCGCCCCGACCTCCAACGCCCCCTCCCGCAGTCCCTAGTGTCGAGGCCTCCCTTGGCTGAGCTCCGGCCGCTGCCTCCAGCGTCGTAGCCGCGAGCTCTGGCGTCCCCTGTGCCCTCTGCTAACTTCCCTGGGTGCGGGCAAGCAGGGGCTTCGCCCCAGTGCCTTCGGCTGCTACTCCCGTGGCCGGTAGCGCGGACACCGCCGCGACCAGAGGTCGTCGGCGATGAGCCCGTCGCCTGAGCCCTGTAGGTGGCCCCCCTTGTCAGGTTAATTAACCCCCCTACGCCATTGACAGGTGGGCCCAGCCCTGCTAATTAGTAGTTAGTTTAATTAAAAAAACTGTTAGATGCCTGTGTCATTGACAGGTGGGGCCCAGCCGCCAGGTTTGACCTGGGCTGGCGCCTTTGACCTGCTGACGTCATCACGTCAGGCTGGCATAATAAAAGCAATTTCTAGTTTAAAAATAATTCTAGAAATTATTCAAAAATTCAAAAATTCATATAAATTAATCTGTAAATCAGATGAAAATAATTTATATATGAAAATTTATCAGAAAAATCCAATGAATCCAATGGTGCTACTGTCATGCATGTTAGGGCAATCTAAATAGGTGAACATTGACATTTATCAATACGTTAGTATATGGAATTTGAAATGAAGAACAATTTTCAACCTATATTCAAATTGATTTCAAATCGACATGAACACTAGTTGCATTAGCTCATCTATACATGCTATCATGCCATGATCATGCATCATATTGTTGCACTTGCGTGTGTTGATTGTTTCTTATCTGCATTGTGGTAGGCCCTGCTCCTGAGGATACCCTCGAGTATCCCGACGAAGGAGAGAACCTTTCCGTTTCCCAGCAAGGCAAGCAACCCCTTTGATCATTCCGATAACATCCTACTCTCTCGCTCCTGCTCTTGTTTGTTGCAATACGACAATCGATCACATGTCAGTCATACAGGGTAGATGATCCTATTCTGCTGCATATCCTGACATTGTCACAGTAAAGAGCTAAACCTTGCAAACTAGCATACCTGGTAGATGCTTGTGGCATGATGTGCTTAGCTTACTTTGCATGCTATGCTTTCTATGCTTACAGTTGTGTCAGGTCGGATTCATCTTGGTGATGAACTAAGTGAAACAATGTTTCCTGATGTAATGATGTTATGATGAACTCCATTTGGTAAAGGTAGCGATGAGAGGCTATGTAGGAGTACATAGCGGGTTGTCTCATTGGGACCGTTCTTAGGAACAGAGTTCCGTGTTTGTGATCCAAGACTAGTTACTACCACATGTTGGGATACTTAATTGACCCTCTTGACTTATCAGCCGCTTAGTCCTTAGTCCAGGAGTTGCAAGTAGTTTCTGGTGTTTCTAGTATGCTGGAGGCCGTGCGTAGTGCTGACCCTAGGGGTGGGTTACGACGCAGTAGGCAGTGGCACGGTGTACTAAGGGTCACCCCGGATAGTGGGCTAGGGCAACCTGCGCACATCGTTTGGGGCCGTAGCGGAAAATTCGGCCGGACTTCCATGCGCGTTCAGTCTCAAATAGGCAATAGCCTGGACTAGAGGTCTTATGGGATTCACGGTCGTGGCCGACTCTCTCGTTGGGCATTCGCTTGAAGGTTGCCGAGGTGTATGGTTTATGAGCACACGGCGATAAGTGGCGAGAGCGTGTGTGAAGAAGTACACCCCTGCAGGGTATGAAACTATTCGAATAGCCGCGTCCTCGGATATGGACTGCTTGGAGAACTTATGTTGTTCATAGATAATCTAATGGTTACTCATAAAAATATCAAGACAAGTGTGAATACCGTGGAGCGCACTCTTCCAGGAGGGAAGTGAATCCAGGGTGGTGTATTGTTATGGGGTTGGTGGACTCGTGTGCGATTTATGAAATGTAAACAAAGAGTTAAAATTGAGTAGTGTAGGTTAGCCATGAGTCAAAGCTGGCATTGCTGCATAAACTCCACCACTCCCTTTGTTGATACATGAGCTTGAATAGACTAGGTCTGTTCTAAAGACTTGTTGAGTACGTTTGTACTCATGTTTGGTTAATAAATGATGTAGATGAGACCCAGGACCCATTAGGTGGGTTCTTTCTAGATGTGGACGATGCCGAATAGCTGGTGTCCCAGCTACGACCTTGCCCTGTGGCGGGCTGTAGATAGTCAGGGCATGTGCCTTTTTACCCTTTCATCTGTCTGTACTCAGACAGCTTATGCTTCTGCTTGGTTTGTAGGAACATGTTTGTATGACTTGAGTGTCGGGTCATGTGACCCCTATCTATAAGAACATATCATGCAAGGCTCATGTGGGCCTCTTAAATAAAAGTCATGTTGTTGTATAGTTATGTTGTGATGCCATGGTTGTATCTATGCATATCGGGCATGTCGTGCGTACGTGTGACGTGCAACGGTATGTATGGGATCCGACACCTAGTTGTGTGCCTTTAGTAGTACTCTTTACGGGAAACTGCCTATTTGTGCTTCCACCGAGCCATGGTAGCTTGCTACTGCTTCGGACACATTGATTGACCGGCATGTATCCTTCCTTGCTGCTGTGTTTGTTCCCTCAGGGAAATGTCTCGCGGTGTAATGGAGTCCCTGTAGCCTTCTACGACTCGTCTACGTGCAGTGATGGCATTTATGTCTCACGGCGTAATGGAGTCCTTGTATCTTGCTATGACTCGTCTACACACGCTTGAGACCGACACCTGCATTGGTGGGTTACGTATGCCTGTTTCCGTACGGATGTGCCACTTGGGTTCTATGACTAGTTATGTCGGCTTGGGTTCTCTGTCACTTGATTGCCAGTGACATGTTCACATACGTGAGCCAAAAGATGCGAACGGTCCCGGCTAAGGTAAGGCTGCAGCTGTGGAGCTTACCGTGCGTGAGGCCGCAAAGTGATGTGATATGTTACAGTCCGGATTCATATGACCTAGGATCGGGGTCCCGACAATAAAATCAATTTCATTCCACAAGAATTGGATGGGAGCGCAAGAAAAATCGAATCCATGCCCTAGCTTGCCGATGGATCCGCTACAGCGGTGACGGCGACGAAGATGCCCATCGACGGCGACGATCCCAGCGGAGGAGGAGCATGGGGAGACAAGGGTGGCGACCAGGGGGTCCTTTTGCGGCAGCTTATGGTTTGGGGCGTGACGGTTGAAGATTGGAATTTCAAACCGTCGGGACCATAGCTTATATACCCTTCACTGTAGGTGACGCCGATTCTAAATTTTCGGTGTCACCGAGTTCCTGAACTGTCAGCAGAAAAGGAAACTTGGTGTAACCGAGAATATGGAATCGGTAGTACCGAGATTGAAAACCAGATTAACCCTAGGCATTCGGTGAGACCAAGAATTGTGGGATGGTTCCACCTAGATGCACTTGGGAGGTTTTAATGGTCAGTCCTTGACGATACGGAACTCCGTGTGCTCCTCACATAGAGGGATCGAAAAGTACTTGCTCAAATTTTGTGATGCAGCATGAAAGGAATATGAGATGAGAAAGCATAGATAGCTAACGAGTGGTCCTAGGAATTCTTGTCCATCCAATTGGCAAAAGATAAATCAAAGGCCAAATATCAACAATTGGATGTGCTCGAATGAGAAAATAATTGCAGACCAACATGCTCACACAAAAAGGTGTCAAAAGAAATAATGACAAGCATGCACATACATACTAGCATCAAACAAGAACTTGGGCGATGACTAAGCCATCTATATGTGAGTATTTCACTTATGAGTCAAGTAAGAATACTTGATCATAGGTCATACTCATCATTTAAGTACAAGTGGGGTTACCACTTTTACATCAAGCATTTAATGTTGTCACATACTAAGAGATGCTTTGACTCAAGTCTTAGAGTAAAGCTCCCACTTGATGTGACATACCCCCAAAAGAGGGATAAACTAACCTTGGGTTTTGTCGATGAAGACTTCATGTTGGTGAGGTAGTGGTGGATGCTCAAGGTTGATGAAATCACCAAGAGTTGGGAGAATCCTCGTTGTTTCCTTACTCTTCTCATCTACATGGGTTAGTCCCAACACACAAGAAACAAGTACAAGGATATATATGGACATGGAGTCCAAAGCATGTGTTATGATGTCCATTGATTTGTTGATTACCTTGTCCCTTGCTTACCTTTGAGGGAATGTGTGACTCCTTTAACTATTGCATAAAGTTGATGTTCATAGCAAATACTTCTTGCCAATAATGAATGTGAGTGAATTTCATTGGCGGAGTCACCCCTCAAGAACTTCTCTAGTTCTTCTTCTTGGGGACCCACTGTCACATCCCTAGCTAGATGTCCTAGGATAGCAATTGTTTGCATCATGTTTCATCTTATTGCATCAACATGAAATGGGGAACAAAAAGAAACTCCAAGCTCACTTTGAATCCAAACAATTCAAATTTGGTGAAAATTCAACAAATCCAAAATGCCCACTAAAAATGTTCTCTATGTCTGGTAAATTTGGACATGATTATAACAGGGATCATTTTAATTATTTGAACACCTAAAGCAATTTAAAAATAAATGTTAAAGCCCCTGAAAATGATAAACAAATCATTATCATTATTTTAGCTTCAAAATATCCTGAAATTATTTTTCTACAAGTTTGAAATATTCCAACTTGATGATATAAAATAATTGGGTATTGCAAAGTCATTTTGCACCTACAAAATAATAAAACAAATGTCAGAAAACTAGAAAAGAAATGAATTAAAGTAAACAAAAAAAAGAAAAACTTACCTGGGCCAGGGAAGAAGCCGTCCCAACCCACCAGGGGCGAACCGGTCTTCTTCCACCTCCGGCCAGAAGGACATCGGGCGCGTGGTTGCCACGTGCCGGCCACCTCCTCCCTGCCTGGCTGCTGGCCTGGAGGGATGGGAAGGCGCCAGCGCGAGGCCCTCATCGTAGCCTCCTTCAACTCTCCTTCTCTCCCTCGCGCGCTCACTCTCTCGCTATCTTCCCTCTCTGCTCCGCCATGGCCGAGCTCCTTGTCCGCGTAGCCGCCGTTCTAGCCTCACCCGCGCCCATCTGAGCCCACCAGCATCCCCGCAGCGACCCCCTCGTCCTCTCCGTGGAGCTAGAAGATGTCGGGAGCCATCCACGACGCCCTGTCGCCGCTTTCTCCCCGCCGGACGCTGAAGCTCCTCTCCGACGATTCGAGCTCGTCAGCGCGTCCCCGAGCCTGCCGTCATCCCCAACGACCCCGTAGTGAGCTCCTGCTCCGTTCCCCCCTTTCTGGCGGCATGTATCCCGCTGTAGTCGTCGTTCCTGCCGTTGCCGCAGCTCGCCGCCACTCGGGTTGTCGCCGGACGCCGTTCCGGTGGCCCCTGAGCCCCCTTAGCAGCTCTACTAGATGCGCCAGTGCACGGGCCACCTCCCGGCACCCTCCGCGTGCCAAATGGTTGCGGGAGGCACGTTCCGGCGAGTCGCCGCCGTGCGGACGGTCGCCGCCGGCCCCGCTCTGGTGGGTGCCGACGTGGCCGTCATTAGGGGGGATAAACCCCCCTAGTTAATTAGCCCCAGTCACTGACAGTGGGCCCCGGCTGTGTGTCAAACCTCAGTCAGCACGGGGATTAGCCCCCTGACGCTGACATGAGGGCCCCACACTGTCACGTTTGACCTGCAGGTCAGCCGACCCGCTGACGTCGTGGTGATGTCAGGCTGACGCCATAATTCCATTTTCTAGTTTAAAAATAATTCCAGAAATTATTCAAAACTTCAAAAATTCATATAAATTAATCTGTAAATCAGATGAAAATAATTTATATATCAAAGTTTATCAGAAAACTCCAATGAATCCAATGGTGCTATTGTCATACATGTTAGAGCAATATAAATAGGTGAACATTGACAGTTACTAATAGGTTAGTATATGGAATTTGAAATAAAGAACGATTTTGAACCTATATTCAAATTCATTTCAAATCAACATGAACACTAGTTGCATTAGCTAATCCATACATGCTATCATGCCATGATCGTGCATCATATTGTTGCACCTGCGTGTGTTGATTGTTTCTTATCTGCATTGTGGTAGGCCCTGCTTCTAAGGATACCCCCGAGTATCCCGACGAAGGAGAGAACCTTTCCGCTACCCAGCAAGGTAAGAAACCCCTTTGATCATTCCGATAACATCCTACTCTCTCGCTCCTGCTCTTGTTTATTGCATTAGGACAGTCGATCACATGTCAGTCATACATGGTAGATGATCCTATTCTGCTGCATAACCTAACATTGTCACAGTAAATAGTCAAACCTTGCAACCTAGCATACCTGGTAGATGCTTGTGCCATGATGTGCTTAGCTTACTTGCCTGCTATGCTTGCTATGCTTAGAGTTGGGTCAGTTCTGATTCATGTGGGTGATGAACTGAGTGAAACGATGTTGTCCTGATGTGGTGATATAAAGATGAACTCGATTTGGTAAATGTTGCGATGAGGGGCTATGTAGGAGTACATAGCGAGTTGTCTCATTGGGACCGTTCTTAGGAACTAAGTTCCGTGTTTGTGATCCAAGACTAGTTACTACCACATGTTGGGATACTTAATTGACCATCTCGACTTATCATTCGCTTAGTCCTTAGTCCAGGAGTTGCAAGTAGTTTCTGGTGTTCATAGCATGCTGGAGGCCATGCGTAGCGCTGACCCTAGGGGTGGGTTACGACGTGGTAGGCGGTGGCACGGTGTACCAAGGGTCACCCGAATGGTGGGCTTGGGAACCCTGTGCACGTCGTTTGGGGCCGTAGCGGAAACTTTGGCCGGACTTCCGTGTGGGTTCAGTCTCAAATAGGCGATAGCCTGGAGTAGAGATCTTATGTGATTGACGGTCGTGGCCGACTCCCTCGCTGGGCATCCGCTTGAAGGTTGCCGAGGTGCATGGTTTTATGAGCACACAGCGATAAGTGGCGAGAGCGTGTGTGAAGAAGTACACCCCTGCAGGGTATGAAACTATTCGAATAGCCGCGTCCTCGGATATGGACTACTTGGAGAACTTATGTTGTTCATAGATAATCAAATGGATACTCATAAAAATATCAAGACAAGTGTGAGTACCGTGGATGGCACTCTCCCAGGATGGGGAAGTGAATCCATGGTGGTGTATTATTATGGAGTTAGTGGACTCGTGTGCGATATCTAAAATGTAAACAAAGAGTTAAAATTGAGTAGTGTAGGTTAGCCATGAGTCAAAGCTGGCATTGCAACATAACTCCACCTCCCCCTTTGTTGATACATGAGCATGAATAGACTAGGTCTATTTTAAAGACTTGCTGAGTATGTTTGTACTCATGTTTGCTTAATAAATGTTGCAGATGAGACCCAAGACCCATTAGGTGGGTTCTTTCTAGACGTTGACGATCCCAAATAGCTGGTGTCCCAGCTACGACCTTTGCCCTGTGGCAGGCTATAGATAGTCAGGCCATGTGCCTTTTTACCATTCCATCTGTCTATACTCACACAGCTTAGGCTTCCACTTGGTTTGTATGAACATGTTTGTATGACTTGAGTGTCGGGTCATGTGACCCCTATGTGTAAGAACATATTATGCAAGGCTCATCTGAGCCTCTTAAATAAGTCATGTTGTTGTATGGTTATGTTGTGATGCCATGGTTGTATCTATGCATATCGGGCATGTCGTGCGTACGTGTGACGTGCAACGGTATGTATGGGATCCGACACCTAGTCATGTGCCTTTAGTAGTACTCTTTACGAGAAACTGCCTCTTTGTGCCTCCACCGAGCCATGGTAGCTTGCTACTGCTCCGGACACATTGATTGACCGGCATGTATCCTTCTTTGTTGTTGTGTCTGTCCCTTCGGGGAAATGTCTCGTAGTGTAATGGAGTCCCTGTAGCCTGTTACGACTCGTCTACGTGCAGTGATGGCATTCGTGTCTCATGACGTAATGGAGTCCCTGTAGCTTTCTATGACTCGTCTACACATGCTTGAGGCCGACACCTGCATTGCTGGGTTATGTATGCCTATTTCCGTACGGATGTGCCGCTTCGGTTCTATGACTAGTTATGTCGGCCCGGGTTCTCTGTCGTTTGATTTCCAACGACATGTTCACATACATGAGCCAAAAGACGTAAATGGTCCTGTCATTTGAGTAGTGTCCAGGCTTCCCACAATTTTAGCAGTTTCAATCATGACTTGATGAACGCTTCTCTTCATATCTTGAGTTGGAGCTTTGATCTTTGCTTCTATTCTTGTAGAACTTGTTGAATTTCTTGACCATGAGGCTTATCTCTTCATTTGTGACAAGGTTGTCGCTAGAGGTAGTAGGAGCATCACTTGTGGCTTTGTAAGCACTGCTAGACTTGTGGTGAAGCTCTTCCTTGTCCTTGAGTGTCATCTCGTGAGAAACAATTCTTCCAATCACTTCCGTTGGCTTGAGATCTTTGTAGTTGGGCATCATTTGGAACAATGTGCAAACGGTGTCATATCGATCATCCAAAGCTCGAAGTATCTTCTTGATGATGAATTTGTCAGTCATTTGTTTGCTTCCTAAGCCGGCAATATCATTTGTGATGAGAGCTAGCCTAGAGTACATCTGAACAACTCCTTCACCATCCTTCATCTTGAACTTGTCAAGTTGACTTTGAAGAACATCCAACTTGGATTCTCTCACATATTTTGTACCTTCATGCATACCAATCAAAGTATCCCAAATCTCTTTTGCATTCTCAAGACGGCTAATTTTGTTGAACTCTTCGGGGCATAGGCTGTTGAAAATAATGCCACATGCTCGAGCATTGAGTTGCAACATCTTCAATTCATCCGCAGTCGCTTCGCGATACGGTTCCCTTCCTTCCGCAAAGAATTCACCTTGCATACCAACACGAATAACACCCCAAACGGCGAGGTTATGACCAAGCAAATGCATTTTCACTTTGTGCTTCCAACTAGCAAAATTTGTGCCATCAAAGTACAGACCTCTAAGGTGATAATTTCCCTCACTAGATGCCATACTCTCCTTGGTTGTGAGACCAATGCAATGGAGACCAAAGCTCTGATACCACTTGTAGGATCGAAAGTAGTGCTAAAGGGGGTGATTAGACTACTTGACCAAATAAAAATATACTTTTTCCCAATTTTAATTCTTGGAAGATTTTAGCATTCATAGTATGTCAATTACACCCTACACATGCATGTCTACGAGTATAGCAACGGAAAGTAAAGACAAGCATGTAAGTAAAGAGAGGGTAGGAAGATCAAACGCAATTGGTGACACGATGATTTTTTCCGTGGTTCCGATAGGTGGCGCTATCATACATCCATGTTTATGGAGTCTTCAACCACAGAGGGTAACGGTCGTGAGAGTCCATGAAGGGCTCTACCCATGGAGGGTTCCACGAAGAAGAAACCTTGACTATACCATGATGGCCTACTTTCACGGAGGACTAGCCTAACTAGGGGTAGATCTTCACGAAGTAGGTAATCTCCTTGCCCTTACAAACTTCTTGGTTCACTCCACAACACGAAGTAGGAGGCTCCCAAGCGACACCTAACCAATCTAGGAGGCACCACCCTCCAAAAGGTAATAGGCTCGGTAGTGTCGATGAAGTCCTTGCTCTTGTGCTTCAAGATGATAGACTACTCAAGACACAATAATTCTCTCACAGATTTGGCTTGGTGGAAGGGATTGATTGGGTGGAAAGCAACTTGGGGAGACTAGAGATCAAGATTCATATTGTAGGAATGGAATGGCATGATCTCAACACAAGAGTAGGTCGATCTCTTTCAAAAAATCACTAGGTATGAGTGGGGAACAGTTCTGAGTGCTTTTTTCGAGTGAGTGGTGGTGGAGGGGTATATATAGGCATCTCCAAAAATCCAACCATTGCACACAAAATGACCAACTCGGTGACACCGATGTGTTAATCTCGGTGGTACCGAAGTGACCAAAAGGTCGCAACTTTCGAATCTCGGTGAGACCGATATAGGAATCTCGGTTGCGCCGATAAGGTGACCAACGATCAGATTGCCCAATCTCGGTGACGCCGATCCAACAATCTCGGTGGTACCGATATTGTGAATTTGTGTAACAGAAAGTTGGCAACCCAAACTCGGAGGCACCAAAGAAGAATCGGTTGCACCGAAGTGGCTAGGGTTTGGCAGAGTCTGTCTAGGTTCTGGAATCGGTGGCACCAAGTGGAATGTGTTGGTTGCATCGATTTTGAGTAATTGGCTTTGCACAGACTTTTGTGGAAGATCTTGTGGGTGTATGTGGTGACTATCACTTGTGCACATATGAGCATTTTGTTCACCAACAAAACCTTACCCCCTTTTAATAGTATTGGCTTTCCTATGGACTCAAAGTGATTTCTCACAAATGTAAAATTTAGAGTCCTTTGCTTGAAGCATTGCCAATCTATCCCTCGCATCTTGGGGTATTCCACAAACCTTTTGCCAACCCATCATTGAACTTTTCCAGAAACATAATTAGTGGAAACATTAGTTCAATGACATATATGTTGTTATTAATTACAAAAACCACCAAGGGAGCAAATGTGCTTTCATCTATCCAAGAGTTCGTACTAATTCTAACAATGTGCTTTCATCTATCTAAGAGTACGAATGAACCAACTCTAATGTCACCTATGTACTCCAATGTCACCACAAGTATCCATGAGTTAATTATACGATACGCATCAAATAATTTCAGATTCATAATACTCAATCCAACACAAAGAACCTCAAAGAGTGCGCCAAGATTTCTACGGAGAAGCTAGGACAAGAACATGCAATCAACCCCTATGCATAAATTCTAAAGGTCATCGGAATCTGCAAGTTGACGCCATAACATATATCAAGTGAATCACTTGAACACCCAAATGTCACTACGGGTATCCACATGCAAGACATATGTCAAAGGCTCTTGAATCCACAAAAGTATTCAATCCGATAACAACAAAATCCCAAAGTGAAAAACTCAATTAATCACAACAAGATAGAGAGAGGAAAACACCATGTGATCCAACTATATCAACAAAGCCCGTGATACATCAAGATCGTGCCATCTCAAGAACATGAGAGAGAGAGAGATATTAAACACATAGATATTGGTACAAACCGTCGACACCGAGGATGGACTACTCCCTCATCATCATGGACTCCGCCGGGATGATGAAGATGGCCACTGGAGATGATCTACCCTCTCTGGTAGGGTATTGTTTTCTCTCCAGATTGTTTTTCCATCGATATAAAGGCCTTGCAGCGACGGAACAAGGAGTCTAGGGTTGTTTTTGATGTTTTCTATATTTACAGGAATTTTTGGCATTGGTTTCATGCGGAGATGGGCCACGAGGTGAGCACCCTCCACTAGGGCACGGTTTGGGGGCTTGGCGCACTCTAGTGGAGGGTGGCCACCTCGTGACTCTTCTGGCCCTCCCGCAAAGCGTCGACGACCTCTTTTTCTCCAAAAAAATTTCAAAAAAGTTTCGGGTGATTCCTAGAACTTTCATTTTCTGCACAAAAAACAACACCACGGTAGTTTTGCTGAAAACATCGTTAGTCCGGGTTAGTTCTAAACAAATCATATAAAGTGCATCAAAACCATATAAAAGTATTGTAAACATAGGTGAATATGGCATGAATACTTCATAAATTATCGATACATTGGAGACGTATCAGCATCCCCAAGCTTAATTCCTACTCGTCCTCGAGTAGGTAAATGATAAAAGAAATAATTTATGAAGTGTGAATGCTAGCATAGTGCATAAGTTTGACCAATGATAATTTCAACCACTTTTCCTGGCATCATAACAACAAATCTTTCTCATAAAACTCATCATGCTAAAGTAGCAACCAATTCATGTGTTATGGTTCAAACAATGATTTATCTTGAAACTTAAAAACCTATGTTCTTAGTCACCAAATAATTGCAATTCATCTTATTCTCAACAAAGTCTAAGTAAGACCTCCACATACTCATTCATCATTTAGTCTGCTATGATTGGTAGTACTCAAAGACTAGGAATGGTTGGAAATATGCCCTAGAGGCAATAATAAATTAGTTATTATCATATTTCCTTCATCATGATAATAATTTATTATCCATGCTAGAATTGTATTGCTCGGTAACTCAGATACATGTGTGGATACATAGACAACACCATGTCCCTAGTATGCCTCTAATAGACTAGCTCATTGATCAAAGATGGTCAAGGTTTCCTAGCCATAGACATGAGATGTCATTTGATAACTGGATCACATCATTAGGAGAATGATGTGATAGACAAGACCCAAACTATAAACATGGCATATGATCGTGTAAGTTTATTTCTGTAGTTTTCTGCATGTCAAGTATCTGTTCCTATGACCATGAGATCATGCAACTCACTGACACCGGAGGAGTATCTTGTGTGTATCAAACGTTGCAACGTAACTGGGTGACTATAAAGGTGCTCTACAGGTATCTCCGAAGGTGTCTGTTGAGTGGGCATGGATCAAGACTGGGATTTGTTACTCCATGTGACAGACATGTATCTCAGGGCCCACTTGGCAATACAACATCACAACAAGCCTTGCAAGCAAAGTTACTAAAGTGTTAGCCATGGGATCTTGTATTACAGAATGAGTAAAGAGACTTGTCAGTAACGAGATTGAGCTAAGTATGGAGATAACGACGATCGAATCTCGGGCAAGTAACATACCGATAAACAAAGGGAACAACGTATGGGATTAACTAAATCCTTGACATAGAGGTTCAACCGATAAACATCTGCGTAGGATATGTAGGAGCCAATATGGGCATCCAGGTCCCGCTATTGGTTATTTACCGTAGAGGTGTCTCAGCCATGTCTACATAGTTCTTGAACCGGCAGGGTCTACACACTTAACGTTTGGTGATGATATAAGTATAGTTGAGTTGTTATCTTGGTGACCAAAGGTTGTTCGAAATTCCAGATGAGATCCCGGACATAACGAGAAGCTCTGGAATACTCCGGAGGTAAAGATTGACATATGGATAATAGTGTTTGGTCTCCAGAAGGGTTCCAGAATTCACCCAAAGGGGTTTCGGATGTTGCCCAAAATGTTTGGGTACAAGAACATTTTATTTGGGCCAAGGGGTAAAGCCCACGAGGCTTTAAGGAAGGTGCAAAAGGAGTTTTACGGAGGCTAGGGGCCAAACGCCAAGGACCCTGGCGTCTGGTCCTGGAGTCCGAGGAGGACTCTTGCCTTGCGAGCCAAACCGACTTTGAAGAGGCTCTTTCTCCAAGTATCGACCCCAGGGCTCAACATATAAATAGAGGGGCAGGGCTAGCACCCATAACACATTAAGAATTCCCAAGCCGCGTGCCGGCAACCCAGACCCTCTAGTTTATCCTCTGTCATAGTTTCCATTGTGCTTGTCAAAGACCTACGGAGATTGTTCTTCACCACCACCGTCACAATGTCGTCATGCTGCGGGAACTCATATCCTACTTCGCCCCTCTTGCTAGATCAAGAAGGCAAGGACGTCATCAATATGTACGTGTGTTGAGCGCGGAGGTGTCATCCGTTCGGTGCTAGATCGTGATTGGATCGTAGGACGACTTGCGATTTGGATCGCGAAGACGTTCGACTACATCAACCGCGTTTCTTAAAGCTTCCACTTAACGATCTACAAGGGTATGTAGATCCACTCTCCCTCTCGTTGATGCTCATCACCATGAATAGATCTTGTGTGTGCGTAGGAAATTTTTTGTTTCCCATGCAGCGTTCCCCAACGGGAATCCCTATTACCGCCCTCTCGTGCAAGGACGAGTGAATAAACACTAATCATGAGAATAACCCGCTTAACTGGAAGATAGTTACCGCCGCCTGTTGCTCCACGAGTGGTCCAGGCACACAAAACAGATGCCGATTTGAAAATTTAGAGGTGGCACATGCAAATTTACTTGGAATGGTAGTGAAATACCATATATAGGTAGGTATGGTGGACTCTCGTGGAAGAAACTTGGCTCAAGGATTTGGATGCACAAGTAGTATCTCTACTTAGTACGAACTTTTGGCTAGCAAAAGGTTCTAAACAACCACCACATGTTGGAGGATCTATAACAATATAACTTCTATGCAAATATACACAACCATAACTCATTACGTTATCTTCCTTGTCCAACTTCAACTAATTTGCTCAAGATTGAAAATAATTAATGGGTATTCACAATCATAGAAGATGTCCAAGATAATATATTTGTATGTGAAAGTTTTCTTTCTTATACTTATCATTCATGAATTACTTGCATGACCAATATTGTGATTGTCAAACTTCAAGGGATTTTACTTTCTAAACCAGATGTGAAGCTACTTCTAAGCATAAAGCACATTGATAATGACATTCAATTCATTCACAATTTACTCTTAGGATATAAGTGAATCACAAGAGTAAGCATCAAACTACTCTTCAAAAGATATAAGTGAAGATCAATGAGTAGGTAAACAATAAAGTAAGTATGTGAGGGCTATCTCTATCAATGAATATTTTCAGATCTAAGTATTTTATTAAAATAGCAAGCAAGACAAAATAAAATGACATTTCAAGAACAACACATATAATGTGAAGAAGCAAAAAACTTAGGCTCAACATAGGCTAACCGATATTTGTTTGATGAAGTGAGGTGAGATACGTAGCATCCACAATCCTAGATGCTTGAGACTTCTTGAAATATTTACTTGGGGTGCCTTGGGCATCCCCAAGCTTGAGCTTTTGTATCTCGTTCAATCCTCTCATATCCCGATTTCACCTATTTTCAAAAACTTCATCCACACAAAACTTGAAAAGAACTCATGAGATAGGTTAGTGCACATAATAATAAATCAACTCTTTATGCATTCACAAGACAAGTTGCATAATAATTTCAAACATAATACACTACTCCCTCTGTCAAATAATGTAAGACATTTTTTGACACTACATTAGTGTTAAAAAGCGTCTTATATTATGGGACAGAGGGATTATTTACTATCATTTCCAAAATTAATATCTACCAATATAGGCTATGGAAACTATAGGAAAAGTAGATAACCAAACTATGACAGCAATTTGTCCAAACAGAACAGTCTATAGCAATATATTAAGCCAGTGTACCTCTATAACTCAAAAAATTCTGAAAATGTAGAAAGTGCTAAATAATTTATATGAAAATGCTGTGTAAAAAGTTCAGAAACTTTCCACGTTCTAGTAAATTATGAAAATTCAAACACTACAGAAAAAGTTTTTGTTTTTATAGAGCACATATCAAGACATGCAATGCAAGCATCCTAATGCAATTCTTAGAGCTTTTTATTGAAAAACAAGATTATAAATAACATCTAACAGAGAACAACAAATTATAATGACGCTGCAAGCAAAATTCATATCATGTGATGAATAAAAATATAGCTCCAAATAAGTTGTACCGATAATGTTGGAGACGAAAGAGGGGATGCCTTCCGGGGCATCCCCAAGCTTAGACGCTTGAGTATTCCTTGGATATTACCTTGGAGGTGCCTTGGGTATCCCCAAGATCAGGTCCTTGCTGCTCCTTATTCATCTCATATCGGTATCTCACCCAAAACTTGAAAACTTCAATCACACAAAACTTAACAGAACTACGTGAGATGGGTTAGTATAGTAGAGATACATCATTCACTTAGGTACTATCAAGACAAGATTCATAATTTTTATCACATAATATGTATTGTATCCCATCTTTCCCACAATTTATATAACCAAATATAATCTATGGACACACTTGAAACAAGCAAACTATGCATGCAAACTAGAGTCTTTCAAAAATAGAACAGTCTGTAAAGAACTGAATGATCACCATACTTTCCTAACTCTAAAAATGCTAAATAATTAGTACAACCTAAAGTATTTGTATAACAAAAATGTGTTAAAATTTCATCTCATTATCACGCTCCAGTAAAAAATGAAAATTCATGTACTTGAATCAAAAGTTTGTGTTTTGGTTTAGCATCAATTCTACTCATCGTGTGAGTCATCCCAAAGGCTTTGCTTGGCACTTTATTGAAATAAAAGACACAACACATGATTACTACAGTATATTAATCATGTGAACATTCAAAAACATAAAGTAAAAGTCCTGGGTTGTCTCCCAACAAGCGCTTTTCTTTAATGCCTTTTAGCTAGGCATGATGACTTCAACAATGCTTGTGTACGAATAATAGATGAAACATGCAAGAGAGCATCATGACTCACATGGAAAGCACATTTAATTCTAATTAACCCACTTCCTATGCATAGGGATTTTGTGATCAGACAATTCATGGGAACAAGAATCAACTTGCATAGGAAGGCAAAATAAGCACAACTTCAAAACTTTGAACACATAGGGAGGAAACTTGGTATTATTGCAATTCCTACAAGCATATGTTACTCCCTCATAATAATTTTCAGTAGCATCATGAAGTAATTCAACAATATAACCATCACATACATTATTATTTTCATGATATACAAGCATATAAAATTTATCAATCTCCACATAAGCAAACTTCTTCTCATTCATAATAGTGGGAGCATCAAATGAGACTCGAATACTATTAATTGTTTCCACATTAAAAGAGTAATGTTCAATAAAAGCATATTCAAAATTATGAAAATAATCATCACTACTTCTTATAACATAAGTATCATCACAATAATCATCATAAGTAGCAACTTTGTTCTCATCATAGTCTAGTGAAACCTCTTCCGAAATAGTGGAATCGTTACTAAATAAAGTCATGACTTCTACAAATCCACTTTTACAATTATAATAAAATTCAACACACTCCAAAATAGTGGGATAATAATTATATAATATTGACACTCTTCCAAACCCACTTTTGTAAATACCGCAATCATCATAAATAGGAGGCATGCAGTCATCATAACAAATTTGATCATTCAAAGTAGGGGAACTAAAAAGATCATCTTCATTAAGCATAGCATCCCCAAGCTTTGGACAAACATTAGTTGCAGCAAATAAATTCTCAAACATGTCATTCTCATCAAACATAGCATCCCCAAGCTTGTGGCTTGACATATCATAAGCATAATCACTCTCATCATTAATAATATGAATAGCACCAATAGTATAATTATTATTATCATCATAATGTACCAAGTTGGTGCCAAAAAGATTTTCAAGATTATAAGAAGTATCATTATCTTCCCAATTGTAATCATCAAAACAAGCAATAGGAATAAAAACTTATCATCAAATGTATCATCTTCCACAATTATTTTTGATTCATCCTCATGAGGCACAACAATATTAGGAGCAACATCACTTGGGAGAGATACCCTTTTAGCTCTACTCTTTCTTCTTCTCTTATTCTTCACCACATCATGTGTGTGTTTAATTAATATTTTTGAGCTTCATATTGATGAGATTGGTTGAATAGGGACCTCCTACTCGTCACCTATTACATTATGAGAGACAATAAGAGGGAAAGTGGAAATCTTTACCCTTTCATCAGTATTCATTTTATATTCTATTGGTTTTCCCATATTTCTATAGTTGGCAATATAAGCATTCTCATTGCAATTGACCATACAAAACATATAGATATTCTTTTGATTAGTTTCAGTGTTGTCCGTGAGAATGAATACTTCAAACCAACTTTTTTTGTGAATTCTTCACTCCCTAAAAATGGAGAAAGCTCATTATAAAGTTCAAGGGTGATCAAGTCATCACAATATTTAGTCATGGTTTGATCATGAAAAAAATTGTGTTAGAAATTAAGATGACCAACTTTATTGCAAAGTTCACAAGTAATAGGACAAAGAGAACACAATTTTGTGGCAAATTTCTCTATCGCTTTGAGAGAAAAAAATGGTTCTATCATGTTTATGCTTCTTACAAATCTATCCTCCATGTAAGGCACGTCTTCACAAACTTTATGCACTCCACAAAAATTGACAAGCTATGCAATCATCATTAGTAATTTGGATAGTCATAGAATTCGTACTAACAATATTTATACCATGCTAATAATTCAAGGAATTTTTATCAAGTATTTTCATAAATTCTTCCTCTACCAATTGAGCACAATTTTCCGAACCATCATTTTCACGAAAGACATTAAAGAGACAAAACAATTGATGCAACCTAAACTCCATTTTTGTAGTTTTCTTTTATAAAACCAAAGTAGTGAAAACAAGAAACTAAAAGCTTTGATTGCAAGATATAAAGATATACCTTCAAATACTCACCCCCGACAACAGTGCCAGAAAAGAGCTTGATGTCTACTACACAACTTGTTCTTGTAAACTCGTGTTGGGCATCTGTCGTGGATTTATCACGGCAGATGTCCGGATGAACGGACTTGGATTCGAGGCCATCGCTAACGTGATGGACTCAAAGGGGTTGGTTGGGACGAAGGACACGAGTTTACCCAGGTTCGGCCCCTCAAGTCGAGGTAATAGCCTACGTCCTGCTTGTTCTTGTATTGCTTGTTGTATCGATTACAAGGGAGCTAAAGCTTGACCTAGTTCTTGACAACTTGATCTCTAAGTTGCCCCAGGTCTGCCTTTATATAGGAGGTCAGGACCACGGGTCCTTACAATTGTCTATCTAAGTCTCATTGTCTATCCGAGTCTCCCTCTATCTTCTTGTCCAAGCTGTCCCCGAGCGGCTTACACGCCTGGGTCTTCTCCGTCCGGGCCACCTTGTGGCCCACACCTTGAGCCGCTTATCTTCCTGGGTCGTAGACTTTACGGCTCACCCTTGGGCCGGATCACGAGCCATCAATGTGACTCGGAACCTTAATGGCGAGTCATATTGCGGGGTTATATCCCCAACATTAGGCCCCAGGTTGAATTGAACTTGCTCACTTCATCCCTTTCTTCTGCTCTTCGGCGAGTCGCCCGGTGATGACCCGACATGATGTCACGTGGTCCCTGCGAGAGAGATCCGCTGACGTGCCACCGAATCTTTTATTAAATGGTCAGCCCGAAAATCGAGGCGTCCGCCTCGGTCAAAATGGTTTCCGTCGCCTAGATTTTCGCGCCCGCCTTGTCTTCTCTTTAAATAAGACCTGTTGCGGGTGGAAACTTTCCTTCTCCCGCTCACCCTTCATCATCTTCCTCTCATCATCTCCGCTCCAGCACTCCCTGCTCCGGCGTCATCTTCGCGTCGTCATCAACTAGGCCGCTACATCAACCTGTGTCGATCCAGAGCTTCTTCTGCGTCCGCCGCTCCATCATCGGTAAGCCCAAGATCCTCCTTAGATCCATCGCCACCGTAGTAGGGATTGCAGAAGCTCTGCCGCCGCCGCTCGGGCTCCGTACGCACCATCGTCGGTGTAGTCTCGATGCTGTTGATGCCTTTAACGCCCATCCTTGCCACGCTGCCGCATACGGGGCGGCCGTGCGCAATGCGCGGATCGTTGCGGCTCTGTTTTCTTTCTTCTGCTTTGTTTGTTCTTTGCTAGGTCGAGAATAAGAACCTTTTTTCCTGCTTTTGTAGATCCGTAATTGTAGCGGTAGTTTGTGAAACCTGTTTTCAGGACTTAGCCGATTTTCGCTCCTCCTTTCCTTGTTGAACCGCCAGGCTTCTCTGGCTCTCAGCAGTCGGACTATGGCATAGTATTTGTAGAGCCCTTAAAATTGTAAGCCGTCATAGATATCTGCATGCTCTTAACTTGCTGCGTATTTAATTTTGCATAGTCTTTAAGCCGCCAGTATGTCTCGCGCCTCCAACTCATGCAACTGGGTCGGGTCTTGCTTCACGGAAGAGTACTTAATGGATTTTGTTGGCGCGGGCAGTATTCCTACCAAGGAGGTCCTTCATTGGCGGGTTCCAGGTGACAAAACACGGCCCTCTCCCCAAAAAGGAGAGGTAGTAGTTTTCTTTGACCATATCGAGCGAGGATTCATGCCACCTGGCTCAAATTCTTCCGTGATGTTCTTCACCTATACAAACTTCCTCCTCAAGACTTGGCCTCCAACTCCGTTTCAAACATATGCAATTTCCAAGTGCTCTACGAAGTCTACCTGCAAATCAAGCTGTCTGTGGGTTTATTTCGAGAATTCTTCTATGCCAACCGCTAAACCGAAATGAAAGGCGGTCCGAGTCTGGAGCTTGGTGGTATTTCCATTCAACGATGCAGAGACATCATCTTTCCGGCTGCGCAGATGCCGAGTCATCTGAAGGATTGGAACAAGACTTGGTTCTACTACAAGGACACCTCTCCTCAGAATGAGCGCCCATTGTCGGGTTATCATCCCTCCCGTCTCAGGACAGATTCAGAATTTCCTGGTCAGCTCTTAGCATCGGAGCGTGCCAAGTATGAGCCGGCTCATGCCAAGATCAAGGCACTCATGGCCAATGGTTTAACTGGATTGGATTTGATCCGCTGCTGGATTTCTTGGCAGATCACGCCCTTAAGCCATAGAAGCCGGCTTATGTTTGAATATGAAGGCAAGTATAACAAATCCTTATGTTTCAGCTAATCAACCCTGACAGAGGATGACATTACCACTGTCATCCGGAGCCTTGTCCATGCAGCCTCCGGCTCATGCAGCACCATTGGCCTGGTGCCTTTTAGCGTCAACAATCCTGCTCCGGATGTAAGTCAATTTCTTCCTATCCATCTCTTGGATTCTTGTTTGTACCTTGCTGATCTATCACTCTTCTCCGGGTTATTTTCGCAGGTCGACTCTGATTTCTCGAAGAAGGAATACGTCCCTCCTCCGAAGAAGCTCAAGAAGAAGGCCCCAGCCAAGAAGCCAAAGAAAGACGCCCCGCGAGAGGAATGGTTCAACCTCCCACCATCATCCATCTCAAAGGTAAAATTTTAGTGGTTTGCTTGGTATTTTGCCTTATTGTTTACCAATCCTTGTTTTACTCACAAGCTGATGTGGAGACCAGCCGCGCCAATGCCCCTGACGTAAACTATGTTTCTTCCGGCTCAGAATATTTTGTCCCCCAAAAGCCGTGGCGGGTTACCACAAAAGTTCCTCTTTCTCATCCTCTCGCTTACCTAGCTCCCGACTTTCTTTTGAAAAAGCAACAACAGGCTGAGCGTAGCTAGACCCAGAGCGCCGGCTCCACTGAGCTTATGTCCGGCTTTCGGAACTGACCGGCTCCGAAGAAACGCCCCGCAGAGGTATGTGTTCCTTTTTGATTCATTTCTCTTTATAACCTTGGTGTTGTCTCATCTTTCTTAGATTTCATCTCAGAAATTGCCCTCTTCCGGTGACTCTTCGGTGACCACTCTACCACCTCTCAAGATCAACCCGATGTAAGTGTTTTTCCACTATAACATCCGGTTCTTTGTAGGGTAGTAATATCCTTTGGATTCTGATCTTTCTATCTTGCAGTGCTCAAGCCAAGCGTCGGAAGACCAACAAGCCCTCCCCCGGCCCTGCTGCTCAAGAGCCGGAGCAAGAACAACCGAAGGAACCACAACCAGATGTAGATCCGCCAATTGCCTCCACTAAGCCGGCTGTTGAAGATATCATCCCGGAGAGCCCTCTAAGGGGTCCTTCCAAACTGCCAAGTCCTGCCAAGACCACTGCAACTCCGGAAGTCGTGATCACCGGTTCTGCTCCTCAGTCTCCTCCTGCTCACGTGCTGACCAGGCATAAAGAGTCGGCCGAGGCCTCCAAGAAGCTGGACTTCGACTCTTCTTTTGAGAAGATGACGGCCGAAGAAGTCCACGCCGGGTATACGAACCGGCTTTCCACCAGCCGAGATCTAGAACTTCGGCTGGTCAACTTGATGAAGCTAAAATATGAGGTACTCCTCCTCTTGCTATAACCTTACTTAGCCCCCAAGGGCTGGTTCAATTCTACCTTAAGAGTTGAACCGGGTCTTTTCTGATCCTCTGTAGAAAATCCAAATCCATTGCCCCCAAGGGCCGACTCAAACTTGATAAAGTTGAGTTGGAGCTTTAATGTAGATAGCCTGAAGAACCACTTGTAAACCCCAAGGGCCGACTCAAACTTGATAACGTTGAGTCGGAGCTTTTATTATAAGTTAATTTGAAGAGCCATATTGTAGCCCCCAAGTTCCGGATTAACTTTGATGAAGATGAGCCGGAACTGTATTGATTTCTCAAGATCAAATATACATTAGCCCCCAAGTGTCAAACATATTGCTTGCAATCTGCTTGAGACTTGTATAACTTTGTCTTTAACCTGCATCATTTGATACAATTTCCATTCTGGCGACTTTATTCTGTATTTTGATATGCCACAGGAAGCCTTAAATGAACCCGGGTCGTAGTTGATGGACCTGAAGACCAACCTGGCGGCTCAACAAGAGGCCCGCAGCGTCGCCGATGAAAAGTGTCGGATTCTCTCTGAGGAGCTGGCCACAATCAAGGCTGATTTTGCTGATCTTAAGGAGTCGGCTGAATCTGAGAAGACTGCTTTGACCCAACGGGCGGATGACGCCGACCAGCGGCTGATAGCTGTGGCGGATGAACTCCAAGGCTTGAAGCACCACATAAGCAAGATGTCAGCCGCCCTCTTTGGTAAGATTCTGATAACTTTGTGTTTCCAATGGCTACAACAATACTTAGACTGACGACTCATCTGAATTGTCCAGTTTATACCGGTCCTAGGAGCCGGCAGTTGGCTTCTGATAGCCTGCTGCCGTTGAAGGCCATCTATACCTTAACTGAGCAGTTGTACTGTGGTGCAATCTGCACTATCAAGGTCGTGCAATATAAGGATAAAATTCCGGCGACTCTCAAGGGTGTTTTAGATCTCTTCTCCACCATGCCTAAGCAAATCGCTGAGCTCAAGAAATCAGCCGCCCGCCAAGGTGCCATTGCAGGCATCAGCCGGGCTTTGGCCTTTACTCCGGGTCTAATAGCCGCCAAGATGATGGAGGGCTTCCCTTCAAGGAAAGATGACGGCTCAGAGTTTACTGACGCTGACTACAGCCGGTACATGAAGGAGTCCCGGGTGCTAGCTTCTGTCTTAGCGAAGGAGGTTGATCTATCAACTTATCAAGTAGCCTATGACCCGGAGCAGAAGAGAGTTCGCGGTCCTTTGTACGACTGCAAAGACTTGATGCCTGCTCGGAGTAAGGACCTCTTTGCTCTAGATATTGACCCGTCACCTTATTTTGAAGGCTCTTTTGCGGCTCTAACGAACTGCAATTGGGATTTGGACAACCTCCAAAACAGGGCCACAGAAGAGCCAGCGCAGGATGACCCGTCAGCTAATTAGCTTCCACTTTAAGAACTTGTATCAACTTAACCCGCCGTGTGACGGCTGAAAAACTTGTCTAAAATTTTGATCTCCTCTGGGAGTGTAATAGCTAGATGAAACTTGTCTGAAACTTGTCATGATGTTTCTATAAGATGATCCGGCTTGTGGTTGTCATTTGTCTCTGTATGCTTTGAATCATTTAGACTTGCCTTGTCATCATAGAACACACCTGTAGCTGAGAGTAGGTAAACTGCACCCGAAGGCGGTGACTCCCTTTTGGTGATTGTGGCTAATCTGGTCAACCGAATATTGCATAAAGCCTGGCCGATAAGGCATTTAGAAGATACACCCGGAGGTAATAATATGGCGTAGACGTCGGCAGATAAGCGTTAGAAGTTGTACCCAAAGGTAAGAAGCCGCCCTCACCGCGGCTAATTTTCCTTAGCCGGATTTTTATAAGAATAGCTAATAGGCGTTAGAAGCTATACCGGAAGGTAAGAAGCCGTCGTTCACCACAGCTAAGTTACCTTAGCTGTTTTTACAAGAAGAGCTAATAGGCGTTAGAAGCTATACCCGAAGGTAAGAAGCCGCCGTTCACCGCAGCTAATTTACCTTAGCTGTTTTTACATGGCCTTATGCCGACTAATAGGCATTAGAAGCTGTACCCGAAGGTAAGAAGCCGCCGTTCGTGGGTCATGAGATGTTAGCTACCCGTCGGTAAAAAACCTCTCATAACCGCAGCTAAACTGGTTAGCCCGAGATGGCATAAAGCTGGCTGATAGGGTGTTAGAAGCAATACCCGTCGGTAAGAAGCCCCCCTCAGAAATACGGCGTGACACGCCGGTGGATAGGCATTAGAAGCTGTACCCGAAGGTAAGAAGCCTCCCTCGCCACGACTAATTTACCTTAGTCGGGTTTTTTTGTGGCAGAAATGTCGGCTTAATAGGTGTCTACCACCGTTCAGCGATATGACGCAAAGCGTCGGCGGATAGGCGTTAGAAGCTGTACCGGCTAAAGGTAGGAAGCCGCCCTCGCCGCAACTCATTTTTTTGAGCCGGATTTTGTGGCATAACGCCTGGCTAATAGACATCTACTGCCGTTCGCTGACCTCAGTTGATGTATCAACCGGAATATTGTTTAATCTTCTCTCATACGAGGATATGTGAAACAGCAGAGGCTTCTTTATTTATACATCTATGATATGTACAATGATAGTGTACAATGGTGGGTCTCGATACCCTTTAAGTGAAATAGGGCCGGAGATGCGCGATGTTCCATGGCCGACGGGTCTCCTGACCCGTCGTATCTAAGTCGTTTCGAATATCAATGAGATAATATGACCCGTTGTTGAGATTTCTGCTGACCACAAAGGGTCCTTCCCATGGAGGTGACAACTTATGCATATTTGTCTGGTCTTGAATCAGCCGGAGCACCAAGTCGCCCTCCTGGAATGTCCGGGTCTTGACCCTGCGGCTGTGATAGCGGCGCAGGTCTTGTTGATCAATCGCCGATCGGGCCGCTGCTAACTCTCATGCCTCTTCCAAAGCATCCAATGCATCTTGGCATGTCATCTCGTTGTCTGTCTCAATGTAAGCCGCCACCCTTGGCGAGTCATGCCGGATGTCACTGGGTAAGGTGGCCTCGGCGCCGTACACCATAAAGAAGGGTGTGAAACCCGTGGACCTATTAGGGGTGGTTCTGATGCTCCATAAGACAGAGGGTAATTCTTCTACCCAACACCCGGGCGTTCGCACTAAAGGAACCATAAGACGTGGTTTGGTCCCTCCTAAAATTTCCTGGTTGGCGCGCTCCGCCTGACCGTTGGACTGTGGATGTGCCACGGCTGAAATATCAAGCCGGATATGCTCTTCATCACAGAATTTCTTCATAGCCCCCTTGATAGATTTGTACCATTGTCAGTAATGATGCTATGCGGGTAACCAAAACGGTAGATCAGCTTCTTAATAAATAGAACCGATGTAGCCGCATAACACTTGCTGACCGGCTCTGCCTCTACCCACTTCGTAAATTTGTCAACCGCCACCAGGAGGTGAGTTTTCTTGTCCTTGGATCTCTTGAAGGGCCCTACCATGTCGAGCCCCCAGACCGCAAATGGCCAAGTGATTGGTATCATCCTTAGTTCTTGAGCCGGAACATGAACACGCCGGCCAAATTTCTGACAGCCGTCGCACTTGCGGACTAAATCCTCTGTTGTGAGCCGTTAACCAAAAGAACCCGTGCTGGAAAGCCTTGGCCACCAAAGATTTTGAGTCGGCGTGGTGTCCACAATCACCAGCATGAATTTCATTCAAGATCTGTCGGCCCTCCTCTAGTGAAACACAACGTTGAAAAACCCCTGTTACACTGCATTTATGCAACTCACCATTAACTATCGTCATGGACTTAGAGCGTCGGGTGATCTCTCAGGCCCGGTCGTCATCCTCAGGTAACTCGCCCCGGGTTAAATAGGCCAGATAAGGAATAGTCCAATCTGGGATAACATGTAGAGCCGCCACCAATTCTGCCTCCGGGTCAGGAACAGCCAAATCTTCCTCTGAAGGTATCTTGACAGTCGGATGGTATAAGACGTCCATAAAGACATTAGGCGGCATCGGCTTACGTTGGGAACCTAGCCGTGATAAAGCATCAGCCGCCTCGTTCTTGCGACGATCAATGTGATCCACCTGATATCCTTTGAAGTGCCCTGCAATAACATCAACCGCCTGATAGTAAGCCGCCATATGCGGGTCCTTGGAATCCCAAGTGTCAGAAACTTGCTGAGCCACCAGATCTGAGTCGCCCAAACACCTGACTCGGCTCAAATTCATTTCCTTGGCTAACCGAAGACCATGAAGCAAAGCTTCATATTCAGCCGCATTGTTAGTGTAGGGGAACATTAGCCGGAGCACATAACAAAATGTATCACCTTTGGGGGATGTCAGAACAACTCCTGCCCCTGACCCCTCTAATTGCTTGGATCCATCGAAGTGTATAGTCCAGTATGTGTTATCCGGCTTTTCCTCGGGAGCTTGACACTCCGTCCAATCACTTATGAAATCCACAAGGGCTTGGGATTTGATAGCTGTGCGAGGCACATATTTTACATTGAGAGGTCCCAGCTCCAATGCCCACTTAGCAATCCTTCATGTGGCTTCTCTGTTCTGGATAATGTCCCCCAACGGAGCAGAACTGACCACAATTATCTGGTGCCCTAGAAAGTAGTGTTTTAACTTGCGGTTGGCCATGAAAACTCCGTATACCAGCTTCTGCCAATGTGGATATCTTTGCTTAGATTCTGTTAGGACCTCACTCATATAATAAACCGGCCTTTGCACGGGATACTCCTTTCTAGCCTCCTTGCGCTCGACCACAATTGCAACGCTGACTGCCATGTTGTTAGCCGCCACATAAAGGAGCAACGGTTCTTTCTCAGCCGGAGCGGCTAACACTGGCGGCTCAGTTAGCTGTTTCCTAAGCGCCTCCAGTGCTTCACCCGTCGCTTTGCTCCAGACAAACTTGTCTGTCTTCTTCATCATCTGATATAAAGGAATAGCCTTCTCTCCAAGGCGGCTTATGAATCGACTCAACACAGCAATCCGCCCTGCCAGGTGTTGAACGTCATTAATGCACGCCGGCTCTCCTAGAGAAGTAATAGCCTTGATTTTATCCGGGTTAGCCTCGAAGCCACGCTCAGAGACCAAGAAACCCAAAAGCTTTCCTGCTAGAACCCCAAAGACGCACTTGGTCGGGTTAAGCATCATCTTGTAGACCCGGAGATTGTCAAAGGTTTCCTTTAGGTCCTCCAAAAGAGTCTCCTTCTTTATGGATTTGACTACGATGTTATCCACATAAGCATGAACATTACGGCCAATTTGACTGTGAAGGCAGTTCTGTACGCACCGTTGATAAGTCGCATGGGCACTCTTGAGCCCGAAAGGCATAGAGACATAATAGAACGCCCCAAAGGGTGTAATGAACATCGTCTTCTCCTGGTCTTTCACTGCCATCTTGATCTGATGATAATCGGAATAAGCATCCAGGAAGCATAAGATTTCACATCCTGCTGTAGCATCAATGATCTGATCAATACATGGGAGGGCAAAGGGATCAGTCGGACAAGCCTTGTTAAGGTCCGTGTAATCCACACACATACGCCATGTGCGATTCTTTTTTAGCACCAGCACTAGGTTAGCCAACCATTCTGGGTGAAACACTTCAACAGTAAAACCTGCAGCCAAGAGCCGGGCAACTTCTTCCCCAATAGCCTTGCGTCTCTCCTCATTGAACCGTCGCAGAAACTATTTGATCGACTTAAACTTTGGATCTACATTAAGGTTGTGCTTAGCAAATTCTCTCGGTACACCTGGCATGTCAGAGGGCTTCCATGCAAAGATGTCCCGATTCTCACGAATGAATTCGATGAGCGCGCTTTCCTATTTGGGATCCATATGATCTCCAATGATGAACTGCTTAGATGAGTCGCCCGGATTGAAATCTACTGCCTTGGTATCATCTGCTGAAAACTTGAGGGGCGGCTCAACCTCCGTGGTTGGCTTCTTCAGGGGGTCATATCCTTCGGATCAACATTCTCCTTATAAAACTTAAGCTCCTCCTGGGCGCAACTGGACTCTGCATAAGCCGCATCTCCTTCTTCACACTCAATAGCCGTGTTTCGGTTACCATGAACGGTGATGGTACCGTTTAAGCCGGGCATCTTCAGCTGTAAGTAAACATAGCAGGGCCGAGCCATGAACTTAGCATAAGTTGGTCGTCCAAACAAGGCATGATAAGGGCTCTTGATCTTAACCACCTCAAACCATAAGGACTCCACTCTGTAGTTGTATTCATCGCCAAAAGCCACTTCCAAAGAAATCCTGCCCACCGGATGCGCCGACTTACCCGGCACCACACCATGAAAAACAATGGACGAAGGTTTTAAGTCCTTGTCAAGCAACTTCATCCGCCAGAAGGTGTCATAATAAAGGATGTTTATGTTGCTGCCACCATCCATGAGCACCTTGTTCAACATATACCCACCCACTTGGGGGGCTACAACCAAAGCCAGCCGCCCCGGGTCATCAACGTGTGGCGGGTGATCTTCACGGCTCCATGTTATGTCATATTCAGACCACTTTAGATATTGTGGAAGAGCCGGCGTAACCGCATTAACTGCCCATTTTCGCAACTTCTGGTCCCGTCTATTGAGACTAGTCGTGAAGACGTGGTACTGCAAGGAGCTGAGCTGCTTCGGGTTACTCTGAAAACCGGACTGATTCCACTGTTGCTGTTGTTGTTGATTATTATTACCAGAGTGCGGCTGCTGTCCCCCGTGATTATCCTGACCCGGATGACCGGATGCTGAACCGCCAGAACCAAATCCGGCTCCTGATCCGCCATGTCCTAGGCCGCCTGGCGGGCCGCCACCGCGATGGTTAGGTTGTGTGACATACCGCTTGAACTTCTGCATAAAAGAACAACTCTCCCATGTATGATTTGTCGGCCTATCAGGCAAACTGTGATTCGGACAAGGTCACTTAAGCAACTCTTCCATGTTCGAAGAAAAATTATCCCTGCCCGAGGGTGGTCCAAACCTCCTATTGCCCTTGGGATGATTCTGCTGGGCATTTGTGTTGGCCACCAGCTTTGATCCTGCTTCCAGATTCTTGCGCTTACTCTGGCTACCATTGTTCACCGCACTCTTGCCTTGGTTGCCCTTCTTGCCTTGACTAGCCTTTTCCTCATCAGAACCCGGATCCTTCATGTTGTCTTAGTCGGCGTACTTCGTGAGAGCCGTCATGAGCTCTCCCATGTCCTGACACGTACGCTTGAGTCGGCCAAGTTTCTGCTTTAGAGGAATAAAGTGGCAGTTCTTCTCTAAGATCAACACCGCTTGAGCCGCCATGATCTGCTCTGATGAGTGAATAATTGTCGAGACCCGCCATACCCAATGATGAGCCGACTTGCTCTTCTGTTGGACACAGTGATCAAGATCCACAATAGTCATAGGTTGCTTGCACGTCCCTTGAAAGTTTTTAATGAATCGAGCCCTGAGCTCTGCCCATGAATTGATGGTATTAGGTGGTAACCCCTTTAGTCATGTACTAGTCAAGCCTTCAAGCATCATGACGAAATACTTGGCACAAACCGCATCACTAACATCCAGCATCTCCATGGCCAATTCATAGCTTTCCACCCAGACCTCTGGGTGTAAATCAGCGGTGTAATTTGGGACCTTGCAGGGACCTTTGAAGTCTTTCGGCAACCGCTCGCTCCAGAGAGCCGGCGATAGACACGGCAGCCCTCCCATCCTGGGGGTTACTCCTGCCCCAACGGAAACGGAAGGCCCGGGCTCTTGGTAAGCCGGCCTAGCTGGCGCCTCTTGCGGGCTTCCCGCATGGTTTACACATGCTTGTGTATCTCTTCGTGGTCGGTGACCCGTTGGAATCTCTCTGTGATGGTTGCTGCTGGAACCTGCCGGTGACTCGTAGCGCCAGCTGAAACTAAGGCTAGGAAGAGGGGTTGAATGGACGCGGCTCTGGCTATGAGCGTATCTCTCCTGCTGAACCATGGCCGTCTGCAAGTACCCGATGGTGTTCCGCACATCCTTTGCAAAGGGTGCATCATCCAGGATAGGGATCGTCTCAAGCCAGGTGGCAGCTGCTACCATATTCTCGGACGGGTTAGAATAATGACCCGCCGGCGTTGGAGAGCCCCCAGGTGAAGCTTGGTTATGTTGGGCCGGATGAGTCGCCGGCCGTTCCATTGGGCGGCTCTCGGGCGCGCCCGCAGCTCGCCCCGTGTCAGGGATATTAAAGAGGTTCCTCGCTTCATAACACTCTGGTAGACGGGACTGATGCCTCCTCTGGTATACCGCTGCTGTTGACATTTGCTCCAGCCCTAGACGGAAAGCATCTGTCTTGATATGTTCTGCCTCTTCTTCCATCTGGACCTTCAGCTCCGCCATCCTTTGTCGTTCCTCTGCCATCCGGCCTTTGATCCTTGCAATCTCTAGATTCCGAGCTGCTTGATTATCTCGTGTGACTTTAGTGGCCATGAGAGCCGCGAGTTCATCCATCAGCTCCACAAGAACTTGAGTCGGCGATGGGTCATCACCCGAAGTGGCGGCTCCCGCGGCTGCATTACTTGCGGCTGGGGCTGATCCCGCCATGAACACCGCCGCATGAACCGGAGTTTTCATAACATCTGACTCAAAGCCATCCGACTCAGGGTATGCATCGTCGTAGCCCCCAAGGCCACCGTTGCGGAGCTGGTACACTGATTTTGTTTCTCCACTTGAAGATTCATCTTCCAAATAAACAAGGGTTTCCTGTGACCCGGATGCTTCCAGATCCATACCTTGAGTGAAGCCTACAAAGACATGCCTCTGACCCGGATTGGCATGAGCAGGCCGCATGTTACTTGCAGATTGGAGACGCCGAGCCGGCTCGACGATGCTGGTGCAGACGTCCGGCCCGAGTGTAGATCCATCAGCCTTTCTGATGAAAACGTGGATCCCGCCGAACGGAACCCGTAATCCATATTCCACGGACTCGGCGTCAAGCCCCCAGCCGGCATCGTCGATGTAGAACCGGCCGCGGTGACTCTTGCTCATCCTTCCGACCACATATCCCTCGAGCCCTGGGAGAGAGCCCTTTGAGAACTCAACACCACCAAGCGCAAGCCCCACGGTGGGCGCTAACTGTCGTGGATTCATCATGGCAGATATTCGGGTGAACGGACTTGGATTCGAGGCCATCGCTAATGTGATGGACTCAAAGGGGTTGGTTGGGATGAAGGACACGAGTTTACCCAGGTTCGGCCCCTCAAGTCGAGGTAATAGCCTACGTCCTGCTTGTTCTTGTATTGCTTGTTGTATCAATTACAAGGGAGCTAAAGCTTGACCTAATTCTTGACAACCTGATCTCTAAGTCGCCCCGGGTCTGCCTTTATATAGGAGGTCAGGACCACAGGTCCTTACAATTGTCTATCCGGGTCTCATTGTCTATCCGAGTCTCCCTCTATCTTCTTGTCCAAGTTGTCCCCGAGCGGCTTACACGCTCGGGTCTTCTCCGTCCGGGCTACCTTGCGGCCCACACCTTGAGCCGCTTATCTTCTTGGGTCGTAGACTTTACGGCTCACCCTTGGGCCGGCTCACGAGCCATCAATGTGACCCGGAACCTTAATGGCGGGTCATATTGCGGGGTTATATCCCCAACAGCCTCCAAGCACAGAGTTTTGTAGGACAGTAGAAATTTTCCCTCAAGTGGATGACCTAAGGTTTATCAATCTGTGGGAGGTGTGGGATGAATATGGTCTCTCTCAAACAACCCTGCAATCAAATACAAGAAATCTCTTGTGTCCCCAACACACCCAATACAATGGCAAATTGTATAGGTGCACTAGTTCGGCGAAGACATGGTGATACAAGTGTAGTAATGATAGTAGATACTGATTTTTGTAAACTGAAAATATAAAAACAGCAAGGTAGCAAGTGACAAAAGTGAGCACAAAAGGTATCGGAATGCTTGAAAACAAGGACTACGGTTTGTACTTTCGCTAGTGCAATCTCTCAGTAATGCTAATATAATTGGATCGCATAACCATTCCTCAACATGCAACGAATAATCACTCCAAAGTTCTTATCTAGCGGAGAGCATAAGAATAAATTGTTTGTAGGGTACGAAACCACCTTAAAGTTATCCTTTCCTATCGATCTATCCAAGAGTTCATACTAAAATAACACCATATGATAAGCATCAACCAACTCTAATTTCAGCTAGATACTCCAATGTCACCACAAGTATCCATGAGTTAATTATACTATACGCATCAAACAATTTCAGATCCAACACAAAGAACCTCAAAGAGTACCCCAAGATTTCTACCGGAAAAGCTAGGACAAGAACGTGCAATCAACCCCTATGCATAGATTCCCAAGGTCACCGGAATCCGCCAGTTGACGCCATAACATATATCAAGTGAATCACTTGAATACCCCAATGTCACTACGGATATCCGCATGCAAGAAATACATTAAGTGCTCTCAAATCCATAAAAGTATTCAATCCGATAGCAACAAAATCTCAAAGGGAAAACTCAATTCATCACAAAAAGATAAAGAGGGGAAAACACCATCTGATCCAACTATATTAACAAAGCTCGTGATACATCAAGATCGTACCATCTCAAGAACACGAGATAGAGAGAAAGAGACAAAGAGAGAGAGAGAGAGAGAGAGAGAGAGAGAGAGAGAGAGATTGAACACATAGATATTGGTACAAACCGTCGGCCCCGAGGGTGGACTACTCCCTCCTCACCATGGACTCCTCCGGGAAGATGAAGATGGCCAGTGGAGATGATCTACCCTCTCCGGCAGGGTACTATTTTCTCTCCAGATTGGTTTTTTGTCGATACAGAGGCCTTGCGGCAGAGGAACGAGGATTCTAGGGGTTATTTCTGATGGTTTCTATATTTATAGGAATTTTTAGCGTTGGTTTCATGATGAGATGGGCCACGAGGTGAGAACCCTCCACCAGGGCACAGTTTGGGGGCCTGGCGTGCCCTAGTGGAGGGTGGCCACCTCGTGACTCTTATGGGCCTCCCACGAAGCGTCGAAGGCCTCTTTTGCTCCAAAAATTGTCAAAACATTTCGGGCGATTCCGAGAACTTTCATTTTCTGCACAAAAAACAACACCACGGTAGTGATTCCAAGAACTTTCATTTCCTGCACAAAAAATAACACCACGGTAGTTCTGTTGAAAACAACGTCGGTCCGGGTTAGTTCTAAACAAATCATATAAAGTGCATCAAAACCATATAAAAGTATTGTAAACATAGGTGAATATGGAATGAATATTTCATAAATTATCGATACATCGGATACGTATCAGCATCCCCACCCCTACAAGGTCCAATGGCTTAGTGACTCCGGCACTATCCAAGTTGATTACGCCGTGCAAGTTTCCTTCCAGATAGGCGCTTATGAAGACACCTTGGAGTGTGATGTGGTTCCCATGTTCGTTTGCCATAAACTCCTTGGTAGACCTTGGCAATTCGACCATGGCGTCATCCACAACGGTCGGACCAATCACTATAGCTTCAAAATGAAGGGTAAGGAATACGTGCTTCAACCAATGTCTCCAAACCAAGCGACCGCCGATAAGCAAGCTTCATACCATGTGGAGATAAAAGTGAGAGAGTGATCCACCTTAAAGAGAGTGAGCGCCACAAGCCACAAGTGAGTGACTCCATAGTTGGATACATGAGAGATCTAGTTCTTTTATCCACCAAAAGAGACTTGAGGGATGTGAGTGAGATCCCATCGACCATTCTTCACTATGTGCTAGTGTCCAAGGACGACGTCGTACGGATTAACCTTCACAACATCTTCCTCTTGTCTTGTATTGTTTGTTGTAGAAATTACAAGATATTTTTCCCGATGAGATACCTCCAGGGCTACCACCAAAATGAGGGATCGAACACCACATCAACCTCATACCTGGAGCACTGCTTCCAAGAAAGGCACCCTACCGCATCAATCCCAAAGAAACTAAGGAGATACAAAGGCAAGTCCAAAAACTCCTAGATAAAGGACATTTACGTGAAATCTAAAGTCCTTGTGCGGTTCCCGTGATACTAGTACCTAAGAAAGACGGTAGTATGTGCATGTGTTCGGATTGCCGTCCTATCACTTCTATAACCATTCGATATCGTCACCCTATTCCTTTCCTGGATGATATGCTAGATGAACTTAGCGGTACCACTATATTTTCTAAAATTTAATTGATGAGTGGTTACTATCAAATGCGCATACAAGAGGGCGATGAGTGGAAAACGGCGTTCAAAACTAACGTTGGTCTCTATGAATGTCTAGTGATACCTATGGGCTTATCTGAAGCACCAAGTACTTTTATGTGAGTCATGCATCATGTCTTACGACACCTCATTGGTGTTTGCGTTGTAGTATACTTTGACGACATTCTTGTTTTTAGCGAGTCTCTTGAGGAGCATGCTAAACATGTTAGGGCGGTATTGCAAGTTCTTAGGAAGGAACAATTGTATGCTAACATGGAAAATGCACTTTTGGTGTTGACAAGGTTGTTTTCCTAGGATTTATGGTTTCTTCTAAGGGTATTCATGTGGATGAAACAAAAATAGATGCTATTAAAACTTGGCCCACACCCACCAATTTGCAACAAGGGCGTAGTTTCCTTGGACTAGCCGGCTTCTACCGTCGCTTTGTTAAGGATTTTAGCACTATTCTATCTCCTCTACATGCTTTGAGAAAGAAGAATGCACCCTTCATTTGGGTACCAACGCAAGACACCACATTTCTTGAGCTTAAAAATTTGCTTACTCATGCACCTTTGCTTGCATTATCAAACTTTGATTAAACATTTGAAGTGCATTGTGACGCTAGTTGTAATGGCATAGGTAGAGTGCTAATGCAAGAAAAGCACCCAATTGCGTACTTTAGTGAGAAACTTTTTGGCGCTCAACTTGACTATCCCATATAGGATAAGGAATTGTATGCTTTGGTGAGAGTTATACATGTTTGGGAGCATTATCTTCGCCCACATGAGTTTGTCATTCATACGGATCACGAAACTCTCAAGTATCTTAAGGGTCAAACTAAGTTGAATAAACGACATGCTAAATGGAGTGAATTCATTGAGTCTTTTCATTATGTCATCAAAATAATATGTCGGCGTTCTAGGAACGGGGGTGCCTAGACCTGCCTACCTGTGGCCCAGGGCTGTAGGATCGAGAGAGGCGGGTCTAGAGGGGGCTGAATAGACTACTAGCAGAAATTTAAAACATAACATTTTCCCAAGTTAATTGGTTGGTAGATTTTAACTATTTTAGCAAGTCTAGCAAGTCTAATAGCCCTACACATGCATGTCTACAAATATGGCAGTGGAAAGTAAAGACATTGCACATGTAAGTAAAGAGATGGGATAGGAAGATCAAACGCAATAGGAGACGCGATCATTTGTCCTGTGGTTCCGATAGGTGGTGCTATCGTACATCCACGTTCATGGAGTCTTCAAACCACGGAGGGTAACAGTCGCAAGAGTCCACGAAGGGTTCCACGGAGAAGCAACCTTGACTATTCCATGCGGCTTCCATCCACGAAGGACTAGCCTCACTATGGGTAGATCTTCACGAAGTAGGTGATCTCCTTGCCCTTACAAACTTCTTGGTTCACTGCACAACATGAAGTAGGAGGCTCCCAAGCGACACCTAACCAATCTAGGAGGTACCACCCTCCAAAAGGTAATAGGCTCGGTAATGACGATGAACTCCTTGCTCTTGTGCTTCAAGATGATAGACTCCTCAACACACAATCTCTCTCACACAGATTTGGCTTGGTAGAAGAGATGGGATTGGTGGAAAGCAACTTGGGGAGGCTAGAAATCAAGATCCATATGGTTGGAGTGGAAGATCTTGATCTCAACACAAGGGTAGGTGGTTCTCTCTTAGAAACTGAGTAGGATAGGCATGGAAGTTCTGAGTGCTTCTCTTTCGAGTGGGTGGTGGTGAAGGGGTATATATAGGCTTCCCAAAAAATCCAACTGTTACACACAATAAGTCAGACTCGGTGACACCGATGTGTAAATCTCGGTGGTACCGAAGTGACAAAAAGTGGCAACTTTTGAATCTCGAATGGACCGGTATATAATTCTCGGTTGCACCGACAAGGTGACCAACTGTCAGAATTACCAAACTCGGTGATGCCGATTAACCATTCTCGACCAGACTGAAAATGAGAACTTGTGTAACACGAAGTTGGCAACCCAACTCGGTGGCACCGAGTGCAGTGTCGGCTGCACCTAAGTGTTAGGGTTTGGCTAGGTATGTCTAGGGTTTGGAACTCGGTGGCACCAGGATAGGAATGTTGGTTGCACCGAATTGGCATATTTGGTTTAGGACAGACTTTGGTGGGAGAGTATGTGGATATTTTGGTGACTGTCACTTGTGCACATTTGAGCATATTGTTCACCATGAAAACTTTACCCCCTTTTAATAGTATTGGCTTTACTATAGACTCAAAGTGATTTCTCACAAATGTAAAATCTAGAGTCCTCTTGCTTGAAGCTTGGCCAACTTATTTCCTTGAATCTTGGGGTAATTCCATGATCTCCTCAACCCTTTTTGACAACTCAACTCTCCATGGACTAATATCTGAAATATACTAGATAGAAGTGTTAGTCCAAGAGACAATGTATGTTGTCATGAATTATCAAAACCACCAAGGGATCATGTTGTGCTTTCAATCTTCCCCTTTTTGGTAACTGATGACAACATACAATCAAAGCTTCAATTAAAGGTCTGCATGAATGCAATGAAGACTTTGAGAAACACATGACTAAGATTTCCTCCCCCTAAATGTGTGTGCAGTCCTTTAAAGGATAGTTGCTTTGCAATGCATGGACACACATATGAATGAAAGGGACATAAGAGTCATGTGTATCTTGGCTATATGCATCAATATATGTGAATGAAATGTATATCCTTGATCAAGACTTCACTCTTGCAAACAATATGTGCAATAAGCAAGAGATCATGTTGATCAAACATATGATGCATATACTTACCTTGAGTTCTTGAGCATTCTAGTAGTAGAGACACACTTGAGAAAACAATGCTAGGAAACACAAGAGTATCACAAAAGCAATAGAACTCAAAGAGTGCGCTCCACATCTTGGTAATAATCTATTATATCTTTTCTCCCCTTTTGATATAAATATGGTAGTACATCCTCTCCCCCTGAATCTCAGCATGTAGATATTGGGATTGGATAGGGTGAGAAAAGTAATCCTTTGTTTACTTGAGACTTTTCTCCAAAAGTGGTTTTCTTCCCTTACTTTGTTGTTCCTCTCCTTGATCATGAAAGTGTGAACTTTTGAATTTCTTCTCCCCTTTGCATAAGCATGTGACTCTCCCTTTAGCATGAAGCTTTGATATTCTCCCCCTTTGGCATAAAATACCAAAAAGATTAAACTCTTGGGAGTAGTGATAGGGATCATTTACAAGGAAGGGATCATAGAGATCAAGGATCATTGAAAGTAGGGTTCAATGAAAGTCTAAGGGAATCATTGAATGTAGCTTCTCTCCCTTTGGCAAATTTGAGTTTTCTTCTCCTTGGAGCTAGGGATCCTTGAATAAAGAATTTATCCACCTAAGAGTTGTTTGTTCTTCTCCCCCTTAAGTAATATATATATATATATTTAATAGAGAAGGGATCATGGAAGAAACAGGATTATCATACGAACTGGAAACAAATAAACTATATCAAGAAAACTTTTGAAAATAAAAAAAATAGGTGACTCCGAGATGGATAAAGCGGTGATACCGAGATTGTGTAGTGTAGCTTATCTGCAAGTTTGGTAGTGCCGAGTTATCTAAATTGGTGACTCCGAATGGTAAACCAAGTTTCTATTTTCAGAGAGACAAGTGAAACAATTTCAAACGGAAAATGCAAAAAGTTTACAGAGGTCATCAAATAGATAAGATTTGAGTGGTTTTGAGAGATAATACAATAAGTGAGCAAACCACACAAGATTCTTAACTAAATGATGGGCGGTGACTAGGTCACCTATATTAGAGTATATTGACTTAAGAGCCAAGCAAGAATACTTGATCATAGGTCATACTCATCGTTTAAGCTCAAAATGGGGTTACCATTTTTCGATTAAGCATTTTGATGTCTTCATATCACTTGAGTTGCTTTAGCCCACGGCTTGGTGTAAAGCCTTTTCAAGGATATGAGTACATACCTTTGAGTGATGTTGGTGACATTGCTCGTAGGTGAACTTGTTAAGGATGCTCGAGGTTGATGAAGATCATCTTGAGTTTGGAGCTATCCTTCTCATTCTAGTACACTAGTCACCAACAAAGGTTAGTCGTGCAAGGAAGAACAATGGATATATCCTATTGACATGATACCCCTTATAGGTTTTGCAACTATGATCATGTATGTGTCAAGGATATGTTTATGTTGTCTTCTTCCTTACATCATCAGGAGGGGTTGTGGATACTTGGTAATTACAAGATTGATTATGATTGGAGTTGATTGCAATCTCGTTGAATGAAGTTCTTCCAAGTACCTACAAAAGGTTAGATACAATACAAGGGAACATAGATTTGTATGGCATGTGATAATGAATTATGAGAACATGGGGATAATAGTAAAGCTCATGCCCTTGCTTGCAACCGAGTGAGTCTAGCTCAAATTTGATGCATCAATGATGTTCAACTCACTCTTCAGATGACAAAATGTCTTCTCATCAAGTGGCTTGGTGAAGATATCGGCCAATTGTTTGTTAGTATGAGCATGCTTAAGATTGATATCTCCTTTTGCAACATGATCACGAATGAAATGATGTCAAACATGAATATGCTTGGTTCGAGCATGTTGCACAGGATTATGTCCAATTTTAATAGCAATTTCATTGTCACAAAGTAATGGAACATTTTTAACATGAATACCATAATCCTTAAGCATTTGTGTCATCCATAGTAATTGTGCACAATAAGATCCAGCAGCAATATACTCAGCTTCGGCAGTAGATAGAGATACCGAGTTCGGTTTCTTGGATGACCAAGACACAAGAGATCTACCTAAAAATTGACAAGTACCCAAGGTGGATTTTCTATCAACCTCGTCACCGGCATAGTCCAAATCGGAATAGCCAACAAGATTAAAAGAATATCCCTTGGGATATGAAATGCCAAAGTTTGGTGTTTGTATCAAGTATCTCGCAATTTGTTTCACAGCCAAAAGATGACACTCTTTAGGTGCGGCTTGATATCTAGCACACATGCAAACACTAAGCATAATATCGGGACGAGATGCACATAGATATAACAGTGAACCAATTATAGATCGATAAACCTTTTGATCAACCGGTTCATCCTCCCTGGTGAGGTCAACATGTCCACTAGTAGGCATTGGAGTTTTCATACCTTTGCAATCCTGCATGTTGAACTTCTTGATTAAGTCCTTGGTGTACTTAGTTTGAGAGATGAAGTTCCTTCTCTTGATTTCTTAATTTGCAATCCAACAAAGAATTTCAGCTCACACATCATAGACATCTCATACTTCTTGGACATCAACCTTCCAAATCTTTCACTAAATTGAGGGTTAGTAGAACCAAATATAATATCATCCACATAGATTTGACACACAAATAATTCTCCATTAACTCTCTTAGTGAACAAGGTTGCATCAATTTTACCAATTTCAAAACCTTTTTCAACGAGAAACTTCGTTAAGGGTTTATACCAAGCACGAGGGGCTTGCTTAAGACCATAAAGAGCTTTGTGAAGCTTCCAAACATGATTAGGTTTTTTAGGATTCACAAAACCAGGTGGTTGCTTAACATAAACTTCTTCCTCTATTTCACCATTTAAAAGGCACTTTTGATGTCCATTTGGTAAAGTGTGATATCATGGTGATTAGCATAAGCAAGAAGAATACAAATAGCTTCAAGTCTAGCAACAGGGGCATAAGTCTCACCGTAGTCTATACCTTCGACTTGCGTATATCCTTGGGCTACGAGACGAGCCTTGCTACGTACAACTTGACCATCTTCGTCTTGTTTGTTCCGAAGTACCCATTTGGTTACGATGATGTTGTGCTCATCTTTGGGTTTCTCCATGAGTGTCCATACTTCGTTCCTCTCGAAGTTGTGTAGCTCTTCATGCATTGCGTTCACCCAATCCGTGTCTTCAAGAGCTTGTTCTACCTTTACAGGCTCAATGCTAGATATGAAAGAATAATGCTCACAAAAGTTAGCTAGATGAGTTTTAGAGCGAGTGATTCTCCCTGTTTGTATATCACCAAAGATTCTGTTTAGGGGATGGTTGTTGGTCACTTGAGCTCGAACACGGGTCAGCTTCTGATTGTTGGATGGTGCAGCTTCTTCTTCATCATCATCATCTCATTCATCTTCGTTGTTGTTGGAGGTGTTGTTCCCTTGAGGTGGTGGTGAAGGTGGTTGTGGTGGATCTCCATGATGTACTTCCTCTTCTTCATCATCTTGTCGTGTACCACTTGTGGATGCCTTCATGTCATGTTGGGGTTCACCTTGACGTGAGGTAGGGGCTTCCACTTGAGTTGATGAAGTACTCTCCGTCACCTCCATGGGACGAATCTTGCCGATGGGTAGATCTAGAATGGTTCCGAAGGATCCTTATCACCTACATCATTTGGTAATTGTTCGACTTGCGAACCATTAGATTCATCAAACTTCACATCTACCGTCTCTTCAACTTTTCGAGTGAAGTTGTTGTAGACACGGTAAGTGTGAGAGTTCGATCCGTAACCAAGTAGGAATCCTTCATGAGATTTAGGAGCAAATTTAATACGACGATGCTTATCAAGAATGTAGCACTTTGAGCCAAATACCCGAAAGTATCTGACTTTGGGTTTGTTACCAGTGAGTAGCTTGTATGCCGTTTTACCGAGAAGCTTGTGCAAGTAAAGTCGGTTTGTGGCATGACATGTTGTTTCAATGGCTTCTGCCAAAAAGTGTCTTGGCGTCTTGTATTTGTCAAGCACCGTTCTTGCCATCTCAATAAGCATTCGGTTCTTCCTCTCAACAACTCCATTTTGTTGAGGTGTGTACGTAGCCGAGAGCCGAGAACTCATGTGAGACACCTTCTTTGTCAAGAAAGGTATCCACATGGGTGTTCTTGAACTCCGATCCATTATCGCTTTGAACCTTCTTGATCTTCACTTCAAACTGATTTTTCGCTTTGTGAGCGAAGTTCTTGAAGATCTTTTGAACCTGGGACTTATCATCAAGAAAGAATACCCATGTAAATCTGGAAAAATCATCAACTATAACTAGACCATAGGAATTTCCATCGAGACTCTTGTAAGCATTGGGACCAAAAAGATCCATGTGAAGTAAATCAAGTGGTCTCCTAGTAGTCATGATATTTTTAACGGGATGACTTCCACCTACTTGCTTTCTAGCTTGACAAGCACTACAAAATCTATCTTTGTAAAAGATAACATTTGAAACTCCAAGTATATGATCACCTTTGATTAGCTTATCTAGATTTTGCATCCCTACATGTCCAAATCTTCTATGCCAAAGCCAACCTCTAGACGATGTTGCAATTAAAAAAGTATGAGGCTTGGATCTTCTGGTGAAATCTACAATGTATAGATCACCTCTACGGAAATCGGTAAAGACCATTTTATGATTATCTTGGCGAACCACTCGGCAATCGACTTTCATAAATAAAACATTGAAACCGAAATCGGCAAGTCTAGAAACAAAAAGAAGATTGTAGCCAAGGGATTCAACAAGCGTGACATTTTGAATAGAGCTATCATGAGATATGGCCACCTTACCAAGGCCAAGTACCTTACCCTTAGAGTTGTCTCCAAAGGTCACGTGCCTTTGAGGACCTTGATTAGGCGTGATTTCTTGGAACATGTCTCTATCACCAGTCTTATGATCCGTACATCCACTATCAAGAATCCACTCTTTTCCTCTAGACATGTAGTCTATAAAGTTTGCCATAAGACTCATGTTCTTCATGATCTTCTCATACTTGGTGTCAAACAGCTCATCTTCTTCATAGTAGCCATGTTCCACATTGTCATCATCAAGTGGGAAATCCTCGTCATAAAGAACAAGAGATTCATTAGAATAGTGATCATGACAATGTTCAAGTTTATGAATGCAAATGGCTTCAAAGATAATGTTGTTGATAGTAGTGACATCTCCTTTAGCATGCATAAGATCAGGGAGCTCAAACAGGCATTTATCAAAGTTTGGATCACTAGGCTTCATTTTGTGAAAAGCAACAGTTTTATGAAGAATTTCATCAAGATTTCCTAAGGAAAGATTTGGATGTCGTTTCTCCAAATCAGTCCATAAGGTATAGGCACATGCAAAGTTCTTCATTTGAGAAAGCACGAATCTTGGTAAACCTTTAACAATAAGATTGACAGCTCTTAGACTACCAAGCATGTTAATTTCCTCTTCATGTGTGGCATGCAATTCATCAATGGGGAGCACATAGGGTTTCTCAATGTATTCAGTCAAATGGAATCTATCTAATAGATCAATCATGCCATTCTTCCATTGACTATAGTACTCTCCATCGAGAATGGGCACTCTACAACTCAAACTCTCTATTCTAGACACGTCCATCTTCCTCCATGGTGATTAAACCGAAGCAATGGAGACCAAACTCTAATACCACTTGTAGGATCGAGAGAGGTGTGTCTAGAGGGGGGTGAATAGACTACTAGCAGAAATTTAAAATCTAACCTTTTCCCAAGTTAATTGGTTGGCACATTTTAACTATTTTAGCAAGTCTAGCAAGTCTAACAACCCTACACATGCATGTCTACAAATATGGCAGCGGAAAGTAAAGACATTGCACATGTAAGTAAAGAGATGCGATAGGAACATCAAACGCAATAGGAGACGCGAGATTTTTCCCGTGGTTCCAATAGGTGGTGCTATCGTACGTTCGCGTTCATGGAGTCTTCAACCCACGTAGGGTAACGGTCATGAGAGTCCACAGAGGGCTCTACCCACGGAGGGTTCCACGAAGAAGCAACCTTGACTATTCCATGCGGCTTCCGTCCACGAAGGACTAGCCTCACTATGGGTAGATCTTCACGAAGTAGGCGATCTCCTTGCCCTTACAAACTTCTTGGTTCACTCCACAACACGAAGTAGGAGGCTCCCAAGCGACACCTAACCAATCTAGGAGGCACCACCCTCTAAAAGGTAATAGGCTCAGTAATGATGATGAACTCCTTGCTCTTGTGCTTCAAGATGATAGACTCCTCAACACACAATCTCTCTCTCATAGATTTGGCTTGGTAGAAGAGATGGGATTGGTGGAAAGCAACTTGGGGAGGCTAGAAATCAAGATCCATATGGTTGGAGTGGAAGATCTTGACCTCAACACAAGGGTAGGTGGTTCTCTCTCAGAAAACTGAGTAGGATAGCTATGGAATAGTTCTGAGTGCTTCTCTTTCGAGTGGGTGGTGGTGAAGGGGTATATATAGGCTTCCCCAAAAATCCAACCATTACACACAATAAGTCACACTTGGTGACACCGATGTGTAAATCTCGGTGGTACCGAAGTGACAAAAAGTGGCAACTTTTGAATCTCGGATGGACCGATATATAATTCTCGGTTGCACCGACAAGGTGACCAACGGTCAGATTTACCAAACTCGGTGACTCTAAGTCACCATTCTCGGTGGGACCGAAAATGAGAACTTGCATAAGAGGAAGTTGGCAACCCAACTCGATGGCACCGAGTGCAGTGTCGGCTGCACCAAAGTGTTAGGGTTTGGCTGGGTCTATCTAGGGTTTGGAACTCGGTGGCACCGGGATAGGAACGTTGGTTGCATCGAATTGGCATATTTGGTTTAGGACAGACTTTGGTGGGAGAGTATGTGGATGTTTTGGTGACTGTCACTTGTGCACGTTTGAGCATATTGTTCACCATCAAAACTTTACCCCCTTTTAATAGTATTGGCTTTCCTATAGACTCAAAGTGATTTCTCACAAATGTAAAATGTAGAGTCTTGTTGCTTGAAGCTTGGCCAACTTATTTCCTTGAATCTTAGGATACTTACACGATCTCCTCAACCTTTTTTGTCATCTCAACTCTCCATGGACTAATATCTGAAATATACTAGATAGAAGTGTTAGTCCAAGAGACAATGTATGTTGTCATGAATTATCAAAACCACCAAGGGAGCATGTTGTGCTTTCAAGGGCATGGCCCACCTCGTCAGCCAGACACGGCCTGGCGCGGCTCCACTCAAGACAAGGTCCTCGCGAGGACCCCAGGCTCGCGAGGAAGAACGACACCAAGACCGGAAAGGAAGGGCCTCCTCAGGCCCCCTCCGGAGCAGCGGATATCTCTGTGCAGAACCCAGCCTCGGGAGTCAAAGATGATGCAAGGAAGACAAGAGGGTGTCGGTGTCAAAACCGGGGATCTTGGGTAGGGGGTCCCAAATTGTGATACTAGAATCGACGGTAATAGGAGACGAAGGGGACACGAGTTTACTCAGGTTAGGGCCCTCCTATGGAGGTAATACCCTACGTCCTGCTTGGTTGTATTGATGGTGTAAGGGGTTACAAAGTTGATCTACCTCGAGATCGTATAGCTAACCCTAGATGAGTTGTCGTGTGTCTATACCCTAAAACCCTCTGGCTTATATAGATGTCGAGGATGCCTAGGGTTTACACATGGTCGATTACATGTCGAAGAGATAAACTTGCCTAACTATTACATCAGACGTGGAGCGCAAGCCGTGTTTCCGGAAGCTTCCATCTTGGAGATTGGGCCTTCAAATCCTTCGGTGTTCGGGAAGTAGCCCTCATACTCCGGCCCATAACAATAGGTCGGCTATCCGAGAACCCCTAATCCAGGACTCCCTCAGTGGGCGCCAGCGCGCCCGGCGGTGCAGTTTCCCCTTTGGTGCAAAGGGAGCAGGGACATACGCGGGTTCCCCAAGCGCCCCAAAGGTTTCCATCCCAGTACAACAAGATCATGACCACGAGCACCGCAGAGCAGATGTCACCGCCAAGCCCACCTCTACATCATCGACAGCTACTTTGCAGGCGAAGACCACCTTTGGATAGGGCGCGGATGTACTCCTATCCCCCTTCAAATTTGGCTGTTATGTGATCCCTTCCCGCCATTGTGATAAGGGAAGGGGGCCCAGGCCACTGCTATATATAGAGGCTAGGCCACACCATGGAGAGGGATCCGATGGAACCACTCAACGAACCGCAAGACAAGGCAGAGAGCCAAGAACACCCCTAGAGCACCCTCGCGAGGCTCGATAACCACTGTACTAGTTCATCCACCATACCTCCCTGAGAGGCAATCCACCAAAGCAGGAGTAGGGTATTACGCTTCACAACGGCCTGAACCTAGGTAAACCACCATGTTCATCTTCTTCCTCGTCATCGTGCGAGTTTGCCATAGTAACCATCGAGTAGCGAGCTAAGTAGGGTGAGGCTACAGGGGATCTTCACACACGCCCCTGTGTTCGAACCTTGAGGGTTTTGCAGAGCCCGAAATCCGACACTTGGCATGCCAAGTAGGGGCGTGTGTCGGAGTCTTCTTCCAGCCTCGCTCTCCCCCCACTCCACTGTTCCGATGGCCAGTGCCCAACAAGCTTCCCCCAGTTGAGGCGGTTCAGCTTCCATCGATCCCATCGCTTCCACTAGAGACCCACTCCCCAGCGGCATAGTGCTGGGCGGACAATGTCAAGCCGCTAGTATCGCCTCCACCATCACCGCCCCTCGCAATGCCCAAACACACGGCGGGCGGGTGGGGCCGCGGGCGGCGCCTTCAGCATCGTCGTCGCGCCGCACCTATGTGGGGGACCTTGACGCGCACGATGAACTATTGCTGGCAAGCGAGATGCTCTACCACAGCCCGACGCACGGGGGCTTCGACACGTGGGCCGACCACGTCGCGGAGCAGATCGCTGTCGTGTGGAGGGTCGTGGCTCCTAACCCTTCTTCACGCGTTGGGGGCTCGTTCGCTTCGCCTGTCCCCCAGCCCGCCGATGTTGCGCCCCCTCCAGCCCTGGGCAAGCCTGAGCGGGGCCCTCTGTATGTCGTGCTCCTTCTCGTTCGAATTCCGGTGATCGATTTCAGGGCACAGCACGCGAAGGAAACAACAGGGTGCCCCATGTGCACACCAACGCGTGCCTCCGTGATCCAGTGGACCTTCAACAACCTGGATTGACCAAGCGGGAGCGCGCCATCCTGCATAGGGAGCAAGCGGCGTAGGCGTCCGGACAAACAAGCAAAAACGATGAAGGCACGTCAGATCGCTGAGGAAGCAATCCACGTCAGGAGGCGCGCAACCCACCCAATGACGGTGGCAGAGGTAAGCAACTTCGCTCCGAGGCTCAACACAGGAGGGTCTATGGGCTACGTGCGCAGGGCGGCGCCCTGCCTCCTGGAGGGACCGTCCTCGGCATCCTGCTGGACGGCTCAGGAGGAGAACCAGGCCCTTATGTGGAGCCCTATGTACCATGCTACGTCGTACCTAGGGACACCAACCCAGATCACGGGCCTGCTGCAGGTGCCAGCACCCCCAAGAATAGGGGAAGCCCCGGGCGTCCTCCCTGAGCCGGGCTTGGAGGCTTCCCCCAACGAAGCACCAAGTCTGTATAACGCAAGCAGGAGAAAGAGGGAGGACATCCCCGGGCCCGCGAGGCACAGCGCAAGTTGTCGCCCTTGCGAGCAAGCAACGCCGAGCCAAGCCCCGGGGCTTCGGGAGTGATGTCCTGGGGGGCAGCAAGACACAAGTAATGCGGGCCACCCGCGGCAACTACAACGCCGGTGCGGCCTCGGGAGGCTGGGCCTAACGAGGCCCTCGAGGAGATGCCCGGCCAGCACCCAGACACTTCACGAGGCGGCTTCATCAAAAAAACACCTTTATGTCTATGCCGAATGCATTGTGCTCATGTTTGGGCCGTGGGAGCGCATTCCTGCGGCTACGTGTGGAACAATGCATTCGGGTTTGGGTTATAGAGGCACGCAACCGAGCAGGAACGCATGGGGTAGCTCTTAACGGAGTTGGGAGCAACCAGGCTGAGTACCTGGGGGCTTGCCCAGCTATGGCCGGTCGTGACTCTCTCACATAATAATGAGTGGGTTGTATATGTCTGGAGCCCCCCGATGACACAGAGGGGTTCCTTACCATGCAATGTGGAAGCCCCATCCTCCACGTTGGCGGACAACTCAACACTGCCAACCAATGGCTATGCCCATGCAACATGGATGCCCTACGCTCAGCGCTGGGGGAAGATGAAGATGAAGACTAGCCTAGGTGCTGGATGCGGCGTTTGCTTGCTTCTTTTTATGTTTGAAATGCCACTTTTTGGAATGAATTTTGAGGAGTTCAAAACTCTATATTTAAAAGAAAAAGGGGCGGGGATTTTTATCTCATTTCTCTCTTGTTTTACTGGTCTTGAACTCTCTTATTTGGATTGGTGTTTCACAAGGGGCCATGCGCTCTGGCCCTCCTCGAGGCACCTCGGGGCTAGATGGCAAGCCCTTGTCGCCTCAGGGACTTGCACCTTTGGGCAGTTGACCCCGCTCGGGGGCTCCGACTGCAACACGGCACCACAACATGGAGTCTCGGGAGGCCCAAGTGCCTGAACCTCTTGAGGCAGAACCCAATAGGACAGAATGGGGGCCACTCGAGCATCAAGGGGGGCTCTTGAGCAATGCGCCTCAGAAGCCTTACCGGTCATACAACCACTCGCCCCTTAATGTCGTCCTTGGTGATCCGGTCGGCATTGATGGTGTCGAGGCCTCACCTCGTAGTTGCGTCCTGGTCATCCAGTCATACACTATGATGGTAGGAAAATGTGCAGGACTGGGACCTGTCGATGTAGAGTGCTTGAGCGTCAAAGGGGGTTCCTGAGCAACGTGCCTCGGGAGCCTTACCGGTCATATAGCCACTCGCCCCTCGATGTCATCCTTGGTGATCCGGTCGGCATCGAGGGTGTCGAGGCCTCGCCTTGTCGTTGCGTCCTGATGATCCGGTCGTACACTACGGTAGTAAGGCAATGTGCGGGACTGGAGCCTGCAGACACAGAGTGTCAAAAGGGCTCCAAATCTGCCCCACTCGTGTGCAAGGAAGAAGCGTGCCAGGCGGAATAATGGATTATCTGGACAACCTGGCCGCGCCTCGCGGTGCACGAGATCGTCAGCAGCCAACAGGCTAAGTACACTACTGAACCAAGCATGAGCCTCCTGTTCCAATGGCGGCCCGAATGCGAGGTAGAGATTGCATGCACTAACGCCAGGATGAAGGTACCACGGTCTATGGTGTGCCACCTTGAAAGCCCGCGCGGCCTCAGGCGCTAGGAGCGACGGCGCGAGGGGAGCAATTCGGCCTCGACGAGCAGTGATGCCGAGGACCCGGGGCTCGGCAGCCATGGGCCGCCCTTAGGAGAGAAGGCCTCACGAGGTCCCCGCCAGCCGTTAACACCAAGCCGCACTGGCAGTAGCACCGAGCCCCTCGCAAGGAAACTAGATCACGTCACGGCAAGCAAGCGGTCGGCAGTTCACAAGAAGAAAAATAGAGGGGCAAAGGTAACCTGGAAAAGGCTAACACCCTCTGAGGGACTAGTTCTTCTTAAAATATTACAGCGACCATGAAAGGCAAACAAGGGATGCCTAGAGAGAGGAGTCGTTGTCGCCGCCCGCGTCTCCGGCCGCCTCGGTGTCAGAATCGTCCTCCCCGCTGGAGGTGGGCACATGGATGAACTGCTCCACTAGGGACTCAAACGTGCAGACGCACCTCATCTCGAAGGGGGGCACTGGATCTTGTCAGGTACCCTCTCCACGACATGCCGGAGGTCGAGCTGCGGAGCGTGGCGACGCAGGTTGGCGAAGAGACATCGTGCACGTCGGACTCATTGCCCGCGTTCACCCGGGAGATGTCGGCCTCCAGAGCCTCCATCACCCTCCGTAAGAAGTCGAGGTAACCATCGTCGACGTGCGTGCACGGCATCTCAAGGGCTTCCCCGACGAATCGTCTTGCCGCGCTGGTCGTGCGGTGGGCGATGTCAAGGTACTGCTTAACGCGCTGGGACTCCAGCATCTTGGCATGCGCCTCCTCATCTTGGGCGGCCCACATGGCATCGGCTGCCTCCTTAACCTGGGCCTAGAGGGACGCCAGCTCTGCCCTGGCCTCCGCCTCGCCCCTGAGGGCGTCATGGAAGGCGGCTGCGGCGGTCACCAGCTAGGCCCGCGACGTGTCTGTCTCCTCTTGGAGCTCGTTGAGCCTGCTTTTCTTGGCCACAGGCACCCTGGGAGAAGGAGAAGATCATGCACGGAGCGTTGGACAAAATGACTAAGGAGGGAGGCGGCCTACCAATCACTCATCAACCATGGCCCAATGCCGGCAAACTTGCATTGACCCTGAGGGGCCCCCGCCACTGCCTCCGGAGGAGGGCGAGGGAGTCGGCGGAGCCATGCATTTCCCCACGCCCGCAGTGCTTCTTCCAGACACCATGGGGAGGAGAAGATGGGAGGAGAAGGGGCCTTTCTCTACGGAGCGATTGAAGCAAGAAGACACCTCGTGACTGCAATACCGCCCCTGCCTGGGGCAGGGTGGATTTATAGGCATAACTGCAGCCACAAGGCGTCGAGGGAGAGCGGGCGTCGTGCGCCCCTCGGGCATCGTGGAGCGGTTCGATCAGCGCGGTACCATCCATGCCGCCTCCCCTACCGATTGTCGGGTCACCTCCGCGTGGCCTGAGGAGTAGAGGCCCGATGCAACGGCAGCATTCAAGGAAGGGCAATGATGGCCAGCGCTGCACACGAGTGTCGCATCAGTTTGACTTGGGGCGGTTCCTTACGCCTTCGGGGAGCAGGGGTGTCGCTGCCCGGGCGTTCGACGTGTGTAAAACCTGGACCGCGGGCATTTGGGGCCCATGACACTTCGAGCCGACCTCAACAGCTTCACCTAGAAGCCAACTCGGGCGCGCCTCTGGTCCAGGGGCTACTATTAGTGTTCTGGGAACGGGGGTCCCAAACCTGCGTGCCTGTGGCCCAGGGCATGGCCCACCAAGTCAGCCAGACACGGCTTGGTGCGGCTCCACTCAAGACAAGGCCCTCGCGAGGACCCCAGGCACGCGAGGAAGAACGACACCAAGACCAGCAAGGATGGGCCTCCTCAGGCCCCTCCGGAGCAGCGGAGATCTCTATGGAGAACCTAGCCTCATGAGTCAAGGATGATGCAAGGAAGGACATGTGAGTGTCAGCGCGCCAGGCGGTGCAGTTTCCCCTTTGGTGCAAAGGGAGAAAAGACGTACGCAGGTTCCCCAAGCGCCCGCAAAGGTTTCCATCCCAGCGCAACAAGACCACGACCACGAGCCCCGCAGGGCGGATGTCATCGCCGAGCCCACCTCTGCATCATCGATAGCTACTTTGTAGGCGAAGACCACCTTTGGACAGTGCGTGGATGTACTCCTGTCCCCCTTCAAATTTGGCCATTGTGGGATCCCTTCCCCCCATTGTGATAAGGGAAGAGGACCCGGGCCACTGCTATATATAGAGGCTAGGCCACACCGTAGAGAGGGAGCCGACGGAACCACTCGACGAACCGCAAGACAAGGCATAGAGCCAAGAACACCCCTAGAGCACCCTCGCGAGGCTCGAAACCACTGTACTAGTTCATCCACCACACCTCCCCGAGAGGTAGTCCACCAAAGCAAGACTAGGGTATTACGCTTCCCACCGGCCCGAACCTGGGTAAACCATCGTGTTCATCTTCTTCCTCATCGTCATGCGAGTTTGCCATAGTAACCATCGAGTAGCAAGCAAAGTAGCGCCAGGCTACAGGGGATCTTTGCACACACACCCTTGTGTTCGAACCTTGAGGGTTTTGCGGAGCCCGAAATCCGATGAAAGATGGCTATCTTATGCATGCTAACAAACTTTGTATACCCGAGTCTTCTCTTCATTTGTTGCTTCTGCAAGAAGCTCATGGTGGAGGACTAATGGATCACTTTGGACACGACAAGACATATGCCACCCTCTCCAACAAGTACTTTTGGCCAAAGATATTGCGTGATGTGGCACGCTTCACCAACCGGTGCTCTACATGTCGCAAAGCTAACTCCAAAGCTCAATCCCATGGTCTTTACATGCCTCTTCCTATACCATTTCAACCTTGGGAGGACATTAGTATGGATTTCGTTCTTGGTTTGCCCGGCACTAAATGCGGCCATGATTTTGTCTTTGTTGTTGTGGATCATTTTTCCAAAATGGCTCATTTCATTCCAAGTCATAAGACCGACGATGCTTCACACATTGCAAATCTCTTGTGTAGGCACATCTTACAACTACATGGAGTGCCCAAGACCATTGTCTCGAATTGCGATGTCAAGTTCCTTAGCTAGTTTTGGAAAAATCTATGTGCCAAGCTCGGGATCAAGCTACTATTCTCTTCGGCATATCACCCACAAACCGATGGCCAAACAGAGGTAACGAACCAGACACTGTCAACTCTCCTACGCGTGTTGATCAAGAGGAACATCAAGGAATGGGAAGATTGCCTCCCCATCGCCGAGTAGGCCTACAATCGCGCAACACACTTCACCACCGGAAAATCTCCTTTCGAAGTGGTCTATGGCTTCAACCCTTTGTCCCCATTGGACATCCTTCCTATACCACTCCAAGAGCGAGTTGACATGGACGCAAGCACAAGGGCAAGCTACATCAAGAAGATGCATGACGACACAAGGCGCACGATGAAACGTCAAGTGAAACGCGTCACCGCCAAGTGGAGCATCAACAAGCACCCTGTGGTGTTCAAGGTTAGTTATCTTGTGTGCCTACACCTACACAAGGATAGCAACCCCGCTGAGCACAAGTCCAAGCTACTTCCTCGATCCGATGGGGCCCTTCAAGGTGTTGGCACGCTACAACAACAAGGCCTGCAACATTGACATTCCACGTGACAAGTATAACGTGAGCGACACCTTCAACGTCACGGACCTATCTCCTTTCCATGGTGATGAAGATCTTGGTCTGAGGACGGATCTCTCCCAAGGGGGGAGATGATGCGGAGCATCCCATGGTCATCCCCATGGACCCTGCACCAACACCACAAGCTCGAAGTGGTCCCATGACAAGAGCTCGTGCACGCGCCATCGAATCCGAGGTGACATCTTTCCTTGCCCAACCATCGTCTGACCCACTCGAGATATGGTCACCACCTCAAGTGGAAACTCTCTGCATGCTCAGGTACTCGAAAAGAGACCACGGGAAAAATATGATGATCTTCGAGGATGCCAAGCTTGGAGAGACCAAAGAGGGACCGTGGACGAGCTACAGCCCTCGGTTGTCCATACCACATCAAACGTCTAATGCCTGGAACCTGGTGCCAACCCAAGGACCAGTAGGACACCTCGGTGACCGGACGACTGATGACACTCGGACGTCCGAGGAGTCCCAGCATCCGAACGTCCGAGCCCATCCAAAAATCCAGAGCCAAGTCACCCGCACCGAATCATCAGAAGACCGAAGCCTCCATATGACCGAGCCCAGGACGTCTAACACGCTTCGAAAATCCGGCAACTCCGCACCCGAACCGAGTCTTCGGACGACCGGCCGACTCCGGACGTTCGGACCGCCATGAAGCCTCAGACGTCCAACTTCTCGCGGACCTTCGAGCCCTGCCTGTGCATAGACACTCGTGCCTTGGCCCATGTACCCCTTCGTTTGCCTAAGACTATAAACACCCTTCCCCCTCCTCTAGCTAGTGTTAGCTTATTTTAGCATTTGACATTGTTGAGGATAGATCCATCTACTTCCTTCCCTCGTGGAGTGATACACCTCCATGTGAGAAGATGTAAAGTGGATGCCAAGTCCCCTATCAAGGGAAGATCCCATGGGATATCAAGGCGCCTCCTCTACGGAGTGGGAGACTATCGGTTACGTGTATCCTTTTGTTGATTGTGGATCTATGTAGCTTTTGTGTTTGTGTGATTCTAGTAGATGTGTGATTTGAGATCATTCGTGAGTTTGTGTTTTATCTCTTAATTTCTCCCTTTCTCCCTTCAAGTGTGAAAATATCGACGCTCATGGGCTTGCCCCGCTAGAGCAGCCATTGGAGAAGAGGGGATGAGCTTGGCAATGGCCAGACGGAGCTCGCCGGAGCAGGCGGGCGACCAAAGCAATGCCAGAGCAAGCGGCCTAGCAATGCACCACGCGAGCAAAGAGCACGCCGGCGTGTGTTTGATAGGGAAGCAGTGGCATATAGCATGGGCGGACACGAGGGACACGAGTGGCAACGCCGGCATCACGGTGGCCTGGGCTTGCACGGGATTTGGCGAAGGCGCAAGAGGCAGGCTCGCTTGGTATTTTCTTCGGCCATAGCTAGACCGACGGTGACGGCTGAGCCTAGGGCCGGTAGTGGACAGGACTGGGGATGCCTGGCGGCAAACGTTTTGGTGGGTTCATGGTATTTGGGATGGGCGCAGGGAAGAAGAAGGGTGAGGAGGAAAGGTGAAGAATTATTTTTGCGGTATATTTTGTTAGTACCTATTTTTTAAGCCCCAAACCATGGAACAAAATGTTCTACAACATATTTTATAAAATAAATAATATTACAAAAACATGTCTCGGGAACTAAATTTAACCAATTCCTATTCTAGGTATTGAAATCATGATATTACAAAGTATTGTCTATCCAACTTGTGAAACTTTGTGTGTGCTTCTCTTTGATCTTGAACCAGAGAAGCTTTAGATCCTGTTTGAGATAATATCTCCATGCTTGCACTGTTTGTGTTTGTCCCCTAAATACTTTGTTATTTCTCTAAATCCATATGTTCCAGCAACCCAAGATGATGATTTCTATTGTGTATTGCTTTGATAGCTGCTGGATGGCCAATACCACATCTTCATAAACCGAGGTACCTCGTTGTTTGTTTGAGAGTAGTGAATTCCAGCAGTCTTGTACAAAATTGCAGTCCCAAAGAAGATGCATGGTTGTTGCGTCTACTCTTTGATTGAAATTGGGATAATGTGGATTATCAAGCTACAATCCTTTTCTTGGGAGAAGTGATCTGGTGTTGATTCTATAATGTGCAACGAGACAAAAGAATATTTTGTGCCTTAATCTGCTAAAGTTGCTCCAGATTAATTTGAAGAAATGGTGTTCCTCCTGAGCTTCTAAGAGTTGATTGTAAATGTGCATGGAGGAGACTTTGTTTATCATACCAATGCAGATCCATTTGTCCAGTTGGTCGCGTTGCAACTATGGAATAAAGTTTACTAACTGAATGAATTGATCATAAGCTTCATTAGACAAAGGGAGATGGAATTGTGATGTCCAATTTTGGCTAGTACAGAGCTATTGAACAGATTGATTGTCATCATGAGCAAAAGAGTGTATCTCAGGGAATTTTTGTTGTAGATTTTCATCTATCCATTTATCTTTCCATAAAAGTATTTTCTGCCCTGAACCTACTATGGAGTTGCATATGGTTTTGAAATCTTGTAGGAGCTTGACATGAGCTTTCCACCAAAAGGAGCCCTTTGGTTTTCCCATGGGTGTGGTGGAGTGATAGTATCTTTCCCAAATTAGGTTGACCCGGGGAATGTTTTCCTTGTTCAAGAATTAATAGAGATTTTTCATCAGTAGGGCTTTGTTGTACAGAGCAATGTCCAGAATTCCCAATCCTCCTTACTTGTTTGGTTTGCATACTTTTGACCATGCAATCAGAGCAGTTCCTCTATCCTCCATCCCAAATTTTCTCCATAAGTTTCTTATATATATTTTGACTTGTTAAATTACCCCTACTAATAGTGCTAAAGTGCTCATGTAAAAAATTGGGAGTGCAGCAAATAGACTTGATCAAAAGAAGCATACCATCATATGAGAGCATAGTTGAGCACCTAGAAAGTCTTCTTTCAATTTTTTGCATCACTGGAATGAAATATTGTATTTTTGTCTTGTTAGTTCCCATTGGGAGTCCCTAGTAAGTGAAAGGCATTTTTCCTTGTTTGCAACCTCGAATGTTTAGTAAAGCATAGATTTGTTCAGCAAGCACATTTATTGGAAGTAAGAATGATTTCTCAATAATTAATTTTAAGCCCAGTGAAATTGGAATAAAACCTAAGCGGGTCTTTGATGTGGGTAAGTTGAAGTGAATCTGCATGAAGTACTAGAATAGTATCATTTGCATATTGAATTACTGGAAAGTCTGGGCATGCTTGGCTGGTGATTGGAGGCTAGATGAGGTTTTGCTGCATGTCTTCATTTAGAATTTATTGCAGTAGATCAGCTCCCACATAAAAAAACAAAGGAGAGAAAGGATCTTCCGGTCTGACACCTCTCTTATAATGAAACACTTTCCCTGGCACTCCATTAAGTAAGATAGAGGAGGTTCCGGATGTGAAGATCATGTTTATCCAATTAATCCATCTGTCCCCAAACCCTCTTGACTTTAGAATAGCTCTGACTGTCTTTTGTTCAATAAGATCAAAGGTTTTTTAAAATCTAGCTTTAAGATGACTATTTGTTTCTTGGACTGCTGGCATTGGTGTAGATATTCAAAATCCCATCCCAGGCAATCTTGAATCGATCTGTTTTAATGAAACCATACTGGTTTTTGTGAATCAATTTGAATATCACCTTTTGTAGCCTATTTGCAAGAAGCTTGGTAATGATCTTGACGGCATAGGTGAGGAGTGATATTGGTCTAAAATCATTTGCCTTCACCGAGTTATCTTTTTGGGGGATGAGAGTGATGAAAGAGGCATTAATGCTTTGAAGGGAGATATTTCCCTCGTAGAAGTCACTTATCAACTTGTAATAGTCTTCTACAATTATATCCCAACAATTTTTTAAGAAGGTGCCATTGAAACCATCTGGTCCAGAGGATTTATCTGAAGGCAAATTCCTTACAACCTCATCGATTTCTTGTTTAGTGAAAGGGACCTCTAACCCTTCTAGTCCTTCCACTCTTTTAATGAGATCAATGAGATGAAGAGGTTCAGAGGTGTTGGTTGTTTGTCCTAATCTCTCTTTGAAACCCTTCCAAAGTATAGCAACTTTTGGAATATGGTCAGTGTGCTCATTCCCTTGGTCATCTTTTAGCATTTGAATATAATTATGTTTGTATTTGATTTGTTGCCTTTGCTGAAAGAACTTTGAGTTTTCATCTCCAAACTTTACCCAATTGATTGTTGCTCCCTGTTTCCAATAAATTCTCTGGAAGGACAAAAGTTCAAGCAAATGATGTTTAGGATTTCTTCACAATTTCTTTCCAAATCATTTAGTGTTTTGTGTTCTTCAAATATATCCCACATTAGAATAGTTTCATTAGTTGCATGGATGGTCATTGAAATGCCTGACAAATTCCTGCTCTAGATTTTCAATCCTTTTCTGAGTCTTTTGAATTTGGCAGTAATCAGTTTTGCAGAGTTTGGTTCTTGCAATTGTTTGCTCCAAATGTTTTAAATTGTCTCTTTGAAATCATGGTTCTCAAGCCAAAAGTTTCAAACCTGAAGACTTATGATTTTGGGATATATGTTCCAATCTTGATAACACAAGGAGCATGGTCAGATAAAGGTTTTGCTAGGGAGATTGCAAAAGTGTTTGGGTAGGAGTTGGACCATCTTTCGGAAGTAAAGACTCCGTCGATTTTTTCTAGCAGAGGATCTTGTTGCATATTGCTCCAGGTTTAGCTTCTCCCTTTAAGAGGAATTTCTACAAGAGCCAAGTTGTTGATTGACTCATTAAACTATAGCATGTTATTAATATATCCGGTCCCTCTACTTCTGTTTGAGGGATATCTAATGTAGTTAAATTCTCCAGTTACAATCCAATCTATATTTACTAGCATTTGAATGTTTTCAAACCAATTTAGGAAATTAGCTCATCCCTCGTTATCACAGGGTCCATAAATATTTGTTAAAATACAACTGACACCAGTGTGGACAGAGATGAACTTGAGGAAGATGGAGAACTCATTTTTAAACCGGCACTCTTCTTGGAACATGTTATCATTCCAAGCAACCAGCAACCCTCCTCGTGATCCTACCGAGGGTAAACAATCAAATTTGTTTATTCTTCTAGGATAAAATTTCTTAATTTATTCTTCATCAAATCTTTCCCTCTTGGTTTCTTACAAGCAAATTATTGAGCATCATGCTTCTTCTATTTTATTAGATATAGCTAGCCACTTGTCACTTGAGTTAATGCCCCTCACATTCCAGCTTAAGATGTTCCAGGATCTATGCATTACAAAAGAAGGATTTGGCTACAAAGGCTTCCAGCATAAAGGTATTACTTTGAAGTTTCCTCAATACATAATACCACTTAATCCAGAAAGAACAGATACTGATAACTGCAGTTATTAGAAAAGTTTTACAATTTAGCTTCAAAACTTCAACTTTGTAAGGTAGGTGAAGTTCATTGGAGAATCCTTTGCTCATGCAGTGCAGTCCCTCTAGCTCTTCCATGTTGGCCATTTTCCCCCCTTCTTAGCTTTCTTCTTTAGGAGGTTCTCTTCGTTGCAGATTTTGGGATCAACCTTGTAGTAAGAAGGGCACAAGTTCTTAATGATATGAGAAGAGCAGTTTGAAGGCTTAGCAAAACAGGCCAAACAATTGCCATCTTGACATGTTTTCTTTTTAAATCTTGTATGTAAGTACTAAAGTCTTTCACTTCTTCTTACCTCGGATTCAAGCACTAGTGCTCTAGATTTCCTTTTCCCTTTAAGTAGATCAGTTTGTGGGATGAAGCTGATCTCTTCCTCTTCCTGTTCATTCTTATTTCTTCAGATAGGAGTAGAGGCAGTTTCCCTATCTTCAGATGTCTCCACCTGACAACAGACAGGAGCCATAGAAGCAGGGCAAGCATCAGGAATGTAGAAATTCAAAAATTTCTTGTGTTGATTTTATTCCATGATAATGTGCCACATGGATGATTTAAGGAACCATTTTTCCCATTCAGACTTATCAGGAGTCAATAAGAGGGCGGAAATCAAATTAATCCAGTCATGAGGTACCTAAATGGTAGCACAACCTTCAATTTCTTTTGCAGAATTTTATTTCCATGCAATCAGGTTGTGGGTATCTTGTTTATCAGAGTGAAAGGCATCTGTATGAGATGAAAGAGAGTGATTCTCAGTTAAAAAATCTTCCTTTGATATTGAAACCAGGAGGAGCAGAGCTGGCTGAGGGAGAGGAAAGGTTTTCATGTGTCTTACATCTATCAATCGCCCTTTGTTTGGAGATTGTTTCTAAATCAAAATAATATATTTAAATATCTTCATCCACAGAGGTATATGCAGTGTCCCTTTATTGAATAGATAGTAAATATTCTTCTTTAGTAGCTAATTGAATCACTCAGTCTTCACCTTTAGCCAAGTTTAAGTCAAATAAATTTCCATCTGAATGTGAATTGATGAAGTCTGGAACATAAGTGTCCTGTAGGTGAGTGTCTCTGATCTTGACTAGGTTGGTATCTTGTTATACGAATTTAGATCCATATCTTCTAGAAGTGGTTACTGCAAATTATGTCCAAGATTGAAGAATTCCAGAGCTAGGGGTGGAATCTGAATTGGAGGAGGCAGTAGCACCTCCTGAAACATTATTCCTTGAGCGTGAAGAGGACCCAACTGCAAGTTTAGGTTTGGTAGAGCATTGTGGGCTTCTTGGGCTTGGCCCAGCATATTCAAATTTCCATTTGCCTCCATTTATCCTTGGTTTTGGCCCAACAGCTCATCAATCTCTACTGCATTTGATCCCACTGAGAGGGTGAGCTCACTGTTCGGATCCATATGTGGAAGTTCTGCTTGGACTGGTTGCAAATCTGGAGGCTGAAACAAATCTTCTAGTTCCATGAATTCCCCTTCTTCAATTTCCTGATCAATTAAATCAATATCATTAGAGGCATGGCCCAATGACCCCATTCTGGAAGATCCTCATCAGGTCCATCCTCATCTTCAAGGTTGTTCTACAAGGCTTGATTATGAAAAGCAATGCCATTCCCAATGGCATCCTGAGCCTGATGTTGCTGAAGAGGACCAACAAAATGATTTAGCTGGGTTGGGTGCAATAATGGATTTGCTAGAGGTGGATGAGGATTTCCATCAAGGGGAATAGGGTCTTCATCAGGTGGGCTAGCAGGAAGGAGCTCTTGCTGCACTTAAACTACTCGCACTGTCCAAGACTCGGAGTTTGCCTCATCGGTTTCACCAACCACCAAACTAGCTGGGACATACCTCATTTCTTCAATTTCTGAGCTTGACCATTAGAGCAGCTCTGGAGCTTCTGGCTCTGTCCTAGAGAAGTAATTTACTAAAACTTCTTACAGCATTAGCAATCTCATGCATTTCTCTCTTGTCAAAGGGAAATTCCACAAGTAAAACCCATATGTCTCTATTAAGGGCCAAATTCCTCCAATTCATTCCTTGGTTGTGTCTTTGAAAGATTAAGTGGACATATCCATATAAATGAGGGCTTTGCAAACCAGACCATCTCTATCAAATGAGGAATTCAGTCACACATATGCTTGACCAAAAGGGCAAGGACTGATCTCATGGAATGCTAGGTGCTTGTCTTGGGTGAGAAATTCTCCAATGATCTGTATAATATTGGGAAATGGTACATGTTGGTTGGGCATTGGAACAATGGATGTTGTCGCGCAATATTCATGAAGAGCTGCAAATGGCAAAAGGATCACCCTTGCACGAGCTGGTCTTCCCTCCATTTGGATGGCGTGATGATGCGGGGGCAAGAACGGAGCTAGATCGAATGAGAAGTTTGCCATGGCTTCCCGGAAAGGCTCCACCGACCGCGGCATGAATGGTTCAATTGGGGAGGAAGGTGATGAAGCGGCTGGAAGAGGGTTTTCTTCTTGCTCAGTTCTTGCAATCTCTCTAGTAGGTAGATTTGGAGGAGGAGTAATGCGGGGATTGAAGTCTGTCGAGCCATCAATTACCTTCCATGTAGAAGTTGCGGGATTTACTACTAAGCCATGATTTTCTACAAGAACAACGGCAGTAGAAAGACGTTGATTTGACAATGCGAGCGAAAGGAAGGCGGAGCGACAGTCACTGGCGACATGGCCCCACCCTTTACAATTTCGGAAGCGGATTTTATTCTTGCATTGCGGTCCCTCATGGCTCTCCATAAGGCACCGAACATAGAAGATTTGGGGCTTAGAGTTAACGGGCCGGAAAGTGGGCTGACACGCGGATTGATTTGAAACTGTACCCGAGATTATGCATGTCTGAATTTGAACTGGAGCAGTTCCCACTTCATTATTGTCGGGGTGGAATTTGAAGACGATAAAAAACGGTAGTAACTGCCACCATTGAGAGAGCACTCTCTCTACTCTGAACTTGAGGAAGACCGCAGGTCTGATCAAAGAATCTCGGCGCACGAACAACATCAGCATACGAGGATGAATTTCTTGATTTGGACACTGTAGTCCAACCATCATCTCCCTCCGGATCTAGCAATGAACGTCTTTTTGGCCCATTTGATCCCCAAAGAAGAAAACCTAAGTTGAACTCTGGTATTGAAATATTTCCTCCATTGTAGATCGCAAAACCCACATTGATAAATAAAACTGAGAACTTGAAAAGATGATCTTGGATATGTCGAACCTTGTAGAGAGAAGCCCGTCCACCAAAACACAAGAGAAGGATTGTACCTGCTGATTCTTTAGAGAGACGGGTCTGTGATCTAGTGAATTCAGCTACTAGGAAGAATTCCCTTTGTCAAATATCATCCATGAAATTAACCGGCAGATTAAGCGAATTCAATATGCGGTCTTCAAAATCATGACCCCTTTCAAACCGTGGATCAGACAACAACTGATGGGGCTTGGAGTAGATCTTGGAGCGGCTACCAGCGAGGGTGGACGTTGTGTCTGGAGTGGCACACGACACTGGTGCGGGTGGCCGCTGCGGCCGGAGTGGCCAACGGTGCGGTCTATGGCTAGGGGGGGACATGCACGGCTTAATCCCAACTATATTGGCGGATATCGTTTTCCCCCTATGTGGTTTAGGAGAACCAAAATTCAAAGGCGTGCTTGTCCTCGCCTGCACATGTTATCCTAGCTGCATTTTGTACCTATTCTAGCGTAGCCTCTATCATATTGCAAAAACAGTTTCGACTGCACTGTAAACCGATGTGATATAAATGATCTGGTAGAGATGCTCTAATACTCTTGCCTATTCGTGATCACTCACTTGCCTACTAGTGATCACTCAGTGACTTCTCCTCTGTGTTGGTTGATCCCAGACGAAAGTTTCATTTTATGCTAGTGATCGACCAACTGACCTCCATGTCATTTTCACGAGCAATACTACACATAATTAATCTTACGATCAGATCTCACGTAAAAGCTGGTGTGGGGGTTGTTAATTGGACCGCGATTAGTAACCGAAAATGATACATCTACGTACAGCTTACGATTTGTTACGTAATTTATCTTAACTACTAAACTCTCCCCTCTGATTTCAACCGGGGTGGGCACCAGCCACTAATCCTGCTCCAATTAATAACTCCCACATCGACCTTTACGTAAAATCATCATGTAAGATTGCGTGGGTCTAGCATTACTGCTTAGTAACTGGGGCCATCCTGGTTAAAATCAAGAGGGGGGGAGAATTTTATGGAAGGTTAAGTAAGCCTACGTAGCACTTTTGTAGGCTTAGGATTATTGCATTTTCACGTGCATGTTACTTTGTCTTACCTCTCCATTCCATGAAAAACTGAAAGAAGCACCCCGGAAACTACTAGCAACTAAAAAACAGGTCACAAGTTCCGACATACTGCTGATCCTTTTGCTCAGCATTCGAGCTATACATATCTACTTATGAAAGAGAGTGGAATATACTCTCTCCGTTCCCAAATGTAAGTCTTTTTAGATATTTTATTATGATTACATACGGATGTATATAGAAATACTTTAGTATATAGATTCACCCATTTTGCTCCGTATGTAGTCCATAAAAAAATCTCTAAAAAGATTTATATTTAAAAACGTAGGGGGCATATGCCAGCTGCGCTTTCAGGCTTGCCTTAAGGCGATGGTTGTTTTGACTTCGAGGAGCATATGCTTTTAGATGAACAGTAAATTCAAAATAAATAATAAATAAATTTTAGTAATTTGATTTTCTTTTATGTTCATGTTAGTCTAACAAGCGTGTTTGATAATTTTCATGTGAAATGGGATAACAATGCTTCGCCATGACAGATAGCTTATGATTTTCGACTAAAAATTTGCAGGTAGCAATTTGGTGGGACAATGAACACAACTAATTTTTTCAAACAAAAAAAGACAATGGCAAAGAACATTTCTTATGGGCAGGAGAATGTACCCCCAAGAGCCGAATTGGATTTTTCTGCCAGCCCTATTTCGTTATCTTACACATTTATGCATCATGTCAAAGATCCTCCACTAACCCACAATTTCAGGTCGCTGCCCCCCCGGTGCAGCTTGGCCATTTGCATATGGTTTTCACATCCTTTTCCGGTGGAAAGAGAGAGCTTAACCCAAGTCACCTGAGCTGTCTATAGCTAATAACACACACTGTTATCCGTTGCACAGTACTGCTAATACATATAGTAGATCTCAAAAAGCTGAGAAATGGATTGCATGCTTCTTTTTTCCACCCTTTTTCTTCACATAGTGATCCCAAATTCAACCCTTTAGGCCTTTAACAACCGGTGCCAATGCAACCCCAGCTTTAAACAACAGAAGAAGATAAAACAAAGGCAGGGTAGTGCATGCTATGTCTACCAGCTGATGGGATTCTGTCCACTTCTAATAATCAAAAGGTGACTTCCGCGACGGCAGATATTTTACGTGCGTGCAAATGCAACGCTGATGGCTTTTGCTGCGCAGCATCTCAAGAGAGAGTACGTACTAGCATACACAGCTCTGCCTCTGCACCATGCAGTGTGTATGCAAAAGGATTGTGTGGCTGAAAAAGACGAGAGTGAACGAAAATAAAAAAAGGAAAAGGCTGAGTACTTGGAGCGTTGCTGTCTGTCTCACCTGTAACAAACACCATCAAACTTTTGCTTTTGATGATCATTCATCCATGTTAGCTAGCTAGCTCCTATTTCACACTAATCTAATGCTGTTTGATTAGCAGCGATGCTTCTGTAGTTGATGGTCACCGCCTTGACAGCCACTCACACCCGCTGTGGCGCGGGCCCGACATGCGGATTAGACGGCGGGGAACGCCTGTGGTCGGTAAGAAATGTTTTTTGTGGCCTCCGTGTTACGCGCTTCTAACAGTTGAATCGAGCAATAATAGTGTGTGGTGGGCGTGCACTGAAAATATAGCACAAGAGAGAGAGAGAGAGACTGCATCAGCTTGTGTGCATCAAAACAGAAATGTGACTGCTTGTTGCATAAGGATGTTTTGTGAAATAGTCAAATCCACCTCAACCAAATATCTTCTTCCAGAAGGGGCATGCAATGCGATTTCTTATAGGTGGTTGTGGTTTTCTATATATATCTTCATGAAAATACTACTTCCTTCCGCAAATACTACCTCTGTTCCATAATATAAGAATACTTTTGACACTATATTAGTGTTAAAAATGTTTTTATATTATGGGACTGAGGGAGTATGAGTTTAAAAAAAAATATAAGTTGGATCTTGGATGTATATAGACATATTGTAGTATGTTTGTTTATTTATTTTAGTCTATATGTAGTTCATGTTAAAATATCCAAAATATCTTATATGCATGAACCAAAGAGTACATGTCTGTGTATTGCACATTATTTGTTTTGCCCTTCTTTTGTTATAATTCAATTAACGGCAAAACCCGGGTGGATATTTTTGTATACTTCGTACAGAGGATGGACACAACCACACCACAATAAAAATGTGTTGGTCCTAAGGGGCTTAGTACGACGACTTTTTTAACTACCTACTATAACAAGATTTTGCCCGGCTCCGGCAAGGGATGGAGGATGACGACGGCCCATCTTCTACTCATTTTTATAGTTGTTGCTAGATGGTCTGCAGATCTGATATAATTTATATCATTTTCTGTTTCGTTGTACTACCATGATTGAAAAATGAATATATCGGATATTTTCTCGCAAAAGAAAAGAACGATCAACAAAGTAAACAGAGAGAGAAGTTACGGGGAACGATTTCGTACTAAGTGGTACGGGCTGGTAATAACAGAACAGGCAGGTGGACATATTTGGAAGTTTTTAATGATTCAAAGTGGGCTAGAAAAAGGAGGAGAGGGGGGGGGAGGGAGGGCCTGGTCAATGCAGAGGGGCTGGTGAATTTCTATCTACCAATGGCTACATCTCTGCCAAACATCCATCGTACATCTTGTGATACAGTATTATATTGTTGTGGCAAACATGCATGGTTGACAGTAAGGGAGTCAGAGAGATGAATTAGGTCCACACCAGAGAATGGTCAGATGAAAAAGATGGGGTTTTGGAAATGCTCTTGGAACTATTATGGGCCCATGAGATAACTGGTAAAAGTATTCTGAAAGTGGTAAGTATATTGCATAATCGAATGACATATACTACTTTTTTCAGGAGCTTGATCTGAGAGATGCCTGAATCCGACCACCAAGGAATAAATAGATAGATAGAAATATACTGTTATAGTTGGGACACACACCCCCTCCCCCCCTCCCCTCCACCACCACTATAGTCCACTTATTATATGTGTTCATTGGTAACAGGTTTGCGCTCGTTTAAAAATAGAAACACAAGGTTTGACTATTTGACTCTTAGCTCCTACATCTTGAACTGCATTGTATAATTATTGATATGGTGCTTAATTATTCCACACCTGCCACAACGCTGGTCATGAAAGCTTAGTTAATTGTTCTTTCGAGATCCAGATTCTATATACAGTTACACGAAACTCAGAGCCAAAGCTTTTGCAGGTTGTAAAGACAACGAGCCCCTTTCTCTTTGCCATTGACAGTGCCCGTACCAAGTCCAAGAGTACGGGTGGAAGAGGATCGAGTCTACGCTGGGTACTTGTATCGTATGCACTCACCAGGTCCATAGCACAAGAAATTAGGCAACCAAGGCTGGCAAGCAAAGGAGCGGGCAAAGCCTAATAGGAAAGGGGCGATGGAATGATTACCGGTTGAGCTGGCCCTACTTTATTACCTGTTCCTTTGCTGTTCTCTTCTCATAATTCACTGATATAATCTTCATTTTCAAGTACAAAAATAATGAAGGATGCATCAACCCAGATATAAGTTATGCCCCTGTCATGCGTGAGCGCTTTTCCCTTTATCTAAAATAGGTACTACTTCCTTTATAAAGAAATATAAAAACATTTAGATCACTATTTTAATAATCTAAATGTTTTTATATTTCTTTATAGGGAGTACATGATTTGAGTGCTACGATCTGATGAAAGATGGTAGTACGAAACAAGAAACTGAAACATGTAAAAATAAATAATAAATCAATGCTCCAGACATGCATCGAGGCTAGTTATTACTTCATTCGTTCTTAAATATAAGTTTTTTTAAAGTGTTCACTAGAAGACTATATACAAAGCAAAATAAATGAATTTAAAATTTAAAATATGTCTATATATATTCATATGTAGTTTTCCAGTAAATCCTCTAAAAAAACTTATATTTAGGAACGAAGAGAGTAGAACAAAGAGCTTTTGATGGCCAGGAAGAAGAAAAAAAAGAATCCCCTTTGCCATACATGTTTCCTTGTGTATTTTAGACTTGCAGAGAGCAGTGGGCAGTGGCAGTCTTCGGGCCGGGGATTGAATGATAAAGAACAGCGCACGTGGAGTCTGAGCCAAGTGACTGCCTCGCCACAGTCTAAAGATTTTTCCTTTTAGAAAAACAAATAAACAAAGCGAGAGCAGCACAGCAGGGGGAAAAAGAAACACATTTCAAACAGCAAAAGGTAGAAGAAGAAGAGAAGAAAAAAAAACCAGATAGGGTTCCCTCTCTCACTCTCAAAAGCAGCCAATCCACAAAGGAACCGTTGCTTTCCATCACACCACGTAGCCTATTAGCTAGGCCTTGTGCTTGGGTTAATCCGTGGCACGCACAGTGTGGCGCTTCTAGAGAGAGGGAGGGAGAGGGCAATGGCGTCGTGGTATTGCTGATTAAATGGGATATTCGTTGGTTAGCATCGGGAGAACATATCACGTTACGTTCTGCCACAGTACTGATCCGTACTGTGCATGGGATTAGCTAGCTAGCAGAGAGAGGGAGAGGGAGCCATGGCTGGCTGGCTGGGTGAACCTAATAATTCTGCTCCGCCTTATCCTCCTCCTCGCTTCGCTACCCGTCTCCCTCTCCATGTACACTGCTACAGTCTCTCTCTCACACACGAAAAAGCTTCTCTCTCTACATCAAGAAACCATTTAATTCATCCATCTCTCTCCTCCAAGCCCTACAAAGTACACCATCTTCTTCCTCCCCCTCTCTGTCTGTCTCTCTCTCTCTTCTTCTCCTAGCTTCTAGCTAGGGCCATCTGCTCATGCTTCTCCCTTCTCCCAGATCACAGATGAACCTTACCAAGACGCCATAAAATAGTGTGTGTGATCTCCCACACGCACACAGCCCTCTCTCCCCCTCTCTCTCTCTCTCTCATCGTATCATATGAGCAAGGATTCCTTCCAACCTATAATCTTTAACCTCATAGCTTAGCTCTTGGACTCTCTCTCTCTCTCTCTCTACCGTCGTCTCCATCACACCTAACCAATCTCGAGCTAGACCCACAAGAAGCGGTCGGCGACATCAAATCCGTTCCCCTCTCCTGCAAACAACCTCCCATTTACCCGGCCAGAGCATATACACGCAGAGATAGCTGTGCATGTATATAACATGGCCTAATTGACCATGGACATCGCCGGAGACGCCGGAGGCGGCCGTCGGCCCAACTTCCCCCTGCAGCTCCTCGAGAAGAAGGAGGAGCAACCGTGCTCCAGCTCGGCTGCGGGGGGCGCCTCGGCGGGCGGCGGGAATGGAGCAGCCGCTGGCGGTGCCACCGGAGGGGAGATGCAGGTGCGGAAGGCGGTGCCCAAGCGGACGTCGACCAAGGACCGGCATACCAAGGTCGAGGGCCGGGGACGGCGCATCCGGATGCCGGCGCTGTGCGCGGCGAGGGTGTTCCAGCTGACCCGGGAGCTGGGGCACAAGACGGACGGCGAGACCATCGAGTGGCTGCTCCAGCAGGCGGAGCCGGCGGTGATCGCGGCCACCGGTACCGGCACCATCCCGGCCAACTTCACCTCCCTCAACATCTCCCTCCGCTCGTCCGGCTCCTCGCTCTCCATCCCTGCTCACCTCCGCGGAGCCTTGCCGAGCCCCGGCATAAGGTTCGGCTCCCGCGCCGATGCGTGGGACCGGGTTGTCGGCCTCGGGTTCCCGCCCGAAGGCCCCGCCTCCTCCTCGTCGACGCCGTCGCCGCTGTTGCTCAACTTCCACTCGGGCAGCGTCGGTCTTGACGTGCAGCCCTCGCCGTCCGCCGCTGCCGCAGCCGCAGCCGCTGACCTTTCGAGGAAGCGGCGATGGGAGCAAGAAATGCAACAGCAACAACAACAACAACATCAACAGCAGCAGCAACAACAGTATCAACAGCAGATGGCGGGGTACACGCAGAGCCAAATGCCGGGCACCGTCTGGATGGTGCCAAGCAACAACACGCAGGGAGGCGGGGCGCCTTCCGGCGGCGGCAACGGCGGCGGTGCAGGAGGAAGTGGTGAGTCGATCTGGACTTTCCCGCAGATGGGCAGCGCCAGTGCTGCGGCTGCCGTGTATCGTGGGAGCGTGCCGAGCGGGCTACATTTCATGAACTTCCCTGCACCGATGGCGCTGCTACCCGGGCAGCAGCTGGGGCTCGGCCCCGTTGGAGGCAGCGGTGGTGGCGGAGGCGGAGGCGGAGGCGAGGGGCACATGGGGATCCTCGCCGCACTGAACGCGTACCGGACACAGGCGGCGGACGCAGCAGCGGGCCAAGGAGGCGGTGGTGGAGGAGGATCGTCTAGCCAGCAGCAACACGGTGGTGGTGGCGGCGAGCGACATGAGAGCATGAGCACCAGCGAGTCCTAGGCCGGGCGGGTCTCCGAGGATCGCATCGCATGCATTGGTCTCTGGTGTGCCTTTGATCTGTTCTTTGCCTTTGATTTCTTTTTCCTTTTATGGTTTCCTTCCTCCACTCCTAGACATTACACAACTCGCAAGGATTACACTCTCGGGTGTGATCCCATGGCATTTAGATCACCATCATGCACGTGTGTGCTTGCGAGTGGAAGAGCGAGGTGTGCCATTGGAGAAGAGGAGGGAAACACATCATCCATCAGCAGCAGCAGCAGCGGAGAGATTGTTTATTTTTGTTCTTTTAGCATTAGGGTTTGATCAAATGCGAGCGGAAGAGATTTTCATCAGGCATGGCGTTCGTCACCTGCCGTGATCGATCGATGGTTCATTATTTTTGTTTCCCACCAAGCTTTGTTAGTTCTAGCTAGCTTTCAAGTTCTTCTACACCATGCAGGGGCCATTAATTCCATTTTGCATGCTGCTTGTGCTCCTTAATCGATTTGTTCATTCTTGATCAACTAGCTAGCTAGGGTTATTGATCCGCCAACGTCCTTTTGCTCTCTCCCATGGTTATCCAACTTATGAGCATGCTTGATCCGCCCAAAATAAATTGCTTTGACGGGTACTTACTCGGTTCAGGTTTATATTAGTCTCCCTCATATTTTTTATTAAATTTTGACATTAGGTTTAACTAGTGAAATACTTCCTCTGTGAATTAATATATTTCCTCTGTTTCAAAATATAAGTATTTTAAAAGATTTCACTACGAACTATATATGAATGTATTATAGACACATTTTAGAGTGTGTATTCATTCATTTTGCTCCGTATGTAGTATATTTAGAAATGAAAAGAGTAATAAGTATGTTTTAGTTTATTAAAGTGTTTTATATAACTACTTTAGTGATTAAAACGTCGTTTTATATCAAGAAAACAATATTATTAAAAACTTCTTTCAAATACAGACCAACTACATAATTTCTCTGGCGGACAGTTTATGCTTGGCGAATCCGTGTTCAATTTGACAAAAAATACGCTGGAGAACAACTAATGGGAATTAGGATAGGTCGTGAGTCAACCGTGATCTGCCAGTAGGACTACGTAGAAAATATCTTGAAAAACAGCATACTGTAGTGGCGTGAGATGGAGACGACGGGCGAGGCTGGCCAGCTGCGAGCGTAGGTTTTTGTCATGTGATGGGCAAACAATCTGCAGGGAAGCCAAGCTAGCAACCGATCGACGGCAAGGACCACCCACCACAGCCACGGGCGAAAGAGAAAGAGAAAGAGAAAGGGAGAGAGAGAACAACAACATCGACACAACAGGGGTCGGTCGCTAGCGCGCGGTTGGCAGGCGACGACCGGCCTCGCGCTGGCAGGCGCGGACTCGAGTCCACCACCGGTGGCGCTGGCGATCGAGGCGACCGGACCAGACCAACCGACCCGGCCGTACTTGTTTATCGACGCCCGTCAATGATTCCCCACACGCGCGCTCGTCACCGCCGGCCCGGTCGCACCACCAACCGTGCCCGTGCCCGTGCCCGCGCCCATGCAGGCCGCACGAGGCCACAGCTCCAGCTCGACCGGCACGGCCACGGGGACGGCCGGAGCGGAGCAGCGGCACGGGCCGGAGCAGTAGTACACTACAGCGGAACACAGCTGCGTGCGGCTACAGAGCGGAGGTCGCGCTCTCGGCCCGCCAGCGCGCGCGCGCGAGTAGCCTGGCCAGTCAATTCGTGCGTCCATATAAAGGAGGGGCAGGGGGCAGTGGTCAACTGGTCAGGGCGCGCGAGTGCCGCGCGTGTGGAGCGGCGCGAACGCGATATGGTCCTGCGCTGGGCTGGGCTGCGCTCCAGGGTTGCCCTTCTCGGTCGATGTTTCTGCGTACGTGCTGGTTTTAATGGCATGTGGCCGGCCCCTGCGCCTGCCCTTTCCATATCCATGGTTCTCGCTGGCCCTGGCTTCTTGCTGCAACTGGGGCGGACAGCCTACGTTATGTAGCTGGTTGCCCGTTGGCGCTACCGCCCGATGCATGGCTGCTCGTGCTCGTGCTTCTGACTGGTAGTCTTATTTTTTCTCCTTTTTTTTTAATGTCCGTGGGTTTTTCGGTCATCAGGAGTACAAATTGTAACCATTGGTTTTGCTACAATTGTATTCTTTTACTCTATTTTATTTCTGAACACGTAGGAGATCTGCGTGTCTATATATTAAGATAGAAGCAATGACTATTTATAGCAATTGGTTAGGCATTACAAAGACGGATGTCCAGCTCATGCCTCAATACCATCAACCACCCTAATATGTTTTTTTATTCATGGTGGGATTTTTTTTCCGGCTTTGCTAGAAATCAGTCGACTTAGACTTCACAAAGTCTAAGTCTAAGTCGAAGTCAAGATTCGTGTAAATATTTTTTTCAATTTTTTTCCTTCTTGCATATTATATTACTTGACTGAGACTTCGCGAAGTCTTAGTTGACTGAGACCTAAACACTTTTTTATGAAGATTGTTCAAGGTGGTTTATGACGATCTTTATTCTCGACAAGAGTTGGGTCGAATATATGAATGAGTGTTTAACATGTGCCCGTTGGGTCGTACATTCGACAATCTCAACTGACAAATGTAATACTCCCTCTGTCTGAAAATACTTATCGCATAAATGAATATAAATGGAATAGTTATTTTCGTGGTTTCTCGCTGACAGATGGGCTAGAGACGCATATGACTCTGTCGCGCTTATTTGTGCCCTAGGGTTGCATTTGGTCACCGATAAGCCCTTCTGATTTACTGACAGGTGGGGTTATGCGTTAGCGGCTCGTGTTAACGTTCTGGGCTCACATGTCAGTTCATACACATGATTAGCTGTAGCCCCATATGGACATGTCGCGCTTATATTTAGCTAAACAGTTTTGAGAAAAGAAATTACAGATCCCTTTGGCCCCTGACAAGTGGATCTTCACGTGAGTGGGCTACGCTGGAATGTTGGCCCCACGTTTCAGTGACGGGTGGAATGCTGAGCTGTACAGAGTGCATGCGGTCATGTCAGCACAGTCCAGCTGCCGGGTTCAGGAGGAAAAACAGATGGGCGAAGGATGAAGCCAATACCGTGCTGGCCCTGTCGGTTGTTCTCTGCGCAATATCGGAGCCGTCACATGTTCGAGTTGATTGGGTGCATTGAGTGGCACCGGCCGGTGGTGATAGTAGTAGCGGCACGCAGGAGCAGCATGCAGCCCGGCCGGCCCCTAGACACATGTGCTCGTGTCCTGCTTGGACGTTGCTCGCTCGATCGCATGCATCGATCAGACTTTTTGAACGCCGACGTACACACCACACACACTTGTGATGAACAGCCACAGCCTAATTGGCATGTCGACTCTGTTGTTTTGCTATTAGCCATGTTACAATCACACACAGACACAAGAGACACGCGCTGACACACGTCGTGGTCAAGAGGTGGACGTGACAGATGACACAAATGTGCTAATGTCCATCTCTGTGTGTCTGAAAGAGAGAGAGAAGAGATGCCATTGCAGATTCACTGATGCATAGACGCAAAAGGCAAATTAATTGCAGCCAATAATTTCGATGTTCAAACACACTACTGTGTGTGCCAATGCAAGTTGTGTAGTCGTGGTACTGTGCATGACTTTTCCACACTGGCTAGCTAGCCAGTGCACCTGCTCGAAGGCAGAAGGTTAACTTGTCAAGGGAGATTGATGGGAAAATAATACAATATAGAACCATAGATTATCTTGTCTACAAACATCCATGATTAAGTAGGTGGCGAGGAAAAGAACAGTTCCTGGTGCACCCATGCACCAGGCACAGCTCCTGCTTAGCTCATCATCACGGCGTCTCGCTTCGAAATAATTAGATACAGTACATACATTTCAGCAAGCATTTTGGTTTAAATCGCCGATGAGTTGAGATTTGAGGAGAGATCGCTTTTGGGAGGGAACTCTCATTTTGAATTGGCTTTTGTCAGGTCTGCGTGTCTGTGCTGTGCTAGCTGCGCGCATTCTTCTTTCGAAAAGATGGCTAGTGTCATGGCGTGTGCGTGCGTGCTCGCCGAGGTGCGCCAAAACCATAGTGAACTCATAGGGATCATGAGTGTAAAGTAGCAGCTTCATCGCATCGATCCAAGTCCTGCTTTTCTCCATCACTAGCTCGCAACGCAAGCATACATACCACCAGCTCGTCCATTCTCTCACAGGAGAACCGAAGGAATCTCTGCCTCGGCCATGCATGGACATGGATAGCCACCTCGCTTAGCCGGAGGCCTCCAGCTCCGCAATTTTTATCACTTTTATGCAGTACTCTCTGTGCTCTCGCCCCTCAAAACGGCAGCTTTTATACGTTGTGTGATCGGATTTTGTGCATAGTGTGTAGTAGTGTCATAGTGTTCCCTGTGCTGTGCGCGCGATGCGTATTGTGGTGGCCTGCTTTTTTTTGTTGCAGGCATGCATGCCATTTCTTTTGCTCCCCCCTTCCACTGTAGGCCTTTTTCAGAAAGGTTTTGCGCCTCAACTTTCATCCGCGCCTGTCGCGCTAGCCGCTGCCCCTCGATCTCCTTTCCGCGCCTCGAGATCGGCCGAGCCATGCATGATTTTCGTTTGATGGACGGATGATGTGTCGATTGGTGTCGTTCGTTCGTCATCGCAGAATTCTGCACTGCCGAATGAATGAATGCTGCTGATCCACCCATCATTTCCACCCGCCTTCCCGATTGTTTCACCAGGAGTTGCTACTGCGCTGCCATGAGAAGTGATTGCAGCTTGCGCACATCCATGCCTGGATCTGGATGGATGAGTGCCGCCGTATTTGCATGAAGAATTAACATGCGTCTACGTGCTGATCGGATACGGAAGAAAAAAGTGCAATGGCGCCGAACGAGTAGGGATATCAGGGACTCATATAGCGATTAGTTTAGTTCCAGTGGTAGGCTCTAATTCATGCCCGACGAGCTAACATTCCTAGGCAGGTTTTGTCCTCCTCTAGGCTATTATAATGAGATTAGAAGACTAATGATTCTAAATTTGGTTTCAATGGTCCTCACTGCTCCGATGGTTAGTGCTGATACTATGTGCATTTAGGCTCTTATTAAATATCCGGAGAATATTAATTAGGACCTATTTGTAGCATAAGATAAGATGGTGCTGGCTGCTTGGCCTGGCATTACGTATGCACTTGCGCACAACCAGCGGAGAAGAATCTTGCCCCCTCAGGGCAGAAAACGTATCTTGCCCCCTCTTTTCAAACTGATCATGCAGCAAATGGATGTTAATTAAATATTTAGGTTTTCCGTTTAGCTAGCGAGGAGCGAACAATGTATTAACGGTTACAAAAAGTCTAGACTTTGCATTAACATAACGGAAAAAGATAGCCAGGACATGGCATCAAGAATGCACACAACCAAACTATATTATGAAAAGATGACACCTAAATGTCGTGCCATATCGAGAGCCACGACACTCGATGACGAGGATATGTATCTAGGGTAGGGTCCTAGACAAGACCTACATACCCTACCTAAGAACACTACATTGGAAGAGTCGAAGGTCAAGCATAAGCTTCCAACTGGATTCCATGTGACGTTCAGGTCACTCGACATTCAATCCATTCGGAGTCTTCTTCCTTCACTCGACAGTAGCCTGTCACTCGGTAGACCTCATTCTCAGTCGACACCAGAAGACCAGGGGCCTGAACTCATACATCCGTGTGTACACCCTCGCCGTAGCTAGGACTCTGCCCTCTCCTTTCGTACCCTACCTTTTACTGTCAGGCTCGTTCCCACGATAGTTGGCGCCCACCGTGGGGCGGGCATCTAAGCGACTTCCGCGAGGTTGCATTTTCCATCCTTCGACATGTCTTCCGGCGGTGTTTTCGCTCTGGGCCACGAGATCCGTTTCGGTGCGCTCACCTTCATCGCCAACGATTCGGCATGGCTTCAGGAAGCGCCTCTCGATGTCGAGGCGCTCCCAGTCCATGGGGCCGCGCACTTCCACATGAGTTCCTGCGACGTGTTGCTCTGTCAGCCGTCGACTCCCTATACGTCGGCTCCCCTCGCTGTCAGCAGTCGCAAGCGGTCTGGCGGCTCACGACTCCAACGCTGGGTCAAGCACACAGTGGCGTGTCAAATTTCTTCTCCGCAGATCGCAGCGCTCGAGCCTGCCGAGTCTCTTCACGGCGTGTTCGAGTCGGATTCCGATCCGTTCGATATCCCTTCCGAGTGCGAGAGCTGCGATCCAACAGCGGAGGTCCTTATGGCGGGCTCTCATCAAAGCCCGCCGTCGGGCGGGCTTTGGCCACGACAAGCGTGATGCTGGTGGTGCATCGAGTGAACAGCCGCGTCGCGAGGGGGAGGTTCTTCATACCCCCATCGTTGGTACGACCGCTGAAGCCCAGGCTTTGGAGGCCACACACATTCGACTGGAAGAGCTCCAGCGAGAACTCGACGAGCACGCTCGCCAGCGTCCACCTGTTGCCGATCGACGGCAGCGATAGATGTTCCCGACTGGCTCCCGCAACGATGTTGAGGTATATCGAACTCCTGTGTTAAATGTAGCAGCTGCTGCTAGGATAGCAGACTCCATTCAGCTGTCACGGTCAGAAGCTGGAAGGGGGTTGATGCAGATCAGAGCACTGTTAGATGCAGCACATCGTCAGAATTATGTAGTTTCACAGTCCCACAACAGGATACACAGCAACTCACCCAAGGCTGAAACCGTTCAGTCGGCACACATCCCTGGATCGCCCCTGCGTCGTAGGGGTGGGGGCTTTCGTGAGGATCAGGTCAGAGATCAGCTTCACCACTAAGACCACCATCGAGGGCCCGCTCCTCCGCACGGCGGTCCGCGCGTGCCCCGGCACCCGAACGATAGGCGCTCGCTCGGTGATGAACGGAATGCGGAGTTTGATACTCAAGATCTCCTCACCCAGAAACAGATCGACAGGGGCAGAGCCCATAGAGAAGGCCAAGATAGAGACTTTACGAGTGGTAACTCAGCTGTGATTTCAGGTCCTGAGTGTTTCAGCAGAGCCATCCGTTCTGCGGAGATTCCACCCAACTTCAGGTTGGCGGCTGGGATCGGAAAAAAATTTGGCGAGTCCAAGCCAGAGACTTGGTTAGATGATTACCGAGTGGCTATACAGATTGGTGACAGCAACGTCAATGTCGCAATGAAGCACCTGTCTTTGATGTTAGATGGTTCAGCTCGTGCTTGGTTGAATCGCTTGGCTCCTTCTAGTATATACTGCTAGGAAGATCTTGCCCGGGTGTTTATCCGAACCTTCGAGGGCACGTGCAAAAGTCCTGCAGGTCTGGTCGACTTGCAGCATTGTGTCCAGAAGCCTGATGAAACTTTGAGAGATTATATTCAGCGGTGGTCCACTTTGCATCATACAGTGGAGAATGTGTCAGAACATCAGGCTGTGTGTGCTTTCAAGGCCGGTGTGAGATACAAGGAGTTGTACCTGAAGTTCAGGCGCAGGGGTGATATTTCACTCGGCAAGATGATGGAAATCGCCACTCGGTACACCAATGGCAAGGAAGAAGACCGCCTCCATAGCGGCAAATGAAAGGCAGTCGCCAATGAGGCTGGTGGCAATAACAATCGGAAACAAAAGCGAAAAGCTGAGGGTCCGGTTCAAGCAGAAGCAGCAGCACTGGCGACCCAATCAAAAACAAGGGAAAGGCTAAAGCACAGTATGCCCCCAAGAAAGGAAAAAATCAGTCAAGAGCTGATATCATGGATCAACCGTGTGTAATTCACACGAGGAAAAATGCAGAAGGCGATGTGATTTTGCCCAAGTACACCACTCGGCAGTGTAGGACCATTATCCAGCAATTCAAAGGGGACCCACCGAGTGATTAATCTCCTGAGAAGGGTGATGAAGATGAAGATAAAGAAACATTCCCAGATGTCACTGCTACACTTGTGATTTTTGCTGATGTCGAGAGCAAGAGTCGTCTGAAAGTCATCAATAGAGAAGTCAACATGGTTGTATCGGCTACCCCCACCTACCTCAAGTGGTCCCAGTATGCTATCACATTTGACCAAACAGACCATCCTGCTCATGTGGCCACTCCTGGTCGACAGGCTCTGGTAGTTGATCCGATGGTGGGGGGCACTCGACTCAGAAAGGTCCTCATGGATGGTGGCAGCGGCCTGAACATTCTCTATGCGGATACCCTAAAAGGGATGGGCATTCTGATGTCCCGAATGAGTGAAAGAAACATGCAATTTCACGGGGTCATCCCAGGGAAGAAAGCCAAGTCACTCGGCCAGATAGCATTGGATGTGACATTCGGGAATGACAAAAATTTCTGAAATGAAAAACTCGCGTTTGAAGTCATGGATTTCCAGAGTGCTTACCATGCCATTCTGGGTCGACCCGCATATGCACATTTCATGGCCTGGCCATGTTATGTGTATCTCAAGTTGAAGATGCCAGGCCCTAAGGGCATGATCACGGTCACTGGCAATCGACAGCGGGCCGAAGAATGCCTCCAGCAAGGCTCCAAGATCGCTCATCATTAGATGGCCATGGTCAAGCTGGAAGAATACAAAAAAAGTGTTGACCCTGCTGATTTTATCCGTGCAAAGAAGCCAGCTTCCGAGTCGGCATTTCAATCGACTCGGGAAGTGAAGAAGGTGCACATCCACCCGATGGATCCTACTACTGCCCCGACGAATATCTCATCAACACTCGACAGCAAATAGGAAGCCGATCTCATCCAGTTCCTCCATGAGAACTGGGATATCTTCGCATGGAAGCATGCTGACATGCCGGGGGTTCCTAGGGAGTTGGCTGAGCACCGTCTGAGAGTGGACCCGAAAGCCAAACCCGCTAGGGAGCATTTGCATCATTCAGCGGCGGAGAAGCGCAAGGCAATCGGCGATGAAGTGGCCCGTCTCTTGCAAGCCAAGTTCATTCGGGAGATTTACCACTCCGAGCGGCTCTCGAATGTTGTGATGGTGCCAAACAAAGATAAGTCGTTGCGTATGTGCATTGACTTCAAACATCTCAATCGGGTATGCCTGAAGGATTGTTTTCCGCTCCCCCGCATAGATCAAATTGTTGACTCGACTGCGGGGTGCGAGCGTTTATCGTTTCTGGATGCTTACTCTAGGTACCATAAAATCCGTCTGTATGGCCCGAACGAAATAAAGACAGCCTTCATCACCCCATTCGGGTGTTTCTGCTACATCACTATGCCATTCGGTCTCAAAAATGCCAGCACAACTTTTATGCACATGATTCAGAAATGTTTACTCAACCAGATCCCTCGGAATGTCGAGGAGTCCATGGATGATATAGTGGTCAATCCCCGCAAAGGTTCCAACCTGCTGGCCGACTTGGCCGAAACATTCGCCAATCTGAGGAGATTCGACATAAAGCTGAATCCGGCCAAGTCTACTTTCGGCATCCTTGGCGGCAAGTTACTCAGTTTTCTTGTTTCCGAACGGGGGATCGATACCAACCCTGAGAAAATCAGTGCCATTACTCGAATGAAGACTCCCGTGCGAGTGCACGACTTTCAGAAGCTCACAAGTTGCTTGGCAGCATTGAGTCGATTCATTTCTCGTCTTGGTGAGAAGGCTCTGCCTTTGTATCAATTGATGAAGAAGTCCGACACGTTCGAGTGGACTCCCAAAGCTGAAGCAGTGTTTTTTGAGCTCAAAGCCCTGCTCCCCACCCAGCCGGTGCTTGCCGCTCCTTGCAGCAAAGATCCCTTGCTCCTGTACATCGCGGCCACAAATCAGGTCGTCAGTACAGTGCTAACTGTCGAGCGGGAAGAGGAGGGTAAAGCTTATAAAGTCCAGTGGCCAATTTATTATGTCTCGGAAGTTTTGTCCCCCTCAAAGCAAAGATATCCACACTATCAGAAGCTGGTTTATGGTATTTACCTATCAACAAAGTAGGTGGCGCATTATTTCCATGACCACTCAATTTCAGTCGTCACTGATGCTCCTCTGTCCGAGATTTTCAATAATCGAGACGCATCAGGTCAGGTGGCTAAATGGGCAATCAAGCTTGGACACTTTGACATCAGATTCGAAGCCAAAAAAGCAATCAAGTCCCAGGCATTGGTAGATTTCATGGCCGAGTGGATTGAACAGCAACAGCCAATCCAAGTTCACTCGGCGCATTGGACCATGTTCTTCGACGACTCTAAAATGTTGAATGGGTCCGGTGCTGGTGTTGTCTTGATATCTCCCAGGGGCGACAAGCTCAGCTATGTCTTGCAAATTCACTTCGATTCCCCCAACAATGAGGTGGAATATGAAGCACTTTTGTATGGGTTGCGCATGGCTATCTCACTCGGCGTCAAGCGCCTGATGGTTTATGGCGACTCGGATCTGGTGGTGAATCAAGTGATGAAAGAGTGGGATGTTCAAAACCCCGCTATGACTGGGTACTGTAATGCAGTCAGAAAGTTGGAGAAGAAATTCAAAGGCCTAGAACTTCATCATGTTCCCCGACTGAAAAATCAGGCGGCCGACGAGCTAGCCAAGATTGGGTCCACTCGATGGCCTGTCCCCAGTGATGTGTTCTTAGAGCACTTGCGCACTCCTTCGGTGCAAGAAGATCCTTTCACCGAAGAGCCCCTGCAAGCTTTGAGCTCCACTGATCTGACTGAAGTCGACGTCCCTGTAGTAATCGATTTGGTCATGGAAATTCCGGTTGTCGTTCCTGATTGGACAGTGTCTTACATTGCTTATATCCTCTGACAAGAACTTCCAGAAGATGAAACAGAGGCTCGACAAATTGTGCACAGGTCCAAGGCTTTTACTATGATGGGAGATCAGTTGTTCAGAGAGAGTGCGGCTGGCGTTACACAGCGCTGCATTTCCCCTGAGGAAGGTCAAATGATTCTAGATGAGATCCACTCGGGAACTTGCGGCCATCATGCATCCTCACGGACGATTGTCGCCAAAGCATACAAAGCTGGTTTCTTCTGGCAATGGGCTAATGAGATGGCTAAAGACATCGTCGATCACTGTGATGGATGTCAGTTCTATGCAAACTTGTCACACAAGCTGGCCTCTGCTCTGAAGACGATTCCCCTCGCCTGGCCATTTGCTGTTTGGGGACTCGACATGGTTGGTCCCTTTCGGACCCGAAAAGGTGGTTTCACTCATTTGCTGGTCGCAGTCGACAAGTTTACCAGGTGGATAGAAGCCAAGCCCATCAAGAAATTGAACTCCCGTACAGCGGTTACATTCATGAGAGAGATAATTTTCCGGTACGTCGTTCCTCACAGCATTATCACGGATAACGGCACCAACTTTGACTCGAAGAGTTCACAAACTTCTGCACATCTCAGGGCACTCGGGTGGATTATGCATCTGTCGCTCACCCGCAAACCAATGGGCAAGTCGAGCAAGCCAATGGCCTCATCTTGCAAGGTCTGAAGCCTCGTCTCATGCGCGACCTGGATCATGCCACTAGTGCCTGGGTAATTGAGCTACCGTCTGTGTTATGGGGCCTAAGAAATACGCCAAATCGGTCGACTGGACGGACTCCTTTTTTCTTGGTCTATGGTGCTGAAGCTGTCTTGCGGAGTGACTTGTTTCACAATTCTCCTCGAGTGAAACTTTATTCTGAGGTTGAAGCCGAACAGGCTAGGCAGGATGGTGTCGATCTCCTAGAAGAAGAACGAGAGATGGCTTTGATCCGGACTACTGCCTATCAGCAGGATCTGCGGCGCTTCCATGCGAAGAATGTCAAGAGTCAATCGTTTCATGAGGGAGACTTGGTGCTCCGAGTGAATCAACACCGACCTCACAAGCTTGCTCCTGCATGGGAAGGTCCTATCATCGTCACTAAAGTGCTGAACAACGGAGCTTATCATCTGTACAATCTCATGAAGTGGATAGACGAGCCACGAGCCTGGAATGCAGATCTGCTCCGGCGTTTTTATACTTAAGAGACAGAAGAATCTTCTGATGTAATGAGAATACTTCATCTATGCAATTCAAATTTCTGCAATATATGTTGTCGATTACGATCATACAGTTTCACTCTTGGGAATACTCCGAGTGTTGAACAATCCTCACACTCGGGGGCTTAGCTGCGAACATGCTTTCGCCTAAGTTAAAAACCCTGTCGGGTGGATAACTATCCATTCACTCGACGACCTATTTGCGAATCAGTCTTCGCTTAGGTTCAAAAATACTTCGAGTGGTGAGCAATCCTCACACTTAGGGGCTTAGCTGCGAACATGTTTCGCCTAAGTTAAAAATCCTGTCGGGTGAATAGCAGTCCATTCACTCGACGACTTAGCTGTGAATCGACATTCGCCTAAGTTCGAAAAAACTCTGAGTGGTGAGCAATCCTCACACTCGGGGGCTTAGCTGCGAACATGTTTCGCCTAAGTTAAAAATCTTGTCGGGTGAATAGCAGTCCATTCACTCGACGACTTAGCTGCGAATCGACATTCGCCTAAGTTCGAAAAAACTCCGAGTGGTGAGCAATCCTTACACTCGGGGGCTTAGCTGCGAACATGTTTCGCCTAAGTTAAAAATCCTTCCGGGTGAATAGCAGTCCATTCACTCGACGACTTAGCTGTGAATCGACATTCGCCTAAGTTCGAAAAAACTCCGAGTGGTGAGCAATCCTCACACTCGGGGGCTTAGCTGCGAACATGTTTCACCTAAGTTAAAAATCCTTCCGGGTGAACAGCAGTCCATTCACTCAACGACTTAACTGCGAATCGACATTCGCCTAAGCTTGAAAAAATTCCGAGTGATGAGCAATCCTCACACTCGGGGGGCTTAGCTGCAAACATGTTTCGCCTAAGTTAAAAACTCTATCGGGTGAATAGCAGTCCATTCGCTCGACAACTTAGCTGCGAATCGACATTCGCCTAAGTTCGAAAAAAACTCAGAGTGATGAGAAATCCTTACACTCGGGGGCTTAGCTGCGAACATGTTTCGCCTAAGTTAAAAAAATTGTCGGGTGAATAGCGGAGTATTCACTCGACGACTTAGCTGCGAATCAACATTCGCCTAAGTTCTAAAATGCTCCGAGTGATGAGCAATCCTCACACTTGAGGAGTTAGCTACGAACAAGCTTTCGCCTCAGTCAAAAAGCAAATATAGTCGAACAAGTGATCAAAAGCCAAATACGGATAAAATCCAAAGGTTAAATCGCGGATAAATGTTTCACGGAGAAAGCAAATGTGCGCAGGCCTAAGGCCCGAATGAAGTTTTAAGGGATACAGTTCCACTCGGCATACCGAGGCGAATAAAAGTGTTTCTTCCTAAGGTCAAGTTTTTTAATCATCCGACGGGTTGGCTGGCTCGACAAAAGTGTCTAAGTCGATGCCATCTACGATTCTGGTAGCTGCGTTGATGAAGGTCTCCATGAAGTCCTCGAACTGAAGCTTCTTTGTGTTAACCACTCGGAGCTCCTTCAGCTTCTCCTCCCTCACGTACCTACAATGGACCCTGACGAGTGATAGTGCCATGCCGGCCCCGCAGCAAGCAGCAGACTTCTTCCAGGCCTGCACTCGACTTGGAAGGTCGTTCAGACGGGCCATCATGGAGTTGAGGTCGAGCTGAAGAGTGTCCTCAGGCCACAGCTCCTTATCAATCCTCTCCATCGCCGATTTCAGTCAGACAAGATATGCCTGAACGCCCTGGAGCCGGAAATTGAGTCTGAGCATGTTCATGGCCACCGCGTCTGCAACAAGAGACTTGGTGGGATCCAGGTTGAGCTCAATCTCCTCTGTCTCCTTTTTTGAAGTCTTGGCAGAATTCTATTGAAGAGAAAGAATGGGAGGAGAATCAGTGAGGTACGATCTTCATAGATTTTACATAGTTCAGTCGACAAGAGACACTCACCGTCGAGCATGATGTACATTTTCCTCAAGAATTCGCCCAAATGCTTATCCAGGCCGTTGCTCCTTTTGTTCAGCTGCTCGGCCCTTTTGACGAGGTCCACGCGCTCTTGCTTCAGCTTTGCATTCTCCTCCTCCAGCTTCTTGGCAGCCGCCCGCTTCCGATCTGCAGTCTCGGTTTTATCCTTGGCCACCCGTTGGGCATCGGGGAGTGCTTTGTCCTTGTCCTCCAGCGCCTTCTTCATGGAATCTAAAGAAACAACATTGTTGAGTCGCGCTTGGAGTTGACGATTTTCATTGCGCACGTCTGTTCGAGTGAGAGCACTCGGTTCAAAACATGAAAAGTGAAGATGGGAATGCAGAGAGTCGACGGTAGTTACCTCCGAGAGACTTTAGCTCAGCCCGCGCTCGCTCTAGAGCATTGTTGGAGGCTTCCAGATCCACGCGCAGTCAGTTCCTTTCATCCTCAAGATCCTTGTAGTGCATTCCAAGTTCGCAAGCCCTTTGAAACCAACGAAAGAAAGAAATTCAATTGACAAGTAATACCAAGTACGGTCGACTGGGCTATGAATACCGTCGAATGCCTGTCTTACTATCCTGGAATAGCGTCATATAATGGTTGACCTATGATGTCCATGAAGCCCGTGTCCAGGGGAAGAAGAATTCAAGCAAAATTCCACTCGACATGTCGAGTGGCTCTAGCGCTCCACGTGTCGTAAACAAATTCAGAGCAGTCTCTATTAAGACCCTTGCCGGTGCAAGCACCCGACGGCGGTCTCAGGGACTACACCCAGTGGGTGCACTCAGAGTACCCCCACTGAGACGGTTAACACTCGACCTATTGAGTAACTCGTCAGAAAAAATATGCACTCGACATGTCGAGTGCCTCCACTACTATGCGTACGACGGAAATCCCGATTTCAAGTTTTCAATGTAGGAGATATGCCCTAGAGGCAGTAATATCAGTTACTTTTGTATCTCCAAGTTTGTAATGAATGTTTATGATCCATGCTATAACTGCAATGATTCTCGAGTATGCAAATAAAACGAGGCTTGGAGGGAAACTCATGTGCACGTGTGGTATAATAAATGGTAAATTGTATTCCTAGTCTTGCCTCTAAGACCGGCTCAAGTATTGCATGATGATCCTGTTTTCCTGATCATGGGCATGGCCATGCCGGCAATTTTGAGGGCACGATGTTGGTAGAACACTTGTGTTGAATCGATCCGAATTGATGTTATGCTATGAGATACATTCGTCATAAGTTTATGGTTAATAACACAGAGAAGTTAATGTTTGCATAATTCCTTAGACCATGCGAGTATCGAGTTTCTTCATGCTTTCTTCATGAACTTTGGGGTTTGTTAAACGTCATCCGTAAATGGGTGGCTATTACGGCGGCTTACGGGTTCATGGAAAAGTATGTCAAGTAACTTGATAGCTCAAGATTGGGATTTGCTCCTTCGGTGATGGAGAGATATCTCTGGGCCCTCTCGGTGTTACGGTATCCATCATCGTCTGGCCAGACACTTTGTGATTTGATCACGGGGATGCCAAAACATGGGAACGAGAAAAGAGAACAATACCGGCAACGAGGTAACTGGCATTGTGGACAAGTGTTGATCCACGAGGATGCCGATGTTTCTCACCTCGGGTAATTGTAACATATCGCGAAGCAACAGGAATAGCTCACGGCAACTGGAGGTTCACTCGAATATTTATTCGTGTGGGTATAGGGATCGATATGGGTGTCCACGGCTCCGATGCTGATCATTGATCGGAAGGTGTTCCGGGTCATGTCTATACTTCACCGAACCTATAGGGTCACACGCTTAAGGGTCATCTATCTGCTGAATACTAGACAGGGAGTCTGAGAGAAAATCACCGAAAAAGTTTCGGAGACAACGGAAGAGTTCCGGAGAGAGAACATTGGAATAGTTCCGGTAAAACCGAAAAGTTGTTTCGAAGTATACCATTAAGTCAAAATGGTTTCGGCACACGTCTGGAAATTCTTGGAGGGTGCCAGAATGATTCTGGGGACTTCTGGGATTTTTCGGAGGAAAAAACCGGAAGAGTTCCGGAGCCGCCGGAACCGCTATGGTAGCTTTTCGCTGAAGAAAAACATTGTTCCGGAATTGTTTCGGAACGCGTCCAAAATTGTTTTAGTGGGTACTGGAATTATTCTAGGCACACAGAAATAATTTGGGATTTAACGGACGCAGAAAAATGTCTTCGTGAATAGTGAAAACACTATTTTGAATAGTAGAAACACTATATATATAAATAGTGGAAACACTATATATGTATAGTGGAAACACTATTGTAAATAGTAGAAACACTATATATGTATAGTGGAAACACTATTGTAAATAGTGGAAACACTACTGTGAATAGTGGAAATACTATTAGGGGATGATGCAGGCATGGTGATGCAGGCATGGTGATGCAGGCATGGTGATGCAGGCAACACTATTTGGAGGCTTTCCCTTTATGCCCTTGTGGTGTGCTCACCTCATGGGCATTTTGGGTATTTCAAGTGCCACCCTACCCCTTGGGTTTTCCTATAAATAGAGGTGGAGATGCACTCTCCACACTCATCCTTTGCTCTCATACACATGCTTTGCTTTGCAAGCTCTCTCTCTCCCTCCCACGAAAAGAGTTTTTCGTAGAGCCGAAAGGCTGTCTGGGTTCCGGCAGGAACTAGTTCTGGACGGCGAAGCCCTGCCGGATAGATGACACCGTATGTGTGCAACCCCGTAGAGAGTTCGTAGTTTCGATCTTTTGCCCGAGGGGCTGTTCGAGTGTCCTCCCGAAGGGCTGTCCGAGTCTCGGGTCGAGTTTCGAGAGTCCTCCCGAAGGGCCGTCCGAGTCTCCGTTCGAGTTTCGAGGGTCCTCCCGAAGGGCTGTCCGCGACATCGTCCGGGGGACTGTCCGACCGCCTCCCGAAGGGCTGTCCGACGAGGGAGTACATCCTCGCGGTTGGGAGGTTGTAAATCCTAGCTGCGGGGATCTGCACCAACGATCTCCACCGACTCTTCTTCCGCTGCGCTACGAGTCGGTACGGATCAGATCAAACCTTGTATGCATTCTCCATAGTGGTCCTGGGCGTGCTCGCTATATCGAATTTTTTTGTTTTCTGTCGCGTTCCCCTACAGTGGCATCAGAGCCAGGCTATGAGTAGATGCATGGTATGATCTAGAATACATGAGATGTATGAGTATTGCATAGTATAATTTTGTAGTAGATGAGATCTATTGCTGAAAATTATTTGTGTGGGTAGCAGATGAAATCTGTTACCCGATGTTCTTGTTGCTTCCCGTGAATTTGCGTACTCCTGATCTTGACGGAATGGTGGAATCTTACAAAGTTCTGGCAATCCGCGATCCTTTCATGCTGCTCCTGAGTATGCTGATTGACAGATCAATGAAGTGCTTCAGTGTCTTTGGGTTCCACCATAGTTAAAGAAAGATGGATGTTTCGCAGACGAAGGGTAATGCAGATATGATCTGCACGGGGGTCACGCGTATGACGAAGTTTAGTATGGGGCTCGAGATTTTACTATCTCGTGTTTCATACACCCTGGAAAGTTAATCTAGCAACTTGAAGTATCATACTTGATGATAAACGTTGGTAGCTGCGGTTTAAGTCAAAACCTTAGAAGCCACGTAAAATAAAATTTTGCATAAACCGATTAGAGGCGTCTAACTTGGTTTTGCAGGATGGTTTGCATGTGATGTGGTATAGCAATGCTCATATTCAATTTGATTATGTATGAGATGGCTATATGATGTAATTAACATGACCTGCGTGTCATGATTCGGCATGATGGCTGGAGCCATATGATTGCACTTTAATGACCTGCGTGTCAACCTTATGTAATGCACTTATTTTATTAGCTATAGAGATAGCAATATTATTTGGTGCATCGACAAGGTGGTGGCAATCTTCGCAAAGGTGAACACCGACGCGAATGCCGAAGACGAAGAAATACTTGACTTCTCCGTCAGAAGGGGCTATATCATATCATGCTATTATGAATTGCCTGAGATGTTTATCCCTCTTGATGCACCCTTCTTGATTGCGCGGTAGTCGCTTTTTATTAGGGTGATCTCTCACAAAAATATCAAGTAGATAGTGTTCTCCCAAGTGTAGCACCGTCACGGCACCTATCTCTTCGGGGTATCACATGGTTACATGGATACGAACGATTAGAGAAGTGTGAGGCGGGTGAGTTGAGACCTCGCAGCGAGATCACTTGGTTGTCTTGACGTTCAGGCATGAAAGTCATGAGCTCGGAACACACGCATCGAAAGATGAACAAGAGTCACATAGAGATGTGATTGGCAAGTTGGCCTACCAATTGAAATTCTCGTCACTTGAGATGGTTACATCCTTGACGCTAAATTGAAAGTTGGATCTTGCATCACTCACAATCAATTATGAGAGATATTGATTTGAGTGGGAGCGCACTTTAGAATAAAATTGTTTATTCACTAGTGCCAAAAATCATTATGAACAATGTCTAAAATGAACTTGTGTTTTCCGTTGTAGATCAAATGGCTCGCAATAGCGCGTTCAACTTAGGCCCGATGTTAGAGAAAGAGAAGTTAGCTGCGAATGGAAACAACTATGCGGACTGGGTCCGTACCCTGAGGATTGTCCTCAGGAGCGCTAAGAAAGTGTACGTGCTTGATGGAGCTCTTCCACCAAAGCCGGCGGCAACAGCCGCGGTAGACATACAGAATGTCTGGGCCACTAAGGATGATGATTACAACTTAGTGCAGTGCCTCATGCTGTCTTGCATGAGTTCAGAGCTTCAAAAACGTTTTGAATTCCATAACTCCTTTGATATGATCAAGGATCTGGATGCTCTTTACAAGTTTAATGCAAGGTCTGAATGTTTTGATATCATGAAGATGATGTCGGAGACCAAGATGGCTGAGGGCAGTTCAGTTGGCGAGCACGTAGTCAATATGATTGGCTACGCTGAAAGGCTTAAAACCCTGGAATTTCCACTTCCAGAAGAGCATGTAATGGACATGTTGCTCTGTTCACTCCCCCCTTCTTACGGAGGTTTTGTCATGAACTACAACATGAATGGGATGGACAAAACACCTAATGAGGTGCTTGCCATGCTGAAAACTGTTGAAGGAGGACTGCAGAAAAATCGCAAGCAAGTGTTGCTTGTGAATAAAACTGTCAGTTTCAAAAAGAAAGGCAAGCCAAAGAAAGGCAAGGGCGCTGGTAAGACCGGCTTCCAACGCAAATCTAAGGGCGGAGCCAAGAATGAAACTGAGTGCTTCTACTGCAAGGGCACAGGACACTGGAAGAGAAACTGCAAGAAGTATCTGGAAGATAAGAAATCCGGGAAAACCGGAAAAGGTATAATTGTTATACAAGTTAATGTCATTGACGTTTTGCTTGCTAGCGAAAATTTTAAGTCTTGGGTATTTGATACCGGATCGGTTGCTCACATTTGCAACTCGATACAGGGGCTTCAGAAGGTGCGCAAGCTGGCAAAGAATGAAGTCGTGATGCGTGTCGGGAACGGCGCTGGGATCGCCGCTCAAGCCGTCGGCATTATGCCTCTACGTCTCCCTTCAGGATTTATTTTGAAACTTAGTAACTGTTATTTTGTTCCGTTGTTGTGTAGAAACATTATCTCTGGATCATGTTTAGTGCACGACGGGTACTCCTACAAGTCTGAGAACAATGGTTGTTCACTTTATTGTAAGGATATGTTTTATGGATTTGCACCCATTGTTGGGGGCCTTTTCATACTAAATCTTGAATGTGGAAATGATGTCTTTAACGTGAATGCTAAACGTCTTAAGAAGGCTGATACCACCGCCACTTACTTGTGGCACTGTCGGCTTGGCCACATCGGAAAGAAACGCATGCAAAGACTCCATAAAGATGGAGTTTTACCGTCCCTTGATTTTGAATTATTTGACACATGTGAAGCTTGCTTGATGGGAAAAATGACCAAGACGCTGTTCACGGGTCATCCTGAACGGGCGGGTGAATTATTGGAAATAATACATAGTGATGTATGTGGTCCAATGAACACGGCCGCACGGGGTGGGTATTTTTACTTCGTGACTTTTACTGATGATTTGAGTCGGTATGGCTATATCTACTTGATGAAGCATAAGTCGGAAACCTTTGAAAAGTTCAAAGAATTTCAGAATGAGGTAGAAAATCATCGTAACAAAAAGATTAAGTTTCTGCGGTCTGATCGTGGAGGCGAATATCTTAGTCACGAGTTTGGCCAACATCTGAGTGATCGTGGAATCGTTTCACAGCTTACGCCTCCCGGAACTCCACAGCGAAACGGAGTGTCGGAACGACGTAACCAAACCCTGTTAGACATGGTAAGGTCGATGATGTCTCTTACAGATCTACCGATATCTTTTTGGGGTCACGCACTAGAAACTGCTGCTTATACATTAAACAGAGCACCGTCTAAGTCTGTTGAGACGACACCACATGAGATGTGGTATGGGAAGATACCTAGTGTGTCACATCTCAAGGTTTGGGGTTGTGAGGCATACGTAAAACGATTACAGCCAACCAAGCTAGAACCTAGATCAGACAAATGTTACTTTGTAGGTTATCCAAATAACACCATTGGATATTCCTTCTACCACCAAACCGAGGGCAAAGTGTTTGTCGCAAAGGTTGCACATTTTCTCGAGAAAGAGTTTCTCGCTAAAGAATTGAGTAGGAGGACAGTACAGCTTAATGAGATTAGTGAATCTTCGGCAACCGTTGATATGGCTAAGGAACCGGAAGTAATTCCGCAAATTATCCCTACAACCGAGCCGGAAGTTGTCGCATGTGATGCGGAAACTTCAGACAATGTTGTAACTGAACCGCACAGATCAGGTAGGGCTATCCAGCCACCTGAATGGTTTCATAACGAAATCTTCATTCTTGAAGACGATGAACCTACGCACTACAAGGAAGCGATGGCGGGGCCTAGCTCAAGGGAATGGCACAAGGCCATGAGATCCGAGATGGAATCCATGTACGAAAACCAAGTTTGGAACTTGGAAGAACTTCCAGATGGCGTAAAACCCATTGGTTGTAAATGGATTTTCAAAAGAAAGACGGACGCGGATGGTAACATTACTATCCACAAAGCTAGACTTGTCGCGAAAGGGTTCACGCAAGTTCTAGGAGTTGACTACGACGAGACTTTCTCGCCCGTAGCCATGCTTAGGTCTGTTCGGATATTACTAGCAATTGCTGCTTATTTCGATTATGAAATATGGCAGATGGATGTCAAAACGGCTTTCCTAAATGGAAACCTTGAACAGGATGTATACATGATACAGCCAGAAGGTTTTGTCGATCCTAAGAATGCTAGAAAGGTATGCAAGCTTCAGAAAGCCATTTATGGTCTGAAGCAAGCATCAAGGAGCTGGAACATTCGTTTTGATGAAGTGGTCAAAGAGTTTGGCTTCATCAGGAACGATGAAGAATCTTGTGTTTACAAGAAGTTTAGTGGGAGCGCAAAAGCATTTCTAATCTTGTATGTGGATGACATATTGTTGATTGGAAATGATGTGAAATTTCTTAGCGAAATAAAAGACTCATTGAAGAAGAGTTTTTCAATGAAAGACTTAGGCGAAGCGGCATATGTATTGGGCATCAGGATCTATAGAGATAGATCAAGACGCCTGATAGCGCTAAGCCAAAGCACGTACATTGACAAGGTGTTGAAAAGGTTCAACATGGAGAACTCCAAGAAAGGCCTACTCCCCATGTCACCTGGCACAGTGCTTTGCAAGAATCAGTGTCCTCGGACCCTCGATGAGCAAGTACAAATGAATGATATTCCATATGCTTCGGCAGTTGGTTCTATTATGTATGCCATGCTATGTACAAGACCAGATGTTTCCTATGCGCTAAGTGTTAGCAGCCGGTACCAAGGTGATCCAGGATTGGAACACTGGGCCGCAGTTAAGGGTATTCTTAAGTACCTCAGGAGGACCAAGGATTTACTCCTTGTGTACGGAGGTGATGAAGAGCTCATTGTAAGTTGTTACACTGATGCAGGCTTCATGACTGACCCAGATGACTTCAAATCTCAATCGGGCTATGTTTTCTTATTGAACGGCGGTGCAGTTGATTGGAAAAGTTCCAAACAAAAGACTGTGGCGGATTCTACAACGGAGGCGGAATATGTGGCTGCTTCAGAAGCCTCCAAGAAAGCTGTCGGTATCAAGCAATTCCTTGAAGACCTTGGTGTGGTTCCAAGTGCTCTGGACCCGGTGGAGATCTATTGTGACAATAGTGGCGTCGTGGCTCAGGCAAGGGAGCCATGTTCGCACCATAAGACAATGCATATTCAATGCAAATTTAAACTCATTCGACATCATGTCGAAGAAGGTTTAGTGAAAGTACGCAAAGTTCACACGGATCTGAATGTGTCAGACCCGATGACGAAGCCTCTACCACGAGCAAAGCATGAGCAACACCGGATTGCCGTTGGTGTTAGGGAAGCCATGTAACTAGATTATGACTCTAGTGCAAGTGGGAGTCTGTAGGAGATATGCCCTAGAGGCAGTAATATCAGTTACTTTTGTATCTCCAAGTTTGTAATGAATGTTTATGATCCATGCTATAACTGCAATGATTCTCGAGTCTGCAAATAAAACGAGGCTTGGAGGGAAACTCATGTGCACGTGTGGTATAATAAATGGTAAATTGTATTCCTAGTCTTGCCTCTAAGACTGGCTCAAGTATTGCATGATGATCCTGTTTTCCTGATCATGGGCATGGCCATGCCGGCAATTTTGAGGGCATGATGTTGGTAGAACACTTGTGTTGAATCGATCCGAATTGATGTTATGCTATGAGATACATTCGTCATAAGTTTATGGTTAATAACACAGAGAAGTTAATGTTTGCATAATTCCTTAGACCATGCGAGTATCGAGTTTCTTCATGCTTGCTTCATGAACTTTGGGGTTTGTTAAACGTCATCCGTAAATGGGTGGCTATTACGGCGGCTTACGGGTTCATGGAAAAGTATGTCAAGTAACTTGATAGCTCAAGATTGGGATTTGCTCCTTCGGTGATGGAGAGATATCTCTGGGCCCTCTTGGTGTTACGGTATCCATCATCGTCTGGCCAGACACTTTGTGATTTGATCACGGGGATGCCAAAACATGGGAACGAGAAAAGAGAACAATACCGGCAACGAGGTAACTGGCATTGTGGACAAGTGTTGATCCACGAGGATGCCGATGTTTCTCACCTCGGGTAATTGTAACATATCGCGAAGCAACAGGAATAGATCACGGCAACTGGAGGTTCACTCGAATATTTATTCGTGTGGGTATAGGGATCGATATGGGTGTCCACGGCTCCGATGCTGATCATTGATCGGAAGGTGTTCCGGGTAATGTCTATACTTCACCGAACCTATAGGGTCACACGCTTAAGGGTCATCTATCTGCTGAATACTAGACAGGGAGTCTGAGAGAAAATCACCGAAAAAGTTTCGGAGACAACGAAAGAGTTCCGGAGAGAGAACATTGGAATAGTTCCGGTAAAACCGAAAAGTTGTTTCGGAGTATACCATTAAGTCAAAATGGTTTCGGCACACGTCTGGAAATTCTTGGAGGGTGCCAGAATGATTCTGGGGACTTCTGGGATTTTTCGGAGGAAAAAACCGGAAGTGTTCCGGAGCCGCCGGAACCGCTATGGTAGCTTTTCGCTGAAGAAAAACATTGTTCCGGAATTGTTTCGGAATGCGTCCAAAATTGTTTTAGTGGGTACTGGAATTATTCTAGGCACACAGAAATAATTTGGGATTTAACGGACGCAGAAAAATGTCTTCGTGAATAGTGAAAACACTATTTTGAATAGTAGAAACACTATATATATAAATAGTGGAAACACTATATATGTATAGTGGAAACACTATTGTAAATAGTAGAAACACTATATATGTATAGTGGAAACACTATTGTAAATAGTGGAAACACTACTGTGAATAGTGGAAATACTATTAGGGGATGATGCAGGCATGGTGATGCAGGCATGGTGATGCAGGCATGGTGATGCAGGCAACACTATTTGGAGGCTTTCCCTTTATGCCCTTGTGGTGTGCTCACCTCATGGGCATTTTGGGTATTTCAAGTGCCACCCTACCCCTTGGGTTTTCCTATAAATAGAGGTGGAGATGCACTCTCCACACTCATCCTTTGCTCTCATACACATGCTTTGCTTTGCAAGCTCTCTCTCTCCCTCCCACGAAAAGAGTTTTTCGTAGAGCCGAAAGGCTGTCTGGGTTCCGGCAGGAACTAGTTCTGGACGGCGAAGCCCTGCCGGATAGATGACACCGTATGTGTGCAACCCCGTAGAGAGTTCGTAGTTTCGATCTTTTGCCCGAGGGGCTGTTCGAGTGTCCTCCCGAAGGGCTGTCCGAGTCTCGGGTCGAGTTTCGAGAGTCCTCCCGAAGGGCCGTCCGAGTCTCCGTTCGAGTTTCGAGGGTCCTCCCGAAGGGCTGTCCGCGACATCGTCCAGGGGACTGTCCGACCGCCTCCCGAAGGGCTGTCCGACAAGGGAGTACATCCTCGCGGTTGGGAGGTTGTAAATCCTAGCTGCGGGGATCTGCACCAACGATCTCCACCGACTCTTCTTCCGCTGCGCTACGAGTCGGTACGGATCAGATCAAACCTTGTATGCATTCTCCATAGTGGTCCTGGGCGTGCTCGCTATACCGAAATTTTTTGTTTTCTGTCGCGTTCCCCTACATTCAAGACTATTGCTTATCGTCTGCGATTAGCAGTAGCCTCAGGGACTACACCCAGTGGGTGCACTTAGCGTGTCCTCACTGGTTACTAAAACGTTTGACAAGGTCAGCCCTGTCAGAACATTCATCCGTCACTCGACCCGTCGAGTGACGCGCCTCCCTGCTCTGTGAAGTTCAATCTATCCTTATGTAGCGTCATATCATGGTTTATCAATGATATCCATGGAACCTACAAGTTAGCTTCGGAGTCGTGTGATCAAAGGCAAAATGTAACCCGCATACAACAAACTCTAAGACCCCTGCCGGTGCAAGCACTCGACAACGATCTCGGGAACTACACCCAGTGGGTGCACTTAGCGTGCTCTCGTTGGATCTGCCAATTCTCGATCAGTCGAGTGGCAGAAAACATCCATCATTGGAATATCCGTCACTCGATCCGTCGAGTGACACGCCCCTTCCCACTCCGTGAAGTGCAGTCTATCCTTATGTAGCGTCATATCATGGTTTATCAACGATATCCATGAAACCTACAACGTAGCTGCGGAGATGGTGTGACCAAGAGCAAACGTATCAAGCATACGATGGACTCTAAGACCCTTGCCGAGGCAAGCACTCGACGACGGCCTCGGGGACTACACCCAGTGGGTGCACTCAGAGTGCCCCCACTGGTCCAAAACCTACTCAATTAAGACCCGATCTATTCGAGTAGGGAAATTTCAAAACACTCTACGGGGTGGAAAGTAAACACCTAGTGGGTGTACGGTCAAGAAAAGTCAGGAATTCAATCAGAAATGTACTTACAATCGAACTTACTCGGACATTGGTGCGGAGGGCCATGCTGGCATCGTAAGCCAGCTTGCTGGCCTCGTACGCCTCTTTGGTTTGCAGCAGCATCTACTCTGCCTGGATCATAGCCTCCTTCGCAGCTCCGGTCTGATCTTCCGGGATGCGATGCAGATGGATAGCCGTCATGGGCGGGATCGGCGTAGTAGCTGGGGCAGCTGAAGCAGTCTGAGCAGGTCCGGTTGGAGTTGATGTCACGATGGTCGAGACAGCTGGAGGGGCACTCGACAGAGGTACTGTAGGATCAGTTCTGATTCGTGTCGAGTCGCCCATCCCCTGGGAAGACTCTGCAGTCGACCGCTAAAGCGTCTGCACTGATGAAGCTCTTCGAGTGTGGGCACACGAGGCGTCTGGGTGTTCCTCGTCGTCTTCTTGGTGGATGACCTCTGCAACGTCAACCTACAGTGTTAACTTTGGCAAGTGACGAATCTCATTCGAATGAATCAAGGACTTATTAACCTCTGTGAGAAGTGGCAGCGTCAGCAGTGTCAATGTCCATCGCTTCCTTTCCGTCTCGAGGAGGTGATGTTACAGAAGTAGCAACTCTAATGGATCAAACAACACTCGGTTAGCAACAACGCAAAGTCACAATCGATAGAAAGAATTTGAAAGAAAATACTCACGTGGAGACGATAGGCACAGCCATCCTCATGCGAGGTAGTGCCTTGCGGGGTTTGGTCGTGTTTGGCTTGGGCTGCTTGGCCGACCGCTCACTCGACTCGACAGTCGAAGGGCGGCTCTACTTCGGGTTCTTCTCACTGGGACCTGGAGCCCCGTCCTCAGCAGCTGTCGGATCCTGGAGGGACTTGGAGCGGCGTTCACATCGAGGAGGTGACTCGACTTTTTCTTCTTCTTCGCCAGAGTCCTCGTATTCATCCTCGGAGTTAGAAGGACCATCGCCGTCCACGCTCTCACCCTCACTCACTACGCGTCTTCAGGTTGATTCCCATTGGGAACTGGTGAGTGCATGTTCGTCCATTCCTGCATAATTCCAACAAGGAAGTCAGTCCGAAAATCAATATATCACTCGACTGTATAAATACTTCAGTCGACAAAGTGCAACTGACCAAGTTCTTTGGCGGGTTTTCGGCCAAGTAAGGTTGGAACCTCTTGGCTCCCACTGGATTGTCACATGCACCGGTGATGCTACGAAGCCATTGCTCAACAGTCTCTGGTGGAACTTCTTCTGGGTACGTCCTGGTAGAGTACTTCGGGCCCACATAATGCCACATGGTGTGATCCCTGGCTTGGAGCGGTTGAATCCGTCAACTGAGAAAAGTCTCCAGGAGATCCAGGCCCGTCACTCCGCCTCGAACCAGTTTCACCATGGCGTCCATCAAGGTCACCACTTGACCCTGTTCCTCTTCAGACACCTTTAGGGACTTGGGGACAGCTGGACGGTCAGATGTGTAGGGGGGAAGGCCAGTCGACATGTTGCGTGAAGCCATGTCCTTGCAATAGAACCAATTCGACTGCCAACCTCTAACGGATTCAGGGAAAGTCATACCAGGGAAAGAACTACGCTCTCTCTTTTGAAGGCCTAAACCGCCACACAGCTGCAGCACATGAGTTTTCCCATCCGACGGATCTGCTTTCTTCACCGTCTGAGATCTAATCGTAAAGATGTGCTTAAAAATCCCCTAGTGAGGAGGACACCCCAGGAAGCACTCGCACAAAGTAACGAAGGCAGACAAGTATGTGATAGTATTCGGTGGGAGATGGTGCAGTTGAGCACCGAAGAAATTCAAGAACCCTCTAAAGAACGGGTGGGGTGGCATAGAGAAACCTCTTTCGACATGGGAGAGGAGGAGGACCCGCTCTCCATCGCGCGGCTCCGGCTCGTGCTCCCCTTCCGACAACCTCGAAGCGCCTTCGGCCATGAGCCCGTCAGCAACCAAGTCGTCGATGTACGCACGGGTGACCAACGAAGGGAGGAAGTCACCCTGCATCCATCCCGCCGGTGCGGTGAATCGAGCGGTCGAGGGCTTCTTGCCCTTGACCTTCGTCGCCCCCTTCTTAGCTCGCTCCAGCTTCTCCGTGGTGCTCTTCGTCATCGTCGCGGCGGCTCTCATCGGAGAGGAACGGAGTGGGGCGCTAGGGGCAGAGGAAGCGGAGGAAGGGAGGAAGTCTGGGCAAGGATACTGTGCGCACCACGGCGCATCGAGTTTTATACTCCGCCGAGTGACTCACTGACTAGTGGGCCCACAAGATCACCGCACACGCCAACCGCTGACGGCGCCCAGTACGTGGCGATATGACCGGCACGAGAATCGAGGCGTCACGCCTCCACTTGCCCTGATCGTGGCGTCATCATCGCACGCGCATGCGCTTCCCAAATTTTCGTATCCCGCGAAATCCGGGTCTGACAGACCGACTCGTCACCTCCAAAGATGCTTTCAGTTCACTCGAAGCAAAATAGGCATTGAACATTCACTCGAACACTTTCAAGGCTAAATGGATCCGGGCGAATGGCGAATAGTTCAATCGACGCAAGTTTTGTTGAAGCCCCGAATATCATTCGGAAGATTTGGCGTGTTGATCCTGAATTGACATCAATACCAGAGTTCAATCGACGCAAGTTTCGTTGAAGCCCCGAATATCATTCGGAAGATTTGGCATGTTGATCTTGAATCGACATCAATACCCAGAGTTTAATCGACGCAAGTTTTGTTGAAGCCCCAAATATCATTCGGAAGATTTGATGCCTTAATTCAGGATTGACATTGATATCCCTATTTCACCACTCGAACCCCGATCCATTCGGGGGCTAATGACGAGGATATGTACCTAGGATAGGGTCCTAGGCAAGACCTACATACCCTACCTAAGGACACTGCATTGGAGGACTCAAAGACCAATCATAAGCTTCCGACTGGATTCCATGTGACGTTCAGGTCACTCGACATTCAATCCACTCGGAGTCTTCTTCCTTCACTCGACAGTCGCCTGTCACTCAGTAGACCTCATTCTCAATCGACATCAGAAGACCAGGAGCCACCATCAGAAGGCCAACGGGCAGTCGTAGTCCTTCATCATTAGTAGCATTTATTATGTACGTTACCAGTAACGCCAGACTTTAAACCCACGATCGGAGCCTTAGATGCCGGGCACTTATGAGGGGCAGCGAACTCTATATAAGCCGCCCCTCCCCTCTGGCACAAGGGTTCGCAACCACTGTAATCTTAATATTCCACACGATATAAGCTCCCGAGCACTGAGACGTAAGGCCGTTACCTCCACGAGAGGGGCATGAACTCATACATCCGTGTGTACACCCTCGCCGTAGCTAGGACTCTGCCCTCTCCTTTCGTACCCTATCTTTTACTGTGAGGCTCGTTCCCACGACACTCGACAACAATCAAATATAGGTATCATACATAGTCCGAGATACCAGTGTTCTTCCTTACTTTCAGAAGCATTCCACTCGCTTTCAGTAACTTAAGTCAATGTATCAAAGTTACCTTTCAGATAAGAAGTAAATTAACCAAAGTGTTTTCTTGAGAAGAAAAGCTAGCATGGTCTGTCTCTCCTCAAGTATTCACAATTTCTTTATCACCAATTTGATATCCACTTAACTAGAATCATTAAAGAGAAGCTGATTAAGCCGGTATGAGAGCCAAGTGGATGCTCAATTTGATTTTTGAATCGCAAAGATGATGTGACTTAAGTTAAAGGCTCCCTTTCCCTGAAAAAGAATCATTAACCCCAGGTCATCAGTGTCCTTAATCCACTTTTTAAGAAAAGGAAAACAAGCAGCCTCTGTCTAATACAGCTGGAACAATGAGTGGACCTGACCTTTTACCTGACAGCCCGTCCGGTTTTAGCAGATAAGTGCTCTGCTCATACTGGTATAGTGGCATTATATGATGGTTACGTATACATCCATGATCACCTGCACAATTTAAAGTTGATGCAGTTGGAGCAACACTTAGTAGCGTACTAATGCAGCTATCATGTGAAGTAGTCTATTAATTCAGTAGAGACGGGCATGGATCCATCATGCATGCTCAATCAAGGCCATGCATCAGGACGGGGGGCCGGTGACGTGGGTGAACAGGCGGCGGGGATCAACGATCAAGGCGGGAAAAGACGATCATCCGACGCACGTCGCGCGGTTGAACAAAAGCGGCATGATTACCCCCGTCACCGGCCAGCCAGCCGGCCTTGGAAACACGATGATGGGCGAGGAAAGCGAAAGACGAGTGTTTTGTGCCGCGCGCGCAAGGATTCATCGAGCGTGCATGCATGCACGCCCTGTCCTTGCTGGTTGCTAATTAAAGATGTGCCGGCGAGTGACGTGAATTGCTACTAGCAGAGCCGAATAATATACTACTAGAGGACGTCGTGTAGAACGTCGCGTATGTGTGTGGTACATGGGTCGTTCATGTCGATCGGCTCTCACTCACAGCAACCAAAAGTTGTGCGTGAAGAGAGTGGCGCCGACACTTATTTTCGGTACGTACACGTACTTGCAGCTACGGAGGGGAAGTCAGGCGAAAGGCGGGAGGCGCTGGACGGGCAGAGACGATCGGTCGATCGATCCAGACACACCGGGCAGTTTGCGATTAAATACGCCCGTACCAAGTACCAACCACGGCCGGGCGGTCACGGTCAGACTCAGACTCAGACGTCGCCTGCATATGTCAATCACATCGGTACACCGTACGCGAGACGAGACGAGACGAGGGAGGAGGGGACGTCGCGGTCGATCCAGGTGGAGAGGAGATGGCCGCGTCATGGCGAGCAACAGCGACGCGACGGCCGACCGCGCCGCCTGCCCCCGGGTCATCGGCGGGATCTGGCGAGCCGTTCCGGGATGGATGGGCGGACCGGCGGCCCTGTGCGGTGCGGCGCGCGCGCGCATGCATGCATGCATCATTCTATCCAGCCGCCCCCCGCCTGGGGATTCGGCCTCCCACCCGTCCACGTCTTGCCTACCTCCTCGATGCGCCCGCCCGCCTCGGGGTCCGATACGTCCCGCCTGTTCCCCCGCTCCTGCGCGCTCGCTCAGCCCGAACGAACCGGAGGCTGGCTGGCTGGCTAGGGCCTCCATTCCTAGGGGTCGTACCGGTACGAACTCCCCGTGGGAGTGAGGGCGGCGAAAGGCGGCCGGTCGCTGTTGGTGGATGATCTGGCTACCAGATCAAGCTCTTTTTAGCTTGATGGCCTGCGGGAAACTGGCCGCCCGTCGCCGGTGGTCAACGTGCTGGGTCACCAGATCAGAAGCTTCAGGCGGGCATTTCCGTACACGCGTGACAGCACATCTACCCCGCTCTTATACGCTAAGTATGTCCAAGTGGGGAATTTAGGCTATTTTTGGTGCGGAAATTGGAGACGTTTTTGGGGGGTAATTTGGTTCAGACTGTCTTCCTGTGGAAACTAGAAGAACGCTGCTAGGCAATAGGCACACTGACACTATACAAACGAACTTTGTCAAAGGTTGTCACATCTAAGCTTAGACAAATTTGACCAACTTAGGTGGGTGTTTGGTTCAAGTTACACATTTGACAAGCCACACTAGAGCCTCGCATTACATACACGAAAAAAGCGTGGCAAGATTTTCGTAGACTTGTCAACTTGTGACTCTCATTTTATAAAAATGTGTGACAAAGTGTAACGATGCTAGGTCTAGAACCAAACAACCTCTCAGATCAAGCCGTCCATGCAACAACAGAGGACAGCACGCAGCTAGATGAGCCTTGGTGCAGTAATAGTGCACAACTATTCGTCGTGCACGCATCGCTTCCGAAATGAGAAAGGAGTTCAAACCATAGTTCGATACAGATTTCTTTTCTCTTTCAAGAACTGGTGAAACTTCCCTTCAGATACTTACGCGCTTCATCCGTGTCTAGAGAAGAAAACCACTACACATTTCTAGCAAAACGATTTCCCCATTGTCCGAATCCTCGAAACCGGATGTCAGGACAAGTTGAGTCACTAGACGCGACAACCATGTGTTGCCCGGGAAAATCCTATGTGACGCACACTGCGTCAAAATGTCAGGGCTTCGCATAGGACGAAGAGGCAGCGATGCGATCTGGGCCGGCCCATTACCGGTTGCGGGGATCTGGTTTTGGTAACCTTCTAGCATTTCCCAGCCGTTTTTTTTCCAGTTTTGGGAACTTTCTCGAAGGTTTCCTGGACCGTTTTTTTTTGTTTTTCTTCTTTTGTTTCTTTTTCTTTTCTGTTTCTGTTTCAAAAAATGTTCTCGATTATCCAAAAAAGTATTGGATTTTTCAAAAATATTCTGAATTTTCGAAAAATCTTCGAGATTTTCAAATAAACTCTTTCAAATTCGAAAAAGGTTTTTTTAGAAAAAATGTTCTGGATTTTCAAAAATGTTTTGTTTTAAAAAAAATAGAATTTACAAAATGGTCGGGATTTCCAAAATTTGTTCTTCGTATTCGAAAGTGCCTTTTCTTTTTAGAAAAATGTTCTGGATTTTCAAAAAAAGTTCGGCAATTTCAAAAATTGTTGTTAAAATTCCAAAATTAATTTTCTTTTTCGAAAAATGTTCTGTATTTTCAAAACATGTTCTAGATTTTAAAAAAAATCGTGATTTTCAAAAATGTTCTTCAAATCCAAAAATAATTTTTCTTTATAGAGAAATGTTCTAGATTTTTTAAAAAATGTTCACCAAATTCGGAAAATGTTCCTGCTTTTTCCAAAAAACGTTCTGGATTTTCAGAAAACGTTTGGTATTTTCCGATTGTTTTTCAAACTAGAAAAATTTCTGGATTTTCCAAAAATGTTTTGGATTTTATAAAATGTTTATTTCAAAAAATTTGTTCTCAAAATTCAAAAACAAATGTGCGTGTTTTCAGAAAAAATCATGTATATGAATTTGTTCAGGATTTTTCAAAATTGTTCTCAAGATTCAAAAAATGTTCGGTCTTTTAAAAAATTGTTCACGCTTCCAAATTTATCCGGTGTTTTCAGATTTTGTTCTCAAAATTCAAAAAAAATCGTGCTTTAAAAAATTGTTCGCGGTCCCAAATTTATTCAGGATTTTTCAAAATTGTTCTTGGTTTAAAAATTTGTTCTCAAGGTTCAATAAATATTCGTCCTTTAATTGTTTTTCACGTTTTCAAATTTATTCTCTGTTTTAAAAAATGTTCATGTTTTCAGAAAATGATTGAGAAATTCAATGTTTGTTCGTTTTGATAAAAAGGAAGAGGAAAAAATAAAAAATGCTCAGAAAAACGACCCCCCCAAAAAATAAGAATAAAAGGAAAAGTAAAAATAAAGAAAATGTCGGGGGCCTGCTGGGCCGGGCCAGTCGGGGGTCGCCCTGTGCGAAGCCCGGACTGGCTGCCGCAGCGAGCGTCCAATAGGAGCTCCCGCCCGGGAAAATAGGAAACATCAACGGGCAACGACTAGCGGGCAGGCCCATTTAGCACGGTTCGCTCGGTCTGGTTTTCTTTCGTTTTTGTTTTCCTTATAAATTTTTCTTTGTGTTTTTATTGATTTTTTGTTTTTCTTTACTTATTCGTTATATATTTTGGTATCCTTTTGTAATTTTTGAGTGTCTTTGTTTTCTTCTGTTTTCTTTGCTTTCCTTTTTGTTTCTATGTCAGTTTTTCAGTTTTCATGTTTTCAACACATGTCTATTTTTTGCTAGTACACAACATAAATCTTGAGAGTACACGAAACATTTTTCGCAACCCGTTGGACAATTTTCAAATACATGATGTACATTTACTTCTAAAATGCATGTTTTGAACATTTTTTGAATACATGGTAACATTATCCAAATACACGTTATACAAATTTTAATATAAACCTTTTTCTTATACTACACAAACACTATTTTCAGATTTTATAAATATTTGTCAAAATTTCATGGAATTTTTTGGAAACACACAGCTATTTATTTAAAATGACATGTGCAATTTTTGAATGGAAATAAAAAATTTATGAACCTATGCAAACATATTTTTACATTCTATAGAAAAATAGATTAAAATGCCACTGGCGTTATTTTTATTCATAAAATGCCACCTGTATTTTTTTTATTAGTGCGAAACATTTTTTACATCTCACAAACATTATTTTACAGTGTATAGACATTTCAAGTTGAAACACATCACGAGATGTGAGCAATAAAACATTTTAAAGTTTCAAAAAAATCTGAAAACAATATGGGATGCTAAGGGATGATGTTTTATTACCATACAAAATTTCAAGTTGAAACAAATTATCACTATTTGGTACTATTCAAAGCTGATTTTGTCTTTTTCATAGATCACATCTCGTGATGTGTTTCAATTTGAAATTTTGAGTAGCAATAAAACATCATCCTTTTAACATCCCATATTTTCTTTTAGATTTTTTCCAAACTTTAAAACATATTTTTTCACCGAATTCCACCGATTGTTGGTTTTCATATGATATTCTCCGTTTTTCAAAAGAAATCTCATACATGTTTTCAAAGACGGGGACATTTTTTTAAAATGTTAATATAAATTTAAGTTTTTGACATACATGTATTTGAAATAAAAATAAAAATAGAAGAAAAAATGGAGCGAGATCAGCGTGAAGACCAATGTCGCTACTGGATCGACCCACCCCGGTCCATGCCACGCGTCTTTATCTCGCCTTTAGCAAGACGGATGAAAGGATCGCCTAAAGGGGCTCATAGTGGGCCAACCCGATAGGAAGCCATCTGATTGCTTTCTTCATTACTTTGATTTTTTTTTCTTTTCTTTTCTTTTTTATTTCAGTACATATTTCAAAATATTCTAATATATACACTTTAGATTTTACTTTAGATATGTTTTTAAAAAAGATCATCGTGCGTTAAGAATATTCGTGTAATGTAAAAAAATATTGTTCATGAAATTTGGAGAAAATATTTATGTCATTCCAAAAGTTACCTCACGCTTAAAAATGTGTATATAATGTAAACTTGTGTCCATGTAATTGGAAATATTCGTATCATTAAAAGGACATATCATGACATTTCAAAAATGTTTGTAACACTTAAGAAATGTTGATGTCATTCATCAAAAAGAAAAATGTCTAATAGTAAAAAGATCAAGGTGAAGCTAGAGGGGCTGGATAGGGACAACTAAAATTTTTAATTGAGTATTAGCTAGTTTAGGCTATGCGAAATATGAAGGTGTGCCTAAATAATAACTATGAAGAGATAGACAACCTATATGGTGCTTGTAAGGCCAAATGACCAAAATAAAGCATAAGGAATTAAGGTTAAGGTTAACCAACGACACCTAAGACGATTGTGTGTTTCGATGTTCACTTCCACGTAGGAAACTTAATTACCGTCGAAGGGGTGAGTGTTATAAAATAACACCAACAACAAAAGGGGTCACCCTGTTCTTCTTAAGATATCACCACCAAGGTGATTTCCATCCACTAGTGGTAGACCTTGAGGTGACCTTCACACCTTCACATTGGGGGGGGGGGTACACCATAAGTTGATTCCTCAACCGAAGAACTCCTACCGTCTGGGAGTACCCAACCTACGAGAGTAGAAAGAACGAAGGGAAGAAAGGAGGAACTGATGTATGTTCGTGTTATCTCTCATAAATCCCAAGAATCTCTGAACAAATATTTGATTTTATGTCGAGACATTAAAGGGAGCCTTTCTTAGATCTAGTCCATGTACATGTGTTGGACAACCTCTCTAGGAGGTGGTGAAGGGGTATATATAGGCGGGAGAGAAACTCGTCGTTTTAGTACGGGAATTACACAGTCGGAGAAGTAACAACCAGACACGGAAAAGAATACGGGACTTGACAGTTCGACAACTTTTGCCATGACAATCTGGCCACCTAGAGAGGCAATCTCTGCACGTAGCCTGGACATTCTGGTAGCCTTTTTGGCTATGAATTTGAGGTTATGTTTCCTGGAGACAATTAACCAGACAATCCAACCGTCGCTAGTACAAACCCATGGACTATCCTGTTAGGTTTTCTGAAAGGACGTGGATGTCGCCTAGAGGGGGGGGTGAATATGCGCTTTAAAATAATTATGGTTTAGGCTTGAACAAATGCGGAATAAAACAATCGTTTAATTAATCAAGCACAAAACCTAAAACAACTAGCCTCACCTATCTGCACCAACAACTTATGCTAAGCAAGATAAACAACTAAGTGATAGCAAGATATATAACATGAAACAATATGGCTATCACAAAGTAATGTGCATAGGTAAAGGACCCAGGTAAGAGATAACCGAGGCACACGGAGACGAAGATGTATCCAGAAGTTCATACCCTTGCGGATGATAATCTCCATTTGCAGCCGTGTGGAGGCACAATGCTCCCCAAGAAGCCACTAGGGCCACCGTAATCTCCTCACGCCCTCGCACAATGCAAGATGCCATGATTCCACTAAGGGACCCTTGAGGGCGGTCACCGAACCCGTACAAACAAGGTTGGGGAAAACTCCATAAATTAATTGGAGGCTCCCAACAACACCACAAAGCTTCAACACAATGGATTGTGGCTCCGAGGTGACCTCAAATGCCCGGAGCAATCTCCACAACCTAATTGGAGACCCCGAAGCTTGCCCGGAGCTTTGCACCACAATGATAGAGCTTCGAGGCACCATGATACGTCTCCAACGTATCTATAATTTATCAAGTATTCATGCCATGTTTACAATAATTCTATATCATTTGGTATGATTTTATTAGAACTAAACCGGACTGACGCTATTTTCAGCAGAACTACCATGGTGTCTTTTTTGTGCAGAAATAAAAGTTCTCGGAATGGGCTGAAAATTTAGTATGTTTTTTTGTGGACCAAAAGAGACCCCCGGAGCATTGGTCCGGGCCAAAATATCCATGAGGAGGCGACAAGCCTGCCAGGCGCGACCAGGGGGGTGGCCACGCCTAGCAGGCTTGTGACTCCCTCGTGTCCCCCCTTGACGTGAGATCGACGCCAAAAATTCTTATAAATCCAGAAACCACCGAAAAGAAACCTAGATCGTGAGTTCCGCAGCCACTCACCTCCAGAGCCATGAAAAACCAATCTTGGCCCTCTCCGGCACCCTGTCGGAGGGGGTCACCATCACCGTAGGCCATCTTCATCGTCCCGGAGGCGCCATCAACACCATGGAGGCCAAGGACCAGAGGGAGAACCTCTCCCCACAGAGGGGGGAGGCCATGGAGGAGGAAGCACAAGGGGGAGAACCTCTCCCCCTCTCTCCCGGTGGTGCCGGAGTGCCATCGGGGGAACCATCACCGCGGTGATCGCCTTCATCAACATCACCTTCTTCATCACCATCCGCATCTCCTTTTAGCGGTCCACTCTCCCGCACCCCGCTGTAATCACCTACTTGAACATGGTGCTTTATGCCACATATTATGATCCAATGATGTGTTGCCATCCTATGATGTTTTGAGTAGATTAGTTTTGTCCTTTGGGTTGATTGATGATCTAGATTGGTTTGAGTTGTATGTTTATTTTGGTGCTATCCTATGGTGCCTTCTGCGCGCACATGTGAAGGATTCCCGTTGTAGGGTGTTGCATTATGTTTATGATTCGCTTATAGTGGGTTGCTTGAGTGACAGAAGCATAAACCCGAGTAAGGGGGTTGTTGCGTATGGGATAAAGGGGACTTGATGCTTTAATGCTATGGTTGGGTTTTACCTTAATGATCTTTAGTATTTGCGGATGCTTGATAGAGTTCCAATCATAAGTGCATATGATCAAAGTAGAGAAAGTATGTTAGCTTATGCCTCTCCCTCATATAAAATTGCAATAATGATTTCCGATCTTGTCAACAATTGCCTAGGATAATTCCGCACACCGACCCATCATTATTCCATACTCGCTATTTGTAATATATTGTAATATTGTGATAACATCACCTATATTTATATTTAAGTTCTCCATTATCATGAAAAGCTATCCTCTTCATACCCACAATGTAGTTTTATTTCTCGTTTCTAGATGGAAGCAAACGTTCGTTGTACGTAGAGTCATATCGATGGTAGATAGGACTTGAGAGAATATTGATCTTCCCTTTAGCTCCTTGTGGGTTCGACACTGCATACTAATCACTTCCACCTTTGGAAATTTCTATGATGATTCCATGCACTTGGGGATTACCAAGCTCTTTTCTGGCGCCGTTGCCGGGAGCAATAGCATGGGGTTAATATTCTCGTGTGTGCTTGTTTGCCTTCTTCACTATATAGATTTTGTTTTCCCTTTTTGATTTCTTTAGTTGTGGGTGAAACAAACAAGAAAATAAAATAAAAATTAAAAATACAAAAAGAGTTAGTTGCCTCTTATGCCTAAGAAGTTTTTCAAAAAGAGAAGTGATTGGAAGGTTGTGCATTGGAGAAGTGAGGGTCGACCTTGAACACATGTGTTCATGCTTATGGAAAAAATGCAGAATTTTTCATGAAAGCTTTTTAATAATAATTATACCCTTGTATATATACATTTTATTATAAAAATATTGTGCCAATATTTTCTTTTAGGATGATTAGATTGCTTGTTTGGTGTGTGCAGTGCAAAAACAGAAACTTTGTCTGTAGTGTGTGAATTTACATTTTTTACTGAAACGTCAAAAGTTTCTGAAATTTTTACAAAGCACTGATATGGATATTTTTTAATTTATCTTAAATTTTCAGAATTGTTTGAGTTACAGAAGTATACAAAGTTTTCAGATTACTATAGATTGTCCTGTTTTTGACAGATTCTGTTTTCTATGCATTGTTCTCTTATTTTGATGAATCTATGGGTTGTATCAGGGAGTATGAACCATGGTGAAGTTGGACTACGGTAGATATAATTCTAATATGAATTTGTAATGAGTTCAAAATAGTGCTTAAAGTAGTATTTTGCTTTATTATACTAACGGATCTCACGAGGGTTTTGTTAAGTTTTGTGTGAATGAAGTATTCAAAGATCGAGGAGGTATCGATATAAGAAGAATACGGAGAGACAAGAGTTCCATATTGGGGATGCACAAGGCACCCCAAGTAAATATTTCAAGGAGACTCAAGCATCCAGGCTTGGGGATGCCCCGAAAGGCATCCCATCTTTATTCTTCAACAATTATCGATATACCTCGATTTTTGTTTTGTTCACATGATATGCGTCTTTAGTGCTTTTCTTTTCCTTTATGCTCCCTTCTAGTAAGAGGTAGTACTTCATTGATTTTTAGAAAGCTTCATGTACTTCACTTAAATCTTTTGAGTATGGCTTTATAGAATGCTCTTTGTGCTTCACTTAAATCTTTTGAGTATGGCTTTGTAGAATGCTTCATGCGTTTCACTTAAATCTTTTGAGTATGACTTTATAGAATGCTTCATGTGCTTCAATTATATATTTTGAGCTTGGATATTGGTTAATAATCCCTCCGTTACTTTATATAAGGTGTATTTGTCTTTTGATAAAATTCCAGAATGTAAGGTGCATTTCTTTTAGTTCCTCATAATTCCCTTGTTAGCCCTCCGAATAAAGGAAAGTATATCTTTTCTGATTGTCTGTATCTCTCCTTATAGCAAAAGAAGGAAACTATCACTTTGTCGATCGCATGTATCTCATACTTTTGTGAACTAATTGATTCACTTTACACCAACCAACAAATATTTCAAGGGTAATTTAGTCTTAACATGTCTATAATTATATGCCTTGGTCACCGTACCGGAAATAATACACCTTACATAAAGGAACGGAGGGAGTATATATTAATTGTAGAATGATCTATGAGCTTCACTTATATCTTTTAGAGGATGAATGTTATGATCATCGGAATTTGGCTTCGAAGAGTATCATTGAAATATCATGCCTAGCTAAAAAGGCATTAAAGAAAAGCGCTTGTTGGGAGACAACCCAACACTTTTTTATGTCTTCACATGATTAAGCTACTATAGTAATAATCTTTTGTGCCTTTTATTTCAATAAAGTGCCAAGTAAAGCCTTTGAGATAGTGTGGATAATTGCTTGTTTGATTCTATGCAAAAATAGAAAGTTTTGCGTCCAACATTTGACTTATCTGATTTTAATAGTGAGTCAAAAAATTCTGACATTTTTACAAAACATTGCTATGCCAATTCTGTGATATGTCCTAACTTTTTAGAAGTTTTAGAGTCAGGGAAGTATGGTGATCATTCAGATCTTTACAGACTATTCTATTTTTGACAGATTCTGTTTTGCATGCATAGTTTGCTTGTTTCAAGTGTTCCTATAGATTATATTGAGTAATATAAATTGTGGGAATGATGGAATACAATAGGTATCATGTGGTAATAATTATGAATCTTGTCCTGACAGTACCTAAGTGAATGATCTATCTTTATTACACTAACCCTTCTCACAAAGTTCTGTTAAGTTTTGTGTGATTGAAGTTTTCAAGTTTTGGGTGAGATACCAATATGAGGAGAATAAGGAGTGAGAATAACCTAAGATTGGGGATTCCCAAGGCACCCCCAAGGTAATATTCAAGGAAGACCCCGGAAGGCATCCCCTCTTTCGTCTTCAACACTATCGGTATATCTTACTTGCAGCTATGTTTTTATTCATCACATAATATGAGTTTTGCTTGGAGCATCATTTTATTTTGTTGTTATCTGTTAGGTTTTATTTATAATCTTGTTTTTCAATAAAAAGTTCCAAGAATTGCCTTTAGGATGCTTGAATTGCATGTTTGATGTGTGCTGTGTAAAAACAGAAACTTCTTCTGTAGTGTTTGAATTATCATATTTTACTGGAAGGTGGAAAGTTTCGAAATTTTTACACGGTGTTGTCATATAAATTCCTTAGAATGTCCTAAACTTTCAGAATTGTTTGAGTTACAAAGTTACACTATTATAATAAATTGCTATAGACTGTTCTGTTTGGACAGATTGCTATCATAGTTTTGTTATCTACTTATCCTATAGTTTCCATAGCCTATATTGGTAGATATAAATTGTGGAAATGATATTGTATAGTACCTAATGTTTGAAAATTATTGTGCAACTTTTCTTGGCAGTACATGAAGTGTTGATTTGTTCTTATGTGTACTAACCTATCTCACGAGTTCTTTTTGAGTTTTGTGTGGACGAAGTTTTTGAGAATAGATGAAACTAAAATATGAGAGAATTGAACAAGATACAAAAGCTCAAGCCTGGGGATGCCCAAGGCACTCCAAGAAAATATTTCAAGAACTCTCAAGTATCTGAGCTTGGGGATGCTATGCATCCCACCTCTCTTCATCAACAATTATCGGTTAGCCTATGTCGGGCCTAAATTTTTATTCGTTCACATCATGCATGCTATTCTTGGAGTGCCATTTTAATTTTGTTTTCTGGTTCAATAAAATCATTGGATCTTAAATTTTGAATAAGAGAGAGTCCTCACATGGCTATTTAACTAATTGACTATCCATTGATCTTCAGTTATATCATGTTGGAGTAGTTTGTCATTCACTCTCGTGCTTCACTTATATCCTATGAGTAAATGGTTGAATGAATTGAATATCATAAATATGAAATTACAAATGCGTCATATACTTATACCATGGGGAGTAATGACTTCACACATAATAAGTATAGGTGGTGAAATTTTATTGAAAGTTAGCAAACACCGCATTGGTCACTTGAACAATCCATGAAAGAATATTGAAGGAAGAGAGAATTCACATATAAATATACTATCTTGGACATCTTCTATGATTGTGAATACCCATTAATTATTTTCAAACTTGAGCAAATTAGTTGAAGTTGGACAAGGAAGACAACGTAATGAGTTATGCTTGGGTATATTTGTATATAATTTATACTGTTTTGGATCCTCCAACATGTGGTGCTTGCTTCCACCTCATACTAGCCAAAACTTCCGCACCAACTAGAAATACTACTTGTGCATCCAAACACCCTTAAACCAGTTTTGCCATGAGAGTCCACTATACCTACCCATGGATTGAATAAGATCCTTCAAGTAAGTTGTCATTTGTGCAAAAAGCAATAAAAATTTCTCCTAAATATGTAAGATCTTTTATTGTAAGCGAAAAAGTGTTGTACGAATTTGTGATGGTAAAGAAATAAAAGCGAAGGACTGCATAATAAAGGTTGCTACCACAAAGGGCAATACAACATGACGTTCCTTTGCATTAAGAGTTTGCACATCCAAAAACAAAAAGCTCATGACAACCTCTGCTTCCCTCTACGAAGGGCATATCCTTTTCTTTCTAGTACTTACCTTTATACAAGAGTCATGGTGATCTTCACCACTTCCTATATTTTGCCTTTTTCTCTTGGCAAGCATCATGTGGTGGGGAAAGATCCAAGCATATATGGCCATCCAAATATATTTGATCATGAATTATTATTTTTGACAATTATCTATATGATAAATAAGTTGGGAGGCAAAACTCTAAGCCCCTATCTTCCTTTGTGTTATGGATGCCATTTTATCTATTAATATGCTTTGAGAGTTAGCAATCATGGAATACTATATGATAGTTGAGTATGTGGAATTTGCTAAATCAAAGCTCTTACATAGACCCTTCCTGAAAATAGGATGAATTGCAATTGTTTGGTGACTGAAGGCATAGTTGTTAGTTTTCAAGAAACTTTATGGTCTATACTTTAACATGTGAATAGCTTGTTACTTCATCATGAGAGATTTTATGAGATGAGCTACTATTTATGATATATAACGATGCTATAAGAAGTGATTGGAATAATTACTGATCAAACTTGTGCACTTGCTAGCATTCACACTTCATAAATTATTTCTTTTATCATTTACCTACTCGAGGACGAGCAGGAATTAAGCTTGGGGATGTTCATATGTCTCCAACGTATCTATAATTTATGAAGTGTTCATGCCATGTTTACAATAATTCTACATGATATTGGTATGATTTTATTAGAACTAACCCGGACTGACGTTGTTTTCAGAAGAACTACCATGGTGTCGTTTTTTGTGCAGAAATAAAAGTTCTCGGAATGGGCTGAAAATTTAGTATGATTTTTTGTGGACCAAAAGAGACCCCCGAAGCATTGGAGCTGGGCCAGAAGAGCCATGAGGAGGCGACAAGCCTGCTAGGCACAGCCAGGGGGGTGGCCGCGCCTAGCAGGCTTGTGACTCCCTCGTGGCCCCTATTGATGTGAGATCGACGCCAAAAATTCCTATAAATCCAGAAACCACTGAAAAGAAACCTAGACTGGGAGTTCCGCCGCTGCACACCTCCAGAGCCACGAAAAACCAATCTTGGCCCTCTCCGGCACCCTGCCGGAGGGGTTCACCATCACCGGAGGCCATCTTCATCATCTCAGAGGAGCCATCAACAAAATGGAGGCCCAGGACTAGAGGGAGAACCTCTCCCCACAGAGGGGGAGGCCATGGAGGAGGAAGCACACGGGGCAGAACCTCTCCCCCTCTCTCCCGGTGGTGTCGGAGTGCCATCGGGGGAACCATCGCTGCGGTGATCGTCTTCATCAACATCACCTTCTTCATCACCATCCTCATATCCTTTTAGTGGTCCACTCTCCTTCACCCCGATGTAATCACCTACTTGTGACATATCATAATTACTAGGAGGTGGTGGTGTCGCAAACTTACTCATAACAGAAGGTGAATCAAGTATAGAGCTAGATGGCAGTTCCTTACCTCCCCTCGTAGTAGAGGGATAGATCTTGGTTTTTGGATCTTTCAGATTCTTCATGGTGCTCAACAAATATAAATCCCAAGTGACTCAGAGAATAGAGCTATGCTCACCGGCAACGGCGCCAGAAAAAGGTCTTGATAACCCACAAGTATAGGGGATCGCAACAATTTTCGAGGGTAGAGTATTCAACCCAAATTTATTGATTCGACACAAGGGGAGCCAAAGAATATTCTCGAGTATTAGAAGCTGAGTTATCAATTCAACCACACCCGAAAGACTTAATATCTGCAGCAAAGTATTTAGTAGCAAAGTAGTATTGAAGTAACGGTAACCGTAGCAAAAGTAACAATAGCAGTTTTGTAGTGATTGTAATAGTCGCAACGGAGAAGTAACTTAGCAAGGATCAATATGTGGAAAGCTCGTAGGCAATGGATCGGTGATGGATAATTATGTCGGATAGCATTCATCATGCAACAGTTATAACATAGGATACATAGAACTAGCTCCAATTCATCAATGTAATGTAGGCATGTATTCCATATATAGTCATACGTGCTTATGGAAAAGAACTTGCATGGCATCTTTTGTCCTACCCTCCCGTGGCAACGGGGTCCTAATGGAAACTAAGGGATATTAAGGCCTCCTTTTAGTAGAGAACTGGACCAAAGCATTAGCACTTAGTGAATACATGAACTCCTCAAACTACGGTAATCACCGGAAAGAATCCCAGTTATTGTCACCCTCGGGGATGCGGATCATAACTCGTAATAGGTTTCTACAACTTGCAAGATTGGATCAAGAACACATATATATTCATGAAAACATAATAGGTTTAGATCTGAAATCATGGCACTCGGGCCCTAGTGACAAGCATTAAGCATACAAAAGTCATAGCAACATCAATCTCAGAACATAATGGATACTAGGGATCAAACCCTAACAAAACTAACTCGATTACATGATAAATCTCATCCAAACCATCACCGTCCAGCAAGCCTACGATGGAATTACTCACGAACGGCGGAGAGCATCATGGAATTGGTGATGAAGGATGGTTGGTGATGACGATGGCGTCGATTTCTGCTCTCCAAAGCCCAAAACGGACTCCAGATCTGGTCTCCCAACGCGGCTCCGTATCGTGAACCGCGATGAACTCTTCTCTCTGATTTTTTTCTCCGCGAATAGGGTTATATGGAGCTGGAGAGGAGGTCGGAGGAGCCACGAGGGCCCCACAAGCCTACTAGGCGCGGCTAGGGGGTGGCCGCGCCTAGCAGGCTTGTGGCCTGCAGGTGGGCCCCCTCTGGTTGATTCTTGCGCCAACATTTTTTTATTAAATCCAAAAATATTCTCCATAAATTTTCAAGACGATCTGAGAACTTTTATTTCTGCGCAAAAATAACACCAAGGCAATTCTGCTAAAAAAGCGTCAGTCCGGTTAGTTCCATTCAAATCATGAAAATTAGAGTCCAAAACAAGGGCAAAAGAGTTTGGAAAAGTGGATACGATGGAGACGTATCAACTCCCCCAAGCTTAACCCATTGCTTGTCCTCAAGCAATTCAGTTGATAAACTGAAAGTTATAAAGAAAAAATTACAAACTCTGTTTGATCTTGTTTTTGTAAATACGTATAACTGATGCTCAGATTTTCAGCAGAGATCATGGACTAACCACGTTCACAATAACATTTAGGTATCACATTTACTCATATCAATGACATAATCAACTAGCGAGCAATAATAATAACTCTCGAATGACAACACTTTTTCAAAACAATCATGATACAATATGACAAAATGGTATCTCGCTAGCCCTTTCTGAGACCGCAAAACATAAATGCAGAGCGCCTCTAAAGAACAAGGACTGACTAGACATTGTAATTCACGATGAAAGAGATCCAGTCATGCTCATACTCAATATAAATTAACAACAAAGCATACAAATGATAGTGGTGCTCTCTAACTGTTGTCTTTTATAAGAAGATGATGACTCAACAATAAAGTAAATGGAAAGGCCCTTCGCAGAGGGAAGCCTTGATTTGCAGAGGTGCCAGAGTTCGAGTTTTTTAAAATAGAGATAAGTAATGATTTTTGACCGATATGCTTTCATTGCTCACATAACGACCAAGAGGTTTTCAACATATTCCATGCTAGATACATTATAGGTGGTTCCCAAACAGAATGATAAAGTTTTTACTCCTCCTCCACCAATCAATCACACTCCATGGCGAGCCGAATCCATGGGTACCGTCCGTACAAACACAGTCCTGGGGGGGTGTTTAATTATATTTTGCTTTTTCTTTCGAGCATGGAACTGAGCATCCCAATTACCAGCCACTTTCTCGTGAATGATACTGAATCAACACATATTGTGAGAATAACCCACCTAACATGGAAGATACTGACAACCCCCAGTTGCCACATGAGCGATTTGGGCATACAAAACAGAATGTTTATTTGAAGGTTTAGAGTTTGGCACGTGCAAATTTACTTGGAACGGTAGGTAAATACCACATATAGGTAGGTATGGTGGACACATATGAAACAACTTTGGGTATGAGGTATTGGATGTGCAAGCAGTATTCCCGGTTAGTACAAGTGAAGGCTAGCAAAAGATTGGGGAGCGACCAACTAGAGAGAGACATAGTCATCAACATGCTTTGAGATTAACCAACAATGAATGCAAGCATGAGTAGGATATAAATCACTATGAACATAAATATCGTGGAGGTTGTGTTGATTTTGTTTCAACTACATGCATGAACATGTGCCAAGTCGAGCCACTTGAATCGTTGAGGATACCATCCCATCATACTAGATCACAACCATTTTAATATGCATGTTGGCACCCAAAACAAACCATTATCCACTCTTAGCTAATTAAGCATGGCATGAATAACTATAATCTCTAATTGTCATTGCAAATATGTTTCACCCATGATGAACTAAATTCGGAACGATGACCTAATCATATTTACAAAAGCAAGATAGGTCGAGTTCATACCAGCTTTTCTCCATCTCAATATTTTCATCAAATATCGTCCTTATTGCCTTTCACTTGCATGACCGAACGGTGTGGTTAATAATAAGAGTGCATGTGCATTGGACTAAGCTGGAATCTGCAAACAATAACTCAAAGGAAAAGACAAGGTAATATGGGCTCTCTAAGAGGTAAACAATAATGCATATGAGAGCCACTCGACATTTTCATTGTGGTCTTCTCCTTATGACCCAAAGAAAGAAAAATCAAAACAAGAACGAGAAAAACTATTTACACAGGAAAGCTCCCAAGAAGCAAAAGAAGAACGAAAAATCTTTTGGGGTTTTATTTTTAATGGTATAACTAAGCAACTAGAAAATAAAGTTAGAACTAATTTTTTTGTATTTTTCTCAAAGATAATTAAACACACAAGAAGAAAGCGAAACAAGAAAATAAACTACCATGGATGGTACAATAAAAGAGTATGAACACCGACTACTAAGAATAAGTGTGTGAACATGAATGTAAAGTCGGTGAGAAATAGTTACTCCCCCAATCTTAGGCTTTTGGCCTAAGTTGGTCTAGGGCCATGGCTGGCCCTGATAATATCTGAAGTCATAGTTGGGGTTGTACTGGGCTGCGGCGGCTACTGCCTAAACAACTACAACGTGAAGGCAAGCTGATTCCATGCTCCTCTCGTACTCGTCTGCCTCCTCTCTGGTTATAATGTATCTCCGTTTCTCCTGAAAGTTAAAGAAGGCAAGAGCAGGAAGGGTAACATGGACAGCACACTGTCTGTCAAAAATTAGTCGGTACTGGAGAGATTGTTCATTCCTTTCGAGAAACTAAAAATGTACCAAAGCCTCATAATCAAGAAAAGCATGTGGTAACTCAGTATCATTTCCGCATATGGGTACCCCAAGATAATTAGCTAAACGAGTGGCATAAATCCCACCAAAGAAATCTCCATCCTTAGCATTATTATGCAACCTTCTAGCAATAATGGCTCCTAAGTTATATCGCCTTTGGCCCATTACTACACTTAAGAATACTAAGATCGGTTGCACAAAGGTGGCTATGCTCAGTTTTACCATTAATACATCTACCTATGAATAGAGCAAAATAATGTATGGCAGGAAAGTGAATGCTTCCCATGGTAGCCTATGTAATATTTCTAGTTTCTCCGATGGTAAAGCTAGCAAGAAAATCATTATATTCAATTTTGTGCGGATCACTATAGCTGCCCCATTGTGGAATTTTGCAAGCATGATTAAAATCCTCTATGTCCAAAGTACATGATTTGTCATAAAGGTCAAATAGAACGGAAGGTTTATTACGATTGAGCGAAAATTCAAACCTCCGCATGAAAGAATCCGTGAGTTGATAGTATTGCTTGCATTTGTCCGACATGAATTCCTCAAGGCCAGCATTTCTTGTGTATGCATAGAATTCTTCCTTGAATCCGGCATCACTCATGAATTGATCTGATGGCCATTCAAAAGGTCGTACTTGTGCTTCCCTCGGTGGTTCAAGGTTGGGCTCACGTATCGTGAGTCTCAGGGCCTTCTTGCTTGATGAACCCCCTTGAAACACTTTCCTCAACATTTTTTTCTTTTTCTGAAAAATTCTGATTTTTTAGTGACACCAAATAAAGGTAAACAAAACTCAACAAAACTCATAGCAACTACTCCCTCAAGTGCCTAGAGTCTATATCATGCATCAAAACTACCTAGGACCATATAAATTTGACATGCAAGCTCAAGAACAAGGTCACCACAACAACAGAAATTTGCAATATATAAAGCACTAGAACAAAAACTAATTGGACCATTGGAGGAGTCACATACCGAAGAGCAATTCCCCAAAACAGTTTTGCGAATGAAGCTTTGAACAAGGAGATAAAAAAATGGCAGCAAAATGAGCTAGAACACGGGTTTGAGCAACGGTGGGATTTTTTTCTGGAGGAATATGAAGTGGATGGGTGCTGGAATAAGTGAAGGGGGCCACGTGGGACCCACAAGCCTGCTAGGCGCGACCAGGGGGTGGTCGCGCCTTGTGGGCTTGTGGCCCACTGGTGTAGCCCCCTGTAGTGTGCTCAGTGCCAGAAATTTCTAAATATTCCAGAAAAAATCATACTCCATTTTCAGGGCATTTGAAGAACTTTTATTTTCAGGTCACTTTTTATTGCACGGGAAACTCACAAAATAGAAAAAGTAATAGCATTCTTACTTAATTTAATCTAACTAACAAAAAGTAAAAGTTGGGTATAGAAAGTTGTGCTTTCTAAATTTATCCATCTCATGCTGATCAAAAGGAATCCATGAATAAGGTTGATCAAGTCTTATTAATAAACTTCTTTCGAATAACATGAAACCGAAGAATTTTCGAATAACACTAAGTTACCTCAATGGGGGTATGTATATCCCCAACAATAAGTGTATCATATTTCTTCTTGACAGTGGGAAGATGGAACTCAAAGTCTCCAACAATAATCGTTGGAATTCTTTCAATGGAGTTGATACTGTGAACTTGAGGTTGTTTCTTCGGAAAGTGTACCGTATGCTCATTACCATTAATATGAAAAGTGGCATTGCCCTTGTTGCAATCAATAACAGCCCCTGCAGTATTCAAAAAGGGTCTACCAAGGATGATCGACATACTGTCGTCCTCGGGAATATCAAGAATAACAAAGTCAGTCAAGATAGTAGCATTTGCAACTACGACAGGTACATCCTCACAAATACCGATAGGTAGAGCACTTGATTTATCAGCCATTTGCAAAGAGATTTCAGTAGGTGTCAACTTATTCAAATCAAGTCTATGATATAAAGAGAAAGTCATAACACTAACACCAGCTCCCAAATCACATAAAGTAGTATTAACATAATTCCCTTTAATAGAGCATGGTATAGTTGGTATTCCTGGATCTCCTAATTTCCTTGGTACTCCAACCTTAAAAGTATAATTAGCAAGCATGGTGGAAATTTCAGCTTCCGGTATCTTCCTTTTATTAGTCACAATATCTTTCATATACTTAGCATAAGGAGATAATTTCAGAATATCGGTCAAGCGCATACACAAAAAGACAGGTGTAAGCATTTCAACAAAGCGCTCAAAGTCCTCATCATCCTTTTTCTTAGATGGTTTAGGAGGAAAAGGCATGGGTTTCTGAACCCATGGTTATCTTTCTTTACCATGCTTCCTAGAAATAAAGTCCCTTTTGTCATATCTTTTATTCTTAGGATGTGGGTTATCAAGATCAACAGCAGGTTCAATATCCACATCATTATAATTACTAGGTTGAGTATGAACATGAACATCATCACTAATATTATCACTAGGCTCATGTTCATCACCAGATTGTGTCTTAGCATCAGACACAGAAATATCATTTGGGTTTTAAGGTGTATCTATAACAGGTTCACTAGAAACATGCAAGGTTCTATCATCATCCTTGTTCCTCCTATTATTGGAATGACTAGGTGCATCAATATTACCCCTTTGAGAATCTTTCTCAATTCTCTTAGGATGGCCCTTAGGATACAAAGGTTCCTGAGTCATTCTTCCACCTCTAGTCACAACTTTAACGGAATGATCATTGTTCTTACTACTCATCTCATTAAGCAAATCATTTTGTGCTTTAATTACTTGTTCTACTTGAGTAGTTACCATGGAAGCATGTTTACTAATCAGTTTAAGATCATTGATAGTTCTACTCATATAATCACCTAAGTGATCAAGCATGAAAGCATTATGTTTCAATTGTTTACTAACATAAGCATTAAAATTTGCTTGCTTAACAACAAAATTGTCAAATTCATCCAAGCATTGGCCAGCAGACTTATTATAAGGAATATCGCTTTCATCAAATCTATGAAGATAATTTACCTCTACTACCTGTGTCGGGTTATCAAGACCATGTATTTCTTCAATAGGTGGTAGATTCTTAACCTCTTCAGCTTTAATACCTTTTTCTTTCATAGATTTCTTTGCCTCTTGCATATCTTCAAGACTGAGAAATAGAATGCCTCTTTTCTTCGGAGTTGGCTTCGGAGGTGGTTCAGGAATAGTCCAATCATTATCATTGCTCAACATATTATTCAATAGTATTTGACCTTGTTCAACAGTTTGTTCCCTGAAAACACAACCAGCACAACTATCTTGGTGGTCCCTAGAAGCACCGGTTAGTCCATTATAAAAGATATCAAGTATTTCATTTTTCTTGAGAGGATGATCAGGCAAAGCATTTAGTAGTTGGAGAAGCCTCCCCCAAGCTTTTGGGAGACTCTCTTCTTCAATTTGCACAAAGTTAATTATTTCTTGCAAGGCAGCCTGTTTCTTATGGGCAGAAAAATATTTTTCACAGAAGTGATAAATAATATCCTGGGGGCTACGCACACAACCAGGAGCAAGAGAATTAACCATATCTTAGCATCACCCTTTAATGATAAAGGAAACAACTTAAGGATATAATAGTAACGAATTTTTCCTAATGAGTAAATAGGGTGGCTATATCATTCAGTTTAGTAAGATGCGCCACAATAGTTTCAGATTCATAACCATGGAAAGGATCAGATTCAACAAAAGTAATTAACTAAGGATCGATAGAGAATTCATAATCCTTATCAATAACAAAGATAGGTGAAGTAGCAAACTTAGGATCATATTTCATTCTAGCATTCAAAGATTTTTCTTTCCACTTGCATAGTATTTTCTTAAGATCATCTTGTTGGAAATATGCCCTAGAGGCAATGAATAAAGTGTTTATTATAATATTTCCTTGTTCATGATAATCGTTTATTATCCATGCTACAATTGGATTGATTGGAAACACATTACATGTGTGGGTAAATAGAAAACACACTGTCCCTAGTATGCCTCTAGTGAACTAGCTCGTTGATCAAAGATGGTCAAGGTTTCCTATCCATTGACATGAGATGTCATTTGATAACGGCATCACATCATTAGGAGAATGATGTGATGGACAAGACCCAAACTACAAACGTAGCATATGATCATGTTAGTTTATTGCTACTGTTTTCTGCATGTCAAGTATATGTTCCTATGACCATGAGATCATGCAACTCACGGATACCGGAGGAGTGCCTTGTGTGTATCAAATGTCTCAACGTAACTGGGTGACTATAAAGGTTCTCTACAGGTATCTCTGAGGGTGTCTATTGAGTTGGCATGGATCAAGACTAGGATTTGTTACTTCGTGTGATGGAGAGGTATCTCAGGGCCCACTCGGTAATACAACATCACAATGAGCCTTGCAAGCAATGTGTCTAAGTGTTAGTCATGGGATCTTGTATTACGGAACGAGTAAAGAGACTTGCCGATAACGAGGTTGAACTAGGTATGGAGATATCGACGATCGAATCTCGGGCAAGTAACATACCGAAGAACAAAGTGAACATCATACGGGATTAACTGAATCCTTGACATAGAGGTTCGACCGATAAAGATCTTCGTAGAATATGTAGGAACCAATATGGGCATCTAGGTCCCGCTATTGGTTATTGACCGTAGAGGTACCTCGGTCATGTCTACATAGTTCTCGAACCCGCAGGGTCTGCACACTTAAGGTGTGGTGACGTTTCGGTAGTATAGAGTTATGTATGGTGGTGACCGAAGCTTGTTCGGAGTCCCGGATGAGACCCCGGACGTCACAAGGAGCTCCATAATGGTCCATAGGTAAAGATGATATATAGGAAGTCCTATTTTGGTCGCCGGAAAAGTTTTGGGCTCATTGGTAGTGTACCGGGAGTGCCGGTAGTGTACCGGGAGACCATCGGGAGGGGTATTTCGACCCAAGAGGCAACATGGGCTGTGGGAGAGTGAATACCATCCCTTAGTGGGATGGTGGAAGTCCCACACAAAGCCCATGTGGCTAGGGAGAAAAAACCCAAAGAGAAAAAGTGGGAAAAGGCAAAAATAGGGTGAATCCTAGTCCTACTAGGATTGGAGGTGGATTCCACCTCTTCCACCTGGTTCGTCCGACTCCTAGAGGCTTGGACCTTGGGCCAAGCCTCCTCCTCTCTTGCTCTATATATACTAGAGGTTTTAGGGTTTTTGCACAGAATTTTCAGCCACGTGCTGCCCGTTCCTCCAGTGCATAGATTCTCCTCTAGATCGGTTTTCTGCAGCGCTTAGGCGAAGCCCTGCCGGAATAGCTCCACCACCATTGCCGGAGCGCCGTCACGCTGCCGGAGAACTATTCTTCCTCTCCGCTCCTTCTTGCTGGATCAAGACAGCGGAGATCATCATCAAGCTGTAGGTGTGCTGAACGCGGAGGTGTCGTCCTTTCGGCGCTAGATCGGAAGGATCGTGATCAAGTTCGTGGGACGGATCGTGATTGGATCGCGGGACGGATCGTGATTGGATCGCGGGACGCATGGCGATTTGGATCACGAAGATGTTCGACTACACCAACCATGTTTCTTAACACTTCCTGCTCAGCGATCTACAAGGGTACGTAGATCCACTCTCCCTCTCGTAGATGCTCATCACCATGGATAGATCTGCATGTGCGTAGGAATTTTTTTGTTTCCCATGCAACGTTCCCCAACAATGGTATCAGAGCTAGGTCTATGTGTAGATGAGATCTCGAGTAGAACACAAAAGGTTTGTGGGCGTTGATGCTTAGATTGCTTCCTCCCTTGGTCGGATTTTGGTTCAGCGGTATTGTGAGATGAAGCGGCCCGGACCAACATTACTCATACGCTTACGAGAGACCGGTTCCCTCGACTGCAACTTTTTGCATAGATGGCTTGCAGGTGCCAGTTTCTCTCACTTTAGTTGGATCGGATTCGACAAAGGCAATCCTTGAGAAGGTTGAAAAGCAACTAGTGTATCACCGTTGTGGTTTTTGCGTAGATGAGAATTGTTCTTGCTAAATAACCATAGCAGCCACATAAAACATGCAACAATATTTAGAGGACGTCTAACTTGTTTTTGCAGGGTATTTTGTGATGTGATATGGCCAATTACATGATGTGATATATGTGATGTATGAGATGGTCATGTGATGTATAGATTATCACGACTTGCATGTCGATGAGTACGGCAATCGGCAGGAGCCATAGGGTTGCCTTTAATTATTGTATGACCCGCGTGTCAATCATTAAGCGCTATGTAATGCTTTACTTTATCGCTAAACGGTAGCAATAGAAGTACAAGCAAGTTGGGCGCGACAACCCCGTTGGCGACACGTTGATGGAGATCAAGATGATGAAGATCATGGTGTCATGCCGGTGACGATGGAGATCATGTCGGTGCTTTCTAGATGGAGATCAAAAGCACAAGTTCATGGCCATATCATGTCACTTATGAATTGCATGTGATGTTAATCCTTTTATGCAACTTTTTTTGCTTAGGACGACGATAGCATTATAAGGTGATCCCTCACTTAAATTTCAAGATGAATTGTGTTCTCCCCGAGTGTGCATCGTTGCGAAAGTTCGTCGTGTCGAGACACCACGTGATGATCGGGTGTGATAGACTCTACGTTCACATACAACGGGTGCAAGCCAGTGTTGCACACGCAGAACACTCGGGTTAAACTTGACGAGCCTAGCATGTACAGACATGGCCTCGGAACACAAGAGGCCGAAAGGTCGAACATGAGTCATATAGTAGATATGATCAACATGAGATGTTCACCATTGAAGCCACCTTAAATCATGTGATGATCGGACTTGAGTTGGTGAATTTGGATCATGTGACACTCAGATGACCCGAGGGATGTCGATTTGAGTGGGAGCTTTAGTAATTTGATTAACTAAACTCATTATCTTGAACAATAGTCTAAAGTAAACTTTGCATATTTATGTTGTAGATCAATGGCTCGGGCAGTAGCACCCCTGAATTTTAATACGTTCCTAGAGAAAGCTAAGTTGAAAGATGATGGAAGTAACTTTGTTGACTGGGCCCGTAATCTGAGGATTATCCTCACGGCTTCCCAAAAATCATATGTCCTTGATGCACCGCTTGGTGACCAACCAGAAGACCTGACCTCCGAAGACGTTAAGAACGCTAGGGAGGCATGTACTGGAGATTACTCAATAGTTCAGTGTGCAATATTGTATGACTTAGAACCAAGACTTCAAAGACGTTTTGAACGTCATGGAGCATATGAGATGTTCCAGGAGTTGAAGTTTATCTTTCAAAAGAACGCCCGGATCGAGAGGTATGAAACCTCCGATAAGTTCTATGCTTGCAAGATGGAGGAGAACGGGTCTATCAGTGACCATATACTCAGAATGTCTGGGTATTCAACTCATCTAGTGGAGTTGGGAATTGCCCTTCCGCTAGAGGCGATCACTGACAGAGTTCTTCAATCACTGCCACCTAGTTACAAGAGCTTTGTGATGAACTATAACATGCACGGGATGAACAAGTCAGTCGCCGAGCTATTTGCGATGCTAAAAGTCGCTGAGTCTGAAATCCAGAAAGAACATCAAGTGTTGATGGTCAATAAAACCACTAGTTTCAAGAAAAATGGCAAGGTCAAGGGCAAGAGCAAGAAGGGTAAAACTAAGAAGGATGGCAAAGCAGTTGCTACTCCTGTAAAGAAGCCCAAGCATGGACCCAAGCCAGAAACTGAGTGCTTTCATTGCAAGGGAACTGGTCACTGGAAGCAGAACTGTCCCAAGTACCTAGCTGACAAGAAGGCGGCCAACAACAAACAAGGTATATATGATATACATGTTATTGATGTGTACCTTACTAGCTCTCGTAGTAGTGCCTGGGTATTTGATACCGGTTCGGTTGCTCACATTTGCAACTCAAACAGGAACTATGGAATAAACGAAGGCTGGCAAAGGACAAAGTGACGATGCGCGTGGGAAATGGTTCCAAGGTTGATGTGATCGCCGTCGGCATGCTCTCTCTTAGATTACCATATGGATTAGTGATGAACCTGAATAATTGTTATTTAGTGCCTATGTTAAGCATGAACATTATATCTGGATCTTGTTTATTGCGAGACAGTTACTCATTTAAATCAGAGAATAAATGTTGTTCTATTTATATGAGTAATATCTTTTATGGTCATGCACCCAGTGTTAGGGGTTTATTCATATTGAATCTTGATAGTGATGACACACATGTTCATAACATTGATGCCAAAAGATGTAGAGTTGATAATGATAGTACCACTTTCTTGTGGCACTGCCGTTTAGGTCATATTGGTGTTAAACGCATGAGGAAGCTCCATGCTGATGGACTTTTGGAGTCACTTGATTTTGAATCACTTGACACATGTGAACTATGCCTCATGGGCAAGATGACTAAAATGCCGTTCTCTGGAACAATGGAACGGGCAAGTGACTTATTGGAAATCATACATACTTATGTGTGCGGTCCAATGAATGTTACAGCGCGTGGTGGATATCATTATTTTCCCACCTTCACTGATGACTTAAGTAGATATGGGTATATTTACTTAATGAAACACACGTCTGAAATGTTTGAAAAGTTCAAGCAATTTCAGAGTGAAGTTGAGAATTATCGTAACAAGAAGATTAAGTTCCTGCGATCTGATCGAGGAGGTGAATATCTGAGTTATGAGTTTGGCAGTCACTTAAGAAAGTGTGGAATTGTTTCACAGTTGACACCGCCCGGAACACCACAGTGTAATGGTGTGTCCGAACGTCATAATCGAACCTTATTAGATATGGTGCATTCTATGATGTCTCTTGCTGATTTGCCACTATCGTTTTGGGGTTATGCATTAGAGACAGTTGCATTCACTTTAAATAGGGCACCATCAAAATCCATTGAGACAATGCCATATGAACTGTGGTTTGGCAATAGGCCAAAGTTGTTGTTTCTTAAAGTTTGGGGATGTGATGCTTATGTCAAAAAGCTTCAGCCTGAAACGCTGGAGCCCAGAGCGGAGAAATGCGTCTTCATAGGATACCCGAAAGAGACAGTCGGGTATACCTTCTATCTCATATCCGAAGGCAAAGTATTTGTCGCTAAGAATGGAACATTTCTTGAGAAAGAGTTTCTCTCAAAAGAATTGAGTGGGAGGAAAATAGAGCTTGATGAGGTTATTGAACCTTTACTTCAACCAGAAAGTAGCACAACGCAGAAAGATGTTTCTGTGGAACCTACGACAGTAGAAGAGGAAGTTAATGATGATGATCATGAAGCTTCGGATCAAGCTACTATTGAACCTCATAGGTCGACAAGGCTGCGTACTACTCGTGAGTGGTACGACAACCCTGTCTTGGAGGTCATGTTGTTGGACAACAATGAACCTACGAGCTATGGAGGAGCAGTGATGGGCCCGGATTCCGAGAAATGGTTAGAGGCCATGAAATCCGAGATGGGATTCATGTATGAAAACAAAGTATGGACTTTGGAAGTATTACCTAAAGGGCAAAGGCCATTCAGAACAAATGGATCTTTAAGAAGAAGACAGACGCGGACAGTAACGTCACCGTCTATAAAGCTCGACTTGTGGCAAAGGGTTTTTCACAAGTTCAAGGAGTTGACTACAATGAGACCTTCTCACCCGTAGCGATGCTTAAGTCTGTCAGAATCATGTTGGCAATAGCTGCTTATTTCGACTATGAAATTTGGCAGATGGATGTCAAAACAACGTTCCTCAACGGTTTCCTTGAGGAAGAGTTGTATATGATGCAACCAGAAGGTTTTGTCGATCTAGAGAATGTTGACAAAGTTTGCAAACTCCAGCGATCCATTTATGGGCTGGTGCAAGCATCTTGGAGTTGGAATCTGCGATTTGATGAGGTGATCAAAGCGTTCGGTTTTATACAAGTTTACGGAGAAGCTTGTATTTACAAGAAAGTGAGTAGGAGCTCTATAGCGTTTCTAATATTATATGTGGATGACATATTGCTGATTGGAAACAATATAGAAATGCTAGAAAGCGTGAAGGAATATTTGAACAAGAGTTTTTCAATGAAGGACCTAGGAGAAGCTGCTTTCATATTAGGCATTAAGATCTAGTATAGAGATAGATCGAGACGCTTAATAGGACTTTCACAGAGCACATACCTTGACAAAGTTTTGAATAAGTTCAAAATGGATCAGTCCAAGAAGGGGTTCTTGCATGTGTTACAAGGTGTCAAGTTGATTAAGACTCAATGCCAAGTGACTGCGGAAGATAGAGAAAAGATGAGTATCATCCCCTATGCTTCATCCATAGGCTCTATCATGTATGCAATGTTGTGCACAAGACCCGATGTCAGCCTTGCCATAAGTATGGCCAGAAGGTTTCAAAGTGATCCAGGAATGGAGCATTGGACGGCGGTCAAGAATATCCTTAAGTACCTGAAAAGGACTAAGGAAATGTTTCTTGTTTATGGAGGTGATCAAGAGCTCGTCATAAAGGGTTACGTCGATGCAAGCTTTGACACTGATCCGAATGACTCTAAGTCGCAAACCGAAAACATATTTATTCTCAATGGGGGAGCGGTAAGCTGGTGCAGTTCCAAGCAGAGCGTGGTAGCCGATTCTACATGTGAAGCATAGTACATCGCAGCCTCGGAGGCAACAAAGGAAGGTGTCTGGATGAAGGAGTTCATGACAGATCTTGGAGTAATGCCCAGTGCACTGAATCCACTAGATATATTCCGTGACAACACTGGTGCCATTGCTCTGTCCAAGCAACCAAATGTTCACAAGAGGACCAGACACATAAAGCGACGCTTCAATTCCATACACGAGTACATCAAGGAGGAGGATATAAATATTTGCAAAGTGCACACGGATCTGAATGTCGTAGACCCGTTGACTAAACCTCTCCCGAGGGCTAAACATGATCAACACCAGAACTATATGGGTGTTAGATTCATTATAATGTAAATCACATACTGATGTGAGCTAGATTATTGACTCTAGTGCAAGTGGGAGACTGTTGGAAATACGCCCTAGAGGCAATAATAAATGGTTATTATTATATTTCCTTGTTCATGATAATCATTTATTATCCATGCTATAATTGTATTGATTGGAAACACATTGCATGTGTGGATACATAGACAACACTATGTCCCTAGTATGCCTCTAGTAGACTAGCTCGTTGGTCAAAGATGGTCAAGGTTTTCTAGCCATGGACATAATATGTCATTTCATAAACGGGATCACATCATTGGGAGAATGATGTGATGGACATGACCCAAACTTAAACATAGCATATGATCGTGTCAGTTTATTGCTATAGTTTTCTGCATGTCAAGTATCTATTCCTATGACCATGAAATCATGCAACTCACTCACACCAGAGGAGTACCTTGTGTGTATCAAACATCGCAATGTAACTGGGTGACTATAAAGGTGATCTACATGTATCTCCGAGGGTGTCTGTTGAGTGGGCATGGATCAAGACTGGGATTTGTTACTCCGTGTGTGACAGAGAGGTATCTCAGGACCCACTCGAATATACAACATCACAACAAGCCTTGCAAGCAATGTGACTAAAGTGTTAGCCACGGGATCTTGTATTACGGAACGAGTAAAGAGACTTGCCGGTAACGAGATTGAACTAGGTATAAAGATACCGATGATCGAATCTCGGGCAAGTAACATATCGAAGAACAAAGGGAACATCATATGGGATTAATTGAATCCTTGACATAGAGGTTCGACCGATAAAGATCTTCCTAGAATATGTAGGAACCAATATGGGCATCCAGGTCCCGCTATTGGTTATTGACCGTAGAGGTGTCTCGGTCATGTCTACATAACTCTCGAACCAGATGGTGTGCACACTTAAGTTCGGTGACATTTTGGTAGTATTGTGTTATATATGTTGGTGACCGAAGGTTGTTCGGAGTCCCGAATGAGATCCAGGACATCATGAGGAGCTCGGGAATGGTCCGGAGGTAAATATTGATATATAGGAAAGTGGCGTTTGAACTCCGTAAAAGTTTGGGGCATTTCCGGCAGTGTACCGAGAGTGACGAATGGGTTTCGGGGGACCACAAAGTGCGGACAACATACCCCAAGGGGCCACATGGTACTAAGTGGTGGCGCACCAGCCCCTGGTGGGCTGGGAAGCCAGCCCAAGAAGGCCTATGCGCAGGAGGAGGAGTAGGGGCCAAGTAGGAAAGGAGTCCTACTAGGAGTCCACCTCCCATGTGGGAGCTGGACTCCTCCCCTCTAGCTTCGACCGAAGCCCTCCTTGTAGTAGGGGCTAGGCTGCCTCCTCTCCCCTCCCTCCTATATATACTAAGGGTTTTTGAGGGCAGCCCCCAACCCTAAATGCCACGTGATGCCCTCTTCTTCCTCTAGATCGTTTCTCCTCTAGATTAGTTCGGCGGAGCTCGGCGAAGCCCTGCCGGATTAGTTCACCACCACCGCCACCACGCCGTTGTGCTGTCGGAGAACTCATCTACCTCTCTGCTCCCTCTTGCTGGATCAAAAAGGCAGAGATCATCATCGAGCTGTACGCATGCTAAAGGCAGAGGTGCTGTTCGTTAGGCGCTAGATCGGGACGGATCGTGGTTGGATTGTGGGACGCTCGACGATTTGGATCGTGAAGACGTTCGACTACATCAACCGCGTTTCTTAACGCTTCCCGCTTAGCGATCTACAAGGGTATGTAGATCCACTCTCCCTCTCGTAGAAGCTTATCACCATGGATAGATCTTGCTTGTGCATAGGAAAATTTTTGTTTCCCATGCAACGTTCCCCAACAGGGGTTCCCCTCACATAGAGGAGCAAGTGATTGGTGGAAATGTGGATCTATATCTCCTCTCTATTTTTCCTCAGAAAGGATCAAGAATCATTGGAGGGATTGAGAGTTAGCAAGCTCTAAGAAGGTCAACAATGGGGCAAACATGAGCTCAAAAGATGTGGACCATTGGGGAAGAAGACCCCCTTAAATAGGTCCCAACGAATCTGCCCGTTATGTGCTGAATAACATAGGAGCGGTACAACCTCTATGCTCACTGGTACAACCGATAGTATCGATTATACCGGAACAACCGGACTACAACCGCCCAAGAACCGCTCCAAAACAGACCCTAGTCCGGTGGTAGAGTGGTACAAGGCCGGTTCAACCTCCGGACCAATTCTAGATCAGTACAACTGCTCCAAACACCGGTTGTACCTCTCGACCGGTACAACCTCTATTAGAACTGGTACAACCTCTCGGTGTAAAACAGGTAAGACAAAAACAGTCATAACTTTCGCATACGAGCTCCGAATTGAGCAAACTCAATCTTGTTGGATAGCAGACGAGAAGTACTATCCAAATAATGAATGGTTATAGCAAGAAGAAGTAGTAGAGAAATGCCAATGATATAGAGATGTGAAACCTCTATGAATGAAGAACCGACAAAAACTCCAACATCTAAAAAATCATAGAAGATGCACATGGACTCCATTTTCGATGAACTCGAGCTTGTCATGAAGATGACCATAAGCTCTAAAACTCAGAAAGAGAAAAGCCAACTAAGAACCAAGAAAGATGATGATGCCAAGAATGCAATGGTTTGAGCTCTCAACGAATGATACAATCAAGCTACTCACTTGAGAGCCCCCCCTGATAGTACGACTATCGATTCTATAACTTGGTCTCCCAACGACCACCATGAGACCGGTAAAATAGAAAACCCTATGAAGGCCAAACCTTTGCCTTGCGCATAGTACACTTGATCTAGATGATAACGATCTTGTCCTCCTCAAGATGAACCACCATTCTTGATTGCGTCGGCTCAATGAAGACTAGTAGATTGCTCCCCCATACTCCACTATGGGCGAGCCACTCTTCGGCACATCTTCACAAGTCCATTGTCACCACAATGGACGAAAAGCTTCAAGCATGATCTCTCCATGATACTTCACTTGAACTTGCACACCACAACCTTGATGACGATCACCACTTGATGTCATCCTCCATGGGAATATACCTAACCCCACAAAGAGCTCTCACATGAACCATGGGTTAGTACAAAAGGCGCAATGGACAATGCTTACCATACCATGGGATCACTTGATCCCTCTTTGTACATCTTGTATGCTTTGTGTGTTGACCAACTTGATTCACTCTTTGACTTAGTCTTGATAAACCTTGTATCTTATCTTCTCTCTTCATAAAGATGATGTCTTGACAGTAAACATGAATGTTCACACAATCTTGTTCTTCAAGACATGCTTGCAATAAGCTCAAGTCTCACATGACCAATCTTTGGATAAATCCTTGAATACCACCTTGGTCACCATATAAACTCCTTGAAACCAACATATGTACTTCAAGAAGTGCCTATGGACAAATCCTTCGAATATAACTCAAGGCAACCATTAGTCCATAGGGATTTTCAACAATTACCAAAACCACATATGGAGAAATATGCTCTAACAATCTCCCCCATTTTGGTAATTGATGACAATCACTTTCAAGAGAGTTTATATAAGGAAATAATCACAACCAAGCACACCCATGCAAATCAACAACCAATAATACATATGCATGGGTATGAGATGCAAATGCTTAAGAATCAAAAGCAAAACTCTCTAAACAACTCCAAACTAAACTCTCTAAACTTCTCCCCCATTGGCATCGATTGCAAAAATGGGTGAAAATCTTAGAAAGCCAACATAGTGGGTGTGCCTCCAGAAGGTGTGTATTTCTCAAAATATGAGTGCAATGAGATACACATATCCAGTGATAAGTATTTGGAGGAAAAAAACTATATTGAGCACCCAAAGATTGCAAAAAAAATCGTATGGCACAAAGACATACAACAGAGTGAAGCAGGCAATCAAAATACACCAATTGGAGGACACAATCACATGATCATACGAATCACATGAATAAAAGATATTATCATATGGGCAAAGGAGTGTGTTAAAGAAACTAGAGAAGCTCCCCATTATTCATCCACTATTAATAATTTTTTGTATTTGGATACAAGTGCACAAGATAGGATCATGACTCCCCCAAAATCAATAGAAACACACAACAAGTGGAAGCAAGTAGATAAGACAATAAGTATAGTACTTGCACAAAACATATGGTTGAGCAACATTCAAAAGAGGTAAATTAAGAATAGACACAACCAAAATGATGTGTGTGAGTCATGGCAAAGCACTTGTGAAGACTAATATAAGGATGAGCATTAAGCATCAACATAGTCTTGATGAAATGAGACACCAAGTGCAAGACATATCCTCCCCCCCCCCACACTACTAGCAAATGGGTTCACAAGCTTACTAATAAATAAATTAAAAACCATAAGAAATAAAAATCTTGTCAAGAGGAGGGATACCAATCGAAATGGCAAAAATCTCCTCAAGACATGAATGAGGAAAGTTAATCTTCACCACCAATGAGTGCATCAAGATGCAAGGATATAAGATCCGCACTCAAGACAAATTCTTTCACAAAACCACCAGAAAAAGGAATGCAACGGTGGACGTGAAACAAAAGAGGATATCAACTAGAGATGTAACTTATCTCATGTGTATAAGATTCTAGGTAGAAGACAATCATGCTGATATATATATCCACAAAGAAGGATGTACACACGAAATAGTTACAGGAAGGAACAAGCAAGATATCCAAAAGGAATTCATGAATATACCCGTAAGATCTTTGCTTGAAAGCATAGCACAAGGCCTAATATTTTCTTAATGTACGTAAATGAACTCCCAGCTCACGAACATGAGAGACATCACAACTAGCAACAAGAGATCATCGTTGGGATGCTTTGAGAAAGGAAACAAGTACCACAAGAATGGATTAAGAAATTTATGCCATGATGCAACCTACAAAAGGTTGAAAGCAAGAAATGTATGCATGAAGTAGATACTTGTTACCGAGATAGCATTGGATTGATGTAGAATATAATGGTTCATTGATCGTCCTAACTTGGCTCCAATAAGCAGATGGTGTCAACACCTTCCTTGTAAGTGAGCCGAGCGTCCAATGTATCTCCACGTGTTCCTAGAACAATGACACAAACAAAGTGGTACCCAAACTCATCGGGACCAAAGAGTTAGCAGACCAACAATACATAGGACAAACTCCACATAACTATGTGCATATAGTTATGAAATTGAATTTCATGCACACTTTAGCCAATTTGTGACATAGTGGAGTTTCCCCTATATATTAGGTCAAAGAAAGAAAGCATGCCAAATAAAGTACATATAGTAATATGCATGCTCAATACTTTGAAGAACCAAATCAACACATAGTTGATAAGATACAAAAAATCAAGGTATCAAGTGAAAGTAAGACACCCAACGAAAAACTATCACTTGAAGGATACCAATTAAAAGATACATCATGGAATGAGATATCCATATGCCAAATAGAATGAAACAAGATACCGATTCAAGGAAAACAAACAAGAGGTATCAAGTTACCAAAAGAGAGCTAGGTTCCAAACAAACCAAGCCCTCGACAAGTTTTCATGATGGCACAAAGTACCAAAAATGAAAAAGTTTTAACTTCCACCAACATGAACTTGGGATCAAAAGGTTTTATGATAAACGCATAAAGAGAGTGTTCTAAACAAAATAGGATAGATCCTACAAGACATGTGCATTATATATAATTTTCTTTTGAATACAAAATGCACAAGATGATATCATCACTTTCCCTATATCTATAGAAACACTAGACATGCCAAAAAAAATCCAAAAGAGGCAAGGAAGACAAACGATAAACAAAATCCAATGTAAAGATGATTAGCAATTTCTACCACTTAAAACGAATACCAATTGTCAAAGGATAATAAGTATTTGGAAATAATTCCCATTGGTAGTTTGCAAATAGATCCAACATCACCTTTACGCCTAAATCACAAGAAAATGACACTTGTAGAACTAACATGCCAACTAGGAACAAGATAAATTATATTATCAACTCTAAGTGGCAATATCTCAAATGTACACATTCTCTCAGCTTGTAATATGCACATAGCATATTACTCCCCCATAATGTGGTAACCCAACATTATTAACAGGTGGCAAATGAAATCCAACAAGAGATGATTAATGGACCATTTATAATTTGAATTTATCATGAGAAGACATACCACATAGAACCTAGATAATCTTGTAATATCAACACTAAGTGGTATTCCTCATGTACACACATTTTTTAGGATCGTGAAGTGCACAAAGCACATCACTCCCCCAAAATGGGATAATCCGTTAATCTCTCAAAAGAGCCAACTAAGATACAAACAAGATGCAAAAAAAGGCTCAACACAAGTCTCACACATACATGATGTGAAACCCACCATACATATTTGATTACTCAAGATAAACAAGTAGGAAGCACAACATATATAAATACATACAAGGTACAAAACCACAACATGCAAAGGGGCAAGTAACTAACAATGTATTCAATTTAAGTACAAGTTACTGCAAGGAGGAAGATTGGTTATAATATAGAAACTTGACGACTCAAATGTCTTGTCTTGAGACAATATGAATGATGAAGACCCCTTAATTCTTCATAATGTAGCCATGTCTCCAATACCCTCCAATAATACCTATTGATCAAGTTTGTGCTTCTTGGTCCCCAACCAAGTTGGGTCCTAAGAGGTTAGTCACAATAGGCTTGGCTAACCAAATGGTTCTTTTCTTAACACCACTTTGAGTACCAACACGTTTGTCAAACACATTGCCAAGCTTATCCTTCCCAAGAGAATAGATATCATCAATAGTGATTGGGTTGGATAAGTTACCTTTCGTGCAAGAAGAAGCGAAGTGACCCTTCTCACGACATAAGTAGCAACATCTACCCCTTACTTTCTTCTCAATTGATTTCTCAACTTGAGGAGCGATGACTTGGGTCTTCTTGGGAAGAGGCCTTTCTTAAACATGTGGTTGAGCATGAGATTTAACTTGCGTCCGCTTCCCTTGTTGCTTCTTACTTTGACGCTTCTTCTTCAATGGACAAGATCTTACATGGTGCCTTCTATTTTGCACTTGAAGCAAATAATCTTGGCCGAATTCTTGATTTGTTCTTGGCCCTTCTTTTTGTTTCTCTTGGACTTCTTCTTCATATTGGAGTTGAATCCAAGTCCACCTTTGTCATTGGGAGGTTTTTGCACACTCAAGATGTTGTTGAGTGTGGACTTCCCTTCATGACTCTTTTCCAAGTCTTTATTCAAAGAAGTGACATGGGCCTTGAGATCTTTGGTTTCCTCTACATGGTTACTATCAACACAAGTACTTGAGGAAGTATAAGCATCATTGTTAGAGCAACAAGTAAAGGAAAGTAATTCATCACAAGATGTACCAATGTTATGCTTAGATGAATTACGAGGACTAGCACATGGCAATATAGCATTCTGACTAGAAGTAGTGCTAATGTCCACATGAGGCTCACTGGGTGTTACCTTAGTATTCCTAGCCTCATGAGCTATCTTTAGCACATTATGGGATACTAGAAGATCATCATGAGAGCTTGTGAGCATTACATTACTTTCTTCCAATTTCCCATACTTTCTAGATAGAAACTCAAGTTGAGCCCTTAGATCAACATTATCCTTTAATATGGATGCTTCACAAAAAGTAGAGTTAGTAGCAAAAGCATCATCATTAACAACAAGAGGAGAAGGCAACTTGGCAAGTTATTTTACATAAGAAGCTTTAAGTTGGGCATGAGACTCGGTAAGTGGTGAGCGAACACTTAATGACCCTCGAGCCATTTTCGAGGTGCTCAAAGTCCTCAAGGGGTATTGCACATGCAACTTCAAGCTTATCATTTTTAGTTCTAAAATCATTAGCCACCTCGAGAGCTCTATCATGGTATTCCTTTAATCTAGATAATTCTAGAGCAAAGGTCTCCTGAAGAGATTCCTTGGTGGTTTGTTCATTTTCAAGAGCTTGAGATAGCTCCGCGATCTCATTAGCGTAATCACACTCATGACCTTCCATTTTATCAATGGTGGCATCGTGCTCCTCGAGATGATCTTCCAACTCCTCAATATATTTCTTGCCCTCAATGGCAATAGACATGATTTCCATGAAGTTGGAACAAGCAAGTTTATTCTTATGAAGAGCTTTAAAAATCATTTCTCCCTTAATTTTTAAGGAAGCAATATTATCACTCTCTTCATCAGTATCCTCATCATCATTATCATCAACATCATCATCATGACATATATTGGGATTCAAAGTAGGAGATACCTTTGAAGCCTTAGCCATAAGGCAAAAGTGAGAAACAATAGATGATGATGTAGGATCTCTTGAAGCACCATTCATTATGATGTAGATGATGATGTAGGACCCATATCTGATACCAATTGAAAGGACATGGATGTAGCCTAGAGGGGGTGTGAATAGGTGCTTTAAAATAATTACGGATTAGACTTGAACAAATGCGTAATAAAACTATCGTTTAAATAGTAAAGCACAAAACCTAAAAGAACTAGGCTCACCTATGTGCACCAACAACTTATGCTAAGCAAGATAAACAACTAAGTGATAGCAAGATATATAACATGAAACAATATGTCTATCACAAAGTAAAGTGCATAAGTAAAGGGCTCGGGTAAGATATAACCGAGGCACGTGGAGACGATGATGTATCCCAAAGTTTAGACCCTTGCGGATGCTAATCTACGTTCCGAGCAGTGTGGAGGCACAATGCTCCCCAAGAAGCCAATAGGGCCACCGTAATCTCCTCATGCCCTCACAAAATGCAAGATGTCGTGATTCCACTAAGGGACCCTTGAGGGCGGTCACTGAACCCATACAAACAAGGTTGGGGCAAACTCCACAACTTAATTGGAGGCTCCCAACAACACCATACAATGGATTGTGGCTCCGAGGTGACCTCAAATGCTTGGGGCAATCTCCACAACCTAATTGGAGACCCCGAAGCTTGCCCGGATCTTTGCACCATAATGATTGAGCTTCGAGGCACCATCAACCGCCTAGGGCGCCAAAGCACCCAAGAGGAACAAGCTCTAGGGTGCTCAAACACCCAAGAGTAATAAGCTTCTCAACTTCTCACTTCCACGTATCACCGTGGAGAACTCAAACCTATGCACCAAATGCAATGGCAAGGGCACACAGAGTGCCCAAGTCCTTCTCTCCCAAATCCCACCACAACAACTAATGCTATGGAGGAAAGTGAGAGGAAGAACGAAGAAGAACACGAAGAATTGCAAGATCTAGATCCAAGGGGTTCCCCTCACATAGAGGAGAAAGTGGTTGGTGGAAATGTGGATCTGGATCTCCTCTCTCTTTTACCTTAGAAAGGATCAAGAATCATTGGAGGGATTGAGAGTTAGAAAGCTCTAAGAAGGTCAACAATGGGGGGCAAACACGAGCTCAAAATATGGGGACCTTTGGGGAAGAAGACCCCCTTAAATAGGTCCCCACGAATCTGCCCGTTATGTGTAGAATAACATAGGAGTGGTACAACCTCTATGCTCACCGGTACAACCGGTAGTACCGATTATACCGAAACAACCGTACTACAACCGCCCAAGAACCGCTCCAAAACAGAACCAGTCCGGTGGTACAATGGTACATGGTCAATGCAACCTCCGGACCAATTCTGGAGCAGTAAAACCGCTCCAAACACTAGTTGTACCGCTCGACCGGTACAACCTCTATTAGAACCGGTACAACCTCTCAGTGTAGAACAGGTAAGACCGAAATAGCCATAACTTTCACATACGAGCTCCGAGTTGAGCAAACTCAAGCTTGTTGGATAGGAGACGAGAAGTACTATCCAAATAATGAATGGTTACAGCAAGAAGAGGTAGTAGAAAAATTCCAATGATAAAGAGATGTGAAACCTCTATGAATGAAGAACCGGCAAAAACTCCAACATCGAAAACATCATAGAGGATGCATATGGACTCCGTTTTCGACGAACTCGAGCTTGTCGTGAAGATGACCTTAAGCTCTAAAACTCACAAAGAGAAAAGCCAACCAAGAACCAAGAAATATGATGGTACCAATAATGCAATGGTTTGAGCTCTCCACGAATGATACAATCAAGCTACTCACTTGAGATCCCCCCCCTTGAAAGTACGACTATTTATCATATAACCCGGTCTCCCAACTACCACCATGAGACTGGTAATATAGAAAACCCTATCAAGGTCAAACATTTGCCTTGCACGTAGTACACTTGAGCTAGATGATGACGATCTTGTCCTCCTAAAGATGGACGACCTTTCTTGATTGCGCCGGCTCGATGAAGACTAGTAGATTGCTCCCCCATACTCCACTATGGGCGAGCCACTCTTCGACACATCTTCACAAGTCCAATTTCACCACAATGGACAACAAGCTTCAAGCATGATCTCTCCATGATGCCTCACTTGACCTTGCACACCACAATCTTGATGACGATCACCACTTGATGTCATCCTCCATGGGAATATACCTAAACCCACAAAGAGCTCTCACGTAGACCATGGGTTAGTACAAAAAGCACAATGGACAATGCTTACCATACCATGGGATCACTTGATCCCTCTCGGTACATCTTGTACGCTTTGTGTGTTGATCAATTGATTCACTCTTTGAGTTAGTCTTGATCAACCTTGTATCTTATCTTCTCTCTTCATAAAGATGATGTCTTTACGGTAAACATGAATGTTCACACAATCTTGTTCTTCAAGACATGCTTGCAATAAGCTCAACTCTCACATGACCAATCTTTGGATAGATCCTCGAATACCACCTTGGTCACCATATAAACTCCTTGAAACCAACACATGTACTTCAAGAAGTGCCTATGGACAAATCCTTCGAATATAACTCAAGGCAGTCATTAGTCCATAGGGATTGTCAACAATTACCAAAACCACATATGGAGAAATATGCTCTGGCATTTTCTTTGGCTTCTCTTCTATGTGATGAGTTAGCCGGACAGTGTGACAAAAACCTGCTCGGACAATCTGGCTAGGTGGAAGTACATATGACTATGGTATTTTGCAATGGGAGTGTGTATAGGCTTTCAGCTATGAACACTTGGAAAAAAAATCATGTAGTGATGATTGTGACATAAGCTTGTCATTTCCAAAACCATCCAATCCCCGTTTAATAGTGTAGGACCCGTATAACTGGAAAATGAAATGAGTAAAGCTATTCTTCACTTTGTTATCACATACATCTTTGAGTCATTAGGATTTTGAGGGGACTATGATCCACAACATGATATGCCCATGCGACTAAAACCTGTAAATTTACTTACCAACCGTATTCATCCTCTATGATAAATTGTCATCAGTATCAAAATATTATTAAGGGCAGGATTGACTTTCAAATGTGTATTTAAAAAATGTTCACCATGTATTCTAAACATGTTCGATGTGTATTTGACAAAATGTTTAACATGTATCCAAAAAGTGTTTAAAGTTCATTTAGAAAATGTTCAACATATATCTAAAAAATGTTCAAGTTGTGTCAATGAAAATAATAGCGTGCTACAAAATTTACCGATGCGCATCTCCACATGCTATACAAGTTATAGCGTGCTATATTTTAAAATGGCGTTTTGCATAAAAATATCGAATAGATTATATCATAGAATTTAAAGATTCCATACTTTGTAAGGAAAAGGAACACTGTAATTAAACAGTGAATGATGCTCCAAAGATATTTACATAGTCCTATACATGATGCTCCAAAGCAGATAAGTTAACAAACTTGCATAACACACCAAACCGAAATTGTATACAGAACAAATGGGCAAACATTTATCTTCTACATGATGATAAAGGTCTAGCTAGCTAGCTTGTGGTTGTGTGTGTGTGTCAAATAAAGAGGCTAGCGATGTGTGTTGTATAGTTTTACTGTTACAGAAATAGTGACATGACGGTGAAAAGCTTTTGAGGATATGTTGCAGATTTATGATTGTTGTCGCTACTAATTGACTAATTGAACCACAAACATGAGAGATTAACTACATTGTTCAAGCACTAATGGAGTTCCAACAAAGTAAAAAACACTAATAGAGAATTACTAATCCAAAAAAATTACATCGCGACATATGAAAGATTAAAATCACAAACATGGCACAAATTAGTTCAAGCATGCAGTACAAATTCTTTACAGCCGCTCTGAAGCTGAAGACAACAAAAACCACATCCAAAATGAGCACAGAAATGAGGCCATCATGGACAACGTGCACGATAAGGAGGAGTAGGTCAGGGTGATGGGCATGTACAATGGCCTGGGTTTGGATGAGGAGTAGCATGATGATGACGTGAATGGGGACTTGGGGAGGAAATAGAATGAGGCCAACACGGCTACCTGAAGACGGGATGTAGAGAGGTTGCTCCAGGGATGGTCCATAGGCTAGGCAAAAAGGGAAACTGAAAGCACATATGTTCCTTTGGTGGTTTTGATAATTCATTAGAACATACATTGTCTCTTGGACTAATATTTCTACCTAGTTTATTTCAGGTTTAGAACACAGAGAGTGTTGGAAAAGTCCAATGATGGGATGGCTATAGATTGTGAGGAGACCCCAAGATGCAAGGAATAGATTGGCAAAGCTTCAAGAAAGAAGTCTACTTTTTACTTTGTGAGAAATCACTTTGAGTCCATAGGAAAGCCAATACTATTAAAAGGGCGTAAGATAATGTTGGTGAACAAATTGCTCCACGTGCAAAAGTGCTAGCCACCAAAAACACCCACAAGCTCTCCCACAAAAATACTCTGTCCAAACCCTTCAACACAAAATATGTGCTACCAAGTTTTCCAATTCGTCTCTACCGATTTCTCCCCTGATAGAACCCTAGCCAAACCCTAACTTCTCGGTACAACCAAGTACTCCATCGGTGCAATTCAGTTTTGGTGACCACGATTCGAGTGACTAAATTCATGGAATCGGAATTTCTGAGTTTTATGGATTGGTCTCACCGAGTTTGGAAATTTTCCTCGGCCACTCATACCGGTACTACCGAGAATGCCATATCAGTCTCACCGAGATTCCCAAAGTTGCCACATTTTGAACAGATTGGTACAACCATGTTTTGCTTTGGTTTCACCGAGTTGGTCAATAATGTTGTAATAGTTGGATTTTTGGAGATGACTATATATACCCCTCCATCACATACCACTCGCAAGAGAAGCACTCAGAATAGTTCCTCACTTCCCATATCCAAATTTCTGAGAGAGAACCACCTACCCTTCTGTTGTGATCAAGGTCATCCACTCCAACCATATGGATCTTGATTTCTAGCCTCCCCAAGTTGCGTTCCACCAAATTAGTCTCTTCTACCAAGCCAACTTTATGAGAGAGTGATTGAGTGTTGAGGAGTCTATCATCTTGAAGCACAAGAGCAAGGAGTTCATCATCATTATCAAGCCTATTACCTTTTGGAGGGTGGTGCCTTCTAGATTGGTTAGGTGTTTCTTGGGAGCCTCCTACTTCATGTTGTGGAGTTAAACCAAGAAGTTTGTGCAGGAAAGGAGATCGCCTACTTCGTGAAGATCTACCCATAGTGAGGCTAGTCCTTCATGGACGGAAGCCATTATGGAATAGTCAAGGTTGCTACCCTTATGGGTGGAGCCTGTTGGTTCTGAATCCGGCATATCTCGTAGTAGGGGTCCTAAGCTAGGCATCTTGGAGCGATGGTAACATGGACACAAGATTTTACCCAGGTTCAGGCTCTCTCAAGGAGATAATACCCTATGTCCTGCTTTTGATTGTATTGATATGGGGATAGTACATAGTACAGGTATCTACCACGAGATTCTAGTAATGAATATGAGATTGTCCATTGACTAGCCTGGCCCTGGTTTATATAACACCAGAGGCCTAGGTTTTAGAGGAGTCTTTGTCTTGTGCGCCAAGTCTTGTGGAATTTCCCTTGTATGCGTCATGGGCTGCCCGAAGTGGCCCATTAGTGAATCATCATGGGGGTCCTCGGCCTGACCCACTGGTCGGGAGACGACGTGGTGAGTACCCCCCTAATCCAAGACACTGTTAGTAGCCCCTTGAAACGGTCTTCAAGTTGAGGACGCTCCTTGGTTCTTCCGAATAATTCTTCATCTTTGATCCCCGGTCTTGAAAACTGGTTCAACAAATCTTCCCATGTCCGATCTTGAGGATCGCCAATCTGAATCTAAAGAGTTTACATGTTGGGCATCCGAGGAGCCCCTTTAAGTTATTGGCCTTTATCAATGCCTTGTAATTTTTTATGCCACACCTAGGGTTTGAAGTGTTTCCCATGTGGCGGCGTCCTCTTACGTACGAGCTCCAACGCCGAACTACATCTGAGGTGTCTTTTCACAACCAAGCTCCAACACTATTCGGCATTCAAGGTATCCTCCTGCGTCTGAGCTCCAACGTCAGACTGCATCCGAGGTGTCTTTTTGCAGCTGAGTTCCAACACTATTAGGCATTCAAGGTGTCATAGATCACATTGGTCTCTCAAAATTTGAAGGAGTCCATCAGAGCTTAAATACCGAAATTTAGTCTTTTATGGAGCCAGCCATTCGCATCCGAGCTTTATGCTGGACTGTTTCTGAGGTGTTTTGCGCAGCCGAGCTCCAACGCTGGTCGGCATCCGAGGTGTCATAGATTACTTCGGTCTTTGAAAAGGTTGGACGTGTTTGGCCGACCTTAATGCCGGCAATGCCCTCTATTGAGTAAACCACCTGCATCTGAGCTTTACACCGGATTGCTTTGGAAATAGCGCACCACCTCGGCAGTGGGCAAATTTTTTGTGGAAATAATTTCCGATCACTGAAATTTATTTACTACCGAGATGTATGGTTGGTAGCCCTCAAGTTGTGTGTCGGTCTATAGCCCAAGATGCATGTGAAGGAAAATATAATAATCAAAATAAAGCCACTAATACAATAGCCCCTGAGACTTAGGTCGATTCGCAAAATCGTCCTGAGGATCCAGTTCTTTCTCGGCGGCATAAGTTAGGGATGTAAACGCGGTACGTAGTAGTTTCTGAGACTCGGGTTGGGGGCGGCCAACCAACCTAAGGATAGAATCTCCTCGGAAACCATATTGCACTTTGGATTTGCTGCATTGAATAGGTAACGCAGTAGCCCCCGAGCCTTAATTTAGGCACAGGTGGTCGAATTAAGGATCGATATTTGTTTGACACAAACTTTGTTATGTTTGACAGAATTTATGTGTGATGATTCTATGTACCTAAGTACTTTACATCATTAACGCTCAGACCCGCATTGTACAAGACTTTGTTAATCGACCATCGGCTTCAACCTCCTCGGCTAGTAGTCGAGGAGTGTTTGTCCTACTTTATAAAGCCTTTATAAGGATAAAGATTTATGACAAACAAGGCAATCTGGCCATACGATTTTATAAACAAAGGTACGCGAAGAGATATGTTATATTACTTATTTAACATAGGAAACATCTTTTGGAAAGATAGTTCATTTATAAGTTCCTTTTCCAAGGATATCATGTTAACATGATCGTGAAACCTCAACTCTGATAAATGTGGGAAGAAAATATTGAGGATTTAGTTCAGGGAATGTTCACGAACTCTGTGGTCTTTATTGAACCGAAATTTTCACTTCCGTATTTGTTGAGCAATTATTTTCCTAAGATGGCTAGCTTTCGGCTTCACCCAGTCTGCGGTAATAACTCGGTTTACCCGGAAGTAACAATCATAGAGGTGCTCCCTTTACCCCCTAGCCAAACAATCGGGAACATAAGGGGTAAGCACTGGAGCCAGGCGACCCAACTTGGCCAAAATCTTAAGTCAAATTGATGCATATTTATGGCTTTATAAAAATGATTACGGAAGGCAACACTCGCATTTTAATACAAATGCTTTTATGTATATGCTATTTTTTTACTCCTTTCTGACTCTTTATAATTTGAAAGTGGCCTATCGTCAACTTCCACCCCTTTGTAGATGCTACGCAAGGTGTTTCCTTACAAACAAGACAACCCTTAGCCGACGTCTCGGTGCCCAAAGGCGGTTGTGTTAGTGGAAACAAGGCAATCAGATATTCGGGCTTTATAACTTTCACTTAGTCAAGGAGCATATGTTTGGGGGCAACTTAATAACCCCCGATATACGTTAACTTCTCGGATTATTCGAGGTCGAACCACCCACAACTTGGCCTTTTCAAGAAAGAAAGGCCCTTCATTTTACTCGGATAACCTCGATCGGCTATATTTGGTTGAACACCACCTGTGGTTCGCTGACCGATTTACGCTTGTTGTGACAGTCAGTTTTTGGCTTTCTCCAACTGAGGCACTTAACCAGTTAAACCGGAAGAGACAATCGCAGTGGTTCTTCCTTTAGCCCTTAGCCGAACAAAGCGGAAATGTAAGGGGTAAGCACAGGAGCTGGGTAATACAGCTATAGACCAAATACACAACTCGAAATCAATGAATATAAATGCGAAATACCGAGGACATTCTGCCGAGGACTGCACGGAGTACCTTGGTCTTTGGTGGGTTCGGTGGTAACCGTAGACCCCCTTTAATATTGCCAATGCGTGAAATGCATCTGACGTTGTACTGCGAAAGTTATGCTCGGGAAAACCAAAAAACTTATGCAAAATTATTTCTTATGTTTAGATAAAATAAAATTGTGCCAATCCAAAATTGGTCTTAAAATTAATATGTGCTTCGGTCGTGCTTTAACATGATACTTCCAAACTCCGGACTCCAAGCGGGTCAGCCTTTGGCTTCAACCTCCATATCCCGAAGGCGGAGTGTCTCTCCGAGGCCTGTTTAGCGAACTAAACTCAAGCGGCTTTAGTAACAAACCAGGCTATCTAGCGATTGACAACACACTCACGTTGGAAAAAGGAGTAGTAGATAAAGACTTTGCAACGACCAAGAAGAAAACACATTTATTATAAAATGACTCGTATAAATTTAAGAGCCCCCAGTTAACTTTGGGGAAAGGAAATTGTTTCTAACAAACGATTTTTTGTTTAACAAAATTTACAATGTTTGGTTGAACCGAACAAAAAGTAAAATTTTAAAGAGAGTTGAGCACGAAAATGACTTAGCTGGTTAATGTGCTCGGTGCGGTCCGGGGTTGTGGCGGGACAAAGACGTAGTCCTCGGCCTGGCCGAGTGAAAGCACATTTGCTCCCTTGGTGGTTTTGGTAATTAATAACAACATATAAGTCATTGAACAAATGTTTCCACTACGTATATTTCAGGAAATGTTTAATGAGAGGATTGACAAAAACGAGATTGTGGAGAAACCCCAAGATGCAAGGAAATAGGTTGGCCAAGCTTCAAGCAAGAGGACTCTACATTTTGTATTTGTGAGAAATCACTTTGAGTCCATAGGAAAGCCAATACTATTAAAGGGGGTAAGGTTTTTGTTGGTGAACAATATGCTCAAACGTGCACAAGTGATAGTCGCCAAAAACATTCACAAAACTCCCCCACCAAAGTCTGTTCTATACCCAACACTCAAAATCGGTGCAACCAACTATCCCACTTCGGTGCCACCGATTCCAGTACCTAGACAGACTCTGCCAAACCCTAGCCACTTCGGTGCAACTGATTCCATACCGGTGCCACCGAGTTTAGGTTGCCAACTTTTTGTTACGCAAATTCACGTTTTTGGTTCCACCGAGAATGTTGGATCGGCGTCACCGAGATTGGAAATCTGACCCTTGGTCACCTTATCGGTGCAACCGAGTTTCCTATATCGGTCTCACCGAGACTCAAAAGTTACCACCTTTTGGTCACTTCAGTACCACCGAGATTAACACATCGGTGTCACCGAGTTGGTCATTTTGTGTGTAACGGTTGGATTTTTGGGGATGCCTATATATTCGCCTTCACCACCACTCACTCGAAAGAGAAGCACTCACAACTATTCCATACCTATCCTATCAGATTTTCTGAGAGAGAACCACCTACCCTTGTGTTGAGGTCAAGATATTCCACTCCAATCATATGGATCTTGATTTCTAGCCTCCCCAAGTTTCTTTCCACCAATCCTATCTCTTCTACCAAGCCAAACCTATGAGAGATAGATTGTGTGTTGAGGAGTCTATCATCTTGAATCACAAGAGCAAGGAGTTCATCATCATTACCGAGCCTATTACCTTTTGGAGGGTGGTGCCTCCTAGATTGGTTAGGTGTTGCTTGGGAGCCTCCTACTTCGTGTTGTGGAGTGAACCAAGAAGTTTGTAAGGGCAAGGAGATCGCCTACTTCGTGAAGATCTACCCCATAGTGAGGCTAGTCCTTCGTGGACGGAAGCCGTATGGAATAGTCAAGGTTGCTACTTCGTGGACCCTTTTGGGTGGAGCCCTCAGTGGACTCTCGTGACCGTTACCCTCCGTGGGTTGAAGACTCCATAAACATGGATGTACGATAGCGCCACCTATCGGAACTACGGAAAAAATCATCGTGTCCACAATTGCGTTTGATCTTCCTACCCTATCCCTTCTATACATGCTTGTTGTTACTTTCCACTGCTATATACTCTTAAACTTGCATGTGTAGGGTGTACTTGACTTGCCATGAAATGCTAAAAACTATCAACCATAAAATTTGGTATAGGCAAAACCTTTAATTGGTCAAGTAGTCTAATCACCCCCCCCCTCGAGACTTACTTTCGATCCTACACCGGGGTCCCAACCCCCAAGCCCGAGGTAACCGAGCGAAGCGATCGGGTCGAGAAGTGACAACACAACAACGCCGAAGTGCCAAGGCGTAGCCCCCGGTCCAGCCGAAGAGACACATTAGTTCGGCAGCATGACGTCAAAGCCCCCACATCAATCGACCATGTCGACGACACAATTTGGTTGATGGAGGCGGGACGACGATGTCGGCACGCCAAGGTGACCCCGTGACACAGTCAATGGTTACCTATACGCATGAAGTAGAACAAGCTAGATAATAATAATAAAATAAATAAATAAAAATTCTTTACAGAATTATTAGTGCAAAATAAATTATTTAGAAGAGATGTGGCCTAGCGCGATGCCGATTGCGACATAGAGTGTTGGCGCGACGAGGTGACAAAATCCAAATTCGCAGGGTCACCCGAATTCGCGCTAGGGTGACAACGAAATTTGGTCACCGGAGGCGGGACGACGACGCTAGTACGCCGTGGTGACAATGCCATCCTATCTAAATCCTTTACCCGCACACATAAAATGGTGCAAGCCGAAGATAATAACGATATTCTTTTGCGTAATCAATTTACGTAGAGTATGAATAATAAAGCAAATATGGCCTCTGTGAAGTATAAGTAGAATTGACAGCATATGGACATCAATGCGGATCAGAGTCCATCAGCTCAGCACAGATAACCTGCCCACATAAGACGGCACAAGATTGAAGTATTATTTTTTCTTTGCCTAATGAATTTAAGCGTAGTAAAGAATTTGATAAACATAGCCTGAACGCGGAGGTTGATTTGACGGCATGATGACGCGCGCGTCGGAACTCGCCGAACGAGGGTGTCATCAGTTTGATGTGGTGACGGCGTGCTCCATAGTAGGGGCATGCAATGCTGCTGGCCGATCTATGTACCAGAACATAATACAACCCAGCATAATAAAAACAAGTTAATTTAAATTTGTCAAAAGAAATAGGATGGATATCACCTGGCGATTTATTCAGCGGTTGTTGCAACAATCCAAAGAAGATCTAAACGTCCAAGGATTTGCTTCTATTACGTGGCCACACGCCAAGCTAGTATTCTGTAATAATACAAGTACGTTTCTTCAATCTCATCCCGTGTGCTGATCTAACTCCGGGTGGTCGTCAATCGTGTGGCATGCACAGTGCCTGCCTCGGCCTTGACAAAGCAAATACGACAGGAACCACAAAACAATACTCAAAGGAAATTTAACCAAGTACTAAGGAAAAAAGTCATTTGGATATTGAACATGGGGTAATCTACACAAGTAATCAGGCTTGATTATCCTCTGGGGGCTTCCATATAATGCTAATAGCACCGGACCACCTCAAATTTGAACTGTGCATAGATTAGCATAGCACAAAGCTAAAAGCAAACTATTTATCAATTAGAAATCCGTGTTGTTCCTAGTGCAAGTAGTACTAGTACTCGGTCTGCGTGACGGCATTATGAACTTTTGATCTGATTCATGGACACGGGCGTAGCAGCCAGAGCATGCACGACGCACCGCAAAGTACCTACACGCGGGGGCATGCAGTAGCCGACCTGACCAAGACATGGATTCTGCCTAACCCCAGGACAGAAAAATGCGTGCGGCTGCTACGGCCGCGTGTGTCATCGGGAACGAGCGCACGCCCAGATCGGATCAACGGATCGTTGGGCACCACACACTGTTATCGTCGTCGGAATTGCTTTTTCCGATGTCAATCTTCAAGAATTCTGCACCACAAAATTGCACAAAGCAGAAAGAGCAATTCCAAAGGAACCAATTTATGCGACATGAATTTAATCGAAAGTGTAACACATGATTTGACACCAATCGAATATCCCGTGAAGCCACAACGATCGCCTAACAGGCTCTCAATGAAATCACCAATGTCGGTTCTGAATCCGGTATATCTCGTAGTACGGGTCCTAAGCTAGGCGTCTTGAAGCGATGGTAACATGGACACAAGATTTTATCCAAGTTCGGGCTCTCTCAAGGAGATAATACCCTACGTCCTGCTTTTGATTGTATTAATATGAGGATAGTACATAGTACAGGTATTTACCACAGGATTATAGTAATGAATATGAGATTGTTCATTGACTAGACTGGCCCGGTTTATATAACACCAGAGGCCTAGGGTTTAGAGGAGTCTTTGTCTTCTGCGCCAAGTCTTGTGGAATTTCCCTTTCATGCATCATGGGCTACCCGAAGTGGCCCATTAGTGAATCATCATGGGGGTCCTCGGCCCGACCCACTGGTCGGGAGACGACATGGTGAGTACCCCCTAGTCCAGGACACCGTTAGAGCCCTTCGTGGACTCTCGTGACCGTTACCCTTTGTGGGTTAAAGACTCCATGAACGTGGATGTACGATAGCGCCACCTATCGGAACCACTGGAAAAATCTTTGCGTCTACAATTCCATTTGATCTTCCTTTATCTACCCATTTTACAAATGCTTGTCCTACTTTCCGCTGCCATATTTGTTCACTAGCATGTGTAGGGTGAATTGGACTTGTTATAATTACTAAAATCTGCCAACCAATTAACTTGGGAAAAGATTAGGTTTTAATTCTTGCAAGTAGTCTATTCACCCCCCCCTCTAGACGTCTCTTCTATCGACCCCCTCAATTGGTATCAGAGCTTTGGTCTCCATAGTTTCAGTTTCATCATCGTGGATGAAGATGTATGTGTCTAGTTTGGGGAGTATTAGTTGTAGAGTGCCCGTTTTCGATGGGGAGTACTATAGTCAATGAAAATATGAGATGCTTGAGTTATTCCATGAATTTCATTTGAGCAAGTGTGTTAAGAGCCCCTATGTACCTCCCATTGATCCCTTACATCCCACACACGAAGAGGGAATTGACATGCTTCACAATCTTAGAACAGTTAATCTCATTATAAAAGGATTGCCTAGGTTTGTGTTTGAGCAAATGAATAATTTTTGCTTATACTTTGTGGAATGATTTGGAGAAACGATATCCAAGTTATTCATTAAGTAATCTTGATGAAATTCTTTATAAAGCTATTGCCTTTCACATTATGAAGCCTAGTGATCCTAACTTTCATAAATGCTTATTTGAGCTTCAAGACCTCATGCGTGCTAAAGGAGATGTCACTACCATCAATAACATTATCTTTGAAGCCATTCACATTCATAAACTTGAACATTGTCATTATCTCAACTCTAATGAATCTCTTGTCTCTTATGACGAGGATATCCCACTTGATGATGACAACGTGGAACACGGATACTATGAAGAAGATGAGTTATTCGACATCGAGTGTGAGAATACTATGAAGAGTCTAAGTCTCATGGCAAACTTCAAAGATTACATGGTCGGAGGAAAGGAATGGATTCTTGATAGTGGATGCACCGAGCATATGACTGGAGATAGAGACATGTTTCAAGAAATCACACCAAACCATGGAACGCGAAGGTATGTTACTTTTGGAGACAACTCCAAGGGTAAGGTACTTGGTCTTGGTAAGGTGGTCATATCTCATGATAGCTCTATTCAAAATGTCATGCTTGTTGAATCCCTTGGCTACAATCTTCGTTCCGTATCTAGACTTGCCGACTTCGGTTTCAACGTGCTATTTACCAAAGTAGATTGCTGAGTGTTTCGTTAAGATAACAATAGCATGGTATTTACCTTTTTTGTAGAGGTGATCTATACATTGTTGATTTTACTAAGAGATCCAAACCTCATACTTGTCTTATTACAAAATCGTCTAAAGGTTGGCTTTGGCATAGAAGATTAGATCATGTTGGTATGCGTAGTCTAGACAAGCTCATCAAGGGTGATCATATTCTTGGTGTTAAAGATATTATCTTTGACAAAGATAGACTTTGTAGTGCTTATCAAGCCAGAAAGCAAGAAGGTGGAAGTCATCCCGTAAAGAATATCATGACTATTAGGAGACCACTCGAGTTGCTTCATATGGATATTTTTGGTCCTAATGCTTACAAGAGCCTCGGTGGAAATTACTTTGGTCTAGTTATAGTTGATGTTTTTTTCAAATTTACGTGGGTATTATTTCTTTATGATAAGTCGTGGGTGCAAAAGATCTTCAAGAACTTTGATCGCAAAGCTCAAAATCAGTTTGAAGTGAAGATCAAGAAAGTTCAGAGCGACAATGGATCGGAGTTCAAGAACACAAATGTGGATACCTTTCTTGACGAAGAAGGGATTCTACATGAGTTCTCAGCTACGTACATGCCCCAACAAAATGGAATTGTTGAGAGGAAGAACCGAACTCTTATTGAGATGGCAAGAACGATGCTTGACGAATACAAGATGCCAATACAGTTTTGGGCGGAAGCCATGGAAATAGCTTGTCATGCCATGAACCGACTCTATCTTCACAAGCTTCTCGGTGAAACAACATATGAGCTACTCACCGGTAACAAGCCCCAAGTTGGATACTTTCGAGTATTCGGCTCCAAGTGTTACATTATTGATAAGCATCGTCGTTCTAAATTTGCTCCTAAATCTCATGAAGGTTTCCTACTTGGTTACTGATGAAACTCTCACACTTACCGTGTCTACAACAACTTCACTCGAAAAGTTGAAGAGACGGTAGATGTGAAGTTTGATGAATCTAATGGTTCGCAAGTCGAACAATTGCCAAATGATGTAGGAGATAAAGAACCTTCGGAATCTATCAAAGACTTCTCCATTGGCAAGATTCGTCCATGGAGGTGAAAGAAAGTACTTCATCAACCCAAGTGGAAGCTCTTACTTTGTGCTAAGGCGAACCTCAACATGACATGGAAGCATACACGAGCTGTACATGACAAGATGAGGAGGAGTGAGGGAGTCCGGGACTAAGGGGTCCTCGGGCCGTCGGTCTATCCCTACGGGCCGGACTCCTCTCCTCTCCACTTCAGGCAACCGATGACATATGTGAGGAAGATTCCACAAGACTTGGTGAGCAAGACAAGGACTCCTCTCCACCGACATAGCCGACTAGGACTCTTGTTATCCTAGGCCTCTGGTGTGTTATATAAGCCGAGGCCAAGCTAGTCGATAGACAACAATCATACATCACAGGTGAAGTAATCTAGGGTTTAGCTTAGACGATCTCGAGGTAGATCAACTTTGTAATCTCCATACACATCAATACAATCAAGCAGGACGTAGGGTTTTACCTCCTCACGAGGGCCCGAACCCGGGTAAACACCGTCTCCTTTGTTCCCTATTACCCATCGATCTAAGGTTCACAGCTCGGGACCCCCAATCCGAGATCTACCGGTTTTGACGCCGACATTGGTGCTTTCATTGAGAATTCCGTTGTGAGATCGACAGAAAGATTGGTCATATGGCTCATCTACAGATTGCGGTTTTTTATGGACGGTAGAATCATGTTCATCGTCCTCGCGTCCTATAGCATCACTTTAACAATTGCTTCGGTGGAATTGTGCGGGATTGACTCTAGAACAACACTGCAAAATTTCATCGCGTTCTGATGGAGGAATCTTCGGCAATCTTCGATATACCAGAGCCCTATCGAACCTGGATGGAAATCCGGACTAGTTTAGGGAGGGGTGTCCAGTATCTAGCTTGGATAACCGTTGTAAAATCCCACCTTTCGTTGGCTGCGGAATTTCTGTATCAATCCGCCCTGAAAATTTTAGCTCGATCCGACCGTCGAAACTCCAGGAAACGTCCGATTAGTACAATGAATTTTGGATGTATTCTCTGCACGAAAACGAATCCGAGCCGAGTTCATATTTTTCATGAATGGGTTGTCAGACGTCCTTTTTGAAGGAATTTTTCTTATCATCTCGGTCATCCGACCACAGTTGGGCATCACAAGGGCTGAAGTATCATTAATAAAACCTTGTGGCCTCGCGGGTGGAACGGGAAGTGCGCGTTGTTGCTTCATCAAGCCAACATTGATTGCGTCACAAAATCCGACCCGCGCCGGCATCACTGGGCCCTTGCTTCTTCAAGCCGACATCCACCACACCAACCTGCTTTGACACGTCGGCTGGCATGGGGGCTCTAGCGTTACCATACCGACCTGCTCCGTCACCTTGGCTAGACTGGGGGCTTCATCATCTCTTCATCTACCTGCTTCGAGGACTTCGGCGTCATCAGCCGACCAACTCTATCATGTTAGCTGGATCGGGGGCTTCATCTCGCCACATCGACACCTCGGGACCGGCTTGGGGGCTGGGACCTTGACCCGCTATAAGCTCGGTCCACGTCATCAACACCGAGCACGTTAACCAGCTAAGTCGCTTTCATGCTCAACACTTTTCCAAATTTTAATTTATGTGCGGTTCAACCAAGCATTATATTTGTGTTAAACAAAAAAGTCGTTTGTTAAAAACTTATCTTGTTAAAAGTGTCGTTTGTCAAAAACACTTCATTTCCCATGTTAATTGGGGGATCTTAAATTTATACGAGTCATTTCATAATAAATGTTTTCTTCTTGACCATTGCAAAGTCTTTTTCTATCACTCCTTTCTCGACCTGGGTGTTTGGTCAATAGTAGGATAGCCTAGTTTATTTCTAAAGCGGCTCGAGTTTAGTTCGCTGAACAAGCCTCGGGGAAACACTCCGCCTTTGGGATATGTAGGTTGAAGCCGAAGGCTGACCCGCTCAAAGTCTTGAGATCGGATGTGTCATGTTAAAGCACGCGGAAGCACATACTATTTTTAAGACCAATTTTCGGATTGGCACAAAGAAACTTGATTTAGTTCACACGTAAAGTTTTTCTTAAATTTTCTCGGTTTTCCAGGCTTATGGCACATTTAACCTATTTTATATTTTTCTTTTAGGAGGCGGGACATCATCTTGTTCTAGGTGTTGGGCATGGTAGTTTTGCTCGGGAAATCTTTTCTGACCCTCGGTTCGGCATCTTTCCTACCGACTTGTACTTTGGCATTGTCAAAATGTACACAGCAAGTGCGGAACAGTTTTTGAGGAGATTACGATCCTTAGGTTGGTCGGCCGCACCCAACCCGAGTCTCGGGGGCTACTGCACACCGCATTTTAATTCCTAAAGTATGTTGCCGAGCAAGGAATGGATGCTCAGGACGATTTCGCGAATCGACTTGAGTCTTAAGGTCTAATGGGATTAGTGGTTTTATTTTATCCTTTAGGTAAATCCTGGGTTTTAGACTAACACGCACCATGAGGGCTACTGGCTATATATCTCGGCAGAGAATAAATTGCACCAATCAAAAATATCCACAAAAAATCATCCCACGGCTGAGGTGGTGCACAACCTCGAAAGCAGTTCGACATAAAGGTCGAGCGCAAGTGGCTAGCTCCATAGAGGGCATTTCCGGCATTAAGATCGGTTGAAATCCTTCAAATTTTTAGAGACCAAGGTAATCTGTGACACCTCAGATGCCGAGCAGTGTTGCAGCTCGGCTACAAAAAGACACCTCGGATGCAGTTCAACGTTGGAGCTCGGACGCAAGAGGACACCACCGCATGGGAAATATTCCAATCCAGTTGTGTGACGTAAAAAATTACAAGGCATTGATAAGGGCTAATAACTTAGAGGGGCTCCTCGGATGCCCGACTTGTGAACTCTTCAGATTCACCTCGACGATCCTTAAGATCAGTGATGGGAAGATTTATTGAACCAGTTTTCAAGACCGACTGCCGAAGACAAAGAACTGTTCTTAAGAACCGAGGAGCGTCTCTAACTTGAAGACCGGTTCAGGGGGCTACTGAGGGAGTCCGGGACTAAGGGGTCCTTAGGCTGCCGGCCTATCCCTATGGGCCAGACACATGGGCCACTTTGGGCAGTCGATGACATATGCGAGGAACATTACACAAGACTTGGTGATCAAGACAAGGACTCCTCTCCACCGACATAGACGACTAGGACTCCTGTTATCATAGGCCTCTCGAGTGTTATATAAGCCGAGGCCAGGCTAGTCGATAGACAACAATCATACATCACAGGTGAACTCATCTAGGGTTTAGCTTAGACGATCTCAAGGTAGATCAACTATGTAATCTCCATACACATCAATACAATCAAGTAGGATGTAGGGCTTACCTCCTCACGAGGGCCCGAACCTGGGTAAACACCGTCTCTTTCGTTCCCTATTACACACCGATCTAAGGCTCAAAGCTTGGGACCCCCTACTCGAGATCTACCGGTTTTGACGCCGACAAGGAGGAAGAAGTACATCATGATGATCCACCTCAACCTCCTTCACCACTGCATCAAGGAGACGACACCAACAACAACAATGGATAAGAAGACGAGGAGGAGGAATCCCCACCATCCAACAAGCAAAATCTACCTCGAGTTCGAGAAAGAGTGAACAAGAATCATACCTTAGAGCAAATCCTCGGTGACATTCAAACGGAGAGAATCACTCTATCTAAAACCCGCTTAACTAACTTTTGTGAACATTACTCATTCATCTCTAGTATTGAGCCTATGAAGGTGGAAGAAGCGCTCGAAGATCCGGATTGGGTGAATGTTATGCATGAAGAGCTTCACAACTTCGAGAGGAACAAAGTGTGGACACTTGTGGAGAAGCCCAAGGACGAGTAGAGCATCATCGGTACCAAATGGGTGTTTCAGAACAAGCAAGGCGAATATGGTCAAGTCGTTTGCAACAAGGCACGTCTCGTTGCTCAAGGCTACATGCAAGTCGAAGGTATGGACTATTGTGAGACCTATGCCCCCGTTGCTAGACTTGAAGCTATTCGTATATTGCTTTCTTATGCGAATCATCATGACATCACTCTTTACCAAATGGATATTAAAAGTGCATTTCTAGATGGGGAGATTGAGGAAGAAGTCTATGTTAAGCAACCCCTGATTTTGTGAATCCTAAGAAACCCAACCATGATTACAAGCTTCATAAAGCTCTTTATGGACTTAAGAAAGCCCCTCGTGCTTGGTATAAATGTCTAATGAAGTTTCAACTTGAAAAGGGTTTTGAGATTGGTAAAACTAGCGCAACCTTATTCACCAAGAGATTTAATGATGAATTATTTGTGTGCCAAATTTATGTGGATAATATTATCTTTGGATCTACTAATCCACAATTTAGTGATAAATTTGGAAGGTTGATGTCCGAGAAGTATGAGGTGTCCATGATGTGTGAGCTAATTTTTTTCTTGGTTTGAAAATCAAGCAAACGAGAGAAGGAACTTTCATCTCTCAAACCAAGCACACCAAGGACTTGATCAAGAAGTTCAACATGCAAGAGTGTAAAGGTATGAAAACCGCTATGCCTGCTAGTGGACATGTTGATCTTACCAAGAAGGACAAACCGGTTTATCAAAAGGTTTATCGATCAATGATTGGTTCATTGTTATACCTATGTGCCTCCCATCTCGATATCATGCTTAGTGTTTGCATGTGTGCTAGATATCAAGCATCTCTTAAAGAGTGTCATCTTAAGGCCATGAAAAGAATTGTGAGATACTTGATACATACACCAAACTTTGGCATTTGGTATCCCAAGGGATCTTGTTTTAACATTGTTGGCTATTCTGACTCGGACTATGACGGAGACAAGGTTGGTAGAAAATCCACCTCGGGTACTTGTCAATTTCTTGGTAGATCTCTTGTGTCTTGGTCCTCCAAGAAACAAAACTCGTATCTCTATCTACTACCGAAGCGGAATACATTGCCGCTGGATCGTGTTGTGCTCAATTGCTATGGATGACTAAAACTCTTAAGGATTATGGCATACATTTGAGACAAGTACCATGGCTACGTGAAAATGAGAGTGCAATCAAAATTGTTTATAATCCCGTGCAACATTCATGAACTAAGCAAATTCAAGTTTGACATCATTTCATTCATGATCATGTTGCCAAAGAAGATATCAATCTCAAGCATGTTTGTACTGACAAACAACTGTCCAAACTTTACTAAGCCACTTGATGAGAAAGTGTTTTGTCACTTAAGGAGTGAGTTAAACATCCTTGATGCTTCAAACTTTAGCTTGACTCACTCAGTTGCATGCAAGGACATGAGCTTACATGATACTTCCATGATACAGTTGACATGCTATCATATACCTTGGAAATGTATGCTCCCTTGTATTACAATTAACCATTTGTAGGTACTTGGAAGAAATTCATTCCACAAGATTGCCATCAACTCAAATCATAAGAAATATTGTCATGACCAAGTATCCACAACCCTTCTTTGTTGATGGAAGGAAGAAGACAACTCAAACATATCCTTGACATATATTTGATGAGATCACAATTGCTAATTCACAATTGGTATCATGTCACTTCGATATATATTGTTCTTCCTTGCATGACTAATCCATGTAGGTGAAAAGAGAATCAAAACAAACAAGGTTTGCTCCCAACTCAAGATGATTTTCATCAACATCGAGCATCCACAACAAGTTTGTCTACATGCTACGTCATCAACATCACTCAAAGGTATGTGCTCATATCCTTGAAAAAAGCTTTACTCCAAGACATGAGATAAAGCTATTCAAGTATTCACTCAAATGTATGTGCTCATATCCTTGAAGAAGCTTTACTCCAAGACATGATATAAATCGACTCAAGTATTCTTAACTCAAGCAACTCCAAGATATGATATATGAAAACATTAAAATTCTTACTCGAAAAATGGTAACCTCATGTTGAGCTTAACGATGAGTATGACCTATGATCAAGTATTCTTGCTTGGTTCCTGAGTCAATATACTCTAATATAGATGGACTAGTCACTGACCATCATCTAGATGAAGTTTCTTGTGTGGTTCATCTTACAGTTGATAGATTTTTGGGAACCACTCAACCCTCATCCAGTTGATATTTCTTTGTAAATTCGTTTGAATTTCCTTTGTAAATCTTTTTGAAATTTTATTGCAAGTCTTCTAAAAACACTTGGCAGTTTTCGAAACATTGCCATATTTTCATTTAGACCTCAGAGCCTCCGACTCAAACTACTCGGTTACACCAATCATGCAGATAGGCTGCAAATCCACAATTCGGTTTCACCGACGCATTTGCCTCAGAGCCACTGATTTTGTTCTCTTCTATGTTCTGAGTTAAAAATAGGAAATCCCCAACTCTTCAACAATCCCTTTGTGTTTAAAAAAACTTAAAGGGGGATAAACTTTATTCAAGGAATCCTATGTCAAAGGGGGAGATATCTTACAAGCTCTCAAATAAGTGAAAGGGGGAGAAACTGTACTCCATGATCCCTTAGTATTAAATGCTCTCTATGATTCTAATCTTTCCATGATCCCTACATTCTATGACCCTTGTTCTTTAGGATCCCTTCTAACTCAATGATCCCTGTGTGTGACCCTGTGTATGAACCTTTTTGGAAATTAATGCCAAAGGGGGAGAAATACCAAAGCTTCAATGCAAAGGGGTAGATACACCTAAGGGGGAGATATAAAATTAAGGGGGAGAATATCAAAGCATATGCTCATATAGACAGGGGTGTATACCAAAGTCTGTGTCAATCCATAGGAGGAGAAACATCATGATTACCCAAAGTGGAGAAACACTACTTCATGGGGAAAGAGCATGCCTAATATTTCTCTCTTGGTGGTTTTGATAATTCATGACAACATACATTGTCTCTTGGACTAATATTTCTACCTAGTTTATTTTAGGTTTGGTCCATAGAGAGTGTTGGAAATGTCCAATGATGGAATGGCTATAGATTGTGAGGGGACCCTAAGATGCAAGGAATGGATTGGCAAAGCTTCAAGCAAGAAGACTCTACTTTTTTTACTTTGTGAGAAATCACTTTGAGTCCATAGGAAAGCCAATACTATTAAAAGGGGGTAAGGTAATGTTGGTGAACAAATTGCTCCACGTGCACAATTGCTAGCCACCAAAAACACCCACAAGCTCTCCCACAAAAATACTCTGTCCAAACCCTTCTACACAAAATCGGTGCTAGCAAGTTTTCCCATTCGACTCTACCTATTTTCTCCCCAGATAGAAGCCTAGCCAAACCCTAACTTCTCAGTACAACCAAGTACTGCATCAGTGCAACCGAGTTTTGGTGACCACGATTAGGGTGACTAAATTCAAGGAATCGGAATTTCTAAGTTTTATGGATCGGTCTCACCGAGTTTTTAAACTGTCCTTGGCCACTCATATCGGTACTACCAAGAATGCCATGTTGGTCTCACCGAGATTCCCAAAGTTGCCACATTTTGAACAGATCGATACAACTGAGTTTTGCTTTGGTTTCACCGAGTTGGTCAATAATGTTGTAACGATTGGATTCTTGGAGATGCCTATATATACCTCTCCACCACATCCCACTCGCAAGAGAAGCACTCAGAACAGTTCCCCACTTCCCATATCCAAGTTTCTAAGAGAGAACCACTTACCCTTGTGTTGAGATCAAGATCATCCACTCCAACCATATGGATCTTGATATATAGCCTCCCCAAGTTGCTTTCCACCAAATCAATCTCTTCTACCAAGCCAAATATGTGAAAGAGTGATTGAGTGTTGAGGAGTCTATCATCTTGAAGCACAAGAGCAAGGATTTCATCATCACTATCAGGCCTATTACCTTTTCGAGGGTGGTGCCTCCTAGATTGGTTAGGTGTTGCTTGCGAGCCTCCTACTTCATGTTGTGGAGTTGAACCAAGAAGTTTCTATTGGGAAGGGGTGCTGGAAATATGCCCTAGAGGCAATAATAAATTGGTTATTATCATATTTCCTTTTTCATGATAATCATCTGTTGTTCATACTATAATTGTATTAACAGGAAACCGTAATACATGTGTGAATACATAGACCACACCATGTCCCTAGTGAGCCTCTAGTTGACTAGCTCGTTGTTCAATAGATGGTCATGGTTTCCTGACCATGGACATTGGATGTCGTTGATAACGGGATCACATCATTAGGAGAATGATGTAATGGACAAGACTTAATCCTAAGCATAGCACAAGATCGTGTAGTTCATCTGCTAGAGCTTTTCTAATGTCAAGTATCATTTCCTTAGACCATGAGATTGTGCAACTCCCGGAGCTCAATGTGACTAAGGAGTTAGTCATAGGGTCATGTGTCACGGAATGAGTAAAGAGACTTGCCGGTAACGAGATTGAACAAGGTATAGGGATACCGATGACCGAATCTCGGTCAAGTAACATACGGATGGGCAAAGGGATTTGTATACGGGATTAATTGAATCCCCGACATCATGGTTCATCCGATGAGATCATCGTGGAACATGTTGTAGCGACCCGACCTGAAAGGTCCTCCGGTGTTTCTGTACCATCCCAAGATCATGCTGGTACACACACAGTACATCAATGTATATATCAAAGGGAAATCACACAGCATTAATAAATCGAAATCTCATATTGAGTTCTTTATTACAATAAGGATTACAATAAAGTGGCTGAAGGCCAACTCATGAGATAAACTAAACCAAAACTTGCGGAAGCTCCAAGGGTAGTTGAGTCCATCTGACTCCAAGGGCATCTCACCGAGCGTAGAGCGTATTCTCACTCCTGGTCGGAAAAGTACTCTGCAACATGATACGTTGCAGCCGTATAGGTTAGCATATTGAATATGCTGGCAAAGTCACAAGATAGGGGGTAAAGTAATTATCTAGTCTATATGCATATATGGCAGGTGGGGGTAGTAAGTTTTGCATAAAGCCAAATTTTTCCTACAACAAGAGAGGGCAAAGGCATAATTACTACAATGTTGGTTGATTAATGAGATGGTTCCACCAACCAATTCTCATACCCAGGTTGACATTAATAACCCACTTCAATAATTAATTGTGTTGAGAGTTCCAGATAATTTCAGTTCCTTTGGCTCAAATTGTCCATGACCGTGGACACGGCTAATCGATTAGGTTTGGGTACTCTGCAGAGTTTTGCACACGTTCCCCACAAGATTTGATCGCCTCCGTTGGACTTCTCGCACTTCATGGTGTTTGAGAAACGGATGACCAAAACATGGTCTTCAAAAGGGTTTCCCCGAGACTCTGTCGGTGCCCATCCTTTCCTACCGTTCTTCTACATCTCGTAGCACCACCTATCCAGGGTCGCCACTATATCCAACCAAGCCAGAGCCCATAATGGCTTGTGGCTGTGCAGGTAAGCCTTGGGTCTTGAAGCATCCATCCTTCTCTTTGTGCCTGGGTGGACCTTTCCGCATGAATACTGGCACTTCTCCAGCATCATCTAGGCTAACCACTGGTTTCTCCAGGGCGCCGTTCAACCATCATCCACCCAGAGGTAAGTTGAAAACTTGGAGTCTTGAAGACTTGATCATCATGTAGGTCTTGAAATTATTATCTCACAACTCTCATGAATCACACAACCAACCCCGTCTACTAATAGCATAGCAAAATGTAAAACAACGTTTCCCGGGGCCAATGTGTCAAAGGGTTGAGGGGTACCTACCACATGATACTACAACAAGTAACCAAGTTTCCAATTTACCTACTTTTCATGCAATTGGGGAGATGGAAGAACTAATGCAATAAATCATAGGTATACATGGTCAAAGTGACTTGCCTTGCTGACGATCCTCGTAATCAAGTGACTCTAGATAACAAGCTCTGCACTCCGGATGATCTAACGAATCAAACAAGAGCACACCATAAGCATAAACACAAAACAATTCATTCAACATCAAGGTAAACAAATGCTTCAACAAACAAATTCACAATCAAAAGAAGAATCACTTAAAGTATAAGACTATAAAATTATTGGGGTCAAAAATCCCTACTAAGACATACAAGTCAACAAGATTGGTCTTGAACAACTAGACATTTTAGATAACAGAAAAAAAGTTTTATTTGAAAATAACAAGTATTTCATAAAAGTTTTGTGCTAAAAGAAGTACTACAAAACTTCTTCTAAACAATATACATGGTGAAAACAAAATGAACCTATTCAAACTAGAGTACAAAACAATTTGAAAAACATATTTTATTAACAGAAAAAGATACACCTAAAGTTGAATCAACAGAACCTAATGAAATCTAAAAGCAAAAGTTAAACTACTTCAGGTTTAAATTAATTAAGAGTCAATTTAGTTAAAACCTATTAAGAACTAACCAGATTCTGTTTTTGTTAAAAACAGTAACTAAATTCATTCTAAAAATTCTCAAATTATGTAGAATGATAGGTTTTACTAATACCAAACAGTGGCAAAAAGATTCACTCAAAAATATATTTTTAAACTCTAGTTATGCAGATTTTAGTAATTTAAACAAATTTGATTAGATTCAAAATTGAAAGTTCAAATTTAAAATCTAAGCATACAGACATAAACTACATCAAATATGTGAACTAATGCAAAAATAATCAACTAAAAACACTAAATATTTTAAAAGATATGATAAAAAAATCAGAATGCATTCTGTTTTCTAAAACAGAAACAGAAAAAGAGAAACTGATAACGATCGGTTAGGGGCTACGTGTCAGGTTGCGATTGGCCGCGAGGGCGTGCGCGTGAGAGCTAACGAGCGGTCGACCGAGACTTAGTGCGTACCGGTTCGGGCTTTTAAGTGATCTAATCTAGGGCGTTGACTGTGGATCTGACGGCTACGACGAGGTGTGGTGACTTACAACGGAGGGGGTCGGGGTTCCGGCGAGGTCAACGGCGGCCGGAGGTCGGTGGCGGTCGTGGGCGATGGTGCAGTGGTCGGGGGCGGCGTCCGAGGTGCTCAGGTGACGACGGCTAAGCTCCAGCGTCGATTTGCGGCGTCGGAGGGGGTCGGGGGCGAGTGTGGCGACGGGCACGAGCTCCGGGAGGGTTCGGTTGGAGTCCGAACTCCGGTGAGGTCGTGCGTGGCGCTTTGGCGAGGTAGAGTGGGGGCTCGGGGTGGAATGGAGCGCGACGAGGGCTGTGGATTTTATAGGCCAGGTGCGGGGTCGGGGAAGGGAGAGAGGAGGGAGATCCGGGGAGAGAGATCTCTAGCGACGGCGGCGCGCGCGCTAGGAAGGGGACGGGCGCGAGGATGACGCCATCGGTCAGTGGGTCCTGCTTGCCAGTGAGAGAAGAGGCGAGGTTAGCGTGTCGGTTGACCGGTTCGAATTGAATTCGGAAGTTAAAGCCTGTGGGCCGGCCCGATTCGTTTAATAAACCTTCCTTTTCTAATATCCAGTGCAATAAAACTCTTTTAAAAGCATTCTAAACAATTCCAAACTTAATTATATATATCAAAATGATCAGGAGAATTAATGCTATTTAATGATCATTTTTCCTCTCTCATATTGAATACTTTGAAAAAATTATTTTCAGAAATTGCTTATTTGATTTTAAATCCTTTTGCAATAATTTTTCAAATAACCCCCTAGTTTTATTGTTCAAATATTTCACCAAGATGCCCCTGGTGTGGAGTGTCATGTTACTCCCCTCTTTTCTTTGAACTTTTCCAGAGGTTTTCAAATAGGTGAAACAAGAAAAAGGGAAAGATGAAAGTGGCCTTTCAGAAATTCAAAAGAAGCACTTCAACCATTTTATTCATTCAAACAATGTGATGATGATGCATAGCTATATTCCATAACATTCCAAAATGGAATTTTGGGATGTTACAAACCTACCCACCTGAAGATGAATCTCGCCCTCAAGATTTGGGTTAGCTAGAAAATAGGTGCGGGTGGTCTCTACGAAGATCTTCTTCGCGTTCCCACGTGGCTTCTTCCTCGGTGTGGTGACTCCACAGAACCTTACAGAACTTGATGATCTTGCTTCGGGTAACTCTGTTGGTAGTCTCGAGGATTCTGACAGGCTTCTCCTCATAGGTCAGGTCACTGTCAAGTTGTATGGCCTCTAGGGGCACTGTGTCCCTCAAAGGAATATCAGCCATCTCAGCATGGCATTTCTTCAGCTGGGAAACATGGAAAACGTCATGAACTCCGGACAGTCCTTCCGGCAATTCCAGCTTGTATGCAACTTCGCCTCTATGTTCCAGAATTTTGTAGCGGGATATGAATCTGGGTGCTAACTTTCCTTTAACACCAAACCTCTTGATTCCTCGAAGTGGGGACACACGAAGATATGCTCGATCCCCTACTTCATATGTTACCTCCTTGCGTTTGTTATCAGCATAGCTCTTCTGCCGGGATTGAGCTATCTTGAGTCGGTCTCGAATCAGTTTGACTTTCTCTTCAGAATCTCTGATAAGATTGGGACCAAAAAGTTTTCGGTCTCCAACACCATCCCACGTCAATGGTGTTCTGCACCTCCTTCCGTATAAAGCTTCGAAAGGGGCCATCTTCAGACTGGTCTGATAACTGTTGTTGTACGAGAACTCTGCGTAAGGTAAGTTGTCATCCCAACTGGACCCATAGTCTAGCGCACAGGCTCTCAACATGTCCTCCAGAATCTGGTTGACTCTCTCAGTCTGTCCATCGGTCTGCGGATGAAAAGCTGTACTAAACTCCAGCCTTGTATCCAAAGTTTCATGAAGCTGATGCCAAAACTTTGAGGTAAATTGTGTTCCTCTATCTGACACGATACTCCTCGGAACTCCATGCAAACATACGATCCTGGTCATATAGATCTTGGCTAACTTAGCACTGGTATAGGTGGTCTTCACTAGAATGAAATGAGCCACCTTGGTCAAGCGATCGACCACTACCCAAATGGAATCATATCCTGAACGGGTCCTAGGTAGTCATGCGATGAAGTCCATACCAAGCTTATCCCATTTCCACATGGGTGTCGGCAAAGGTTGGAGTAACCCTGCTGGTTTCTGATATTCCGCCTTTACTCGCTGACAAACATCACATACCGCAACATGTTCGACAATATCTTTCTTCATACTTGTCCAGCAGTAACTTTCCTTCAAATCCAGGTACATCTTGGTGTTGCCTGGGTGTATCGAGTATGGTGAATCATGGGCTTCTTGAAGTATCAACTTCCTGAGCTCTGGGTCATGGGGCACATAGATTCGGTTCTCAAACCATAGACTACCCTGTTCATCTTCACGAAAGCCTTTAGCCTTGCCTTCCTTCATTCTCTGCTTTATCTCAGCTATCTCCTTGTCTGATTTCTGGGCTTCTCGAATTCTTTCGGTCAAGGTGGACTGAATCTCTAGTGTGGCAACATATCCTTGCGGAACTATCTCTAACCGAAGCTCTCTGAGATCTTTGGTTAACTCCTGGGGTAATCCTCCGGCTATGAGTTTGTTCACATAACTCTTCCGACTCAAAGCATCTGCCACAACATTTGCCTTCCCTGGATGGTAATGTAATCTCATGTCATAGTCCTTGATTAACTCTAACCATCTCCTCTGTCTGAGGTTCAACTCCTTCTGCGTGAAGATATACTTCAGGCTCTTATGATCAGTGTACACATCACAACTATTTCCGATAAGGAAATGTCTCTAGGTCTTGAGTGCGTGCACTAGGCTGCTAGTTCCAAATCATGGGTGGCATAATTCAACTCATGGGGTCGTAGCTGTCTGGATGCATATGCTACAACTTTTCCCTCTTGCATGAGTACTCCTCCAAGTCCTTGACGTGATGGGTCACAATAAATTTGGAAATCCTTTCGAATGTTTGGCAGTATCAACACTGGGGCTGTGACCAAACATTTCTTCAACTCCTGGAAACTGGCCTCACATTCCTCAATCCAGATATACTTACACTCTTTCTTCAACAGCTCTGTCATGGGTTTGGCAATCTTTGAGAAATTCTCAATGAATCTCCGGTAAATGTCTAGTTGTTCAACACCAATCTTGTTGACTTGTATGTCTTAGTAGGGATTTTTGACCCCAATAATTTTATAGTCTTATACTTTAAGTGATTCTTCTTTTGATTGTGAATTTTTTTGTTGAAGCATTTGTTTACCTTGATGTTGAATGAATTGTTTTGTGTTTATGCTTATGGTGTGCTCTTGTTTGATTCATTAGATCATCCGGAGTGCAGAGCTTGTTATCTAGAGTCACTTGATTACGAGGATCGTCAGCAAGGCAAGTCACTTTGACCATGTATACCTATGATTTATTGCATTAGTTCTTCCATCTCCCCAATTGCATGCAAAGTAGGTAAATTGGAAACTTGGTTACTTGTTGTAGTATCATGTGGTAGGTACCCCTCAACCCTTTGACACATTGGCCCCGGGAAACGTTGTTTTACATTTTGCTATGCTATTAGTAGACGGGGTTGGTTGTGTGATTCATGAGAGTTGTGAGATAATAATTTCAAGACCTACATGATGATCAAGTCTTCAAGACTCCAAGTTTTCAACTTACCTCTGGGTGGATGATGGTTGAACGGCGCCCTGGAGAAACCAGTGGTTAGCCTAGATGATGCTGGAGAAGTGCCAGTATTCATGCGGAAAGGTCCACCCAGGCACAAAGAGAAGGATGGATGCTTCAAGACCCAAGGCTTACCTGCATAGCCACAAGCCATTATGGGCTCTGGCTTGGTTGGATATCGTGGCGACCCTGGACAGGCGGTGCTACGAGATGTAGAAGAACGGTAGGAAAGGATGGGCACCGACCGAGTCTCGGGGAAACCCTTTTGAAGACCATGTTTTGGTCATCCGTTTCTCAAACACCATGAAGTGCGAGAAGTCCAACGGAGGCGATCAAATCTTGTGGGGAACGTGTGCAAAACTCTGCAGAGTACCCAAACCTAATCGATTAGCCGTGTCCACGGTCATGGACAGTTTGAGCCAAAGGAACTAAAATTATCTGGAACTCTCAACACAATTAATTATTGAAGTGGGTTATTAATGTCAACCTGGGTATGAGAATTGGTTGGTGGAACCATCTCATTAATCAACCAACATTGTAGTAATTATGCCTTTGCCCTCTCTTGTTGTAGGAAAATTTTGGCTTTATGCAAAACTTACTACCCCCACCTGCCATATATGCATATAGACTAGATGATTACTTTACCCCCTCTCTTGTGACTTTGCCAGCATATTCAATATGCTGACCTATATGGCTGCAACGTATCATGTTGTAGAGTACTTTTCCGACCAGGAGTGAGGATACGCTCTATGCTCGGTGAGATGCCCTTGGAGTCAGATGGACTCAACTACCCTTGGAGCTTCCACAAGTTTTGGTTTAGTTTATCTCATGAGTTGGCCTTCAGCCACTTTATTGTAATCCTTATTGTAATAAAGGACTCGATATGAGATTTTGATTTATTAATGATGTGTGATTTCCCTTTGATATATACATTGATGTACCGTGTGTGTACCAGCATGATCTTGGGATGGTACAGAAACACCGGAGATTTGACCTTTCAGGTCGGGTCGCTACACATGTGGGATCCAATATGGGTATCCAGATCCCGCTATTGGTTATTGGCCGATGAGGTGTCTCGGTCATGTCTGCATAGTTCCCGAACCCGTAGGGTCTACACGCTTAAGGTTCGATGACGCTAGAGTTGTAATGGGAATTGTATGTGGTTACGGAAAGTTGTTCGGAGTCCCGGATTAGGTCTCGGACGTCACGAGGAGTTCTGGAATAGTCCGGAGGTGAAGATTTATACATGGGAAGTCCAGTTTCAGTCACCGGAAAGGTTTTGGGGTTTATCAATATCGTATCGGGACCACCAAAAGGGTTCCGGGGGTCCACCGGGAGGGGCCACCTGCCCCGGAGGACCATGTGGGCTGAATATGGTTGGGAACCAGCCTCCTAGTGGGCTAGTGTGCCCCCACCAAGGTTCCAAGGTGCCTAGGAATGGGAACCCTAAGGGGTGGGGGCGCTTCCCCCCTTGCCCCCCTCTAGATGGATCTAGGGGGTCGGCCCCCTATCCCCTTCAGCCTATAAATAGAGGGGAGGTGGGAGGGCAGCCGCACCCCTTGCCCCTGGCACAGCCCTCCCCCTCCTACACCTCCTCCTCCTCCGTAGTGCTTAGCGAAGCTCTACGGGAGAACCACGAGCTCCACCGCCACCACGTCGTCGTGCTGCCGGAGCTCTCCCTCAACTTCTCCTCCCCCCTTGCTGGATCAAGAAGGAGGAGACGTCCCCGGGATGTACGTGTGTTGAATGCGAAGGCGCCATCCGTTCGACGCTTGGATCGGATCTTTCGCGATTTGAATCGCCATGAGTATGACTCCATCAATCGCGTTCTTTGTAACGCTTCCGCTTAGCGATCTTCAAGGGTATGAATATGCACTCCCTCTCTCTAGTTGCTAGCATCTCCTAGAATTACCTTGGTGACACGTAGGAATTTTTTTGAAATATTACTACATTCCCCAACAGTGGTATCAAAGCTAGGTCTATGCATAGATTCTATGCACGAGTAGAACACAAGTAGTTGTGGGCAATGATTTGGTCAATTTGCTTGCCGTTACTAGTCCTATCTTGATTCGATGGCATTATGGGATGAAGCGGCCCAGACCGACTTTACACATACGCTTACATGAGACTAGTTCCACCACCTGACATGCACTTGTTGCATAAGGTGGCTAGCAGGTGTCTGTCTCTCCCACTTTAGTCGGATCGGATTCGATGAACAGGGTCCTTATGAAGGGTAAATAGAAATTGGCATATCGCCGTTGTGGTTTTTGCATAGGTAAGAAACGTTCTTGCTAGAAACCCATAGCAGCCATGTAAAAATTGCAACAACAATTAGAGGACGTCTAACTTGTTTTTGCAGGATATGCTATGTGATGTGATATGGCCAAAAGGATGTGATGAAATATATGTGATGTATGAAGTTGATCATGTTCTTGTAATAGGAATCATGACTTACATGTCGATAAGTATGACAACCGGCAGGAGCCATAGGAGGAGTCTTAATTTATGGTATGACCTGTGTGTCAATCAAAAATGCCATGTAATTACTTCACTTTATTGCTAACGTTTAGCCATAGTAGTAGAAGTAATATTTGGCGAGACAACTTCATGAAGACACGATGATGGAGATCATGCTGTCGTGTCGTAATCATGCCATGCCCCGAAGATGGAGATCAAAGGCGCAAGATGATATTGGCCATATCATGTCACTTTATGATTTGCATGTGATGTTTATCATGTTTTTACATCTTATTTGCTTAGAATGACGTTTACATAAATAAGATGATACCTCACTAAAATTTCAATAAATGTGTTCCCCCTAAGTGTGCACCGTTGTGAACGATCGTTGTTTAGAAGCACCACGTGATGATCGGGTGTGCTAGATTCTAATGTTCGCATATAGTGGGTGTAAGCCAGATTTACACACGAGAAACACTTAGGTTGACTTGACGAGCCTAGCATGTACAGACATGGCCTCGGAACACGAGAGACCAAAAGGTTGAACATGAGTCGTATAGTAGATGCGATCAACATGGAGATGTTCGCCATTGATGACTAGTTTGTCTCATGTGATGATCGAACACGACCTAGTAGATATGGATCATGTATCACTTAGATGACTAGAGGGATGTCCATCTGAGTGGGAGTTCATTAGGTAATACGATTAATTGAACTCATTATCATGAACATAGTCAGAAGTGTCTTTGCAAATTATGTTGTAGATAGATCACCTTGTAGCTCCCCTGTTTTATTGATACGTTCCTAGCGAAAAGTATGTTGAAAGATGATGGTAGCAATAATGCGGACTGGGTCCGTAATCTGAGGATTGTAGTCATTGCTGCACAGAAGACTTATGTTCTGAATGCGCCGCTCGGTGCGCCACCCCCTCAAGCATCGTTTGTAGATGTTGTGAACATCTGACACGCACGTTCTCATGACTACTTGATAGTTCAGTGCATCATGCATTACGGCTTAGAATTGAGGCTCCAACACGTTTTGAACGTCATGGGACATATCAGATGTTCTAAGAGCTGAAATTGGGATCTCAGGCTCGTGCCTGTGTTGAGAGGTATGAGACCTCCAACAAGATTTTTTGCCTGCAATATGAAGGAGAATAGCTCAATCGGTGAGCATGTGCTCAGATTGTTTGGCTACTACAATCGCTGGAATCGAGTGGGAGTTGATCTTCGAGATATGATAGTGATTGATATAGTTCTCCAAGTCACTGTCACTAAGCTACTAGAGCTTCGTGATGAACTATAAAATGTCAGGGATGGAAATAATGATCCCTGAGCTATTCACGATCTTTGACACCGCGAAGGTAGAAATCAAGAAGGAGCATCAAGTGTTGATGGTTAGTGAAACCACTAGTTTCGAGAAGGGAAAGGCCTAGGAGGGAAACTTCATGGATGGCAAGTCATTTGTTGCTCCAGTGAAGAAACCCAAGGTTGAACTGTAACATCACAAAATTTCATTTTGGAATGTTATGAATATAGCTATGCATCTATCATCATCATTGCTTGATTGTAAGTGTTTGTTGAAATGCCTTTTCCAAATTTCTCAAAGTCCTTTCTACTTTCCTTATGTTGCTTTTACCTATTGGAAATTTTGGTTAAATGTTCAAAATAAGAGGGGAGTAACATGACACTTCACACCAGGGCCAAATTGGTGATCTATTTGAACAAAAATAACCAGGGGTTATTTTGAAAATATTTGCAAAAAGGATTTAAAAACAATTAGGCAATTTCTGAAAATATTATTTTTTCAAAGTGTTCAAATGACAAAATAGAAATTTTCATTAAATATCATTTATTATTCTGTAAATTTTGATATATAATACCCCTATATTTAGAGACGGTTTGAATGCTTTAAAAGCTTTTGAATGTCTCTGGAAAAACATTAAACAAAAACGGTAACGGTTACTGTATTAAACGGGCCGGCCCACGGGCAGTTATTCGCGCATTTATTACCGATCGGCCGACCGCGCGTAATGGACACGCTCTCCTCTCGCTGACGCTGGACCCCACCCCTGACCGACCGTTACTACCGAACGGTCATCTCCCTCCTCCCCCGCGCGCGCCGGAGATCCTCGCCGGCCGTTTCTTTCCCTCCCGGATCTCTCTCCTCTCTTAACTCCCCGCACCCCCGAGCACCCTATAAGTAGCCGGCCACTCCCCGCATCCATTTCCCCCCGAGCCCCCTCTCTCTCTCGCCGGAAGGCTGCCGCAATTGCACGCCGGAGTAGCCACCTCCACCGGAGCTCCCGTCGACCGTAGCCACCGATTCCGTCCACCGCTCGCTCCACCGTTGCCACCAGTCGACTCCGGAGACCCGTCGCCGTTGCCCAGACCACTCCACTGTCTTCCCTGACCACCGGAGCACCACGCCGTCAACTTCGCCGCCTTCGGATCCACCGGAGAACCCCCAACGCCGGCGACTTTACCCCGTGAGCACTCCCACCCCTCCAATCCAAAACCAACGACCCAGATTAGAAGCCACTTATCCCCGAAACGTTTTCCTTTACGGATCGGTCGCCCTCCCGAAAGCACTCGCGCGCACACCCTAGCCACCAATCGGACAGCGCCACGTAGCCCCCTGACCGTCGCAAATCATTCTTTTCTTTTCTGTTTTTGTTTTAATTAACAGAATGATTTCAAAATTTGTTTTAACTATATATTTTAATATATTTAGTGTTTTGAGTTGATTTTTTTTGCAATAGCTCACATTTTTCATGTAGTTTCACCCTGTACTTTTAAATTTCAAATTTGAACTATAAAATTTGAATTGAATCAAATTTGCTTAAAATCTTCAAATCTGAATAACTAGAGTTTGAAAATAGATTTTGATATGAATCTTTTTGCTACTGTTTGGTATTAGTTAGGACTACCTTCATGCTTAGTTTGAAGATATTTAGGATATATTTGATTAATGTTTTAACCAAAAACAGAATCTGCCTAGTATTATAATATAGTTTTATATACTTAGTTTTAATTAGTTTAAATTTAGATTTGGTTTCATTTGTTTATTAGGTTCTGTTAATAAACATTTAGTGTTTTCACTCACTGTTAATAAAAATATAAATTTGCTTAGTTTAATTTTATTTAACATAGGAATCACAACTTCTTTTCAAATAGGTTAATTTGATTAAAACAACTAGTTAGTAATAGTTTTGTTTTCAACAAAGTTTTATATAATCTAATTTTGTTTTCTAAAACAAGTTTATTTATAAATTCTTTTCTGTTAAGAACATGTTTTGATAATAATTAATAAGTTTTGTTTTGCTCTCTTGTTAGTAAAACTATATTTGTTCCATTTAGTGTTTATCAAAACTTTTACAAACTTTACAAAAGTTTTCTCAACAAACTTAGATTCAAAATAGTTTTATTAAGATAGTAGTGTTTTATCAATCACCTCCTAGTAAACAAAATTTTGTGTGTTTTCTTACTTGAGATTTGTGCATTGTTTTGTCTTGATTGTTTACTAGTTCTTGGTTGATGTTATGAGTTGTTATTTTGTGTATGCTTATTGAGTGCTTGTTGCTTCGTTAGATTATCCGGAGTGCGAAGCTTGTTACTTAGAGTCACTCACGTACGAAGATCATCAATCAGGCAAGTCACTTTGACCATGTTTACCCATGTTTTATATGCATTAGTTCTACCATCTCCCCAATTGCATGCAAGATAGGTTAGTTGGAAACTTGGGTACATTGTTGTAGTATCATGTGGTAGGTACCTTCTCAACCTCTTTGACACATTGGCCCCGGGAAACGTTGTTTTACCATTTTGCTATGCTATTAGTAGACGGGGTTGGTTGTGTGATTCATGAGAGTTGAGAGAGTTAATAATTTCAAGACCTACATAATGATCAAGATTTAAGACTCCGAGTTTTCAACATACCTCTGGGTGGATGATGGTTGAACGGCACCCTGGAGAAACCAGTGGATTTGCCTAGGTGATGCTGGAGATGGCCAGTATTCACGCGGAAAGGTCCACCCAGGCACAAAGAGATGGATGGATGCTTTAAAACCCAAGGCTTACCTGCACAGCCACAAGTCATTATGCGCTCTGGCTTGGTTGGATATCGTGGTGACCCTGGACAGGCGGTGCTACGAGATGTAGAAGAACGGTAGGAAAGGATGGGCACCGTCAGAGTCGCAGGGAAACCCTTTGGAAGACCATGTTTTGGTCATCCGTTTCTCAAACACCCTGAAGTGCGAGAAATTAAACGGAGGCGACCAAATCTTGTGGGGAACGTGTGCAAAACTCTGCAGAGTATTCAAAACCTAATCGATTAGCCGTGTCCACGGTCATGGACGACTTGAGCCAAAGGAATTGAAACTTCCGGAACTCTCAACACAATTAATAATGATGATGTGGGTATTAATAATTTGGGTATGAGAATTGGTTGGTGGAACCATCTCATTAATCAACAAACTTAGTAATATTTTGCTTAACCCCTCCCTTGATATAGGAAAAAACTTGGCTTTACGCAAAAACTTACCACCCCACCTGCCATATTTGCATATAGATTAGATGATTATCTTTTCACCCCTCTCTTGTGACTTTGCCGGCATATTCCATATGCTGACCTACATGGCTGCAACGTATCATGTTGCAGAGTACTTTTCCGACCAGGAGTGAGGACGCGTTCTATGCTCAGTGAGATGCCCTTGGAGTCAGATGGACTCATCTACCTTCGACGCTTCCGCAAGATTTAGATATTCTCATGAGTTGGCTTTTAGCCACTTTATTGTAATTTTTATTGTAATAAAGGACTCGAAATGAGATTTCGATTAATATATTTGTTGTGTGATTTCCCTTTGATATATACATTGATGTACCGTGTGTGTACCAGCATGATCTTGGGATGGTACGGAAACACCGGAGACTTGACCTTTCAGGTCGGGTCGCTACATGAACCAAGACCCGAGACTAAGTGCTTCTATTATGAGGAGAACGGGCACTGAAGCGGAACAACCCTAGGTACTTGGTAGATAAGAAGGCTGGCAACATCGACAGAAGTATATTTGATATACGTGTTATTGGTGTGTACCTTGCTAGTACTCCTAGTAACCCCTGGGTATTGGATACCGGTTCGGTTGCTAAATGTTAGTAACTCGAAATAAAAGCTACGGAATAAAGGGAGGATAGCTAAGGGTGAGGTGACGATGTGTGTTGGAAGTGTTTCCAAGGTTGATGTGATCACCATCGCACGCTTTCTCTACCTTCGGGATTAGTGATAAACCTAAATAAATGTTATTTGGTGTTTGCGTTGAGCATGAACGTGATTAGATCGTGTTTATTGCAATACGGTTATTCATTTAAGTTAGAGAATAATGGTTATTCTGTTTACATGAATAATACCTTCAATGGTCATGCACCCAATGGGAATGGTCTATTGAATCTTGGTCATAGTAATACACATGTTCATAACATTGATGCCAAAAGATACAAAGTAATGATAGTACCACATACTTGTGGCACTGCTGCTAAATGTCATATTGATATAAATCTCATGAAGAAACTCCATGTTGATGGATCTTTGGACTCATTCGAGTTCGAATCGGTTGAGACATGTGGATCATGCCTCTTGGGCAAGATGACTGAAACCCCATTTTCCGGTATGATGGAGCGGGAAGTGAATCATTGGAAATGATACATGTTGATGTATGCGATCCAATGAGTGTTCTAGCGTGCGGTGGATATCGTTATTTTATTACCTTCACTGATGATTTGAGTAGATATGTGAATATTTACTTAATGAAACACAAGTCTGAAATGTTTGAAAAGTTCAAGAAAATTCAGAGTGAAGTTTGAGATCATCCTGACAACAAGATAAAAATGTCTATGCTATGATTGTGGAGGTGAATATCTGAGTTATGAGTTTGGTATACAACTTAAGACAATGTGGAAGTTGTTTCACAACTCACGCCACCTGGAACACCATAGTGTGATGATGTGTCCAAACATCATAGTCCTGCTCTGTTGGATATGGTGTGTACTATGATGTCTCTTATCGTTTTGCCACTATCGATTTGGGGTTATGCATTAGAGACAACTACATTCACTTTAAATAGGGCACCATCTAAATCCGTTGAGATGACACCGTATGAACTATGGTTTGATAGAAACCTAAGCTGTCATTTCTCAGAGTTTGGGAATGAGACACTTATGTCTGATAAGATCGAACCCAAAGTGGAAAAGTGCAACTTCATAGGATACCCTAAGAACAGTTGGGTATACCTTCTCTCTTAGATCCGAGTGCAAAGTGTTTGTTGCTAAAAATGGATCCTTTCTCGAGAAAGAGTTTCTCGCGAAAGAATTGAGTGGGAGAAAGATAGAACTTGATGAGGTTGTTGAACCTTTGTTTCTACCAGAGAGTAGCGTAGCACAGAAAGATGTTTCTATGGAACCTACGTCAGTTGAAGAGGAAGTTAATGATGATGATCATGAAGCTTCGTATCAAGTTTCTATCGAACCTCATAGGTTGACAAGGACACGTGCTGCCCTGAGTGGTACGGCAATCTATCTTGGAAATCATATTGTTAGACAACAAGGAGCTTATAGACTATGAAGAAGCGATGGTGGGCCCAGATTCCAACAAATGGCTAGGAGCCATGAAATCCGAGATAGGATCCATGTATGAAAACCAAGTATGAACTTTGGTAGACTTGCCCGAATGGCAGGTCGTTGAGTACAAATGGACTTTTAAGAAGAAAACAAATGCTGATGGTAAATGTCCTTGTCGCAAAGTAGTTTCTGACAAGTTCAAGGAGTTGACTATGGTGATACTTTCTCACCCGTAGTGATGCTAAATTCTGTTGAAATTATGTTAGCAGTTGTTGCATTTTCGATTATGAAATTTAGCATATGGATGACAAAACATAGTTGCCTTAACGGTTTTCGTGAGGAAAAGTTATATGTGATACAACCGGAAGGTTTTGTCACTCCTAAGGATGCTAAAAGGTATGCAAGCTCCAGCAATCCTTCTATGGACTGGAGCAAGCATCTCGGAGTTGGAATATACGCTTTGATGAGGAGATAAAAGTTTCTGAGTTTATACAAAGTTTATGAGAAACTTGTATTTACAAGAAAGTGAGTGGGAGCACTATAGAATTTCTGATATGTATATGTGGTTGACATATTGTTGATCAGAAATAATGTAGAATTTCTGGAAAACATAAAGGGTTGTTTGAAAGGAGTTTTTCAAAGAAAAACCCGGATAAAGCTACTATTATATTAAGCATCAAGATCTATAGAGATAGATCAAGACACTTGATAAAACTTTCAAATGAGAACATACCTTGACAAGATTTTGAAACAGCTCAAAATGGATCAATCAAAGAAAGAGTTCTTGCCTAATTTGTAAGGTGTGGAATTGAGTGAAACTCAAAGCTCGACCATGGCAGAAGAAAGAGAAAGGACGAAGCTCGTCCCCTATGCCTTATCCATAGGCTCTGTATAGTATTCCATGTTGTGTACCGCACCTGTGTGTGCCTTGTCATGAAGTTTGTCAAGGGGTACAAGAGTGATCTAGGAGTGGATCACTGGACAGCAGTGAAAGTTATCCTTAGTAACTAGAGGACTAAGGAAATATTTCCCGATTATGGAGGTGATAAAGAGTTCGTCGTAAAGGGTTACATCGATGCAAGCTTTAACACCAATCCGGATGACTCTGAGTAGAAATCCAGATACGTATAATAGAGCATCCATTTGGAATAGCTCCAAGTGGAGTGTGGTAGCAGTGTCTACAGTATGACATAGAGATTTGCAAAGTACATACAGACCTGAATGTCACAGACCCATTGACTAAATACCTCTCTCACATGCAAAGCATGATCGAACCCCAAAACTCATTGGGTGTTAGATTGATAACAATGTAAATCACATGGTGAGATGAACTAGATTATTGACTCTAGTGCAAGTGGGAGACTGTTGGAAATATGCCCTAGAGGTAATAATAAATTGGTTATTACCATATTTCCTTGTTCATGATAATTGTCTATTGTTCATGCTATAATTGTATTAACCGGAAACCGTAATACATGTGTGAATACATGGACCACACCATGTCCCTAGTGAGCCTCTAGTTGACTAGCTCGTTGATCAATAGATGGTCAAGGTTTCCTGACCATGGACATTGGATGTTGTTGATAACGGGATCACATCATTAGGAGAATGATGTAATGGACAAGACCTAATCCTAAGCATAGCACAAGATCGTGTAGTTCGTCTGCTAGAGCTTTTCTAATGTCAAGTATCATTTCCTTAGACCATGAGATTGTGAAACTCCCGGATACTGTAGGAATTCTTTGGGTGTATCAAACATCACAACGTAACTGGGTGACTATAAATATGCACTACAGGTGTCTCCTAAAGTGTTTGTTGGGTTGGCACGAATTGAGACTGGGATTTGTCACTCCGTGTGACGAAGAGGTATCTCTGGGCCCACTCGGTAATACATCATCATAATGAGCTCAATGTGACTAAGGAGTTAGTCACAGGATCATGTATTACGGAACGAGTAAAGAGACTTGCCGGTAACAAGATTGAACAAGGTATAGGGATACCGACAATCGAACCTCGGGCAAGTAACATACCGATGGAGAAAGGGAATTCTATATGGGATTAATTGAATCCCCGACATCATGGTTCATCCGATGATATCATCATGGAACATGTGGGAGCCAATATGGGTATCCAGATCCCTCTATTGGTTATTGGCCGGAGAGGTGTCTCAGTCATGTCTACATAGTTCCCGAACCCATAAGGTCTACACAATTAAGGTTCGGTGATGCTAGAGTTGTAATGGGAATTGTATGTGGTTACCAAAAGTAGTTCGGAGTCTCGGATGAGATCCCGGATGTCACGAGGAGTTCTGAAATAGTATAGAGGTGAAGATTTATACATGGGAAGTCCAGTTTCAGTCACCGGAAAGGTTTCGGGGTTTATTGGTATTGTACCGGGACCACCAAAAGGGTTCCGGGGGTCCACCGGGAGGGGCCACCTGCCCCGGAGGACCAAGTGGGATGAATATGTGTGACACCCCCAATTCGTCCATACGCTAAATATACATGCAATGCGTACGGCCAAGATTAGGGACTCACTGATCAATATCACAACACAACTCTAGACACAAATTAAAGTCATACAACTTCATATTACAAGCAAGGGGCCTCGAGGGCTCGAATACAAAACTCGACAAGCACGAGTCAGTGGAAGCAAATAATATCTGAGTATAGACATAAGTTAAACAAGTTTTGCCTTAAGAAGTCTAGCACAAACATAACAACGGATTGAAAGAGGCGAGGCCTCCTGCTTGGGAACCTCCTATCCTACTGTTGGTCAGGGGCCGCCTCCACGTAGTAGTAGGCTCCTGCAGTGGTGTAGTAGTCGTCTCCGGCATACTCCATCTCCTGGGCTCCATCGTTTGAACGCAGAATCGAATCAGGGGGAAAGAGAAGGCAAAGCAGCGGTGAGTACTCATCCAAAGTACTCACAAGACTGACATCAGAACTATACTAAGTATGCATCATTATCAATGAATGGGGTTATATCTAGTCTGACTGTAGAAAGCGAGAAAAAGGGGGGAGGCCTACTCCTATTGAAGACTAGCATCTTCAACATCGTGCAGCATTAGAAGAGAGTAGACAGATAACTCACATATAGTCACATTATTGTAGCAATTTTATTAAGTAACCACGCTCAGAGATTCTTCCTTGACTCCCTGCGAGGAAGCTATCTCGGAGCCACATTCATTTAAAGTAAATCACAATTATAGTTGTATAAGGTCAAGGTACAACTGCAAGTCGTCCTGTTACCGTGGACACGACAATTCGAATAGATAATTGCTTCCCCACAGGGGTGCACCGCATTTCCAACACACTTGATCACCTCCGGCCGGACACACTTTTCGAGGTAATGCCTGGCCTTGGGATCCAAAACGTCGTCTGTAGGACCGGAAGTATGTCTAGAGGGGGGGTGATTAGACTACTTGACCAATTAAAAGTTTTGCCTATACCAAGTTTTAGGGTTGACAGTTTTTAGCATTTCATGGCAAGTCAAGTACACCCTACACATGCAATTCTAAGAGTATATAGCAGCAGAAAGTAACAACAAGCATGTATAGAAGGGATAGGGTAGGAAGATCAAATGCAATTGTAGACACGATGATTTTTCCCGTGGTTACGATAGGTGGCGCTATCATACATCCACGTTTATGGAGTCTTCAACCCACGGAGGGTAACAGCCGCGAGAGTCCACGGAGGGCTCCACGCAAAAGGGTCCACGAAGTAGCAACCTTGACTATTCCATAACGGCTTCTATCCACGAAGGACTAGCCTCACTATGGGTATATCTTCACGAAGTAGGCGATCTCCTTGCCCTTACAAACTTCTTGGTTCACTCCACAACATGAAGTAGGAGGCTCCCAAGCGACACCTAACCAATCTAGGAGGCACCACCCTCCAAAAGGTAATAGGCTCGGTAATGACGATGAACTCCTTGCTCTTGTGCTTCAAGCTGATAGACTCCTCAACACACAATCACTCTCTCATAGATTTGACATGGTGGAAGAGATGGGATTGGTGGAAAGCTACTTGGGGAGGCTAGAAATCAAGATCCATATGATTGGAGTGAAATATCTTGACCTCAACACAAGGGTAGGTGGTTATCTCTCAGAAAATCTGATAGGATAGGTATGGAATAGTTCTGAGTGCTTCTCTATCGAGTAGTTGGTGGTGGAGGGGTATATATAGGCATCCCCAAAAATCAAACCATTACACACAAAAATGACCAACTCGGTGACACCTATGTGTTAATCCCGGTGGTACCGAAGTGACCAAAAGGTGGCAACTTTTGAATCTTGGTGAGACCGATATAGGAAACTCGGTTGCACTGATAAGGTAACCAATGGTCAGATTTCCAATCTCGGTGACGCCAATCCAACATTCTCGGTGGGACCGAAAATGTGAATTTGCGTAACAAAAAGTTGGCAACCTAAACTCGGTGGCACCGGTATGGAATCGGTTGCACCGAAGTGGCTAGGGTTTGGCAGAGCCTGTCTAGGTTCTGGAATCGGTGGCACCGGTATGGGAAAGTTGGTTGCCCCGATTTTGAGTGTTGGGTATAGAACAGACTTTGGTGGGAGAGTTTGTGGATGTTTTTGGCGACTATCACTTGTGCACGTTTGAGCATATTGTTCACCAACAAAACCTTACCCCCTTTTAATAGTATTGGCTTTCCTATGGACTCAGTGATTTCGCACAAATATAAAATGTAGAGTCCTCTTGCTTGAAGCTTTGCCAACCTATTTCCTTGCATCTTGGGGTATGTCCACACTCTCCTTTTGCCAATCCTATCATTGAACATTTCCTGAAATATACTTGGTGGAAACATTAGTTCAATGACTTATATGTTGTTATTAATTACCAAAACCACCAAGGGAGCAAATGTGCTTTCAATCTCCCCCTTTTTGGTAATTGATGACAACATATAGACCAAAGCTTCGACATATGATAAAATCAATGAATATAATCATCTCTTTGAGAGGTATGTGATAAGCAAGAGATCCCCCTAAATTTGTGCATTATTTTGAATTTGCGTTTGAATGCAAATGCACAAACGATTAGGTTTATGGGGCACTTCTTCCATGTCACATACAACTTGGTGGTGTGCAAGAATAATTAGAATGAATAACAACGCACAACACAATCAAGCAAAGGTGAATGATCATCACATGAGCATTTAAGATGATAGGAAATAGTAGCATCACCCATAACAACGTATGATCACACATAAACACAAAAGTATCTCACGTCAAACCAAAAGAACCAAATGTTTTGAAAAGCAACAAACACCAAAATGCTCTCTCGCTCGAAGCCTAAAGATCTATATACACTTCTCCCCCTTTGGCAACAAGTTACCAAAAAGCTCAAAGGCATACACCTAAACGTTCTTGGGCTAATCTCCTCCGGTTGTTGATGAAGGAGTCGAGATAACGGCGTCGGCGAAGATCTCTGCAGATGTCGTGGATGGAGTTGGAGTGACAGCTGGAGGAACTGGAGCAGATGGAGCAGGAGCTGTGCTGGCAGTAGCAGGAGCTGATGAAGAGGGGCTCAAGTCTTGTGCAGGCACTGTGGCTGATCTGGCCTGAATGGTGAACTGAGTGCCCGGCCTTAGAGGTGATTCATCCTCCTCATCATCATCGTCATCATCTGAAGTAGAAGAGACCCGAGGGATGTGTATGGAGTCAACTTCATGTTGAAGCTCTATGACTGTCTTAGTCAGCCTGTCCACCTTATTAGTAAGGGTCTTGATTCTGGTCTCAAAGATCCTGACAAGGTTGTTCTAGTTGTCCAGAATCCCCTTAATGTCCTTCTGCATGCCCTGAACTGATGATATCAATAGATCCATTTGCTTGTTCCTGGATCTAGGGACTTGAGCACTAGTGGCTCTAACTGCCTCTGCCTCTGCCTGAGCTGCAGCTGAAGTGGGATGATCAGCATCCATCACGACAACATTGTCCTCGAGATCTGGCTGTAGGGGCAAATGTGGATGATCTAAGGCAAAGATGTGCTTCTCCAATTTTGAATTGATAAGCATCTAGACGTAGGGTGCATAACAGCAGGAGCACTTCTGGTCAGTAGCAAACCTCTTGATTGTCTCAACAATCAAATCCATGACTCTGATCCTGGTGTGTTTGTCAAGGTGGATCAACATATTGATGAAGTGGCCTCGGATCATCTTGTCATCTCCGGACTTGGGCATCAAAGTATGCCTCAGAATGGTGTTGATAGTGCGGAGGCCAGCCTGAAGAAAGTAGATTGATCCTAGCCTGTGAGACTTCACATTGGCAGCAGGGATCTCCTTGAACATATTAGCCATAGCATTGTGGCTAGCCTTGGATTCTGAGTAGACATCCAAGTCACCATCCTGTGCATCAGGAACTCGTAAGATAGCAGCCCATTCTTCAATAGTTGATTCATACCTTGCACCTTCAGTCATCCATACAATTCTACCATCTTCGTAGAAGTGTGCAGTGGAGTAAAATTGCATGATCATCTCATCATTCCAAGCTGTGAATTCTCGGCCAACAAACTCATCCAATCCTATGCAATGGAAATTGTCTTGGACACTTGGAAAGTAGTCCTCATTCTCCTTGATGAATTCCCAATCAACATATCACTCGCAGCTGGACTCTTGTCAAAGAGCACAGTCTCGTAGAAGTCCTGTTGCTCTCTGGTATAAAATTTGTAGTCCACAACTGTCTTCTTCCTCTGAGCATAAGGATCTATAGCTCTCTAGGATCTCAATCTTGAATCCTTCCTCTTCTTCATATCTTTAGCTAGTGGGTAGCTAGCATTATGTACTAGAAGATGTGGTCTGAGCTTCATTAGAGTTGTCAAATCATCATCAACTTTAGCTCTAGAGGCAGTTCCTTTGTTCTTCTCAGAAGCTGGAATCTGCCTAGATGTCCTCTTAGGCTTCTCAGCAGCAGCCTTCTTGGATGTGACAGTCTTTGGCATAGCATCAGCCATGAGCTTTTTGGCCTTATTCTTGGGAGGAGCCTTTGTAGCTGGCTCATCCTCCTCTTCCTCAGCAGCAGCACCAATTGCTTCCTTTGGATCCTCATACATGGAGGTAGGCCTGCCAGTCACATGAATAATCCTCTTCCTGGACTTTTTCTTCCCTGCCTTCTTAGGCATAGCTTTCTTGGGGACTTCAACTGAGATAGTTGCTCTGGCAGTCTCATGAGCCTTGAAGGTTGAGGCAGGTGCATAGATCTTGCTGACAACCCTCCTGGAAGAAGTGGCTTCAATAGCAGACTTCCTAGTAGTTGTCTCTTGCTTCTTAGCAAGAATCTCTTCAGGAATGAAATCTGAGTCTTCTTCATCTGAGTTCAGCTTCTTCCTGGTTCTGGTGGCAGCCTTGGGCAACCCATGAGAGCTAGGGGTGCCTAGATCTGAGAAAGAACTGGCTTTTGGGCTTGTTCCAGAACTCATATCAACTCCCTGCTCTAGCAAATTCTGACTGTCTTCTGAGCCTGACATAATGTCCATGTGAATAGAGTATAGGAGAGCAGAAGAAGATGAGTCATCACAAAATGAGGATGGTTTTGGAAATTTGAACAATGAATTTTCAAAAGTTTTGCAATCTGTCAAATAAATATCATTGCAGCCGAAAAGAAATTTTCGGTGGGGCCGAGACAAACTAACTCCTTAACAGGAACTTGGTAGCCTTTTCGGTAGGACCGAAAAGAGCCACTCGGTTCCACCGAGTCAGTTCTCAACCTCACTGAAAAGCATATCGGCGAGGCCAATATTTTTGTTTCGGTTCCACCGAGATTTATCGGGCGGATGGCAAAACCCTAGAAAATCAATCTAACTCAAAATTTTGGAATTTTAAGTGGATGGATATATGAGCAAGGGGTGCATAGATGATTAACAAGTATCTAATGCACAAGAATCGGATGGGGAGCGCACTAGAGATCAAATCCGTACCCTAGCTTGGCGCGGATCCTCTACGGCGATGACGATGGAGCAGATTTCATCGACAGCAGCGATTCCCAGCGGCAGAGGAGCGCAGGAAGACAAGGGTGCCGACCAGGGGTCTCGAGGCTGCAGCTTAGGGTTCTAAGGCACGACATTTGAAGATGTAATTTCAAAGCGTCAGGGTCCACATCATATATACCCTTCACTGTCGGTGATACCGATTTTATGTTTTTGGTGTCACCGAATTCCACAACTTTCAGCTGATAGAGAAACTTGGTGTAACCGAGAATATGAAATCGGTGTTATCGAGATTGAAAACCAGATCAACCCTAGGCATTCAATGAGACCAAGATTTTTGGGTTGGTTCCACCGAGATGCACTTGGGAGGTTTTAATGGTGAGTCCTTATCAATACGGAACTCCAAGTGCTCCACACATAGAGGGATCAAAAAGCACTTGTTCAAATTTTGTGATGCAGCATGAATGGGATATGAGGTGAGAAAGCATAGATAACTAGAGAGTGGTCCTAGGCATTCTTGTCCATCCAATTGGCAAAAGAGAAAATCAATAACCAAATAGCAACAATTGGATGTCCTCGAATGAGAAAATAAATGCAGACCAACATGCTCACACAATAAGATGTCAAAAGAAATCATGACGAACATGCACAAGCACACTAGCATCTAACAAGATTTTGGGCGATGACAAAGTCATCTATATATGAGTATTTGACTTAGGAGCCAAGTAAGAGTACTTGATCATAGGTCATACTCATCGTTTAAGCACAAGTAGGGTTACCACTTTTACATAAAGCATTTAATTTTGTCACGTACTAAGAGATTCTTTGACTCAAGTCTTAGAGTAAAGCTCCCCCTTAATGTGACATCCCCCATAAGAGGGATAAACTAACCTTGGGTTTTGTCAATAAAGACATCATGTTGGTGAGGTAGTTGTGGATGCTCAATGTTGATGAAGATCACCAAGAGTTGGGAGCATCCTTGTTGTTTCCTTACTCCTCTCACCTACATGGGTTAGTCCCAACACACAAGAGACAAATACAAGGATATCTATGGACATGGAGTGCAACGCATATGTTATGATGTCCATTGATTAGTTGATTACCTTGTCCCATGCTTACCTTTGCGGGAATGTGTGACTCCTTGAACTATTGCATTGAGTTGATGTTGAGTGCAAAAAGTCCTTGCCAATAATGAATGTGAGTGAATTTCATTGGCGGAGTCACCCCTCAAGAACTTACTAGTTCTTCTTCTTGGGCACCCACATCAAGTTGATGGGGATCCTTGGTGTTGAAGTAGACTTTGTAGCAGTTGAGCTTGAAGTAGCCTTGGGAACCCACTCCATCAAAGCTAGGAGTTCATCTTCATGTGAGTCAATGTCCTCTTGAAGCTTGTTCTTGCCCTTGAGCTTGTGGTCTTGTGGTGGAAGGTCATCTTGAGTGTTTGTCCCCTTGGGAAGAGTATTTTCATACTTCTCCTTTTGAGGAACAAACTTGGGCTTGGGATATTGACCTTCTTCCCGCTCAACTCCATTAGCGTTGAAGTAGCCAACACCACGATTCTTCCAATATCCTCCATGCTTGCATACAATTTCCTCAAATTGCTTACATCCGGCAAGACTCTTGTAGATACCTTTTTCTATAATTCCATTGAATAAAGCATTTTCTTGCTCAAGTGTAACTTGGCTAAGAGAATCATCATTAGTGGAATCAATACAACTACTAGAAGCAACATCATTAGATTTAGCATTTTTATTGTTGCTACTAGATGAAGAACCTTTCTTGCCTTTGTTACTAGATTGCTTAGTTTTAACTTGAGGCATGAAAGTAGACAAAAGTAGTCGTTTGGCTAGATAAGATGAAGCCTTCTTTCGGAGATCGTCATTGATAGCTTTGAGAAACTCGTGTTCTTGCTCTAAGTTGAGCTTCTCGAAGCTTAGCTTCTCATGAGTTCTCACAAGCTCTCTATGATCTTCGAGAGTAGATTCATGATCTAACTTAAGAGTGTTTAGTTCTTTAGTTAGTTGTTCTATTTTCATCTTATCATCATCAATTGACTTATCTTGACTAGAATGAGAATTATCAAGTTCATTTTGAACAATACCAGTAGTTTTATCACAAAGCAAGTCATCATCACAAAGTAAATCATCTTCATCACTATCAAAATCAAGATACTCGGTGTGTGATACCTTGGGGCCTTTAGCCATGAAGCAACTTCCACTCCCTTCATTTGGTGAATCAAATAGATCGTAGGAGTTGGTAGTCACTAGAGTAATTTTGGCAACACCATCATCTTGACTGTAATCGGAGTCGGAGTGATAGCTTCTCTCAGAGTTGTTGTCCGAGTCGGAGCCGGAAACCCATTCACCAACATGAGCTTGATGTTTTCTTCTTGTGTAGCTCTTGGTGTACTTGTCCCTCTTCTCCGAATCTCTACTTCTCCTTGAGTGTCTTTGTTCATAATGATCATCTCTACTCCTTCTCTCTCTTTGTGGTGATTCATTTCTTGAGCTTCGTCTTCGAGGTGACTCTTCTCTTCTTTTTTAGGGAGCCGTGCACTCATTTGAGTAGTGTCTGGGCTTCCCACAATTGTAGCAATTGCGTTCACAACTTGATGAACGCTTTTCTTCATATCTTGAGTTGGAGTTTCTTTCTTTGCCTCTATTCTTGTAGAACTTGTTGAATTTCTTGACCATGAGGCTTATCTCTTCATTGGTCACAAGGTTGTTGCTTGAAGTTGCGGGAGCATCACTTGTGGCTTTGTAAGCACCGCTAGACTTGTGATGAAGTTCTTCCTTATCTTTGAGTGTCATCTCATGAGCAACAATCCTTCCAATGACTTCCGTAGGCTTGAGATCTTTGTAGTTTGGCATCATTTGGATCAATGTGCACACGGTGTCTTATCTCTCATCCAAAGCTCGAAGTATCTTCTTGATGATGAATTTGTCGGTCATTTCTTTGCTTCCTAAGCCAACAATCTCATTTGTGATGAGAGCTAGCCTAGAGTACATCTCTGCGACTCCTTCACCATCCTTCATCTTGAACTTGTCAAGTTGACCTTGAAGAACATCTAACTTGGATTCTCTCACGGACTCGGTTCCTTCGTGCATATCAACCAAAGTATCCCGAATCTCTTTTGCATTCTCAAGATGGCTCATTTTGTTGAAGTCTTTGGGGCATAAGCAGTTGAATAGGATATCACATGCTTGAGCATTGAGTTGCAACATCTTCAACTCATCCGCGTTCACTTCATGATCTGGTTCCCGTCCATCCGCAAAGAACTTACCTTGCAAGCCAACACGAACAACATCCCAAACGGCGGGGTTATGACCAAGAATATGCATTTTCATTTTGTGCTTCCAACTAGCAAAATTAGTTCCATCAAAGTACGGACCTCTACATTGATAACTTCCCTCACTTGACGCCATACTCTCCTAGGTTGTGAGACCTAAGCAATGGAGACCAAAGCTCTGATACCACTTGTAGGACCGAAAGTATGTCTAGAGGGGGGGTGATTGGACTACTTGACCAATTAAAAGTTTTGCCTATACCAAATTTTATGGTTGAAATTTTTTAGCATTTCATGGCAAGTCAAGTACACCCTATAAATGCAAATCTAAGAGTATATAGCAGCGGAAAGTAACAACAAGCATGTATAGAAGGGATAGGGTAGGAAGATCAAACGCAATTGTGGACACGATGATTTTTCCCGTGGTTCCGATAGGTGGCGCCATCGTACATCCATGTTTATGGAGTCTTTAACCCACGGAGGGCAACGGTCGCAAGAGTCCACGGAGGGCTCCACCCAAAAGGGTCCACGAAGTAGCAACCTTCACTATTCCCATACGGCTTCCGTCCACGAAGGACTAGCCTCACTATGGGGTAGATCTTCACGAAGTAGGCGATCTCCTTGCCCTTACAAACTTCTTGGTTCACTCCATAACACGAAGTAGGAGGCTCCCAAGAAACACCTAACCAATCTAGGAGGCACCACCCTCCAAAAGGTAATAGGCTCGGTAATGACGATGAACTCCTTGCTCTTGTGCTTCAAGATGATAGACTCCTTAGCACACAATCACTCTCTCACAGATTTGGCATGCTGGAAGAGATGGGATTGGCGGAAAGCTACTTGGGGAGGCTAAAAATCAAGATCCATATGATTGGAGTGAAAGATGTTGACCTCAACACAAGGGTAGGTGGTTCTCTCTTAGAAAATCTGATAGGATAGGTATGGAATAGTTTTGAGTGCTTCTCTAACGAGTAGTTGGTGGTGGAGGGGTATATATAGGCATCCCCAAAATTCTAACCGTTACACACAAAAATGACCAACTCGGTGACACCAATGTGTTAATCTCGGTGGTACCGAAGTGACCAAAAGGTGGCAACTTTTGAATCTCGGTGAGACCGATATAGGAAACTCGGTTCCACCGATAAGGTAACCAACTGTCAGATTTCCAATCTCGGTGACGTCGATCCAACATTCTCGGGGGGACCGAAAATGTGAATTTGCGTAACAAAAAGTTGGCAACCTAAACTCGGTGGCACCGGTATGGAACCGATTGCACCGAAGTGGCTAGGGTTTGGCAGAGTCTGTCTAGGTTCTGGAATCGGTGGCACCGGTATGGGAAAGCTGGTTGCACCGATTTTGAGTGTTGGGTATAGAACAGACTTTGGTGGGAGAGTTTGTGGATGTTTTTGGCGACTCACTTGTGCACGTTTGAGCATATTGTTCACCAACAAAACCTTACCCCTTTTAATAGTATTGGCTTTCCTATGGACTCAAAGTGATTCCTCACAAATATAAAATGTAGAGTCATATATCTTAAAGCTTGGCCAACCTATTTCCTTGCATCTTGGGGTATGTCCACACTTTCCTTTTGCCAATCCTATCATTGAACATTTCTTGAAATATACTTGGTGGAAACATTTGTTCAATGACTTATATGTTGTTTTTAATTACCAAAACCACCAAGGGAACAAATGTGCTTTCATCGTCGTCCCACCTACGCTCAATGAAGAGGCCAACCCGTCGGTCTACTCCTAAGCGCGTAGGTTCATGGGCCCACTTGCCCTAGCACTCCTGCACAGTGCGTGGGCGGCTGGAAACAATACTAGCGTGCCTTAATGGAAGCGCCATGCGTTCTATACTAATCCGGCGCGCGCCGCTCCGATTGTTGACGTCCGAAGAGCTTCGGCTGATACAACGACGCTGAGCACCCATAACTTCTCCCACGTGAAGGTTTAGTGCGTAAAAGGTCAACGACCAACTCGGATGAAATACCCAACCAATTAGCATTTTATTAGTGTGGGGCAAGCTTGAACCATATTGCAGGCCGTCGCCCCGCCAATAACACTTGAGTGCCTTACCGGCGCACCCCACCGAGTCTTCGGATGCCTTACGGCGCATCCCACCAAATCTTTCTCACACGGCTACCCTTGGGGCCGACCTGTCACCAACATGTTTCTGTAACTAGGTCATAGTAACTGTGTGTATAAAACATCAAGGCGGGAACTGAGGAATCATCCTCAACGGTCCCCGCTCGATGTAACTGCCAAGGTGGACTTAGAGGAATCACCCTCGAGGGTCACACACTTGAGGGCTTGCACGATAGAGACATCGTCGGGAATGGTGAAGGAGGAATCACCCTCGATAACCACGACCGACTAGCTACACTACAGGGCTAGCATCATGAGTACTTCACGAGGTGTCACCCTCGGTACTCGATAGTAGCACTTCAAAGTCATACAAATAAGGGGAGTGTGGTGGTGTGAGGGGCCTGGCTTGTCGGTCGTTTGACCGAGTCTTCGAGTCGTCGAATCGCCGGGTCGTCAATGAAGAAGCAGGGGCAACCGGGACTAAGGGGTCTCTGGGGATTCACTAACCAACCTATACTAAGCAGTTGGTATGATTGCAGGAATAGTAGCAGTTCATCAAAAGCAGGCTATGCATCAGAATAGGAGCTAACTAAAACAGTAGCAAAATGCTAACGGAAGAATAAGAGGGGGATAGGGGGTGATATCGGAATGCTCAAGGGGTTTTTGCTTGCCTTGCTGCTCTGCTGCAAAAGGCTGGTCGTCAGGGGCGTAGTCATACTCGGCAGCAGCGTCAGTCTCGGGGTCTACTGGTAAGAAGAGGGGGGAGAAACAATAAATATAAAGCAAACACGTGCACCATGATGCATGACATGGCATTATGCAGAGCTAGGTATGCACTAACGCAATACTACACGCATCAGATGGAGCGGGAGAATACCTGATGATATTTCCCATGTCTGCGGATTTATCGGACAGCTGAATTGGAGGGAAAGTTCCATGTTCATCATGCTAGGATCATGTGATAGATGAATGAATGGCATATTTGGATTCGTAGGATTTTTCTGATCAACTTTCATATATAAATTATTTTCATCTGAGCTACGGTTTAAAAGATATTATTTTCTAAAGTTTTTATTAATTTCTAGAATTTAACAGATTATTATTAAATTAAACTAAACTGATTTAATTAAGTGAGGGCCCCACATGTCATGAGGCATTAGGGTTAATCTAATTACTTTAATTAACTCAGCTAATTAATTAGTGGCCTGACAGAGGTGGCCCACCTGTCATTGACAAAGGGGGGTTGGGCCTCATATGTCAGTGGCTGGGGCCAGCCCAGTCAGCAGTTGACCGTGGTCAACGGGTCAACGGCGACTGCGAGGCCCAGCTTCCGGTGACCCTGGCAGTGGCCCCGACTTGGCAACGTAGGCGGCGGTCGGCAACCAAAAACCACGGCAGAGGCATGGGAGGGGCTCGCTATTTGGCCACAGGAGGCCAAATCGCGTGCGATTGGGCGTGTTCCAACGGGGAGAGAAGGCCGCGTCGACCCTAGGGGGTAGCATCGCCGGACCTGACCGGAAACGGCACTGGTGATGACAGCAGGCAGCGGCAACCATGAGAGCACGAGGAGGATGGCGCTGCGTTGTGCGTGCGGGCGTTCTATGCCATGAGCCCGTGACCAAAAGGTCATTGGAGCCGCACCGGCGACGAGCTCAAGCGGCGGCGGGTCGGGCTCCGGTGAAACCTAACGCCAAGAGCACCGGCTCATCGCGAGGAGCAAGGGGGAAGAAGCAGGAGGTCACTGCGGGGTGTTGCCATTCAAAATGGGATGCTGGAAGGCTTGACGACGACGAATTCGACGACGGCGTGCGGCGGCATTCCAAGGAAGAAGAAGAGCACCGATGACGATGCAGGGGCGTATGAGGTCGGGCTCGTGGTCCGAGAGGTCAAGGAGGGAATGGCGAAGCCTATGGACGTGATGGAGAGGCGAGGGAGGCAGGTGGCCGGGGCTAGGTGATGGCCATGGCGATGGTGGCGCTCGGGAACGATGGGGCGAGCAGTGGAGAGAGGGAGAGGGGCATGCGAGATCTGAGCGGGGCTAGGGTTTGTGGGGGAGGGAGAGAGGCCGTGAGGGCGGTCTTATCCCCTCGGCGACGGGGTTCATCGGCGACGATCAGTTGATGCCCTGTAGCGACCGCGTTGGTCGCTACAGGAGGAAGAAGGGGGGGGTGCGGGCTGGGCTGCACTGTAGCCGCTGGGCCTAAATGCCAGTAGCTTTCTTTTCTTTTTCCTTTTTTTTGTTTTCACTTTTCCAATTTCTTTTCCATTTATTTTTAGTCACCATTTGCTTTAGCAAAAATGTGGGACATGGTCCACAAATCAATATGCATTATTCCAAAGGTCCACAGCAACTTTGGGGATTATTTGAAACTTTTTATATTTTAAATTTGAATTTAAATTGATTTAAAAAATACTTTCAGCTACTGTTATTAAAGGTGGGGGCCACACCAGAATCTTGGTGATGTTGTTTTCCTCAACATTATTTATTTTGGAATATTTCACAAGCATGCAACATTTTATCTTTGATGTTTGAGGATTTAAATTTGCCACTTGAAAGTATAGAGCATTTGAATGGAATTTGGAATTGGAATTTGAAATTCCACCTTGATCATATTCCACTTAGCAAAATAATTAGTTGCTGACCATGCCATTACTGTAGCTTAATTCCAATGACTACTGTAGCATAAATCCAGGGTGTCACAATTCTCCCATAGTAACAAGAACTCTCATCCCGAGAATTAAGAAGTAGATGGAAAGAGCCCAGGGTATTCGGCATGAAGGTGGTCTTCGCGTTCCCATGTGGCCTCATCTTCAGAATGATTAGCCCGCTGCACTGTGAAGAACTTGGTAACCTTCTGACGAGTCCGACGTTCAGTTTCATCAATAATGCGGACTGGTTTTTCCTTGTAAGAAAGGTCTTGTTGCAGTTCAAGCATATCATGGTACACTGCTCGGATAGGATCCTTAAAGCAGCGACGAAGCTATGACACATGGAACACATCGTGAACCTGAGAAAGTTTTGGCGGTAGTTCCAGTTGATATGCCACTTTACCACGCCCTTCAAGAATTGTGAAAGGACCAATATAACGAGGAGCCAGCTTGCCCTTGATCCCAAAACAGTGTGCACCTCTCATTGGCATGACTCGGAGATAAGCCTTTTCGCCAGGTTGATAGAGCATATCCTTTTGATGACGATCATACTGACTCATCTGGCGAGACTGAGCAGCCTTTATATTTACATGAATAATGCGGACTTGATCTTCGGCATGTTAGATAACATCCGGACCGTTAAGTGTACGTCCCCTAGTTTCTGACCAATTCATAGGAGTCCGACACTTGCGTCCATACAACACTTCAAAGGGAGCCATCTTTAGACTAGCTTGATAGCATTTGTTGTAGTAGAACTCAGGATATGGGAGAGATTCCTCCCATTTCTTGCCAAAAGAAAAGGCACAAGCTCGAAGCATGTCTTCGAGAATCTGATTGACTCTTTCAACTTGTCCCTGGGATTGAGGATGAAAAGCGGTGCTGAAGGATAAATGAGTTCCCATAGCTTCCTAGAAACTTGCCTAGAATCTTGAGGTGAATAGGCTACCACGATCTGAACTAATCACCAATGGAATACCATGGAGTGAAACAATTCTAGACATGTAGAGATCTGACTAGTAGTGATCGTTTCCTTAACGGCTAGAAAATGTGCAACTTTGGACAGTCGGTCAATGACGACAAGAACGATATCATTACCTTGGATGGTAGCTCGAGATTTACATACGAAGCCAAGTGCAACATAAACTTTGGATTTAGAGATGTACAGGAGAGTCAGGTTTCGGTCATGTGGAACTTTGGGTTATGGGGCCGCCATGCGGGTTAAGAGTAGGAGGAGCGGTGACATCTTGCACGATCATGGAAGCAAGATCCGCCAGAGGAGAGCCTGTCAGTTAGGTTGGCAACAACGTTGGTACCAAGGGCGGGGAATGAATAGAACCATTTTCCTGCTCGTTGAAATGAGGCGGACCAATAGGGAAAGTTCTCGTCCACCGGCGGTTACCGGGATGTCATCAACAATAGTAACATGGTCTTACTGACAGAGTTGTTCACCGAGGTGTTTACCTAAGCAGGGAATTATTACTGCTTAGATCATATAATCTCAAGAAACATTAAACAGACCAATGGAAAGGAAAACGTGATTATTAGCTTAATTAGACCAATGGAAAGGAAAATGTGTTTAAACATAAGTATTATGAGTATATCATTCCCACGGGTAAGCATAGCTCGAAACACATCACAAGGCAGCAAAGGCATAACCCCTTGGATAAAAAGGGGCAAGGAGAAACATGATGTTTACCCATTCAATGAGGTTTGGAAAATGATCAAGAAACATTTAGCATTGAGTTTCCAATGTTCTTGTTGATGATTGGAGTATCACAACCATGCTTTGGGGAAGCATCGACATGGTCATCAGATGATTGACGGACTTCAAGAACTCAAAGTATCCATCAGGAACAACTTATAAAATAAGTCTTACAATTTCCTCATGGAAGAAAAGGTGAATCTTGCACAAAAAGGAAACTTTAATAATAGGTCCTCCAGTCAGGTGTGTTAGGCATGGCATCACCTTACTGGGTCATCAAAGGACCAATATTATAACTCCTGGAAATATGTTCCAACCATCATGTGTGACCGAGATTCAGATCTGATTGGTGTCAGGATACCTCAGACTCAGGATGCCCGAGAAGAGAAGGTACAATTCAAATCGTCGAGAGGACATGGTAAGAAAATGAACTATGGAAGCGGGTCCCCGAAACAATAGCTCATCGTTAAACAAGGGAGAGGATGAGGAGGTGGCTGATGGACTCAACGACAATTCATCGAGAATTCCAAACAGATGGATTTCCACAATTTTGTGAACAAGGTGATGACATTTGTCAGCTCAAATGATATAATGTTGTATGATCAAGGAAGACATACATCATTAACCATTGGTTAATAAGTGCGTCTGAAATATGACCTTAGGCAGCAAGATCAATATTAGAGTGATGATTCAATAACCAACAGCCTAAGAATGAACTGTCGATCGCTAACTTCAAAGCAATAGGGTTGCTAGAAGTTAAAATCAAAGCAGCATCATTTGGTGGTGAGAAGTATCACTATGTCAAGAATTTTTAAGAGGTGGAGCAATCCTCACAACATTCTCGACACAAAGGGCGGTAATACTTCAGTGTAGAACACAACACAAGTTGGATAGCAAGTTGCATCCATATCATGGACAAATTTGTGATGAATGGAAGTCCAGGAGGTTGCCGATGAACAAAAATCATCGAGGGCAAGGGAAGTATTTCTCATCAAGAGCTCATTTGACGCCTGGGAAGAAGTCAAATTGTGGACGATGATCACGACACCTTTTGTCGATAGTTTTCAAGAGAATGCAACCGAATGGCGGTGGCGTCAAGTAGGGGGATGACAACGTGGAAGGTTATAGGAACAACAGATAAGATGCAAGCTTAATATCGGGGTTGCTTTTCAAGACAAACCACATCATGTTGAAAGCTCGACGTAAGCAATGCTCATACTCTGAGGAATTTGCACACCATAGAAGGACGAGGTAGCACCGTCGAAGATAGAAAGACAAGGATGTAGCCGATAGCCTAGGAATGACCAGATGGACTTTGATATTCCCAGTAACAATTATAAGGGGTATTGAACTGCAATGTGGAATAAATTTTCCAATCGATGTTCTCGGTTGACAACAATCCCAGAACCCGTGGAGTGATTAAGACAATGAAAATTATTACCTTATCAAAGTTAATAAGATGTAGTGCAAAGACGAGATATCCTCGAGATACGAGAGTGTAATACTCGAAGGTAGAAAATAATAGAAGTGGAGTTGGGTCATTAACCTGCGACAACAGATGCTTTAACCTTGTCAAAAATTGACGAGGTACCGAAATGAATTACTTTCGGATAAATTGACAAGGGTAGCATGGTCGCAACCATAACTGCAATCCATCAAATTAAGGATACCGAAATAATCATGCGGATGAATAATTATTTTGCAAGGAGCTTCCGAGACGGTCTACATCATTTCCATGGGCATGACCACAAGTTTAATGTCGACTCACACTTCATCAATATATAGCATTTCATTCATTTCTTGATTTGGACGATGTTGTAGCGTTGAAAATTTATCTGGGAAGACTCGATAAGAGTATGACCCATGAAAACTTTCGGGTTCTCACGGATTAGGGAAGGCATAGGTTCAACCCATCGGGGTATCTTAGGAACATATAACACGAGCTTCAAGATAATTAACACGAGCTTGAAGGTAAAGCATGGTTGTCAAAACAGAGGATACAATTTACCAAAGGCAATATGTATCAGGGGAAGAACTCGCAAGGTGATTGAATATGAATGACATTGTAGGATAATAATCCAACAATGGATCGGGTGATCCACAACGAAGTTGATGTGAGTAATGGTACTCAATCAGAGGAGGAAAGAATGTAGAGGTATCGGATTCAAGAAACACCTGAATAGTCTGATGCTTAAAATACAAAGGAATTATGATTTCCAAAACTAAGGATCAGAAGCAGACGCTCTGATCAAGGATGGATAAGTTGAAAAGACTTAGTCGGACAATCAATAAAGGTTTGAATTGTCGAGAACCAACTCATGTCCGAAAGGACTTCTGAGCCAGAAAGATAATTTAAATGGATCACCTGATGACTGCATGCATATGCACATATTGCGTTGATAGGCTCAAAATGGCAAAGACAAGGGATGTCAACAAAGACTACTAGTCTTATGGAATTAACCATAATGCGAGCAGGCACGAATTTCAAGAGCAACAAGCTGCAGAGGATTTTTGGAAGATTGAAAAGTATTTCTAAGAATTTTGTGAAACACATGAACAACTGGGATGAACGGACCCTCGACAATTGTCAGGAATTATCCGTAAGGCTTCCATGCGGAAAAGAACTACAAGGCAGTAAACTTAAAGGGTTATCGGTGAAATGGAGAGTATTTTGGGGCATCTTGTAACAACAAGAGCAACGAGAAAAGATTGTATGAATGACAATTGCAATTAGTCATCCATAGGGACTTATCGGTGGTAGGGAATTGCAAAGCCGATGAGCACAAAGTCTCGAAAAACATCAAAAGCGTATCTTTAGAATCTTCTGACGAAGCAGGTGATCTTCTGGTATGAGGGCTCTCCGGGAGAGGTAGTTACGAGAACCTAGAGTCAGAGTTAGTAAAATCTTTAACCCGAAAGAGAAGAGAGATTAGAACCTAGAGTATAGATTAGGAATAAAAGATCCTAATACCACCCGATTGAGATGTGGGCCCGTAAGCCACACAACAATGTTAGTAAAAGTTTTTGAGGTACTAGACTCAACTTCAGCCAAGGAGTTGGAAAGGGGGCTACCTATAGGTAGTCTGGTCTGATACCAACTTGTGACGCCCCCAATTTCGTCTGTATGCTAAACATACACGCAATGCGTATGTCCAAGATTAGGGACTCACTGATCAATATCACAACACAACTCTAGACACAAATTAAAGTCATACAGCTTCATATTACAAGCCAGGGGCCTCGAGGGCTTGAATACATAGCTTGACAAGCACGAGTCAGCGGAAGCAAATAATATCTGAGTACAGACATAAGTTAAACAAGTTTTGCCTTAAGAAGGCTAGCACAAACATAACAACGGAACGAAAGAGGCGAGGCCTCCTACCTGGGAACCTCCTATCCTACTGCTGGTCGAGGGCTGCCTCCACGTAGTAGTAGGCTCCTACGGTGGTGTAGTAGTCGTCTCCGGCGTACTCCACTTCCTGGGCTCCATCGTCTGAATGCAGAATCGAATCGAGGGGGAAAGAGAAGGCAAAGCAGTGGTGAGTACTCATCCAAAGTACTCGCAAGACTGACATCAGAACTATACTAAGTATGCATCATTATCAATGAATGGGGTTATATCTGGACTGACTGCAAAAAGCGAGAAAAAGGGGGGAGGCCTAGTCCTATCGAAGACTAGCATCTTCAGCATCTTGCAGCATTAGAAGAGAGTAGACAGATAACTCACATATAGTCATATTATTGTAGCAATTTTATTAAGTAACCACGCTCAGAGATTCTTCCTCGACTCCCTGCGAGGAAGCAATCCCGGAGCCACATTCATTTAAAGTAAATCACAATTATAGTTGTATAAGGTCAAGGTACAACTCCAAGTCATCCTGTTACCGTGGACACGGCTATTCGAATAGATAATTTCTTCCCTGCAGGGGTGCACCACATCTCCAACACGCTTGATCACCTCCAGCTGGACACACTTTCCTGGGTAATGCCTGGCCTCGGGATCCAAAACGTCATCGCCCCACCTAGGCTCAATGAAGAGGCCAGCCTGCCGGTCTACTCCTAAGCACGCAGGTTCGTGGGCCCACTTGCCCTTGCACTCCTGCATGGTGCGTGGGCGGCCAGAAACAGTCCTAGCATGCCTTAATGCAAGCGCCATGCGTTCCAGACCAATCCGGCGTGCGCCGCTTTGATTGCTGACATCCGAAGAGCTTCGGCTGATACAATGACGCTGAGCACCCATAACTTCTCCCACGTGAAGGTTTAGTGCGTAAAAGGTCAACGACCAACTCGGATCAAATACTCAACCCATTAGCATTTTATTAGTGTGGGGCAAGCTCGAACCATATTGCAGGCCGTCTCCCCGCCAATAACACTCGGGTGCCTTACCGACGCACCCCACCAAGTCTTCGGATGCCTTACGGCGCATCCCACCAAATCTTTCTCACACGGGTACCCTTGGGACCGACCCATCACCAACATGTTTCTGTAACCAGGTCATAGTAACTGTGTGTATAAAACATCAAGGCGGGAACTAAGGAATCACCCTCAACGGTCCCCGCTCGATGTAACCGCCAAGGTGGACTTAGAGGAATCACCCTCAAGGGTCACACACTTGAGGGCTTGCACGACAAAGACATCATCAGGAATGGTGAAGGAGGAATCACCCTCGATAACCATGACCGACTAGCGGCACTACAAGACTAGCATCATGAGTAGCACTGTACAGTCATACAACTAAGGGGAGTGCGGTGATGTGAGGGGTCTGGCTTGTCGGTCGCTTGACCAAGTCTTCGAGTCGTCGAATCGTCGGGTCATCGATGAAGAAGCAGGGGCAACTGGGACTAAGGGGTCTGTGGGGATTCACTAACCAACCTATACTAAGCAGTTGGTATGATTGCAGGAATAGTGGCAGTTCATCAAAAACAGGCTATGCATCAGAATAGGATCTAAGTAAAACAGCAGCAAAATAATAATGTAAGAATAAGAGGGGGAGATGTGGGTGATATCGGAATGCTCAAGGGGGTTTCACTTGCCTTGCTGCTCTGCTGCAAAAGGCTGGTCGTCAGGGGCGTAGTCGTACTCGGCAACAACACCAGTCTCGGGGTCTAACGCTAAGAAGAGGGGGAGAAACAATAAATATAAAGCAAACAGGTGCACCACGATGCATGACATGGCAATATGCAGAGCTAGGTATGCACTAACGCAATACTACACGCATCAGACGAAGCGGGAGAATACCTCATGATATTTCCCGGGTCTGCAGATTTATCGGACATCTGAATCGGAGGGAAACTTCCATGTTCATCATGCTAGGAGCATGTGACAGATGAATTAATGGCATATTTGGATTCGTGGGATTTTTCTGATCAACTTTCGTATATAAATTATTTCCATTTGAGCTACGGTTTAAAAGACATTATTTTCTAAAGTTTTTATTAATTTCTGGAATTTAACAGATTATTATTAATTCGAAATTGCTTTATGACATCAGCATGACATAATCACTGCATCAGCAGTGAACAGTGGGTTGGCCAGGTCAAACCTGACCAGTGGGCCCCACCTGTCATAGACACACAGGCATATTCCAGTTCATTAAATTAAACTAAACTGATTTAATTAAGTGAGGGCCCCACATGTTAGTGAGGCATTTGGGTTAATCTAATTACTTTAATTAACTCAGCTAATTAATTAGTGGCCTGACAGAGGTGGCCCACCTGTCATTGACAAAGGGGGGTTGGGCCCCATATGTTAGTGGCTGGGGTCAGCCCGGTCAGAAGTTGACCGTGGTCAACGGGTCAACGGCGACTGCGGGGCCCAGCTGCCAGTGACCCTGGCAGTGGCCCCGACTTGTACACGTAGGCGGCGGCCGGCGACTCACCGCCGGCGACCAAAAACCACGGCGGAGGCACGGGAGGGGCTCGGGATTTGGTCACAGGGGGCCAAATCGCGTGCGGTTAGGCACGTTCGAACGGGGAGAGAAGGCCGCGTCAGCCCTAGGGGGAAATGGCGCCGGGTATGACGGTAGGCGGCGGCGACCATGGGAGCACGACGAGGATGGCGCTGCGTTGCGCGTGCAGGCGTTCTAAGTAGCTAGCGATGATCTACGCGTGGGTGCGATCACAACGGCCACGAGCCCGTGACCAAAAGGTCATCGGAGCCGCGCCGGCGACGAGCTCAAGCGGTGGCGGGGTCGGGCTCCGGTGAAAACTAACGCTAAGAGCACCGGCTCATCGCGGGGAGCAAGGAGGGAAGAAGAGGAGCTCGCCGCGGGGTGTTGCCTTCAAAATGGGCTCGGGGAAGGCTTGACGGCGACGAATTCGACGATGGCGTGTGGTGGCGTTCCGAGGAAGAAGACGAACACCGACGGTGATGCGGGGGCGTAGGAGGTCGGGGTCGTGGTCGGAGAGGTCAAGAAGGGCGTGGCGGAGCCTGCGGACACGACGGAGAGACAAGGAAGGCATGGTGGTCATGGCGAGGTGACGGCCATGGCGACGGTGGCGCTCAAGAACGACGGGGGCGAGCGGTGGAGAGAGGGAGAGGGGCAGGCGAGATCTGAGCGGGGCTAGGGTTTGCGGGGGAGGGAGAGAGAGGCCGTGGGGGCGGTCTTATCCCCTCGGCGACGGGGTTCGTCAGCGACGGCCGGTCGACGCCCTGTAGCGACCGCGTTGGTCGCTAGAGGAGGAAGAAGGGGGGTGCGGGATGGGCCGCACTGTAGCCGCTAGGCCTAAATGCCAGTACCTTTCTTTTCTTTTTCCTTATTTTCTGTTTTCACTTTTCCAATTTATTTTACATTTATTTTTCGTCACCATTTGCTTTAGCAAAAATGTGGGACATGGTCCACAAATCAATATGCATTATTCCAAAGGTCCACAGCAACTTTGGGGATTATTTGGAACTGTTTGTATTTTAAATTTGAATTTAAATTGATTTAAAAAATACTTTTAGCTACTGTTATTAAAGGTGGGGGCCACACCAGAATCTTGGTGATGTTGTTTTCCTCAACATTATTTATTTTGGAATATTTCACAAGCATGCAACATTTTATCTTTGATGTTTGAGGATTTAAATTTGCCACTTGAAATTATAGAGCATTTGAATGGAATTTGGAATTGGAATTTGAAATTCCACCTTGATCATATTCCACTTAGCAAAATAATTAGTTGCTGACCATGCCATTACTGTAGCTTAATTACAATGACTACTGTAGCACAAATCCAGGGGGTCACAATATGGGTGGGAACCAGCCTCCTAGTGGGCTGGTGCCCCCCCCCCGAAGGGCCCAAGGCGCCTAGGGTTGGGAACCCTAAGGGGTGGGGGCGTCTCCCACCAACTTGGGGGGCAAGCTTCCCCCTTGCCCCCCCTCTAGATGGATATAAGGGGTCGGCCCCCTCTCCCCCTTCAGCCCATAAATAGAGGGGAGGTGGGAGGGCAGTCGCACCCCTTGCCCCTAGCGTAGCCCTCCCCACTCCTACACCTCCTCCTCCGTAGTGCTTAGAGAAGCTCTGTCGGAGAACCACGAGCTCCACCGCCACCACGCCGTCATGCTGCCGAAGCTCTCCCTCAACTTCTCCTCCCCCCTTGCTAGATCAAGAAGGAGGAGACGTCCTCGAGCTGTACGTGTGTTGAACACAGAGGCATCGTCCGTTCGGCGCTTGGATTGGATCTTCCGCGATTTGAATCACCGTGGGTACGACTCCATCAACCACGTTCTTTGCAACGCTTTCGCTTAGTGATCTTCAAGGGTATGAACATGCACTCCCTTTCTCTCGTTGCTAGCATCTGCTAGATTGATCTTGGTGACACGTAGGAATTTTTTTGAATTATTACTACGTTCCCCAACAAGGAGATCGCCTACTTCGTGAAGATCTACCCATAGTGAGGCTAGTCCTTCGTGGACGGAAGCCGTTATGGAATAGTCAAGGTTTCTACTTCCTGGACCCTTATGGGTGGAGCCCTTCATGGACCCTCGCAACCGTTACCCTTCGTGGGTTGAAGACTCCATAAACATGGATGTATGATAGCGCCACCTATCAGAACCACGGGAAAAATCTTCGTGTCTACAATTGCGTTTGACCTTCCTTTCTCTACCCTCTTACATATGCTAGTCCTACTTTCCGCTGCCATATTTGTTGACTAGCATGTGTAGGGTGCATTGGACTTGTTATAATTGCTAAAATCATCCAACCAATTATCTTGGGAAAAGGTTAGGTTTTAATTCTTGCAAGTAGTCTATTACCCCCCCCCCCTCTAGACGTCTCTTCTAACGATCCCCTCAGAAACCGCCCTGGCCTCTAGAGCAACTTGCCCCAGAATACTTAATAATGACCATATTATTCTACATTATGTCAGAAATATTATTAAATACCTAAGATAAGATTAAATTCTCATGGGGGCAAATTCACACAACATACTATTGCGTATACTAAGTGGGAGCAAACTATCATGATAGACAAAAGCTGAATTTAATTTGGTCGGTAGTCTCTTAATGAACGGCAAACATGTCATAATGAAACATAACATGATTTCGATGTTCAAAATAATGCACAACTTCATATTTTGTAAACTCATGGAAGCTATAGAATACACCAAATTAAACTATTTGCAATGTGATAAGCATATGAAATGTCAAACCATATGTTTACAAAAGTAGAGTTTGCAATTTTTTATGTCCTTCAATGATTGCAATAACCTATGTTATTTGTAGTACACGTATACATCATGCACATCATGTCAAATTTTTAATGATCCCAAGTTGCAAGGCACATCTGGCCTATCCTAGAAATTTGTATAAGCACCTAATAATACCTAGGAACCACTATTAATATTTTTTGTTAGATTGTATGATTTACAAATATCTATCATGATATTTAATGATAGTAATACATATGAACCCGTGCACACACATGCAAATACATATTTTTACACTGCATAGTTAATACAATTTTTAAAAATTAATTAAAAGTTTTTTTGTTATATCATAGAATAGATGAAGCAAAATTTTAGTGATAGGCATTAAAATTGCGTAACATACAAAGAACAATATATCTATTATTCACAAAAAAAAATTGTGTTGTTAACTATGCTAGCTAAATAATATAGAAGTATAGTAATTAAGAGATAGTTTTATACAACTAGTTTAAAGAAGTACCAAGGTTTATTATAAAAAATTGTTCTTACTACGCCCCAGGTGTAGGAAAATATGAAGAAGCATTTTACCCTCGAGAGAGGACCGCGTGGATATTTATTGATTGAATGGGGTGTATTCCATGAGTTGCATACATGCCTTGGAGTACAAGAGATAGAGGGATAGAGACGAACTTAAAGAGTAAAATCCTATCTATAGCCAATAACTAACTCTAACAAAAAGATACGATGTGACCGGTGGGAGAGATTGCAAAGATATTTCAACACGCCCCATTAATCATAACTTGACTAAGTTAAGATTGCGTCTGAATTCCTCAAAGGGTCTTGTAGGCAATGCCTTAGTGAAGCCATCTGCAATCCGATCACCTGAGTGAATAAAGCGCACATTCAACAGTTTGTTGGCAGCCCGTTCTCTCAGAAAATGAAAATCAATTTCAATGTGTTTGGTTCTGGCATGAAAAACTGGGTTGGCAAACAGATAGGTAGCACCAAGATTATCACACTAAAGGCAAGGTGTGTGAACTTGTGTCATACCAAGCTCTTTTAGAATAGAATGAAGCCATATAATCTCTATAGTAGCATTAGCAAGTGCCTTGTATTCATATTTAGTACCGGACCTAGAAATAGTTGCATGCTTGTTAGCACACCATGATACTAGATTTGGACCAAAGAATATTGCAAAACCACCCGTGGATGGGTTCGAGGAGGAGGACGCCATGGGTGTTTTTGTTTGGTAGACCGGTTTCTCATAACGTACTGGAAGGGGCAGCACTGATTACCATGTAGGAAAATATGAGGAAATGTTCTACCCTCGAGAGAGAGTCGTGTGTGTATTTATTAATTGAATGGGGCATATCCCATGAGCTGCATACATGGCATGGATTACAAGAGATAGAGCGATAGAGATGAACTTAAAGATTACAACCTGTTGGGGAACGTTGCATGGGAAACAAAAAATCCTACGCACACGCAAGATCTATCCATGGATATGCATAGCTACCAGAGGGGGAGTGTATATACATACCCTTGTAGATAGCTAAGCAGAAGCGTATATAACACGGTTGATGTAGTCGTACATCTACACAATCCAATCACGATCCGTCCTGATCTAGCGCCTAACGGACAACACCTCCACGTTCAGCACACGTGTGGCTCAATGACGTCTCCGCCTCCTCGATCCAGAGAGCGAGGGAGTAGTAGTACATGAGTTCTCTAGCAACACAAAGGTGTGGTGGCGGCGGTGGTGGTGCTATCCCGGTAGGGCTACGCCTAGCGCTACCGAAACCGTGAACGGAGGAGAAAACAATCTAGGGAGAGAGAGGGGCACCAAGGGCCCCGTGTGTCCTCTTGGGGCGCCCCCTCCCCTCTATATATAGGTGGAGGGTCGTGGATATCAGCCCCTCTAGGCCCTAGGGTGCATCCAAGGGGGGAGTTGGACTCCTAGTGCAATTCCCTCCCTTTCCATACACAGGTGGACTTTCCACCTCTCCCAAGCCACATGGGCCTTGAGGGACTTGTGTGCCTCACCCAATAAGGCCAGGGCACCTCCCCTCAGCCCATGCAAACCCTTGGGACATGCTGGCACACTTGGTGGACTTCCGGACTCCTCCGCAAGTTTCCGAAACCTTCTACAAGCTTCCCGGTACAATACCGGAAAAACCCGAAATTATTTCGGTAGCCAAAATACGACTTCCCATATATAAATCTTTACCTCCGGAATATTCCATAGCTCCTCGTGACATTCAGGATCTCATCCGGGACTCCGAACAACATTCGGTCACCAACATACATAACCCAATAATATTATATCGTCACCGAACATTAAGTGTGCACACCCTGCGGGTTCGAAACTATGCAGACATAACCGAGACACCTCTACGGTCAATAACCAATAGCGGGACTTGGATTCCCATATTGGCTCCTACATATTCTACGAAGATCTTTATCGGTCGAACCATGATGTCAAGGATTCAATCAATCTCGTATGCAGTTCCCTTTGTCCATTGGTATGTTACTTGCCCAAGATTTGATCGTCGGTATCTCCATACCTAGTTCAATCTCATTATGAGATAGTATCTTTACTCATTCCGTAATACAAGACCCCGTGACTAACTCCTTAGTCACATTGCTTGCAAACTTCTTGTGATGATGTATTACCGAGTGGGCACATAGATAACTCTATGTCATACGGAGTGACAAATCTCAGTCTCGATTAACGCCAACCCAACAGACACCCTCGGAGATACCTATAGAGCACCTTTATAGTCACCCAGTTACATTGTGACATTTGATACACACAAGGCATTCCTCCAGTGTCACGGGGTTGCATGATCTCATGGTCATAGGAACATATACTTGCATGGATAAAGTAGTACTAATAAACTGACACGATCCACTGCTATGCTTACGGTTGGGTCTTGTCCATCACATCACTCTACTAATGATGTGATCCGGTTATCAAATGACAACTCATGTCTATGGTCAGGAAACCTTGACCATCTCCGATCAATGAGCTAGTCTAGTAAAGTCTCACTAGGGACATGGCGTTGTCTATGTATCCACACATGTATCTGAGTTTCCGATCAATACAATTTTAGCATGGATAATAAACGATTATCATGAACAAGGAAATATGGTAATAACCAATTTATTATTGTCTCTAGGGCATATTTCCAACAGTCTCCCACTTGCACTAGAGTCAATAATCTAGTTCACATAAACCATGTGACTAACATCCAATGAGTTCTGGGGTTTAATCATGTTTTGCTTGTGAGAGAGGTTTAGTCAACGGGTTGCAACATTCAGATCCGTGTGTACTTTTCAAATCTCTATGTCATATTGTAAGTTCTGCTACCATGCTCCACTTGGAGCTATTCCAAATGACTGCTCCACTATACGTATCTGGATTGCTACTTAGAGTCATCACAATAGGTGTCAAATCTTTCATTGATGTAACCCTTTATGACGAACTCTTTATCACCTCCATAATTGAGAAACATTTCCTTAGTCCTCCAGTTACTCGGGATAATTTTGACCGACGTCCAGTGATCCACTCCTGGATCACTCTTGTACCCCCTTGCCAGACACATGGCAAGGCACACACTACGTGCGGTACACAACATGGCATACCGTATAGAGCCGATGCCTAAGCCATATGTGTTGGAAATATGCCCCAGAGGCACTAATAAATTGGTTTTTATCATATTTACTTGTTCATGATAATCGTTTATTATCCATGCTATAATTCTATTAATCGGAAACTCAGATACATGTGTGGATACATAGACAACACCATGTCCCTAGTATGCCTCTAATAGACTAGCTCGTTGATCAAAGATGGCTATGGTTTCCTAGTCATGGACATGAGATGTCATTTGATAACGGGATCACATTATTAGGAGAATGATGTGATGGACAAGACCCAAACTACAAACATAGCATATGATCGTGTCAGTTTATTGCTATTGTTTTCTACATGTCAAGTATTTGTTCCTATGACCATGAGATCATGCAACCCACTGACACCGGAGGAGTGCCTTGTGTGTATCACATGTCGCAACATAACTGGGTGACTATAAAGGTGCTCTATAGGTATCTCCGAGGGTGTCTGTCGGGTTGGCATGGATCAAGACTGGGATTTGTTACTCCGTGTGACAGAGAGGTATCTCAGGGCCCACTCGGTAATAGAACATCACAATAAGCCTTGCAAGCAATGTGACTAAGTGTTAGCCACGGGATCTTGTATTACGGAACGAGTAAAGAGACTTGCTCGTAACGAGGTTGAACTAGGTATGGAGATGTCGACGATCGAATCTCGGGCAAGTAACACACCGAAGAACAAAGGGAACAACATATGGGATTAATTGAATCCTTGACATAGAGGTTCGACCGATAAAGATCTTCGTAGAATATGTAGGAACTAATATGGGCATCCAGGTCCCGCTATTGGTTATTGACCGTAGAAGTGTCTTGGTCATGTCTACATAGTTCTCGAACCCGCAGGGTCTGCACACTTAAGGTTCGGTGACGTTTCAGTAGTACAGAGTTATGTATGGTGGTGACCGAAGGTTGTTCGGAGTCCCAGATGAGATATCGGACATCACGAGGAGCTCCGGAATGGTCTGGAGGTAAATATTGATATATAGGAAGTCTTGTTTTGGTCGCCGGAAAAGTTTCGGGCTCATCCGTAGTGTACCGGTAGTGTCGGTAGTGTACCGGGGGACCATCGGGAGAGGTATTTCGACACAAGAGGCTACATGGGCTGTGGGAGGAGGTAAACCAGCCCATGGTGAGCTGGCTTAAGCCTCCTCTAAGGGCCCATGTGGCTGGAGTGGTTTGAGAAGGAAAAAAAATCCAAAGGTGGAGAGGTGGAAAGAGTTTCCAAGTGGAAAGGAGGAATCCTACTCCTAATAGGATTGGAGTAGGACTCCTCCACCTCCAATTTCGACCAAACCTTGAGGGTTTGAGGCTTCCTCCTCCCCTACCTCCCTCCTATATATACTAGAAGATTTAGAGGGAAACGCTAACCCTAATAGCCACGTGCTACCTCTCCTCTAGATCGCAGTTTCTCCTCTAGATCGGTTTTCAGCGGTGCTTAGGTGAAGCCCTGCTGGAATAGCTCCACCACCATCGCTGCAATGTCGTCGCGCTGCTGGAGAAATCATATACCTCTCCGCTCCCTCTTGCTGGATCAAGAAGGCGGAGATCGTCATCGAGTTATACGTGTGCTGAACGCGGAGGTGCCGTCCGTTCGGCGCTAGATCAGAAGGACCGTGATCAATATCGCGAGACGGATCGTGATGAGTTCATGGGATGGATTGTGATGAGATCATGGGATGGATCGTGATGAGTTTGTGGGACGGATCGTGATTGGATCGTGGGACGGATCGTGATGAGATCGCGGGATGCTCGGCGATTTGAATCGCGAAGACGTTCGACTACACCAACCGCGTTTCTTAACGCTTCCCGCTTAGTGATCACAAGGGTATGTAGATCCACTCTCCCTCTCGTAGATGCTCATCACCATGAATAGATCTTGCGTGTGCGTAGGAAATTTTTTGTTTCCCATGCAACGTTCCCCAACAGTGGCATCATGAGCTAGGTCTATGTGTAGATGAGATCTCGAGTAGAACACAAAGAGTTTGTGGGCATTGATGCTTAGATTGCTTCCTCCCTTGGTCATGTTTTGGTTGAGCGGTATTGTGGGATGAAGCGGCCCGGACCAACCTTACTCGTACGCTTACGAGAGACCGGTTCCATCGACTGACGTGTAACCTTGTTGCACAAATATGGCTGGCGGGTGTCTGTTTCTCCTACTTTAGTTGGATCAGATTCGACAAAGGCGGTCCTTGAGAAGGTTGAAAAGCAATTTATGTATCACCGTTGTGGTTTTACGTAGGTGAGAATTGTTCTTGCTAGATACCCGTAGCAGCCACATAAAATATGCAACAACAATTAGAGGACGTCTAACTTGTTTTTGCAGGGTTTGTTGTGATGTGATATGGCCAATTACATGATGAGATATATGTGATGTATGAGATGATCATGTATTGTATAGAATATCAAGACTTGCATGTCGATGAGTACGGCAACCGGAAGGAGACATAGGGTTGTCTTTAATTATTGTATGACCTGCGTGTCAATCATTAAGCGCTACGTAATGCTTTACTTTATCGCTAAATGGTAGCAATAGTAGTAAAAGCATGGTGGGAACGACAACCCTGATGGCGACACGTTGATGGAGATCAAGATGATGGAGATCATGGTGTCATGCCGGTGACGATGGAGATCATGTCGGTGCTTTCAAGATGGAGATCAAAAGCACAAGTTCATGGCCATATCATGTCACTTATGATTTGCATGTGATGTTAATCCTTTTATGCACCTTGTTTTGCTTAGGACGACGGTAGCATTATAAGGTGATCCCTCACTTAATTTCAAGATAAATTGTGTTCTCCCCGAGTGTGCACCGTTGAGAAAGTTCATCGTGTCGAGACACCACGTGATGATCAGGTGTGATAGACTCTACGTTCACATACAACGGGTGCAAGCCAGTGTTGCACATGCACAACACTCGGGTTAAACTTGACGAGCCTAGTAGATATGATCAACATGATGATGTTCACCATTGAAACCACCTCAACTCACGTGATGATCGGACTTGAGTTGGTGAATTTGGATCATGTATCACTTGAATGACCGGAGGGATGTCAATTTGAGTGGGAGTTCTTTAGTAATATGATTAATTGAACTCATTATCATGAACATAATCAGTAGTGTCTTTGAAAATTATGTTGTAGATTACTTGCTCGCGATGTAGCTCCCTTGAATTTTTATATGTTCCTAGAGAAATAGAGTTGAAAGATGATGGTAGCAATATTGCGGACTGGGTCCGTGATCTAAGGATTGTCCTCATTGCTACACAGAAGGCTTATGTCCTTAATGCACCGCTCGATGCGCCAACCCCTCTAGCGTCGTTTGTAGATGTTGTGCACATCCGAAAGGCACGTTCTGATGACTACTTGATAGTTTAGTGCGTCATGCATTACGGCTTAGAATTGAGGCTTCGAAACGTTTTGAACGTCATGGAACATATGAGATGTTCTAAGAGCTCAAATTAGGATCTCAGGCCCGTGCCTGTGTTGCGAGATATGAGATCTCCAACAAGATTCTTTGCCTGCAAGATGAAAGAGAATAGCTCAATCATTGAGCATGTGCTCAGATTGTCTGGGTGCTACAATCGCTTGAATCGAGTGGGAGTTGATCTTCCAGATAAGATAGTGATTGATATAGTTCTCCAAGTCATTGTCACTAAGCTACTGGAACTTGGTGATGAACTATAAAATGCCAGGGATAGAAATAATGATCCCTGAGTTGTTCGCGATGTTTGACACTGTGAAGGTAGAAATTAAGAAGGAGCATCCAGTGTTGATGGTTAGTCAAACCACAAGTTTCGAGAAGGGCAAGAGCAAGGAGGGAAACTTCATGGATAGCAAGTCAGTTGCTGCTCCAGTGAAGCAACCCAAAGTTGAACACAAACCTGAGACTAAGTGCTTCGATTATGAGGAGAGCGGTCGCTGAAGCGGAAAAACCCTAGATACTTGGTAGATAAGAAGGCTGGCAACATTGACAAAAGTATATTTGATATACGTGTTAATGATGTGTACCTTGCGAGTACTCCTAGTAGCACCTGCGTATTGGATACCGGTTCGGTTGCCAAATGTTAGTAACTCGAATAAAAGCTACGGAATAAACGGAGAACTAGCTAAGGGTGAGGTGACGATGTGTGTTGGAAATGTTTCCAAGGTTGATGTGATCAACATTGCACGCTCTCTCTACCTTCGGGATTAGTGACGAACCTAAATAAATGTTATTTGGTGTTTTGCATTGAGCATGAACGTGATTAGATCGTGTTTATTGCAACACGGTTATTCATTTAAGTTAGAGAATAATGGTTATTCTGTTTACATGAATGATACCTTCAATGGTCATGCACCCAGTGAGAATGGTTTGTTGAATCTTGATCGTAGTAATACACATGTTCATAACATTGATGCCAAAAGATACAAAGTTAATAATGATAGTACCACATACTTGTGGCACTGCCGCTAAATGTCATATTGGTATAAAGCGCATGAAGAAACTCCAGGCTTATGGATCTTTGGGATCATTCGATTTCGAATCGGTTGAGACATGCGAACCATGCCTCTTGGGCAAGATGACTAAGGACCCCGTTTTCCAGATGGATGGAGCGGGCAAGTGATTTATTGGAAATGATACATGTTGATGTATGCAATCAAATGAGTCTTGTAACATGCGGTGGATATCGTTATTTTCTTACCTTCACTCATGATTTGAGTAGATATAGTGTATATTTACTTAATGAAACACAAGTCTGAATCATTTGAAAGGTTCAAGCAAATTCAGAGTGAAGTTTAAGATCATTGTGACAAGAAGATAAAAATGTCTGTGATATGATCGTGGAGGTGAATATCTGAGTTACGAGTTTGTCATACAACTTTAGACAATGTGAAAGTTGTTTCACAACTCACGCCACCTGGAACACCATAGTGTGATGGTGTGTCTGAATGTCATAGTCGTACTCTATTGGATATGGTGCGTGCTATGATGTCTCTTATCGTTTTGCTACTATAATTTTGGGGTTATGCATTAGAGACAACTACATTCACTTTAAATAGGGCACCATCTAAATCCGTTGAGATGACACCGTGTGAATTAGGGTTTGATAGAAACCCAAGCTGTCATTTCTTAATGTTTGGGGCTGCGACGCTTGTGTGGAAAATGTTTTCACCGAATGAGCTCAAACCCAAAGCGGACAAATGCATCTTCATAGAATACCCTAAGAACAGTTGGGTGAACCTTCTATCTCAGATCCAAGCATAAAATGTTTGTTGCTAAAACTGGGTCCTTTCTCGAGAAAGAGTTTCTCTCGAAAGAATTGAGTGGGAGGAAGATAGAACTTGATGAGGTTGTTGAACCTTTGTTCAACCAGAGAGTAGTGCAGTGCAGGAAGATGTTTCTGTGAAGCCTACATTAGTTGAAGAGGAAGTTCATGATGATGATCATGAAGCTTCGGATCAAGTTACTACCGAACCTCGTAGGTCGACAAGGATGTGTACTGCTCCTGAGCGGTATGACAACCCTGTCTTGGAGGTCATGTTGTTGGACAATGATGAACGTACGAGCTGTGGAGAAGCGATGATGGGCCCGGATTCTGACAAATGGTTAGAGGCCATAAAATCCGAGAAAGGATCCATGTATGAAAACCAAGTATAGACTTTGGTAGACTTGCTCGTTGGACGGCAGGTCGTTGAGTACAAATGGACCTTTGAGATGATGACAGACGTTGATGGTAAATGTCACCATTTATATAGCTCGACTTGTCGCAAAGAAGTTTCCGACAAGTTCAAAGAGTTGACTGTGATGAGACTTTCTCACTCGTAGCGATGCTAAAGTCTGTTGGAATTATGTTAGCAGTTGCTGCATTTTTCAATTATGAAATCTGGCAGATGGAAGTCAAAACATCGTTTCCTTCCTTAAGGAAAGGTTGTATGAGATACAACCAGAAGGTTTTGTCAGTCCTAAGGATGCTAAAAGGTGTGCAAGCTTCAGTGATCCTTCTATGAACTGAAGCAAGCATCTTGGAGTTGGAATATACACTTTGATGAGGTGATCAAATTTTTTGAGTCTATACAAAGTTTATGAGAAACTTGTATTTACAATAAAGTGAGTGGGAGCACTATAGAGTTTCTGGTAAGCATATGTGGTTGACATATTGTTGATCGGAAATGATGTAGAATTTCTAGAAAGCATAAATGGTTGTTTGAAAAGAGTTTTTCAAAGGAAGACCTGGATAAAGCTACCTAATTGTTGAGCATCAAGATCTATAGAGATAGATCAAGATGCTTGATGAGACTTTCAATGAGTACATACCTTGACAAGATTTTGAAAGAGTTCAAAATGGATCAGTTAGAGAAAGAGTTCTCGCCTGATTTGTAAGGTGTGAAGATGAGTGAGACTCAAAGCTCGACAACGACAGAAGAAAGAGAAAGGACGAATGTCGTCCCCTATGCCTTAGCCATAGGCTCTATATTATGCCATGTTGTGTACCGCACCTGGTGTGTACCTTGCCATGAGTCTATCAAGGGGTACAAAAGTGATCCAGGAGTGGATCACTGGACAGCGGTCGGGATTATCCTTAGTAACTAGAGGACTAAGGAAATATTTCTCGATTATGGAGGTGATAAAGAGTTCGTCGTAAAGGGTTACGTCAATGCAAACTTTAACACCAATCTGGATGACTTTGAGTAGCAATCCGGATACGTATAGTGGAGCAGCCATTTGGAATAGCTCCAAGTGGAGTGTGGTAGCAGTGTCTATAGTATGACATAGAGATTTCAAAGTACACACGGATCTGAATGTCACAGACTCGTTGAATAAAAGAGCTCTCTCACATGCAAAGCATGACCGAGCCCCAGAACTCATTGGGTGTTAGATTCATAACAATGTGAATCACATGGTGATGTGAACTAGATTATTGACTCTAGTGCAAGTGGGAGACTATTGGAAATATGCCCTGGAGGCAATAATAAATTGGTTATTATCATATTTCCTTGTTCATGATAATCCTTTATTATCCATGCTATAATTGTATTAATCGGAAACTCAGATACATGTGTGGATACATAGACAACACCATGTCCCTAGTATGCCTCTAATAGACTAGCTCGTTGATCAAAGATGGCTATGGTTTCCTAGTCATGGACATGAGATGTCATTTGTTAACGAGATCACATTATTAGGAGAATGATGTGATGGACAAGACCCAAACTACAAACATAGCATATGATCGTGTTAGTTTATTGCTATTGTTTTCTGCATGCAAGTATTTGTTCCTATGACCATGAGATCATGCAACTCACTGACACCGGAGGAGTGCCTTGTGTGTATCAAATGTCGCAACATAACTGGGTGACTATAAAGGTGCTCTACAGGTATCTCCGAGGGTGTCTGTCGGGTTGGCATGGATCAAGACTAGGATTTGTTACTCCGTGTGATGGAGAGGTATCTCAGGGCCCACTCAGTAATACAACATCACAATAAGCCTTGCAAGCAATGTGACTAAGTGTTAGCCACAGGATCTTGTATTATGGAACGAGTAAAGAGACTTGCTGGTAATGAGGTTGAACTAGGTATGGAGATGCCGACGATCGAATCTCAGGCAAGTAACACACCGAAGAACAAAGGGAACAACATACGGGATTAATTGAATCCTTGACATAGAGGTTCGACCAATAAAGATCTTCGTAGAATATGTAGGAACCAATATGGGCATCCAGGTCCCGCTATTGGTTATTGACCGTAGAAGTGTCTCGGTCATGTCTACATAGTTCTCGAACCCGCGGGGTCTACACACTTAAGGTTCGGTGACGTTTCGGTAGTATAGAGTTATGTATGGTGGTGATCGAAGGTTTTTAGGAGTCCCGGATGAGATCCCGGACGTCATGAGGAGCTCCGGAATGGTCCGGAGGTAAAGATTGATATATAGGAAGTCTTGTTTTGGTCGCCGAAAAGTTTCGTGCTCATCGGTAGTGTACCGGGAGTGCCGGTAGTGTACCAGGGGACCATCGGGAGAGGTATTTCGACCCAAGAGGCTACATGGGCTGTGGGAGGAGGTAAACCAGCCCCTGGTGGTCTGGCCTAAGCCTCCTCTAAGGGCACATGCGGCTGGAGTGGTTTGAGAAGGAAAAAATCCAAAGGTGGAGAGGTGGAAAGAGTTTCCAAGTGGAAAGGAGGAATCCTACTCCTAATAGGATTGGAGTAGGACTCCTCCACCTCCAATTTCGACCAAACCTTGAGGGTTTGAGGCTGCCTCCTCCCCTCCCTCCCTCCTATATATACTAGAGGATTTAGAGGGAAAAGCTAACCCTAATAGCCACGTGCTACCTCTCCTCTAGATCGCAGTTTCTCCTCTAGATCGATTTTCAGCGGTGCTCAGGCGAAGCCCTGCTGGAATAGCACCACCACCATCGCCGCAACGCCGTCGTGCTTCCGGAGAACTCATCTACCTCTATGCTCCCTCTTGATGGATCAAGAAGGTGGAGATCGTCATCGAGCTGTACGTGTGCTGAATCCGGTGGTGTCGTCTGTTCGGCGCTAGATCGGAAGAACCGTGATCAAGATCGCAAGACGCATCATGATGAGATCACGAGACGGATCATGATGAGTTCACGAGACGGATCGTGATGAGATCATGGGACGGATCATGATGATTTTGCGGGACAGATCGTGATTGGATCGCGGGACGGATCGTGATGAGATCGCGAGATGCTCGGCAATTTGAATCGCGAAGACGTTTGACTACACCAACCGCGTTTCTTAATGCTTCCCGCTTAGCGATCTACAAGGGTATGTAGATCCACTCTCCCTCTCGTAGATGCTCATCACCATGGATAGATCTTGCGTGTGCGTAGGAAAAAATTTGTTTCCCATGCAACATTCCCCAACAATAGGGGACGACCTTCGTCCTTTCTCTTTCTTTTGTCTTGGTTGAGCTTTGAGTCTTACTCAAATTCATACCTTACAATGCACCCAAGAACACCTTATTTGACTGATCTATTTTGAACTCCTTCAAAATCTTGTCAAGGTATGTATTCATTGAAAGTTTTATCAAGCATCTTGATCTATCTCTATAGATCTTGATGCCCAATATTTAAGTAGCTTTATTCGAGGTCTTCCTTTGAAAAACTCCTTTCAAACAACCCTTTATGCTTTCCAGAAATTCTATATTATTTCCAATCAACAATATGTCATCCACATATACTTATCAGGAAATCGATAGTGCTCCCACTCACTTTCTTGTAAATACAAGTTTCTTATAAACTTTGTATAAACCCAAAAGCTTTGATTACCTCCTCAAAGCATATATTCCAACTCTGAGATGCATGCACCAGTCCATAGAAGGATCGCTGGAGCTTGCATACCTCTTAGCATCCTTAGGACCGACAAAACCTTCCAGTTATATTAGATACAAACTTTCCTCAAGGAAACCATTAAGGAACCGATGTTCTGACATCCATTTGCCAGATTTCATAATCGAAAAATGCAAAAACTGCTAACATAATTCCAACAGACTTTAGCATCGCTACGGGTGTGAAAGTCTCATCATAGTCAGATCCTTGAATTTGTCAAAAACTTCTTTGCGACAAGTCGAGCTTTATAAATGGTGACATTTACCATTACCACATGTCTTCTTCTTAAAGGTTCCTTTGTACTCAACGGCCTGCCGTTCATCGGGCAAGTCTACCAAAGTCCATACTTGGTTTGCATACATGAATCCTTTCTCAGATTTCATGGCTCCTAGCCATTTGTTGGAATCTGGGCCCACCATCGCTTCTTCATAGCTCGTAGGTTCACTGTTGTCTAACAACATGACCTCCAAGACAGGATTGGCGTACCACTTAGGGGTGGTACGAGTCCTTGTCGACCTACGAGGTTCGGTAGTAACTTGATCCGAAGCTTCATGATCATCATCATTTGCTTCCTCTTCAATTGGTGTAGGCGTCGCAGAAACATCTTTCTGCGTCGTGCTACTATGAAACTGAAGTGACGGTTCAACAACCTAATCAAGTTCTACTTTCCTCCCACTCAATTCTTTCGAGAGAAACTCTTTCTCAAGAAACAACCCGTTTTAGCAACAAACACTTTGCCCTCAGATCTGAGATAGAAGGTATACCCAACTATTTCCATAGGGTATCCTATGAAGACGCACTTGTCCACTTTGGGTTTGAGCTTATCAGACATAAGTGTTGTATTCCCAAACTCTAAGAAATGACAGCTTAGGTTTCTGCCAAACCACAATTCATACGGTGTCATCTCAACGGAATTAGATGGTTCCATATTTAAAGTGAATGTGGTTGTCTCTAATGCATAACCCCAAAACAATAGTGGCAAATCGGTAAGAGACATCATAGTACGCACCATATCTAATAGAGCACGACTACGATGTTCAGACACACCTGAAAGCACATTTCCTCCCTTGGTGGTTTTGGTAATTAATAAGAACATATAAGTCATTGAACTAATGTTTCCACCAAGTATATTTCAGGAAAAGTTCAATGATAGGGATGGCAAAAGGATTGTGGAGATTGTGGAATTACCCCAAGATGCAAGGAAACAGGTTGGCCAAGCTTCAAGCAAGAGGACTCTACATTTTACATTTGTGAGAAATCACTTTGAGTCCATAGGAAAGCCAATACTATTAAAAGGGGGTAAGGTTTTGTTGGTGAACAAAATGCTCATATGTGCACAAGTGATAGTCACCAAAAATATCCACAAGCTCTCCCACCAAAGTCAGTCTCTAGCCAAACACTCAAAATCGGTGCAACCAACTTTCCAATCCCGGTGCCACCAATTCCAATCCCTAGACAAACTCAGCCAAACCCTAACACTTCGGTGCAGCCGACACTGCTTTCGGTGCCACCGAGTTGGGCAGCCAACTTTCTGTTACGCAAGTTCACATTTTTGGTCCGTCCGAGAATGTTGAATCGGCGTCATCGAGTTTGGCAATTCTGACCATTGGTCACCTTGTCGGTGCAACCGAGATTCCTATATCGGTCTCACCGAGATTCAAAAGTTGTCACCTTTTGGTCACTTCGGTACCACCAAGATTAACACATCGGTGTCACCGAGTTGGTCATTTTGTGTGTAACGGTTGGATTTTTGGGGATGCCTATATATATCCCTTCACCACCACCTACTCGATAGAGAAGCACTCAGAACTATTTCATACCTATCCTACTCGGTTTTCTGAGAGACAACCACCTACCCTTGTGTTGAGATCAAGATCTTCCACTCCAACCATATGGATCTTGATTTCTAGCCTCCCCAAGTTTCTTTCCACCAATCCCATCTCTTCTACCAAGCCAAATCTGTGAGAGAGTGATTGTGTGTTGAGGAGTCTATCATCTTGAAGCACAAGAGCAAGGAGTTCATCGTCATTATCGAGCCTATTACCTTTTGGAGGGTGGTGCCTCCTAGATTGGCTAGGTGTCGCTTGGGAGACTCCTACTTCGTGTTGTTGAGTGAACCAATAAGTTTCTAAGGGAAAGGAGATCGCCCACTTCATGAAGATCTACACATAGTGAGGCTAGTCCTTCATGGACGGAAGCCGTATGGAATAGTCAAGGTTGCTACTTCGTCGATCCTTATGGGTGGAGCCCTCCATGCACTCTCGCGACCGTTACCCTCCGTGGGTTGAAGACTCCATAAATGTGGATGTACGATAGCACCACCTATCGGAACCACGGGAAAAATCATCCTTTCTACCATTGTGTTTGATCTTCCTACCCTATCCTTTTTAGTCATGCTTGTTGTTACTTTCCGCTGCTATACTCTTAGACATGCATGTGTAGGGTGTACTTGATATGATATGAATGCTAAAACTTGCCAAGAATTAAAATTGAGAAAAAGGCAAAACTTTTATTTGGTCAAGTAGTCTAATCACCCCCCCCCCCCTCTAGACCTACTTTCGATCCTACAAGTGGTATCAGAGCTTTGGTCTCCATTGCATTGGTTTCACAACCTAGGAGAAGTATGGCATCTAGTGAGGGAAATTATCACCGTAGAGGTCCGTACTTTGATGGCACTAATTTTGCTAGTTGGAAGCACAAAACTAAAATGCATTTGCTTGGTCATAATCCTGCCGTTTGGGTTGTTGTTCGTGTTGGCTTGCAAGGTGAATTCTTTGGTGATGGAAGAGAACCGGATCGTGAAGCGAACGCGGATGAATTGAAGATGTTTCAACTCAATGCTCAAGCATGTGACATTATCTTCAACTGCCTATGCCCCGAAGAATTCAACAAAATTAGCCGTCTTGAACAGGCAAAAGAGATTTGGGACACTTTGGTCGATATGCACGAAGGAACTGAGTCCATGAGAGAATCCAAGTTAGATGTTCTTCAAGGTCAACTTGACAAGTTCAAGATGAAGGATGGTGAAGGAGTCGCTGAGATGTACTCTAGGCTAGCTCTCATCACCAATGAGATTGCCATCTTAGGAAGCGAAGAAATGACTGACAAGTTCATCATCAAGAAGATACTTCGAGCTTTGTATGAGAGATATGACACCATGTGCACATTGATCCAAATGATGCCCAACTACAAAGATCTCAAACCAACGGAAGTGATTGGTAGAATTGTTTCTCATGAGATGACGCTCAAAGACAAGGAAGAGCTTCACCACAAGTCTAGCGGTGCTTACAAAGCCACAAGTGAGTCTCCCGCTACCTCAAGAGACAACCTTGTCACAAATGAAGAGATAATCCTCATGGTCAAGAAATTCAACAAGTTCTACAAGAATATAAGCAAAGATCGAAGCTCCAACTCAAGACATGAAGATAAGCGTTCGTCAAGTCGTGACCGAAACTGCTACAATTGTGGGAAGCCTGGACACTACTCCAATGAGTGCACGGCTCCCTACAAACAAAGAGAAGAGTAACCAAGAAGACGAAGCTCAAGAGATGAATCACCTTGAAGAGAGAGAAGGAGTAGATATGGTCATTATGAACGAAGACCCTCAAGGAGAAGTAGGGACTAGGAGAAGAAGGACAAGTACACCAAGAGCTACTCAACAAGAAAACATCAAGCTCATGTTGGTGAATGGGTTTCCGGCTCTGACTCCGACAACCACTCCGAGAGAAGCTATCACTCCAACTCCGACTATAGTCAAGATGATGGTGTTGCCAGAATTGCACTAGTGACAACCAACTCCTATGATCTATTTGATTCACCAAATTAAGGGAGTGGAAGTTTCTTCATGTCTAAAGGCCCCAAGGTATCACACCCCGAATATCTCGATTTCGATAGTGATGAAGATGATTTGCTTTATGATCATGACTTGTTATGTGATAAAACTAGTGATGTTGATCAAAATGAACTTGATAATTCTCATGCTAGTCAAGATAGTTCAATTGATGATGATAAGATGAAAATAGAAGAACTAACTAAAGAACTTAACACTCTTAAGTTAGCCCATGAATCTACTCTTGAAGATCATAGAGAGCTTGTAAGAACTCATGAGAAGCTAAGCTTCGAGAAGCTCAATTTGGAGCAAGAACATGAATTTCTTAAAGCTATAAATGACGATCTCTGAAAGAAGACTTCATCTTATCTTGCCAAATGACTACTCTTGTCTACATTCATGCCACAAGCCAAATCTAAGCAAACTAGTAACAAAGGCAAGAAAGGTTCTTCATCTAGTAGCAACAATAAAAATGCTAAAGCCAATGATGTTGCTCCTAGTAGTTCTATTGATTACACTAATGATGATTCTCTTAGACAAGTTACACTTGAGCAAGAAAATGCTTTATTGGAAGGAATTATAGAGAAAGGTATCTACAATAGTCTTTCCGAGTGCAAACAATTTGAGGAGATTGTACGCAAGCATGGAGGATACCAGAAGAATCATGGTGTTGGCTACTTCAACGCTGATGGAGTTAAGTGGGAAGAAGGTCAATACCCCAATCCCAAGTTTATTCCTCAAAAGGAGAAGTATGAAAATACTATTCCCAAGGGGACAAACACTCAAGATGACCTTCCACCACAAGACACCAATCTCAAGGGCAAGAACAAACTTCAAGAGGACATTGACTCATATGAAGATGAATCCCAAGCTTTGGTGGAGTGGGTTCCCAAGGCTACTACAAGCTCAAGTTTTACAAGTTCTACTTCAACACCAAGGATCCCCATCAACTTTATGTGGGTCCCCAAGAGGAAGAACTAGTAAGTTCTTGAGGGGTGACTCCGCCAATAAAATTCACTCAGATTTATTATTGGCAAGATCTATTTGCAATCAACATCAACCCTATGCAATAGTTCAAGGAGTCACACATTCCCTCAAAGGTAAGCAAGGGACAAGGGAATCAACAAATCAATGGACATCATCTCATATGCTTTGCACTCCATGTCCATGGATATCCTTGTATTTGTCTCTTGTGTGTTGGGACTAACCCATGTAGGTGAGAAGAGTAAGGAAACAACAAGGATGCTCCCAACTCTTGGTGATCTTCATCAACTTTGAACATCCACCACTACCACACCAACATGAAGTCTTCATTGACAAAACCCAAGGTTAGTTTATCCCTCTTATGGGGGGGATGTCACATCAAGGGGGAGCTTTAATCTAAGACTTGAGTCAAAGCATCTCTTAGTATGTGACAACATTAAATGCTTTATGTAAAAGTGGTAACCCCACTTGTGCTTAAACGATGAGTATGACCTATGATCAAGTATTCTTACTTGGATCCTAAGTCAAAATACTCATATATATAGATGACTTCGTCATCGCCCAAGTGCTTGCTAGATGCTAGAGTGTTTGTGCATGTTTGCCATGATTTCATTTGACATCTAATTGTGTGAGCATGTTGGTCTGCATTTATTTACTCATTCGAGGATATCCAATTGTTGCTATTTGGCTTTTGATTTATCTTTTGCCAATTGGATAGACAAGAATTCCTAGGACCACTTATTTAGCTATCTATGCTTTCTCACCTCATACTCTATTCATGTTGCATCACAGAATTTGAACAAGTGATTTTCGATCCCTCTGTGTGTGGAGCACTCGGAGTTCCGCATCGACAAGGACCGGCCATTAAAACCTCCCAAGTGCATCTTGGTGGAACCAACCACAAAATCTCGGTCTCACCGAATGCCTAGGGTTGATCTGGTTTTCAATCTCGGTACCACCGATTCCATCTTCTCGGTTACACCGAGTTTCCCTGTCAACTGATAGTTGAGGAACTCGGCGACACCGAAAAGTTAGAATCGGTGACTGCAACTTCTTGAGCATGCGTTGGTTTCCCGTGAAGAGGAACGGTTTGATGCAACAAAGTAGATAAGTATTTACCTTAGTTTTTGAGAACCAAGGTATCAATCCAGTAGGAGATACAAGCGAGCCACCAATGGATATACCTGCACAAGGAATCAAACTCTTGCACCCAACGCCTATAAAGGGGTTGTCAATCCCTTCACGGTTATTTGCAAGGATGAGATCCAGTAGAGATAGATATAATAGGATGCTTGAACGGAAAGTAAAACTAAAAGTAAAAACAATGCAACAAGTATTTTTGGTGTTTTTGGTTTTAGATCTGAAAATATAATATGCAAAATAGACCCGGGGGGCATAGGTTTCACTAGATGACTTCTCTTATGATGGCAAGTATTACAGTGGGTGAACAAATTACCGCCGAGCAATTGATAGAAAAGCGAATAGTTATGAAGATACCCAAGGCAATGATTATGCATATAGGCATCACGTCTATGACAAGTAGACCGAAATGATTCTGCATCTACTACTATTACTCCACACATCGACCGACTCCTGCCTGCACCTAGACTATTAAGTTCATGAAGAACAGAGTAACGCATTAGGTAAGATGACATGATGTAGAGGGATAAACTCAAGCAATATGATGAAAACCCCATATTTTTACCCTTAATGGCAACAATACAATACGTGCCTCGCTACCCCTAATATGTCACTAGGTGAGGACACCGCAAGATTGAACCCAAAACTAAGCACTTCTCCTATTGCAAGAATTACCAATCTAGTTGGCCAAACCAAACCAACAATTCGAAGAGACTTGCAAAGATATGAAATCATGCATATAAGAATTCAGGAAAGATTTGAATAATATTCATGGATAATCTGAACATAAACCCACAATTCATCGGATCTCGACAAGCACACCGCAATAGAGTATTACATCGGATAGATCTCCATGAAGCTCATGAATAACATGGTATTGAGAAGCAAAGAGAGAGAAGAAGCCATCTATCTACTAGCTATGGACCCATAGGTCTATGGTGAACTACTCATGCATCATCGGAGGGGCAATGGAGTTGATGTAGATGCCCTCCATGATCGAATCCCCCTCCGGCAGATTACCGGAAAAGGCTCCAAGATTGGATCTCTCGGGAACGGAGGCTTCTAGCGGCGGGAAAGGGTTTTCGTGGCTCATTCTGATAATGATGGAATATTTGGGTATTTATAGTACGAAGATTAGGGTTAGAGGAGGTGCCAGGGGCCCACAAGCCTGCCCGGCGTGGGGTACCCCCTGGCCATGGCAAGCGAGCTTGTGGCCCTGTGGCAACTCCTCTGCCTTGGTTCTCAAGTCTCGTGGCTTCCATATTTTCCAGAAAAAATCTTTCCAGAGGTTTTATTCCGTTTGGGCTCCGTTTAATATTCCTTATTTGCGAAACTCAAAAACAAGGAAAAAAACAGAAACTGGCATTAGGCTCTAGATTAATAGGTTAGTCCCAAAAATAATATAAAATAGCATATTAATGCATATAAAACATCCAAAACAGATAATATAATAGCATGGAACAATAAAAAATTATTGATACGTTGGAGACGCATCAGCATCCCCAAGCTTAATTCCTGCTCGTCCTCGAGTAGGTAAATGATAAAAACATAATTTTTGATGTGGAATGCTACCCAACATATTTATCCATGTAATATTCTTTATTGTAGCATGAATATTCAGATCCGTTAGATTCAAAACAATAGTCTAAATTGACATAAAAACAGTAATACTTCGAGCAGACCAACAAGGTAGTCGTGTACTTTCAAAATAACATGGCCTTAGAAAGTTATCCCTACAAAATCATATGGTCTGGCTATGCTCCATCTTCCCCACACAAATTATATAAATCATGCACAACCCCGATGAACAAGTCAAGCAATTGTTTCACACTTTTGGTGTTCTCAAACCTTTTCAACTCTCACACAATACATGAGCGTGAGCCATGGATATAGCATTATAGGTGGAATAGAATATGGTGGGGGTGCAAGGGAAAAGGAGAAGATGGTCTCACATCAACTAGGTCTATCAACGGGCTATGGAGATGTCCATCAATAGATATCAATGTGAGTGAGTAGGGATTGCCATGCAACAAATGCACTTAGAGCTATAAGTGTATGAAAGCTCAAAAAGAAAACTAAGTGGTCGTGCAAAATGAATATCCACTAGTTATATGAAAGTGACAAAATAGGAGACTCTCTATCATGAAGATCATGGTGCTACTTTGAATCACAAGTGTGGAAAAAGATATTAGCAATTGTCCCTTCTCTCTTTCTCTCATTTTTTTTATTTTGGTGGGCTTCCTTGGCCTCTTTTATTTTTTTTGTTTGGGCTTCGCTGGCCTCTTTTGTTTTTTGTAAAGTCCGGATACTCGTCCCAACTTGTGAGGGAGTCATAGCCTCCATCATCCTTTTATCTCATGGGACAATCCTCTATTAATGAAAAATCATCACACTTTTATTTACTTATAACTCAAATAAAAATAAATTACAACTCAATTCCTATGACAACATAAAACTATATATGCAATATGAAGTGATGATGCAAGTCATAGAAAAACTACATGGTGGAAGTTGCATGGCAATATATCTCGGAATGGCTATGGAAATGCCATAAAAGGTAGGTATGGTGGCTGTTTTGAGGAATATATGGTGGCTATTTTGAGGAAGGAGGGTTTGATGTACCGGTGAAATTTGCGCGGTACTAGAGAGGCTAGCAAAGATGGAAGGGTGAGAGTGCGTATAATCCATGGACTCACATTAGTCATAAAGAACTCACATACTTCTTGCAAAAGTCTATTAGTCATCAAACAAAGCATTAGACGCATGCTCCTAGGGGAGATGTTGGTAGGATTTAACCATCACGCGCTCCCGACCCTCACACAAAGGTCGACAATCATTAGACAAGTCATGCTCTGAGGGATCACTAGAAGAGTGTCTAGAGGGGGGTGAATAGAATACTAGCAGGAATTTAAAACCTAACCTTTCCCAAGTTAATTGGTTGGCAGATTTTAATAGTTTTACCAAATCTAGCAAGTCTAACAGCCCTACACATGCATGTTAACAAATATGGCAGCAGAAAGTAAAGACATTGCATATGAAGTAAAGTGTTGAGATAGGTAGATCAAATGCAGTTGGAGACGCATGGATTTTTTCCATGGTTCCGATAGGTGGCGCTATTGTACATCCACGTTTATGGATTCTTCAACCCACATAGGGTAACGGTCGCGAGAGTCCATGGAGGGCTCTACCCACGGAGGGTTCCACGAAGAAGCAACCTTGACTATACCATGACGGCCTATGTCCACGGAGAACAAGCCTAACTCGGGTTAGATCTTCATGAAGTAGGCGATCTCCTTGCCCTTACAAACTTCTTGGTTCACTCCACAACACGAAGTAGGAGGCTCCCAAGCGACACCTAACCAATCTAGGAGGCACCACCCTCCAAAAGGTAATAGGCTCGGTAATGACGATGAACTCCTTGCTCTTGTGCTTCAAGATGATAGACTCCTCAACACACAATCACTCTCTCACATATTTGGCTTGGTGGAAGAGATGGGATTGGTGGAAGCTACTTGGGGAGGCTAGAAATCAAGATCCATATGATTGGAGTGGAAGATCTTGACCTCAACACAAGGCGAGGTGGTTCTCTCTCAAAAAATCTGATAGGATAGGTATGGAATAGTTCTGAGTGCTTCTCCCTCGAGTAAGTGGTGGTGACGGGGTATATATAGGCATCCCCAAAAATCCAACCGTTACACACAAAATGACCAACTCGGTGACACATATGTGTTAATATCGGTGGTACCAAATTGACCAAAAGGTGGCAACTTTTGAATCTCGGTGAGACCGATATAGGAAACTTGGTTGCACCGATAAGGTGACCAACGGTCAGATTTCCAATCTCGATGGCGCCAATCCAACATTATCGGTGGGACCGAAAACATGAATTTGTGTAACAGAAAGTTGGCAACCTAAAATCGGTGGCACCGGTATGGAAACAGTTGCACCGAAGTGGCTAGGGTTTGGCAGAGTCTGTCTAGGTTTTGGAATCGGTGGCACCGGTATGGGAAAGTTGGTTGCACCGATTTTGAGTGTTAGGTATAGAATAGACTTTGGTGGGAGAGTTTGTGGATGTTTTTGGCGACTATCACATGTGCATGTTTGAGCATATTGTTCACCAACAAAACCTTACCCCCTTTTAATAGTATTGGCTTTCCTATGGACTCAAAGTGATTTCTCACAAATATAGAATGTAGAGTCCTCTTGCTTGAAGCTTGGCCAACCTATTTCCTTGCATCTTGGGGTATGTCCACACTCTCCTTTTGCCAATCCTCTCTGTAGACTGTATCTGAAATACACTAGGTAAACATATCAGTCCAAGAGACAATGTATGTTGTCATGAATTATCAAAACCACCAAGGGAGCATGTTGTGCTTTCATGCTCCGACTTCGTTACATAACGGTTCACCATACGTGCATGCTACGGGAATCAAGAGCTTTAACACACGTATATATTCATTTCACAACTACTCACTAGCATGACTCTCATATTAGCATCCCTATTATCTCAAAACTACATGCAAGGAATCCAACTTCTCATAGGTGTTAATGCACTTAATATGGAAGTTTTTATTGTATCCCTCTTAGATGTCATTATATTAGGACTAAATTCATAACCTAAACAACTTACCATGCTGTTTTAAGAAACTCTCAAAATAATATAAGTGAGGAATTAGAGTTCAATAATTTCTATAAAATATAACACCACCATGCTCTAAAAAGGTATAAGTGAAGCACTAGAGCAACATCGCCTAGCTCAAAAGATATAAGTGAAGCATATAGAATATTCTAACAAATTCACGATTCAGTGTGTGTATCTCTAAAGATGTGTGCAACAAGGATGATTGTGGAAAACTAACAAGCAAATACTCATATCATACAAGATGCTCCAAGCAAAACACATATCATGTGGTGAATAAAAATATAGCCTCAAGTGAATTTACCGATGGATTGAAGACGAAAGAGGGGATGCCTTCCGGGGCATCCCAAAGCTTAGGCTCTTTGGTATCCCTGAATATGACTTGGGGTGCCATGGGCATACCTAAGCTTAGGCTCTTGCCACTCTTTATTGCATAGTCCATCAAATCTTCACCCAAAACTTGAAAACTTCACAACAGAAAACTCAACAGAAAACTCATGAGATATGTTAGTATAAGAAAAATAAAACACCACTTTAGGTACTATTGTGAACTCATTCTTTATTTATATTTGTGTAATACCTACTCTATTATAACTTCTCCATGACTCATACCCCCTGATACGACCCATAAATACATCAAAATAAGCAAACAACACAAAGAAAACAGAATCTGTCAAAAACAGAACAGTCTATAGCAATCTATGAACTTTGAATACTTATGGAACTGTAAAAATTCTTAAAAAATAGTTAAACCAGGGAAATTTGTATTTCAATCCTTTGTAAAAATTTCAGATCAATTTGACGCTCTTAAAAATTCATAAAAATCCTGGACTGAGCGCAAAAGTTTCTGTTTTCCAGCAAGATCAAATCAACAACTACCATAGATCACCCCCAAAGGTTTTACTTGGATCAAACACTAATTTAAAAACAAAAACACAATTACTACAGAAGTAATAATGTTCCAAACTCACCAAAACAGAAGCAAAAAACTGAAAGCAAAATAAAATTGGGTTGCCTCCCAACAAACGCTATTGTTTAACGCCCCTAGCTAGGCAAAACGCAATAGATCTAGGTATTGTCATCTTTGGTATGGGATACATAAGTAGATCTCATGATAGATTCATAAGGTTATTTTATTTTATTTCTATGAAAGTGCTCCATACCCTTATATAATGGAAATTGGAATCTAAATTCCCTTCCTTCATATCATTAATTGCACCAATCGTTCTAAGGGAAGGTCTACCAAGAAAAATAGGACATGTAGGATTGAAATATATATCAAGAACAATGAAATCTACAGGCACATAATTCCTATTTATAACAATAAGAACATCATTAATTCTTCCCATAGGTTTCTTTATAGTGGAATCCGCAAGATGCAAATTTAAGGAGCAATCATCAAATTCACGGAAACCTAACACGTCACATAAAGTTTTTGGAATAGTGAAAACGCTAGCACCCAAATCACACAAATCATGGCACTCATAATATTTAATCTTAATCTTAATAGTACGTTCCCACTCATCATAAATCTTTCTAGGTATTGAAACTTCCAACTCAGGTTTTTCTTCAAAAGCCTTCATCATAGCATCAACAATATGTTTAGTAAAAGCCTTGTTTTGATTATAAGCATGGGGAGAATTCAACATGGATTGCAACAAGAAAATACAATCAATCAAAGATCAGCTACCATGATTAAAGTCTTTTAAATCCAAAGGAGTGGGTTAATTGCTATTCAAAGTTTTGACCTCTTCAATCCCACTTTTATCAATCTTAGCATCAAGATCTAAAAACTCTGAATCATTGGGATGCCTTTTAACTAAAGTTGACTCATCTACAGTCCCATCATTATCAAGATTAACATTGGAAAACAAAGATTCAATAGGAGTCACATCATCACTTTAAGATCTTCATCAATATTATCATGAGAACATACTTTTTCAAGCCATTCACGCTTACCACGAACTCTATTGGTTCTTTCCTTACACTCATCAATAGAAATTCTCATAGATTTTAAAGACTCGTTAATATCATGCTTGGGTGGAATAGATCTAATTTTTAAAGAATCAATCTCAAGATAAATTTTATCAACGTTCCTAGCCAAATCATCAATCTTGAGCAATTTTTCTTCAATCATAGCATTGAAAACTTTTTGTGTACTAATGAATTCTTTAATATTACTCTCAAAATCAGAGGGTAACTTATTATAATTTCCATAAGAATTTCTATAGGAATTATCATAATTGTTAGAGGAATTACTAGGAAACGGCCTAGCGTTGAAATCACCTCTATAAGCGTTATTACCAAAATTGTTCCTACCAATAAAATTCACATCCATAGATTCATTATTATTTCCAATCAAAGAAGACAAAGGCATATCATTAGGATCAATAGGAGCACTCTTACTAGCAAACAATTTCATCAATTCATCCATCTTTTCACTCAAAGTATTAATTTCTTCAATAGCATGCACTTTTTTACTAGTAGGAGATATTTTGGTGTGCCATTGAGAGTAATTTGCCATAATATTATCTAGGAGTTTAGTAGCTTCTCCTAATGTGATTTCCATAAAAGTTCCACCCGCGGCGGAATCTAAGAGATTCCTAGAAGCAAAATTCAATCCAGCATAGAAAAATTTGTATAATCATCCATAAACTCAAGCCATGCACGGGGCAATTCCTAATCATAAGTTTCATCCTCTCCCAAGATTGTGCAACATGTTCATGATCAAGTTGCTTAAAATTCATTATACCATTCCTAAGGGAGATGATCTTAGCGGGCGGAAAGTACTTGGAAATAAAAGCATCTTTACACTTATTCCATGAATCAATACTAGTTTTAGGCAAAGATGAAAACCAAGTTGTAGCACGATCTCGTAGTGAGAACGGAAATAGCTTCAATTTAACAATATCATTATCCACATATTTCTTCTTTTGCATATCACACAATTCAACGGAAGTATTTAGATGGGATGCAACATCTTCATTAGCAAGGCCGGAAAATTGTTCTTTCATTACAAGATTGAGCAAAGCAGCATTAATTTCATAAGATTCCACACTAGTGGCGGGAGCAATTGGAGTACTAATAAAAGCATTATTATTAGTATTAGAAAAGTCACACAACTTGGTATTCTCTTGAGTCATCGTGACAAAGCAAGCACAAGCACTCAAGCAAGAAGCAAACGAGGAGACGAACGAAAAAGGGCGAAAGGCAAATCTTTTTGAAAATCATTTTAGAAGTGGGGGAGAGGAAGACGATAGGCAAATGGAAAATAATGTAAATGCAAGAGATGAGTTTGTGATGGGTACTTGGTATTCTTGACTTGCTATGTATCTCCCTGGCAACGGCGCCAGAAATCCTTCTTGCTACTTCTCGAGCATGCGTTGGTTTCCCGTGAAGAGGAACGGTTTGATGCAGCACAGTAGATAAGTATTTCCCTCAGTTTTTGAGAACCAAGGTATCAATATAGTAGGAGATACAAGCGAACCACCAATAGATATACCTGCACAAGGAATCAAACTCTTGCACCCAACGCTATAAAGGGGTTGTCAATCCCTTCACAGTTATTTGCAAGGATGAGATCTAGTAGAGATAGATATAATAGGATGCTTGAATGGAAAGTAAAACTAAAAGTAAAAAACAATGCAGCAAGTATTTTTGGTGTTTTTGGTTTTAGATCTGAAAATATAATATGGGAAATAGACCTGGGGGCGATAGGTTTCACTAGATGGCTTCTCTCATGATGGCAAGTATTACGGTGGGTGAACAAATTACCGTCGAGCAATTGGTAGAAAAGCGAATAGTTAAGAAGATATCCAAGGCAATGATTATGCATATAGGCATCACATCCATGACAAGTAGACCGAAACAATTCTGCATCTACTACTATTACTCCACACATCGACCGACTCCTGCCTGCACCTAGACTATTAAGTTCATGAAGAACAGAGTAACACATTAGGTAAGATGGCATGATGTAGAGGGATAAATTCAAGGAATATGATGAAAACCCCATCTTTTTACCCTTGATGGAAAAAATACAATACGTGCCTCGCTACCCCTACTATGTCACTAGGTGAGGACACCGCAAGATTGAACCCAAAACTAAGCACTTCTCCTATTGCAAGAATTACCAATCTAGTTGGCCAAACCAAACCAATAATTCAAATAGACTTGCAAAGATATGAAATCATGCATATAAGAATCCAGGAAAGACTCAAGGAACATTCATGGATAATCTGAACATAAACTCACAATTCATCGGATCTCGACAAACACACCGCAAAAGAGTATTACATCGGATAGATCTCCATGAAGATCATGAAGAACATGGTATTGAGAAGCAAAGAGAGAGAAGAAGCCATCTATCTACTAGCTATGGACCCGTAGATCTGTGGTGAACTACTCACGCATCATCGGATGGGCAATGGAGTTGATGTAGATGCCCTCCATGATCGAATCCCCCTCCGATAGATTACCGGAAAAGGCTCCAAGATTGGATCTCTCGGGAACAGAGGCTTCTGGTAGTGGAAAAGTGTTTTCGTGGCTCGTTCTGATAATGTCAGAATATTTGGGTATTTATAGGAGGAAGATTAGGGTTAGAGGAGGTGCCAGGGGCCCACAAGCCTGCCCGGCACGGGGTACCCCCTGGCCGCGGCAAGCGGGCTTGTGGCCCCATGGCAGCTCCTGTGCCTTGGTTCTCAAGTCTCATGGCTTCCATATTTTCCAGAAAAATCTTTCTGGAGGTTTTATTCCGTTTGGGATCCGTTTAATATTCCTTATTTGCGAAACTCAAAAACAAGGAAAAAACAAAAATTGGCACTAGGCTCTAGATTAATAGTTACTCCCAAAAATAATATAAAATAGCATATTAATGCATATAAAACATCCAAAAATAATAATAAAATAGTATGGAACAATCAAAAATTATAGATACGTTAGAGACGTATCAGTGACACCAACAGTGGTGGGTATAAATACTTTGGACCCCGACGCTTTGAATTTCATCCTCAAACCGTCGCGTCTTAGAACCCTAAGTTGCCGCTTTCGAGACCCTTGGTCATCTCCCTTGTCTCCATGCGCTCCTTCGCCACTGGGAACCGTCGCCGTCGACGAAATCCTCTCCATCACCATCGCCGTAGCAGATCCGCGCCAAGTTAGGGTACGGATTCAACCTCCTTTGCGCTCCTCGTCCAATTCTTGCGCATTGGATTTGATTTTATCTATAAGACACTCATTGCACGTATTCCTATCCACACAAAATTCCAATACCCTAGCGAATGTTAGATTTTCTAGGGTTTTATCGTCCGCCCGATGAATCTCAATGGAACCGAAGCAAACAAATCGGTCTCACCGATTTGTCTTTCTGTGTTGCTGAGAACGGTCTCGGTGGAACTGAGTACTACTTTTTGGTCTCACCGAAAAGAGTGCCAAGGTTCTATTAAGAGAGACAGTCAGTCTCGATAGCACCAAATTTTTTGCTTTAGCCGTATCGATATTCATTTGACAGAATGCAAAAACTTTGAGAATCTATTGTTCAAACTTTCAAAAACCAGCCTCATTTTTTGATGACTCATCTACTTCTGCTCTTCTATACTCTATTCACAGGGTCAGTATGTCAGATGTTGAGGACAGTTAAAACTTGCTAGAGCAGGGTGCTGACATGAGTTCAGGCACAAGCCCAGAGTCCAGTTCATTTTCAGATCCAGGCATCCCGAGATCCCATGGGTTGCTCAAAGCTGCTACAAGGACCAAAAATAAACTAAATTCAGATGAGGAGGATTCAAACTTTATCCCTGAGGAGATTCTTGCCAAGAAGCAAGAAAAGTCTGCTAAGAAGTCTGCTACTGAAGGTACTTCTTCCAGGAGAGTTGTCAGCAAGATCTATGTCGGCTCTGAAACTATCAAAGCACATGAGAGTGCTAGGGCCACAATGTCCATTATCCCCCAAGGAAGTTTATGCCTAAGAAGGCAGGGGAGAAGAAAGCTAGAAAGAGGAGTATTCATGCGATTGGCAGGCCTACCTCCATGTATGAAGATCCAGAGGAGGCTACTGGTGCTGCTGCTGAGGAAGAGGAGGATGAGCCAGCTGCGAAGGCTCCTCCCAATAAGAAGGCCAAGAAATTTATGGCTAATGATATGCCAAAGACTGGCACATCCAAGAGAACCAAGTCTACATCCAAGAAGGTTGCTACTGAGAAGCCAAAGAGGACATCCAGGTAGATTCCAGCTTTTGAAAAGAACAAAGGAACTGCTTCCATGGTTGAAGATGATGATGACTTGACAACTTTGATGAAGCTCAGACCACATCTTCCAGTACATGATGTCAGCCACCTAGTTGCTGAAGATATGAAGAAGAGGAAAGACTCGGGATTGAGAGCTTGGAGAGCTATAGATCCATATGCCCAGAGGAAGAAAACTGTCGTTGACTACCGGTTCTACACCAGAGAGCAATAAGACTTTTATGAGACAGTGCTGCTAGACAAGAGCCCAGTTGTTAGTGATATGAGATATGTTGATTGGAAATTCATTAAGGAGAATGAGGACTACTTTCCAAGGGTCTAAGATAATTTCCACTGCATTGGTCTGGATGAGTTCATTGGCAGAGAGCTTACTACATGGAACGATGAGATGATCATGCAATTCTACTCCACTGCACATTTCTATGGAGATGGTAGAATTGTATGGATGACTGAAGGAGCAAGGTATGAATCCACTGTTGATGAGTGGGCTGCACTTCTAGGAGTTCCAGAGGTTCAGGATAGTGATCTAGATGTATACTCAAAATCCAAGGCAAGCCACAATGCCATGAAGGATATGTATACTCCTATCCCTGCAGACAAAGTGCAATCTCACAAGCTAGGATCCATCTACTATCTACAAGCTGACCTCCATACCATGAACACTATTCTGAGGCATGCCTTGATGCCCAAGTCAGGAGATGACAAGATGATCCAAGGCTACTCCATCAACATGTTGATCCATCTTGACGAACACACCAGGATTAGAGTTATGGACTTAATTGTTGAGACAATTAAGAGGGTTGATGCTGATCAAAAGCGCTCTTGCTGCTATGCACCCTACATCCAGATGCTTATCAACTCTCAATTGGAAAATCACATATTTTCTCTAGATCGTCCACACTTTCCCCTACAGCCAGAACTCGAGGATAATGTTGTGGTGACGGACCCAGATCATCCCACATCTGCTACAGTTCAGGCAGAGGCAGAGGTAGCTCGAGCCGCTAGTGCTCAAGTCCCTAGATCCAGAAATGAGCAAATGGGTCTTTTGATCTCAGTAGTAAAGGGCATGCAGAAGGATATTAAGTGGATTCTGGATAACCAGAACAGTCTTGTGAGGATATTTGAAACAAGGATCAAGACTCTTGGTGATAAGGTGGACAAGGTGACTAAGACAGTCATAGAGCTTCAGAAGCAAGTTGACTCAGTGCACATCCCTCGGGTCTCTTCTACTTCTTCCGATGATGATGATGATGATCGGGATGGATCACCTCTCAGGACGAGCACACAGTTCACTACTTAGGCTAGATCAGCCACAGTGCCTGCACCAGACTTGAGGCCCTCTTCATCAGCTCCTGCTACTATCAGCACATCTCCTGCTCCATCAACTCCAGTTCCACCAGTATCCACTCCAGCTCCATCCACGACACCTGTAGAGATCTTTGCCCATGCTGTTCTCTCGACTCCTTCATCAACAACCGGAGGAGATCATCCCAAGAACGCTTAGATATATGCCTTTGAAATTTTAGGTAACTTGTTGCCAAAGGGGGAGAAGTGTATATAGATTTTTAGGCTTCGAGCGAGAGAGCATTTGGTGTTTGTTGCTTTTTCAAAAAAACATTTTCCTTTGGTTTCTTGTGATACACGCTTGATGATGTTTGATCACACACTTTAGTGTGTGATGCTACTATTTCCTATCATCTTAATGCTTATGTGACGATCATTCATCTTTGCTTGATTGTGTTGTGCTATGATGTTCATTCTAATTATTCTCGCACACCACCAAGTAGAATGTGACATGTAATAAGTGACCCATGTACCTAATCGATTGTGCATTTGCATTCAAACGCAAATTTAAAATAGTGCACAAATTTAGGGGGAGCTCTTGCTTATCACATACTTCTCAAAGCGACGATTATATTCATTGATAATATCTTTGTCAAAGCTTTGATATATATGTTGTCATCAATTACCAAAAAGGGGGGAGATTGAAAGCACATTTGCTCCCTTGGTGGTTTTGGTAATTAATAACAACATATAAGTCATTGAACTAATGATTCCACCAAGTATATTTCAGGAAAAGTTCAATGATAGGGATGGCAAAAGGATTGTGGAGATTGTGGAATTACCCCAAGATGCAAGGAAATAGGTTGGCCAAGCTTCAAGCAAGAGGACTCTACATTTTACATTTGTGAGAAATCACTTTTGAGTCCATAGGAAATCCAATACTATTAAAAGGGGGTAAGGTTTTGTTGGTGAACAAAATGCTCATACGTGCACAAGTGATAGCCACCAAAAATATCCACAAGCTCTCCCACCAAAGTCTGTCTCTAGCTAAACACTCAAAATCGGTGCAACCAACATTCCTATCCCGGTGCCACCAATTCCAATCCCTAGACAAACTCAGCCAAACCCTAACACTTCGGTGCAGCCGACACTGCTTTCGGTGCCACCGAGTTGGGCAGCCAACTTTCTGTTACGCAAGTTCACATTTTTGGTCCGTCCGAGAATGTTGAATCGGCGTCATCGAGTTTGGCAATTCTGACCATTGGTCACCTTGTCGGTGCAACCGAGATTCCTATATCGGTCTCACCGAGATTCAAAAGTTGTCACCTTTTGGTCACTTCGGTACCACCAAGATTAACACATCGGTGTCACCGAGTTGGTCATTTTGTGTGTAACGGTTGGATTTTTGGGGATGCCTATATATACCCCTTCACCAGCACCTACTCGATAGAGAAGCACTCAGAACTATTCCATACCTATCCTACTCAGTTTTTTGAGAGAGAACCACCTACCCTTGTGTTGAGATCAAGATCTTCCACTCCAACCATATGGATCTTGATTTCTAGCCTCCCCAAGTTGCTTTCCACCAATCCCATCTCTTCTACCAAGCCAAATCTTTGAGAGAGTATTGTGTGTTGAGGAGTCTATCATCTTGAAGAACAAGAGCAAGGAGTTCATCGTCATTACCGAGCCTATTACCTTTTGGAGGGTGGTGCCTCCAAGATTGGTTAGGGTCGCTTGGGAGCCTCCTACTTCGTGTTGTGGAGTAAACCAAGAAGTTTGTAAGGGAAAGGAGATCGCCTACTTCGTGAAGATCTACCCATAGTGAGTCTAGTCCTTCGTGGACGGAAGCCGTATGGAATAGTCAAGGTTGCTACTTCATGAACCCTTATGGGTGGAGCCCTCCGTGGACTCTCGCGACCGTTACCCTCCATGGGTTGAAGACTCCATAAACGTGGATGTACGATAGCACCACCTATCGGAACCACGGGAAAAATCATGGTGCCTACAATTGTGTTTGACCTTCCTACCCTATCCTTTTTACTCATGCTTGTTGTTACTTTCCGCTGCTATACTCTTAGACATGCATGTGTAGGGTGTACTTGATATGCTATGAATGCTAAAACTTTCCAAGAATTAAAATTGGGAAAAAGGCAAAACTTTTATTTGGTCAAGCAGTCTAATCACCCCCCTCTAGACCTACTTTCGATCCTACAACACCATCACACTATGGTGTTCCATGTGGCGTGAGTTGTGAAACAACTTCCACATTGTCTTAAGTTGTATATCAAACTCGTAACTCAGATATTGACCTCCACGATCATATCGTAGAAATTTTATCTTCTTATCATGATGATCTTAAACTTCACTCTGAAATTGTTGGGGAACGTTTGTAGGGTCGAAAGTAGTGCTAGAGGGGGGTGATTAGACTACTTGACCAAATAAAATCTACTTTTTCCCAATTTTATGTCTTGGCAGATTTTAGCATTCATAGTATGTCAAGTACACCCTACACATGCATGTCTACGAGTATAGCAGCGGAAAGTAAAGACAAGCATGTAAGTAAAGGAAGGGTAGGAAGATCAAACGCAATTGGTGACACGATGATTTTTCCTGTGGTTCCGATAGGTGGCGCTATCGTACATCCACGTTTATGGAGTCTTCAACCCACATAGGGTAACAGTTGCGAGAGTCCATGGAGGGCTCTACCCACGGAGGGTTCCACGAAGAAGCAACCTTGACTATACCATGATGGCCTATGTCTACGGAGAACTAGTCTAACTCGGGGTAGATCTTCACGAAGTAGGCAATCTCCTTGCCCTTACAAACTTCTTGGTTCACTCCACAACACGAAGTAGGAGGCAATCTAGGAGGCACCACCCTCCAAAAGGTAAAAGGCTCGATTGTGTCGACGAAGTCCTTGCTCTTGTGCTTCAAGATGATAGACTCCTCAACACACAATCACTCTCTCATAGATTTGTCTTGGTGGAAGAGATTGATTGGGTGGAAAGAAACTGGGGAGTCTAGAGATCAAGATTCATATGGTAGGAATGGAATGGCATGATCTCAACACATGAGTAGGTGGCTCTCTCTCAGAAAATCAGTAGGTATGAGTAGGGAACTGTTCTAAGTGCTTCTCCTGCGAGTGAGTGGTGGTGGAGGGGTATATATAGGCATCTCCAAAAATCCAACCGTTACACACAAAATGACCAACTCGGTGATACTGATGTGTTAATCTTGGTGGTACCGAAGTGACCAAAAGGTGGCAAGTTTTGAATCTCGGTGAGACCGATATAGGAAACTCGATTGCACCGATAAGGTGACCAACGGTCAGATTGCCCAATCTCGATGACGCCGATCCAACAATCTCGGTGGGACCGATATTGTGAATTTGCATAATAGAAAGTTGGCAACCTAAACTCGGTGGCACCGAAGCAGAATCGGTGCACCGAAGCGGCTAGGGTTTAGCTGAGTCTGTCTAGGTTCTAGAATCGGTGGCACCGAGTGGAAAGTGTTGGTTGCACCGATTTTGAATATTTGGCTTTGGACAGACTTTTGTGGAAGAGCTTGTGGGTGTATGTGGTGAGTGGTGACTATCACTTGTGCATGTATGAGCATTTTGTTCACCAACAAAACCTTACCCCCTTTTAATAGTATTGGCTTTCCTATGGACTCAAGGTGATTTCTCACAAAATATAAAATGTAGAGTCCTTTGCTTGAGGCTTTGACAATCTATTTCCTTGCATCTTGGGGTATTCCACAAACCTTATGCCAACCCATCATTGAACTTTTCCTGAAACATACTTAGTGGAAACATTAGTTCAATGACATATATGTTGTTATTAATTACCAAAACCACCAAGGGAGCAAATGTGCTTTGAACATTGCATGGGAAACAAAAAACTTCCTACGCACACACAAGATCTATCTATGGTGATGAGCATATACGAGAGGAAGAGTGGATCTACATACCCTTGTAGATTGCAAAGCAGGAAGCGTTAAGAAACGCGATTGATGTAGTCGGACGTTTTTGTGATCCAAATCGCTAGGCGTCCCGCGATCTGATCACGATCCGTCCCGCGATCCAATCACGAACTGTCCCACGATCCAATCACGGTCCTTCCGATCTAGCGCCGAACGGACGGCACCTCCGCGTTCAACATACGTACAACTCGATGAAGATCTTGACCTCCTTATTCGAGCAAGCGAGGGGGAAGAGGTATATGAGTTCTCCGACAGCACAACGGCATGGTGGCGGTTGTGGTGGAGCTGATCCGGCAGAGTTTCGCTAAACTATGCGGAACAGATCTAGATGAGAATATGATCCAGATGGAGAGAAGGCAACACGTGGCTTTTCTGATGGTGGCTTCCCTCAAAACCCTCCAGTATATATAGGAGGAGAGGGGGTAGGTGGGAGGCTCCCTAGGGAAAACCCTAGGGGCTTGGCGCACAAGAGAGGGAGGAGTCCACCTCCCACTTGGCCCCTCTCCCACCCCCTTGCGCAAGGGACTCTAGGGGCTGGCTGCTGATAATCCCCAAGTGCAAGGAATCATCATAGAAATTTCCAAATGTGGAAGTGATAAGTATGGAGTGTCGAACCCACAAGGAGCTAAAGGTAAGATCAATATTCTCTGAAGTCATATCTGCCACCGATACGACTCTACGTACACTGAACGTTTGCTTCCATCTAGAAATGAGAAATAAAACTACATTGTGGGTATGAACAGGATAGCTTTGCATGATAACGGAGAACTAAAATATAAATATAGGTGTTGTTATCATAATATTACAATATATTACAAATAGAGAGTATGGAATAATGATGGGTCGGTGTGCGGAATTATCCAAGGAATTGTTAACAAGATCGGAAATCATTATTGCAATTTTATATGAGGGAGAGGCATAAGATCATATATGTTCTTTACTTGGATCATATGCACTTATGATTGGAACTCTAGCAAGCGATCACTGCGGCGATGGTTTCCCTGATGGCACTCCGGCACCATCGGGAGAGAGGGGGATAGGTTCTCCCCCTTGTGCTTCCTCCTCCATGGCCTCCCCCCTCTGTAGGGAGAGGTTCTCCCTCTGGTCCTTGGCCTCCATGGTGTTGATGGCCCCTTCGGGACGATGAAGATGGCCTCCGGTGATGGTGACCCCCTCCAGCAGGGTGCCAGAGAGGGCCAAGATTGGTTTTTCGTGGCTCTGGAGGTGTGCGGCGGCGGAACTCCCGATCTAGGTTTATTTTCGGTGGTTTCTTGATTTATAGGAATTTTTGGTGTCGATCTCACGTGAAGGGGGTGCACAAGGGAGTCACAAGCCTGCTAGGCGCGGCCACCCCCTGGTCGCGCCTGACAGACTTATCGCCTCCTCGTGGCTCTTCTGGACCAGCTCCAATGCTTCGGAGGTCTCTTTTGGTCCACAAAAAATCATACTAAAATTTCAGCCCATTGCGAGAACTTTTATTTCTGCACAAAAAACGACACCATGGTAGTTCTGCTTAAAACAACGTTAGTCCGGGTTAGTTCTAATAAAATCATACCAAAATCATATAGAATTATTGTAAACATGGCATGCATACTTCATAAATTATAGATACGTTGGAGACGTATCAGCTTCCCAGCCCACCAGGGGCTGGTGCGCCACCTCCTAGGCCCATGTGGCCCCTGGGTACGTGGGCCCCACTTGGTGGACCCCCAGAACCCATTCGTCACTCCTAGTACACTATAGGTAGTGCCCGAAACATTTCCGAAACCTAAATACCACTTTCCTATATATCAAACTTTACCTACGGACCATTTCGGAACTCCTCATGATGTATGGGATCTCATCCAGGACTCCGAACAACCTTCGGTCACCAACATACATAACTCAATACTACCGAAACGTCATCGGACCTTAAGTGTGCAGACCTTGTGGGTTCAAGAACTATATAGACAAGACCGAGACAACTCTACGGTTAATAAACAATAGTGGGATCCGGATGTCCATATTGGTTCCTACATATTCAATGAAGATCTTTATCGGTTGAACCTCTATGTCAAAGATTCAGTTAATCTCGTATGTTGTTCCCTTTGTTCTTCGGTATGTTACTTGCCCGAGATTCTATCATTGGTATCTCCATACCTAGTTCAATCTTGTTACTGGGTAGTCTCTTTACTCATTCCATAATACAAGATACCGTGGCTAACTCTTTAGTCAATTTGCTTGCAAGGCTCATTGTGATGTTGTATTACCGAGTGGGCCTTGAGATACCTCCATCACACGGAGTAACAAATCCTAGTCTTGATCGATGCCCACTCAACGGACACCCTCGGAGATACCTGTAGAGCACCTTTATAGTCATCCATTTACATTGGGAAGTTTGATACACACAAGTTACTCCTTCGGTGTCAATGAGTTGCATGATCTCATGGTCATAGGAACATATACTTTGACATGTAGAAAACTATAGCAATAAACTGACACGATCATATGCTATGTTTATAGCTTGGGTCTTGTCCATCACATCATTCTCCTAATGATGTGATCCCGTTATCAAATGACATCTCATGTCCATGGCTAGGAAACCTTGACCATCTTTGATCAACGAGCTAGTATATTAGAGGAATACTAGGGACATAGTGTTGTCTACGTATCCACACATGTATATGAGTTTCCAATCAATACAATTCTAGCATGGATAATAAATGATTATCATGAACAAGGAAATATGACAAAAACTAATTTATTATTGCCTCTAGGGCATATTTCCAACAGAATTTTCTTGAACTTTTCAAACGTTTCATACTTGTGTTTCATTAAATAAATATACCCATACCTACTCAAATCATCAGTGAAGGTAAGAAAATAACGATATCCACCGCACGCTTCAACACTTATTGGACTGCATACATCAACATGTATCATTTCCAATAAGTCACTTGCCCACTCCATCAAACCGGAAAACGGGGTCTCAGTAATCCTGTCCATGAGGCATGGTCCGCATGTCTCAACTGATTCGAAATCGAGTGAGTCCAAAGATCCATCAACATGGAGTTTCTTCATGTGCTTCACACCAATATAACCTTAGCGGCAGTGCCACTAGTATGTGGTACTATCATTATTAACTTTGCATCTTTTGGCATCAATATTATGAACATGTGTATCACTACGATCGAGATTCAATAAACCATTCACATTGGGTGGATGACCATTGAAGGTATTATTCGTGTAAATAGAATATCCATTATTCACTGACTTAAATGAATAACTGTACTGCAATAAACTTGATCCAATCATGTTCATGCTCAACACAAACACCAAATAACATTTATTTAGGTTCAACACTAATCCTGAAGGTATAGGGAGCGTGCGATGGTGATCACATCAACCTTGGAAACACTTCCAACACACATCGTCACCTCGCCCTTAGCTAGTCTCCATTTATCCCATAGCTTTTATTTCGAGTTACTAACATTAGCAACTGAACCAGTATCTAATACCCATGTGCTACTAGAAGTACTAGTAAAGCACACATCAATAACACGTATATCAAATATACTTTTGTTGACGTTGCCATCCTCCTTATCTACCAAGTATGTGGGGCAGTTCCGCTATTAGTGATTGTTCCCCTTACAATAGAAGCACTTAGTCTCGGGTTTGGGGTTCAACCTTAGGTTTCTTCACTAGAGCAACAACTGGCTTGCCATTCATGAAGTTTCCCTTTTTTTCCTTGCACTTCTCGAAACTAGTGGTTTTACTCACCATCAACATTTAATGTTCCTTCTGTTGGGGAACGTCGCATGGGAAACAAAAATTTTCCTACGCACACGCAAACCTATCCATGGTGATGAGCATCTACGAGAGGGAGAGTGGATCTACATACCCTTGTAGATCGCTAAGCGGGAAGCGTTAAGAAACGCGGTTGGTGTAGTCGAACATCTTCGCGATCCAAATCGCCGAGCGTCCCGCGATCTCATCACGATCCGTCCCGCGATCCAATCACGATCCGTCCCGTGAACTCATCACGATCCGTCCCGCGATCTCATCACGATCCGTCTCACGATCTTGATCATGATCTGTCCCGCGAACTCATCACGATCCGTTCCACGATCTCATCACGAACTGTCTCGCGATCTCGATCACGGTCCTTCCGATCTAGCGCCGAACGGACGGCACCTCCGCGTTCAGCACACGTGCAGCTTGATGACGATCTCCACCGTCTCGATCCAGCAAGAGGAGGTGGAGAGGAGAGAGAGTTCACCGGCAGCGTGACGGCGCTCCGGTGATGGTGGTGGAGTGATTCCGGCACGGCTTCGCCTAAGCGCTGCGGAAAACTGATCTAGAGGAGAAACTGTGCACCGGTGAAACGGGTAGCACGTGGCCGGAAATTCTGTCCAAAAACCACCCAATCCACTAGTATATATAGGAGGAGAGGAGAGGAGAGGCAGCCAAGGCCTTTGGGTCGGCCGAAATAGGAGGTGGGAGCAATCCTACTTCACCTCCAATCCTAGTTGGAGTAGGATTGCCTCCTATTGGCTGATTTTCCACTTTTTGCTTTAGGACTTTCTCTCCTGCGCCATGGGCCTTTGTGGATGTTTTCCCAGCCCACTAAGGGCTGGTTATTATTCTCCCACATCCCATGGACCTCTTGGGGTCTAAATACCCCTCCCGGAGGTCCTCCGGTACACTACCGGCACTCCCGGTACAATACCGATACTCCCGGTACACTACCGATGAGCCCGAAACTTTTCCGGAAACCAAACTGGGACTTCCTATATATGAATCTTTACCTCCGGACCATTCCGGAGCTCCTCGTGACGTCCGGGATCTCATCCGGGACTCCGAACAACCTTCGGTCACCACCATACATAACTCTACACTACCAAAACGTCACCGAACCTTAAGTGTGCAGACCCTGCGGGTTCGAGAACTATGTAGACATGACCGAGACACCTCTACAGTCAATAAACAATGGTGGTACCTGGACGTCCACATTGGTTCCTACATATTCTACGAAGATCTTTATCGGTCGAACCTCTATGTCAAGGATTCAGTTAATCCCGTATAACGTTCCCTTTGTTCTTCGGTATGTTACTTGCCCGAGATTCGATCGTCGGCATCTCCATACCTAGTTCAACCTCGTTACCAGCAAGTCTCTTTACTCGTTCCGTAATACAAGATCCCGCAACTAACAATTAGTCACATTGCTTGCAAGGCTTATTGTGATGTTGCATTACCGAGTGGGCCCCGAGATACCTCTCCGTTACACGGAGTAACAAATCCCAGTCTCGATCCATGCCAACTCAACAGACACCATCGGAGATACCTGTAGAGCACCTTTATAGTCACCCAGTTACGTTGCGACGTTTGATACACACAAGGCACTCCTTCGATATCCGTGAGTTGCATGATCTCATGGTCATAGGAACATATACTTGACATGCAGAAAACAGTAGCAATAAACTGACACGATCATATGCTATGTTTGTAGTTTGGGTCTTATCCATCACATCATTCTCCTAATGATGTGATCCCATTATCAAATGACATCTCATGTCCATGGCTAGGAAACCTTAACCATCCTTTGATCAACGAGCTAGTCCATTAGAGGCATACTAGGGACATGGTTTTGTCTATGTATCCACACATGCATTTAAGTCTCCGATCAATACAATTATAGCATGGATAATCAACGATTATCATGAACAAGGAAATATGATAATAACTAATTTATTATTGCCTCTAGGGCATATTTCCAACAGTCTCCCACTTCCACTAGAGTCAATAATCTAGTTCACATCACCATGTGATTCGCATTGTTATGAATCTAACACCCAATGAGTTTTGGGGCTCGATCATGCTTTGCATGTGAGAGAGGTCTTATAGTCAACGGGTCTGCGATATTCAGATCCATGTGTACTTTGCAAATCTCTATGTCAAACCGTAAACACTGCTACCACACTCCACTTGGTACTATTTCCAACTGGCTGCTCCACTATACGTATCCAGATTGCTACTACTAGTCATCCGGATAGGTGTTAAAGCTTGCATCGACGTAACTCTTTACGACGAACTCTTTATCACCTCCACAATCAAGAAACATTTCCTTAGTCCTCTGGTTACTAAGGATAATTCCGACCGCTGTCCAGTGATCCACTCCTGGACCACTCTTGTACCCCTTGACAGACTCATGGCAAGGCACACATAGGTGCGGTACACAGCATGGCATAATATAGAGCCTATGGCTAAGGCATAGGGGACGACGTTCGTCCTTTCTCTTTCTTCTGCCGTTGTCGAGCTTTGAGTCTCACTCAACTTCACACCTTACAAATCAGACGAGAACTATTTCTCTGGCTGATCCATTTTGAACTCTTTCAAAATCTTGTGAAGGTATGCACTCATTGAAAGTCTCATCAAGCATCTTGATCTATCTCTATAGATTTTGATGCTCAACAATTAGGTAGCTTTATCCAGGTCTTCCTTTGAAAATCACTTTCCAAATAACCGTTTTATGCTTTCCAGAAACTCTACATTATTTCTGAACAACAATATGTCATCCACATATACTTATCAGAAATTCTATAGTGCTCCCACTCACTTTATTGCAAATACAAGTTTCTCATAAACTTTGTATAAACATCAAAACTTTGATCACCTCATCAAAGCGTATATTCCAACTCCGAGATGCTTGCTTCAGTCCATGGAAGGATCACCGAAGCTTGCACACCTTTTAGCATCCTTAGGCCTGACAAAACCTTCTGGTTGTATCACATACAACCTTTCCTCAAGTAAACCATTAAGGAAACGATGTTTTGACATCCATCTGCCAGATTTCATAATTGAAAACACAGCAACTGCTAACATAATTCCAACAGACTTTTAGCATCGCTACGAGTGAGAAAGTCTCATCGTAGTCAACTCCTTGAACTTGTCACAAACATCTTTGCAACAAGTCGAGCTTTACAAATAGTGACATTCACCATCAATGTCTGTCTTCATTTTAAAGATCCATTTGTACTCAATGACCTACCGTCCAACGAGCAAGTCTACCAAAGTCTACACTTGGTTTTAATACATGGATCCTATCTCGGATTTCATGGCCTCCAACCATTTGTCGGAATCCGGGCCCATCATCGCTTCTCCATAGCTCGTAGGTTCATCGTTGTCCAACAACATGACCTCCAAGACCGAGTTGTCGTACCACTTAGGAGCAGTACACATCCTTGTCGACCTACGAAGTTTGATAGTAACTTGATCCTGAAGCTTCATGATCATCATCATTAACTTCCTCTTCAACTAACGTAGGCTTCACAGTAACATCTTTCTGTGCTGCGCTACTCTCTGGTTGAACAAAGGTTTAACAACCTCATCAAGTTCCATCTTCCTCCCACTCAATTCTTTCGAGAGAAACTTTTTCTCGAGAAAGGACCCAGTTCTAGCAACAAACACTTTGCACTCGGATCTGAGATAGAAGGCATACCCATCTGTTCTTAGGGTATTCTATGAAGATACATTTATCCGCTTTGGGTTCTAGCTTATTATGTGAAAACATTTTCCACACAAGCATCGCAGCCCCAAACATTAAGAAATGACAGCTTAGGTTTCTATCAAACCATAATTCACACGGTGTCATCTCAACGGATTTAGATGATGATGCCCTATTTAAAGTGAATGTAGTTGTCTCTAATGCATAACCCCAAAAATTATAGTAGTAAAACGATAAGAGACATCACAGTATGCACTATATCAATAGAGCATGACTATGATGTTCGGACACGCCATCACACCATGGTGTTCCAGGTGGCGTTAGTTGTGAAACAAATTTCACGTTGTCTTAAGTTGTATGCCAAACTCGTAACTCAGATATTCACCTCCACGATCATATCGCGGTCATTTTTATCTTCTTGTCACGATGATCTTTAAACTTCACTATGAATTTGCTTGAACCTTTCAAACGATTCAGACTTGTGTTTCATTAAGTAAATATACACTATATCTACTCAAATCATCAGTGAAGGTAAGAAAATAACGATATCCACTGCATGCTACAAGACTCACTAGATTGCATACATCAACATGTATCATTTCCAATGAATCACTTGCCTGCTCCATCCAACGGGGTCCTTTAGTCATCTTACCCAAGAGGCATGGTTCGCATGTCTCAACCGATTCGAAATCGAATGAGTCCAAATATCCATCAGCATGGAGTTTCTACATGCGCTTTATACCAATATGACATGTAGCGGCAGTGCCACAAGTATGTGGTACTATCATTATTAACTTTGTATCTTTTGACATCAATGTTATGAACATGTGTAATACTACGATCAAGATTTCAACAAACCATTCTCACTGGGTGTATGACCATTGAAGGTATTATTCATGTAAACAGAATAACCATTATTCTCTAACTTAAATGAATAACCGTATTGCAATAAACATGATCTAATCATGTTCATGCTCAACGCAAAACACCAAATAACATTTATTTAGGTTCGTCACTAATCCTGAAGGTAGAGAGAGCATGCGATGTTGATCACATCAACCTTGGAAACACTTCCAACACATATCGTCACCTCACCCTTAGCTAGTTCTCCGTTTATTCCGTAGCTTTTATTTCGAGTTACTAACATTTAGCAACCGAACCGGTATCCAATACCCAGGTGCTACTAAGAGTACTAGCAAGGTACACATTAGTAACTCGTATATCAAATATACTTCTATCAATGTTGTCAGCCTTCTTATCTACCAAGTATCTAGGGTTGTTCCGCTTCAGCGACCTCTCACCTCATAATAGAAGCACTTAGTCTCGGGTTTGAGTTCAACTTTGGGTTGCTTCACTGGAGCAGCAACTGACTTGCTATCCATGAAGTTTCCCTCCTTGCTCTTGCCCTTTTCGAAACTAGTGGTTTGATTAACCATCAACACTTGACGCTCCTTCTTGATTTCTACCTTCGCGGTGTCAAACATCGCGAACAGCTCAGGGATCAATACTTCTATCCCTGGTGTATTATAGTTCATCACTAAGTTCTAGTATCTTTAGTGACAGTGACTTGGAGAACTATATCAATCACTATCTTATCTGGAAGATCAACTCCCACTTGATTCAAGCGATTGTAGTACCCAGACAATCTGAGTACATGCTCAATGATTGAGCTATTCTCCTTCATCTTACAAGCAAAGAATCTTGTTGGAGATCTCATATCTTGCAACAAAGGCACGAGCCTGAGATCACAATCTCTGCTCCTAGAACATCTCATATGTTCCGTGACGTTCAAAACGTTTTGGAGCCTCAATTCTAAGCCGTAATGCATGACGCACTAAACTATCAAGTAGTCATCGAAACGTGCCTGTTAGATGTTCACAACATCTATAGACGACGCTAGAGGGGGTGGCGCACCGAGCGGTGCATTAACGACATAAGCCTTCTGTGCAGCAATGAGGACAATCCTCAGATCACAGACCCAGTCCGCAATTTTGCTACCAACATCTTTCAATTCTATTTCTCTAGGAACATATAAAAATACAAGGGAGCTACAGCGCGAGCTAGTAATCTACAACATAATTTGCAAAGACACTTTGACTATGTTCATGATAATGAGTTCAATTAATCATATTACTTAAGAACTCCCACTCAAATTGACATCCCTCCGATCATTCGAGTGATACATGATCCAAATTCACCAACTCAAGTCCGATCATCACGTGAGTTGAGGTGGCTGCAATGGTGAACATCATTATGTTGATCATATCTACTATATGACTCATGTTCGACCTTTCGGTCTCTCGTGTTCCGAGGCCATGTTTGTACATGCTAGGCTCGTCAAGTTTAACCCGAGTGTTCTGCGCGTGCAAATCTGGCTTGCACCCGTTGTATGTGAACGTAGAGTCTATCACACCCGATCATCACGTGGTGTCTCAACACGACGAACTTTCGCAACGGTGCACACTCGGGGAGAACACAGTTCATCTTGAAATTCAAGTGAGGGATCACCTTATAATGCTACCGCCGTACTAAGCAAAACAAGGTGCATAAAAGGATTAACATCTCATGCAATTCATAAGTGACATGATATGGCCATGAACTTGTGTTTAAGATCTCCATCTTCGAAACACCGGCATGATCTCCATCGTCACCGGCACAACACCATGATCTCCATCATCTTGATCTCCATCAATGTGTTGCCATTGGGGTTGTCACGCCCTGCATGCTTCTACTACTATTGCTACCGTAGCGATAAAGTAAAGCATTACATAGCGCTTAATGATTGACACGCAGGTCATACAATAATTAAAGACAACCCTATGGCTCCTGCCGGTTGCCGTACTCATCGACATGCAAGTCATGATAATCTATACATCACATGATCATCTCATACATCACATATATCTCATCATGTAATTGGCCATATCACATCACAACATACCCTGCAAAAACAAGTTAGACGTCCTCTAATTGTTGTTGCATATTTTACGTGGCTGCTATGGGTATCTAGCAAGAACGATTCTCACCTACGCATAAACCACAACGGTGATACACTAGTTTGCTTTTCAACCTTCTCAAGGACCGCCTTTGTCGAATCCGATCCAACTAAAGTGAGAGAAACTGTCACCCGCAAGCCATCTAGGCAACAAGTTGCGTCGAGGGAACCGGTCTCTCGTAAGCGTACGAGTAATGTTGGTCCGGGCCGCTTCATCTCACAATCTCGCTGAACCAAAATACGACCAAGGGAGGAAGCAATCTAAGCATCAACGCCCATAAACCTTTTGTGTTCTACTCGAGATCTCATCGAACCATCAACCTAGCTCATGATGCCACTGTTGGGGAACGTCGCATGGGAAACAAAAAAATTCCTACGCACACGCAAACCTATCCATGGTGATGAGCATCTACGAGAGGGAGAGTGGATCTACATACCCTTGTAGATCGCTAAGCGGGAAGCGTTAAGAAACGCGGTTGGTGTAGTCGAACATCTTCGCGATCCAAATCGCCGAGCGTCCCGCGATCTCATCACGATCCGTCCCGCGATCCAATCACGATCCGTCCCGTGAACTCATCATGATCCGTCCTGCGATCTCATCATGATCCGTCTCACGATCTTGATCACGATCTGTCCCACGAACTCATCACCATCCGTTCCGCGATCTCATCACGAACTGTCTCGCGATCTCAATCACGGTCCTTCCGATCTAGCGCCGAACGGACGGCACCTCCGCGTTCAGCACACGTGCAGCTTGATGACGATCTCCACCGTCTCGATCCAGCGAGAGGAGGTGGAGAGGAGAGAGAGTTCACCGGCAGCATGACGGCGCTCCGGTGATGGTGGTGGAGTGATTCCGGCAGGGCTTCGCCTAAGCGCTGCGGAAAACCGATCTAGAGGAGAAACTGTGCACCGGTGAAACGGGTAGCACGTGGCCTGAAATTCTGTCCAAAAACCACCCAATCCACTAGTATATATAGGAGGATAGGAGAGGAGAGGCAGCCAAGGCCTTTGGGTCGGTCGAAATAGGAGGTGGGAGCAATCCTACTTCACCTCCAATCCTAGTTGGAGTAGGATTGCCTCCTATTGGCTGATTTTCCACTTTTTGCTTTAGGACTTTCTCTCCTGCGCCATGGGCCTTTGTGGCTGTTTTCCCAGCCCACTAAGGGCTGGTTATTATTATCCCACAGCCCATGGACCTCTTGGGGTCTAAATACCCCTCCCGGAGGTCCTCCGGTACACTACCGGCACTCCCGGTACAATACCGATACTCCCGGTACACTACCGATGAGCCCGAAACTTTTCCGGAAACAAAACTGGGACTTCCTATATATGAATCTTTACCTCCGGACCATTCCGGAGCTCCTCGTGACGTTCGGGATCTCATCCGGGACTCCGAACAACCTTCGGTCACCACCATACATAACTCTACACTACCGAAACGTCACCGAACCTTAAGTGTGCAGACCCTACGGGTTCGAGAACTATGTAGACATGACCGAGACACCTCTACAGTCAATAACCAATGGCAGGACCTGGACGTCCATATTGGTTCCTACATATTCTACGAAGATCTTTATCGGTCGAACCTCTATGTCAAGGATTCAGTTAATCCCGTATAACGTTCCCTTTGTTCTTCGGTATGTTACTTGCCCGAGATTCGATCGTCGGCATCTCCATACCTAGTTCAACCTCGTTACCAGCAAGTCTCTTTACTCGTTCCATAATACAAGATCCCGCAACTAACAATTAGTCACATTGCTTGCAAGGCTTATTGTGATGTTGCATTACCGAGTGGGCCCCGAGATACCTCTCCGTTACACGGAGTAACAAATCTCAGTATCGATCCATGCCAACTCAACAGACACCATCGGAGATACCTGTAGAGCACCTTTATAGTCACCCAGTTACGTTGTGACGTTTGATACACACAAGGAACTCCTCCGATATCCGTGAGTTGCATGATCTCATGGTCATAGGAACATATACTTGACATGCAGAAAACAGTAGCAATAAACTGACACGATCATATGCTATGTTTGTAGTTTGGGTCTTATCCATCACATCATTCTCCTAATGATGTGATCCCGTTATCAAATGACATCTCATGTCCATGGCTAGGAAACCTTAACCATCCTTTGATCAACGAGCTAGTCCATTAGAGGCATACTAGGGACATGGTTTTGTCTATGTATCCACACATGCATTTAAGTCTCCGATCAATACAATTATAGCATGGATAATCAACGATTATCATGAACAAGGAAATATGATAATAACTAATTTATTATTGCCTCTAGGGCATATTTCCAACACCTTCTTGATTTCTACCTTCGCGGTGTCAAACATCGTGAATAGCTCAGGGATCATCTTTTCCATCCCTGTCATGTTTATAGTTCATCACGAAGCTCTAGTAGCTTTGTGACAGTGACTTGGAGAACTATATCAACCACTATCTTATCTGGAAGATCAACTCCCACTTGATTCAAGCGATTGTAGCACCCAGACATTCTAAGTACATGCTCACTGGTTGACCTATTCTCCTTCATCTTGTAGGCAAAGAATCTTGTTGGAGGTCTCATACCTCTCAACACGGGCACGAGCCTGAAATTCCAATTTCAGCTCCTGGAACATCTCATATGCTCCGTGGCGTTCAAAACATCTTTGGAGCCTCAATTTTAAGCCGTAAAGCATGACGCAGTGAACTATCAAGTAGTCATCAAAAACGTGCATGTCTGAATTTCTCAACACCCATAGATGACATTTGAGGGGTTGGCGCACCGAGCGGTGCATCAAGGACATAAGCCTTCTATGCAGCAATGAGGACAATCCTTAGTTTACGGACCCAGTCCGCATAATCGCTACTACCATCGTTCAACTTAGTTTTCTCTAGGAACGTACCAAAATACATGGGAGCTACATCGCGAGCTATTGATCTACAACATAATTTGCAAAGACCACTTAGACTATGTTCATGATAATGAGTTCAATTGATCATATTACTTAAGAACTTACACTCAAATCAACATCCTTCGTGTTTTCTAAGTGTGACATGATCCAAATCCACCAACCCAAGTCTGATCATCACGTTAGATGAGGTGGTTTCAATGGTGAACATCTCCATGTTGATCATATCGATTATATGACTCATGTTCGACCTTTCGGTGTCCTGTGTTCCGAGGCCATGTCTGTACATGCTAGCCTCATCAAATTTAACCCAAGTGTTCTGCATGTGCAAAACTGGCTTACACCCATCATATGCGAACGTAGAGTCTATCACACCCGATCATCATGTGGTGCTTCAAAACGACAATCCTTCGCAACAGTGCACGCTTGGGGAGATCACAATTTTATCTTGAAATTTTAGTGAGAGATCATCTTATAATTCTACCGTCGTCCTAAGCAAAATAATATGCATAGAAGGATTGACATCACATGCGAATCATATAAGTGACATGATATGTCCATCATCGTCTTATGCTTTTGATCTCCATCTCCAAAGCACCAGCATGATCTCCATCGTCACCAACATTACACCATGATCTCCATCATCATGATCTCCATCATCGTGTCGTCACATGGTTGTCGCGCCAACTATTTCTTCTATATCTATTGTTAACGCATAGCGATAAAGTAAAATCAATTACATGGCGTTTAGTGATTGACACGCATGTCATACAATAAATTAAAGACAACCCTATGGCTCCCGCCGGTTGCCGTACTCATCAACATGCAAGTCATGATAACTAATACGAAACATGATCATATCATACATCAATATATATCAAATCACGTCTTGGCCATATCACATCACAACATGCCTTGCAAATACAAGTAACGTCCTCTACTTTGTTGTTGCAAGTTTTATGTGTTTGCTATGGGAAACTAGTAAGAACCATTCTTACCTACGCAAAGCCACAATAGTGGTAATCAATTTGCCTTTTAACCTTCTACAAGGACCGTCTCTATCGAATCCGATTCAACTAAAGTGGGAGAGATAGACACCCACCAGCCATCTTTATGCAACAAGTTGCATGTCAGTCGATGGAACCAGTCTCTCGTACGTGGATGAGTAACGTTGGTCCAAGCCGCTTCATCCCACAATACCAGCAAATCAAGATAAGATAAGGAGGTAAGCAATCTTAACATCAATGCCCACAAACTCTTTTGTGTTCTACTCATGCATATCATCTACGCATAGACCTAGCTCATGATGCCACTGTTGGGGAACGTTGCATGGGAAACAAAAAAACTCCTACGCACACGCAAGATCTATACATGGAGATGCATAGCTATGAGAGGGGAGTGTATCTACATTCCCTTGTATATCGCTAAGTAGAAGCATATATAACACGGTTGATGTAGTCGTACGTCTTCACGATACAATCGCGATCCGTCCTGATCTAGCGCCGAACAGACGACACCTCCGCGTTCAGCACACATGTGGCTCGATGACATATCTTCCTCCTCGATACAGAGAGCGAGGGCGGACTAGTAGATGTGTTCTCCGGCAACACGAGGTGTGGTGGCGGCGGCGGTGGTGCTATCCCGTCAGGGCTACGCCTAGCGCTACCGAAACCGCGAACGGAGGAGAAAACGATCTAGGGAGAGAAAGGGGCGCCAAGGGCTTCGTGTGTCCTTTTGGAGCACCCCTCCCCTCTCTATATAGGTTGAGGGGCATGGAGATCATCCCCTCCAATCCCTAGGGCGCAGCCAAGGGGGAGGAGTTGGACTCCTAGTCCAATCCCCCCCCTTCCATACACAGGTGCACTTTCCACCTCTCCCAAGTCACATCAACCTTGAGGGACTTGTGCGCCTATCCCAATAAGGATAGGGAACCTCTCCTCGGCCCATGCAAACCTTTTGGACGTGGTGGAAATCTTGGTGGACTTCCGGACTCCTCCGGAAGTTTCCGGAAACTTCTAGAAGCTTCCCGGTACAATACCGGAAAAACCCGAAACTGTTCCGGTAGCTAAAATATGACTTCCCATATATAAATCTTTACCTCCAGACCATTATGGAGCTCCTCGTGATGTCTGTGATTTCATCCAAGACTCCGAACAACATTCGGTCACCAACATACATAACCCAATAATAGTATATCGTCACTGAACGTTAAGTGTGCAGACCCTGCGGGTTCGAGAACCATGCAGACATGACCGAGACACCTCTATGGTCAATAACCAGTAGCAGGACCTGGCTGACCATATTGTCTCCTACATATTCTACGAAGATCTTTATCGGTCGAGCCATGATGTCAAGGATTCAATCAATCCCATATGCAGTTCCCTTTGTCCATTGGTATGTTACTTGCCTGAGATTCGATCGTGGGTATCTCCATACCTAGTTCAATCTCGTTACCGGAAAGTCTCTTTACTCGTTCCGTAATACAAGATCCTGTGACTAACTCCTTAGTCACATTGCTTGCAAGCTTCATGTGATGTTATATTACCAAGTGGGTCCAGAGATACCTCTCCTTCATACGGAGTGACAAATCCCAGTCTCGATTTGCGCTAACCCAACAGACACCCTCAGAGATACCTGTAGAGCACCTTTATAGTCACCCAATTACATTTTGACGTTTGATACACACAAGGCATTCCTCCGGTGTCAAGGAGTTGCATGATCTCATGGTAGTAGGAACAGATACTTGACATGGATAAAATAGTAGCAATAAAATCTGACACGATCAACTTCTATGCTTACGGTTGGATCTTGTCCATCACATCATTCTACTAATGATATGATCCCGTTATCAGATGACAACTCATGTCTAAGGTCAGGAAACCTTGACCATCTCTGATCAACGAGCTAGTCTAGTAGAGGCTCACTAGCGACATGGTATTGTCTATGTATCCACACATGTATCTGAGTTTTCGATCAATAAAATTCTAGCATGGATAATGAACGATTATCATGAACAAATAAACATGATAATAACCAATTTATTATTGCCTTTAGGGCATATTTTCAACACAAACCTATCACTAGCCAACAACTAACTCTAACAAAAAGATATGATGCAGCCGGTGGGAGAGATTACAAAGATATTTCAACACCAGGTACAAATAGTGTTTGGAACGGCCCTGGGTTTCTCTCACCTAATGGTGACTTGTCGGTGCCAACGGAGTGGTTGACATCGAAGTTGACTTGCTTGAGTTGGAGGCGTGGCTGATACTGCTACTTGGAGATGGTATGAAGAGAAATTGTTGTTGCCACTCACCCGTTGCCGCCTTCGCTCAGTAGTCAAGAATGCCTTCACTGTCGATCAAGAGACGTCGATATTGTCATTGCCCTAGGTCATAGATGGTGGGAAACTGATGACGTGTTGGCTAGGTTAAGTTGTATGCATTGATGTATGGTTTGTTGTATGCACTTCAAATGAGAGAGAGAGAGAGAGTTGGGCCGATGCAGTGATGCTTGATGGGCTATTGTGGGGTACAAGCAAAAACTTATTTCATTTAGCATCAAAATGGCACGCATAACACCAAAATAGAGTGCTATTTTTTGTTGACCTATGTAGAGATGATGTTTGATGTTCATTTGTTTAATATGTATTCGAATAAAATGATCAACATGTATTTAGAAAATACTCAACACGTACCTAAAAATGTCAGTGTATATACGAAAAATGTTCAACTTGTATTAAAAAATAACATGTATTTGAGAAAAAATAATGCATGGAAAAAAGGAAAAAGAAAAAGATCCATTAAAAACCTTTCCAATCGATGGAAGGTTTCCAAAATAGACTTCCAAGATGGATTGATCCCATTAGAATGCTCGCTTGAGGCGAGACGGTGTTTCATCTTAGAATAGGTGATTATGGAGTCACTAATGAGCAAACAGAAAATCAAGCACCTCCTGGCGAAGCGCTGATACTTGTAAACTGCGTTGGATTTGTCCTCGAAGAGGAGGGTAGATGCAACATAATAGGGATAAGTATTTTCCACAGTGAGAACCAAGGTTATCGAACCAACATGAGAACCACACAAATTCCTGTCTTCAACACCTACACATAAAAGAGCACACACTTGCACCCAACACGGGCAAGAGGGTTGTCAATCTCCTTGAACTTGTTACTTGTAAGCGATAAGTAGTGATAGCTAAATAAATTGACAAATACAAATTTTAAATAAAAAGAAAGTAAATAATGGCAGCAGTATTTTGCGAGTTTTTGTAATAATATTTGTGAAGAGACCCGGGGCCATAGTTTTCACTAGAAACTTCTCTCTCGAAGAAAGCATACCGTGGGTAAAAAAATACTGTTGGACAATTGATACAAAAGCGCATAGTTATGTAATATTTATTCACGACAATGATCATTTACATAGGCATCACGTCCGGAAGCAGGTAGATCGACTCCTGTCTGCATCTATTACTATTACTCCACCCATCGATCGCTATCCGACATGCATCTAGAGTAATCAGTAAAAACAGAGTAATGCTTGGAGGAGGAAGACATGATGTAGAGAAAGTAAATCCAACAAATATGAATGAACCCCATAGTTTTACCCTTAGAGGCACCAATACAATACGTGTCATGTCCCTTTCTGTCACCGGGATTGAGCACCGCAAGATTAAACCCACTACAATGCACCACTCCCACTAAAGATAAATCAATCTAGTTGGCCAAACCAAGCTGATAGATCGAAGAGAATTACGATGCTATAACAATCATCCACAAAAATAACTAGCAAGGATTCAATATATTTTCATGAATAACCTGAACATAAACGCACAATTTGTCGGATTCCAACAAACATACCGCAAAGATGATTACATAGGATAGATCAGCGCAGGAATCGCGGTGATCTTTTCATTGAAGAACATGGAGAGGGAGATAGTCATCTAGGTACTAACTACAAACCCGTAGGTCCATGATGAACTACTCACACGTCACCATGAGAGCATCAAAGTTGATGTAGAGGCCGTTCGTGATCGATCCGCCCTCTGGCAGGGCACCGAAACAAGGCTCTAGATGGGCACACGACGAAACAGAGACTTGCAGCGTCGGAAAAAGTGTTTCCGAAGGCTCTCTAGGGTTTGGGGGATATTAGAGAATTTATAGGCGAGAGATGAGGGCTAGAGGCCGTGGGAGCTGGCCCCAAGCCATCAGGGCGCGACCACCCCCTGGACACGCCCTATTGGCTTGGCGCCCCCCCGTGTGGCCTCCCGTCTCCCTCCGAATCTTTCAGATCTTATTTTTGTCAAAAAAAATCATCATTTTTTGAGGTATTTGAACTTCATTTGGTATGATATTCCCGAAAGGTCAAAAAACAAGCAGAAAACATCAAGTGGCACCGGACACTGGGTTAATAGGTCTATGTTCAAAAATAATATAAATTAACAAACAAATGCTTAAAAGTATCCTAAAATGATAATATAATACTATTGAAGGCGTATCATAAAACAATCAAAAATTATAGATGCGTTGAAGGCATATCACGCGCCATAGCACCACTATGTGTCACACTCTTGGCGTACCCTGTGGGAGCATGAGATTTTTTTTTGTTCACAATCTTCGAATTTTTTAAAAGTTTTTTTTTGGCCTTTTAGCTTTTTTGGTTTGGTGAAAAAGAAAAAGTAATTGTATGGTTTGTATTTTCACGAGAAGTACAATTGCGAAGACACACATTTTCTTCCACTAGAAGCTCAACCAGCACAATTCGTACTTTTACAAGAATTACAGTTATGCTTCTCAAAAAGAGAAAAAGCACAATTGTACTTCTAAAAAGAGAAAAACAACCTTTGCTTCCACGCAAAGCATAATTACGCTTCTCAAAAAGAAAAGGTGCAACGATGATTCCTCGAAAAACGGGATAAGCATATCATGTGCTTTTACGAGAAAACTTGTACTTCCATGAAAAAGAAAAAGGCACAACTAGTGCTTCCTCGGAAGAAACCGTGTTTCTGGGCTCTAGTTTTATTTCGGCATTCGTTTTCTAGTTGCCGTCATTTTCCTTTAAAATTTTTTCTAGATTATTTTCTTAGTTTTCATTTTCTTTCGGTTTCAGTTTTCTCATGATAAAAGTTCGTAGGAATCTATTATATGGAATTTATTTTTGACGCTCTCGATATGAGAAATCCAACATTGAAAATGATTCGGTATTCAAACACGTAGTTTAAGAGATAAAATATTTTAAATAAAAAATCAATAACTAAAAAATTAAGGAAAAACTCTCAAGTTACAACATAGACGTACATACAATGCATCATTTGTCTGCACCAGGGAATATGGAATAGCACATGGGAATATGGGAAGCCAGATTTGAATGGCTAACCCTTGATAAGTTTTTTTTAGACAATCCGCGAAGTTTTTATTCAACCGTCACAAGGATGAACGAAAGTCTGCCGGGATGGCCTAACCAAATATGGCGATCGAGCCCCAGTTGTAATGCATACTTCGCTAGATTGTGAGCTTCGACATTCGAGCTCCTAAATTCATGAAAAAATTTACAGCTAGTAAAGCTAGTAGAAAGGTCTATGATTTCATGTATGATGGCCCCATAGCATGTAGCACTCTTCCTCTTGATGTCATATAACACCGTCTTGCAGTCTGATGCAACATGAATTGAATGAACATTGAGATCAACTGCTAGTGCCATCGCTTCTCTCACCACCATTGCTTCAACCGTAGTTGGGTCTCCAATCCCTCTTACTACCAGCGCCGATGCTCCAAGGAATAGGCCATCCTTGTCTCTGCAGATGGCTGCCGCCGAGCCCACTTTCACCGAGTGTATCAGTGTCGCGTTCGTGTTAATTTTTGCTCCATCTCCCCTGGGTAGCAACCACCTTGTAGGTCACGGCACTAGCACCCGAGCTGCAGACTCGCTGGGTTTCTTCAACAACTCCAGATCTCTCAGTTGTGATTCAATAAACATGTGTGTTGACATTGGGCTCTGAAATATATCCTCGTAAATAGCTTTTCTTCTAGCGCTCCATATTGCCCACAAGGTGATGGCCATTCTGAGGAAAGAGCTTTGTGACAAAACTCCCATTATCTCAAAAACCCAATCCTTTGCATTCTCCATGTCGTTTTGCACCATGACATCAACCAGCTCCTCTTCTGATAGCGCCCAGACGCTCCTCGCCATCGAGCAGTTAATCAATGCATGCCTTCAGGAGTCTCTCGCTCCACATAACACACATGTCGCTGTTGTGGACATATTTCTGTGTTGTAGAAGATCAGCTGTAGGGATTGAACTTCTTGCTAGACGCCACATGAACATTTTCACTTTTGATGGCACCACTGTCCTCCACGGGGCAGTCCATTCGTTCCCTTCACGCTCACCTGCTGGCGGGCCTTCATGCTCCTCAATCCAGTTCTCACGGTTGAGCTTGGTTTGAAGTATCAAGCGGTATGTAGATTTGACAGAAAAGATCCCTCGAGTTTCACCACTCCAGGCCCAGAAGTCGTTCACATTTCGTGTACACAGGGGTATAGCGAGTATAGCTTCAACATCAATGGGTAGGAAAATTGTTCTTACTAGAGGCTCGTTCGAGGACGTTGTAGCCGTGGTGATCAGCTCGAAACAAGGTCATGAGGGTTAGCAATGAGCGAGCTGAGTGGTCTCAGCATGCCCGGTCTAGGCTAACCCTTGATAAGTGATTTCGAACGATTTCTACCATGTGCGTTATCACCTCGCAGCCTCTTTTCTCTGGTGGGCTCGTCACACAAACATCTAAAAAACTTAAGGAAAAACTCTCAAGCTACAACATTGACGCACATGCAATGCAACACTTGTCTAACTGTTCATTCAAATCAGTTGACGCACATGCAATGCAACATTCATTACCCTCTCCCAGACGTACATACAATGCATCACTTGATAGAAAAAATGAGGGAGACTGGGAGAGGATAACCCTTGATAAGTGATTTCGGGCGATTTCTACCATTTGCCGTATCATCTCGCAGCCTCTTTTCTCTGATGGGCTCGTCCCACAAACATCTACGCGGGCCGGACCGAACACCCTAAAAAAGTTAGCAGGAGAGACAAAAGTTGTTAATAAAAAGCAGGAAAAAGGTGTCTCTAAAAAAAAGCAAGAATGTAAAAACAAATCCCGGGGGACGCGCAACGAGATCTGGGTCCACGCGTCCTGCCCGCTGCTCACTGGAAGGCGGAAGCACGGTCGTCAGGTCCACGAAGCAAAAACACACACAAGGCAACAAGAAAGCGTGGGTCGGCGGAAGGAAGGGTGAAGAAACCACCAGAGGAAGGAGCGCAAGAAAAGGTAGGTGGTCTCCTTCCTAACCCTCACCAAAACCGGGCGGCGGAAATAAATCGGCAATCCCCTGCGATTTACCGCCGCTTCAACTCCTCAGATTCGCAGCTCCGGGAGAGCGGATTCCTGCGCAAATGGGGTCCGGATCTTTCCTCAAGGTGCTCGTCAGCAACCTGGACGTTCTCGCCGGGTACCGCCTCTCCCCCTTCTTATCTGCTTCATAGTTCATGCCTCCTCCCGTTCGGCGGATTAGCCGCGTGTTCTTTGTAGCAATGGCGTGCCGGGCGGCGCTGTTTCGCTCGGGGTGGCCGTTCTGTGCTCTGCGTCGTGGTGGCTGGCTGAGGGGGGAGCGTGCGCGAGTCGTGGCCGTGGTTTCTGGGCCGCGGGCTGTAGTGTCCCTCACACTCTCGCCCCAAATCTTCAAATCTTCAATGGATTGCGGTGGGAACTCCGGTTGTTAGTGTATGTGGTGGGGAAATTTTTGCGTATGTGGTTGGATTCGGGTAAATAATTTCATGGAAGGGTTCAGGGTTTTTGGTTCGTCAGGCATTACGACATGCCAAGAGATGTGACAGGGGACTGATTTATCAGGGCTGCCAACGAAGCTCTTAAAGCACCTACAGAAAATTGATGTAATGATGTAATCTTCCAGATTAGGCCTCCATCTTATGTGGCATGTGTTCCGTGTTAGAGTATTATATATAGTCATGTGACCTTTTGTATTTACCCTATTTGTATAAGGGGTTCCCTGCATATATTCCACACCTTGCATATATTCCATGTATGTACATGTATATATACTGGCCTTTGGCCTCCTGGAAATACAAGTTGCATATTTCCTAACATGGTATTAAAGCTAGGTCAGTTTTTTTGCACGCTGCAACTCGTGCTATTGATCCTCGTTCGCCATCCGCTCGTGCTGCCGGTCTCCTGTTCCGGATCGAATTGAAGCCTTCGGTCGCCGGCCATCGGGTCTCATCAGCGGCCTCTTCTGCTCGTCCCGCCCGGCTCTCGTTCGATCTTCCCGTTCTCCCGATCGGTCCTCTGCCCGGTCTCTTGCTCGATCTCCGCCAGCTCTTGCTCTCCCGATCGGCCTCCCGCTCCGCCAGGTCGCCCGCCCCGCCAGGTCTCGCTCTTCGCCAGGTCGTCCGCCCCGCCAGGTTTCTTTCTTCGTCAGGCTCGCTCTCAGCCAGGTCGCCCGCCTCGCCCGGGATCAGCTCTTCGTTAGGCGCCCGCCCCATCTGTCCTGAGTTACGATTGGATCTCCAGCGCAGGTCTTGCACGATCGCCCTGTCCAGCGTCGGTTCCTGACTTCCATCAAGCGTTGGTCTCCCGCGGGATCGCTGGGTGCGGTTCTCTCTGGTCCTGCTGCCTGCCAAAAAAAAAGAAAAAAATGTCTTCGTCGTTAGGCTATGTTGCTGTTCCTCGCTGTCCGCTGACCTTTGATGGTACCAACTACACTGAGTTTGTTGGCTTCATGCGCATTCATATACGCGGTCTTCGTCTTTGGGGTGTTCTTTCTGGCGAGGTCCTCAGTCCGCCATGTCCGATTGCTCCTGTGGCTCCTACTCCGTCGATGCCACCGGTTCTTCTAGCGGATGCTACTCAGGTTGCGAAGGATGCAGCTATGCTTGCTGATGAGGCTATTGTTAGTGCTTATGATGAGCGGGTTTCGACTTATGAGGAGGTTCTTTCTATGTATCATAAGGCTCTGTCTGCTTACACCCAGTGGCTCGATGATGATGCTCGTGCTGCAGCCGTTCTCACTGCTAGTGTTCTCCCTCAGTTTGCCTTTGAGTTTTTGGGCCTTCCTACTGTCTTTGAGATGTGGACCCGTCTTCGTCAGCGCTATCAACCCTCTGGTGATGCCTTATACTTGTCTGTGGTTTGCCAGGAACATGCTCTTCAGCAAGGTGACTCTACTGTTGATGATTTCTATGCACAGAGTTCTGCTATCTGGCGTCAGCTTGATTCTCTTCGCATTGCTGGTTGTCGTAATTGCCAGTGTTGCCAGGCTGTGAGGGCTGATTTGGAGTTTCACCGTGTCTACGAGATCTTGTCTCAGCTCCGTAAGGAGTTTGAGCCCCGACGTGCTCAGTTATTTGCTCGTGGTCGCATCTCGCTCATGGAGGCGCTTTCTGAGATTCGTGCTGAGGAGACTCGCTTACGTGGTGCTGGTTTACTTGGGGTTCCTTTTGTGCTTGCTGCTCGAGTACCTGCTCAGCCGCCTGCTTCACTGACTCCTTCCCGCCCCAGTGCTCCTCCGCTCTTGCCTACTCCTGTGGGCGGTCAGGGTCGGCCTCGTCCTCATTGCGGCTATTGCAATATGGATGGTCATGTTGAGTCTCAGTGCTTCCAGAAGAAGCACTCGCGTAAGGCGCGATCATCAGCTTTAGGGACTTCTTCGCCATCTTCAGCCACCGCTTTCACTGAGTAGGATATTCTACGCCTTAAGCGTCTGCTCGCCGCTTCAGGTTCTTCTTCGACGGGTACTGCAGGTTCTGTGACTAATGCTTCCAGCATTGAGCAACCACCCTCTACGCAGTCAGGTACATCCTCGTGGGTTCTGGACTCTGGAGCTTCTTTTCATGTCTTCTCATTCTTCCAGTTTGTCTTCTCTTAAATCTCTTGATTTTCCTGTTCATGTATTCACCGCCGATGGTACTCCTCTCTCTGTTGCTAGTCGAGGCAATCTTACCACAGCTTCTTATTCTGTTCCTGATGTTGCTTATGTTCCTCGACTTACCATGAATCTTTTTTCTGCTAGCCAACTTATTGATTCTGGTTGTCATGTCATCCTTGACATTGACTCTTGTTTTGTCCAGGATCGTCGAACGCACACTTTAGTTGGGGCTGGCCCTCGCCGCCGTGACTCTTAGGGTCTTTAGGAGCTTGACTGGCTGCATGTTCCTTCCGCTGCCAACACTATCGCCAGTCCATCCGCTTTTGTCGCTTCAGCTACCAGCTCCTTCCAGCAGTGGCATCATCGACTTGGTCATCTTTGTGGTTCTCGTTTGTCGTCATTAGTTCGTCGAGGCCTTCTAGGGTCTGTCTCAGGAGATGTCTCTTTAGAGTGTCAGGGTTGTCGGCTTGGCAAACAGATTCAGTTACCGTATCCTACTAGTGACTCAGTGTCCCAACATCCTTTTGATTTAGTCCACTCTGATGTATGGGGTCCGGCTCCCTTCGCTTCGAAAGGGGGTCATCGATACTATATTATTTTTATAGATGATTTCTGTCGATACACGTGGCTATATTTTATGACTTCTCGTAGTGAAGTTCTATCCATATATAAGCGTTTTGCTGCCATGATTCACACTCAGTTCTCGTCGCCTATTCGTGTGTTTCGTGCTGACTCTGCTGGCAAGTATATTTCCAAGATATTGCGTGGTGTTCTTGCTGAGCAAGGGACTCTTTCTCAGTTCTCTTGCCCTGGTGCTCATGCTCAGAATGGCGTGGCTGAACGTAAGCATCGTCACCTTCTTGAGACGACTCGTGCATTGATGATCGTCGCCTCTCTCCCGCCTCACTTTTGGGCTGAGGCTGTCTCTACCTCCACCTATCTCATCAATCTCCAGCCGTCCGCTGCTCTGTAGGATGGTGTTCCTTTCGAGCGTCTTTTTGATCGTTCTCCTGATTATTCGACGCTTAGTTTGTTTGGTTGTGTTTGCTATCTTCTTCTTGCCCCTTGCGAACGCACCAAACTATCCGCTCAGTCAGTTGAGTGTGTCTTCTTAGGTTATAGCGATGAGCATAAGGGCTATCGTTGTTGGGATCCTATTGGTCGTCGGATGCGCATTTCTATCCGCGTCCATCTTCCTCGAGTTTTTTAGTGGAGGATATCTCTTTCCTCATTTTTCCTGACACACCTATCACCCCCATCGAGCCTTTGTCTATTCATCCTGCTAACTCTACTTTCCCACCTATTGCCGATGATTTGCTGCCACCGTCTCCCACGGTTTCCTCATCTCTCGTGTCACTGGATTCTGCACCTTCATCCCCGGTGCCTTCTTCTCCTCCACCCCTTGCTTCTCCGTCGTCGATTCCTCCTCGTATTCTTCCATCTTTTTCTCAGTATTATACTCGTCGATCACGTCCTATGGCTGCATCTACTGATGTGCCCTCCTCCTCGTCTCAGCCTATCTATGGCTTGCGTTCTCGTCCGCTTCCGCCTGTTGATCGCTATGGTTTTCCAACCGTTGGTGCTGCTGTTCTTGAGCCGACTACTTATCGCCAGGCTGTTGTTCATCCTGAGTAGCAGTTTGCGATGGCAGAGGAGATTGCTGCTCTTGAACGCACCGGTACATGGGATCTTGTTTCTCTTCCTCTAGGTGTTCGTCCCATCACTTGTAAGTGGGTCTACAAGGTTAAGACTCGCTCCGATGGTTCTCTTGAGCGTTACAAAGCTCGTCTTGTGGCTCGTGGTTTTCAGCAGGAGCATGGTCGTGATTACGACGAGACTTTTGCTCCTGTGGCCCATATGACCACTATTCGTACTCCTTGCAGTGGCCTCTGCACGCCACTGGTCTATATCTCAGCTTGATGTTAAGAATGCTTTTCTTAATGGTGAGCTACGTAAGGAGGTCTACATGCAACCACCACTTGGGTATTCTGTTCCTGATGGCATGGTCTGTTGTCTTCGTCGCTCTCTATGGCCTTAAGCAAGCCCCTCGTGCCTGGTTTGAGCGTTTTGCCTCTGTGGTGACTGCCGCTGGTTTTTCAGCGAGTGCTCATGATCCAGCATTGTTTGTTCACCTTTCACCTCGTGGACGGACTCTTCTTCTCTATGTCGATGACATGATCATCACTGGCGACGACCCTGAGTATATTGCCTTTGTAAAGGCCCGTCTTAGTGAGCAGTTTCTTATGTCTGATCTTGGACCTCTTCGCTACTTTCTTGGGATTGAAGTCTCTTCTACCTCTGATGGCTTTTTTATATCTCAGGAAAAGTATATACAGGATCTTCTTGCTCGTGCTGCTCTTACTGATGAGCGCACTGTTGAGACTCCCATGGAGCTCAATGTTCACCTCCGTGATACTGATGGTGATCCCTTGCCCGATCCGACGCGTTATCGTCATCTTGTTGGGAGTCTTGTCTATCTAGCTGTCACTCGTCCGGATATCTCTTATCCGGTTCATATTCTGAGTCAGTTTGTCTCTGCTCCCACTTCAGTTCACTATAATCACCTCCTTCGTGTTCTCCGGTATCTTCGGAACACGATCTCTCATCGTCTATTCTTTCCTAGCTCCAGTTCTTTAAAGCTTCAGGCCTATTTGGATGCTACGTGGGCTAGCGATCCTTCTGATCGCCGTTCACTTTCTGCTTACTGTGTTTTTCTTGGTGGTTCTCTCATTGCTTGGAAGACGAAGAAACAGACTGCAGTTTCCCATTCGAGTGCAGAGGCTGAGTTACGAGCTATGGCTCTTTTGACGGCAGAGGTGACTTGGTTACGGTGGTTACTTCAGGATTTTGGTGTTTCTGTCACTACACCTACCCTGCTTTTATCCGACAGTACAGGTGCTATTAGCATTGCGCGCGATCCAGTGAAGCATGAGCTCACCAAGCATATTGGTGTTGATGCTTTCTATGTGCGCGCTGGTGTGCAGGATCAGGTTATTGCTCTTCGGTATGTGCCTTTCGAGTTACAGTTGGCGGATTTTCTGACGAAGGCCCAGACTAGAGCGCAGCATGGCTTCTATCTCTCCAAACTCAGTGTTGTTCACCCACCATGAGTTTGAGGGGGGGTGTTAAGAGTATATATAGTCATGTGATCTTTTGTATTTACCCTATTTGTATAAGGGGTTCTCTGCATATATTCCATACCTGTACATGTATATATACTGGCCTTTGGCCTCCTGAAAATACAAGTTGCATATTTCCTAACATTCCGGACTAGATTACGGAGATCCGATATGTTGTCATGTATGGTTCCACAGAACAATCAACATACAGTAGCAATCCCACATACAGTTAGCACCTTCGACAAAAAAAAAAAACTGCCTACCATTTTACCAGTGGGTCTCTCTGTTTAGTGTTTATGATTTTACATCTTCTGCATAACCTACCGGAACACCATGCCCTCTGACGATGTTCCATAAGACTGGGATATCCCCACATTATACCACCATAATCAAGATAACACATTATATTTTTGTGGAACATGTGTGACATAGCTATTTCATATGTGCCATCTACAGAACATGGCTAGATTATGATTAGCCAATGCGAGAACATTTTAGGTGCAGTTAGCTTTATTTCCATTAGTTGGGTGCTGTAAGTTGTGAAAGCAGCTAATGCAGTCTATTTGTGGATTTTAGGGCAATTTTCATCCTGTATTAGTACTGAGGTGCTTTTATTTTTCTTGCAGGCCCATAGTTTCACTCGCTTATCCTTTGTAAGTAAACGCCTTCTCGTTAAACAGATACAAGCTTATCCTTATCCTTCCATTTTGCCACAATTTTTTTTCCTTTTTAAGACTCTCATTGACACGTTTGCAGGTATGCATCTGTTCGAGCAATAGAAACAAAATCTCCTATTGATGATCAGCAATGGCTCACTTACTGGGTGTTATACTCGTTTATCACTCTGTTTGAGCTCACCTTCGCTGCAGTAATTGAATGGTAAAAAGCAGTTCCCTATCTCATTGGACTTCTGTTTTGTAAATCCTTCAGTACTTCCTTGTTACTATGACACTGTCTAATATAGTGGGATTATAAGAGCGTGGGTCTTATGGCAGTGATGACCTGTGAAACCTTTTCTGTGACCTGCGATTTCTTGAAAGAACGATCGAATGATATATCATGTTCTTTAAATAATTTTCTGTGCCCCGTACCTTCTCTGTGGTAGTATAATTTTTGATTTGCTACTATCATCATACTTCATGTTCTTCAAATAATTTCCTGTGCCCCGTACCTTCTCTGTGGTAGTATAATTTTTGATTTGCTACTATCATCATACTTCATGACTGGGGATATATTTATCGCAAGTACATCGTGAGATGGATGGATATGCTTAGTAGTTACTACAGACTAATGTGTGCGCTTTGCAGGCTCCCTTTCTGGTCTTATGGAAAGCTATTTTTCAATTGCTGGTTGGTCTTGCCCTACTTCAACGGTGCTGCGCATGTTTATGAGCATTTTGTGCGGCCAATGATTGTGAACCAGCAAGTTGTAAACATCTGGTATATTCCAAAAAAAGAAAATTCAGATAAACCTGATGATGTTATTTCAGCTGCACAGAAATACATTGAACAAAATGGATCTAAAGCATTTGAGACTCTCGTTAACAAGGTATGGTCTAAATCTTATGTAAATTTTACAATACTCATTTGTGAATGTGGTCAGCAGTTCTTTCTGCAGTGAGAAGCATTACCATTGATACTTCCTCAGCGAAATTTTAGTTCATGATAATGTGATTACTGATTACAGAATTTGAGTATTAAGTGTCGAGGATTCTATACTGCATGTTAGATGTCACATGGTTATCCGATTCTCTAAATATGTCATGGTTATCCTATGAACCTTCAGATTTGGATCGTAGAATGACTATCAAAATGACCTATGCCTCATCTAAATAATAGATTGTTTTTGTCAATACCTTACACTACTCTTTACAGTGACCGTTGGTAGGTTTAATGTTTTATAGGCTTGTGGTGGGTTTAGAATATAGGTCCACTCTCCCAAGTAAGTTGGCTTGTTAAGCTCAACAGTTAACACTAAACTTGCGGCAAGTGTTTTATCCCTTTGCTTAGAGGATGTACTCCGTCCATTCCTGAGTATAGTGAACATTCAAATTTGTTAATAGAATACGTGTTCCATTGTGACATAACTTCTACACTAAGTTTTCCCTTGCATACCCCTCCTTTTGTCTATTTCCAGTAACCATTTATTAGTATGGTCTAGAGAATACAACTTCTAAAGGTAGCAAGTGACCTGATAAAGGGAGGTAATGCAGCAGTTTCAACATGTGTTTTAGTTGAAGTGATATGCATTCATGAACGGCTGCAGTATTTTGTAGAATAAACAAAGTGGAAATAAGTGCCCCAATTTGGTCTCTATTTCTTTTACAATTAACATCCTTCTTGTTCACACCGGAGATTTTCCAATTTCGTGGTTAGCATCTTTTTGTTCAATCCAACAATACAAATATGTTCATGTGGATTAATCTTTGGCACTATTCTAACTTTCACTCACAGTTTAAGACTACAAATGCAAGACGCTCAATTTTGGAGGAGGTAGAGGTGGAAAGGAGAGCCAGGGCGGAACGAGAACTGCAAGCGAGGGATGTGAATCCATTCTTCCACCCGAATTACTGATTCTGGAAAGCTCTTCTGTTCAGGCATCAGGTGACACAATGTATGTTCACCTGATGTGCTGATAGTTCTCTTTAGCTTATATACTATATTTAGTCCTGCATTTTGCGTGATTGAGGGGTGAATTCTAGAGAATCATATTTAGATTTGATATTACGTAGCTGAACAATTATGTAAATAGGTTCTGGCTTTGGATGGTTGTATGAGTCTGGACCGTGTAATGTTCATGTCCTTTTTAGGAATGACTGAAATTTGTGTAACCATCGGCCGCATTCTGGCAGCCAGGATATTTCTCCAAGCTACATGTTTGCAACACAATAAAAAATGAAGGCAAATGGATTTAAGAATCTGGCTCATGGGAATATACACTTGAATATTTCATTAAACCAAGCATCAAAACTTAGAAGTAAAACATATTCTCCGTTTTAGACATGTGAAATGAAGCAACATCTTGCAGTGCAACTCTATCCTACAAAAACTATAACAGTAATACATGGTCAAAATCTTGTTCTGGACACAAAGCTTGCTAAATGACTGAAAATTCTCTGAAAGAACTATATATAATCTGAAGAATCATACAGCAGCAAATAGTGACAGGCTGCGACCAGTTCTTCTATCTTGTATGTACCACTAAGCCCCAAAATATGGCTTACCAAATCTGTCCAATATACGATACCAAATCATTCTGGCTTGGTTGCAAGCAGCTTCAACCCTGCGCCTTCTATACAATGCATGCCCCTGTCCATGTAGTTGCTTCGGTCAAAGTTGGTCACCGCGTTTTTACCGCGTATTTCAATGGCAGCAATATCATAAGCTTCTGCAGCTTCTTCCTCGGTTTCTAGTACAAACACGAAAACAAATCGTCAGGAAATTGAATTGAGATACACTGTTTTTCAGTTAAAAAAAATTGGGAACTATTGATGAGAGTTGAAAGGGGCCAGAATAAGGGATCTGCATCATACTGAAAGTTCCAAGGTAAATGTCTCTAGTTCCAGCAATCAGTCCTATGCGTGCCTGCCATCGACCATCTTTCTGCCTCCTGTCATAGGGACATGGTTACATGTGAGTTTTGAGCAGTTTTGAACAGTTTTTTGAACAAAATGAAAAGGAGAGGCCACCTTGTAACTCCTCTGTAAATAGAAGCCCCTCTCGAGAAGCAGCTACTCCTCCTGCAGGACAAATCGATTTGTTATGAAAGTCATCCTCTCACTGGAACACCGATCTGAAGAGTCTGAATTAATATACCCTTGACATACCTTCTCAAGTATGTCACACATTCCTCTGGAGACATGTCTTGTATGTCCGCCAGTTCCTTTTCATATTCTGAAATCTGGAATAGTCTTGACTCATGAGATCCGCTTGTCCATAACTATATCAGTGGAAGCAAAAACAAGCAAAGATTTACCGAAAAGTTCAGCTTTGTATTTAGTCCCCAGTATTTAAGAGCTGCAACATCATATGCCCTGGCAGCTTTTTGCTCAGTATCATAACTTCCTGCATAGTAGAAAATTTGGAGAGAGAAAACAATCAGATCCTTAGGCACTAGGCTACAACAAAACACCAAGTCGCCAAGCACTTAATCATGCTAGGCATGCGCTTATGCAAGATAGTGTCAGGACTGAAATATATAATGCTTACCTAAATAAACTGAAGCACCGCCATATTGGAACACCATTGCAAGAAACCATCAGTAACCAATCAGAAGTCATACATACTATCTAAGTACAATATAACAGTATATCTTACAGAAACAGTAAATAACAAATCTACAAGAAAATGTTAACATGATATACATTAAACTTACGACAATCAAATGTTCTGCCTAATTTTGAAACAATTCAAAAAAAGCCAGTATGTACTCCCTCCGATTCATATTAAACCACGACACTTGTTATGGATCGGAGGGAGTAATAATCTTAAGAGATAACGTCCAAGGCATAGATTTAAAAACCAGAACAGAGAGAGACAGGGTAGCACGGTAGTGCCAGAACCAGTTAAGATCACAGGAGTGGATCATGCAAAGAGAAAAATAGCAAAATTAATTTTTAGTTAGTTCACGAAGTTGGTATCAAACCCCCTACCTCATGGTCGAAAGGGAGACACACTGCCAACCTACCTACACTCCTGGACAGGATGTAGGAGGCAAGATAGTTTGTATATTTATCTTGTTACAACTATTACTAGTTGACATATTTAGCAATTGTTTCCTAATTAAAAGATACGCTAAATAAATTTCTTATATCCGATGGTTCAACCATTGAACTGATCTCCGACCAGCAAATCAGTGAACTGGTCATTTGGCCAGCTAATTGTTTGGTTTGAGTTTTAAAAGTATGGCCTTATGGGACACAAAACTCCAGAAATATATGTTACCAAATAAGCACTCCTAATTCCTGAAGTCATAATGCATAATGCAAATTCTTCCGGTGAACATATGGAAGTCCAGGTTGACAAATAGGATCATAATTCTTCCTGTACTCATGAAAATTCAGGAGCTCACTATGGTGTTGGTGATTTTGATATTATATCTGTAAAGCGAGAAGCCAACTTGGCAGCGCATTTGACTGCTAAATTTTCTTCGAATTCTAATCCGGTTTGTTTCAAGGTGTCCCAGACCCGCACCATGTACTCAGCAAGAATGTAATGTTGCTAACTTATCAATATAAGTTCCTGATTCAAAAAAACAAAATGCATAATACATTTATCCTCATGTCGAATAAGAGAGAGCCAAATTGAATAGGTGCCTCTGCATGGCGCAGTGGCGCTAGGATCTCAAACAACACTACATGGATGCTTGTGTTCACTTAAACCAAAACAAGAAAGCCTGCGCATGGATACAATTCCTTTCAAAGTTATGTCTCTTTGTTTATTTCTGTTGAGGGAAATAATTAATAGTAGAGAGTCAGAAGTTGCAACAGACCTATGTTGAGTCGGTACTCTTTGCTGGAGATTGGTTACATAAAGGATAGCATTAATGCAGCGCAAGAATGTAACGTCAGCACTACTAACTACCAAGTGTAGTGAATCAGATAAAGCAAAAAAAGGCATGATGATACAAATGATAAACTTGGGTAAATAGAAAATTTTGTGACATGCAGAAACAACACAGTGCTACCTTGCTGACACAGAAACTACGGACAAAAAGATACGTTACTGAGAAACCGCCGGTAAACTAGCGTTATTTTAACGTAGGAAATAAACACGTTAGACACAATCTTCCAACTTTTTTCCTTTGAACTATATATTGCCTGCTAGTATTTATGAATTATGATACCTCCGGAGCTAATGAAACTATACATCGTACTCTGCCCTAGTATTTGTTTAACTATTAGCCAGCCGAATTTTATATCACAAATTTTCTTTGTACTCCATATAGCAAGGTCTCCATCAATGGGAAAAGTAAAGAGTTATCTATCTATTTATCTCTCATGCTTCTATGCCTACGCGTGGGCTGTGGCCCTCTCATGCGTGCATGCTGCCCTAGACCTAGCTACACTCTCTACAATTGACCCTTATATAAAAAACGAGGCTATAAGCATAAACTGCCATCTATCACGAATGCGTCCGTTGCGAATAGGTCATGGCACAGATATAAAATGTATATAACCGCCCCTTAGATGGCTCCAAACAAAAGAGGCATACCTTGCTTTCCTTTCCTTCTCCGTCCTTCTACTCTGCAAGTACTGTCCCACAAATGAGCTTCATATTTCCCACTCCACCTATGCCTGCACAGTTGATGAAATCTGGTAAGCAGCTCTATCTATGATTTGTTTAGTTAATATAGTGAAACACATTGTTGTGTTTCTCTCCTCTGATCAAATACCAATTGTAGGAACACAAAACCAAGCTTACCTGGTCACACCATGGTAACAAGATGACCGGGAGCCAGGTGCTCGCACCGCAGTAATTGCAGAAGTAGAACCGGCGGCGCCCTTCTCCTCTCTATACTCCACAACAGTTACAGGATTAATAGAATCAACAATTTCCTCAGGCTCATCCTTTTTGACAATGCTGAGAACTTGAACTCCCTTATAATTATCGCCACCATCTGCACACCCCTCATTTTCTGGCACAGTTATCAAAGCATCCTTCTCCCCGGCATGGTTCTCGCTGTTCAAAGGGTCAACCGAGTCGCTCTTCACGTCTGCACAGGCCTGAACTTCACCTTCATCAACTTCCTCATTCTTCGGGACCTTCTTCTGATCAGTTCCACTGGACTCATCTCCCTTCTGAGTGCTGGCATCGTTGGCCTCCGACTCCACTGCACCGTGCAAGACACCAATCTCCACAGCGGCAGGGGCCATTGCAGGCAAGGAATTGAGATTGATAGAAGGGCTCCTCTCGATCTTCCGGCCACCCCCCGATTCCCCAGCAGCTTTCTCCTCCACAAAACCGTCCATTTGCTGACCCTGACTAACTTCCTCCCCGGATTTCATCATCTGTATGACGGGAGCAGAGACAAAAACAACTCCCCAAACCCTAGCCTGCCTCTCAGCCGTCCTATTCACGAACTATCTGAAAGAGGGGACAAAGACAGAGCATCCCAGACAAGAAAAAGGAATCAAACTGTTAGATCCTGACCAGGCAATCATTCCATCGCCCAACACAATTTCTTCTTCTTCTTGCTGACAGAATCGGAAAACAAGAAGGTACCTTTCGCCGCCCGCTCGCCGCGATCGAAAGATCCGGAGGCCTCCGGGGGGCTGGACGCGCGGCCAAGAACGCAGAAGAAGAAATATCCCAGCGCGGATATTACCACCGCTAGCAACGACGAGCTGGAAAAAATCTGTCAGCGGAAATGGATGCCGAGGCAGGAAATAAGTATCGGGCGGGGAGGGGCGGCGGAATTGGTGAAGGAAACGACGAGGCCAGCCGCGCGGGCAAGGGGGCGGCGGCTTAGTGCGGAGTGATGCCGGAAACAACAAACTAATCGCTGGTGGAGAAGAGGAGGAACAAAGGATTTGGACAAATCGAGAGAGGAAACGGCAGGGGGTGGGGGAAATCGGGGGGGGGGGGGGGGGGGCGGCGGATTTTATCTCGCGCCGCCGCACTGGCGCTCTGAAACCATCGGATATTTGCTGGATCTTTTACTAGTGGTAGTATACTACCTGCAGCGGTTACTGGTGCCGCTACACATCAGGATTCAGGACGGGAGGAGTGAAAAAATTGCTCGTTTTATTGATATAAATGAGGGATTTGATGGTGATGTAAAAAGTGGAGGCGGTGTGGTGATGTGGGAGTTTTGCTTCGTGGACGACGCCCTCGTGATGCGTGCCAGGCTGGAGGAGCCTGGCAGTCCGTGCCTCGGAGGCCCCGTTCTGGGGCGGGCACACGTGGACGGAGAAAATGTGTTGCAAGGATGGAGAGAAGATCTAGTCTATATTTTTTTTGCGAGAAAGCAGGGGCGGCGTTTTGGCTTCGGGAGCATATGTTATGCTCCCGGATAAACAGTATTACGAAAAATGTCGTAAAATGTTTTAAAAAAATCTGACTTTTTTTTAGATGTTTGTGTCAGTGTCACAAACATGCTTGACAATTTTCATACGAAACCGAGCAGTAGTATTTTATCGGTAAAAAAACAAATTTGACTGACATTTTGAGGTAACATTTGGTGTTCAAATTTTTTATTTTTCATAGGCCGCAATGTTTAAATTTTTTTGCCTAAAACTTTGTAGGTGACATTTGAATGTGACTACAAATACATACAAATTTTGTTAAGATTTTTTTAACATTTTAAAAATTATTTTTCACGCACAGAGCACGTGCTCCCAGGAACCGAATTGGATTTCATATCTTCATAGTGTAAGGTTTTCATATACTCCACCGGTTCCTAAATATTTATCTTTTTGGAAATTTTACTACGGTTTACATACGAATATATATATATATATATAAAATTTAGAGCGTAGATTCACTCATTTTGCTTCATATGTAGTCCGTAACTGAATTTCTAAAAAGACAAATATTTAGAAATGGAGGAAGTACTTTATTTGTTTCATAATGTAAGGGCAATTCCAACGTACGATCACAAATCGTCCGCCTGCATCCGTTTGAGGGTAAACGGACACAAATCGTAGCCCAAAGCGCGGGAGCAAACAGACAAACGTCCGTTTTTGGTCCGCTTTCGAGCCATTACCGGTCCAAGTTTGTAACATCCCAAAATTCTAAAATTTAGAATGTTATATTAAATTAACTTTGATTGACTAATTGATTGATTGTTGAGTGAATTTGAGGAGGATTTAAAACTTTTGAAAACTTTCTTCTTTGTTTTTGAATTCAAATTAAAATCATAGAGAGAAGATGACATGACTTCTTTAAATAAAGAATTTGAAATGGGATTTGAAAGTATTTAAAATTTTCTATTTGGAATATTTCCATTTGGAAAATTGATCCATTTCAATTTTAAATTGAATGAATTCTAATGCCCTGATCAAATTCAAAAAAATATGAGTGGAGCAACATGACCCTCCAAACCAGAGGCAAATTTGAATTTCATTTGAATTTATAAACTCAGAAAAAATATTTGGAAAGTATTTGATGTTTGGATCAAAATCATTTTTGAATTTTGGAAAATAATTATTTTTAAAAATATTTCAAATGTCCATGAAAATATGTTCATGTGTTACGATTTATTTTCTGGTCATTTTGGTATATTATATGTCTATATAGAAAGTTAATTATTTCTCTTTATTTTCATTTTTGTTTCTGTTTTAAATAAACAAAAAAGAGTTTCTTTAAAAAGAAAAATGGCCGAAGCCCAACTAGCTACAACGCCAGGGCGGCCCGGCAGCGCTTGCGTGCGCCCGAATCTTTTCGGATCGGATGCTCGATCGCCCTCCAATTTTTCTCTCTCTTGCTGCCAGATGGGACCCACCGCCGACCGAATCAAGCAACGCTCTCCTCCTTCCTTTCCCCGCCCCCTCTTTCCTTCTCGTCGCCAGAACCCAACCGGAAGGTGATCCCGCGTTGATTCGCTGTCACCCGAGCTCCATCTCCTCGCCCCCTATAAAGCTTGAGGCCCCCTCTTCCTGTTCCGCCCGAAGACCAACCCCAACCCTCTCCTCTCGCTGCAATTGCTTGTCGGAGCCAGAAATCTCCGCCGGCACCCTAAGCTCGCTCCGCTCCATGTGGTCATCCCCTACCACCATCTTGCTCGTCGTGGTCCCCTGCATCGCTTGAGATCTTCCCCGAGCCCGGAGACCCACGGGAGTGCCGCCCCGCACCACCTCATCGCCTCGGCCTTACCGGAGCTACCTCCCTCCTTTGTAAGTCGCCGGCAACATCCCCCCTCCGTCAGATCTGAATCCAACGGCTAGGATTAGATCACTTATAGCCCAAAACGTTTTCTTTTACGGTCCGGTCATTCGCTCGTTTAGCTCTAGCACGCACACCTCTTGTCCAACCAAAGCATGCCACGTAACCCATGTTCGTTGCGTTAGTTTTTTCTTTTTCTTTATTTAACAGAATTAGTTATCTTTTTCTATAGATGCAAAATTCGGTCATGTTTGAATATTTTAAATTTGAATTTTATGGAATTTGTTTGAATTACTAATTTGTGAATAACTTGAGTTTAAAAATAGATTTTGATATGATTCTTTTTGCTCCTGTTTTCTTATGGTTTTATTTATCCACCCGTATTTAGTAGTTTATTTTAAGTTTATTTTAGATAAAGATTTTAGCAACGGTGGCCATTTTTAATTGTAGATAAAATATTTTTTATTAGTTTGTTTCCCTATTTTGTAGCCAAACTTGTTTAGGTCATAGGTAGAGTTTTATAAAAGCTTTTCAATAAATTGTTTTTGCTACTAAAACTTTAGGTAAAATAATTTTTGGTAACTTAGTTGTTTTATATTTTATTTTCTATTAAAATTATTATTTTAGTGTCTCCTTTGGTGTTAAGTTTATTAGGACAAAAACTTATGTTGTTTAATGTGTTACTCTTTATAGTTTATTTGGTTGTTTTTTAAAAGTAATTCTTTTTGCTAGGAAAAGATTTACTAAAATACTTTATGTTAAGTCTTTATTTTGTTGTTGTTTTATTGTTGATGATAATAGGTTATTTATAGGTAAACTATTCTTGGTTGCTTTGATGGAGTTTTGTTGTTTTAACTTTTGTCTTAAGTATTTCCTTTATCTCAGCACTAGTGTGTTTAGTACTTGCTTTTGCTTCTTGAATTGTTAGAATGATTGCTTATATGAGTGCAATGTTTGACTATATAGATTTTCATCAGGGAGTGACGAATAGTTCTATCAAGTTATTTTTTGAGAGCGATATTATCTTCATCAACTTACCAGGCAAGTTCACTTTGACCATTTGTTTACCTAAATTTTACTTGTATGTAGTGTCACCCTTTTCAACAAATCCCTCTAGTAGTGATATTGAATCTTGTAGTTGAGTAGAATGCATGAGGTAGGAACCCACTCCCCTGTTATCAAGCCCTAGGACGTTATTTATTTTGATACTACGCTATAGTAGAAGGGGTTGGTATGAGTGTTTGGATGTGGTGTGAGAAGGACTCTACGTCAAAGTTGACTACTTTATGATGGCATCTTCAAGACCTCAAGACTTCGAGACTCCAGACAAGATTTTAATACACACTATTGGGCAAAGGATGGATTTGATGGGCACCATGGAGAAAACAATGGATGTCCTAGATGCATGGAGACGCGCTATGACATCATGCGGAAAGCTTCACCCAGACTTAACGAGACAAAATAATACTTCATGCCCGGAAGCTTACTTGTGCAGCCACAAGTCAATATGGGCTCTGGCTTGGTTGACCTTAGTTGCGACTCTGGCTGGGACGGTGCTAGCAGATGTAGACGAATGGTATGGTTGGATGGACATCGAACAATGGTCAGGGGAACTCTTTGAAAGACCATGTTTCGTTCATCCTGTTCTCAAACACCTGGTAGTGCGAGGACTTACAAGGAGGGAACGATACTTGTGGGTAAAGTGCACACCACTCTGTAGCGTTAAAACCTAATGGATTAGTCGTGTCCCCGGTTACGGACAATTTGAGCCTCTGGACTTGGATGTGTCTCTCAACTCTCAACACCGGATTGATAACTAATCGTGGGCAACTTATGATACTTGTGGGCTATGAGACATCGGTTGGCAGAACCATGTCATAGTAGATAGCTCTGTAGTGAAAAGTCTTGATAAATTCCTTTGTTCTAAGAAAAACAAAATTAAACCAGCTTTTATGCAAAATCTCAGACACAATGCCACAAAGCCTTATTGCATATAGAATAGTCTTTATCATAGCTTTCTATTGTGATCTTGTCGGTACATTCAATGTACTAACCTACACGGCTGCAATGTATCATGTTGCGGGAATATTTCTACGATGAGTAAGAGTACGATATAGGGTTACGGTCTACACTCAACTAGTCGTTGGCGTTGATGGGACTCCACACCCTTAATGTTTCCGATGAGACTCATGAGGTATATATCAGTTTTACGTTATTTACATGTGATTGCACTTTGATATATACATTATTGTACTGTGTTTGCTAGCATACCGATCCACGGATAGCACGAAAAGCACAGAGGCACCGATCTATTTGGGTCGGGTCACTACAAAGGTTGGGCCACGTTTGCGGCCAAATGGATAGTGCGTGGACGGGCAGGACGCGCACCCTTGTCCTGCCCTATCTCGCCTGTTGGGGACACACCCGTCCCACTTTCCCTTCATTTGGTCCAAACCTTCCCGCGGCCCCCCTCCCCTCCCTCCTTCATAGACAACGACCCGACGAACCCTGGAGATGTGGCCACGCGCCCCGCAGTGAAGAAGAAGGGTCCCAAGGGTCCCAGGAAGCCTCGATTCGAGTGCATGCTGGAGGAGATCTTCAGACTCAATGCCGAAACGGCGAAGAGGAGGGGCCGGCGAACAAAGGCGAAGGAGATGTAGGCGGTTGTGGCCTACTCCGTCGTGGCATCTTGCCAACATCTACGACAAGGAACCCATCGTCTCCAAGCCGCATGCCCTGCTCATGCTAGGGTTGGCATGACCATTGTTGTCCATCCTCTCGGTTGCTGTCATGGCCGTGGCGAGCACGGGATCATAGGTCTTTCGTCCTCCTCGGTATAGGTCGTCGAGCTCGTCCACCACACCCGGTCTGTCGCCTTACGGTCATGGGCAGACACAGTTCTCCACGTCGTCGGAAGGGGGCTTGGCCGCTCCAGCCACGCCCACGGGTGTCATCGACCTTAATGTGATGTCGAGGTATAGTGGCGCTGGCCACACGTCCGATGGGACGCAAACGAAGCAGCCTCGGTCGTTTCCGACAGTAAGCTTTGACAGCGCCCGCAAGCTGTTCAATGGAATGGCACAGTGACACCCACAACCAACGACCCTAATTGCTCGGCGTTCATGGAGAGCGTAATCTTCAAGGGCCATGGTGAGGCCTTCCAGCACCTCGTACAAGGCCATACTTTCGATCCTGACAAGACCCAAAGCCAGGAAGGCCATGGCCACTATGAGGACACTAATTTCTCCGACCATGACGAAGAGGGTCAAGACAAACTCGAAGGCCGATGAGAGGCGTGATGCGTCTTCCATTGCCTTGCAAGGCACTTTAGAGAACATGATGAGCCAAAAGGAAGTGAGGGACGAGAGGAGGAGTGAATGAAGATATATCTAGTGCTCCAAACGAAGAAGCTTGCCATGGAGGAGACCGCAGAGAGGAGGAAGCTTGACATGAAGGAGGCAATGAAGAGGGGGAAGCTTGACATCGAGGAGGCTGCTCAACTCAAGAAGCTCGAGATCGAGGACACCATGGCAGACACCAAAGCTAAAGAGGTGGCACTCACATTCATTAGCATGGACAAGCCCAACATGTCATCGGAGAGGAAGTCTTGGTTCGCGAATCGGCAAAAGGATATGTTCGCTCGCGACGGCCTGACCTAGGTGAGACCTCGGGCCGTGGCCGACGTCCGATCATTTTGAAGGTTGGCTGGTGTGCCGGCCGCTGGCTTTGTTGCTGGTGTGACACTGTAGGGTGAGTATTCTATAGGCCATCGGCTGTGTTGCCGGCCGACGTGAACTAGTGCGAACCGCGGCCACGGCCAACATCCTTGGTTCTCAACGTTTGCATGCACGAGACAAGATGCGACCGAAGATGCGGCCGCATGTTGGGCGCACGGCCGATGCAAATCCATATCCGGGCGGACACATCCCCATTCCCACCCCCAAACGGATGAAATCCAGACAAAACAGACGTTTGTTTGGGGGTCATGCGTTGGAGTTGCCCTGATGCGCCCGTGCTTCCCACTACATTATGAAATGGAGGGAGTGCGTCCGCGCTTCCCACTGCATTATGAAACGAAGGGAGTAGCTTATAGACTCGACTTTCTTGGGAATCACTATGTGATGATAACATAATATGTTTTTTTTGACCGACTACTGTAGGGGAAAACACCCCAATTTTTTTTCTTTTATTCCATATCACAGATTACAATTTACAGGATCTAAGCTAAACAGAAAAAAGGTGGGTTGACTAATCACTAACCTCAAGGTGGTAAAAAGGACACCCATTTTAACATGTCATCCCTAAGGCCAGCCTTAACTCTATGGTGTAAGAGCACATTTCTCCATGTGTGGTTTTGGTAATTGATGACACCCCTATGGACTAATGGTGTCCTTGAGTTATATTCAAAGGATTTGTCCGTAGGTGCTTCTTGAAGTCCATTTGTTGGTTTCAAGGAGTTTATATGGTGACCAATGTGGTATTCAAGGTGTTATCCAAAGATTGGTCATGTAAGAGTTGATCTTACTGCAAGCATGTCTTGAAGAAGAAGACTGTGTGAGCATTCATGTTTACCTTCAAGACATCATCTTTATGGAGAGAGAAGATATGATACAAGGTTGATCAAGACTAAGTCAAATAGTGAACCAAGTTGATCAACACACAAAGCGTACAAGATGTACCGAGAAGGATCAAGTGATCCCATGGTATGGTAAGCATTATCCATTACGCTTTGTGTACTAACCCATGGTCTACGTGAGTGTTCTTTGTAGGGTTAGGTATATTTCCATGGGATTTGCATCGAGAGGAAGATCCCATACAACCCATGGAAGATGACATCAAGTGTTGATCTTCATCACGTTTGCGGTGTGCAAGTTCAAGTGAAGCATCGCGAAGAAATCATGCTTGTAGCTTGCCGTCCATTATGGTGACAATGGACTTGTGAAGGTGTGCTGAAGAGTGATGTAACACCCCGTTACGCCTGGCGGGATCTAGACTGGCCCCACAGACGAACACTAGTCTTTCTTGCACACTTTGTCCTCACTCGTGCGCACCCGGGACCAACTTCCCGGTCGGTCACCCATCCTAGAATCGCTCCAAGCCAAGCACGCTTAACTTTGGAGTTCTTTTTGAATGGGCTTCCGGAAAAGAAGGAATTCCTTGTTGATATGAGTAGTCTATGATTCCTATTAAACCAGGCTCTCACATACACCCCCACTCAAAGGAACCGACGTCCTCGTCGGCCCATCAGGAACGTTCCCTTTTGGCACATGTATGCGTGTCCAGTCCAGCACATGTGCCATGTTGTGTGCCATGACGGGCCACACACGCCATGCGCCACATGCCCGTGCACCTGACCCGTGCATGCCCTTGTAACCTCAAGGGTCGGCTCTGATACCAATTGTAACACCCCGTTACGCCGGGCGGGATCTAGACTGGCCCTATAGACCAACACTAGTCTTTCCTACACACTTTGTCCTCACTCGTGCGCACCCGGGACCAATTTCCCGGTCGGTCACCCATCCTAGAATCGCTCCAAGCCAAGCACGCTTAACTTTGGAGTTCTTTTTGAATGGGCTTTCAGAAAAGAAGGAATTCCTTGTTGATATGAGTAGTCTATGATTCCTATTAAGCCAGGTTCTCACAAGTGACTCACCCATAGTGGGGTATGGGGGAGCAATCAACTAGCATTCATCGAGCCAACGCAATCACGAAAGGTGGTCCAACTTGAGGGAGTCAAGACCGTCATCATCTAGCTCAAGTGGATTTCGTGCAAGGCAAAGGTTTTCCATTTATAGGTTTTCTATTTTACCGATCTCATGGTGATAGTTTGGAGACCGAGTTATAGGATCGATAGCCGTACTATCAAGGGGGCTCTCAAGTGAGTAGCTTGATCGTATCGTTCATCGAGAGCTCAAACCATTGCATCCTTGCATCATATTTCTTGATTATTATTTGTATTTTATCTTTTTTAGGTTTTATATCTTGTGGTTATCTTCGTGACAAGCTCTAGTACATCGAAAACGGATTTCATATGCTTCTTCTATTGCGTTTTCGTTGTTAGAGGTTTTACCGGTCTTATCCGAGGAAGGGTTCTCACCATTTTCTTATGGGCCTTTTCTAATTTGATTATTACTGAAATTTCTATCAAGATTGTGTTATCCCATGTCGTTAGCTTTCCGACAAACTTGGTTTCGTTGAATTCGGAGTCCGTTTGCAGAAGTTGTGACAATTTTGGTGCTCTTAAAAGGCTGCAGCGGTACTACCGCGACTACTACCGCTTGGAGCGGATGTAATTTTTTACTACCGCTCCAGAGTGGTACTACCGCGGCTCTAGAGCGCTAGTACCGCTTTGGACCAAAATCTTGTGTTAAGTCCAGTGGTGGTAGGCACGAATGTATTTTTTTAGTACCGCTCGCAAGCAGTAGTACCGCTACCCTTAGTGGTAGTACCGCTATCCCTAGCGGTAGTACCGTGAGGACGAGTGGTAGTACCGCTCCAGCGATTCTACTGGCCTTTTGCCTCCTCACTGTTGTTTTTCAAAGGGCTTACACTTCCCTAGAGGTAGTACCGCTCCCATGAGCGGTAGTACCGCTCTGTGCGGGTTGTGAGCATAACGGTTGGATTTTTCTCACCTATAAAAGGGGGTCTTCTTCCCCATTGAACCTTATCTCTTGAGTTCAAGTTTGCCCCCCCCCATTGTTGACCTTCTTTGAGCTTGCTAACTCTCAATCCCTCCAATGATTCTTGCTAGTTCTTCAGAGAAGAGAGAGAGAGATGAGATCTAGATCCACATTTCCACCAATCACTTTCTCGTCTAAGTGAGGGGAACCCATTGGATCTATATCTTGGAGTTCTTCGTGTTCTTCTTCATTCTTCCTCTCATTTTATTCCATAGCATTAGTTGTTGTGGAGGGATTTGGGAGAGAAGGACTTGGGCGCTCCGTGTGCCCTTGCCATTGCATTTGGTGCATAGGTTTGAGTTCTCCACGGTGATACGTGGAAGTGAAGTTTGAGAAGCTTATTACTCTTGGGTGTTTGAGCACCCTAGAGCTTGTTCCTCTTGGGTGCCCTGGCACCCTAGACGGCTTGTGTTGCCTCGAATCTCAATCATTATGGTGCAAAGATCTAGACAAGCTTCGGGGTCTCCAATTAGGTTGTGGAGATTGCCCCGAGCATTTGAGGTCACCTCGGAGCCACAATCCATTGTGGTGAAGCTTTGCGGTGTCGTTGGGAGCCTCCAATTAAGTTGTGGAGATTGCCCCAACCTTGTTTGTACGGGTTCGGTGACCACCCTCAAGGGTCCCTTAGTGGAATCACGACATCTTGCATTGTGCGAGGGCATGAGGAGATTACGGTGGCCCTAGTGGCTTCTTGGGAAGCATTGTGCCTCCACACCGCTCCGAACGGAGATTAGCATCCGCAAGGGTGTGAAGTTCAGGATACATCGTCGTCTCCGCGTGCCTCGGTTATCTCTTACCCAAGCCCCTTTACTTATGCACTTTACTTTGTGATAGCCATATTGTTTCTTGTTATATATCTTGCTATCACTTAGTTGTCTATCTTGCTTAGCATAAGTTGTTGGTGCACATAGGTGAGCCTAGTTGTTTTAGGTTTTGTGCTTGACTAATTAAATGATAGTTTTATTCCGCATTAGTTCAAGCCTAAACCGTAATTATTTTAAAGCGCCTATTCACCCCCCCCCTCTAGGCAACATCCATGTCCTTTCATATGGGGTCATAAAGAAATGTCATGCTTAAAATTAAACTTCCACCTGTTGAAACTAGGGCGCTCATTTCTGAAAACCTTAGCATTCCTAGTAGTCCATATGTTCCAGCAGGCAAAGACCACCTCAGTGAAGAAAGGGTGATGAAAGTCTTGGCGGGCCCTTATTGAAATATCCCACATGGTGTCCCCCTGCCATTCAAGTTGGAGGTAATTCCAAACTCTGTTACTAAACATGCAAGTGAAAAACAGATGATCCCTATCTTCCTTCACCCTTGCATGACATAGGATACACAGGTTAAACTCAAAAACATTCCACTGTCTTCGCTCGAGCATATCCTGTGTATTCAATCTATCCATGATTAGCATCCAGGCAAACACCTTGGTTTTCATGGTACAACAACTCTTCTAGACCCAATTGAGCAAAGGGTTGCTGGGGATTGGTTGGTGGACATGCATGTAAAACCTCTTCGCTGAATACCCTTTGCCATCTTCCTTCCATAACCAAACATCATTTATTGACTGATCCCTATGCAGATTCTGAGTAAGATCTGTATAGCTTGTAACTCTGCAAAAGCTCTCTCAGATAATGGCAGATGAAATAAGCTAGTTATGTCATTTGCATCAGAAGCATTGAAAACCTCCTGAGCTGTGGCAAAGGGATCAATAGCAAAAGAGAACAAATACTGAAACCTATTAGCCAAAGGGATCATGGAATTGTCAATCAACCAAGAATCAAACTAAAAAAGGAAAGTGTCCCCTTTGTTTGTCTGAATGCAGGTAACCGCTCTAAAGCTATCCAACTTCTTGCAAATATCTTTCCACCAGAAGGAACCACACAAGGCTGTACCTTGTGGCACCCTGTCATGGTAGTATGTGTTCCATATGAGATTAACCCAATGCACATCAACCTTGTTGAAGAACTTATCAGCATTCTTTAGCAATAGTGCATCATTTTGCATTGTGAGGTTTATAATTCCAAGTCCTCCTTTTTTCTTTGGTCTACAGACCAATTTCCAGGCAACAAGGGTAGGGGCTTGGTCCTGGCCATTTCTTCTCCAGAGGCACTGCTTCTGAATTCTCTCTAGTTGCTTCAAAATTCCTGGTGGTATGTCCAAGCTACATAGGAAGAAGATTGGGGCTGAAGATAGGGAAGAATTAAGATACTGCAATCTACCACCCCGAGCCAGAAAAGAGGAGCTTGCAGATAGTCTCCTTTCCATATTGTCTACCAATGGCATTAAATCAACGATCCTTGGCTTAGTGGTACCAACATGCAAACCCAAGTAAGTGAAGGGAAGAGTACCAACTTTGCATCCAATAGAAGCAGCCAGCCTCTACAACTCTTCCTGGTTCACATTGATAGGGATCATAGCAGATTTGTGATAATTGATGTGAAGTCCAGTGGACTGAGAAAACATGAGGAGCATGGCCTTCAGATCCAGTAGTTGTGACTCCACAGCAGGCAGGATAATAAGAGTGCCATCTGCATACTATACAATTGGGAAGTCTTTATCATGGCAGGGGTTTGGGAGCTCAATCTTACCTTTCATAAACTTGATAAAGAAATTCATGCTCAAGGGAATCAAAATCTTTCTCAAAATCCAACTTCAGGATAACAATTGGCCTCTTGGATTGATGACAATGGTGCAGATACTTGTAGCGACCCGACCTGAAAGGTCGAATCTCCGGTGTTTCCGTACCATCCCAAGATCATGCTGGTACACACACGGCACATCAATGTATATATCAAAGGGAAATCACACAGCATTACATTAATCGAAATCTCATATCGAGTCCTTTATTACAATAAAAATTACAATAAAGTGGCCGAAGGCCAACTCATGAGAATATCTAAATCTTGCGGAAGCGTCGAAGGTAGATGAGTCCATCTGACTCCAAGGGCATCTCACTGAGCATAGAACGTGTCCTCACTCCTGGTCGGAAAAGTACTCTGCAACATGATACGTTGCAGCCATGTAGGTCAGCATATGGAATATGCCGGCAAAGTCACAAGAGAGGGGTGAAAAGATAATCATCTAGTCAATATGCATATATGGCAGGTGGGGTGGTAAGTTTTTGCGTAAAGCCAATTTTTCCTACATCAACAAAGGGGCTAAGCAAAATATTACTAAGTTGGTTGATTAATGAGATGGTTCCACCAACCAATTCTCATACCCAAATTGTTAATACCCACATCATCATATTAATTGTGTTGAGAGTTCTGAATGTTTCAGTTCCTTTGGCTCAAGTCGTCCATGACCGTGGACACGGCTAATCGATTAGGTTTGAGTACTCTGCAGAGTTTTGCACACGTTCCCCACAAGATTTGGTCGCCTCCGTTTGATTTCTCGCACTTCCGGGTGTTTGAGAAACGGATGACCAAAACATGGTCTTCCAAAGGGTTTCCCTGTGACTCTGTCGGTGCCCATCCTTTCCTACCGTTCTTCTACCTCTCGTAGCACCGCCTGTCCAGGGTCACCACGATATCCAACCAAGCCAGAGCCCATAATGACTTGTGGCTGTGCAGGTAAGCCTTGGGTTTTAAAACATCCATCCATCTCTTTGTGCCTGGGTGGACCTTTCCGCGTGAATACTGGCCATCTCCAGCATCACCTAGGCAAATCCACTGGTTTCTCCAGGGTGCCGTTCAACCATCATCCACCCAGAGGTATGTTGAAAACTCGGAGTCTTAAATCTTTATCATTATGTAGGTCTTGAAATTATTAACTCTCTCAACTCTCATGAATCACACAACCAACCCCGTCTACTAATAGCATAGCAAAAAGTAAAACAACGTTTCCCGGGGCCAATGTGTCAAAGAGTTTGAGGGGGGGTACCTACCACATGATACTACTACAATGTAACCAAGTTTCCAACTAACCTATCTTGCATGCAATTTGGGGAGATGGTAGAACTAATGCATATAAAACATGGGTAATCATGATCAAAGTGACTTGCCTGGTTGATGATCTTCGTACTCGTGGGACTCTAAGTAACAAGCTTCGCACTCCGGATAATCTAACGAAGCAAACAAGCACTCAATAAGCATACAACAGAATACTGTAACCCACAAACATCAATCAAGAACTAGTAAACAATCAAGACAAAACGATGCACAAATCACAAGTAAGGAAAACACACAAAGTTTTGTTTACTAGGAGGTGATTGATAAAACACTACTAACATAATAAAACTATTTTGAAATAACCAAAACAATTGTTAAAAGCAAGGAAACAATAAAATATTTTTATTAATAAACAGAAGAAAATCAATTTAAGTTTGTTGAGAAAACTTTTGTAAAGTTTGTAAAAGTTTTGATAAACACTATATGAAACAACTATAGTTTTACTATCAAAAAGAATGAAAAACTAAACTTATTATTTGTTAGCAAAACATGTTCTTAACAGAAAATAATTTACAATTAAACCTGTCTTAGAAAGCAGAATTAAATTATATAAAACTTTGTTTGAAAACAAAACCATTACTAACTAGTTGTTTTAATCAAAATAACCTATTTGAAAAGAAGTTGTGATTCCTATCTTAACAAGGAAATAAACTAAACAATTTTATATTTTTATTAACAATAAGTAAAACACTAAATGTATAATCAACAGAACCTACTAAACAAATTAAAACTAAATCTAAGTTAAACTAACTAAAACTAAGTAAATAAAACTATACTATAATACTAAGCAGATTCTATTTATAGTTATAACACTAATCAAAATCATCCTAGAAATCCTCAAACTAAACATGAAGGTAGTCCTAATTAATACCAAACATTAGCAAAAAGATTCATATCAAAATCTATTTTCAAACTCTAGTTATTCAGATTTGAAGATTTTGAGCAAATTTGATTAAATTCAAATTTTATAGTTCAAATTTGAAATTTAAAAGTACAGGGTGAAACTACATGAAAAATGTGAGCTAATGCAAAAAGAATCAACTCAAAACATTAAACAGGTTAAAAGATATAAGCAAAACAAAATTTGAAATCATTCTGTTAATTAAAACAAAAAACAGAAAAGGAAAATTGATTTGCAACGGTCAGGGGCTATGTGGCGCTTTCCTATTGGTGGCTAGAGTGTGCGCGTGGAAGTTTGCGGGCGGGCGACCGGTCGGTAGAGGAAAACGATTCGGATATTTACCCGATCTAATCTCGGTCGTGGGTTTTAGATCCGAGGGTCCAGGGAGCTTACGGAGGAAACGGTCGCCGGCGTGGAGATCTCCGGCGAGTCCGGAAGTGGCGAAGACGACGGCGAGGAGCTCCGTTAGTCGAGGGAGGCAGTGGAGTGGTCCGGGCGACGGCGACGGGTCTCCGGAGTCGACTGGTGACAAGTGTGGGTGGAACGGTGGACGGGGTCGACGGCTACGGTCGACGGGAGGTCCGGTGGTGGTGGCTACTCCGGCGACGAATTGCGGCAGCGCCTCGGCGAGGTAGGAGGGGGTTTGGGGGGAAATGGAAGGCGGGGAGTGGGTGGCTTATATAGGGGCGCTGGGGAGTGCGGGGGAGGAGAGGGGAGAGAGATCCGGGAGGGGGAAGAAACTACCGGCGAGGAATCTCCGGCGCGCGCGGGAGGAGAGTGATGACCGCTCGGGCATTACGAGCAAGCGAGGTGGGGCCCGGTGTCAGTGAGAGCGGGATGTCCGTTGCGCGTCGGTCGGCCGGTTGGTATTAAATTCGCGTATAACTGCCGTGGGCCGGCCCGTTTAATAGTAACCGTTACCGTTTTTCCTTTAATGATTTTCCAGAGCGTTTCAAAAACCTTTAAAGCATTCAAATGTTCTCTTAATATAGGAGTATTATATATCAAAATTAACAGAATAATAAATGTCATTTAGTGAACATTTTTATTCTGTCATTTGAACACTTTGAAAAAAAATAATATTTTCAGAAATTGCCTAATTGTTTTTAAAACCTTTTTGCAAATATTTTCAAAACAACTCCTGGTTACTTTTGTTCAAATAGATCACCAAAATGACCCTGGTGTGGAGTGTCATGTTACTCCCCTCTTATTTTGAACATTTAACCAAAATTTCAAATAGGTGAAAGCAAGTTAGGGAAAAATTGAAAGGGCTTTCAGAAGTTTAGAAGAAGCATTTCAATTATACATGTATTCAAACAATGATGATGATGGATGCATAGCTATATTTCATAACATTCCAAAATGGAATTTTGGGATGTTACAATACTCCAAAGTCCAACCCACACAATCCTCAATAGTCCTGGTTTTCATGAAACCATACTGATTCTTGTGAATGCACTTCATGATTTGCAGCTGAAACCTATTGGCAGTCATCTTGGAGAGAAACTTCAAGCCCATCCCAGTTAATGAGATTGGTGTGAAATCTCCAACCTTCTCAGGTGAGACCTTTTTTGGAACTAGTGTGATATATGAGGATTTCATATTTTTCAAGCAGGGCAAAGCCATCATGAAAAACATTTGCAAGTGAATAGAAATCCTCACAGATAATATGCTAGCATTTCTTAAAAAATAGACCATTGAAACCATCAGGGCCTGGAGCCTTATCAATGGGCATTTCCTTGATAGTCCTATCCATCTCCTCTTTTGTAAAAGGCATAGTAAGAACTTCCAAACCCTCCACCTTGTTCAGCAAAGATGGTAGGTCAAAAACAAGATTGATTCCCTATGAATGTCCCATCCCGCCTTTGAAAGCTGACCAAAAAGCCCCAACAATTTGTTCATGATCAGTAGTAAAAGATCCATCCTCCAACTTTAGAGAGGAAATATAATTTCTTATATACCTCTCAATGGCCATTGCATGAAAAATTTAGTGTTCTCCTCTCCCACTTTGATTTTCCTGATGGTTGCCCTTTTCTTCTAGTATAGGAACTGCAAGTGAAGCAGGTGTTCTAAATGCAACTTTACAATCACCCTGAAGTTTGCCTCAGGTCTAAATGATGGTCTTAACTCCTCAAGATTATCAAGCAGCAAACCCACCTGATTGCATTTATCTATGAGTAGCTTGATTCTTGATAATCATGTTTGCCATTTCTTGAGTGCCAGCCTCAAGGACTTGAACTTATCCATAATAACTACAGTTATATGACCTTTCCTGGAGGGGACCTTCCAAGAACTCTCCACACACTCAAGAAAACCATCAAGCTCAACCCAATAGTTTTCAAAACGAAACAGATTGCTCTTAGGGATGGTGGTGTTGATGGCCACCACACATGGTACATGGTCTGATGCATTTCTGGCCAAAGGCAACACATGTGATAGTGGATAGCAAGATATCCAATTAGTAGAGGTGAAAAACCAATCCAATTGCTCCAGTAGAGGGGTATCCTGCATGTTTGACCATGTAAATGGTCTACCTTTAAGGGGCAGTTCAAGGAGTCCAAGATGGCCAATTATCTCATTGAAAATGAAAATATCATTAACATTTTCTCCAGGGAGATTTCTGTTTGAAGTGGATCGTATAAAATTAAAATCCCCAAGCAGTAACCAGTTTTCATCAACTGGTACATTCAGGTTATATAACCAACTAACAAAAAGGTCCCTGGCTTCACCTTGGCAGGGTCCGTACACATTTACCCATTTCCACTTTTTTGAATTGTGCTTCGACGTGAAGGAAATAATCAGGCCAAAATGCTGCGAGTCTTGCAACACACCATCAAGGAAGGAGGAGTTCCATAGCAAGATTAGACCACCCGAGACCCCTATTGAAGGGGAATAAACGAAGCAGTAAAAACGTCTGGGGCAGAAATTACGAATGCACCTATGGCCAATATTCTGCATTTTTGTTTCTTTGAGACAAACGACCGAGGCCTAACTTTCAGCAATTTTGTTGCGAACAGCTCTGTGACGCGCTTCCGAGTTGAGCCCCCGCACATTCCAACATAGAACATGCCAACTTCTAGTAGATCGACAATCCATAATAGCTCAGGATAAACATAGCAAAAGCACAGTCACATGGCGACCGACACATGGCAAGTTTTGAAGTCATGAGTACATTAAACCGAAACCAACAGGAAATACCAAAAGGTTTTAGAACTAAACGGGCGAAAACGAGGTTCATCAGTGAAACCCCCTAGAGCCAAGTAACGATGTTCATCTTAATCATCACTGTCCTTATTGAATTATGTAACTGGATCTTCCATAAGAAGCTCCACCATTAGTTTTTTCGGTACAATACCCAAGGTCTGGCCAATAGTTTGGATCACTCTGATGGGCATAGCAGGTGGAGTCTCCCTAGGAACTTGATCTTCACTGGATGGTTCCGTCTCCTTGCATATTTTCTCCGGCTCCGCCATTGGCTTAGCTCTTGGCTTCCTCTTCTTGGGCAGCGGTAGCAGTAGCTCCTATAGGATTGGCTTAAAACCGTCCCGTTTGACAGAGTTGCAGGTACACCTGGGAACTGTAGTGTCCACAATAGGGGCCGCCTTCTTCCGCAATGTTTTCTTCCTGTTGCACTGCATAGAGAAGGAAAACTGCTCATCAGGAGCAAGTACTGGAGCCACATTCCTGGCATTCGAGTCATCAACATCAGAGAAAAGAACTCGAGCTATTGGGTGGGTGTAACATCCCAAATTTTGGAATGTTATAATAAATATTAGAATGAGTGTTTGTTTGCTTGAGTGATTAAATTGAGTAAAATTTGAAACTTTTTGAAAACTTTTGAATGAGAGGGAATAAAATGACTTTCCCTTTGTGTTTGATTTCAAATTCAATTCCAATTCAAATCAGTGAGAGAAGATAACATGACTTCTTCATCAACAATGAATTTGAAAAGTGGATTTGAAAATCTCTGAATTATTCTTTTTGGAATTCATTTCATATTTGGTTCCATTTTAAATTTTGAAAGAATTCAAATACCCTTGACAAGATTTTGAGAGGAGTAACATGACACTCCACACCAGGGTTATTTTTGTGAAGTATTTGAACCATAAAACCCAGGGGGTTATTTGAAAATTTATTGCAAAAGAATTAAAATCAAATTAGGCATTTCCTAAAAATAATTTTTTAAAAGTATTTATTTTGGCCGTGGAAAAATGTTCATTAAATAGAATTTATTCCCTTGGTCAATTTGATATATATATCTTCAATTTTCGGAAGTGTTTTGAATGCCATAAATGAGTTTTCATTTCACTGATAATTAGAAAAGGAAAGGAATTAACATTTTAATTAAAACCGGCTGGCCCACCTGCCTTAACTCCCCGAGATCCCTCCGGACCGCTCACCGACGCCGCTGATGCCGCCCCCTCCCTCACTGACAAACGGACCCCACCACACGATCGCGAGATCCCCGCGCTCATCTTCCTCCCCGAGCTCACCACCTCGCCGGAGATCCCTCCCGCACCGGATCTCACTCCCCTTGTCGTTTCCCGAGCGACCACGACGCCTATAAGAACCCCTGCTCCCTCCGTGCCCCGTTCCACCCTCGAATGCCCCTGCCCTCGCCCGAAAACCCCACCACACCACCTCGCCGGAGTTCGGCTAACAGCCGAAGCCCTTCGAGCACGTGGTCGTCGCCTCCATCGCCCCCAGCCCCAACCGACGCCACCAATCGTCGCCGGAGCTTCGCCATCGTCGCCTGGACCTTTCGGACGCTGCCCTCGATCACCTCACCGCCGTCTCCGACCATCTCCGACTCTCGGCCGCCGTCGACTTCGCCGGAGACCCCGACCCCCTCCTCTGTGAGCTCTCTCTCCCACCTCAACCGTTGTATCTGGATCAACGATCCAGATTAGAACAATTAAAATGCCGAAACGTTTTCTTCTAACGTTCGGCCATCGCTCGCTAGTGCCCGCACGTACACGGCCTCGGCCAATCACAACATGCCACGTGTACCCCTGTCCGTTGTTAGGATTTTTTTCTTTTTCTGTTTTCTGTTTTAAAACAGAATAGTTCAGTTTTTGTTTTCTTTATATCTTTTATGTTTTTAATGTTTTCTCAATGATTCCTTGTGCATCGTGTCACAAATTTGTTCTAGTTTCTGTAGATATAAAGTTTGACCATATTTGAATAATTTAAAATTTATTTCAAACAGATTTGTTTCAAATCTTATTTTCTGAATATCTTGAGTTTAAAAATAGATTTTTGGTTGGTTCTTTTTTCTACTGGTCACTAGTGATGTTATTTATCTGTAGGTTAGATTTTTAGAATTTTTAGAGTATTTTAAATTAGTATTTTTTACAAAACAGATTCTATTTTAGTTCTTTTTAGGTTTATTTCTATTTCTCTTGTTTTAAATTGTTTTAATTTATTTTTTGTTTTATATTAGTTGATAAGTTCTACTTTGTTTTCTGTTAGTTAGAAGTAGTATTTTCAACCAAGTTTATTTTTATGTCATTCATTATTTTATAGCATGAAACCAATTCTAGTTTCACCATAATAACTTGCAAATTGATTGCCTTGCTAGTTGATTTCTTATTTGAAAATATTTTAAATATTTTTTACAAGTTTCACTTTCTATTATATTAGTTGTTACATATCTTGTTTATGTTATTTTAATATTTTATTTTGCTTTCTTGTTTTCAAGTTTATTAGGCAAAAACCTATGTTGTTTAGAATGTTGTTTTCATAGTTCTTAAGTTGTTCTTCAAAAGTAATTCTTTTTTGCTAAGTAAAATATTTACTAAAATACTTTTGTTATATTTGCTTTATTTTTGGTTTGTTACTTTTGAATACAGGATTTACTTGTAGAGAAAACCAACCTTAGTTGTGTTGATGAAACTTTGTTGTTTTGAGTTTTGTCTTAAGTATTTGCTTCATCACAACCTTGTTGCTTTTGGTTTTGTGTTACTTTTTGATTGTTAGAATTGATTGCTAGTATGATTGCTTATAGGAATGCAATGTTTGATTATTATAGATTTTTATCGGAGAGTGACGAATAGTCTATCAAGTTATTTCCGAGAGCGATATTATTCTCCATCAACAGTACAGGCAAGTTCACTTTGTCCATCTATTTCATACCTATGTTTTATTACATGTAGTGATATCATTCAAACAAATCCCTCCAGTAGTGTTATTGAAAATTCTTGTAGTCAAGTAGAATGCATGAGGTAGGAACCCACCACTTGTTACTAAAGCCCCAAGAACGTTAGTTATTTTAATGCTATGCTAAAGTAGACGGGGTCTGGTATGAGTGTTCGTGAGTGGTGTGATAAGGAGGACTCTACGTCAAGACGACAACTTCATGAAGGCATCTTCAAGTCCTGCATCTTCAAGACCTCAAGACTTCGAGACTCGAGAAACAAGTTTTCAATACACACTACTGGGTGAAGGATGGTTGATTGGGCATCCCTGGAGTAACCAGTGGATGGCCAGGATGCATGGAGAAGCGCCATGACATCTTGCGGAAAGCTTCACCCAGACTCAAAGAGACGGATGAATACTTCATGCCCGGAAGCTTACCTGTGTAGCCACAAGTCATTATGGGCTCTGGCTTGGTTGATCTTTGTTGTGACTCTGGCTGGGTAGTGCTACGAGATGTAGTCGACGTTAGGAATGGATGGGCACTGACAGTAGTCAGGGAAACACTTTGAAAGACCATGTTTCGTTCATCTTGTTCTCAAACACCTGGCAGTGCGAGGACTTACCAGGAGGGAACGAATCTTGTGGGTAAAGTACACAACACTCTGCAGAGTTAAACCTAATCGATTAGCCGTGTCCCCGTTACGGACAATTTGAGCCTCTGGACTTGGATCTATCTCTGAACTCTCAACACTGGACTGATAATTAATTGTGGGCAACTTATGATACTTGTGGGCATTAAGACATCGGTTGGCGGAACCATGTCTTGTTAGGTAACTCTATAGTGAAAACTCCTGATATTCCTTTGTTGTAGGAAAATAAAATAAAATCAGATTTTATGCAAAAACTCAGACACAGAGCCACAAAGCCTTACTACATATAGAATAGTTTTTATCTTTTGTTCTACTATGGTGATCTTGCCGGTACATTCATTGTACTGACCTACACGGCTGCAACGTCTCATGTTGCAGATACTCTTCTTCGATGAGTAAGAGTACGATTCAGGGTTACGGTCTACACTCAACCTATCGTTGGTGTTTATTGGGACTCCACTCCCGTCGACTGTTTTCGCTGAGATTTTAAGGTATATATTAGTTTTACGTTAATTACATGTGATTGCACTTTGATATATACATTGATGTACTGTGTGTGCCAGCATACTGATCTAGGGATGGCACAGAACACACAGAGGCTTGACTCGTTTTGAGTCGGGTTGCTACAGCGGGGCCTGAGCGGCAACACAGGAGCAGAAATGTTGTTAGTCAAAAAAACCATCTTGGAGACCCAGTTGACATCACCAAATGCAATAGACCATGAGCGTTTTGAGAGGACCGGCGGCTTAGCAGGGACCAGGTGGAGGGTCCTAGGAATCACTTGGGGAGTGAGGACATCCATGAGAATCTCAAAAGTCCTCTTCCAAGCCATGATAGGGGGGAGTGGGGCCCATAGACCACCCTGACCATGCCAATCATCAGATTCACCGGCTGAATGATAGGATGCTGATATGGGACAATTGCTAGTTGATTCTGCTCTGGAGGAGGGTTCTTATCCACTTGAACCTCACTAGGGGCTTGTTGATTCTGAACACCAATAACCTAAACTAAACTAGCAGAGCTGGGTTGATCAATGACCATTGATTCCTGGTCCTGTACTGGTGCCTCCAGTTGAGCAGCTGGCTCCTCAGCATGCCAACCCCAACCATTATCGCCTTGCTGATCTTGCGGGCCCTCATGGTGGTCTGGCATCAGCGGCAGTGGTGCATCATTCCAACCCAAAGCTGGATAGGGAGGAAGCGCAAATAGCAGATTGCCAGGTACCAAATGCCCCGACAATGGATGTGGGTTACCATCAAGTGGCATGGGGTCTTTGTCCCGAGGTAGTTTCTCTACAAAATTAGCACCAAGAATATACACTGGTGCTGTCCAAGAAACCCTCGCCCCTCCCCATGTAGCATACTCGGAGAAAACCACACTAAGGGGCACTAGAGAATCCTCTCGAAAAGAAGCAAAGACCACGGATCACACTAGATATGGGTCATCACTGACCCAATGATGGAACTTTCCAAAGGTGTTGACCACAACCCTCAAATCTTCAGAGTTGCGCACGTCAAGAGGGACCCCCAGGAACATGAGACATCCTTGGCGAAAACCAACAGCAGCATGAAAACCCTCTCCTTCATTATGTTTCATAAAACTGACGAAAGAATTGTTCCCTAGGTCTTGCGGAACCATCAGAACCGCGGCAAAACGCTCGCCAGCATCCCGCGGTGCAAAGAGACCCACACCCGCAGTCCATGGCTGCGCTGAGCACACATGAAAACCCCAATTGTTAAGCAACTTGACAACTTGCTATCATACTTGTCCAATCTGATTGACCGGCGGTGCAACCATGACTTCCGCCACTAGATATTGCTCATGGTGACGAACAATGGGTGTCGCCAGAGCGACAAAAGTCCGAGGAAGACGATGTGGGCCACCGTTGATGATTTGGTGACAAGTTGGAACATAGCGCTCCGGGTCAAGCTCAAAGCTGGCCATCGGAGGTGGGGATGCTAGTGGTGGGGATGCTGGCGGTGGAGATGTCAGTGGAGGTGGCTCCAATGAAGGTGCAGGGCTTGGAGAGATTCAATACGATGGGACGGAGCAGCGAGGCGCAGTAGCTTGCATGTTTTCGTTGAGGCAAGAAGGACTTCCCGAGAAATCCTAAACAGGGGTGGGACTCTTCCTTTCCAAATAAGATTATTTTACAATGCAAAAGAGGCACATCTAGATTTGGTGTGGCCCACCCAGCAACACGAGGAGCGGGTCTCCATAGATGGACAATTAGCAGCTAGATGACCGTGACGGTTGCAAACAGTACAGGTCAAGACCCTGGTAACCATATAATTGACCATAATCTCAAAATCATCCCGGGCCTCCTGGGAGGAGGGACTGAGTGACCCCTGGTCAATGCCTAACTCTGCATTCCCAAAAGGGGGAGATGGTCCGAGGCCGTCCCATTAGAATGGGCCGTGGCATTTTGAAAATTTGAAGGTCCTGGATTCCCGCCCGTTTCACCCTCCAATCCAGAAATAATAAAGGTAGCCTACGAAGATTGAGGAACTATCCCGAAAGTGATGCGCGGTGAGGCCACCGTCCACTGGAGTTCCACCGGCGGCGAGGGATGGATGACAACGCGCTTGTGCGGTGGCAAATTATACCCAACATATTGAAGAGCAACGATCTCATCTTGCGAGGTAGGACATCGATACCCTTTGCATACATCATAGTGTTGTAGGGTTGCAAACGATAGCTTCTTATGAGCTGAAGGGCCAAATTTAATGGTAGATTTGATAGGTTTGGAATGCATTGCCATCATACCTAAAGTAGAACGTCTCTTTGAGGGACTAACCAGAATCCACTTAGCATCACACTGTTTCTTCCACAATTTGAACCCATGCCACCAATTCGGACCACCATTGCCCCATAGATGAAAATAACACTTAAAACTAGAGCATTTGTAAGAACGCAGATCAGAGACATGAAAACCAACTTGTTTGCATGAAACCCTAAAGGAGAAAATCGTGTCCTTAATGAATTCAACCATAAGATCAATACCTGACCCACCGATCACCGATTCCAGGGCGGCAAGAACAAAATCATCAGTCAATCGGAAGGCATGTCCCTAAAAGAGATCACCATGATGAAAGGCCGCCGATGATCCATAGGATGTACTGAGAGACCCGATTGCCGAAACACGTCATCCGCAAAATCCGCACCATGAGAAAAATCCAGATCCAAGGCTGAGCCAGTACTAGATCCCATTGAGAGGGATATGCCCGGCGTTAGAAGAGGTCACCTGAGTTGATGGCTGGAAGGGTGTGGAAGATGGCCGACTAGAAATCTAGATCACCATGGAGTCGTCGGTGGGGTGGGTGGGAGGGTGGAGTCGCCATTGTACATAGCTCAAAAATTAGGACCAATTAAAACTTTTTGTGTAAACCAGCCTAATCTTGGCCACGATCATCGAGGAAATGTGCTTATGCGGTGATTTCACCTCTACGTCCGACCCCAGTCGAGGCCCTTCCCGAGCCACGAGGTTAATCTCGCAGGAGGTCCATTAACATAATATGTTACTCTAAACACCTCTCTCCTCATTAATTAGGTGTCACATAAGCAAACTTGTCTTGAGATATGTTATGTTACTAGCTAAGTTACTCCCACTATGACTAACCTGAGCCGTTCAAGAGGTATGAGAAGTGAGAGGACGTGTTGGGACGTTCTAGGGGACGTAACGTTGGGGAGCCAATCTCGAGGCCGACGACCTCAACGGCTCGAAGCTACGGGAGATTTAGAGGGCCAAGATCTTGCGACTGCATGATTTTGCTTGTTTATTAGGGGTTCTTCGGCTCATATGATCTCATTTTATTTGTGATGAGATTCATATGATTTTTAAATGTCAATAAAACATTCTCAACCGGCGGTCGGCGGTCGCACGAGCATCATCTGATTCTACTTGATGTGTGCTTCTTATCCCATGTGATCTCACGCTACATCAATCCAGTCGCCACACCCCACGTCCTCTTCATGGGCCCCACGACACCGCCTCTTTTCTAAACCTTGTCCCCTTTATTGTCAAACAGTTCTTCCACGACATCTCTCTCTCCCGCTCGCTTGCTCTCTCTCTATCTTTCTCTCTCTCTCGCACACACACGTCTGATTCCAAGATCCTTCCTTGGATCCATGAATTCCATATATGACACCTCCCACTGCTTCAGATGGACAAGGACATGGCCACATTCTTCTCCTCTCGGTCGGTGGCAGCATGACCGGTGCGAGCTCCATCCCATGTTTTTTGCTACAAAATCTACACCCCCTTCCGCCTCATGTGCTGCTGCAAGCATCATTTTGAGAGGTGGATGATGCAACCGGTGTTGGTGGATGTTTGAACCTGCATCCGTCGATGAGGCAACCTCATGACGCCATATGCTGCAAGGGGTGACACAAAGCGCGACGAGTGGGAGGTTTTTGCTACGACCGAATGCATCATGTGCTCGAAGGAGTATGCGGAGACCATGGAACTAGCAATACATGAATACAAGATAGTGACACAAAAGTTGTGGAAGGGTATCCGGATGCTACAACAGATACAGGAGATGCTGGTGTTGGGAAACATAGTAGAAAACAAAAAACACATACAACCAAGGTCCCTGATCACTATGAAGATGCATACAAGGTTTGATCGGACCATTACCAACTTCTAGATGCAGCGGAAGAATAGTTGGTGTAGACCATTCTTGAAGTCCCTCCAGCCGTTTATGACGATCCCAAGACTGAAAGCACGTCCCCTCTATAGATTGCAAGCATACAAGATTCACAATCCGGCAATGCTTTGCTATCCAGAGCTAATTGTCACCAAAAAATTAGAGGGAGAACATTAGAACCATACCGTGCTTCTATTTATGAGGACTATAGAGGATTAGATCTAGCTCTAATTTGATCAACTAAAACTAGAACTAGAGAACTATAGGAGGTTCCAAAACTTATGTATCTAAAAGTGCCCAAAACCTTTAGTATATATAGGTTGGAGGAGAGTGGAGGGGCACCATCAGGGGGAAGGTTTCCCTACCGCTTGCGCCGGCCTAGGACGGGCAACTCCCCTCCAATTTGGCCTCATAGGACCATTACCTTTTCCCTTATAGGACTTAGTATTCTTCTTGGTTCGTTGATATTTAATTTAATATAAAAGCCCATTAATCATTATTAGAGCCTTTCATTATTAATTTAACATCCCTAGAAGCATTTTCCACCTATATATCAATTACTGGTACTACCCGTAAAACCCGAAACCCTTTTGGTAACCCTGAAGCGCTTCTGGTTCCTGTTGAAACTGTTTCGAATATGAATGGAACAATTTCATAATTTTTTCTCACAACTCTTGCTCCATTAACACTTAGAAGATCGTGATTCCCTTAAGTTTATGACCCTGTAGGTTTGGTAAAACATAGACATGAACAAAACCCCTTTCATTCAATGATCGATAGCGGAACTATGGACATCCATACCAACCCCTATGAGTACACGAATGACATTCGAGTGAACCTTTGGTTATCATGTGTTATTACCTTTGCTTCGCGATACTTTACAAAACCCGAGGTGAGATATATTGGTATCCTCTTGAGTCATTATCATGCTCACTATACCAGTCTCCTCGTTATCGGTTTTGCTCTTCTTTCTCGTGGACATGTCCCGGCATCCCTATGACCTAGTTACCTGTATTTAGCTAGAACCCCAAAGTCCATCATACGGTAAGAAGAAACTACGATACTCTCATGGCAAAGGAACTAAAGCATATTTAACTCTCCATCTTATAACAGTTGTCTTGTGCCGATTGTATCTCAAAGTATAACAAACAAGCTTGGCTCGATTCAATACGATCGTTCTTCCAATGTCATAGTCTCAAAGTTTTTTAGGACCTTCATTAGACTTAACGACATCCTAAAATTCGGAAAACATGATCACTAACAACACTTGAGCTAGTCTTAGAGGCAAGGCTAGGAATCTATTTATCATTCAACACGTGCATATGAGTTTTTCACTGAATCGTCCATTCCAGGATCATAGAAGTTATAACATAGAATATAATCTCTTAATTATAAACATGAAAATATAATAATACAATATTATTGCCTCTAGGGAATATTTCCAATAGACTCTCACTTGCACTAGCGTCAATAATCTAGTTATCACATTTTACTTTTGCACCAATGGCAATCCGATGTTAGTCCATGCTTTGCTTGTGGTATAGCCTTTGTCCTATCAAATCTAACAACTTCAGATCCATGTGTATAATTGGCATTTCAATGCATTTATCAAGCTTTCATAAGAGTGCATAGTTTGTGTGAAATTGGATTTGTATATATTGAACCACTGACAAGACCTTAGTTAAGAACATTGTTCTATTAAGAACATTGTTCTATTGGCACAATCATCTAGAAACCACACCAAGTTTATAAATGAACTTTTGATTCACCACCCTTCATTGTTGCTTCTAAAAGCGATAATATATCCAACCTTGGTTATAGAATTCGCTACACTAACTTTCTTGGACCAATTCCAACTTACAGTGCCACCAATTCACACAAATCCTTTTAATTGAAATCGAGAATCGCTTGGAGTACCGATGAAGACTTTATTGATGTAAGTACTTATAGCTATCATGTATTTATGTAACTCCTTAAACCAATCTCTTCATATTCTTCGTTTGCGATAAACATGACATCTTTCTAATTTTAGTACTAGACAACATTTTCACTATTGTCCTATGATCAACAATTTGATAAATCTGATAACTTTAGCCAGAACTTACTTGGAGTACTGGACACATGTCTGCTTGTTTACATACCATGGAACATTTCATGTGACTTTGACAAGAAACACTTCTTGACATTTTACCATACTAAATTGATTTATTATCTTGTCAATATGTATTTCGCTTACCCTAATTAGGCACTATTTTCCTCATAGATTAGCTTAATACCAAGACTATATTGCCTAAGTGCTTTACTGAAAAACTAGTTTCAGTGAAGTCCTAATTTATATCAAGAAATTTATACAATTTCCAATCAACGATGTGTCATGCACACACCGTGTTTACAAATATTATCATGCTCCCACTTACTTGTGAATACAAGCATCTTTGCATTCCTCGATGAAATCAATTTATTTGACCATTTAATCGGAACAAATATTCCAACTACATTATTGTTACCTCATTCCATTATAGGATCTATTGAAGTTTGCATACTTACTAGCATCCTATGGACTGACAAAATTACCTTGGACCGTATCATATATACAACTAGATGATATCTCGCGTGTTGCCGCGGGACTTCATTTGCACACACCCTAACACTAGAGTCATACATGTCATCATATATTAGACACAAATAGAATGTTATAAAAATTAATGGAGTATATTTGGTACAACAACGACAACTCCAAGGTATCTAGTTAGAAGATTTATCACACATCTTGGCGGATAAGAAAACTCTATGCAATGACATAATATGAATGTTTATGAACACACTAGGAAAATTCTCCAGGATATGTTGTGTGGTTCTTGTGTCACGTCCTTGATATAACTGATAGAGAGAAAAATTAAGAAGGTATGTAAGATTAGTAAAATGAAATGTCACATATTTATTGCAATAATAATGTTGTGATTCTCTTTCTTCTGGCTCATCAATTCATCTCTCTATAGTAAAATGTAGGTTAAATATAGCAAACATAAATCACCAAATGTAACTTTATGTCGATCAAGATGACATTTACTATCACTACAACAACTATACCATGAAGGTTTTTTATAAAGTCCATGCTTGGCAAGCTGATAGCAAATAAATATAGTGGATTTAGTGTGATATTTTGATGTTTCTCGGACCTAAAGAAGGGCAAAATTGAGTTCAAGAAAAGCGCGGAGATATTTTATTTGGATGTCGACAATTAGTATCATTGACATGGGTAAAATTTAGTGATAGCACCCGAAGTTGCAACTTCATAAGACAAAACAATGGCGGAGCTGCAAACGCAATGGTAATCATGAAAAACAATTGTTGGTTGCAAAGAAAAATATCAATTGGTACAAATATATAGATGTAGGCTAAATATACGACTTGATCAAAAACTACATCAATATACCGATTATCTCATTTTTTCATGCAAAAACATACAACTTCATAATCATAAGAAAAGAGAAGAAGGCAGTCCGACAAAGCATATCAGACACCAAATTCAACATTACTCTCAATATCAAACTAAGAGGTCCAAAATAATATCTTGCTATGAGTCCATTTTGTGGATCACTTCCTTGGACAGATAGTGGCATATGCGCAACCTATAGAAGTGGTACAAGAAATATCTTGTCGATGTAGATAAGAAAACTTTGCAAAAACAAACAAAGCTCCAAATTTCTTGGATCTTGATAAGAAGATATCACAGTGACATGGATTACAAATATATGCATAACCAAACATGGGAAGTTAGAGGATTAATTTTGGTAGACGACTACAACATGACAGGTTGTGGTACCTAGTTCATAAACATGAAAAATATATTAATAACCTTGTAATGGAAGTACATACGAAAACTTCACCAAACAAAATCATCAGGAGGCCATGGACTTTCAACAAATATTGGGAGGGAGTAGTGAGATAAAGGAATATGACACCTGCGAGGAGGATAGAGTTGTACCTCCAAGCGGGGAAAGAGACATGGGATTGAGTGATTAATGTGAGGGCATGCATGGGCGCATGACTGCATGAACACCAAGGATGAACTACCGAATCAGCAGAGGGCAGATGCACAGTATGATGCCCGGTTGGATAAAAGCATTAAGCATATGACGATTCAGCGCAACCTCATTGATGATCCGGATATACGGGAACCATGGAAAAGAGGGGATTGAAAAGACGTGTTCAGATTGTTTAGAAGGATAAGGGGAAGGGATGGTGCCACTTGTAGGGGAAGGGACCAAGGAACATGCATGATGCACTAGAGCTATAAGTGCATGAAAGATCTCTATTGAAACTAAGTGGATGTGCATATAACTTACTTTCTCATGAAGAATCGGTCATTTGAGGGAGCCCCTGCAAGTAAAGTTCTATAAAATAGTCCCACTAGTATACGAAAGTAACAAAATATGATGACTCTCTATATGAAGAACATGGTGCTACTTTGAAGCACAAGTGTGGTAAAGGATAGTAATGTTGCCCTCTCTCACCTTTTATCTTATTTTTTGTTTTCTCTCTTTTTGGTGGGATCTTTTTGTCCTTTTTTATATATCCTCACAGGTGTCAAGTCAAAAAAATCGTACTTCTAATGTGCTTCAACATTTTAAACCTCACTCGATACATGAGCATGAACCATGGATATAACATATAGGTGGAATAGAATATGGTGGTATGTATCAAAAGGATTCAAAGTGGAAATGACGTCTCGCATCAATTAGGCATATCAATGGGCAATGGAGATGACCATCAATATATATATATCAATGCGAGGAGTATGGATTGCCATGCAATGGATGCACTAGAGCTATAAGTGTATGAAAGCTCAACGAAAGCTAAGTGGACGTGCATCCAACTTGCTTGATCATGAAGACCTCATGCATTCGAGGAAGCCCGTCATCGGAATATACAAGCCATGTTCTATAATGAAAAATTCCCACTAGCATATGAAAATGACAACTCATGACACTCTCTATATGAAGAACATGGTGCCACTTTGAGGCACAAGTGTGGTAAAGGATAGTAACAAAGTCCCTCCTCTCTTTTTCTCTTATTTATTTTTTCTCCCCCTTATTTTTATTTTTATTTTCTCTTTTTTTTGGTGGGCTCATTTGGCCTCCTCCATTTTTTCATTTTTAGTCCAGAGCTCATCCCTACTTGTGGGGGAATGATTACTCCATCATCCTTTCCTCACTGGGACAATGCTCTAATAATGATGATCATCACACTTCTATTTACTTACAACTCGATAGAAAATGAAGAATATGACTACATATGAATGCCTATGGAAGTGTACCAGGATGTGTAATGATACTAGCATAACATGCACACAATGATGAACGATTGCTTTTCCACAAATATCATGCCAACTCTATGATCATGCAAAACAAAATGATAACGAATTCTCAAGTCATATGATCGGTAATGGTGGAAGTTGCATGGCAATATATATCGAAATGACTATGGAAATGCCATGATAGGTATAATGAGTCTTATGTGTGATAGAGCATATCATATCACGGGGTTTGGATGCATCGATGAAGTATGCGCCAAATCTCGAGGTGAGAATTAGCAATGCACGGTACCAAACATTTACATTAGTCACAAGGAACTTAGATACCTATTGCATTCTCTATTAGCCCCCGAAGAAAATTACTACTCACATGCCCTAGGGAGGAGTTAACCACTGTGTGCCCTGATACGTCCATTTTGCATCATGCCTTTATATTGATATTTATTGTATTATGGGCTACTATTACACATTATGGTACTATACTTATGCCTTTTCTCTCCTATTTTACAAGGTTTACATGAAGAGGGAGAATGCCGGCAGCTGGAATTCTGGATTGGAAAAGGAGCAAATATGAGAGACCTATTCTACACAACTCCAAAAGTCCTGAAAAGTTACGGAGAATTATTTTGGAATATATAAAAAATATTGGGCGAAACAAATACCAGAGGGGACCCACCAGGAGGTCACAAGCCTGCCAGGTGCGGCCTACCCCCCTGGCCACGCCTAGGTGGCTTGTGGGCCCCCTGGCAAGTCTCTGGTGCCCATCTTATGCTATATGAAGGGTCTTGACCTGGAAAAAATCAAGAGAGAGATTTCGGGATGAAGCGCCACCGTCTCGAGGCGGAACTTATGCACAACCAATCTAGAGCTCCGGCGGAGCTGTTCTGTCGGGGAAACTTCCCTCCCGGAGGGGGAAATCAAAGCCATAGTCATCACCAACGATCCTCTCATCGAAAGGGGCTCAATCTCCATCAACATCTTCACCAGCACCATCTCCTCTCCAAACCCTAGTTCATCTCTTGCATCCGATCTTTGTCTCAAACGTCAGATTGGTACCTGTGGGTTGCTAGTAGTGTTGATTACTCCTTGTAGTTGATGCTAGTTGGTTTACTTGGTGGAAGATCATATGTTCAGATCCTTAATGATTATTAATACTCCTCTGATCATGAACATGAATATGCTTTGTGAGTAGTTATGTTTGTTCCTGAGGACATGGGATAAGTCCCGTTATAAGTAATCATGTGAATTTGGTATTCGTTCAATATTTTGATGCGATGTATGTTGTCTCTCCACTAGTGGTGTTATGTGAACGTCGACTACATAACACTTCACCATTATTTGGGCCTAGGGTAAGGCATTGGGAAGTAATAAGTAGATGATGGGTTGCTAGAGTGACAGAAGCTTAAACCCTAGTTTATGTGTTGCTTCATAAGGGGCTGATTTGTATCCATATGTTTCATGCTATGGTTAGATTTATCTTAATTCTTCTTTCGTAGTTGCGGATGCTTGCAAGAGAGGTTAATCATAAGTTGGAGGTTTGTCCAAGTAAGGGCAACACCCAAGCACCGGTCCACCCACATATCAAATTATCAAAGTAACAAACGTGAATCAAATGAGCATGATGAAAACTAGCTTGACAAAAATTCCCATGCGTCCTCGGGAGCGCTTCACTTTATATAAGAGTTTGTCCAGACATGTCCTTTCCTACAAAAAGGATTGGGATACCTTGCTGCACCTTTACTACATTTGTTACTTGTTACCCGTTACAAATTACCTTATCACAAAACTATCTGTTACCGATAATTTCAGTGCTTGCAGAGAAGACCTTACTGAAAACCGCTTGCCATTTCCTTCTGCTCCTTATTGGGTTCGACACTCTTACTTATCGAAAGGACTATGATAGATCCCCTATACTTGTGGGTCATCAAGACCCTTTTCTGGCGCCATTGCCAGGGAGTGAAGCACCTTTGGTAAGTGGAATCTGGTAAGGAAAATTTATATAGTGTGCTGAAATTTACTATCACTTGTTATTTTGGAAAGAAATCCTTTGAGGGGCTTGTTCGGGGTATCTTCACCTCAATCGGAAGCACAAAAAGTTGCTCCTCAACCTACTAAACCTACTGAGAATATTTATTATGAAATTCCTGCGGGTATGATAGAGAATCTGCTGGCTAATCCTTATGCAGGAGATGGAACACTACATCCTGATTTGCATCTAATCTATGTGGATGAAGTTTGTGGATTATTTAAGCTTGCAGGTCTGCCCGAGGATCATGTCAGGAAGAAGGTCTTTCCTTTATCTTTGAAGGAGAAGGCATTGACATGGTATTGGCTATGTGATGATATTCGATCATGGAGCTAAAACTGATTGAAAATGGAATTTCATCAGAAGTTTTATCCTATGCATCTGGTTCATCATGATCAGAATTATATCTATAATTTTTGGCCTCGTGAAGGAGAAATTATCGCTCAAGCTTGGGGAGGCTTAAGTCAATGTTATATTCATGCCCCAATTATGAGCTCTCAAGAGAAATTATTATTCAGAATTTTTATGCTCGACTTTCTCGTAATGATCAATCCATGCTCGATACTTCTTGTATTGGTTCCTATATGAAGAAAGATATTGACTTAAAATGAGATTTATTGGAAAGAATTAAACGCAACTCTGAAGATTGGGAACTCAATGAAGGTAAGGATTCAGGTATAAACCTTAAGTTTGATTGTGTTTAATCCTTTTTAGACACTGATGATTTTCATGAATTTAGCACTAAATATGGACTTGACTTTGAGATAGTAGCTTCTTTCTGTGAATCTTTTGCTACTCATGTTGATCTCCCTAAGGAGAAGTGGTTTAAATATCATCCTCCCATTGAAGTGAAAGTAGTTGAACCTATTAAAGTTAGAGAATAAACTATTACTTATAATGTTGATCCTGTTATTCCTGCTTCTTATATTGAGAAACCACCTTTCCCTGTTAGAATAAAGGAACATGTTAAAGCTTCAACTGTGGTTCGTAAGAGCTATGATAGAACACCTACACCTTGTGAACAAATTAAAGTTGAACCTAGTATTTCTATGGTTAAAGATCTCTTGGTTGATAATATTGATGGGCATGTTATACATTTCTGTGATGAAGCTGCTAGAATTGCCAGACCTGATGCTAAAGATAAACATAGACTTATCATTGGCATGTCTGTTGTTTCTGTTAAAATAGGAGATCATTGTTATCATGGCTTATGTGATGTGGGTGCTAGTGTGAGTGCAATTCCCTTTACCTTATATCAAGAAATTATGAATGATATTGCACTAGCTGAGTTAGAGGAAATTGATGTTACCATTAAGCTTGCTAATAGAGATACTATAGCACCAGTTGGGATTGTTAGAGATGTTGAAGTCTTGTGTGGGAAAATAAAATATCCTATTGATTTTCTTGTCCTTGGTTCCCCACAAGATGATTTTTGTCCCATTATTTTTTGGTAGACCTTACTTGAATACTGTTAATGCCAAGATAGATGTGAGAAATAAACTGTTACTATAAGTTTTGGGGATGCGTCTCATGAGTTTAATTTCTCTAAATTTCGTAGACAAGCCAGTGATAAAGAATTGCCTAGTAAGGATGAAATTATTGGTCTTGCTGCTATTGTTGTGCCTCCTACTAACCCCTTAGAACAATATTTGCTAGACCATGAAAAAGATATGCATATGAATGAAATGATGAAATAGATAAGATTTTCTTTGATCAGCATCCTATTTTGAAACACAACTTGCCTGTTGAAATACTTGGGGATCCTCTTCCACCCAAGGGTGATCCCGTGTTTGAGCTTAAACAATTACCGGAGACTCTGAAATATGCTTATCTTGATGAAAAGAAGATATATCCTGTTATTATTAGTGCTAAACTTTCAGAGCATGAAGAAAAGAGATTATTGAAAACTCCGTGGAAGCACCGTGCTGCTATTGGATATACTCTTGATGATCTTAAGGGCATTAGTCCCACTCTATGTCATCATAAAATTAATATGGAGCCCGATGCTAAACCAGTTGTTGATCACCAATGATGGTTAAACCCTAAAATGAAAGAAGCGGTAAGAAATGAAATATTAAAGCTTCTGGAGGCAGGTACCATTTATCCTATTGCTGATAGTAGATGGGTTAGTCCCGTTCATTGTGTCCCTAAGAAAGGAGGTATTACCGTAGTTCCTAATGATAAAAATGAATTGATCTCGCAAAGAATTGTTACATGATATAGAATGGTAATTGATTTTAGGAAATTAAATAAAGCTACTAGGAAAGATAATTACCCTCTACCTTTTATTGATCAAATGCTAGAAAGACCATCCAAACACACACATTTTTGCTTTCTAGATGGTTATTCTGTCTTCTCTCAAATACCTGTGTCAAAAGAGGACCAAGAGAAGACCACTTTTACTTGCCCTTTTGGTACCTTTGCTTATAGATGTATGCCTTTTGGTTTATGCAATGCACCTGCTACCTTTCAAAGATGTATGACTGCTATATTCTCTGATTTTTGTGAAAGGATTGTTGAGGTTTTCATGGATGATTTTTCCGTCTATGGAATTTCTTTTGATGATTGTTTGAGCAACCTTGATCGAGTTTTGCAGAGATGCGAAGAAACTAATCTTGTCTTGAATTGGGAGAAGTGCCACTTTATGGTTAATGAAGGTATTGTCTTGGGACACAAAATCTCCGAAAGAGGTATTGAAGTTGATAAAGCTAAGGTTGATGCTATTGAAAAAATGCCATGTCCTACGGATATCAAAGGTATAAGAAGTTTCCTTGGTCATGTTGGTTTATATAAGAGGTTTATTGAAGACTTCTCTAGGATTTCTAGGCCTCTCACTAATATTTTTTTTAAATATGTTCCATTCATTTTTGATGATGATTATGTAGAAGCATTTGAAATTCTTAAGAATGCCTTGATTTCTGCACCTGTTGTTCATCCACCTGACTGGAACCTACCCTTTGAAATTATGTGTGATGCTAGTGATTATGTCATTGGTGTTGTTCTAGGACAAATAGTTGATAAGAAATTAAATGTTATCCATTATGCTAGTAAAACTCTAGACAATGCTCAAAGAAACCATGCTACCACTGAAAAGGAATTTTTAGCAGTTGTGTTTGCTTGTGATAAGTTCAGACCTTATATTGTTGATTCCAAAGTAACTGTTCACACCGATCATGCTGCTATTAAATATCTTATGGAAAAGAATGATGCTAAACCTAGACTTATTAAATGGGTTCTTCTGCTACGAGAATTTGATTTGCATATTATTGATAGAAAGGGTGTTGATAACCCCATAGAGGATAACTTGTCTAGGTTAGAAAATGTTCTTGATGACCCACTACCTATTGATGATAGCTTTCCTAATGAACAATTAGCTGTCATAAATGCTTCGCGTAATGCTCCATGGTATGTTGATTATGCTAATGACATTGTTGCTAAATTTATACCGCCTAGTTTCACATACCAACAAAAGAAAAGTTCTTCTATGATTTAAGACATTACTTTTGGGATGATCCACACCTTTATAAAGAAGGAGTAGATGGTGTTATTAGACGTTGTGTACCTGAGCATGAACATGAACACATCCTACACAAGTGTCATTCTGAGGCCTACGGAGGACACCACGCTGGAGATAGAACTGCACACAAGGTATTACAATCTGGTTTTTATTGGCCTACTCTCTTCAAGGATGCTCGTAAGTTTGTCTTGTTTTGTGATGAATGTCAAAGAATTGGCAATATTAGTAGACGTCAGGAAATGCCTATGAATTACTCTCTTGTTATTGAACCTTTTGATGTTTGGGATTTTGATTATATGGGACCTTTCCAAAGTACAACGGGTATACTCATATTCTAGTTGTTGTTGATTATGTTACTAAGTGGGTAGAAGCTATTCTAACTAGTAGTGCTGATCATAACACCTCTATTAAAATGTTGAAAGAAGTTATGTTCCCTAGATTTGGAGTCCCTAGATATTTAATGACTGATGGTGGTGCACACTTTACTCATGGTGCTTTCCGTAAATTGCTTGCTAAGTATGACGTTAATCATAGAATTGCATCTCCTTATCACCCTCGGTCTAGTGGTCAAGCAGAATTAAGCCATAGAGAAATTAAATTGATCTTGCAAAAGAATGTTAATAGATCTAGAAAGAATTGGTCTAAGAAACTTGACGATGCATTATGGACTTATAGAACTGCTTACAAAAACCCTATGGTTATGGCTCCGTATGAAATGGTTTATGGTAAAGCATGTCACTTACCTCTAGAACTAGAGCATAAAGCTTATTGGGCAATCAAAGAGCTCAATTATCATTTCAAACTTGCCGGTGAGAAGAGGTTATTTGACATTAGCTCACTTGATGAATGGAGAACCCAGGCCTATGAGAATGCCAAGTTGTTTAAAGAAAAAGTTAAGAGATGGCATGATAAAAGGATACAAAAGCATGAATTCAATGTAGGTGACCGTGTATTGCTATGCAATTCTCGTTTAAGATTTTTTGCAGGAAAACTTCTCTCTAAATGGGAAGGGCCTTACATTGTCGAGGAAGTATATCGTTCCGGTGCCATCAAGATCAACAACACCGAAGGCACAAATCCGAAGGTGGTAAACGGGCAAAGAATCAAACATTATAACTTAGGTACTCCCATAAATGTTGAAACCAATATTATCAATACCATAACTCCAGAGGAGTACATTAGGGAGACCTACCAGAATGTTTCAGACTCTGAAAAGGAATAGGTATGTGGTACGGTAAGCAAACCGACTCCAAAACTTCCCCAATAGCATTTTTCTCAGTTTTGGATTATTTAATAAATTAGGAAAATTTAAAGCAGTCCGAAAAGTGCACAAGGAGGCAACAAGCCTGTAGGGCGCGACCTACCCCCCTGGCCACGCCCCTGTGGCTTGTGGCCACCCCGTGCACCCCCCGGACTCCATTTTCTTGTGGTACACATCTTTGGGTCGATAAAAATTCATTATATAATCTCCCGAAGGTTTGGACTTTCGTATCACGACAATACCTCCTGTTTTCGTTTTGAGCTGATTCTGCACTAGATTTAGAGCAAGATGTATTTGCAAGAGTCAATCGGGGAGAGCCGTGTATCTCACCCGACACCGGGGCCCAGAGCATACAACGAAGCCAATCACTTTGGGAAGGCCACGGAGGAAGAAATGGAGGCCGACTTGAAAAGGGTGGATGCCAGGGAGGAAGACTAAGAAGTCACCTCTCGTCTACATCCTAGAGTCATGTTGGAGGAACTTCAGAGCTCAGCAATTCCGAATTCGGTCATCCCTCCCAATGCTAGATTTCTTACTTATGAAAATATGAAAAAGAGTGTTGCTTCTTCTCCCGCAGCAATGAAACATCCATGGGTGATGGGGTCCCTAACCGTCACCGGAAAGCTTCGCAAGGAGTTAATGGATCTTAGACGACGAAATAACAAGCTTGAGGAGGAGAATCACATTCTGAGGGGCATCATCGCCAAGAATATAACACCATCACCTCCGAACAAGGACTATCAAACACATGGGTATGGGCACTCCCCTTGGCTTGTGCCAAGCTTGGGGGAGGTGCCCCGGTATCGTATCACCATCACATCTTTTACTTTTCTCGTTTTGCCTAGTTCAATGGTTTTATCTCGATCTAGTAGAATAAAGTTTTTAGTGTGGTCTAGCTTTGAGTTTTGCTTTATGTTCCCCTTATGTAAGCGAGTCGGAGACTTATATAATAAAAAGTTGTTTTGATGTGAGGGCTTTGCTTCTTGAGAAAAATAAATAAGGTAATAAAAGGAGAATAGAATAAAAGAAAAGAGTATATATGATGATCTTATGGGGAGTGATGACTTCACATATAAGAAGTATGTCGATTGAAATTTGTTGGGAGTTGACAAACATAGCGATTGGTCATTGGTGCAATTAATAGGAAGTAATAAAGAAAGTGAGGTTCACATATAAATATATTATCTTGGACATCTTTTATGATTGTGAGCACTCATTAAAATATTATATGCTAAGAAGTTGATGTTGGACAAGGAAGACAACATAATGGGTTATGTTTGCTTATTTACGAATATAAGTTATATGCTTATAGATCCTCCAACATGTAGTGCTTTCTTCCACCTCATACTAGCCCAAAACTTCTGCACCAAGTAGAGATACTACTTGTGCATACAAACACCATCAACCTAGTTTTGCTATGAGAGTCCACCATACCTACCTACGGATTGAGTAAGATCCTTCAAGTAAGTTGTCATCGGTGCAAAAAGTAATAAGACTTGCTCCTAAATATGTATGGTCCTTTATTGTAAGGGAAAATAAGCGTTGTACGAACTTGTGATAGTAAAGAAATAAAAGCGACGAACTGCATAATAAAGGTTGCTATCACAAAGGGCAATACAACGTGGCGTTCCTTTGCATCAAGGGTTCACACATACAAAAACAAAAAGCGCATGACAACCTATGCTTCCCTCTGCGAAGGGCCTATCTATTCCTTTTACTTCTTAAGTACTTACCTTTATGCAAGAGTCATGGTGATCTTCACCACTTCCTATATTTTTCTTTTTCGCTTGGCAAGAATTATGTGTTGGGGAATGATCTAGACACATATATCCATTCAGATGTGGGTGATCATGAGTTATGTTTGTTGACATTACCCTGGAGGTAAATAGTTGGGAGGCAAAACTATAAGCCCCTATCTTTCTCTATGTCCAATTGAAGCTTTAACCTCATGAGTACCGCGTGAGTGTTAGCAATTATGAAAGACTAAAATATGATTGAGTATGTGGATTTGCTTTACAAGCTCTTATAGACTCTTTCCGATGTTATGAAAAATTGCAAATTGCTTCAATGACTAAGAGCATAGTTTGTTGGTTCTCAATAGAGTTCTTGGTTCATACTTTATCCTATGAATGAATTGTTACTCTAGTATAAGAAATTATATATGACTAAGTATTGCTGTTCTGGAGATGATCATGATGCCCTCATGTCCGTATTTCATTTTATCGACACCTCTATCTCCAAACTTTTGGACATATTTATCAATCTTGGCTTTCGCTTGAGGACAAGCGAGGTCTAAGCTTGGGGGAGTTGATACGTCCATTTCGCATCATGCTTTTATATTGATATTTATTGCATTATGGGCTGTTATTAGACGTTATGGTACAATACTTATGCCTTTTCTCTCCTATTTTACAAGGTTTACATGAAGAGGGAGAATGCCGGCAGCTAGGATTCTAGACTAGAAAAGGAGCAAATATGAGAGACCTATTCTACACAACTCCAAAAGTCCTGAAAAGTTACAGAGAATTATTTTGGAATATATAAAAAATATTGGGCAAAACAAATACCAGAGGGGACCCACCACGAGGTCACAAGCCTGCCAGGCGCGGCCTACCCCCCTGGCTGCGCCTAGGTGGCTTGTCGGCCCCCTAGCAGGTCTCCGGTGCCCATCTTATGCTATATGAAGGGTCCTGACTTGGAAAAAATCAAGAGAGATATTTTGGGATGAAGCGCCGCCGTCTCGAGGCGGAACTTGTGCACAACCAATCTAGACCTCCGGCGGAGCTATTCTGCTGGGGAAACTTCCCTCCCGGAGGGGGAAATCGAAGCCATCGTCATCACCAACGACCCTCTCATCGAGAGGGGCTCAATCTCCATCAACATCTTCACCAGCACCATCTCCTCTCCAAACCCTAGTTCATCTCTTGTATCCGATCTTTGTCTCAAACCTTAGATTGGTACCTGTGGGTTGCTAGTAGTGTTGATTACTCCTTGTAGTTGATGCTAGCTGGTTTACTTGGTGGAAGATCATATGTTCAGATCCTTAATGATTATTAATACTCCTCTGATCATGAACATGAATATGCTTTCTGAGTAGTTATGTTTGTTCCTAAGGACATGGGATAAGTCTCGTTATAAGTAATCATGTGAATTTGGTATTCGTTCGATATTTTGATGAGATGTATGTTGTCTCTCCTCTAGTGGTGTTATGTGAACGTCGACTACATAACACTTCACCATTATTTGGGCCTAGGGTAAGGCATTGGGAAGTAATAAGTAGATGATGGGTTGCTAGAGTGACAGAAGCTTAAACCCTAGTTTATGTGTTGCTTCGTAAGGGGCTGATTTGGATCCATATGTTTCATGCTATGGTTAGATTTATCTTATTTCTTCTTTCATAGTTGCGGATGCTTGCGATAGAGGTTAATCATAAGTGGGAGCTTTGTCCAAGTAAGGGCATCACCCAAGCACCAGTCCACCCACATATCAAATTATCAAAGTTACGAACGCGAATCAAATGAGCATGATGAAAACTAGCTTGACAAAAATTTCCATGTGTCCTCGGGAGCGCTTCACTTTATATAAGAGTTTTTCCAGGCCTTTCCTTTGCTACAAAAAGGATTGGGCTACCTTGTTGCACCTTTACTACATTTTTTACTTCTTAACCGTTACAAATTACTTTATCACAAAACTATCTGTTATGATAATTTCAGTGCTTGCAGAGAATACCTTACTGAAAACCGCTTGCCATTTCCTTCTGCTCCTCATTGGGTTTGACACTCTTAATTATCGAAAAGAATATGATAGACCCCCTATACTTGTGGGTCATCATTCCCACGACCAGAGAACTCACGAGGATATCAATCAAGAATACAAAACACTCCAACTTCCTGGTCATGCCACGACCGACATTTTATTGAATATTGAAGCACAAATCTTAACACCATTATTAATACTCAACTTCAATTATTTTACTAGCATACCCCCATATTAGCACATCAATCTCGCAACAGTATTGCAAAGAATCAAACTTATCATATTCAGCGATCTACAAGTTTATGTAGGTTTTCATGACTAACCATGTGAATAACCAATTCTTGTTAACTCTCTAAATAAATATAAGTGAAGCATGAGAGTTTAATTATTTCTATAAAATACCTAGACACCTCTGACGAATATAAGTGAAGCACAAAATTATTCTACAAATAACCGTTGTTCCCTAAGTAGAGAAGCAAGCATCCAAACTTAAAAAGATATAACTGAAGCACATGAAGCATTCTATAAAGCCATACTCAAAAGATATAAGTGAAGTGCAAAGAGAATTATATAAATAAACCAAGGACTATCCCACACCAACATGGTACATAAAATAAAAAGGAAAATGAAACACAAAAGATGCTCCAAGAATTTACGCATATCATGTGAAACAAACAAAAACCGAGACAAATCAATAATTGTCGATGAAGAAAGATGGGATGCCTTCCGGGGCATCCCCAAGCTTAGATGCTTGAGTGTCCTTAAATATTTACTTGGGGTGACTTGGGCATCCCTAAGCTTTAACTCTTGCCTCTTGTTATTCTTCTCATATCGATGTCTCCGTGGTCTTCGAACACTTCATTCACACAAAACTTAACTGAACTTTTATTAAAGGGGTTAGTACATATAACATCAAATACCATCATGTCTTGATGTAAAAATATTTTATAATAATATTAAAACATTACCTATAGTATGCTAACACAATTCTATTGCTCCCACATGCTTGGGGCTTGGCAAAATTGCAAACGCAAGCAGATAAAGAAACTATAACAACAATCTGTGAAAACAGGACAGTCTGTAAATATGCAGATGATATATATACTTATGTAACTCCAAATATTCTAAAAAAGTAGGACATAATAAAAAATTCATAACAACATCGTGGTCGTTACGGTGATGTGGAAGGCAGCGACGCAACGAGTGTGGAGCAGAGGAGGGAGTGGAGGTCGAAGAGCATGTGGTCGAGGGTTCGGGAGAGCGAAGCAGTCTTTGTGGAGTTGCATGACCTCATGCACGGCTTGCGCACCATCGCCGCCATCGCCTTCTCAGTCACCACTCACCAACACCATAGCCTAGGATGATTCCCTCACACACCTTGACTGGATACACTAAGAAGACCACGTGGAACTGGGTCGCCTTGAGCGCCTCGGCTCGATCACCTCGGTTTCCTTGCCCGATCCACTAAGAATACCAGCGGACACTGAATCCCATCACGGACTGCCCGGGTCGCCAACATCCCATGTATCGACCTGCCCACCTATATATTTTTTTAGCTAACAATTTTTTACGGAGATAAAGCACCGTGTTGGATCGGTATGTACTTAAATGGGCTTCCATTTGCATAGCATGCCCGTAGAAGTCCAATTAACCACATGCCTTCAAAAAAGTCTCTAGAATAGCGGCCTTTTTAGGACAGTCAACCCAGATCATAGTAAACTACCATTAGAGGAAGATATGATGGCAAAAAACTAATCAAATGCGAGATCGACAGTCGGGAACATTGAGGGCATGAGAGAGCTCAATTTAGGCTTAGTTTTACTATTCTAAATTTATAGGCCAGAGAATAGGGCAAATGGAGAACCAAGGGGTCACAAGCCACCCTGATGCGCCTACCCTCCAGGGCGCGCCCACCTGGCTTGTCTGTCCTCTCGCCTTCTCCTAAAGCTTCTAGGGTCTATTATGTTGCAAAAAAATGTTAATTTTTTTAATCATATTTGAACTTGTGTAGGTAAGGTTTCCTGCAAAAAATAGGAACAAAAATCGGGCACTAAACTAATAGGTTAGTCCAAAAAATAATATAAAATGGCACATACAACATATAAAAGTCATAACATACTTACATTTAACAATAAAAAGTTATAGATACGTTGAAGATGTATCTGTTAGACATTGTAATCCTGGATACACACGATAGTTGTATAAACCGTGTGTATCAGGTATTAGGCATGCGTGTGTTGTTCTGTTAAGGAGATAGCATTTAGGGTTGATCCCTTTTCGTAGATACTCTGTAGATTAGATCGATCCTAACTCCCTAACCCCTTGGGTGTAATCCTCTCGGCCTTGTTCACCTCATATAACACACACGTGTCCCTGCCTCTAGGCATACGCTTCTACCCTTCTCTTTCTCACATGGTATTAGAGCCTTCGTCTTCCCATCTATGTCCAATCCTTCCTCCTCCATCGCCGCCATGAATTGTTCTCCTTCCCTTGCTGCTCTTGGCCATACCATTACCTAGAAGCTGTCGAGGGAGAATTTTTTGGTGTGGAAGGCGCAGGTCCTTCCCCACATCAGGGCTGCCGGTCTAATGGGGTACCTTGATGGTACCACGACGGCGCCCCTGCTATTCTTACGATGGAGAAGGAGGTCTCCGAGAAGAAGGAGTCTACCTCAACTCCAAATCCTGCCTATGCTGTGTGGTACAGCCAGGACCACCAGGTCCTTACCTTCCTGCTGGCCTACCTCTCTCGGGATGCCCTTCTCCAAGTCCATGATGTCCCCTCCTCTACTGGTGTCTGGCAGCTCATCCTCTAGATCTTTGCGTTGCAGTCCCGTGCGCACAAGATTCAGCTTCGCGACCAACTCTCCTCCACCTGCAAAGGCGACATGACTGCTTCCTCCTACTACCCAAGATTAAGGGTTTTGCTGATGAACTTGCGGCGGCCGGAGCAACTGTCGAGGAAGATGAGGTTGTGTCTCACATCCTTCACGGCTTGGATTCAGATTACAATTCCTTTGTGTCTACAATCTCAACCCGTGCATCTGTTGATAACCCAATTGGACTTGGGGAGCTCTTCTCCGTGCTACTCTCTGTGGAGTCCAGGATTGAGGCTCAAAACAGTAGCGCTGCTCACTCCATCAACGTCGCGTCCAAGGGCAGTGGCCGCGGCAACTCATCTCGTTTTCCTGCTGGTGGTGGTGCAGCCTTCAACAACAACTATGGAGCTGCTGCAACACATCCAGGAGGAGGAGCTACGCCACATCAGGCCCCCCTTGCTTGTCAAATCTGCAAGCTCGATGGCCATGGGGCATGGTCCTGCAAACGGCACTTTGACAAATCCTATAACTACAATCCCAAGCATCAACGCAATCGTCCCAAGTCTGCAAACACGGCGGCTGCTTCCTATGGTGTCGATACCAATTGGTATCTTGACACCAGCGTGATGGATCACGTGACTGGCGAGTTGGAGAAACTCACCGTACGTGATCGCTACACCGGACCAAAACAAATCCACACTGCTAGTTGTCAAGGTATGGAAATTGCACATATTGGTCATGCACTTCTTCCTACTCCTCATGAATCTCTTCAATTGAACAACATATTGCATGTCCCTAGCACATCAAAAAGTCTTCTTTCTGGTCATCAACACACCAAAGATAACCATGCATATCTTGTTGTTTACCCAGAGTTCTTTTCTGTGAACGATCAGGAAATGGGGAGAACAATTCTTCATGGTCCAAGTAGAGATGGATTGTACCCTGTTGCTGGCTAGCCGGCTACGCATGGACGTCAAATTCTTGGAGTCATCAAGCCATCTACCTCTAGGTGGCATAGGCACCTAGGTCACCCATAGCTCCTATGGTGTAGCAAATTCTTCGCAATAATAGCCTCCCAGTGTCCAATAAAACCGATCATCATCTTCTGTGTGATGTGTGTCAAATGGCTAAGAGCCATCAGTTACCTTATCCTCGCTCAACTAATGTGTCTCAAGCTCCTTTAGAGCTTGTTTTTTCCGATGTATGGGGCCCCGGCCTCTTTCTGTTGGTAGACAAAAATACTATGTTAGTTTTATTGATGATTTTAGTAAGTCTAGTTGGATTTATCTTATCCAACATAAATCTTATGTGTTTCAAAAGTTTCATATCTTCCAAGAACTAGTTGAACATTTATTTGATCGAAAAATTATTGGCATGCAAACCGATTGGGGTGGTGAGTACCAAAAGTTGAATCGTTTTTTTGAACGTATTGGTATAACTCATCATGTCTCATGTCTCATGCTCATCAATAAAATGGTTCCACTGAACGTAAGCGTCTCCATATTGTGGAAGTCACTCTCTCTCTTTTAGCACATGCATCCATGCCCCTCAACTTTTGGCATGAGGCCTTTCTCACGGCTGTCTACCTCATTAATCGTGTTCCTAGCTGAGTCATCCACAATCAGACTCCCTTAGAACGCCTCTTTGGCACTAAACCAGATTATTCCTCTCTTCGCATTTTTGGGTGTGTAGTATGGCCTAATTTGCGACCCTTTAACAAACACAAACTTGAGTACCATTCTAAGCAATGTGTGTTTCTTGGCTACAATACACTTCACAAAGGATATAAATTCCTTGGTGTCTCCATGGGTCGCGTTTATGTCTCTCGTGATGTTATTTTTGATGAACATATTTTTCCCTTTGCTGTTTTACATCCCAATGCCGGTGCCTAACTCCGTGCGGAGCTTGTTCTTCTTCCACCCATGCTTTTTAATCACTCACGACTTGATCAACCGGTGGAAGTGCATACTGATAATGTGTCAATTTCCCATAATTTTGCGCCTAACTCTGTTGCAAGTGTGCAGGAATCTGATGAAAACAGTGCAGAAAATGGCCATAGTTTCATGCAGGCCAGCAGTGGTGCAGGATCGGCTGCCATGGAAAATCTAGGCGGCATGGCGAATGAGGCCGATTCTCCTGCCCAATCTGCATCAGGATTGCTTGGGTCAGGAGAATCCGCCGTGGGATCCATGCGCCAACCGCATTGCCTATCGCCTCCTGACTAGCTGACAGGCGCGGGCCGCCCTGCCTCGTGTGGCTCCCGTCCGCTGTTGGGCCTTGGCGCTGCTCCCTTGGGACAGGCGAGCCCCCCCCCCCCACTCCCGACACGGCCGGCCCCACGCTATCTCCCACGATCGCAAGCGATAGTGGGTCGCTCTCGGCTGATGTTTCGGTGCCGCAGGTGGCTGCCTCGTCCGATTCTTCTAGGAATCTGGCTGGCCACTTGGCGCCCTCGGATTCGCTGCATGCTCCTTGGCGAGTCCTCCGGTTCTGAGGTCTCCTCCGACTCTCCTACGGTACACTGGATTCAACAACGACTGCTTCCACCTTCGCCACCACCTCTGCCTGCCCATACTCATACCAGGTCACAAAGCGGTATTTCTCAGCCAAAAATATATCGATGGTTGCATTCGTTGGGGTTCCTTTTGTGCTACAGGTGAACCTAAGAATCTGACGGAGGCCCTTACTCATCCTGCTTGGAAGCAAGCCATGAATGAAGAGTATCATGCATTACTAGAGAATAAAACTTGGCACTTGGTTCCACCATGGAAAGGTATCAATATCATTGACTGTAAATGAGTATATAAAGTAAAACGAAAATCTGATGGTAGCATTGATCGCTATAAAGCACGCTTAGTAGCAAAAGGGTTCAAGCAGCGGTACGATATTGATTATGAGGATACCTTTAGTCCCTTCGTCAAAGCTGCCACCATACACCTGATTCTTTCTGTAGCTGTCTCTAGAAATTGGTGCATGCGACAGTTAGATGTAAAGAATGTGTTTTTGCATGGTGTTCTGGAAGAGGATGTCTTTATGAGACAACCACCTGGGTACGAGGATCCAAGATTTCACATGTTGTCTGCAAACTTGATAAAGCATTGTATGGTCTGAAACAGGCATCCCAAACATGGTACTCTCGTTTGTCGTTCAAGCTGTAGTCTCTTGGTTTTATGCCCTCCAAGTCCGATACCTCATTATTCTTTTACTCTCGGTCTGGCATAATCATTTCATGCTCATCTATGTTGATGATATTGTTGTTACCAGTTCTTCAGCTTAGGCGGTTGATGCTCTTCTTATTGATCTTCATGCGGATTTTGCTCTCAAGGATCTTGGTCGCCTGAATTATTTTCTTGGTATTGAGGTAACCATGTCAAAGACGACATTCTTTTATCACAAGGGAAATATTTGCTAGATTTGCTTCAACGTGTGGGCATGAAAGGTTGCAAACCGGCCAACACACCCTTATCTTCAGAGAAGTTGTCCTTGTTTGATGGTCATCCACTTGGAGGAGAGGATTTCACTCAGTACAGAAGCATTGTCGGTGCTTTGCAATTCTTGACTTTAACTAGATCTGATATTTCTTTCTCAGTCAACAAAGTGTGTCAGTTTTTGCATGCTCCTACTTCTGTTCATTGGACAGCAGTTAAGCGCATCCTTCATTATCTTCATTGGACTTTTGAGTGCTTTTTCAGATGCAGATTGGGCTGGTTGTCCTGATGACAGAAAATCCACCGGAGGGTTTGCGGTTTTTCTTGGTAGTAACTTGGTGTCTTGGACTGCTCGTAAACAACCAACTGTGTCTCACTCTAGTACAAAGGTTGAATATAAAGCACTTGCCAATGCTACTGCCGAGATTATTTGGGTGCAGAACCTGTTGACTGAGTTGGGTATTCCTCATCCAAAGTCAGCTTCTCTCTGGTGTGACAATCTGGGAGCCACCTATTTGTCTGCTAATCCAATTTTCCATGCCAGGACGAAGCATATTGAAATTGACTATCACTTTTTGCGTGAATGAGTTGCTGATAAGCTATTGAATATCCAGTTCATCCCTACTGGTGATCAAGTGGCAGACGGTTTTACTAAACCTCTCATGGTTCGATAGTTCGAGTTTTTTCGTCGCAATCTCAACTTAGATAAGTTGTGATTGAGGAGGAGTGTTAGACATTGCAATCCTGGATACACACGGTAGTTGTATAAACCATGTCTATCAGGTATTAGGCATGCGTGTGTTGTTCTGTTAAGGAGATAACAGTTAGGGTCGATCTCTTTTCGTAGATACTCTGTAGATTAGATTCGATCCTAACTCCCTAACCTCCTGGTTGTAATCCTCCCAGCCTTGTTCGCCTCATATAACACGCACGCGTCCCTTCCTCTAGACATACGCTTCTACCCTTCTCTTTCTCACAGTATCAGTTCCCATATCCGATCATAAACCGAGATCTGGTCATTCAAGATCGCAAGTTTTGAATCCGATCATAAACCGAGGTCTAATCATTCAAGATCGCAAGTTTTGAAACCGATCTAACATCTCATTCATAAGGATTTTCTCGCTTTCGTCCATGCTCCTATCAAGCGCCGGAACCAATGGAGATTTCCCTCGGGTCTGATATGGCATGGACCCAATTTCTTTGTCGGCAGCGAGAGTGAGTATTTGGTCGTCTAGCGTGGTGTCCAGATTCTGGCTCATGCTTGGATCCAAGACATGGGTTTCACCATCGTCATGCGCCCGAACTGACTCTAGGGTCTGGACAGGCACTTCGTTATGCTCTTCGGGGCCTGGACTGACACCCAATTTGAAAGTAGTGGCTGCTTCTCACTCCATAGCACATATTACCCTGGATTGCAGGAAGAGGTGAACTCGCAAGGTATAGAAGCATGAAGTGCTCACCCTGATGGAAGAAGGCCAGTGCGTACTTGACCTGGAAGAATAGTGCACCAACAAAGGTACATGTTTTTTGTGGGAGGGTAGCTAGGGAATCTCTAGTTGCGCAAGCTACAAAAAAGGATCGACATATGGAACATGACCAAACATGCATGCTTTGTGGAGTTGAAAAGGAGACCACTCATCATGCACTTGTGTGTTGCCCCCATGTAGTGACGTTATAATAGGTCATGCGTGGTGGAGTCAAATTCAGCAGATCTCGAGTAGGGCGTTCCGAATAGGTAGCCATGGTGCGATGGTAATGGCGACAGGGATTTACCTAGGCTCAGGCTCTCTCAAAGAGATAATACCCTTCATCCTGCTTTGACTGCATTAATTTTGAGGGAGTACATATTACATATTGATCTACCACGAGATCGTTGTGTGTAGTCCACGAGACCTCCACCTCGGCTTATATAGATACCGGGGGGCTAGGGTTTACACATAGGATGGTTACATCTAGGGTAATCTTGGAGTAGACGACGTCTAAATCTTGGTGTGTGCACCAAGTCTTTCGAAGCATCCCTTTCTTAGCGCTATGGGACCGACGAGTGGCCCACCAGTAAATCATCATGGGGGTCCTCGTCCCGTCTCTCCTGGCTGGGGATGATGTCATGAGCACCCCTAGTCTAGGACACCATCAATGCGCGAGTCCTAGGAATTCCCAACTCGGGATGAGTCGCACAATGTTGAGCCGAACTGGTTGTTCCGCCTGTTAGAGAAAAACCCGGGGCACATAGAAGTTGGGCTTGTTGATGATTATGTGGAGGATATGGTGTGCACGAGACGAGATCGCACATCACAAGCCCCTGATTCCGATTGAAGCTTCATGTCGATTTTTAACCAGTTACATCACCTCTCTCACTGCGATTAGGCAACATCTAGAAGAAGATTTAGTGAAAGGTAAACATGTACTTGATATTTCTGGGTACAAGCCTCTTGTCCCACATGAAATAAGGACGAAGCGACGTCCGGAATCTCGTGACAAAGAATATGCAAAAATGAATATTGACGGGGCATTTTATCAAGGCGGATGGTATAGCGGGTACCGGGGTGATACTGGAAGATCAAGAGGGTGTGGCCATCTACGATGCAACACGAGCATTGTTCAATTGTGGTGATGCTCTCGAAGCTAAGATGGCCGCGTTGACGGAAGAACCACAACTAGCCCTTCACTATGTAACACATTTTTAAATAGTCTAAGATGTTGAGAATATGCATTTGTGGTTACATGAAGTATGGAAACCACATATCAGACTCCCCAATGCATACTTTCCAGTTAGAATAATTGTTTGTGTGCTTGTAAATTTTGTGTTATTCTATGGCAACACACGATCATTCTTCTAGCGTAGGCTAATGACATGAATAATTAGGTTAGCAATGTGAATAATATCGAGGATTTATTATAAATAGAATGGTTGGACGCGCTTTGCTGTGTCATTGGTCTTGTTGGGTTTCTTTTATAAATAATACTCACTCTGTTTCAAAAATTATGGTGTATTACCTTTTGAAAAGTCAAACCTTTGAGAAACATATCAAAATTCATAATATCAAATCGGTATGATTAGATTCATCATGAAATGAATTTCCATACTTTTTTGTTTAATATTGTGGATGTTAATATTTTTGCCTGTGAACTTGGTCGAAGTTAAAGAAATTTGACTTTCAAAACAACTAACACCCATTATATTTTGGAACCGGTGAAATATTTAGTTTGGCGGGTGGGGAGATGATGAGTGTGTTTTATTTTTATTTACAATGCGGTGATTTGATGGGCCTTTTATGGTATGGTCGTGTTATTTGCTAACCAACATATATTTATGTGGAGAAATTTATGCGTCGGTGGCTACATATACTATATTTATGCTATAGTGTCACATGGTGATACTTTTTTCTAGGTGATGGGACGGTGTGCAGGATTGGTATGTTATTAATAGGCCGATTGTTGTTGGCTAATTTAAAATAAGGTTGGCCCGGTCAAAATCGTAAACCAAATTCAAAATTAAATATCCCAATTGAATGAAAGAGCTTCAAAACGGGACATAGGGAATTACAACATTTGAATGGGAGAACACTTGAGAAATTGTTGATCTGGTCAAATCGGGCTAACCCAATTTTAAAGTTAAAATCTCAATTAATTGTGATGCCTTAAAAAATAGGAAGTATTATGTACAATATAAAAGATTTGAATGATATATCTTTAGGAAATTGTTGACCCGATCAAAGTCGGGTGACTAAATTTTAATTGAAGACTTCAATTAAATGTTCGTTCTTTAAAACTAGGGAGCATAGTGTTCCAGAGGATGAAATGTTAGGCTGAGAATGTAGCAAACATGCATGATTTAAATTACCTACCATCTTACACATAGATTTTTTTCAAAATACTCGGACACTTCTAAAAAACATCTTGAACGCTTTCGCTAAAGTCGCAGAACACCTTTTTAGTTACATGTAATGTTTTATAAAGTTTCAATTTTTTAATTACACACACATTATTAAGGGAGTACATTTATATTAATCTCTTTGACCAGAAATAAGTGTCGTGGTTCCAACCCTTAAGTTATGACTAGTTCTTTAAAAAAATACGTGAACCCTTTTAAGAATTTCACTAAGAGTTTTAGGAAATATGGGAAGACCTCGTAATCCAAGTTGGGCGCATCCCACCAGTTCGATAGGGTGTAGCCTGACTTGGCCGGCCCATTCGGAGGGAAGCACGCAAATCTTTGAGAGAATTCCTTATTTGACTTTTTTAAAAATAAAATTTGCTGCCCTTTTTGGCCCTTATTTTTTTTCTTTCTTGATACTCAAACTTCATTTTGTGCCCTATGTGACACTTCCATCCATTTTTTCCATTCAGCGGTGTTAACTCGTATGTGCAAAGAAAATTTTGCCCTTGATGGTAGTATGTCACGAGAAAAGGGAAGATAAGGGGCGTCGACGAATAAAAACAAGGAGAATCTGTGTTAGCAGTTAAAACACAACATCACCTTTCGTACGTGTACGTATAGGTTTCTTGCTTTCATGTATCGCATTGTATAAGCAGCTAGCTTTGGCTTGTAGCAAAGTGTGCACGTTCAATTAGAACCAATCAGCTTGGTGGAAGTGTGCTACGAGCGCAACACTGATCCAGAGTCCATCCCCGCCAAGCGGCCGGCCGTATCCTCCTCCCGTGAGTTGCTGCGCCGAGGCTGCTATGACCTCCCATGCACGGCGACGCCGAGGCTGTCGGGCACGTCGTGTTGGCTTTAAAACACTAGCTCATATCCTTCAGAAACAATATATGCGTGCAAGCAGCTTGATTGATTTTCAAAGCAGTGTACATGCAAAGCTGGCAGGCTGGCAGCTTAATTGATTCCGGCCTAACTTTTGCCGTACACGTACGTATGAGATCTAGTGCAAGTCGCCGGCCAATACAGACGTGAACGGCTAGAGTGCACCATGCACGTGCGTATTAATCAATGGCGTGATCGGCATAGACTTTTTATGTAATATTAATCCATGCCATGACCCATTGACATGCCGCGTCTAATTTTAAAACATGTAAGATTAATCTGTACAAAAAATTCCCTTCAAAAAAAATCTGTACAAAAAATATATATGCTGCCTCCGTGCATGTATGCAAATAATCTAGTCACATAGGAAAAAAAATAAAATTTGAGTGCCAAAAAAGGAAAAAAACAAAATTTTGGGTCAAATAGAAAATTAAATTTTAAGAAAGGGTTAAATAAGTAATTCTCTCGAAATCTCTAGGTCGCATTACTGGCGGCGGCTATATCTCGCTTAGTGCGAGTGCTCCTTCCATCTCCCTGAACGATTTCCTCCCATCCGTAGCTACTGGTTCCTCCCATATTTTTTTCGTTTGCTAGATTTCAATTGCGTTCACAATGTTCTTTCGCTGGGTTGAGTTCCCCCAGATTTTCTGTTTTTTCGTTGCTCTTGTTTTTCTTTAATTATTTTGTTTTTATCTTGTTTTTTAGGATCATGTTTTTCTCTTGTTTATTCATGGTTTTCTTCATTTTCCACAGTGCTTACTACTCCCTTCGTTTCCAAATATAAGACCCTTTAGAGATTTTATTATAGATTACATACGGAGCAAAATGAGTGAAACTAGACTCTAAAACATGTCTATATACATCCGTATGTAGTTCATAGTGGAATCTCTAAAATGTCTTATATTTAGGAACGGAGGGAGTAGTTTTATTTGCTTCTTCACGGTTTTTCATCATTTATTTTAAGTTTCCTTTGTTTTTGTCGGTTTCTTTAATTTTTTCTCGATTTTCACTAGGGATTTTCTTTTGTTTTTCTTTTCTTGCTTCCTTTTTCAATTGTTTTTTTGTTTCTTTCTAGGTTTTCTTTATTTTTCTTGTTTCTTTCTTTTCTTTTCTTTTTCTATTTTAAGTACACATGAAACATTTTTTTGTACTTTAGAATTTTTTATATATACATGTTTAACATTTTGCAATGCATGATTAACATTTTTTTAAATCTTATTATTTATGTCTATTTTCTCAAACACTAAGTAATGTTTTTCTATGTATCTAACACATTTTCTAATAAATGTAATACATTTTTAAAATACAAAACTAACAATTTTTGAACGTGGTCAACATTTTTTGATATGCATTTATGTTATTTTTTTGAAAGATCAGATTACATTTTTAATACAGGTTCAACATGTTTTATACACATTTAACATTTTGCAATTGCTTGATTAACAGTTTTCAAATAATATTTCTAAATTTCCCCCAGAATGCTTGATTAACATTTTTCTAATACATGATAAAAATCAAAAACAACGTATTTTCTTGTATACATGAGAAACATTTTTTGTATACACGATAGATTTTTTAAATAGTTTATTAATATAATTTTCAAATCCTTTTTCTACAATATATTTACTTAGAATATTTATATTATAAACCAAAGTAATTAAATAAAGAAAAACAAAAAAGTAATGGAAAACAGGGTTGTGGTCTCTCGTGCGCCTCCCTTCCGCCGAACCTTCACTCTATGTCGACTGTTGAGTGAAACGAGACATAGAGGCAGCCCGCATTACTCGCATTTGCTATATCACGTCGAGTGTGCCTCATATAGGTTTCGCTTTGCTGAAGCGCCAGTAAGACGAGCCTGCCCATTTAGCGCGTGCTTGCGTTTCTTCATTTCAGTTCTCTCTTACGTGTTTGGTTTCTCTATTTCTCCTTTTTTTTTCATAGTTTTGTTTCCAGAATTTTTATTTCTTATATTAATTTATTTATTTTTATGATTTTTGAAGTTTCACAATACATGCTGATATTTTTTCTAATATATTCTGAACATTTATTTCAAATACAGTGAACAATTTTCTAATATATGATGTTTTCTTATATACATTGAACATTTATGAATATACAGTTAATATGCTTTCAATTATATGATGAATATTTTTATAACACACACTGAACATTTTTCAATTTACATTGAATACACTCAACTTGTATAATTACACATGCTGAAGAATTTTCTAAAATATTTTGTTAAAATAGCTAGCTCGTAAAGATAGTATCCTCTTTTGGATTTCTTTTAGGGGAGCGTCCTTTTTTGGTGAAAACCCGAGTAAGAGGCAAGGATATAATTTACATTGATGCAGTCACATGCAGAGATGGCTGACTCATTCGCGTTGACCTTTAGCGGAGATATGTCAACGCTCTGCCTAACACCTATATGAGGCCTTAAGTGCGAGAGCAACTAGCGGACGAGCGGTCGAGGTAAGAGCGTGCCACTTGAGCGCTCTCAGCGTTTGTCACGTGTCGCTCTCTCAGCGCTCTTTCTGAATTTTGTATCTTTATTTTTTCGTGTATGTTTGCGGCCCTTTAGATGATTTTAGGGGGGTTTTGAATTTTTATTTTTCATTGGTCTTTCTTAAGTTTTGTACAAAACAAAAATGAGGAAAAAATAACGCAAAATAACACTTTTTTTTGCTTCAAAGAGAGACACAAATTTGTTTCCTTGAGAGGCACGGCCTTGCTTCCACGAGAGGTACGATCGTGCCTTTTGAAAACGAAAAAAAAACATGTTTTCTTTTTTTCCGTTCGCGGGAGGCACGACCGTGCCTCTCGAAAATGAAAAAAAAAACGCGTTTTCCCCGCGAGAGGCATGGTCATGCCTCTCGAAAACAAAAAAAATATTTTTTCCTTTCACGAGAGGCACACTTTTGCTTCGGTAAGAGGCAAGGGCGAGAGGCACAACTGTGCCTCTTTCTAAAATAAAAAAATGCTCTTGGTTCGGATTTTTCATCCTTATTTTCACAAAAAGTTCGTCAAAACCTATTAACATGGAATCTAATTTTCAAGATCTCGCGTGAGAAATTCAACGGTCAAAACGGCTTGAGATTTGGACGCGCGTTTTAAGAGATAAAATATTTGAATAAATGGATCTTAGAAAAAAGAAAAAGACTAGGAGATAGCGACAAGTCGCACGCATGAAAAAAGGGAAACCTAGCAGCCTTGGAATGTGAAAGTGATCTTTGAAAAGAGTACTCTTCAATTAGTGATTTCGCTTAAGCGCCTATTGTAGTAGGTTGTGCAAGCCAATGCACACCCTCGGTCCTAACGGGCCAGCCCATGTAATCCAGGGAGTGGGGCATTTCGTCCTGGTTTTATGAAGCTTTTGGAAGTTTCCTAGCTCGGTTTTGGGAACCTTGTGGATGCTTTTCCTCTGATTTTTCTTAACCGATATCTGTTCGCTTTTATCTGTTTTTTTCTTAAATGCTTGAAATTCCTAAAATTTGATTTTTTTTCACAAATTCATGAACTTTTTCTCAAATAATGATTTTTTCCAACTTCATAGTCTTTTTAAAATTTTCATTAAGTTTTCTGAAATCCGCAGATTATCCAGTCCTACTTTTTAGCGAATTTCTTTCAAATCCGTGAACTTTTATCAGTTTTTGCTAACTTATTTTAGTGAACCTTTTCAGATGTGTTTTGTTTTCACATTTATGAACTTGTTAAAGAAAAATCACGAATTTTTCTAAATTCATGATCTTTTTCCATATTCATGAACTTTTTTCTGACTCACGAACAATTTTTTTAAGAGCATCTTCCTTTGTGTCCGGTTGAAACGGTTTTTTTTTCAAAAAATATTATTTGAGTGCTAACAAGCGTGGAAGATTATATGATAGTTGAGTATGTGAAGTTTGCTAAACCAAAAACTCTTACATAGACCCTTCCTGAAAATTTACCGAATAGCAATTGCTTTGATGATTGAGCAAATAGTTTGTTAGCTTTCAAGAAAGTTTATTATTTACACTTCAGATTGTGAATGAATTGTTACTTGTCTATGAGAAGTTTTATGATGAATAAGTTGTTGTTATAATAATGATCATGATGGTATCATGTCCATATTTTATTTTATCGACATCTCCCTCTCTGAACCTGTGATCATGATTATCGAGTTCGGTATTTGCTTGAGGACAAGCGGAGTCTAACTTGGGGGAGTTGATACGTCCATTCTGCATCATGTTTCCCTACTGACATTTATTATGCATTAGAGCTATATTAAACTTTATGATGCATTTTTAATGCCTTTTCTCCCGTAATTCGCAATTTTATCATAAGAGGGAGATTCCTGATAGCTGGAATTCTAGACCTGAAAAGAGCTATAACAAAGATAGCTATTCTCCGGAGCTCCAAATGATTTGGAAAATAATGGAGATTTTGGAATATATAAAAATACTGATGGAAAATCTATCAGAGGGGACCGACCTGGGAGCCACAAGCTTAGAGGCACCCCGTAGGGGTGTTTCAGGTGACCTTGTGAGACCCACAGCAAGCCTCACTAGCCCATCTTCTCCCATACGATGCCATTTGCCCTAGAAAAAAATTGAAGACTTCTGAGACGAAGCTCCACTGTCTCGAGGCGGAACCTGAGTAGGAGTACTTTTTCTCTCCCACTAAGCGATTCCGCCCGGGAAACTTCCCTCTGGGAAGGGAAAATCGAAGCCATCTTCATCGCAAATGTTCCTCTCATAGTGGGATGACTCATATCCATCAACATCTTCACCACCACCATCTCATCTACAAAGCCAAGTTCATCTCTTGTCTCCAATCTTTGTCTCAAACCTCAGATTGGTACTTGTGGGTTACTAGGTTATATGTTCCGATTGTTAATCATATATATCCATCAACATCTTCACCACCACCATCTCATCTACAAAGCCAAGTTCATCTCTTGTCTCCAATCTTTGTCTCAAACCTCAAATTGGTACTTGTGGGTTACTAGGTTATATGTTCCAATATATATGATTAACAATCGGAACATATAAGCTAGTAACCCACAAGTACCAATCTGAGGTTTGAGACAAAGATTGGAGACAAGAGATGAACTTGGCTTTGTAGATGAGATGGTGGTGGTGAAGATGTTGATGGATATGAGTCATGAATATGATTTGTGAGTAGTTCTGTTTGTTCTCGAGGACAAGAGAGGTCTTGTTATAAGTATCCATGTGAAGTTGGTTTTCATTCAATGTTTTGATGATGTGTTGTGTTGATCTTGCCCTAGTGGTTTCATGTGTGTAGGAGATATGCCCTAGAGGCAATAATAACAACTATTATTAATTCCTAAGTTCGCAATTAAGTTTATATTCCGTGCTATAACTAGAATGGTCCTTGAGTCTGTATATCCATAAAGTCTGAGACCCATATCCACATGTGGAATAATAAATGGTAAAATGCATTCCTAATCATGCACCTCACACTAGCTCAAGTGTTGCACGATGGTTACAATTTTCTGATAATGTGCATGACTATGCCGGAAATTTTGGGGACACAATGTTAGAAGAACACTTGTGTTGAATCGACCCAAATTGATATTATGTTATGAGATGCATTTTTCAGAAGTTAATGGTTTTACAACACAAACAAGGTTAGTGTTTGAATAATTCCTTAGACCATGAGAGTATAGAGTTCCTTCATACTTGCTTCATGAACTTCGGGGTTTGTTAAATGTCATCCATAACAGGGTGGCTATTACGACAAATTTTGGGTTCATGGAAAAGTATGACAAGGGACTTGATAGCTCAATATTGGAATTTTCTCCTCCGACAATGAAGAGATATTATTTGGTACCTCTTGCTATTACGATATTCATCTTTTTTTACAAACACAACGTGATTTGGTCAGGGGGATGTCGAAACGCGGGAACAAGAAAAGAGAACAAAAACGGTAACGAGGAACCGTGCATGGTAATCAAAGTTGTTGATTCACGGGGATGCCATTAAGTCTCACCTTGGTTATTCGTAACATATCACAAAGTAATAGGAATAGCATTTGGTAAACGTTAGGTTCACTCGAATATTTATTCATGTGGGTATAGGGATCAATATGGATGTCCACAGTTCCGCTATTGATGATTGATTGGAAAGTGTTCTGGTCATGTCAATACTTCACCAAACCTACAGGGTCACATACTTAAGGTTCATCTATCTGCTAAGTAATAGATATTGTGTCTGAGACAATGCTATCAGAAAAGTGTCAGGGACGACATAAAAGTTTCACACAGAAAACCAGAAATGTTTTGGAGTCACTGGAAGTGTTTCAGAGACAAAAACATCATACCCGAAGTGTTTTGAAGCGCGTCAAGAATTATATTAGGGGGTGCCGAAAATATTTTAGATCTTCCAGAATTTCTCTAGATTAAATAGTCACAAAAAAATCTTGTCCCGGTCCGAGGGGACAAGATCCCATGAACCATGGGATGATGATGTCCTTGTAGGTGATGTCACCCGTACCCTAAAGTATCGAGTGATGTCACCCATACCCTAAAGTAGTGGGTGATGTCACATGTACCTAAAGTAGTGGGTGATGTCACTTGTACCCTAAAGTAGTGGGTGATGTCATGAGAAGGCTGTTTTGGTCTTTTCCCCTAGCCTCTACCCCTTGCCTCCCACTATAAATAGAGGTGGATAGGGCTCCCCATTTTGAAGAAAAGTTCTCTCTCAACACATGTCATGCAATGATCTGACATTCCATCTCTCTCCCAACGAAATAGTTTCGTATGCTGAAAGGCTATCTAGTCTTTGATAGGGCCTAGTTCTGGACGACAAAGTCCTACCGAATGGTTGACACCGGATGTGTGCAACCCGGTAGAGAGGTCATGGTTTTTTGATCTTAGTTTGAGAGATACACAGAGGTTATGTCTGAGGGACTATTAGAGTTTCTGTCCAGGAGACTCCTGAAGGGTTGTCTGGGGAATTGTGTGATGTTATGTCTGAGAGCCTCCCAAAGGGCTGTTCGAGGGACTGCTTGTGGGGCTTTCCGAGATCCTATTTTAGAGCCTCCCAAAGGGATGTACGACAGAAGGTCCGAGGGAGTACATCCTCGTGGTTGGGAGGTCGTAAAATTCTAGTTACGGGGATCTACACTAATGATCTCAATCGTCTCTCCTTTTTCTGCCGCTACGAGTCGGTAATAATTAGATCAAACCTTGTATGCATATTCATCGTGGTCCTGGGCTAGTGCGTAGGTTGGATTTTTCTGTTTTCTATTGTGTTTCCCTACAGTGGAATCATGATCTATGCTATGCGTAGATGCAGGTTACGATCTAGAATACATGAGATATATGGGTGTTGCATAATACAATTTTGTAGTATCTGAGTTTTATTGCTAAAAATTATTTGTGCGGGTAGTAGATGAAATATATTACCTGATGTTCTTGTTGCTTCCCTTGAATATGCATATTTATCATCTTGACCACATGGTGGAATTTTTCTTACAAAGTTCTGGCAATCTGTAATCATGATAGATCAACGAAGTGCTTCAGTTTTTTGGGTTCCACCCTAATTAAAGAAAGATGAAATCTAGCAGACTAAAGGTCAATGTAAATATGATTTGCACGGGGTTCTTGCATATGAAAAAGTTTAGTATGGGGATTTTTTATCTCGTGTTCCATACGCCCCACAAAGTTAATCTAGCGACTTGAATAATCATACTTGATGATGAACGTTGGCAGCTGTGGTTTGTTTCAAAACCTTAGAAGCCATGTAAAATATAAAATCTACACAAAACTATTAGAGGCGTCTAACCCAGTTTTGCGGGAAGGCATGTGATGTGGTATAGTCTTTGTCATATTTAACGAGATTATGTATGAGATGGCTATATAATGTAAATTAATTAACATGACATGTGTGTCATGACACGACATGATTTCTGGAGCCAGATGGCTTCCACTTTAATGACCTACGTGTCAACCTTATTTTAACGCATTAATTTTAGTAGCTATAGTGACAAAAACATTATGTGATGCATCATCAAGGCGATGACAAGTTTTGTGAAGGTGGACATCGTCAATAATGTCGAAGACGAATAATATCTCTATTAGAAAGGGCTATACCATATCATGCTATTGTGAATTTCCTGAGATGTTTATCCCCTTTAACTACACCCTTTTGATTGCGCGGTAGTCGCTTTTATTAGGGTGATCTCTCACTTAAATATATCAAGTAGTTAGTGTTGTCCCAAGAGTAGCACCGTCTGGAATACGTTTTTTGGGGGTGCACCATGTCCACATGGGTATGAACGAATCGAGAGTATGAGGCGGGTGAGGTCAGACCCTGCAGCGAGATCACTTGGTTGTCCTGAACATTGATGCGAGATAGTCCTAAGATCCAAACAGGCCCATCGTAAGATGAACAAGAGTCACATAGAGATGTGATTGACAAGTTGGCCTACCGATTGAAATTCTCGTTATTAGTGATGTCCACAAGAATGGCGTGGAATTAATATATGTGTTTTGTATCACTTAAAATCAATTATGAGAGATGTTGATTTGAGTGGGAGAACACTTTATAATTAAATTGTTTAATCGCTAAGTGCAATTAATTACTAAACGTAGTCTAAGTATTATTTGCATATAAGTTGTAGAATATTGGCTCACATTTTGTCGTGACCCCGACTCATAAGTCGTGATCACCGAATGCACGTGTATAGTGATCGCAGAGATCAATGATCACTGAACACACAGAAGCTGAATAACAAGAGTCTTACATCCTCACTTAACGTCTTACACAAATAAGGACCATGAAGGTCAAGTCTTGCATAGGTAGGACCATGAAAGGCCAAATAGCAAACATAACTAGCAGCGGAAATCTTGATCGAAAGTGTAGACCCATGCCATCTGCGTGAACCCTACATGCATTCTGACTGGGAAGTGTCCTAGTTCGCATGTTCATCACCAATGAACTCTTCACCATATTCCTGCTCTTCCATGCCTGGCCAATTAAATAACTAGTGGCAAGCCAATGAGTACTTTGAATGTACTCGCAAGCAACCCATGTTTTGGAACAAGGTATAACAATGCATAATATAGCACTAAGTAGGTAAGTTTGCGAAAAGCTAATTTTGAGTGCAATGACATGATCAATTACTTGTAAAAGTATGCATTATGAGGTAGCAGTTATCCATGTGAACAGGTTACATATATAAATATAAACAATGGTTGAACATCCCATTTTCAATCATCATGCCAAGTCATCGGACTTAGCTCAACCATCATCTTTCTTTTACACACACACCAAGTTTGTGAAAACAGTGGACATAGTTTAAGCAGCACCACCCAACTGTCCTTGACTGGACATGACTATTCGAATAGTTTTACACTCTATAGAGGTTGCACACTTTACCCACAAAACTCGGGAAACTTCCGTGTCAAGCCAAAACTCGCGGTATGCTGCATACCCGAGGTAAGTACCCGAACATTGCCTTTCCCCTAACGATACTAACAAAGAGTCCACTCATTGGTCTGTGTCTTCATGATGTACAAAAGACGAGCATCGCTCAACATAGTAACATCCATGAAGGAACTCAACGATGTGCCTAGTGCCTGTAAAGACACTACACGGTCGCCCTACCAAGCATGACCCCGTATCGAGAGAGTAACTCATAACCTCCTGCCACTAGTAATGCGGACTCTCTGCTAGTACTCATCAAAGTAATCAACAAAGCCCCATCCCATAGGGGGTATCATGGTTCTAAATTTAAGGTTGGGAATGATCAACACATCTTAAATCTAATCCGTTTTCGAAAACATACACACTCACTTGCTCCAATATGCCACTTCTTTATCAAGTGGTTACCTAGATCACCAGCATCTCCCTTGTGCATTAGTGGCACCCAACGAGGTTTTCGAAAAGTCTTTGAAAACACTTTTGTTTCCATCACCATGCATATCCGCATCCCGCTTTGCGTAGCAACTACTTAGCAACCTAGCTACTCCCACCCGCATAACCCTCATAAGGAGGTAGGGTCATGCACGATGCAAGTATCAATGGTAAAAGTATCGGAGGCAACCCACCAAAGTGGTTACCACATCATCATGATCAACATATTGAAAATAAAGTGCTATATGACATGCAATGAAAATGGTTTCCTAACATGGTCAAAGGGCTGCTTGCCTAGCTCAACAAAGTCTTCGGGGTCTTCAAAGTCTTCACGTCCAACTCCCTCGTCAACAACACAATATATCATCGCGATAATAAGGGCAATAATAAGAATCACAACAAAAACAAAGCACAAAATCCACTTCAAAAATGTTACCCTACTATGTAAAATACTACAATAGAAACTAAAAACATTTGTCTCTGGTTTTGAAGTGAAAAGGATTTTGAAATCTACTTTAACAGAGGCTAAAAACATTTTTAGAACTTTACACAAGTGAGGTTGTTAAATACTACAAAATATTCTAAGATTTATGGAGGAAGAATGATTGGAATTGGACAAACATTGGGATATGTGGAATTTTTGCAAGTTTAAACAGAAAAGGTGGGTATTGTGCCCATCGGCCAAGTGGCAGCCGGTCCGGGCCCAAGTGGCCAGGCCGGCCCAGCTGAGCTGTGGACGCACGCGCAGCCAGGTTTAAACCTGACAGGCGGGGCCTAACATCAGTGAGAGGGAGAGGAGGGAGAGAGGCGTGGGGATGATAGGAGGTCCCACCAGTCATCTCGCACCTCGGGACAGAGGGGAGGCGCTGCTCACCAGCGATGGAGGAGGGCATGAAGATGGCATGTGAGTACGGGAACAACTTCAAGAGGTCGCCGCCGTCCTAGGGGTGCTGGAGTTGGTCGCCGAGGAGGCTTGGGTCGCCGGTGACGAGGTCCCGCGATGGAGGGCTTCGGGAGGAGGTCGTCGACATTGTGTAGGATCGAAAAGTAGATCAAAAGGGCGATGATTAGACTACTTGACAAAATAAAAATCTACCTTTTCCCAATTTTAAGTGCTCGTAGATTTTAGCATTCATAGCAAGTCAAGCACACCCTACACATGCATGTCTACGAGTATAGCAGCGAAAAGTAAAGACAAGCATGAGTAGTAAAGGAAGGGTAGGAAAATCAAATGCAATTTGGAGACACAATGATTTTTGCCATGGTTCCGATAGGTGGTGCTATCATATGTCCACGTTTATGGAGTCTTCAACCCACGGAGGGTAACGGTAGCAATAGTCCACGGAGGGCTCTACCCATGGAGGGTTCCACGAAGAAGCAACCTTGACTATACCATGATGGCCTACGTCCACGGAGGAGTAGCCTAACTCGAGGTAGATCTTCATGAAGTAGGCGATCTCCTTGCCCTTACAAACTTCTTGGTTCACTCCACAACACGAAGTAGGAGGCTCCCAAGCGACCCCTAACCAATCTATGAGGCACCACCCTCCAAAAGGTAATAGGCTCGATAATGTCGATCAACTCCTTGCTCTTGTGCTTCAAGATGATACACTCCTCAACACACAATCTCTCTCACATAGATTTGGCTTTGGTGGAAGATATTGATTGGGTAGAAAGCAACTTGGGGAGGCTAGAGATCAAGATTCATATGGTTGGAATGGAATGGCATGATCTCAACACATGAGTAGGTGGCTCTCTCTCAGAAAACCAGTTGTTATGAGTGGGGATTTGTTCTAACTGCTTCTCTTGTGAGTGAGTGGTGGTGGACGGGTATATATAGGCATCTCCAAAAATCCAACCGCTACACCTTAAGTGACCAACTCAGTGACACCGATATGTGAATCTCTGTGGTACCGAGTTGCTCCAAAGGTAACAACTTTTGAATCTCGGTGAGACCGATACATAAATCTCGGTTGCACCGATTAGGTGACCAACAATCAGATTGCGCAACTCGGTGACGCTGATCCAACAAACTCGGTGGGACTGATTTTGTTAATTGGGGTAACAATAAGTTGGCAACCCAAACTCGGTGGCACCGAACCAGAATCGGTTGCACCGAAAAGCTAGGGTTTGGCATGGGTCTGTCTAAGTCTGGGAATCGGTGGCACCGAGTGGGAGTTATTGTTTGCACCGATTTTGGATATTTGTCTTTGGACTGACTTTTGCAGAAGAGCTTTGTGGGTGTATTCGATGACTATCACTTGTGCATGTATGATCATTTTTTTCTCCAAGAGTACCTTACCCCCTTTTAATAGTTTTGGCTTTCCTATGGACTCAAAGTGATTTCTCACAAAGTAAAATGTAGAGTCCTCTTGCTTGAATCTTTGCCAATCTATTTCCTTGCATCTTGGGGTTTTCCACAATCCTTTTTCCATCCCTATCATTGAACTTTTCCTGAAATATGCTTAGTGGAAACATTAGTTCATTGACATATATGTTGTTATTAATTACCAAAACCACAAAGGGAGCAAATGTGCTTTCAATCTCCCCCTTTTTGGTAATTGATGACAACATATAGATCAAAGCTTTGCCATATGATATAATCAACGAATATAATCATTGCTTTGAGAAGTATGTGATAAGAAAGAGCTCCCCCTAAATTTTTGCATTATTTTAAATTTGCGTTTGAATGCAAATGCACAATCGATTAGGTACATGGGGCACTTCTTCCATGTCACATAAATCTTGATGGTGTGCGAGAATAATAAGAGTGAATATCATAGCACAACACAATCAAGCAAACTAAATGATCATCTCATAAGCATCAAAATGATAGGAAATAGTAGAAACACACATTAAGCATATGATCAAACACGAATAAAAGTTTAACACAAGCAACTAGAAGACCAAATGTTTTTAAAACAACAATAAAAACCAACGCTCTATGACTTGAAGCCTAAAGATCTATGTACAACTTCTCCCCCTTTGACAACAAGTTACCAAAAAGTTCAAAGAGATATAGCTAATCGTTCTTCTAGGGCTGCTCTCCTCTGGTGGTCGATGTCGTAGTTGAGAGAACTTCGTCGGCGAAGACCTCTGCTAATGTCATGGACAGAGTTGGAGTAGCAACTGGAGGTACTGGAGGAGCTGATGGAGCAAAAGTGACCGTAGCCGGTGCTGATGAAGAAGGCCTCCACTCAGGAGCTATCACTGTGGCTGATCTAGCCTGGGTAGTGAAATGAGTAGCTGGCCTGAGAGGAGATACATCCTCATCACCTGAAGTGTCCTCATATGTGGAGTGTGGGATAGGCACGACATCTACTTCCTTCTTAAGCTCGTTCACAGTCTTGGTCGGCCCATCCACCTTGTCATTTAGGGTCTTGATCCTATTCTCGAAGATCATCACAAGACTGTTCTGATTCTCTAGTATGTCCTTGATGTCCTTCTGCATGCCCTGAACGCTAGAGATCAAGAGATCCATTTGCCCGTTCCTTGATCTAGGGACTTGAGCACTAGTGGCTCTAGCTGCCTCTGCCTCTGCCTGTGCCTGAGCTGCAGCTGATGTGGGATGATCTGGGTTCATCACCACAATGTTGTCCTCAAAGTCTGGCTTTAGGGGCAAATGGGGTATGTCTAGAGCAAATATGTGCTTCTCCAACTTGGAGTTGATCAGCATCTGAATGTAGGGTGCATAGCAGCATGAGTGCTTTTGATCATAAGCAACCCTTTTCACAGTCTCCACAATCAGACCCATCACTCTAAATCTCTGATGTTGGTCAATAAGAAGCAACAAGTTGATGGAGTAGCCTCGGATCATCTTCTCGTCTCCTCACTTAGGCATCAAAGTATGCCTCAGAATAGTGTTGATGGTACGGAGACCTGCCTGGAGGTAATAGATAGATCCTAGCTTATGAGACTGAAGATGTGCAGTAGAGATAGCATTGTACATGTCCTTCATGGCATTGTGGTTGGCCTTGGACTCTGAGTACACACAGGCATATCCATCTTGCACCTTTGGGACTCCTAAGATGGCAGCCCATTCATCAACAGTAGACTCATATCATGCTCCTTCAGTCATCCACACAATCCTACCATCTCCATAGAAGTGAGAATTCGAGTAGAATTGCATGATCATCTCATCGTTCCATGAAGTGAAATCTTTGCCAACAAACTCATCTAGGCCAATGCAGTGGAAGTTTTCTTGCACACATGAGAAATAGTATTGATTTTCCTTAATGTACGTTACGCTCCCAGGTTGCTTCTGCTTCAGTGTGGTTGCTCCATTGGACCTTGAAGTACTTGATGGTGCGGCTTCGGGTGCAATGCTCCGCTTCATCCAAAATGCGAACTGTCCTCTGACGATAAGTGAGGTCTAGCTGAAGGTCGATGGCGTGATGATCGATGTCCTTATAGAGGTCGGGGCGGTTGGGTACTTGAAGACACTTCCGGAGATGCGACACGTGAAATACGTTGTGCACATCGGATAGCTCGGAAGGTAGCTCTAGATGGTAGGAAACTTCCCCTTGTCATGCGGTGATCTTGAAGGGGCCAATGTATCTTAGTGCAAGCTTTCCTTTGACGTGGAAGCGCTTGGTTCCTTTGAGAGGAGTGGCCCAAAGATAGACATAAATCTCCGACGTTGAGGTTCACTTGTCGGCGGTGAGAGTCGGCATAGCTCTTTTGTCTTGTTTTGGCGGTCTCAAGACGCTCTCGGATGAGTTGAACTTGCTCTTCTGCTTCACGGAGGATATCTGGTCCAAAGACTAGTCCTTCTCTGGTTTCTGACCAATTGAGGGGAGTGCATGTAACATCCCAAAATTCTAAATTTTGGAATGTTATATTAAATAAATAAGTAGGATTGTTTGCTTGAATGTTGTGTGATTGATTGTGTGAAATTGAGTGGAATTTTGAAACTTTTGAAATTTTAATGAGAGGGAATAAAATGACTTTCCCAAAATTTTCTATTTCGAATCCCTATTCAATTTTGAGTTCAAATATTTTCAAAACCCTCTTATAAAATCAAATGAGAGGAGTAACATGACACTCCACACCAGGGACTTCTTGGTGATTTATTTGAATAATAAAAACCAGGGGTTATTCTGAAAAATATTTGCAAAAGGATTTAAAAACAATTAGGCAATTTCTGAAAATATTATTTTTTTCAAAGTGTTCAAATGACAGAATAGAAATGTTCATTAGATAGCATATATTATTCTGTTAATTTTTATATATAATACACCTATATTTAGAGATGGTTTGAATGCTTTAAAAGCTTTTTAATGTCTCTGGAAAAACATTAAACAAAAACGGTAACGGTTACTGTATTAAACGGGCCGGCCCACAGGCAGTTATTCGCGTATTGATTAGAAGCCGGTCGACCGACGCGCATTCATTTCCCTCTCTCTCACTGACGCTGGACCCCACCCCTGACCGACCGTTACTACCGAACGGTCATCTTCTTCCCCCCCCCCGCACGCGCCGGAGACGACGCCGGCCGTTTCCTTCCCCTCCCGGATCTCTCTCCTCTCTTAACTCCCCGCACCCCCGAGCACCCTATAAGTAGCCGGCCACTCCCCGCATCCATTTCCCCCTGAGCCCCCTCTCTCTCTCGCCGGAGTGCTGCCGCAATTGCTCGCCGGAGTAGCGCCACCACCGGACCTCGTCGTCGACCGTAGCCAGCTATTCCGACCACTATTCCACCCACCGTTGCCACCAATCGACTCCAGAGACCCGTCGTCGTCGCTCGGACCACTTCGCTGTCTTCCCCGACCACCGGAACGCCTCGCCGTCGACTTCGCCGCCTTCGGATCCACCGGAGAACCCCCGGCGCCGGCGACTTTACCCCGTGAGCACTCCCACCCCTCCGATCCAAAACCAAGGACCCAGATTAGAAGCCACTTATCCCCAAAACGTTTTCCTTTAAGGATCGGTCGCCCGCCCGAAAGCACTCGCGCGCACACCCTGGCCACCAATCGGACAGCGCCACGTAGCCCCTTGACCGTCGCAAATCATTTTTCCTTTTCTGTTTTTGTTTTAATTAACAGAATGATTTCAAAATTTGTTTAGCTTATATCTTTTAATCTATTTAGTGTCTTGAGTTGATTCTTTTTGCAATAGCTCACATTTTTCATGTAGTATCACCCTGTACTTTTAAATTTCAAATTTGAACTATAAAATTTGAATTTAATCAAATTTGCTCAAAATCTTCAAATCTGTATAACTAGAGTTTGAAAATAGATTTTGATATGAATCTTTTTGCTACTGTTTGATATTGGTTAGGACTATCACCATGTTTAGTTTGAGGATTTTTCAGGATATATTTGATTAATGTTTTAACCAAAAACAGAATCTGCCTAGTATTACAATATAGTTTTATATACTTAGTTTTAATTAGTTTAAATTTAGATTTGGTTTCATTTGTTTAGTAGGTTCTGTTGTTTATACATTTAGTGTTTTACTTGTTGTTAATAAAATATAAAATTGTTTAGTTTATTTCCTTGTTAAGATAGGAATCACAATTTCTTTTCAAATAGGTTTATTTGATTACAACAACTAGTTTAGTAATAGATTCTTTTAATAGAGTTTTATATAATTTAATTCTGTTTTCTAAGACAGGTTTAATTGTAAATTATTTTCTGTTAAGAACATGTTTTGCTAATAAATAATAAGTTTAGTTTTTCATTCTTTTTGTTAGTATAACTATAGTTGATTCATATAGTGTTTATCAAAACTTTTACAAACTTTACAAAAGTTTTCTCAACAAACTTAAATTGATTTTCTTCTGTTGATTAATAAAAATATTTTATTGTTCCTTGCTGTCAACAATTGTTTTGTTATTACAAAATAGTTTTATTATGTTAGTAGTGTTTTATCAATCACCTCCTAGTAAACATAACTTTGTGTGTTTTCCTTACTTGTGATTTGTGCATCGTTTTGTCTTGATTGTTTACTAGTTCTTGATTGATGTTTGTGGGTTACAATATTCTGTTGTATACTTATTGAGTGCTTGTTTGCTTCGTTAGATTATTCGGAGTGCGAAGCTTGTTACTTAGAGTCACTCACATACGAAGATCATCAATCAGGCAAGTTCACTTTGACCATCTTTTCATACCTATGTTTTATTGCATGTAGTGACATCATTCAACAGATCCCTCCAGTAGTGTTATTGAAACTCTTGTAGTTGAGTAGAATGCATGAGGTAGGAACCCACCACTTGTTACTAAAGCCCCGGGAACGCTAGTTAGTGCAATGCTATGCTAACATAGACGGGTTCTGGTATGAGTGTTCGTGAGTGGTGTGAAGAAGGACTCTACGTCAAGGCGACAACTTCATGAAGACACCTTCAAGTCCTGCATCTTCAAGACCTCAAGACTTCAAGACTTGAGAAGACAAGTTTTCAATACACACTACTGGGTGAAGGATGGTTGATTGGGCATCCCTGGAGAAACCAGTGGATGGCCGGGATGCATGGAGAAGCGCCATGACATCTTGCGGAAAGCTTCACCCAGACTCAAAGAGAAGGATGAATACTTCATGCCCCGAAGCTTACCTGTGTAGCCACAAGTCATTATGGGCTCTGGCTTGGTTGATCTTTGTTATGACTCTGCTGGGCAGTGCTACGAGATGTAGTCGACGTTAGGATTGGGATGGGCACTGTCGGACAGTCAGGGAAACACTCTGAAAGACCATGTTTCTTTCATCCTGTTCTCAAACACCAGGCAGTGCGAGGACTTACCAGGAGGGAAAGAATCTTGTGGGTAAAGTACACAACACTCTGCAGAGTTAAACCTAATCGATTAGCCGTGTCCCCGGTTACGGACAATTTGAGCTTCTAGACTTGGATCTATCTCTGAACTCTCAACACTGGACTGATAACTAATTGTGGGCAACTTATGATACTTATGGGCAATGAGACATTGGTTGGCGGAACCATGTCATGATAGGTAACTCTATAGTGAAATTCCTGATATTCCTTTGTTGTAGGGAAAATAAAATCAGCTTTTACGCAAAAACTCAGACACAGAGCCACAAAGCCTTTGCATATAGAATAGTCTTTATTTTTCTGTTCGACTATGGTGATCTTGCCAGTACATTCAATGTACTGACCTACATGGCTGCAACGTCTTATGTTGCAGATACTCTTCTACGACGGGTAAGAGTACGATTCAGGGTTACGGTCCGCACTCAACTTGCCGTTGGTGTTATTGGGACTCCACTCCCGTTGACTGTATCCGCTGCTATTTTAAGGTATATATCAGTTTTACGTTATTTACATGTGATTACACTTTGATATATACATTGATGTACTGTGTGTGCCAGCATACCGATCCAGGGATGGCACAGAAAACACAGAGGCTTGACTCGTTTTGAGTTGGGTCGCTACAGTGCAGCACTTGCGTCCGTATAACACTTCAAATGGTACCACCTGAAGGCTCGACTGATAGCTGTTACTGTAGGAGAACTTGGTAAATGGTAGGTAATCTTCCCACTTGGCTTCATATGCTAAAACACAAGCACGAAGTATGTATTCGAGTATCTGATTTACTCGCTCCGTTTGTCCTTCGGTCTGGGGGTGAAAAGTAGTGCTGAAGGAGAGTTTGGTTCCCATAACTTCTTGAAACTTTTTCCATAATCCTGAGGTAAATTGGGTGCCTCGGTCTGACACAATCTCCTTTGGAACTCTGTGAAGACTCACGATGCAGTTGATGTAGAGGCTCCCATCATAGGTGGTCTTGACATGAATGAAGTGGGCTACCTTGGTCAGATGATCGATAATGACCCAAATGAAATCATGTCCTTTGCCTGACCTAGGTAATACGGTGATGAAATCCATCCCGACTTTGTCCCGCTTCCATTCAGGCACTTTGAAGGGTTCTAACAATCCAGTTGGTCGTTGATGCTCAGCTTTGACTCTCAGGCATATGTCACACTTAGCAACACAGGTGCCTATCTCTCTTTTCATGACATGCCACCATAATCTTGCCTTGAGGTCTTGGTACATCTTGGTTCCTCCAGGGTGCATGGAATATGGAGTGTCGTGGGCTTCTTGCAAGATCAAATTCTTGAGCTCAACCTTCTTGGGTGTGCAGATGCGCTTCCCGAACCATACAACTACTTGTTCATCCACTGAGAATCCTAGGGCCTTGCCTGCCTTGATCTTCCTCTTGATGCCTTCAATGCTCTCATGTCCCTTATAAGCTTCCTTAATATCATCCATCAAGGTAGGCTTCGCTTCGAGGTTAGCCATGAATCCAGGTGCAACTAGTTCCAAGCCGAAGCTTTCAAGCTCTTCATACAAGGCAAGTAGCCTTCACTTAATCATAGCATTCAAGGAACAAGCCTTTCTGCTTAAGGCGTCTGCTACGACATTAGCCTTTCTAGAGTGGTATTGAACACCAAGGTCATAATCCTTGATCAAATCCAACCATCTTCGCTGCCTCATGTTCAATTCCTTTTGAGTGAAAATATACTTCAAACTCTTGTGGTCTGTGTATATCTCACATGGATTTCCCAGAAGGTAATGTCGCCATGTCTTCAAGGCATGAACCACGGTTGCCAGCTCAAGATCATGAGTAGTGTAGTTCTCTTCGTGAGGAGTAGCTGTCTAGATAGATATGCTATGACTCTTCCTTCTTGCATCAGAACACCACCAAGACCGGTTCTCGATGCATCACAATATATCACAAACTCCTTGTAAATATTGGGGGTGGCCAAAACTGGGTCTATTGTCAATCTCTTCTTGAGATCCTAGAAGCTTTCTTTGCACTTTGGTGTCCACTTGAACTTCTTGTCCTTCTTCAAAAGCTGAGTCATGGGCCGGGCAATTCTCGAGAATCCTTCGACGAACTTGCGGTAATATCCTGTGAGTCCGAGGAAGCTTCTGACTTCCTTCACATTGCTTGGGGATTGCCATTCAGTCATAGCTTCGATCTTGGCATGATCCACTCACAATCCTTCTACAGTCAACACATGACCCAAGAATTCGACTTCATGTAGCGAGAATTCACATTTGCTGAACTTGGCATAAAGCTGGTGCTCTCAAAGCTTGTATAGGACCAATCTCAAGTGTTGCTCATGCTCTTCTTTAGACTTGGAGAAGACGAGTATTTTGTCAATGAAGATGACAACAAACTTGTCCAAGTACTCCATGAAAACTTTGTTCATGAGGTACATGAAGTAGGCTGGGGCATTGGTCAATCCAATGACCTGACCGTGTATTCATACGAGCCATATAGGGTTACACACGCCTTCTTCGGAATGTCTTGGGGTCTGATCTTCAACTGGTAGTATCCCAACCTTAGGTCGATCTTGGAAAACACCTTGGCACCGTTCAGCTGATCGAACAGGTCTTCAATCTTGGGGAGTGGGTACTTGTTCTTTATTGTGACCTCATTAAGAGAACATTAATCGACACAGAGTCGGATAGTTATGTCCCTCTTTGACACGAATACAACAAGTGATCCCCAAGGAGAGGCACTAGGGTGAATGAATCCTTTCCTAAGCGGCTCTGCCAGTTGCTTCTTCAGCTCAGCCAACTCTTCGGATCCCATTCTATATGGCTTCTTATACATGGGTTTTTCTCCGAGCATTAGTTCAATAATGAACTCAATGTCATGGCTAGGAGGCATTCCGGGAAGCTCATCAGGAAATACATTCGGGTATTCACATACCACTCACACTTGATCCAACTCAATTCCCGACACACATTTAACCTGGGGGAATTGAGCGGAGACAGGGTTGGGAACATACTTGACTTCCACCCCTTGGCTATTGGTCATGGTAACAGTCCTCTTGGCACAGTCTAAAAAGCCTTGGTGCTTGGTCAACCAATTCATGCCAAGGATGACGCCCAATCCCGGTGAATCCAAAACTATGAGGTCTATGAGGAAGTCTACCCGGTTAATGTTGATCCTGACTCCTTTACATCCTATCTTGGACTTCATAATCGAATCCGGGGTTTGTATCAACATGTGACTACCCATGGGTGTAGGCTTCATACCACTCTCTAGTGCAAACTTTTGGGTAACAAAAGAACGCGAAGTCCACAATCAAACAATATGGTTGCTGGAGTTGAGTTGACAAGGAACGTACCCAGTAGGACGTCCGGGTCTTCCCAGGCTTCCTCTGCGGTGACGTGATTCACACGACCCTTGGCATTGTTGGGCTGGTTGCGGGGAGCTAGGTTCCTTGTTGGCGCTCCACGACCTTGACCTTGGTTTGGCACATTGGGGCATGGTGCATCTAGCTTCTTGTTGGGACATTGCTTAGAGTAGTGTCTAGGCTGACCGCATCCAAAGCACGTGACTTGACCAGAGTTGTTGTTGTTGTTCCTGCCATCATTTTTGTTATTAGGGTTGTTGTAGGCGGGCCTGGTATTGGCATACTGCTGAGGCTAGTAGGTCGGACGAGGTGCAGGAGGTCTAGCCTGCTACGATTGATAGGTTGGCTTGGCCGGGGCTGGCTGCCAGGGGCGAGGCTTCTGGTTACTGGAATTACCCTTGCTGATCTTCTTGCACTTACGAGTGTCGTCCATGGCATGACGCTTGTCTTCAAGCATTACGCCCTTGTTCACCAGATCGAAGAAGGTCCGACAGTCGTAGACAATGAGCTGATACTGCAGGGTCTGCTGGAGTCCTTCCATGAAGCGTTCCATGTTAGCAGCCTCAGTGCTGACATCTTTAGGTGCATACCTTGACAGCAGGTTGAACTTCTGCATGTACTCCTTGAAAGAGCCACTTCCTTGCTTCAGCGCTCGTAATTCTCTCTTCTTGATAGCCATGATCCCAGAAGGAATGTGGGCAATGCGGAGTCCTTCCTTGAAGTCAGCCCAGGTGATCACACGGTCACCTTGCATGACCTTGAACCCATCCCACCAAGCTCTGGAGCTACCTCCAAGGAAGTGAGAGGCATACAACACCTTCTCACGATCCCCATTGCAATTTACCAATGCAAGGAGGTCCTCAATGGTGCAGATCCAGTCATCGACATCTAGGGGTTCGGCAGTTTCGATGAAGGTTGGGGACGAATTCCTCATGAACTCAGATAGAGTAGAGCAGTCATTACCGCTCCTGCTTTGCTGCTAGTTGTTCACAAGGACTTAGGCCATCAGTTGGATAGAAGCAGTGGTGGCTTGGCGTTCCTCCCGGAGAACTTGGAGAAACTGAGCTATGGTCATGTTCTCCGGTCTCTTGAATCCTAATCTGGGTCTTGTTTCTCGTGTAAGGGAATCCTTTCTCTCCTTTGGGCCTTCTCTTGTGATCCGCCTGGTGCCGGCTTGCATGCCGGGTCTTGGGCCTGGTCGTCCTGCGACCCGCCTGCCGGGTCACCAATAACACGCCATGTCTTGACCAGGTCTCCCGTGAGTCGCCAGGCCGGGTCATACCGCGGGGTATAGCCCTGACATTAGCCCATAGGTTAGCTTGAATTTATTCATGGTAACCTCCTTAAATAGAAATAGTAAATATGTTAAGTGACTGGCTTGCTCCTTTGGCCGGTTTATGAAATGGCTCCTCAGAAATCCGGGTCTCTTCTTTATATGAATGAGCCGTCTTCTCAATCGTCTTGCAGGTATGTGTCCTTTGCAATAAAAATATTGGGAATAAAACATCCATATGCCATTGAGTCGGCCTCCAAAACTTTGGTTTCATGAAATTATTGGAGATAAGAAAACCATATGAAGTTGAGACGGCTTCCATTGCTTCAGCTTGACAAAAATATTGAGAATAGAACTTCATCCATTGTTACACCACTTCCACCTGTGAAGCCGGGTTGTTCATATAGAATCCGCCGAGTCATAATCTTTTGATAATGCCGGGTCATGATTGTTGGTGACGTCGAGTCAACAACTGAACTCCATAATTAACATCTTGAAAATTCTCCTCAAAGTTTTTGATATGTCCATATTGCCCGTAGCCCCCAAGCTCTGAGATTATTCATGATGACTTGGTGCTTTGCAATAATATTTGTGGTTGTGTAGCCCCCAAGTATCAGGTTGTCTTGCATGCAGCAGCCTGGGACTTATAACTGTCTTATACCTTACGAAACTTTAGTAGGTGTAGCCCCCAAGGGCCGGCTCATCAAAATGTGATGCGACGGGTCTTCAATTTGAATCTCTTAATCTGTCAAACAGTTGACTACTGTAGCCCCCAAGTGCCGGGTCGCATGCCTACAACGACTTGGGACTTTGAAAATTTTGACGTGAGCGCTGTAGCCCACAAGTGTCGGGTCAGTAAGACTTAGTGGGCTGGGACTTAGAAAAAATATAGAAAGGCCGGCTCATCTCCTTGAGATAATAGGGTCTTGATGACAATGTAATGATTTGAAAACCAACTTGCATTAACCCCCAAGCCCCGTGGTGCATGCTTGTAGTGACATGGGACTTGCATATTTGATATAAACTAGACTTGAATAGTTTAGCCCCCAAGTGCCAGGTCGCACACCTACGGCGACTTGGGACTGTGTGATAATAACCCATCATAATGCACCTCGGAAGTTCTCTTGAACTGATATTGATCTGATTTGAAAGAGTCCTTGATCGTGGCTGTAATATAACCCGGAATGAATATCCTTGAATAATTCCTTTGTCCTTGACATGAAATCCCTGCTCACGGTTGCGGTGCAACCCGGCAAATATATATTTGATAAATCCATGAGTGTTGTAGATTACTACAGAGCACAATTGGAGAAATCCGAGAACCGGTCAACTAGATGACACGACATTATATCTAATAGGGAAGCTCTTCAAGAATAATCAACTTTCCAATCTGGCTTGATAAAACCCCAATCACTTAATACTTGTTATGACAAACCATGATGAAGATCCAACTATTTTGGCTATCAAAGATCTATTTGTTCCTGCAGAAGTTCTTTCATCATACTTAATGGTGGCTCATTTTAAGAGACAAGACCTGCAAAAATAAACACGACAAAATATATTCTGTATTGTTGTAAGGGCGGCTTGAAAAAGCATAACCCGGAGATCTTAACATAACCTTGCTTCATCTTTCACAATCTTGCTCTGGCCCAACTTATAACATGAATGCAATGTATGATGCAATATGTATGATGCAATATGCATGATGCAATGTTTGCTGCTCTTGCCTTTCCTATTGTTTTTTGTTTTTCGAAAAACTCATATTCTGTCCCTTCTGATGGGAGACTATTGCTTTGAACCGCTTAACAGTACAGGGTCTCTAACGAGAGTGACCGCCAATCTTGCACGGCTCAGGGTCTCTAGGCGATATTAACTGTTAAGGGCGCAACATAACAGAATTTATAACGGGGTGAGTGCCCCGGGGCCCATAAGCTACTTCTCATGTGACATAAATCCATCGTTTGAACCTTAAACAACATCACTTGTTAAGAGTACGATGGGCCACTTGGCGGAGAGTACGTAGAAGATGAGGCAGAGCTTCCCTCGCCACTGTATGAGGCCCTCGGAGGGGGTGAGTTGACAGCTCGCTGCACCTCTGGACGAGCGGCAGCTACATACAAGCAAGTACAACCCTACCAAGAGTGGGGGGCGGCCTTCACCCACTCTGGCGCCTTGCTTTGGTCCACGACCCGTCTTGCAGCATGGTACCTATGTTTGAACGGCTCGCATCCTAGCGGCTCAACCTCCTTGGCTCCCATGGCACCCATGTTTGAATGGCTCGCATCATGGCGGCTCGTCCTCTTGAGCGACTTGGCACCCATGTTTGAACGGCTCGCATCATGGCATCTCACCCTCTTGGACGACTTGGCACCCATGTTTGAAAGGCTCCCATCATGGCGGCTCGCCCTCTTGAGCGACTTGAGATCTTTCACCGATAAGGTAAGGCACCCATGTTTGAGCGGCTCGCAACGTGGCGGCTCATCCTCTTGAGTGACCTTAAATATTTCATCAATAAAACGATGCACCCATGTTTGAATGGCTCATAACGTGGCGGCTCGTCCTCTTGAGCGACCTTAAGCCTTTCACCATCTTGCACACGACCATCGCGTGGGCCGCCGATTTGTAAGCCCCCATCTTGCAGACCGCCATCTTGTAAGTCGTCGCACAATGGTGCTATTTTGGTTGAAGAGCCAGTCAAAAAAGGGTGAGCAAGCTAAGCCCGACGGGTTGGAAGCCCCCAAGTGACCATGAAGAAGTATCCACCTTTGCACAACCTGATACATAAACAACAAAAACTCCAAGTTACTTTATGATGATCAAATAAATCAGGATACCCATGTTTGAACGGTGCATCATGGGTCATGGCGACTCGTCCTCTTGGGCAACTTTTAATTCTTCCGCCAATAATGTAATAGCCCCCAGGATTGGGTTTTATCTTGCAAAGACCCGGGGTTCTCTTTGAAAAATGACCAAATGTGTCTCGCCATGTCTGTGGCCCCCGAGTCTTAAGTTGACTCGAAGAGGCGGCTTGAGAATCTCCACTAAAAGTTGAGGTTGACCGTGGCGGGTTATAGATGATCCTGTATGAGTTGTTTCAATGATCTGGTCGACGGTTCGTCCCGGCTGGTTGTTCAAGTGAACCAAACTGTAGTGGCGGCGACTTGTGCGCCTATCCGTTGGGCGGCTCATATAGATGAGCGCCATACCGATATGTTGTATATCAGACTATGGACGGCGTCTTGCGCACGTCCGTTGGGCAGCTCATATAGGCGAGCTCGACACTATTATGCCAATGTAGATTGGACCGCAGGGCGGCGATTCAGAACCGTCTGTTGGGAGGCTTGTATGGATAGCTCCGGTGTGTTAATGTAGACGGAGAAGTCAGTCACGACGTTGTAAGCCGATGCGGTCACGAGAGACGGCCGCAACATTGTAAGCCGGTGCGGTCGCGAGAGACGTCCGCGACATTGATGAGCCGGTGTGGTCCCGAGAGACGGCCGTGGCGTTTGATAAGCCGGTGCGGATGGAGAGTCCCCGTGGTGCTGACTGAAAACTATAACACGAATGTGGCAGATTGTCGCATCCATTGGGCGGCTCATATGCGCGGTATCGATGCGTTAATGTAGACTGGGTCGCGACGACAACGGTGCTACGCGCGTCCATTGAGCAACACGACACGCCGGTGTGCGCTCCAACTCCGCAGTATAATGCCACTTGAGTAATTACGCTGCATAAAAATATTACAGGCCAAAGTAACTGCTCTTGGATGAATAATATGTATGAAAAAATAGACAGGATGAATATCACCTGGATATTTCCTGTTGGATGAAATACGGACATCGGTGCTGAGCTTGAGAGGAAAACAACAGGAAGGTGTTTGTCTGAGTGAAGGACCAACAATTTCCTGAACCACTTGTTGAATCGGTACTAGAGCCATTTGAGGTCTTTCCTCGCTTAAGTGCTGACGCTCAGATGTGTGTATATCTTTGCACTGGTGACAGTCGATATCATAGTTGTCCTTCAAGTTAGCACTGCCTTGTGGATTTTCAGAGAAAAATGATATGAAGGAACATTTGCAGTTGCATTCGTAGAGTTTCTGTCGCCACCAGTTATAGCCTGAGTAATATGTTCAAGAGATCACGAAGTACTGCCTACATATGACTGCTTTTCCAACAACCTAAATCCATCAGTTGGACTGAGTTGAATTACCATTTACAATGGCATTGACAGATTTGTTTGTGCCTCAAAATTACGTGGTATGATGCCACGCATGCTTGTAGGAGCATAATAATTTTTTCCAGTGTCTTACTATAAAATAACTCATGTAACTGGACAACCTGTGCAGGATATGAGTGGCCAATTGATCTAAAAAACGGCCCCATCAGTAATATTAGTCTACCGTTAGAGGTGGCCTCAAGTATGCCCTGCAGGAGGACAGCCGCCCAACGTCAGGCGAGGCGACAGCGGCAGATGCAGTAGGGCAAGGCCGCGACAGAGGCGAGGCGACAACGACAGATGCAGCAGGGCAAGGCCATGGCAGAGGCGAGGTGGAGCTCGCCAGACATAGGCGCGCGCATGGCCGAGGCAGAGCCGCATCGGCGAGCAGAGATGGAACCGGTCGGGCGCATGTATGCACAAGGGCGGGGCGAGACGGGGCCAGTTCGGAGAGGCGTCGACGAACGACGGAGGCGATTAAACCGAGCTCGTAGCACTAGTACAAGAGGCAGCGGGAGCGGATGGCACGGGTGAGGTCGTCAGCAGAGGATCCGGGGACGGCGAGGCGGCTGGGCAGGACGGTGGCTCAGTGGTGGACGAGCCGGGAACGGCGAAATGGCTGAAGCGGCGTGAGCCACGGTGGCAGCGGCAAGCACGGAGGGACACAAAGGCAGGCACCACGGCGGCTCGAGGCGTGTCAAGGCAAGGCTGGCGCAGTGGCAGTGACTCGGACGCGTGGCGACGGAGGCTGAGCTAACACACAAGGAGGCGTGCGGTAGCTCAGATGCGGGCGGGCAGGCGCGTCGAGCCGGCTACAGAAGAAACGGCAAGCGGGGCGCGGCTATGGCCAGCGGTTGCAGCGAGGTGATGCCGTGTCCGAGCTGGCTGGGGCAAGCAGACGGCCATGGTGAGCGGGGCGAAGCCGAATCGGCCACGGGGCGACCTAAGTCCATGCCGGCTCGAGGTGAGGAGCCCCCTGCGATGGAGCCCATGCTGGTTCAAGGTGAGGCTGGCCGTGGATGCGAGATGGCTAGGCGAAGCAGCCCTGGCATGGCTGGCGGAGAGAGGCGACAGCGTGGGCCGTCGAGGTGCAGCAGCTGGTGCAGTGGGGCGCTGATGCGCGGAGGACTGTAGGAGCAGTAGCACGGGGTGGAGCAGACCTGACGCGGGTGCAGGGCGGCCGAAGCGGCACGGTCGAGCAGCGGCTGAGCCAGCCGAGTCCGTGATTGTGTTGGTTTGCTGGCTTCGTGCGTAGCCACCTTTCCAGGTCAAGATTGGTTTTGGCGAATCCGTGTATGTTTCCTTCTTTATCTTTTTCTTGAATGATCTGAACCTTGGCCTTCTCGTGACAGAGTACTAATTAAAATAGTATGGTTGTTGTTGTTTGTCCTAGGGCTACACAGTTGATCAATCCCTTGCAAGTGCGTGAGCTTTGGTTGGTTGATCGGATGAAAACGAAGAATGTAGCGACTTGATGGTGATGCATGATTAATGAAGAATTCGGTGACTTGACGACAATGAAGGATTGACGAGGACTGCTGTGTCCTGATGACAATGTCGGATTGCTTCGCGTTGGCCTTGGTGTATGAAAACTGCTCATCATGACGAACCCGGAACTGATGTAGATCCTTCTGTTCCAACTCTTCTTCATCTAAACAATCACGAGCTTCTTGGTCCCTGAAGAATTCCTCCAAGAACACAACACCACCATGCGTGACCCCACGGTGGGCGCCAACTGTCGTGGTTTTGTCACGACAGATGTCTGGGTGAACGGACTTCGGTTCGGGGCGGTCGCAACTATGTGGCGGCTTGAGAGGGGTTGGTCAGAATCGAGAGACGCGAGTTTTACCCAGGTTCGGCCCCTTCGATGGAGGTAAAAGCCAACGTCCTGCTTGTTTGGTATTGATGATGATGAAGATCTCTCGGTTACATGGTGCTAATCGCTACCTCTAATCTCGAGAGCCTCTAATCTTTCTATCTCTAATGACGTGTGTCTCTCTCAACTTGAGAACTTGTCTCTCTAGGGGTGCTCTACCCCTCCTTATATAAGTGGAGAGGGTAGGTTTACAAATAGAGTCCTACTAGGAGTAGGAGTAGGACTAGTCTCTCTTGAATCCTGATCCGGGTCTTGTTTCTCTTGTAAGGGAATCTTTTCTCTCCTTTGGGCCTTCTCTTGTGAGCCGCGTGTCGCCGGCTTGCACGCCGGGTCTTGGGCTTGGTCGTCCTGCGACCCGCCTGCCGGGTCACCAATAAAACACCATGTCTTGACCAGGTATCCTATGAGTCGCCAGGCCGGGTCATACCGCGGGGTATACTCCGACAATCTCCGTGTTGATGGTTGGACTTGGTGGGTCCACGGTTGGTGAAGGAGCTGTTGCGGGTTGCAGTCACGATCCTGTTTGGAGCAGCCAATTCAAATAACTTGGATAGATGAGAGGGAAAAGGAACAATGGAGAAAGCGAGCCTAAGGGGGTCGGTATAGTGCAAGTGTGATAAAACAAAGGTCGAAAGACCAACACATATATTAAGATAAGATAGATGATGGAGTTGCTTACATGTTGCCTAAGGCAAAAATGCGACTTGCATCAGAACACAAAAAACAAAATCAAACAACAAGCATACATGGTTTCATATGAACCATCACACGGACTCGACTTCGCATGAGGGGTACATGACTGATCCTATCCTAGGGGTTCTCGGACTCAAGTGGTGGAGTGTTCGGTCTCATAGTTGCGCTCCTCTAAGGCTTCCTCTTGATCGTCATCCGTACGGGCATTGTCTCCAGTCGAGGGGGTTGGAGAACGAGGAGGTCCACCCCGACGGCTCTTTGTTGGTGGGTCGGTGAAGAATGCACGGTACTCCTTCGTACTCATGCAACGATGACGTGTGGGTGCATCTTCATCTGGGGTATTCCTCCTCTTTAAGCGACAGCTGGTCGTCCCTCGGGGGCTCCATACTTCTTGATCCTGTCTGGCTTCGTGTTGGCTTGATGAAGTAGCTCTCGGGGGTGGTGAAGTTCTTTGCGAAGCTTCACGAACTCCTTAATTAGGTTGTGAGCCAGACTATTGGCAGAGAGGCTGAAGTAGGTCTGGAACCTGAGTGGTGTGCCATCCTCCTTGAACGGGATCAATGTCCAACTCTAACCAAGATCATCCTTCCTGAAAGGTAGGTAGCGAGTAGTTGGCTCGTCAGCCATCTCTCGAACGATGTCTAGAAGGTGGAGGAGTGCCTTGCGTGCAGCTATCTCAACTGCGAGTGCGAGGGTCTCCATCTGTGGTCCTTCAAAGAACCAACTAGTTAGGGAGTCGTTTTCCTTCACAACCACATCAACACGGTAATCCTTCGTGACGTCATCTACCCAGTGCTCATGGTAAAGGAAAACAGGTGGTCGGTGATACTGGCACTTCTCCAGGCTATCCACAAGGAGTAGGGGAAAACCAGATTCTAGGAGGGCTTCGGGTACGACGACCATCTACAAAGGTTTGAAGGGAGGAGAGTCAGTAGAGTGTTGATAGAAGACTAGAAGAGGTAAGAAGTGCAGAAACTCCTAAGTAAAAGTACTAGGTATAGTTTTGAAAATGGTTTTATCCTAAATAATGTCCATGCTATCTAAGGCTTCCTACAGTCAGGATGGCTCTGATACTAGCTCTATGGGGACCCCGACTCATAAGTCGTGATCATCGAATGCACGTGTACAATGATCCGAGAGATCAATGCTCACTGAACACACATAAGCTCAATAACAAGAGTCTGACATCCACACTTAACGTCTTACACAAATAAGGACCATGAAGGTCAAGTCTTACATATGTAGGACTATGAAAGGCCAAATAGCAAACATAACTAGCAGCGGAAATCTTGATCGAAATCATAGATCCATGCCATCTGCCTTAACCCTACATGCATTCTGATTGGTAAGCTTACTAGTTCGCATGTTCGTCACCAACAAACTCTCCACCATATTCCTGCTCTTCCATGCCTGGCCAATTAAATAACCAGTGGCAAGCCAATGAGTACTTTGAATGTACTCGCAAGCAACCCATGTTTTGGAACAAGGTATAACAATGCATGATATAGCACTAAGTAGGTAAGTTTGCGAAAAGCTAATTTGAGTCCAATGACATGATCAATTACTTGTAAAAACATGCATCATGAGGTAGCAATTATCCATGTGAATAGGTTACACATATAAATATAAACAGGGGTTCAACATCTCATGTTCAATCATCATGCCAAGTCATTGGACTTAGCTCAACCATCATCCTTCTTCCACGCGCACACACCAAGTTTGTGAAAACATTGGACGTTGTTTAAGCAGCACCACCCAACTATCATTGACTGGACATGACTATTCGAATAGTTTTACACTCTATAGAGGTTGCACACTTTACCCACAAGACTCGAGAAACTTCCGTGTCAAGCAACAAATCGCAGTATGCTGCATACCCAAGGTAAGTACCCGAACATTACCTTTCCCCCGATGACACTAACAAACAGTCTACTCGTTGGTCCGTGTCTTCGTGATGTACAAAACACGAGCATCACTCAACATAGTACCATCCATGAAGGAACTCAACGGTGTGCCCAGTGCTTGTAAAGACAGTACATGGTTGCCCTACCAGGCACGATCCCATATCGAGAGAGTAACTCATACTCTCCCGCCACTAGTAATGCGGGCTCTCTGCTAGTACCCATCAAAGTTATCAACAAAGCCCCATCCCATAAGGGGTATCGTGGTTGTACATGTAAGGTTGGGAATGCTCAAAAGATCTTAGATCTATTCTGTTTTCAAAAGCATACACACTCACTTGCTCCGGTACGCCATTTCCTTATCAAATGGTTACCTAGTTCACCATCATCTCCCTCGGGCATTAGTGGCACCCGATGGGTTTTTCGAAAAGTCTTTGCAAACATTTTTGTTTCCATCACCATGCATATCCCCGTCCCGCTTTGTGTAGCAACTACTTAGCAACCTAGCTACTCCCACTCACATAACCCTCATAAGGACGTAGGTTCATGCACGATGCAAGTATCAACGGTAAATGTATTGGAAGCAACCCACCGAAGTGGTCACCACATCATCATGATCAACATATCAAAAATAAAGTGCTATATGACATGCAATGAAAATGGTTTCTCAACATGGTCAAAGGGCTGCTTGCCTAGCTCAACAAAGTCTTCAGGGTCTTCAAACTCTTCGGGTTCAACTCCCTCGTCAACAACGCAATCTATCGTCGCAATAATAACGGGCAATAATAAGAATCACAACAAAAACAAAGCACAAAATCCACTTCTAAAATGTTACCCTACTCTGTAAAATACTACAATAGAAACTACAAACATTTGTCTCTGGTTTTGAATTGAAAAGGATTTTGAAATCTACCTTAACAGAGTCTAAAAATATTAAAAAATAAGTTTTAAATAAAACCACTACATAAAACATTTTCAAAAATTTACACAAGTGACACTTTAAATACTACAGAATATTCTAAGATTTAAGGTGGAAGAATTATTGGAATTGGACAAACATTGGGATCTGTGGAATTTTTGCAAGTTTAAACAAAAAATAAAAGAAAACAAATCGGGCACTGTGCCCATCGGCCAAGTGGCCACCCGAACCGGGCCCAACTAGCCAGACCGGCCCATGTGGGATCACTAGAAGAGTATGTCTAGAGGGGGGGGGGGGTGAATAGACTACTAACACAAATTAAAATCTACACACTATCCAAGGATAAGGGTTGGCAGATTTTAGCAATTATAGCAAGTCTAGCACACCCTACACATGCAAGTCATCAATTATAGCAGCAAAAAGTAAAGACATTGCACATGGAAGTAAGGAGTTGAGATAGGGAGATCAAACACATGAAGGACACAAAGATTTTTCCCATGGTTCCAATAGGTGGTGCTATCGTACATCCACGTTTATGGAGTCTTCAACCCACAGAGGGTAATGGTCACGAGAGTCCACGAAGGGCTCTACCCACGGAGGGTTCCATGAAGAAGCAACCTTGACTATACCATGATGGCCTACGTCCTCGGAGGACTAGCCTAACTCAGGGTAGATCTTCACGAAGTAGGCGATCTCCTTGCCCTAACAAACTTCTTGGTTCACTCCACAACACGAAGTAGGAGGCTCCCAAGCGACATCTAACCAATCTAGGAGGCACCACCCTCCAAAAGGTAATAGGCTCGATAATATTGATGAACTCCTTGCTCTTGTGCTTCAAGATGATAGACTCCTCAACACTCAATCACTCTCTCACAAATTTGGCTTTGGTGGAATAGATTGATTGGGTGGAAAGCAACTTGGGGAGGCTGGAGATCAAGATTCATATGGTTGGAATGGAATGGCATGATCTCAACACATGAGTAGGTGTCTCTCTCTCAAAAAATCTGATAGGATAGGTGGGGATCTGTTCTGAGTGCTTCACTTGCGAGTGAGTGGTGGTGGAGGGGTATATATAGGCATCTCCAAAAAACCAACCGTTACACCTTAAGTGACCAAGTCAGTGACACCGATGTGTCAATCTCGGTGGTACCGAGTTGATCCAAAGGTAGCAACTTTTGAATCTCGGTGATACCGATATATAACTCTCAGTGGTACCGATCAGGTGTCCAACGATCAGAATATGCATCTCGGTGACACCGATCCAAAAACTCGAAAATTCTGATTTTATGAATCGAGGCAACCGAAAGTTGGCAGCCTGAACTCGATGGCACCAATGTGGGATCGGTTGCACCGATGTGCTAGGGTTTGGCATGGGTGTGTCTAAGTTTAGGAATGGTGGGAATTGTTGGTCTCATCGATTTGAGTGGTAGGGCTCTGGACAGAGTATGTGGGAGAGTTTGTGGGTGTTTTTGGTGACCATCACTTGTGCACATTTGAGCATCTTGTTCACCAACAGTACCTTACCCCCTTTTAATAGTATTGGCTTTCCTATGGACTCAAAGTGATTTCTTATAAATTAAAATGTAGAGTCCTCTTTCTTAAAGCTTTTGACAATGCTATTCCTTCTCCTTATTCATGGGGATACTCTCCACACTCCTTAGCCAACCTTCTCTGTGGACTTTATCTGATATGCACTAGATAAAAATATTAGTCCAAGAGACAATGTATGTTGTCATGAATTATCAAAACCACCAAGGGAGCACATTGTGCTTTCAATCTCCCCCTTTTTGGTAATTTATTACAACATACAATCAAAGCTTCAAATAAAGATATGCATGGATATAATGAAGACTTTGACAGACACATGACTTATATTTTCTCCCCTAAATGTGTGCAATTCCTTTACAGGATAGTTGCTTTGGAATGCATGGACACAAATGTAGTAGAAGGGATATAATGAGTCATGTGTATCTTGGCTATATGCATAAAATATATATGAGTGAGGTGTATCCTTGTTCAAGACTTCACTCTTGCAAACAATATGTGCAAGAAGCAAGAGGTCATCTTGACCAAGGGTATGATGCATATAATTACCTTGAGTTCCTTGAGCATTTAACAATAGGAACACACTTGAGAAAACAATGTTAGGAAACACAAGTGTATTTGATAGTGCAAATGCTAATGGAACCAAGAGTACCAAGATATGGAGGACATGTAATAAATGATTTCTTGAGAATGATATGTCTCCAAATAAGTTTATTCTCTCTTCTCATTAAGAAGTGTTTGTGTGAAAGGGATCCTTGATATTTCCCCCCCTTGATATGATAATATTACACTTCTTCTTTTCATGATCATCTCTCCCCCTAAAGCAATAATGCTTAGATATTCTTCCCTTTGGTATTGTATCTCCCCCTTTGGTATGAGTATCTCCCCCTATGGTATGAGTATAAGCTTTGAAGCTTTGATATCTCTCCCCCTTTGGCATTAATTTCCAAAAAGGTCTCACAAGGGACATATAAAAGGAATCGTTGTATGGGAAGGGATCCTAGAGATATAGGGTCACTGAAAGTATTGAGACAAGGGTTCCTTCAAAAACCATTTTCTCCCCCTTAAGATCTGAAAAACTTTAAGAATTTCTCCTCCTTTGACGTGGGGATCCTTGATTATTTAAGATTATATCTATTGATATCTCTCCCCCTACATCATTGGAATCATTGAACTGATCATAGAACAAACTAGACAAAGTGCATAGATGTCAGTGGCTCCGAGGCAAAAGATGTCGGTAGCACTGATATGTGTTTCAGCAGTAGGACTGCAATATCAGTAAGAACGAGAAATTTTGATCGGAGGCTCCGAGTTGGAAAACAGAAACTTGGCAACTTTGTCAAATGGAATTTTTCAGAATGTCTCAAACGTGTCTCAAAGATTTGTAATGAATTTTCAGAAAGATTTGCAATGAATTTCATCTAGGCTAGAGTTGAATGGAAATGTCAAAGCGCAACACAAGAAGGGTTCTCCATTCAATTCTATGACTAGATGATGGGCGGCGACTAGGTCACCTATATTAGAGTATATTGACTTAAGGAGTAAAGCAAGAATACTTGATCATAGGTCATACTCATTGTTAAGCTCAAAATGGGGTTACCATTTTCCAGTTAAGCATTTTAATGCCTTCATATCGCTTGAGTTGCTTTATCTCATGACTTGGAGTAAAGCTATATCAAGGATATGAGTACATACCTTTGAGTGATATTGATGACGTAGCTTGTAGGTGAACTTGATGAGGATGCTCGAAGTTGATGAAGTTCATCTTGAGTTGTGATCTATCCTTTTTGTTTTCATTCACTTTTCACCTACATAGGTTAGTCATGCAAGGAAGAACATGATATATTCAAGTGACATGATACCAATTGTGAGTTGATACCAATTGAGAAATATATGTCAAGGATATGTTTTGTTGTCTTCTTCCTTTCATCATCAAAGAGAGGTGTGGATACTTGGTCATGACAAGGTTGCTTAAGGTATGAGTTGATGGTAATCTTGTGGAGTCTTGTTCTTACAAATACCTACAAAAGGGTTAGATGCAAGACAACGGAGCATAGAATTCCAAGATATATGATATTCATGGTAATAATAGCATGGAATTGTTAAGTAAGCTCATTCCCTTGCATGCATCCAAGTGAGCTTAGCTCAAGTTTGAAGAATCAATGATGTTCAACTCACTCCTCAAGTGACAAAACACTTTTTCATCAAGTGGCTTAGTAAAGGTATCAGCCAATTGTTTGTTAGTACGAACATGCTTAAGATTAATGTCTCCTCTGGCAACATGATCACGAATGAAATGATGTCGAACTTGAATATGCTTGGTTCGAGAATGTTGCACGAGATTATGACCAATCTTAATAGCACTCTCATTGTCACAAAGTAATGGAACATTTTTAACATGGATTCCATAATCTTTAAGCATTTGTGTCATCCATAAAAATTGCGCACAACATGATTCGACAATAATTTATTCAGCTTCGGCGGTAGATAGAGATACCGAGTTTTTATTCTTGGAGAACCAAGACACAAGAAATCTACCAAGAAATTGACATGTACCCGAGGTGGATTTTCTATCAACCTTGTCATCGGCATAGTCCGAGTTGGAGTATCCAACAATATTAAAAGAAGATCCCTTGGGACACCAAATGCCAAAGTTTGGTGTATGTATCAAGTATCTCACAATGCGTTCCACAACCTTAAGATGACATTCTTTAGGTGCACCTTGATTACATGCACACATGCACACACTAAGCATAATATCGGCACGGGAGGCACATAGATATAGAAATGAATAAATCATTGATCGATAAACCTTTTGATCAACCGGTTCGCCCTCCTTAGTGAGATCATTGTGTCCGCTAGTGGGCATGGGAGTTTTCATACCTTTGCACTCTTGCATGTTGAACTTATTGATCAAGTACTTGGTGTACTTGGTTTGAGAGATGAATGTACCTTCTCACGTTTGCTTGATTTGTAGACCAAGCAAGAATTTCAGCTCACACATCATAGACATCTCATATTTCCGTGACATCATCCTTCCAAATTTCTCACTAAATTGTGGGTTAGTAGATCCAAAGATAATATCATCCACATAAATTTGGCACACAAATAGTTCACCATTAACTCTCTTTGTGAATAAGGCCGCATCAATTTTACCAATTTCAAAACCCTTTTCAATGAGAAACTTCGCTAGGCATTTATACCAAGCATGAGGAGCTTGTGTAAGACCATATAAAGCTTTGCGAAGTTTGTAAACGTGGTTAGGTTTCTTAGGATTTACAAATCCGGGAGGTTGTTTAACATAGACTTCCTCCTCTATTTCTCCATTTTAAAAAGGCACTTTTCATATCCATTTGGTAAAGAGTGATGTCATGGTGATTGGCATAAATAAGAAGAATTCGAATAGATTCAAGTCTAGCAACGGGGGCATAGGTCTCACCGTAGTCCATACCTTCGTGTTGCGTATATCCTTGGGCTACAAGGCGAGCCTTTTTGCATACAACTTGACCGTCTTTATCTTGCTTGTTCCGAAACACCCATTTCGTACTGATGGTGTTGTGCTCGTCCTTGGGCTTCTCCACGAGTGTCCACACTCTGTTCCTCTAGAAGTTGTGAATCTCTTCATGCATAGCGTTCACCCAATACGCGTCTTCAAGAGCTTGTTCAAACTTCAAGGGTTCAATGTTAGAGATGAAAGAATAATGCTCACAAAAGTTAGCCAAGCGAGTTTTAGAGCGAGTGATCCTCCCTATTTGTATGTCACCAAAGATTTGGTTTAGGGGACGGTTCTTGGTCACTTGTGCTCGAACTTGGGGTAGCTTTGGCTTGTTAGATGGTGGAGCTTCTTCTTCATCATCTCCTTCATCTTCATTGTTGTTGAAGTGGTCATCTCCTTGAGGTAGTGGTGAAGGAGGTTTGTGGTGGATCTTCATGATGTACTCCCTCCTCCTCTTCATCTTGACGTGTACCACTTGTGGATGCTTCCATGTCGTTTTGTTAGTAGCCTTGATCCGAAGTAGGAGCTTCCACTTGGGTTGATGAAGTACTTTATTTCACCTCCTTGGGACGAATCTTGCCGATGGTAAAATCTTGGATAGCTTCCGAAGGATCCTTATCTCCTACATCATTTGGCAATTGTTCGACTTGTGAACCATTAGATTCATCAAACTTCACATCTACCGTCTCTTCAACTTTTTGAGTGAAGTTGTTTTAGACACGGTAGGTGTGAGAGTTCGATCCGTAACCAAGTAGGAATCCTTCATGAGATTTCGGAGCAAATTTAGCACGACGATGCTTATCGAGAATGTAGCACTTAGAGCCGAATACCCGAAAGTATCCAACTTGGGGTTTGTTACCGGTGAGAAGCTCGTATGCCGTTTTACCGAGAAGATTGTGCAAGTAGAGTCGGTTTGTGGCATGACATGCTGTTCCCACGGCTTCTGCCCAAAATTATCTTGGTGTCTTGTATTCGTTGAGCATCGTTCTTGCCATCTCAATGAGGGTTGGGTTATTTCTCTCAAAAACTCCATTTTGTTGAGGTGTGTACGTAGCCGAGAACTCATGTGAAATACCTTCTTCATCAAGAAAGGTATCCACATGGGTGTTCTTGAACTCCGATCCATTATCGCTTCGAACCTTCTTGATCCTCACTTCAAATTGATTTTGTGCTTTGCGTGCAAAGTTCTTGAAGATCTTTTGTACCTGTGACTTATCATCAAGAAAGAATACCCATGTAAATCTGGAAAAATCATTAAATATAACTAGACCATAAGAGTTTCCACTGAGACTCTTGTAAGCATCGGGACCAAAAATATCCATATGAAGTAACTCGAGTGGTCTCCTAGTGGTCATGATGTTCTTGACCGGATGACTTCCACCTACTTGCTTTCCTTCTTGACAAGCACTACAAAGCCTATCTTTGTCGAAGATAACATCTTTAACACCAAGAATGTGATCGTCCTTGATAAGCTTATCTAGATTGTGCATGCCTACATGTCCTAGCCTTTTATGCCATAGCCAACCTTTAAATGAGTTTGCAATGAGGGAAGTACGTGGTTGGCCCTTTTTAGTTAAATCGACAATGTATAGATCACCTCTACGAATAGCGTTAAAGATAGTTTTATGATTATCATGATGAAACACTTGGAAATCTACTTTAGTAAATAGCACATTAAAACCGAAGATCGCTAGTCTAGATACGGAAAGAAGATTGTAGCCAAGGGACTCAACGAGCATGACATTTTGAATAGAACTATCATGAGATATGGCCACCTTACGAAGGCCACGTACCTTACCCTTAGAGTTGTCTCCAAAGGTCACATACCACCAAGATCCTTTATTAGGTGTGATCTCTTGGAACATGTCTTTATCACTAGTCATATGATCGGTGCATCCACTGTCAAGAATCCACTCTTTTCCTCCGGACATGTAATCCTTGAAGTTTTCCATGAGACTTAGATTCTTCATGATCTTTTCATGCTCGATGTCGAACAACTCATCTTCATCATAGTAGCCATGTTCTTCATTGTCATCTTTTGGTAGAATCTCCTCGTCATAGAAACCAACAGATTCGTTAGAATTGTAACCATGACAATGTTCAAGCTTATGAATGCTTTTCACAATTGTTGATAGTTGTGACATCTCCTTTAGCACGCATAAGATCACGAAGCTCAAATAGGCATTTATCAAAGTTTGGATCACTAGGCTTCATTTTGCGAAAAGCAACAGTTTTATGAAGAATTTCATCAAGATTACTTAATGAATAATTTGGATATCATTTCTCCGAATCATTCCACAAAGTATAAGCACATTCAAAGTTCTTTAATTGAGTAAGCACAAATCTTGGTAAACCTCTAATGATAAGATTGACAGTTCTAAGGTTACCAATGATGTTAATTTCCTCTTCATATGTGGGATGTAATTCATTGATGGGGAACACATAAGGATTTTCAATATGTTTTCTCAAATATAATTTGTCAAATATATCAATCATAGCATTCTTCCATTGACTATACTACTCTCCATCAAGAATAGGCACTCTACAACTCAAACTTTCCACACTAGACACATCCATCTTCCTCCACGGTGATGAAACCGAAGCAAGGGAGACCAATGCTCTGATACCAATTGTGGGATCACTATAAGAGTATGTATATAGGGGGGTGAATATACTACTAGCACAAATTAAAATCTAGACACCATCCAAAGTTAAGTGTTAGCAGATTTTAGCAATTATAGCAAGTCTAGCACACCCTGCACATGCAAGTCATCAAGTATAGCAACAGAAAGTAAACATATTGCACATGTAAGTAGGGAGTTGAGATAGGGATATAAAATGCATGAAGGACACGAAGATTTTTTCCCGTGGTTTCGATAGGTGGTGCTATCGTACGTCCACGTTTATGGAGTCTTCAATCCATGGAGGGTAACAGTCTCGAGAGTCCACGGAGGGCTCTACCCACGGAGGGTTCTGTCACACCCTGTGATTGTAGCACATTGTTATGATTGGGTTTATAAAACTTGGAGCCAACTAAAACTTTTTCTATGTGTTTGTGCCTGCTTGCTATGTTGTTTACTTGCTGGTTGATTGAGTTTTATGGCACAACTAGGTTCTATTCCACTCCATAATCATCTTCCTTGATCCAAACCCCTTGTCCAATGATCATGCCATGTGAATAGTGCCCAAAACTATTTTTATCAAATTTTGTTTTGACCAAAAATGATTTATTTAATTTAAGTTTCCAAAACCCCCTGAAATGAGGTTTGCACTGCAAGTCCCCAAATCAGGTGGACCCTTCTTTCCCAAAGGCTTTATTTCAAACCTACTATATATATGACTTCTCAAAACCACCAAATTTTATTTTTAAAGATTATTTTCATATTTTATTTGAAGGCTTTTTCTTAAGGCCAGAAATGGTTTTTCGTAGGGAAAAATTATTTAAATGCTTTGGAAATATTGGAGAAACATTAGAGAAACTGAGTGGACATATATTTTACATATATATGAGTTTCAACACAAGGGCATGATCAGATCATAGGCAAATCCCCTCAAAACCCTTTCTGTTCAGATCAAACTTTTGGAATATTTATATAAGAAATATTCTCAATAAATTCTAGGAAAATTCTAGCAAGTCAACACTATCATGGGTGATGATCTTGCAAAGTTTCATACCAATCCAAGTTTGTTTGTTTAATCAAACCATCCCAAAACCATTCCTGTCCAGAATCAAATTTGAGAAACTTTACATTGTGAAGTGTCTCCCCTTGGCCTCAAACTTTGTGGTCATGCTCTAATGGACAAATAGTGATGATACACTAAGTGGTGCATCAAGGGTTAAAGTCTAGCATCATGGGATCTACAGAAATCAGTTTCTGCCAATTTCTAGGGTTTACCAAATTTCCATTGGCAACTTTTTCTCCTTGAGCTCAAATTTGGTGGAGCATCTCATTTTCACCTAGCCTTTGACCCTTGTAAAAATCTCAGTAAGCTAGTAATTATTTCTTGCCCAAAATCTCATCAAACACGTTCTGGTGATTTTGTAAAACCAACATTATCACCTCTTATCCTTTTACCCTTGGCCCCAACTTTCTACCACAGTCTCTCTGAGTTACTAGCTACCTCTAGTAACTCTCCCTAGCCAAAGCTCCATGGGTAAGTGAGTAAAACCCCCATTTTTCACCTCTGGACAACAGTTTTCTCCCTCTCTCTTAGCCTCCCTTCTCTCCTAAGGCATCCCCAGAGCATCCAATGGCCTATTACCTATTTGTTACCCCCCTAGATCCCCCTAGGCATAGCCGGCCATGCAGAAGACGCTGTTGGCATGCCATGGCATGCCAAATGCGTGCTCTGGAGCGCGCTACAGTGCCGACAAGCCCTGTAGGCGCTGGCCATTACGTGGCTCCGGCAGCCTCGGGCCTGCCCCTTGCGCCACTTGGTCCCCCTCGGCGTCCACGCCACGCCACCCCTGTTGGCCCCTCCTCTCTATCCTTCCTCCTCCCTCCTCCCATGCGTGCTGAGCGCCGCTCGGCTCGGCCAACCCGCGACCTCACACACGCGCCCTCCTCTCTCTCTCTCCCATTGCTCCTGCTCAGTGTAGACCAGCCCCAGGAACGCCCCCGAGCAGTCCCGTGAGCCTCCCTCTCCCTCTGGCCTCGGCCACGAGCTCGCCAACACACAATGTTTGGTGGACTCGTGCCCCCTCTATAAAAAGGGCCTCCCGAGCCCCTCTCTCCCCTCTGCTCTCTCTCTCCTCTCCCCTATAGCCCCCCTGCACGCTCCGAGGACCTCCCATAGCCCCTGCGCTCGGAATCGGGCCGAGGACCGCCGCGTCAACCTCATCGTCGATATCCGGGTACAGAGCCCCTCCGGCCCCCATTCTTCTCCCATTGGTCCTCCCTCGCCGTGCTGATGATTCCCCCTCTTCCTCCCGTCCTTTTTACAACATGTGATGGCTCCGGTGACCTCTCCCAAAGCGCCCTCCGCCGCAAGTGCTCATCGCCGGCGACTTCGGCCAACTCAGGCCTCCGTTCCACCTCTAGAGGACTGGTGGGCGACGCTGAGCTCATCCCCGCATTCGCCTGTCGTCGCCGTGCCCTGCATCATCGCTGGTGAGCACGACGGCCACCCTGTCGCGAGGTTGGAGATGACATGCGGGGCTCGCCTGTCATCCTCACCTCTCTCCCCCTCCTCTCTCTATCGCTGGCCATCAGGGCCCAGTCGTCAGGTTCGAATGCGCAGACGCATGCCAGTTCGCCTGGGCTGGTTGGCCTCTGGGCCGACCAAGTTGCTGGCCTCCTCTGGCCAGGGCACAATGCCCGTTTCTTTTTCCTTTTTATTTTTCCAGCAAATTCCAAAAATCCCACAGGGTGATATATTTACCCAATGCCAATATTTCTTCCACCCGAATTCATAAAATAATCCCTAGAATTTAATAGTGCCATTTGTTAAAATGTTTGAATATGTTCTTAGTACTGTATTATTTTAAAACCTATATATTGGCACCTTTTTGCCTGTGTTATTTTAATTCCAAAATCTTTTTCACAACAAAACCCTAAGAGAATATTTTTAGTATGACTTTTTGTATTTATTAGAGTAGGTTAACATTTTTGGTAGTAGTTTGAGTGCTCTGTTTTGTGTGATTGCTTATTTTTTATCGTTATTTTATCACGACGATAGATTGCACTGTTGACGAAGAAGTTCGACTCGAAGACTTCGAAGACCCCAGAGACTTTGTTGAGCCAGGCAAGCAGCCCTTTGACCATGATAAGAGACCATTTTATTGCATGTCATATAGCACTTTACTTTCATCGTATTTAATCATGTGTTGTGGTGTTCCCCTTTCGGTGGGATGGCTTCGGTATTTCTCCGTTGACACTTGCATCATGCATGACCCTACCACCTTATGAGGGTTGTGCGGGTGGGAGTAGTTAGGTTGCTAATAGATTCTATGCAAATGGGATGGGACTTATGCATAGTGATGACAAGAAAGAGGTGATTTCAAAGACTTTTTGAAAACCCTGTCGGGTGCCACTAATGCCCGAGGGAGATGACAATGAGATGGGTGACCACTTGAGAAAGAAGTGGTGTGCCGGAATAAGATGAGTATGTGTTTTGGAAAACGGCGGGTTTAAGATTTGTCGACCGTCCCAGTCTTACATGTGCAACCACGATACCCCTTATGGGACGGGGCTTTGTTGCTTACTATGGTTGGTACTAGCAAGGAGCCCGCATTACTAGTGGCAAGAGTGAACTGGTCACTCTTGAGACGGGGTCGTCCCAGAGAGGAAGTTCATGCGCTGTCTTTACAGGCACCGGGCACACCGTTGCGTGCCCTCATGGATGATACGAGTGATGTATATCACGAGGGATGGCACCAACGAGTGGACTCTTTGTTCAGTATCACCATGGGAAAGGCATTGTTCGGGTGCTTACCTCGGGTATGTTATGTAACGCGAGTCATGGATGACACGGTAGTTCCCCGAGTCATGTGGGTAAAGTGTGCAACCTCTACAGAGTGTAAAACTATTCGAATAGCCGCGTCCGCGGTCAAGGATAGTTGGGTGGTGCTGCTTATGCTACGTCCGGATGTTTTCGTGAAACTTGGTGTGAGTATGGTTTGGTGGTGACAAGAGGTCACCTGAGCGAAGTTCGATGACTTAGCATGAGAATTGAACTAAGTCCGATGGCTTAACGTGATGAATGAACATGAGATGTTCGTCCCCTACTTATGTTGATATCTGTAACTTGTTCATATGGATATCTGCTAATTGTTGATGCATGTTCACTAGTTATTTGATCATGTCATTTTCATACAAAATTATCTTTCCGCGAATTTACCTACTTAGTGCTATATCATGCATCGTTGTTACCTCGTTACACACTTGGGTTGCTTGCGAGTACATTCAAAGTACTCATTGGCTTGCCACTAATTATTTAATTGGCCAGGCATGGAAGAACAGGAGTATGTTGAAGAGTTCGTTGGAGACGAACATGCGAACTAGGACACTTCCCAGTCAGAATGCCTGTAGGTTAAGGCAGATGGCATGGGTTCACGCTTTCGACCAAGATTTCTGCTGCTTGTTCTATTTTAAGTGTTTGGCCTGTGTGGCCCTATCTATGTAAGACTAAGACCTTCGTGGTCATTATTTGTGTAAGACGTTAAGTATGGATGTAAGACTCTTGTTATTTAGCTTCTGTGTGTTCAGTGAGCATTGATCTCTGGGATCACTATACACGTGCATTCGGTGATCTCGACTTATGAGTCAGGGTCCCCACAGAGCTGGTATCAGAGCCATCCTGACTGTAGGAAGCCCTTAGTTAGCATGGACGTTAGACATGATAATAGTCATTTTAGAAACTACACCTAGCATTGGAACTTAGGAATTCTGCACTATTTGCCTCTGCTATGCTTCACACAACACTTTGCTGACTCTCCTTCTTTTAAACCTTTGTAGATGGCCATCATACTCGAAGCCTTCCTGACATCCGGAATTCCCTTACTCGTTGGGGATAGCCTGGAGAAGTGCCAGTTTCACCAACCACCCATTTTACTCTACCACGAGCACTGGGTCAATGCCGTCACGAAGGAGTACCACGTGGATGTGGTCGTGAAGGCAAACGACTCCCCGACTAGTTGGTTCTTTGAAGGACCACGAATGGAGACCGTGATGTTTGCCATCGAGACAGCTGCATGCAAGGCACTCCTACACCTTCGAGACATCATTCCAGAGATGGTTGACGAGCCAGCTACTCGCTACCTTTCCTTCAAGAAGGATGACTTTGGCGAGAGTTGGATGCTGATTCCGACCAAGGAAGATGGCGCACCACTCAAGTTCCAGACCTACTTCAGCCTCTCTGACGATAGTCTGGTTCATAACTTGATGAAGGAGTCCCTGGAGCTCCGCGAGGAACTTCACCACACCCGAGAGCTACTTCGACAAGCCAAGATGAAGCCAGACAAGATCAAGAAGGATGGAGCCCCCGAGGGACGACCAACTGTCGCTTATCGAGGAGGAGTACCCCCAGCTAGTGATGCACCTACGCGTAGTCGTCGCTTGAGTGCGAAGGAGTACCATGGGCTCTTCACTGACCTGCCTGCAAAGCGGCGTCGGGATGGACCTCCTCGTTCCCCGACCCCTTCGATCGGGAATGATGCCCGTTCAGATGATGAACAGGAGGAAGACCTAGAGGAGCGTGACTACGAGACCGAGCACTCCACCACCTGAGTCCAAGAACCCCTAGGGTAGGATCAGTCATGTATCCCTCATGCGAAGTCGAGTCCGTGTAATGGTTCATATGAAACCAAGTGTGCTTGTTGTTTGTTTTGTTGTTTGTGTTCCGATGCAAGTCGTGCTTTTGCCTTAGGCAACATGTAAGCGACTCCATCGTCTATCTTAATATATGTTGTTGGTCTTTTGACCTTTGTTTTAACACACTTGCACTTGACCGACCCCCTTAGGCAAGCTTTTCCGTTATTGCTTATCCTCTTGTCAATCCTAGTTGTTTGACTTGGCTGCTCCAAACATGATGGTGACTGCTACCTGCAACAGCTCCTTCACCAACCTTGAAGCCGGCAACTCGAGCCAGCAACAGGGAGCTGGTGGGGCTGCTCACGTTGGAGAACACCAGGAGCAGCCACAAGGCGACATTCCCCCGCGACCACCTCCACCGAAGAACATGACCATAGCTCAGTTTCTCCAAGTTCTCCGGGAGGAGCGCCAAGCCAACAATGCTGCTATCCATCAGATGGATCAGGCTCTCGTGAACAACCAGCAGCAAGGCAGGAACGGCAATGGCCGCTCCATGCTGTTTGAGTTCATGAGGAACTCGCCCCCAACCTTCACCGAGACTGCTGAACCATTGGATGCTGATGACTGGATCCGCACCATCGAGGACCTCCTTGCATTGGTCAACTGCAATGAGGATCGTGAGAAGGTGCTTTATGCCTCTCACTGCCTCGAAGGTACCACCCGAGCTTGGTGGGATGGATTGAAGGTCATGCAAGGAGAACGTGTGATCACGTGGAATGACTTCAAGGAAGCATTCCGCACTGCCCACATTCCTTCTGGGATCATGGCTATCAAGAAGAGAGAATTACGAGTGCTAAAGCAAGGAAGTGGCTCTGTCAAGGAGTACCTGCAGAAGTTCAACCTGCTGTCAAGATATGCACCTGAAGACGTCAGCACAGAGGCTGCCAAGAAGGAACGCTTCATGGAAGGACTCCAATAGGTCCTACAGTATCAGCTCATCATCTGCGACTATCGCACCTTCTTCGACCTGGTGAACAAGGCCCTCATGCTGGAAGACAAGCACAAGATGATCAGCAAGGGAAGCTCAAGCAACCAGAAGCCTCGCCCATGACAGTCAGCCGCAACAGGCTAAACCTCCTGCACCTCGTCTGAGCTACTAGCCTCAGCAGTATGCCAATCCCAGGCCAGCCTACAACAACAACCCCAATAACAACAACGATGGCAGAAACTTCAACAACAACCCTGGGTAGGTCACTTTGTTTGGATGTGGTCAGTCTGGACACATCTCTAAGCTTTGCCCCAACAGGAAGCCAGATGCACCGCGCCCCAATGCGCCAAACCAAGGTCAAGCCCGTGGAGCACCACCAAGGAACCCATCTCCCCGCAACCAGCCCAACAATGGCAAGGGTCGTGTGAATCACGTCACCGCAGAGGAAGCCCAGGAAGACCCGGACGTCATACTGGGTACATTCCTCGTCAACTCAACCCCAGCAACAGTATTGTTTTATTGTGGAGCTTCACATTCTTTTGTCACCCAAAAGTTTGCACTAGAGAGTGGCATGAAACCTACACCCCTGGGTAGTCGTATGCTGATACAAACCCTCGGTTCAGTTATGAAGTCTGGGATAGGGTGTAAGGGAGTGAAGATTGACATCAACGGGGTAGACTTCCTAGCAGACCTTATAGTTCTGGATTCACCCAGCTTGGATGTCATCCTTGGCATGAATTGGTTGACTAAGCACCAAGGCTTGTTAGACTGTGCCAAGAGGATTGTCACCATGACCAATATCCAAGGAGTGGAAGTCAAGTATGTTCCCAACCCTGCCTCCACTCAAGCCCCTCAGGCTAACTGCCTATTGGGAGTTGAGTTGGATCAAGTGCCAGTGGTATGTGAGTACCCGGATGTGTTTCCTGATGAGCTTCCCGAAATGCCTCCTGACCGCGACATCGAGTTCATCATTGAGCTTATGCCCGGATCAAGGCCCATCTATAAGAAGGCCTACAGGATGGGATCCGAAGAGTTGGCTGAGTTGAAGAAGCAACTAGCAGAGCAGCTCAGAAAAGGATTTATTCGACCTAGTGCCTCTCCTTGGGGATCACCTATTCTATTTGTGTCAAAGAGGGACGGAACTATCAGACTTTGTGTCGATTACCGTTCTCTCAATGAGGTCACGATAAAGAACAAGTACCCACTACCCAAGATTGAAGACCTACTTGATCAGTTGAAGGGAGCCAAGGTGTTCTCCAAGATTGACCTCAGGTCTGGGTACTATCAGCTGAAGATCAGATACCAAGACATCCCAAAGACAGCATTTGTAACCCGGTATGGCCTGTATGAATACACGGTCATGTCATTCGGGTTAACTAATGCCCCTGCCTACTTCATGTACCTCATGAATAAGGTCTTCATGGAGTACTTGGACAAGTTCGTTGTTGTCTTCATTGACCACATACTTGTCTTTTCCAAGTCAGAAGAGGAACATGAGGAGCACTTGAGATTGGTCCTAGAAAAGCTTTGAGAGCACCAGCTTTATGCCAAGTTTAGCAAGTGTGAATTCTGGCTACATGAAGTTGGATTCTTGGGTCATGTGCTAATGGCAGAAGGATTATCAATGGATCCTGCCAAGATTGAAGCCGTGACTGAGTGGCAAACCCCAACCATCGTGAAGAAAGTTATAAGCTTCCTCGGACACATGGGTTATTACCGCAAGTTTGTGAAGGGTCCTCAAGCATTGCCTGACCCATGACCCAACTTTTGAAGAAGGACAAGAAGTTCGAGTGGATAGCTAAGTGCGAGGAAATTTCCAGGGGCTCAAGAAGAGATTGACCACAACCCCTGTTTTTGCCACCCCTGATATTCACAAGGAGTTTGTGATTTATTGTGATGCATCAAGAACCGGACTTGGAGGTGTTCTGATGCAAGAAGTCAGAGTCATAGCATATCTATCCAGACAAATACGTACTCATGAAGAGAACTATGCCACTCATGATCTCGAGTTGGCAGCCGTGGTTCATGCCTTGAAGACATGGCGACATTACATTCTGGGAAGCGATGTGAGATATTCATAGACCACAAGAGTTTGAAGTATATCTTCATGCAAAGGGAGTTGAACATGAGGCAGTGGAGATGGTTGGAATTGATCAAGTATTACGACCTCAGTGTTCAATACCACCCCAAAAAGGCCAACGTGGTAGCAGACGCCTTAAGCAGAAAGGCTTTTTCCTTGAATGCTATGATTAAAGAAAGGCTACCCGCCTTGTATGAAGAACTTGAGAGCTTCGTCCTGGAACTAGTTGCACCAGGATTCCTCGCCAACCTTGAAGCTAAGCCTACCTTGATGGATGATATCAAAGAAGACTAGAAGGGACACGAGAGCATTGAAGGCATCAAGAGGAAGATCAAGGCGAGAAAGGCCCCAGGATTCTCAGAGGATGAACAAGGGGTTGTATGGTTCAGGAATCGCATCTGCGTACCCAACAAACAAGAGCTCAAGAAGCTGATCTTGCAGGAAGCTCATGACACTCCCTACTCCATCCATCCTAGAGGAACCAAGATGTATCAGGACCTCAAGGCAAGATTTTGGTGGCATGGCATGAAGCGGGAGATATGCACGTTTGTTGCTAAGTGTGACATATGCCAGAGGGTCAAGGCCGAGCATCAGCGACCCACTGGGCTATTGCAACCTCTCAAAGTGACTGAATGGAAGTAGGATAAAATAGGGATGGACTTCATCACCGGTTTACCGAGGTCAAACAAGGGACATGACTCCATCTGGGTCATTATTGATCACCTGACCAAGGTAGCCCACTTCATCCCCGTCAGAACCACCTACGATGGAAGCCAGCTCGCAAATCTCTACATCAACCGCATTGTGAGTCTTCATGGAGTTCCGAGGGAGATCGTGTCAGATCGAGGAACCCAGTTCACCTCAAGATTCTGGAAGAAGTTTCAAGAAGCCATGGGAACCAAGCTCTCCTTCCGCACTGCTTTTCACCCTCAGACCGGTGGGCAGACGGAACGAGTAAATCATATACTTGAAGATATGCTCCGCGCTTGTGTTTTGGCATATGGAGCCAAGTGGGAAGATTGCCTACCCTTCGCCGAGTTCTCATACTACAACAGCTAACAGTCAAGTCTTTAGATGGCACCATTTGAGGTGTTGTATGGATGCAAGTGCCGTACTCCCCTCAACTGGTCAGAGACCGGAGAAGGATTAATTTTTGGACTGGATATCCTCCGTGAAGCCGAAGAGCAAGTTCAACTCGTACGAGAATGTCTGGAGGCCGCCAAGTCAAGGCAGAAGAGACACGCCGACAACCATCGCCGAGAAGTGAAGTTCTGTGTCGGCGACCATGTCTACCTCCGGGTCACGCCTCTCAAGGGAACCAAGTGTTTCCACGTCAAAGGAAAGCTCGCGCCAAGATACATCGGCCCCTTCAAGATCACCACCACGCGTGGAGAAGTTGCCTACCAGTTGGAGCTCCCTACCGATCTGTCAGATGTGCATAACGTCTTTCATGTGTCACAACTCCGGAAGTGTCTGTAAGTTCCCAACCGCCCTGACCTCTACAAGGACATCGACCATCAAGCCATCGATCTTCAACCAGATCTCACTTATCGTGAGAGGCCAGTTCGCATTCTGGAAGAAGCCGAGCGCTGCACCCGTAGCCACACCATCAAGTACTTCAAGGTCCAGTGGAGCAACCACACTGAAGCAGAAGCAACCTGGGAGCGTGAAGATTATCTTAGATCGGAGTTCCCTTATCTTTTTTGCGCTTAGCCTAGGAATCTCAGGGACGAGATTCTTGTAAGGGGGGAAGGTCTATAACACCCTATGATTGTAGCACATTGTTATGATTGGGTTTATAAAATTTGGAGCCAACTAAAACTTTTTCTATGTGTTTGTGCTTGCTTGCTATGTTGTTTACATGCTTGTTGATTGAGTTTTATGGCACTACTAGGTTCTATTCCACTCCATAATCATCTTCCTTGATCCAAACCCCTTGCCCAATGATCATGCCATGTGAATAGTGCCAAAAACTATTTTTATCAAATTTTGTTTTAACCAAAAATGATTTATTTAATTTAAGTTTCCAAAACCCCCTGAAATGAGGTTTTCACTGCAAGTCCCCAAATCAGGTAGACCCTTCTTTCCCAAAGGCTTTATTTCAAACCTACTATATATATTACTTCTCAAAACCACCAAATTTTATTTTTAAAGATTATTTTCACATTTTTATTTGAAGGCTTTTTCTTAAGTCCAGAAATGGTTTTTCCTAGGGAAAAATTATTTAAGTGCTTTGGAAATATTGGAGAAAATATTCAGATCAAACTAGTAAATTCACATACCCTCAAAACCCTTTATGTTCAGATCAAACTTCTGGAATATTTATATAAGAAATATTCTCAATAAATTCCAGGAAAATTCTAGCAAGTCAACACTATCATGGGTGACGATCTTGCAAAGTTTCATCCCAATACAAGTTTGGTTGTTTCATCAAACCATCCCAAAACCATTCCTGTCAAGAATCAAATTTGAGCAACTTAACATTGTGAAGTGTCTCCCCTTGGCGTCAAACTTTGTGGTCATGCTCTAATGGCCAAATAGTGATGATACACTAAGTGGTGCATCAAGGGTTAAAGCCTATCATCATGGGATCTACAGAAATCAGTTTCTGCCAATTTCTAGGGTTCACCAAATTTCCATTGGTAACTTTTTCTCCTTGATCTCAAATTTGGTGGAGCATCTCATTTTCACCTAGCCTTTGACCCTGGTAAAAATCTTAGTAAGCTGGTAATTCTTTCTTGCCCAAAACCTCATCAAACACCTTCTGGTGATTTTGTAAAACCAACATTCTCACCTCTTATCCTTTTACCCTTGGCCCCAGCTTTCTACCACAGTCTCTCTGAGTTACTAGCTACCTCCAGTAACTCTCCATAGCCAAAGCTCCATGGGTAAGTGACTAAAACCCTCATTTTTCACCTCTGGACAACAGCTTTATCCCTCTCTCTTAGCCTCCCTTCTCTCCTAAGGCATCCCCAGAGCATCCAATGGCTTATTCCCTATTTCTTACCCTCTAGATCCCCCTAGGCATAGCCGGCCATGCAGAAGAAGCCATTGGCATGCCATGGCATGCCAAATGCGCGCTCTGGAACGTGCTACAGTGCCGACAGGCACTATAGCCGCTGGCCACTGCATGGCTCCGGCAGCCTCGGGCCTCCCCCGTGCGCCACTTGGTCCCCCTTGGCGTCCACGCCACGCAACCCCTTTCGGCCCCTCCTCTCTCTCCTTCCTCCTCCCTCCTCCCTCGCGTGCCGAGTGTCGCTCGGCTCAACCAATCCACGACCTCACATGCGCGCCCTCCTATCTCTCTCCCATTGCTCCCACTCGGCGTAGACCAGCCCCGGGAACGCCCCCGAGCAGTCCTGTGAGCCTCCCTCTCCCTCTGGCCTCCGCCACGAGCTCGCCGGTGCACAACGTTCGGTGGACTCGCGCCCCTCTATAAAAAGGGCCTCCCGAGCCCCTCTCTCCCCTCTGCTCTCTCTCTCCTCTCCCCTATAGCCCTCCTGCGCGCTCCAAGGACCACCCGTAGCTCCTGCGCTCGGAATCGGGCCGAGGACCACCGCGGCAACCTCATCGTCGATCTTCGGGTACAGAGCCCCTCCGCCCCCCATTCTTTTCCCATTGGTCCTCCCTCACCGCGCTGATGCTTCCCCCTCTTCCTCCCATCCTTTTTGCGGCATGGGACGGCTCCGGTGACCTCTCTCGAAGCGCCCTCCGCCGCAAGGGATCGTTGCCGGCGACTCCGGCCACCTCAGGCCTCCGTTCCACCTCTAGAGGACCGGCGGGTCGATGCTGAGCTCATCCCCGCCTTCGCCTATCGTCACCGTGCCCTACATCATCACCGGTGAGCACGTCGGCCATCCTGTCGCGAGGTTGGAGATGACAGGCAGGGCTCGCCTGTCATCCTCACCTCTCTCCCCCTCATCTCTTTATCGCTGGCTGTTAGGGCCTAGCCGTTAGGTTCGAACGCACGTGCGCGCGTCGGTTCGCCTGGGCTGGTTGGCCTCTAGGCCGGCCTAGTTGCTGGCCTCCTCCGGCCAGGGCATAGTGCCCGTTTCTTTTTCCTTTTTATTTTCTGGCAAATTCCAAAAATCCCACATGGTGAAATATTTACCCAATGCCAATATTTCTTCCACCTAAATTCATAAAATAATCCCTAGAATTTAATAGTGCCATTTGTAAAAATGTTTGAATATGTTCTTAGTACTGTATTATTTTAAAACCTATATATTGGCACCTTTTTGCGTGTGTTATTTTAATTCCAAAATCTTTTTCACAACAAACCCTAAGAGAATATTTTTAGTATGACTTTTAGTATTTATCAGAGTAGGTTAACATTTTTGGTAGTAGTTTGAGTGCCGTGTTTTGTGTGATTGTTTCCTTTTTTATCGTTATTTTATCGCGATGATAGATTGCGCTATTGACGAAGAAGTTGGACCCAAAGACTTCGAAGACCCCGGAGACTTTGTTGAGCCAAGCAAGCATCCCTTTGACCATGATAAGAAACCATTTTATTGCATGTCATATAGCACTTTACTTTCATCATATTTTATCATGTGTTGTGGTGTTCCCCTTTCGGTGGGATGCCTCCGGTACTTCTCCGTTGACACTTGCATCGTGCATGACCCTAGCACCTTATGAGGGTTGTGTGGGTGGGAGTAGTTAGGTTGCTAATAGATGCTACGCAAATGGGATGGGACTTATGCATATTGATGACAAGAAAGAGGTGATTTCAAAGACTTTTCGAAAACCCCGTCGGGTGCCACTAATGCCCGAGGGAGATGACAATGAGATGGGTGCCACTTGAGGAAGAAGTGGTGTGCTGGAATAAGATGAGTATGTGTTTTGGAAAACAGAGGGTTTAAGATTTGTCGACCGTCCCAACCTTACATGCGCAACCATGATACCCCTTATGGGACGGGGCTTTGTTGATTACTATGGTTGGTACTAGCAAGGAGCCTGCATTACTAGTGGCTAGAGTGAAGTGGTCACTCTTGAGACGGGGTCGTCTCAGAGAGGAAGGTCATGTGCTGTCTTTACAGGCACCAGGCACACCGTTGCATGCCCTCATGGATGATACGAGTGATGTATATCATGAGGGATGGCACCAACGAGTGGACTCTTTGTTTAGTATCACCACGGGAAAGGCATTGTTTGGGTGCTTACCTCGGGTATGTTATGTAACGCGAGTCATGGATGACACGGTAGCTCCCCGAGTCTTGTGGGTAAAGTGTACAACCTCTGCAGAGTGTAAAACTATTCGAATAGCCACGTCCGCGGTCAAGGATAGTTGGGTGGTGCTGCTTATGCCACGTCCGGATGTTTCGTGAAACTTGGTGTGAGTATGGTGTGGTGGTGACAGGAGGTCACCTGAGGAAAGTCTGATGACTTAGCATGAGAATTGAACTAAGTCCAATGGCTTAACGTGATGAACGAACATGAGATGTTCGTCCCCTACTGATGTTGATATCTGTAACTTGTTCATATGGATATCTGCTAATTGTTGATGCATGCTCACTAGTTATTTGATCATGTCATTTGTATACAAAATTATCTTTCCGCGAATTTACCTACTTAGTGCTATATCATGCATCGTTGTTACCTCGTTACACACTTGGGTTGCTTGCGAGTACATTCAAAGTACTCATTGGCTTGCCACTAGTTATTCAATTGGCCAGGCATGGAAGAACAAGAGTATGTTGAAGAGTTCGTTAGAGACGGACATGCGAACTAGGACACTTCCCAGTCAGAATGCCTATAGATTAAGGCAGATGGCATGGGTTCACGCTTTCGACCAATATTTCCGCTGCTTGTTCTGTTTTAAGTGTTTGGCCTGTGTGGCCCTATCTATGTAAGACTAAGACCTTCGTGGTCATTATTTGTGTAAGACGTTAAGTATGGATGTAAGACTCTTGTTATTCAGCTTCTGTGTGTTCAGTGAGCATTGATATCTAGGATAACTGTACACGTGCACTCGGTGATCTCGACTTATGAGTCGGGGTCCCCACATGTTGCACGAAGAAGCAATCTTGACTATACCATGATGGCCTATGTCCACGGAGGACTAGCCTAACTCGGGGTAGATCTTCACAAAGTAGGCAATCTCCTTGCCCTTACAAACTTCTTGGTTCACTCCACAACATGAAGTAGGAGGCCCCCAAGCGGCACCTAACCAATCTTGCAGGCACCACCCTCCAAAAGGTAAAAGGCTCGATATTGTCGATGAACTCGTTGCTCTTATGCTTCAAGATGATAGACTCCTCAACAATTTTGGCTTTGGTGGAAGATATTGATTGGGTGGAAAGCAAGTTGGGGAGGCTAGAGATCAAGATTCATATGGTTGGAATGGAATGGCATGATCTCAACACATGAGTAGGTGGCTCTCTCTTAGAAAATCTGATATGATAGGTGGGGATTTGTTCTGATTGCTTCACTTGCCAGTGAGTGGTGGTGGAGGGGTATATATAGGCCTCTCCAAAAATCCAACCATTACACCTTAAGTGACCAACTCGGTGACACCGATGTGTGAATCTCGGTGGTACCGAGTTGACCCAAAGGTAGCAACTTTTCAATCTCGGTGAGACCAATATATAACTCTCGATAGTACCGATCAGGTGTCCAACGGCCAGAATCTGCATCTCGATGTCACTGATCCAAAAACTCGGAAATTCTGATTTTATGAATCGAGGCAACCGAAAGTTGGCAGCCTGAACTCGGTGGCACCGATGTGGGATCGGTTGCACCGATGTTCTAGGGTTTAGCATGGGTATGTTTGAGTTTAGAAATCGGTGGGACCGAGTGGGAATTGTTGGTTTCACCGATTTGAGTGGTAGGGCTCTAGACAGAGTATGTTGGAGAGTTTGTGGGTGTTTTTGGTCACTAACACTTTTTCACATTTGAGCATCTTGTTCACCAACAATACCTTACCCCCTTTTAATAGTATTGGCTTTCCTATGGACTCAAAGTGATTTCTCACAATGTAAAATGTAGAGTCCTCTTGCTTGAAGCTTTTGACAATGCTATTCCTTCTCCTTCTTATTCATGGGGATACTCTCCACACTCCTTAGCCAACCTTCTTTGTGGACATTATCTGAAATGCACTAGATAAAAGTATTAGTCCAGGAGACAATGTATGTTGTCATGAATTATCAAAACCACCAAGGGAGTGATACGTCTCCAACGTATATATAATTTATGAAGTATTCATCCCATGTTTACAATAATTCTATATGATTTTGGTATGATTTTATTAGAACTAACCCGGACTGACGCGGTTTTCAGTAGAACTACCATGGTGTCGTTTTTTGTGTAGAAATAGAAGTTCTCGGAATGGGCTGAAAATTTTGTATGATTTATTCTGGACCAAAAGAGACCCCCAGAGCATTGGAGTTGGGCCATAAGAGCCACGAGGAGGTCACGAGCCTACCAGGCGCGACCACCCCCCTGGTCGCGCCTAGCAGGCTTGTCACCGCCTCATGCCCCCCTTGACGTGCGATTGATGCCAAAAATTCCTATAAATATGTAAACCTTCGAAAAGAAACCTAGTTTGGGAGTTCCACCACCGCAAGCCTCCAAAGCCACGAAAAAATAATCGGGAGCCATTTCCGGCACCCTATCAGAGGGGGAAACCATCACCGGAGGCCATCTTCATCATCTCGGCGGTCTCCATGATGAGGAGGGAGTAGTTCACCCTCGGGGCTGAGGGTATGTACCATAGCTGTGTGTTTGATCTCTCTCTCTCTCTCTCGTGTTCTTGAGATGGCATGATCTTGTTGTACCACGAGCTTTATTGATTTAGATGAATCATATGGAGTTTTCCCCGCTCTATCTTGTTGTGATGAATTGAGTTTTCCCTTTGTAGTTTTCTTATCGGATTGAGTCTTTAAGGATTTGAGAACACTTGATGTATGTCTTGCGATGGGATATCCGTGGTGATAATGGGATGTTCTATTGATCCACTTGATGTATGTTTTGATGATCAACTTGCGGGTTTCGTGACCTTGGGAATCTATGCATAGGGGTTGGCACATGTTTTTGTCTTGACTTTTCAGTAGAAACTTTGGGGCATCCTTTGAAGTTCTTTGCGTTGGCTTGAATATGATGAATCTGAAATTATGTCATGCACATCGTATAATCAAGCCCATGGGTACTTGTGGTGACATTAGAGTATCTAGGTGACATCAGGGTTTTGGTTGACGTGTATCTTAAGGTGTTATTTTAGTACAAACTCTAGGGTTGTTCATGACACTTATAGGATAGCTCATAAGATTGATCAGAAAAGATAACCTTGAGGTGGTTCTGTACCCAACTCTTTGTCGCACGAGAGGTATTTACATATGATTCAACTATGAAAATATTGTTGAGAGAAATTGCACTAGTGAAAGTATGGACCCTAGGCCTTGTTTCCAAGCATTTATACAACGTTTTGCTCGCTGTTTACTATTTGTTACCTTTCTGTTTTTATATTTTCAGATTACAAAACCTATATCTACCATCCATATTACACTTGTATCACCATCTCTTCGCCGAACTAGTGCACCTATACAATTTACCATTGTATTGGGTGTGTTGGGGACACAAGAGACTCTTTGTTATTTTGTTGCAAGGTTGTTTGAGAGAGACCATCTTCATACTAAACCACCCACGGATTAATAAACCTTAGTTCATCCACTTGAGGGAAAATTGCCGCAGTTCTACAAAACTCTGCGCTTGGAGGCCCAACACGAGTCTACAAGAAGAAGGTTGTGTAGTAGACATCAAGCTCTTTTCTGGCGCCGTTGCCGGGGAGGTGAGTGCTTGAAGGCATATCTTTAGATATTGCAATAAAATCTTTTAGTTTATTGTTTTTCACTAGTTTGGTTTTATAAAACAAAACTACAAAAAATGCAATTGAGGTTGCCTCATATGCTTCATATTTTTAATGTCTTTCATGAAAATGATGGAAAGGAAAATTGTGCTCAAGTGTTAGAAGAAGAAGTTATTAAAATGTTTGGCACCAAATCTTTGAGTGATGAGCATGGTTGCAATATTGTTAGTATGAATTCTCTGAATATTCATGATGCTAATCATATGCAAAGCCACAAGCTTGTGGACGCTATGTTTGATGAATATGATATTTTTAGTCTCCCAAGTTTTGATGAGCAAAACTATTATGATGATAGCATGCCTCCTATATATGATGATTATTGTGATGACATGTGAGAAAGTCATGGATGAACCCAGGTACATATGAACCCACTTTGGAAAACACATTTTGAAATGATAAAAATTGCTGAAAAAAATTGTGTGCGGATGTCTTCATATTCTATGTGTGTGCAGAAAGTTTCATGGAAAAACAACTTTTTTGTGGGCTATGCAAAAAAGACAAAACATACTGTCGCGAAACGCTATTTAGAAGCACTAATTTTTGACTTTTTTGTGGAGACAAAACAAGAAGACTTATTTTCACAAAACATTGTGCCACAGACATATTTGGGCGAACATGTATGCATAAAATTTTGTTTCGAAATTTTTGACATTACAAAACGTGTTTCAAGTACATTTTTGAAAAGCGGGTTCATATGTACCTGGGTTCAGGAAGTCCACACTCGATGACATGTATGCTATAAAGAGTAATGACCACCATGAAACCTATTATCATGATTTTCATATTCAATGTGTTTATGTCAATCAAGTGTCACATGATAGTTATTTTGTTGAGTTTGCTCCCACTAATATGAATGAGAAGGAAATTTTCTTGTGTGGAGAGTATTAAAATTTCTTTGCTTGTAGATCATGAAAAGAATGCTTTATGTGCTGGTTATATTGTGTAATTCCTTCATGATGCTACTGAAAATTATTATGAGGGAGGAACATATGCTTGTAGGAATTGCAATAATATCAAGTTTCCTCTCTATGTGTTCAAAGTTTTGAAGTTATGCTTGTTTTGCCTTCATATGCTAGATGATTCTTATTCCCATAAATTGTTTGCTCACAAAATCCCTATGCATAGTAAGTGGGTTAGACTTAAATGTGCTTTTCATGTGATTAATGATGCTCTTTTGCATGTTTCAATTATTATTCGTATGTGAGCATCATTGAAATCATCATGCCTAGCTAAAAGGCATTAAAGAAAAGCGCTTCTTGGGAGACGACCCAACACTTTCAACTTATTTTTTGATGTGTTCACATAATTAAGATACTGTAGTAATCATGTTTTTTGTCTTTTATTTCAATAAAATGCCAAGTAAAGCCATTGGGATAGTGTGGATACTTGCTTGTTTGATTCTGTGCAAAAACAGAAAGTTTTGCGTCTAGTATTTGAATTATATGATTTTACTGGAGAATCAAAAAATTATCAAATTATTACACAACATTTCTATGAAAATTACTTGAGTTGTCCTAATTTTTCAGAATTTTTACAGTTAGGAAACTGTGGTGATCATTCAGATCTTTACAGACTTTTCTGTTTTTGACAGATTCTGTTTTGCATGCATAGTTTTCTTGTTTCAAGTATTCCTATAGCTTATATTGAGTAATATAAATTGTGGGAATGAAGGAATACAGTAGGTATTATGTGGGAATAATTATGAATCTTGACTTGACACTACCTAAGTGAATGATCTATCTTTATTACACTAACCCTTCTCACAAAGTCCCGTTAAGTTTTGTGTGATTGATGTTTTCAAGTTTTGGGTGAGACACCGATATGAGGAGAATAAGGAGTGAAAAGAACCTAAGCTTGGGGATGCCCAAGTCACCCCAAGGTAATATTCAAGGAAGAATCAAGCTTCTAATCTTGGGGATGCCCAAGGCACCCCCAAGGTAATATTCAAGGAAGACTCAAGCGTCTAAGCTTGGGGATGCCCTAGAAGGCATCCCCTCTTCCGTCTTCAACACTATCGGTATATCTCACTTGGAGCTATATTTTCATTCGTCACATAATATGAGTTTTTCTTGGAGCATCATTTTATTTTTTTGTTCTCTGTTAGGTGTTATTTATAATCTTGTTTTTCAATAAAAAGTTTCAAGAATTGCCTTAGAATGCTTGCATTGCATGTTTTGATATGTGCTGGGTAAAAACCGAAACTTCTTCTATAGTATTTGAATTTTCATATTTTACCGTAACGTGGAAAGTTTCTGAAATTTTTAAAAAGCATTTACATATAAATTTTATAGCATTTCCTAAAGTTTCATAATTTTGTGAGTTACATAAGTACACTGTTTTCATAAATTGCTACAGACTGTTCTGTTTGGACAGATTGCTGTCATAGTTTTGTTATATACTTATCCTATAGTTTCCATAGCCTATATTGGTAGATATAAATTGTGTAAATGATATTATATAGTACCTAATATTTGGAAATTATTGTGCAACTTGTAGGAAGTGTTGATTTGTTCTTATGTGTACTAACCTATCTCACGAGTTCTTTTCGAGTTTTGTGTGGATGAAGTTTTTGAGAATAGGTGAAACCATGATATGAGAGGATTGAATGAGATACAAAATCTCAAGATTGGGGATGACCAAGGCAACCCAAGTAAATATTTCAAGAAGTCTCAAGCATCTAAGCTTGGGGATGCTACGCATCACATCTCTCTTCATCAACAATTATCGGTTAGCCTTTGTTGAGCCCAAATTTTTATTCGTTCACATGATGCTTCCTATTCTTGGAGTGCTATTTTTATTTTCCTTGCTGTTTAGATAAAATATTCAGATCTGAAAATATGTACTGAGAGAGAGAGAGAAAGTCCTTACATAGTTACTTAATTGTTTGACTACTCATTGATCTTCACTTATATAGTTACTTAATTGTTTGGAGTAGTTTTGTCATTTACTCGTGTGCGTCGCTTATATCCTATGAGTAAATGGTTGAATGAATTGAATATCATAAATCTGAGACTATATATGTTTTATGTGCTTATCCCATGGGGAGTAATGACTTCACATTTAGGAAGTATAGGTGGTAAAATTTATTGAAAGTTAGCAAACACCGCATTGGTCACTTGAAAAATTCATGAAAGAATATTTATGGAAGAGAGATTTCACATATAAATATACTATCTTGGACATCTTCTATGATTGTGAATACCCATTAATTATTTTCAAACTTGAGCAAATTAGTTGAAGTTGGACAAGGAAGACAATGTAATGAGTTATGCTTGGGTATATTTGTATAGAAGTTATATTGTTATGGATCCTCCAACATGTGGTGCTTGCTTCCATCTCATATTAGCCAAAAATTCAGCACCAAGTAGAAATACTACTTGTGCATCCAAACACCCTTAAACCCAAAGTTGTTCCATATGAGTCCACCATACCTACCTATATGCAGTATTTACTTGCCGTTCCAAGTAAATTTGCATGTGCCAAACTCTAAAACTTCAAATAATATTCTGTTTTGTATGCCCGAATCGCTCATATAATGACTAGGGGCTGTCAGTATCTTCCATGATAGGTGGGTTATTCTCACGATATGTGTTGATTCACTACCATTCACAATAAAGTGGCTAGTAATAGGGATTCCCAGTCCCTAAATCAAAGAAATAAATGTAAATAATAAAAAAAAAACCAAGAATTTTGTTTGTATGGATGGTACCCGTGGATTCGGCTCACTGTGGAGTGTGATTGATTGGTGGAGGGGGAGTGAAAACTTTACCATTATGTTTGGGAACCGCCTATAATGTATCTAGCATGGAAGATACCGAGATCTCTTGGTTGTTATGGTGACAATGAAAGCATAACACTCAAAATTATTATTCATTTCTGTTTTAGAAGTTCGAGCTCTAGCACATACGCAAATCCCTACTTTCCTCTACGAAGGGCCTATCTTTTACTTCCATGTATTTACTTTTATGCAAGAGTCAATAGTATTCCTTTTTAGTTCGACCTCAATTATTCTTTAGTTGGCAAGCATCATGTGGTGAGGAAAGATCCAAGCATATATGGCCATTCAAATATATTTGATCATGAATTATTATTGTTGACAATTATCTATATGATAAATAAGTTGGGAGGCGAAACATTAAGCCCCTATCTTTATCTGTGTTCGATGAATGCTATTTGTTCTAAAAATACGCTTTGAGTGTTAGCTGTTGGAAATATGCCCTAGAGGCAATAAATAAAGTGTTTATTATTGTATTTCCTTGTTCATGATAATCGTTTATTATCCATGCTATAATTGTATTAATTGGAAACATGGATACATGTGTGGATACATAGACGAACACAATGTCCCTATTATGCCTCTAGTGAACTAGCTCGTTGATTGAAAGATGGTTAAGGTTTCCTAGCCATGGACATGAGATTTCATTTGATAACGGGATCGCATCATTAGGAGAACGATGTGATGGACAAGACCCAAACTACAAACGTAGCTTATGATCGTGTCGGTTTATTGCTACTGTTTTCTGCATGTCAAGCATATGTTCCTATGACCATGAGATCATGCAACTCACAGATATCGGAGGAGTACCTTGCGTGTATCAAATGTCGCAACGTAACTGGGTGAATATAAAGGTGATCTACAGGTGTCTTCGAGGGTGTCTGTTGAGTTGGCATGGATCGAGACTGGGATTTGTTACTCCGTGTGACGGAGAGGTATCTCAGGGCCCACTCGGTAATACAACATCACAATGAGCCTTGCAAGAAATGTGACTAATTGTTAGTTGTGGGATCTTGTATTACGGAATGAGTAAAAAGACTTGCCGGTAACGAGATTGAACTAGGTATGGAGATACCGACGATCGAATCTCGGGCAAGTAACATACCGAAGAACAAAGGGAACATCATACGTGATTAACTGAATCCTTGACATAGAGGTTCGACCGATAAAGATCTTCGTAGAATATGTAGGAACCAATGTGGACATCCAGGTCCCGCCATTGGTTATTGACCGTAGAGGTGTCTCGGTCATGTCTACATAGTCCTCGAACCCGCAGGGTCTGCACACTTAAGGTTTGGTGACGTTTCGGTAGTATATAGTTATGTATGGTGGTGACCGAAGTTTGTTCGGAGTCCTGGATGAGATCCTGGACGTCACGAGGAGCTCCGTAATGGTCTGGAGGTAAAGATTCATATATAGGAAGTCTCAGTTTGGTCACCGGAAAAGTTTCGGGCTCATCGGTAGTGTACCGGGAGTGCCGGTAGTGTACCGGGAGACCTCCGGGAGGGGTATTTCGACCCTAGAGAGTCCATGGGCTGTGGGAGAATAATAACCAGCCCTTAGTGGGCTGGTGGAACAGCCACAAAAGGCCCATGGCTCCAGGAGGAAAAAGGCCTAAAGAAAAAGGTGGAAAAAGGCAAAAAGGTTGAATCCTACTGCTACTAGGATGGAGGAGGAGTAGGACTCCTCCACCTTGGCCGGCCAACTCCTAGAGGTCCTTGCCCTTGCGCCAAGGCTGCCTCTCCTATCCTCCTATATATACTTGTGGAATAGAGGGTTTTTGCACAGAATTTACGGCCACGTGCTACCCGTTCCACCGGTGCTCCTCTAGATCGGTTTCCGCAGTGCTTACGCGAAGCCCTGCCGGAATCACTCCACCACCATCGCCGGAGCGCCGTCACGCTGCCGGCGAACTCTTCCTCCTCTCCACCTCCTCTTGATGGATCAAGACGGTGGAGATTGTCATCAAGCTGCACGTGTGCTGAACGCGGAGGTGCCGTCTGTTCGGTACTAGATAGGAAGGATCGTGATCAAGGCCACGGGACATTCGTGATTGGATCTCGGGACGGATCATGACGAGATCGCGGGACGGTTCGTGATTGGTTCGCGGGACGATTCGTGATTAGATCGCGGGACGCTCGGCGATTTGGATCGTGAAGAAGTTCGACTACACCAACCGCGTTTCTTAACGCTTCCCGCTTAGCGATCTACAAGGGTACGTAGATCCACTCTCCCTCTCGTAGATGCTCATCACCATGGATAGGTTTGCGTGTGCGTAGGAAATTTTTTGTTTCCCATGCGACGTTCCCCAACATTAGCAATCATGGAATTTGCTAAATACAAAGCTCTTACATAGACCCTTCCTGAAAATAAGATGAACTGCAATTGTTTGGTGACTGAAAGCATACTTTGTTAGTCTATACTTTAACATATGGATAGCTTGTTATTTCATCATAAGAAGGTTTATGAGATGAGCTACTGTTTATGATATATAATGACGCTAGCAAAAGTGTTTGGAATTATCATTGATCAAACTTGTGCACTTGCTAGCATTCACACTTCATAAATTATTTCTTTTATCATTTACCTACTCGAGGACGAGCTGGAATTAAGTTTGGGGATGCTGATACATCTCCAACGTACCTATAATTTATGAAGTATTCATGGCATGTTTGCAATAATTCTATATGATTTGGTATCATTTTATTAGAACTAACCCGGACTAATGCTGTTTTCAGCAGAACTACCATGGTGTCAATTTTTGTGCAGAAATAAAAGTTCTCGGAATGGGCTCAAACTTTAGTATGATTTTTTCTAGACCAAAAGAGACCCCCGGAGCATTAGAGTTGGGCCAGGAGAGCCATGAGGAGGTCACAAGCCTGACAGGCGCGGCCACCCCCTGGCCGCGCCTCACAGGCTTGTCACCGCCTCGTGGCCCCCATTGACGTGAGATCAACGCCAAAAATTCCTACAAATACAGAAACCTTCGAAAAGAAACCTAGATCAGGAGTTCCGCCGCCGCAAGACTCTAGAGCCACGAAAAAACAATCGGGAGCCCATTCTGGCACCCTGTCGGAGGGTGAAACCATCATAGGAGGCCATCTTCATCATCCCAGCAGTCTCCATGACGAGGAGGGAGTAGTTCACCCTAGGGATGAGGGTATGTACCAGTAGCTATGTGTTTGATCTCTCTCTCTCTCTCTCGTGTTCTTGAGATGGCACGATCTTGATGTACCACGAGCTTTATTGATATAGATGAATCATATGGAGTTTTCCCCTCTCTATCTTGTTGTGATAAATTGAGTTTCCCTTTGGAGTTTTCTTATCGGATTGAGTCTTTAAGGATTTGAGAACACTTGATGTATGTCTTGCGATGGGATATCCGTGGTGACAATGGGATGTTCTATTGATCCACTTTATGTATGTTTTGGTGATCAACTTGCGGGTTCCGCGACCTTGGGAATCTATGCATAGGGGTTGGCACATGTTTTTGTCTTGACTTTCCGGTAGAAACTTTGGGGCACTCTTTGATTTTCTTTGTGTTGGATTGAATATGATGAATGTGAAATTATGTGATGCACATTGTATAATCAAGCCCATGGGTACTTGTGGTGACATTGGAGTATCTAGGTGACATTAGGGTTTTGGTTGATGTGTATCTTAAGGTGTTATTTTAGTACGAACTCTAGGTATGTTCGTGACACTTATAGGGATAGCTCATAAGATTGACCAGAAAAGATAACTTTGAGGTGGTTTAGTACCCTACAATAATTTCTTCATTAGTTCTCCGCTATTTGTGACTTTGGAGTGAACTCGTAGTCACACAAGAGGTATTTACATATGATTCAACTATGTCAATATTGTTGAGAGAAATTGCACTTGTGAAAGTATGGACCCTAGGCCTTGTTTCCAAGCATTTATACAATGTTTTGCTCGTTGTTTACTATTTGTTACCTTGTTGTTTTTGTATTTCAGATTACAAAAACCTATATCTACCATCCGTATTATACTTGTATCACCATCTCTTCGCTGAACTAGTGCACCTATACAATTTACTATTTTATTGGGTGTGTTGGGGACACAAGAGAATCTTTGTTATTTGGTTGTAGGGTTGTTTGAGAGAGACCATCTTCATCCTACACCTCCCACGAATTGATAAACTTTAGTTCATCCACTTGAGGGAAAATTGTCGCTGTCCTACAAAACTTTGTGCTTGGAGGCCCAACACGAGTCTACAAGAAGAAGGTTGTGTAGTAGACATCAGGGAGCACATTGTGCTTTCAGCCTAGCTGAGCTGCGGGCGTGCGCAACCAGGTTTAAACCTGACACGCAGGCCTAGCGTTAGTGAGAGGGAGAGGGGGAGATAGAGGTGTGGGGCTGACAAGGGGGTCCCACCTGTAATCTCCCACCTCGGGACAGAGGGGAGGTGATGCTCACCGGCGGCGGCGGAGGGCACAACGATGGCAGGTGAGGATGGGAACGGCTTCAAGAGGCCGCCGCCGTCCTAGGAGTGATGGAGTTGGTCACCGAGGAGGCTTGGGTCGCCAGTGACGAGGTCCCGTAGAGGAGGGCTTCGGGAGGAGGTCGTTGTCGATGTTGCTCGCAGCAAAAAGGGCAAGGAGGAGGAGGAGAAGCGGTAGGTGCTCTCTGTGATCTCAATAGAAGAGGAAGGAGAGCCAGAGCAGGCCTGTGTCCCGAGATCAATGGAGCCCTGATGCGGCGGCGCCTCGGTCGATCTCGAGCACTAGTGCTCCAAGAGCGCAAATGGGGGCTCGTAGTGGTCGATTTGGAGGGAGAGAGGATCCGAAGGGGAGGAATGGACTTAGGAGGGCCTATTTATAGCCTACCCGCGGTCCACCGGACGCAAGTACGCCAGCGAGCTCGTGGCCTAGGATAGAGGGCACGAGAGGAGGAGCTGGTGGGTCTGTGGTCCACCTGGGGCTCGTCCACGACCAGAGGCAGAAGAGGAGTGGGGGGCGGTGTCATGTGCACGTGATGAAGGTCATCGAAGAGAGAAGGAGGAGGGGTCCAACTGTGTGGAAGGTTGCGGATGTCGAGATGGGCCAGGGGGACAAGCTTCCCCATCCCAATCCTGTCGAGAGCCTTGGGATGCTCCTGCTATAGTGCGTACATGCACTGTAGTACTCTCCAGAGTGTGTGTTCTGCATGCCAGTGGCATTTCCATGCGCTCTAGGCATGCCCCAGCTTGTCCACTAGTGTCTTGGGGGTTTTGGATATGCCCATGAGTGCTGGCACGGGTGAAAAAAATGGAGTGGGGGAGAGGCATAATTGATGTTGTTCTTGCTGTCCAGGGGTGGAAATGAGGTTTCTACCCCACCAATCATTGACCTGAGGCCATGGGCCTTTTACTGGAGGTAAAATACAACCATGTGGGACCGTGGTAAAATTTGATGTGAAGGAAAATAGTGAAAGGGGGTCAAACATGGTTTTTACCAAACAACTAGAAGGTGTTTGATGATTATTTGGGCAAGTAGAGGGAGTTTGCTTGCCATGAGGTTTAAAAGGATGAAAATGTAGGTAAAATTAGTGTGGATCACCAAGTTTTAGATGGTTTGTAGAAAGTTGATAGTGCAAACTTGGTAAACCCTAGAATCCAACATAATCATGTTTCTATAGATCCAGACATGCAATTCTATTCCCCCCAAATGCACCACTTTGTGTAGTAGCATTATTTAGGGATTAGAGCATGCCCACAAAGTTTGGGTTCAATAGGATAAACTTCACAATATAAGTCATTCAAATTTAATTCTAGACAGAGAGGGGTTTTGGGATATTTTTGTGAAGCAAATAAATTGGGATTGGGTTGAAACTTTGCAAGATCATCACATATACCATGTGTGACTTGCTAGAATTTTCCTGGATTTTATTTAGAATATTTCCCATAGAAATATTTCAGTTGCTTGATTTAAGAGGAAAAGGTTTTGGAGGGTTTTGCCCATTGTGTTGAACATGACCATGTGTTGAAACTCATATATATGGAAAATATATGTCCACCGAGTTTCCCTTAATTTTCTCAAATATTTTTAAAGCATTTAAATAATTTTTCCCAATGAAAGACGATATCTCGCCTTAAGATAAAGTATTTAAATAAATAGTAAAATAATCATTAAAAATAATATTTGGTGGTTTTGGTAAGTCATATATATAGTAGGTTCCAAATAAAGCCTTTGGTGTAAAATATTCCACCCAATTTGAGGACTTGCAATACAAACCTCAATTCAGGGGTTTTGAAAACCTAATTTGAATAAATCCTGTTGGCCAAATTTTTTTTAGGTACTATACACATGGTATGATCATTGAGCAAGATGTTTGGATCAAGGACGTGAGTTCTAGAGGAAGAAGATCATTGAGCGCCAAAACACAATCAACCCAAACAAGCAATCATCAAACAATTCAAACAAGCACTTGCACTCAAAAGGATTTGAATGGTTCCAAATTTTTATAACACCATAGCATAGCAAAGTGATACAAACACAGGGTGTGACACGTTTCCACCTTTCATGTTGAAATTGAATAAGTTGTAAATTATCTGGTTAAAACTTTATTATTGGTAATGTAATGCGGGGATTGTCCTCAAGAGTGTCGAGAAGGACTTTGTCCCATTGCATACTTTCGTTATTCTCCCACTAATATTATGGATGTTGTGACTCTTTTCCTTCAATCCAAAAGCTAGAATTCTGTTACGGTCAAGTACAATATGTTTGCTTCCATGAGACTAGAACTTCGAAAGTTTTGGATAGTTAGGTGATATTCATGGAACTGAAAATTAGTTTTCAGATACAAATAAATGCCAAAAAATAGGAGATATCCAAAGCAATGTTCGCTTTCAAGTATTAGTGAAGTGTTTACTATGCATTAGACTGATAAGACGGGATCCAGAAGAACACCAGTCATGTAATGATGGTGCATATATCAAAAGAGAAAGGACAAGTCCAAAGGATGTTAATGAGACTTATACACCTAGGATGTCCAGGGCTAATGCCACTCTTAAAGTTAGGTGCTTCTTTTGTGAGTAGGAAAAATATGAGAAGTAAAATCATTAGAAGTATAAAGGCAATAAGTAATAAGACTGGAAGGTCTAGCTCAGGTGTGAATGTGATACATGTTGTAGATGTAAAGGGGCTAGTCAAATAAGTAATTCTTACGTATCATGATTAAACTGTTAGTCACTAACTTTTGGGTATTGTAATTAAATGCTAATAACAAGGACACCCATTTGATTGAACTGTGTTGCAACTCGATACAAGAACTACTAAGGCCTAATAGACTAGGCAGTAATGAGGTTTTGGATACACGATGTGAACATAGTAAAAGTTACTACACTTTCCATCGACATGTTACCTTTGCATTTATTTTGGTAATTCATTTTAGAGTTTCATAAACTCTAGCCCACTGCATAATGTCTTTGTTGTGAGTAGCTTGTTCATAAGAGAACAGTTGTTGTTCAGTGTTATGAATAACATAAGGGGCCATGCTTCCATCATGAATCCGATGTATGTTCTGAATATTAATGATAACAGAATACATCCATAACACTGACACTAAATGTCACAAGACTAAAATAATACCACACATGTGTGGCACTGCATTTTGGTCACATTGGATAAACCTGTTGGAAATATGCCCTAGTGGCAATAATAAATTAGTTATTATCAAATTTCCTTGTTCATGATAAACGTGTATTATCCATGCTATAATTGTATTGATTGGAAACTCGGATACATGTGTGGATACATAGACAACACTGTGTCCCTAGTGAGCCTCTACTAGACTAGCTCGTAGATCAGAGATGGTTAAGGTTTTCTAACCATAGACATGAGATGTCATTTCATAACAGGGTCACATCATTAGGAGAATGATTTGATGGACAAGACCCAACCGTAAGCATAGCATATGATCATGTTAGTTTATTGCTACTACTTTATCCATGTCCAGTATGTATTCCTATGACCATGAGATCACACAACTCCCTAACACCGTAGGAATGCCTTGTGTGTATCAAATGTCACAACGTAACTGAGTGACTATAAAGGTTCTCTATAGGTATCTTCAAAGGTGTCTGTTGGGTTGGCATGGATCGAGACTGGGATTTGTCACTCCATATGATGGAGAGGTATCTCTGGGCCCACTCGGTAACACAACATCACAAGAAGCTTGCAAGAAATGTGACTAAGGAGTTAGTAACGGGATCTTGTGTTATGGAACGAGTAAATAGACTTGTCGGTAAAGAGATTGAACTAGGTATGGAGATACCGATGATCGAATCTCGGGCAAGTAACATACCGATGGACAAAGGGAACTGCATACGGGATTGTCTGAATCCTTGACATCGTGGTTCGACCGATACAGGTCTTCGTAGAATATGTAGGAACCAATATGGGCATCCAGGTCCCGCTATTGGTTATTGACCATAGAGTTGTCTTGGTCACGTCTACATAGTTCTCGAACCCGCAGGGTGTGCACACTTAACGTTCAGTGACGATTTGGTATTGTTGAGTTATGTATGTTGGTGACCAAAGGTTGTTCGGAGTCCCGAATGAGTCCCGAACGTCACGAGGAGTTTCGAAATCATGCAGAGGTAAAGATTTATATATGGTAAGTCATATTTTGGCTACCGGAAAAGTTTCGGGTTTTCTGGTATTGTATCGGGAAGCTTCTAGAAGGTTCCAGAAACTTCCGAAGGAGTCTGGAAATCCACCAAGGGTTCCACCAAGTCCCAAAGGTTTGCATGGGTTGAGGGGAGGCACCCTGGCCTTATTGGGCCAGGCGCACAAGTCCCTCAAGGCCCATGTGGCTTGGGAGAGGTGGGAAGTCCACCTGTTTATGGAAAGGGAGGGAATTGGACTAGGAGTCCAACACCTCCCCCTTGGCTGCGCGTTAGGGCTTGGAGGGGCAGATCTCCACGCCCCTCCACCTATATATAGATGGGAGGGGGAGCCCCAATAGGACACATGAAGACCTTGGCACCCCTCTCTCTAGATTGTTTCCTCCTCCGACCGCGGTTTCGGTAGCGCTAGGCGTAACCCTGTTGGATAGCACCACCACCATCGCCACCGCGCCGTTGTGTTGTCGGATAACTCATCTACTAATCCTACCTCTCTCGCTGGATCGAGGAGGTGGAGACGTCATCGAGTTGTACGTGTGCTGAACAAGGAGTTGTCATCCGTTCGGTGCTAGATCGGGACGGATCGTGATTGGATCACGGGACGAATTGCGATTTGGATCGCGAAGACGTTCGACTACATCAACAATGTTTCGTAACACTTCCCTCTTAGCGATCTACAAGGGTATGTGGATTCGATCTCTCCTCTCGTAGATGCTCATCTCCATGGATAGATCTTGTATGTGCGTAGGAATTTTTTTTTGTTTCCCATGCAACGTTCCCCAACAATGGTATCAGAGCCAGGTTTATGCGTAAATGAGATCACGAGTATAACACAAAGGAGTTTGTTGGCATTGATATTCAGATTAATTCCCTCCTTAGTCTTTTCTAAATTCAGCGGTATTGTGGGATGAAGTGGCCCAGACCAACCTTATCGTTCGCGTACGAGAGACCAGTTCCATCGACTGACATGTGACTTTGTTGCATAAAGATGACTGGCGGTTGTCTGTCTCTCCCACTTTAGTTGAATCGCTTTCGACAAAGGTGGTCCTTGTAGAAGGTGAAATAGCAACTTGTATATCACCATTGTGGTTTTGCATAGGTAAAAATTGTTTATGCTAGATACCCATAGCAGTCACGTAAAACATGTAACAACAATTAGAGGACATCTAACTTGTTTTTGCAGGGTATGATGTGATATGATGTGGCCAATAACATGATGAGATATATGTGATGTATGAGATGATCATGTTTTGTATATAATATCTCGACTTGCATGTCGATGCTTGCGGCAACCGGCAGGAGCCATAGGGTTGTCTTTAATTATTGTATGACATGCGTGTCAATCATTAAGCGCTATGTAATGCTTTACTTTATCGCTAGGCGATAGCAATAGTAGTAGAAGCATGGTTAGCGTGACAACCCTGATGGCTTCATAATGATGGGGATCATGGTGTTATGCCGGTGACGATGGAGATCATGCCAGTGCTTTGGAGATGGAGATCAAAAGCACAAGTTTGTGGCCATATCATGTCACTTATGATTTGCATATGATGTTAATACTTTTATGCATCCTATATTGATTAGGACGATAGTAGCATTATAAGGTGATCCCTCGCTAAAATTTCAAGATAAAATTGTGTTCTCCCGAGAGTGCACCATTGCAAAGGTTCGTCATTTCGAAGCACCATGTGATGATCAGGTGTGATAGACTCTATGTTCGCATAAAATGAGTGCAAGCCATTGTTGCACATGCGGAACACTCGAGTTAAACTTGACGAGCCTAGCATGTACAGACATGGCCTCGGAACACAAGAGACCGAAAGGTCGAACATGAGTTGTCGTGGATTTGTCACGGCAGATGTCCGGGTGAACGGACTTAGGTTCAGGGCAAAGACGAAACTACGTGGAGGCTTGAAGGTGTTGATCGGAATTGAGAGACACGGAGTTTACCCTGGTTTGGCCCCTCTGATGGAGGTAAAAGCCTACGTCCTGCTTGTCTGGTATTGATGATGAAGAAGATCTCTCGGTTACAAGGGTGCTGTTTTGCTACCTCTAATCACAAGAGCCTCTAATCTGTCCGTCTAAACTTGTGGACTTGTGAACTTGTCTTTTTAGGGGTGCTCTACCCCTCCTTATATAAGTGGAGAGGGTAGGTTTACAAATAGAGTCCTACTAGGAGTAGGATTAGGACTAGTGCCTTTAGAATCCTATGTGGGGTCTTGTTTCTCCTGTAAGGAAATCCTTTCTCCTTTGGGCCTTCTCTTGTGAGACGCCTGGCGCCGGCTCACACGCCGGGTCGGGCCTGGTCGTCCTGCGACCCGCCTACCGGGTCATCAATAAACGCCATGTCTTGATGAGGTCTCCTGTGAGTCGCCAGTCCGGGTCATACCACGGGGTATATCCCTGACATTAGCCCCCAGGTTAGCTTGAATTTATTCATGCTAAGCTCCTGAAATAAGAGTAACAAATATGTTAAGTGGCCGGCTTGCTCCTTTGGCCAGCTTATAAAATGGCTCCTCAAAAATCCGGGTGTTTTCTGCATATGAATGAGTCGTCTTGATAATCATCTTGTTTGTCAATGTCCTTTGAAAAATATTGAGAATAGAACACCCATATGCCATTGAGTCGGCTTCCAATACTCTTGGCGGGTCATCTCTGTCGGGTCATAATCATTGATAATGCCGGGTCATTATCGTTGGTGATGCTGGGTCAAATAACTAGAATCCAGATGACTTGATAAAAACATTGGGATGAAAATCCATCTGATGTAAAACCGGACTTCCATTGTTGTGAAGCAGGGCTGCTTATATAAAATCTGGCGGGTTATGATCTTTTGATAACGCCGGGTCATAAATGTTGGTGATGTAGGGTCTAACAACTGAACTCCATAATTAACATCTTGTTCTCCTCAAAGTTTTTGATATGTCCATATTACCTATATCCCCCAAGCTCCGAGATTATCGATGATAACTTGGTGCTTTGCAATGATATATTGGACTGTGTAGCCCCCAAGTGTCGGATTGTCCTGCCTGTAGCAACCTGGGACTTATAACTGTCTTATACCTTATGAAACTTCAGTAGGTGTAGCCCCCAAGGGCCGGCTCATCATCATGTGATGGGCCGGGTCTTCAATTTGAACCATATAATCTGTTTAAACAGTTGAGCACTGTAGCCCCCAAGTGCCCGGTTGCATGCCTGCAGCGATTTGGGACTTTAAAAAGTTTGACCTGAGCGGTGTAGCCCCCAAGTGCCGGGTCAGTAAGAATTACTGGGCTGGGACTTAGAAAAATATAGAAAGGCCGGCTCATCTCCTTGAGATAATAGGGTCTTGCCGACTATTTAATGATTTGAAAACCGGCTTGCATTAGCACCCAAGTGTCATGGTGCATGCTTGCAGCGACAAGGGACTTGCATACTTGATATAAACTGTATTTGAATAGTGTAGTCCCCAAGTGTCGGGTCGTTTGCCTGCGGCTACTTGGGACTATGTAAGAATAATATAACTCACCACAATTTTTTGAATGAATCCTTGACCGTGGTTGTAATATAACCTGAAATGAATATCCTGGAATAATTCCTTTGTCTTTGACATGAAATCATTGCTCGTGGTTGCGGTGCAACCTGACAAATATATATTGGAGAGATCCATGAGTGTTGTACATTGCTACAGAGCACAATTGGAGAAATCCGAGAACCGGTCAATTAGATGACACGGCATTATATCTGATAGGGCAGCTCTTGAAAAATAATGAATTCTTCGAGCTGGCTTGAAAACCCCAATCATTTAGTATTGGTTATGATAAACCATGAAGATCCAGCCAAGTTGGCTATTAAATATCCATTTGCTCTTTGCAGAAGTTTTTCGTCATACTTAACGGTGGCTCATCTTAATAGACAAGATCTACAAAAATAAACAAGACATAATTTATTCTGCATTGTTGTAAGGGCGGCTTGAAAAAGCACAACCCGAAGATGTTATATCTTTCTTGATTTGTATTTGAATTTTTTTGAACAACTCATGTGCCGGTTCTACTGGGTTGACCCGCCACTTAAAACTCCTTAGCAGTACAGGGTCTCTATGGAGATTGGCCATCAATTTCTTTGAACCGGCTCAGGGTCTCTAAGCGAGATTAACTGAAAGGAAGTGTGACGTCCCAAGAGAGACATGATAGGGCATGAGTACCCTGATAGCCCAAAAATTGCCTCGTACGTGACATAAATCCGTTGTTTTAACCTTAAATAGTACAGGGTCCTCAAGGATTAACTGTCTAAGAGTACGAATGGGCCACATAGCAGAGAGTCAGCAGTAGATATGAGAGTTTATCCTTGCTTTACGTAAGCCGGCCCTCACGTGACAAGAACTGCCGTTTTAACCTTAACTAGTACAGGGTCTCTATGGAGATTGGCCGTCAATTTCTTTGAGCCGGCTAAGGGTCTCTAGGCGAGATTAACTGGTAAGAGTTTGGCGGGTCACCAAGTGACCTTTGTTGATGGAGTCAACTGTTTGGCTTAAGAGCCGACCGATAGGGTGTGATAAGCTACACCCAATGGGTGGGAAACCCCCTGGACGATCATGTTGATAGACTCAACTATTTGGCTTGACAGCTGACCGATAGGGTTTGATAAGCTACACCTAGTGGGTGGGAAGCCCCTTGGACGACCATGTTGACGGAGTCAACTATTTGGCTTGAGAGCCAGCTGATAGGGTTTGATAAGATACACTAGGTGGGTGAGAAGCCCCCTGGACGATCATGTTGACGAGGTCAAGTTTTTGGCTTGAGAGCCGACCGATAGGGTGTGATAAGCTACACCCGGTGGGTGGGAAGCCCCATGGATGATCATGTTGATGGAGTCAATTTTTGCATCATCTTGTAAGTCGCCATCTTGTAATGAAGAAAACGGCAGAATCCTCCAAGTGACTATATGATGATCCAATGAATTCGGGCACCCGTGTTTGAACGGTATATCTCGGTGGTTTGTCCTCTTGGGCAACTTTTTAATTCTTCCGCCAGTGATGTGGCAGCCACCAGGATCAGGTTAATTTTGCAAAGACCCGGGGTTCTCGTTGAAAAACGACCAAATGTGTCTCGCCATGTCTGTAGCCCCCGAGTCTTAAGTTTGACTCGAAGAGGCGGCTTGAGAATCTCCACTGATAGTTGAGGTTGGCTATGGCGGGTTATAGATGATCCCATTTTGTTTCAATAATCCGTTCGATGGTTCGCCCCGACTGGTTGTTGAAGTGAACCAAACTGTAATGGCGGCGACTTGCACGCCTGTTCGTTGGGCGGCTCATATCGACGAGCACTGCACCGATATGTTGATGTAGATCAAACTGTGGGTGGCGTCTTGCGCGCGTCCGTTGGGCGGCTTGTACATGCAAGCACTATACCGATATGTTGATGTAGACGTAGAAAACACCTGCGGCATTGTAAGCCGGTGCTGTTGTGAAAGACGCCATGGCGTTGTAAGCCGGCGCGGATGGTGAGAGACGGCCACGACGTTGTAAGCCGACACGGATGGCGAGAGACAGCCACAGCGTTGTAAGCCGATACATATGCTTGACATGGTCGCGACATTCTGAGCCGGCGCACGAGTCCGTTGAATAACTCGACACGAATGACCACCTGTGCAAAATGATGTTGGCACACCTCCATCTCCGTGGTATAGTGCCACTTTGGCAATGAGTAATTGTCATGTGTAAAAAATATTACAGAGACAGAGTAATTCTGCTTAGATGAAAAATATACTGAAAAATCGATAGGATAAATATCACCTGGTTTTTTTATCGGATGACCGCGTATACCGGTCTGGGATAATGCTGGACATATTCAGATGAAAATAATATAGCAGATGTATGTCTAGCTTCAATTGATCTGATGCAACGTCAACGCACACATAGTCTTGTTTTGTCTTTCATATCACTTCTCTTCTTTTTTAGCAACTCCTTCTCTATCTTACCCCGCCTCCTGTTTTCCCTTTCCTTTTATGCATAGACAGCCGATGGAGAAGTGGGGCGAGCCAGAGCAAACCGGCATGGAGCGGGTTAATCGGAGGCGGAGCTGACCCGACGTTGCAGGTGTGCGGACGTGGGCCAGGCGAGGTGAGCACGGCATGATGAGGCCGACTCAAGGTAGGAGGCAAAGCTGGGAGGCAGTCGATCCGGTAGGGGAGCGGTGGCGAGGCAAAGCGGCCATGGCACGACGGGCGGGGCGAGCCAACCATGGTGCAGCAAAGGCGAGAGCTAGGTTGGCTCAACGCAGCGGAGGCGGAGCCAGGGCGGCTCGGCCGTGCGGTGACACGGCGGAGGCAGAGCCAGGGGTGGCTCGACGCGGCAGAGCAAGGGCGGCACAGCCGTACGACGACGCGGCGGAGGTGAAGCCAGGGCGGCTCGGGGGAGTTGTGGCACGGAGCGGCGGCGACTTGGAGGCCATGGCGTTGTGGCGGAGGCCAGGTGGAGCCGGCCGGGGCGAGGTCGAGGGTCGCCGGGTTGGCCCAACGGTGGCTGAATTTTTTTGACGGAGGCAGGTGAGTCCGGGCAGTGGCTCAACGCAGCGGAGGTCAGCCGCGAGCAAGTCCATGATCACATCTGCTTTGTGTCGAGGCTGGCTTGGCAAATCCACCTCTGTATCCTCCTCCGGGTTAACACATATGTATATATATATATATATTGCATCGGGACTAAGACTTCTTCTAATGTTGCAACCACAGCGGGACAACCTTTCGATGAATCTCGCAAGTTTCACATCCACTGAATTTCCCTTTGATTTTATTGATTGAACTAACAACCTGTGTAAGCAATAACAGAATTTTGGCAATCTGTACACGCACATAACTCTTGTCGGTCTCGGCCTATTATGACAATGCTCCATGAATCTGTTTCAAATCTTCAGATCACAAGTTCATGTGTGGTGGGACACCACATAACCCTTTCCGGCTCTGACCAAGGTTGTTCCATGGCGGGTTGCTATGCCGACTCTTTTTTTCATCGGATCAATCACAAGCTTCTCAATTCCTTGGAGAGTTCCCTTCAAGAATCATAACACCACTGTGTTCGGACCCCATGGTGGGCCCCAACTGTCGTGGATTTGTCACGGCAGTTGTCCGGGTGAACGGACTTAGGTTCAGGGCAAAGACGAAACTACGTGGAGGCTTGAAGGTGTTGATCGGAATTGAGAGACACGGAGTTTACCCTGGTTCGGCCCCTCTGATGGAGGTAAAAGCCTACGTCCTGCTTGTCTCGTATTGATGATGAAGAAGATCTCTCGGTTACAAGGGTGCTGTTTTGCTACCTCTAATCACAAGAGCCTCTAATCTGTCCGTCTAAACTTGTGGACTTGTGAACTTGTCTTTTTAGGGGTGCTCTACCCCTCCTTATATAAGTGGAGAGGGTAGGTTTACAAATAGAGTCCTACTAGGAGTAGGATTAGGAATAGTCTCTTTAGAATCCTACGTCGGGTCTTGTTTCTCTTGTAAGGAAATCCTTTCTCCTTTGGGCCTTCTCTTGTGAGCCGCCTGGCGCCGGCTCACACGCCGGGTCTTGGGCCTGGTCGTCCTGCGACCTGCCTGCCGGGTCCATCAATAAACGCCATGTCTTGACCAGGTCTCCTGTGAGTCGCCAGTCCAGGTCATACCGCGGGGTATATCCCCGACATGAGTCATATAGTAGATATGATCAACATGGAGATGTTCACCATTGAAACCACGTCATCTCACGTGATGATCGGACTTGGGTTGGGGGATTTGGATCATGCCACACTTAGACAGCCTGAGGGATGTTGATTTGTGTGGGAATTCTTAAGTAATATGATTACTTGAACACATTATCATGAACATAGTCTAAGTTAACTTTGCAAACTATGTTGTAGATCAATAGCTCGCGCTGTAGCTCCCTTGTGTTTTTAATATGTTCCTAGAGAAAATAGAGTTGAAAGATGATGGTAGCAATAATGCGGACTGGGTCCGTGATCTGAGGATTGTCCTCATTGTTGCAAAGAGGGATTATCTCCTTAATGCACCGCTTGGTGCACCCCCCCTCAAGCGTTGTCTGTGGGTGTTGAGAACATCAGTCAGGCACATTTTTGATGACTACTTGATGGTTCAGTGTGTCACGCTTTACGTCTTAGAATTGAGTCTCCAAAGACGTTTTGAACGTCAAGGAGCATATGAGATGTTCCTAGAGCTGAAACTGGGATTTCAGGCTCGTGCCCACATTGAGGGGTATGAGACCCCAACAAGATTCTTTGCCTACAAGATGAAGGAGAATAGCTCAATCGGTGAGCATGTGCTCAGATTGTCTGGGTTCTATAATCGCTTGAATCGAGTGGGCATTGACCTTCTAGATAACATAGTGATTGATATAGTTCTCCAAGTCACTGCCACAAATTACTAGAGCTTCGTGATGAACTATAAACACGTCAGGGACGGAAAATATGATCCCTGAGCTATTCGTGATGTTTGACACCGCGAAGGTAGAAATCAAGAAGGAGCATCAAGTGTTGATGGTTAGTAAAACCACTAGTTTCGAGAAGGGCAAGGGCAAGAAGGGAAACTTCATGGATGGCAAGCCAGTTGCCGCTCCAGTGAAGAAACCCGAGGTTGAACCCAAACCCGAGACTAAGTGCTTCTATAATAAGGGGAATGGTCACTGAAGTGGGACTCCCTAGATACTTGATAGATAAGAAGGCTGGCAACGTCAACAGAAGTATATTTGATATACAAATTATGGATGTGTATCTTACTAGTACTCCTAGTAGCACATGGGTATTAGATACTGGTTCAATTGCTAATGTTATTAACTCGAAATAAAATCGACGGAATAAATGGAGACTAGGTAAGGGCGAGGTGTTGATGTGTGTTGGAAGTGTTTCCAAGGTTGATGTGATCACCATCGCAAGCTCCCTCTACCTTCGGGATTAGTGTTAAACCTGAATAAATGTTATTTGGTGTTTGCGTACAGCATGAACATGATTGATTGTGTTCATCACAATACATTTATTCATTTAAGTGAGAGAATAATGGTTATTTTGTTTACATGAATGATACCTTCAATGGTCATGCACCCATTGTGAATGGTCTATTGAATCTCGATTGTAGTGATACACATGTTCATAATATTGATGCCAAAAAGATACAAAGTTAATAATGATAGTACCACATACTTGTGGCACCGCCGCTAAGGTCATAATGGTGTAAAACGTATGAATAAACTCCATGTTGATGGATCTTTGGAATCACTCGATTTCGAATCAGTTGAGACATGTGGACCATGCCTCATAGGCAAGATGACTAAGATCCCATTTTCCGGTACGATGGAGCGGGCAAGTGACTTATTGGAAATGATACATGTTGATGTATGTGGTCCAATGAGTGTTGAAGCATGAGATGGATATCATTATTTTCTTACCTTCACTGATGATTTGAGTAGATATGTGTATATTTACTTAATGAAACACAAGTCTGAAACGTTTGAAAAGTTAAAGCAATTTCAGAGTGAAGTTTATGATCACCGTGACAAGAAGATAAAATGTCTACGATATGATCGTGAGGTTAATATCTGAGTTACGAGTTTTGATGGGGATATACCCCATAGTATGACCCGGCCTGGCGACTCACAGGAGACTCGGCCGAAGACATGACATCTTATTTATGACCCGGCAAGCGGGTCACAGGATGGCAAGGCCCAAGACCCGGCGGGTGAGCCGGCGCCAGGCGACTAACAGGAGAAGGCCCACAAGAGAGAAGGATTCCCTTAAAGGAAATAAGACCCGGAGTAGGATTTGTGAGAGACTAGTCCTAATCCTACTCCTAGTAGGACTCTATTTGTAAACCTACCATCTCCACTTATATAAGGAGGGGTAGAGCACCTCTAGAGGGAGAAGTTCTCAAGAGACACAAGTCTACAAGTTTAGACAACACAAGAGTTTAGAGATAGACAGATTAGAGGCTCTCGTGATTAGAGGTAGCAATTAGCACCCTTGTAACCGAGAGATCTTCATCATCTTCAATACCAGACAAGCAGGACGTAAGCTTTTACCTCCATCGGAGGGGCCGAACCTGGGTAAAACTCCGTGTCTTCTCGATTCCGATCAACCCCTTCAAGCCGCCACGCAGTTGCGTCTCGCCCCGAACCTAAGTCCGTTGACCCGGACATCTGCCGTGACAAATCCACGACAGTTGGCGCCCACCTTGGGGCGGCTGCGCACAGTGTTGTGTTCTCGAAGGGATCTCTTCTAGGGATCAAGAAGTTCGCCAGATAAAAAAAGCGACATTGAAAAATTTTACAGGATGACACGGCATGGGAGAACCTTGGGTTACATCTTTATGCCACCGCCGCAACCTGTGATCCGCCAAAGCCAATGGAAGGCGGCAGTTGATCATATTCGCTCTCTACTGGGACGATACGGGGAAAGTTTGACGGTGTTTTCCAGCCGATGTACCACAACAATCCACCAAAGACACCGAGAATTTTCGTTGCAGTTCCGACGTCCGAGTCCAACTTGAACTGCGCAACGAAGTTATTGCATCAAACATGCGAGCCAAGAAGGGATTTCACATCCAAAGTAAAAAAAGGGCTCTCTCGACCCGGAGATAGACACACATAGGGACTCGGTCTCTGCCTCACGACCGAGCCAACCTCGCCTCTCCCATCATGGCCACTTCGACCCTGGGCGTCGCTGGATCGCGCCGGCCTTGCTCCAGCTCGTGCGTGCGCGCGCCCGCGCCGGCTCAACCTGCTCGACTCTGCCGCTGTGGCTGCTGTGGTCTCGCCTCGCCACGCTCGCCGCCGCAAGCTCCGCCTCTACCGTGGACCAACGCTGCCGAGCCACTGCCGCAAGCCCCGCCTCTGCCGCGGACCAGCGCCACCGAGCTGCCGCCGCGAAGCTCCGCCTCTGCCGCGGACCAGCACCACCAAGCCGCCGCCGCGAAGTTCCGCCTCTGCCGTGATTCCGAGCTGCTACGGGCCGTCGCCGGCTTGCTCCACCCACCTCTGCCTCGCGTGCACCCCGCGCAAGTCGCTTCCGCAACGCTCTTTCGAGCCGCCATTGGTACTGAGCCGGCCCGCCCCGACCACTTCTCGCTCGCGAGCCCCGCGCGTTGCACCGTGAGCCGCCTGTTCGCGTCGCCCGCTGTGGCTCGCCTCGCCTCCTCCCCGCACAGGCTCAACACGCTCGGCTATGCGCTCCTCTGCTCTGCCCCTCGCCGGCCGTTGCCCTGCGGCCGACCTGCCTTTAGCTTGCCCCTGGAACGAGCGGAACCCCGCCTCTGAGCATATCTGCACACACCGTTTCTTACTTGTTCGTGCTGCAGTTTTTGTCCAGAGAAGATAAGGCCGGTTGACCAAAAAAAAGGGAACATGTCCGTGGACAAGGGAATACACGTGATGCATTACGTGGAATACTACTATTCTCGGATCAATTTTAAACAGATCTAGACCAGTGTTTGAACAACGCCGGATGATTCGACGGGCGCGTCTGTCTCGCCTGACGCGGCGGCTCGCCTTCGTTGTGGCTTCCTCTGCATCCACACCCCTGTCTCCTGCGGTTGCGTTCAAGCCGGCCCACTGCCGAGCCACCGCAGCAACCTCTGCCTTTGTCATGACCATGCTTTGCCTTTTGCCATGGTTGTTCACTCGCTCAAACCATCCTATCCGTAATTGGACGAGGCTTGGCCTGAAGAAATCCAGCCTGAGCGGTGCTGTGCATTGGATCAAATGCCGTTTCCAACACATCAGGTGATATTTGTCCAGTCTATGTTAATCGCATATATTAATTTCATAAAGCGCAATTATCTTGGCATGTAATATTTTTTATGCAGGACAGTAATTCAAAGTGGCTTTATACCGCGGAGATGGAGGCGTGCCAACATCATCATGCACCGATGTGCTGCGCAGGCTTACGACGCCGCGGCCGTCTCTCGCGACCACACTAGATTACAATGATGCGACCGTTTCTCGTGACCACACTAGATTACAATGTTCCGGTCGTCTCTCGTCACCCGTGCCGGCTTTCAATGCTATGGCTGTCTCTCGCCATCCATGCCGGCTTACAAACACTGTGGCGTCTTTAACAACAGTACCGGCTTACAATGCCGCGAGTAACCCCGGGCGACTCACCGATTGCACCAGCGTACAATGCCGCGGTCAACCTCAAACTTCCAGTAAAGATCCTCAAGCCGCCTCTTCGAGTCAACTTAAGGCTCAGGGGCTACAGACATGGCAAGACACATTTGGTCGTTTTCAATGAGAAGCCCGGGTCTTTGCAAGATGAAATTTTCTGGCTCAGAAATTTGAGTTGAAGTGGTCTGTTTGCCGTCAAAACGGCTGATCTATCATCCGGCTTTATGCCCTATCAAACGCTGTTGCAGGGAGGCTTATTTCCTTCGGGTATAGCTCACATCTCCCCTGCATAGTCGGCTTTTACGCTGGTGCAAGGAGGCTTCTTGCCTTCGGGTATAGCTCACTTCTCCCTTGCACAGCCGGCGATATGCCCAATGAAGCACTGTTGCAAAGAGGCTTCTTGCCTTCGGGTATAGCTTACTTCTCCTTTGTACATCCAGTTGTTATCAAACTGTTGCAAGGAGGCTTCTTGCCTCCGGGTATAGCTTACTTCTCCCTTGCACAGTTGGCTTTATGCCTAGTTTGGTTACATTAAGAGCTGTTGTTGATGGAGGCTTCTTACCTTTGGTATAGCTTACAGGACCCTAAGACAACAGCGTGTACACCAAATTCCAATTGCTTATCAACTGCGGCCATCGAAGGGGGCTTCTTACCGATGGGTATCGCTTATCTCACCCTAATGGCCGGCTTTATGCCACTTCCGGTTACTTATTAATCGTGGTTGTCTAAGGGGGCTTCTTACCGACGGGTTTGCTTATCTCACCCTAACAACCGGCGTTTACGCCAAAATTCAGTTGCTTATCAACTGTAGCTGTTGAAAGAGGCTTCTTGCCTTCGGGTATAGCTTACTTCTCCTTTCAAACAGCCGGCTTTATGCCATCTCAGGCTAATTATTAGTCGCGGCTGTTGATGGAGGCTTCTTGCCTTGGGGTATAGCTTACATCTCCCATCGACAGCCGGCATTCGCTGTACTCTTACTAGTCAATCTTGCCTAGAGACCCTGAGCCGGTTCAAGAAATTGACGGCCAATCTCGCCTAGAGACTCCGAGACGGTTCAAGAAATTAACGGCCAATCTCGATAGAGACCCTGAACTGGTATGAGTTCAAGCATCGAGTCCACCCAGAAGAACTATCATATGGTTTTTTTGAGGAAAGCAAGATCATCATCACATATTGCATCATGCCGGCTTATCAAACCGGGTCAGAGCAAGGTTATGAGAAAAGGAGCAATGTTATGAAAGGTATACATCTCCGGGTTGAGCTTCTTTAAGCCGCCCTCACAACAATGCAAAATATAGTCTGTCTTGTTCACTTTTGCAGGTTTTATCTCTTAAGATGAGCCGCCGTTAAAGTATTTTGCAAAAGGAAATGGATTTTTAATAGCCAACATGGCTGGATCTTCATGGTTTATCATAACCAGTAATAAATGATTGGGATTTAGTCAAACCAGCTCGGAGAAATTATTATCTTTCAAGAGCCGCCCTATCAGATATAATGCCGTGTCATCTAATTGGCCGGTTCTTGGATTTCTTTAATTGTGCTTTGTAGTAATCTACAACACTCATGGATTTCTCAAAACTTATATTTGCCGGGTTGCACCACAACCACGAGCAGGAATTTCATGTCAAAGACAAAGGAATTATTCCAGGATATTTATTCCGGGTTATATTACGACCACGGTCAAAGATTCATTCAACAAATTATGGCGAGACGTATTATTTTCACATAGTCTCGAGTCGTCGTAGGCAGACGACCCGACACTTGGGGGCTACATTATCCAAGTCCAAGTTTATATCAATTATGCAAGTCCCATGTCGCTGCAAGCATGCACCACAGCACTTGGGGGCTAATGCATGCCGGTTTTCAAACCATTAAATTCTCAGCAAGACCATATTATCTCAAGGAGATAAGCCGACCCTTCTATATTTTTCTAACGTCCCAGCCTAGTAAATTCTTACTGACCCGACACTTGGGGGCTACAGTATTCAGCTGTTCCAACAGATTAAGAGATTCAAATTGAAGACCCGGCACATCACATTCTGATGAGCCGGCCCTTGGGGGCTACACCCGCCGAAGCATTATAAGATAGAAGACAATTATAAGTCCCAGGTTGCTGCAGGCAGGACAACCCGGCACTTGGGGGCTACACAGTCCAAAATGTTATTTGCAAAGCACCAAGTTATCATGGGTAGTCTCGGAGCTTGGGGGCTACAAGTAATATGGACATATCAAAAACTTTGAGGAGAATTTTCAAGATTTTAAATATGGAGTTCAGTTGTTAGACCCGGTGTCACCAACACTTATGACCCGGTGTTATCAGAAGATCATAACCCGCCAGATTTTATATAAGCCGCCCTGCTTCAGAACAATAGAAGTCCGGCTTTACATCAGATGGATTTTCATCTCAATATTTTTATCAAAGTCAGTTGGATTCTAATTACTTGACCCGGAATCACCAATGATAATGACCCGGCGTCATCAATAATTATAACCCGGCGGAAAGGAACCGCCAAGAGTATTGGAAACGGACTCAATGGCATATGGGTGTTCTATTCTCAATATTTTTCAAAAGACATTGACAAGCAAGATGATTATCAAGACGACTCATTCATATGGAGAGTAGACCCGGATTTCTAAGAAGCCATTTTATAAGCTGGCCAAAGGAACAAGCCGACCACTTAACATATTTGTTACTCTTATTTCAGGAGCTTACCATGAATAAATTCAAGCTAACCTGGGGGCTAATGACGGGGATATACCCCATAGTATGACCCGGCCTGGCGACTCATTGGAGACCCGACTGAAGACATGACATCTTATTTATGATCCGGCAAGCGGGTCACTGGATGGCCAAGCCCAAGACCCAGCGGGTGAGCCGATGCCAGGCGACTCACAGGAGAAAGCCCACAAGAGAGAAGGATTCCCTTAAAGGAAATAAGACCTGGAGTAGGATTCCTGAGAGACTAGTCCTAATCCTACTCCTAGTAGGACTCTATTTGTAAACCTACCCTCTCCACTTATATAAGGAGGGGTAGAGCACCCCTAGAGGGAGAAGTTCTCAAGAGACACAAGTCTACAAGTTTAGACAACACAAGAGATTAGAGATAGACAGATTAGAGGCTCTCGTGATTAGAGGTAGCAATTAGCACCCTTGTAACCGAGAGATCTTCATCATCTTCAATACTAGACAAGCAGGACGTAGGCTTTTACCTCCATCGGAGGGGCCGCACCTGGGTAAAACTCCGTGTCTTCTCGATTCTGATCAACCCCTTCAAGCCGCCACGCACTTGCGTCTCGCCCCGAACCTTAGTCCGTTGACCCGGACATCTGCCGTGACAAATCCATGACAAGTTTGGTATGCAACTTAAAGACAGTGTGGAAATTGTTTCACAACTCACGCCACCTGGAACACCATAGTGTGATGTTGTGTCCGAACGTCATAGTCGTGCTCTATTCGATATGATGCCTACTATGATGTTTCTTATCGTTTTGCCACTATCATTTTGGGGTTATGCATTAGAGACAACTACATTCACTTTAAATAGGGCACCATCTAAATCCGTTGAGATGACACCGTGTGAATTATGGTTTGGCAGAAACCTAAGCTATCATTTCTTAGAGTTTGGGAATGCGACACTTATGTTTGATAAGCTCGAACCCAAAGCAGAAAAGTGCATCTTCATAGGATACCCTAAGGAAATAGTTAGGTATACCTTCTATCTATGATTCGAGGACAAAGAGTTTGTTGCTACAAAACGGGTCCTTTCTTGAGAAAGTGTTTCTCTCGAAAGAATTGAGTGGGAGGAAAGTAGAACTTGATGAGGTTGTTGAACCTTCACTTCAGCTGGAGAGTAGCATGACGCGGAAAGATGTTTTTGCGGCGCCTACACCAAGTGAAGAGGAAGCAAATGATGATGATCATGAAGGTTCCGATCAAGTTACTACCGAACCTCATAAGTCAACAAGGACACGTACTGCGCCGAGCGATACGGTGGTCCTGTCTTGGAGGTCATGTTGTTAGACAACAGTGAGCCTACGAGCTATGAAGAAGCGATGGTGGGCCCGGATTCCAACAAATGGCTAGGAGCCATGAAATCCGAGATAGGATCCATGAATGAAAACCAAGTATGGGCTTTGGTAGACTTGCCTGATGAATGGCAGCCGTTAAGTACAAATGGATCTTTAAGAAGAATACATATGCTGATGGTAAATGTCACCATTTATAAAGCTCGACTTGTTGGAAAGAGGTTTCCGACAAGTTCAAGGAGTCGACTACGACAAGACTTTCTCACCCGTAGCGATCCTAAAGTCTGGTGGAATTATGTTAGCGGTTGCTGCATTTTTCGATTATGAAATCTAGCAAATGGATGTCAAAACAGAGTTTCCTTAATGGTTTCCATGAGGAAAGGTTGTATGTGATACAACCAGAAGGTTGTGTTGGTCCTTAGGATGCTAAAAGGTATGCAAGCTCCAGTGATCCTTCAATGGACTCGAGCAAGTATCTCGGAGTTGGAATATACACTTTCATGAGGTAATCAAAGCTTTTGAGTTTATACAAAGTTTATAAGAAACTTGTGTTTACAAGAAAGTGAGTGGGAGCACTATAGAATGTTTGATAAGTATATGTGGATGACATATTGTTGATCGAAAATAATGTAGAATTTCGGGAAAGCATAAAGGGTTGCTTGAAAGGAGTTTTTTCAAAGGAAGACCTGTATAAAGCTACTTAAATATTGGGCATCAAGATCTATGGAGATAGATCAAGACGCCTGATAAGACTTTCAATGAGTACATACCTTGACAAGATTTGAAAGCGTTCGAAGTGGGTCAGTCAAAGAAGGAGTTCTTGCCTGATTTGTAAGCTGTGAAGGATAGTAAAACTCAAATCAAGACCACAAGTGAAGAAAGAGACAAGATGAATGTCATCCCCTATTGTAAGAGCGCATTTCTCCATGTGTGGTTTTGGGTAATTGATGACACCCCTACGGACTAATGGTTGCCTTGAGTTATATTCGAAGGATTTGTCCATAGGCACTTCTTGAAGTCCATCTGTTGGGTTTCAAGGAGTTTATATGGTGACCAAGGTGGTATTCAAGGTTTATCCAAAGATTGGTCTTGTGGGAGTTGAGCTTATTGCAAGCATGTCTTGAAGAATAAGATTGTGTAAGCATTCATGTTTACCTTCAAGACATAACCTTTAGGAAGAGATAAGCTAAGATACAACGTTGATCAATACTAAGTCAAAAAGTGAATCAAGTTGATCAACACACAAAGCGGCCAAGATGTACTGAGAGGGATCAAGTGATCCCATGGTGTGGTAAGCATTATCCATTACGCTTTGTGTACTAATCCATGGTCTACGTGAGAGTTCTTTGTGGGGTTAGGTATATTTCCATGGGCTTGCATCAAGAGGCAGATCCCATACATCCCATGGAAGATGACATCAAGTGGAGATCGTCATCAAGGTTGCGATGTGCAAGATCGAGTGAAGCATCACAGAGAGATCATGCTTGAGGCTCGCCGTTCATTGTGGCGACAATGGACTTGTGAAAGTGTGCCGAAGAGTGGCTCACCTAGAGTGGAGTATGGAGGAGCAATAACCTAGTCTTCATCAAGACAACACAATCAAGAAATGTGGTCCATCTTGAGGAAGTCAAGATCGTCATCATCTAGCTCAAGTGGACTATGCGCAAGGCTAAGGTTTGACCTTGATAGGGTTTTCTATTTTACAGTCTCATGGTGGTAGTTGAGAGACCGGGTTATAGGATTGATTGTTGTACTATCAAGGGGGCTCTCAAGTGAGTAGCTTGATCGTATCGTTCATTAAGAGCTCAAACCATTGCATTCTTAGGCATCATCATATTTCTTGGTTCTTGGTTGGCTTTTCTCTATGTGTTTTCTTGAGCTTGTGTTTATCTTCGTGACAAGCTCTAGTAAATCAAAAACGGATTTCATATGCTTCATCTATTGCGTTTTCGGTGTTGGAAGTTTTACCGGTCTTATTCGAGGAAGGGTTCTCACCATTTTCTTATGGGCCTTTTAAAATTTGCTTCTTATTGATATTTCAAGCAAGATGTTGTTAGCACATGTCGTTAGCTTTCCAACAAACTTTGTTTCATTGAATTCCAATTCGTTTGCAAAAGTTGTGGTAGTTTTGGTCTTCTTAAAAGGCTGCAGCGGTACTACCGCGGCTAGAGCGGACGTAATTTTTTATTACCGCTCCGGAGCGGTACTACCGCGGCTCCAAGAGTGGTACTACCGCTCCGGAACAAAATCTCGTGTTATTTACAGCCATGGTAGGCACGAATGTAATTTTTTAGTACCGCTCTCAAGCAGTAGTACCGCTACCCGAAGCGGTAGTATCGCTATCCATAGCGGTAGTACCGTGAGGACGAGCGGTAGTACCGCTCCGGCGGTTCTACTGGACTTTTGCCTCCTCGGTGTTGTTTTTCAAAGGGGTACTACCGCCCTAGCGGTGGTACCGCTCCTTGGAACGGTAGTACCGCTCTATGTGGGCTGTGAGGATAACGGTTGGATTTTTCCCAACCTATAAAAGGGGTCTTCTTCTCCAATGGACCTCATCTCTTGAGCGCGCGTTCTTCCCCCATTGTTGACCTTCTTCGAGCTTGCTAAATCTCAATCCCTACAATGATTCTTGCTAGTTCTTGAGGGAAAAGAGAGAGGAGATCTAGATCCACATTTCCACCAATCACTTTCTCCTCTAAGTGAGGGGAACCCCTTGGATCTAGATCTTGGAGTTCTTCGTGTTCTTCTTTGTTCTTCCTCTCATTTCCCTCCCTAGCATTAGTTGCTTTGGTGGGATTTGGGAGAGAAGGACATGGGCACTCCGTGTGCCCTTGCCATTGCATTTGGTGCATAGGTTTTAGTTCTCCACGGTCATACGTGGAAGTGAGAAGTAGAGAAGCTATTACTCTTGGGTGTTTGAGCACCCTAGAGCTTGTTCCTCTTGGGTTCTTTGGCGCCCTAGACAGTTGGTGGTGCCTCGGAGCTCAATCATTGTGGTGCAAAGCTCTGAGCAAGCTTCAGGGTCTCCAATTAGGTTGTGGAGATTGCCCCGAGCATTTGAGGTCACCTCGGAGCCACAATCCATTGTGGTGAAGCTTCGTGGTGTCGTTGGGAGCCTCCAATCAAGTTGTGGAGATTGCCCCAACCTTGTTTGTACGGGTTCGGTGACCACCCTCAAGGGTCCCTTAGTGGAATCACAACATCTTGCATTGTGCGAGGGCGTGAGGAGATTACGGTGGCGCTAGTGGCTTCTTGGGGAGCATTGTGCCTCCACACCGCTCCGAACGGAGATTAGCATACACAAGGGTGTGAACTTCGGGATACATCATCGTCTCCACGTGCCTCGGTTATCTCTTACCCGAGCCCTTTTACTTATGCACTTTACTTTGTGATAGCCATATTGTTTCTTGTTATATATCTTGCTATCACTTAGTTGTCTATCTTGCTTAGCATAAGTTGTTGGTGCACATAAGTGAGCCTCGTTGTTTTAGGTTTTTTGCTTGACTAATTAAACGATAGTTCTATTCCGCATTTGTTCAAGCCTAAACCATAATTATTTTAAAGCGCCTATTCACCCCCCTTCTAGGTGACATCCACGTCCTTTCAATTGGTATCAGAGCTAGGTCTCTCATTGTTAGGTTTAACCACCTAGAGAGTAAGGATGTCGACTAGGGGATTAGGATTCTGTGACACTCTTAGTTTCGATGGCACAAATTTTGATGTTTAGGTAATTCGCATGCTTAATATCTTTAGGGGCATGGACCCAATTTTAGAGCGAATTGTAGATATGGGTTTTTCTCCTCCAAAGTATTCTCAACACATATCTTTAGAGGATGATAAAAACGCTTATCTCAATGCTCAAGCTTCTAATGTGCTTTTTGATGCTTTGAGCAATGTAGTTATATTTGAACTCATGCCATTCCGGGATTCTCATGAGTTGTGGACAAAGCTTCAAGATAAATATGGTGTGTCCAAGATTTGTAGGGATGATTGTTCTCCCTCCACCTTCGGTCGTGTTGTCTTCTCAACTTCTTATACTTCACCTACATGTGGATTGTCACAAGGTAATTATATGGTGAGTAGTGATGATCACTGTAATGATGATAGTGGGCTTATTGTTGATAATTCTTCTTCGCTATCTTATTGCAATGCTTCATCTTTGGACTTTAACACCTTGAGCACTTTAAATGTTTCACATGCTTGTGTTTATAGTCCTTGCATATCATGTACAAATATCTTGACTAAATCTCATGATGATATGCTTGCTATATCTTGTTGCCATGATAAACATGTATCTATGTCCTCGAGTTGTTGTGCTAACAATATAGAGGACACCCAACACTCCATGGAACAATATGTGGTCTTGAATGGTGCTTCAAGGGATCCTACATCATCATCTATTGTTTCTCACTTTTGCCTTATGGCTAAGGCTTCAAAGGTATCTCCTACTTTGAATCCCAATATATCTCACGATGATGATGTTGATGATAATGATGAAGAGAGTGATAATATTGCTTCCTTAAAACTTAAGGGAGAAATGGTTTTTAAAGCTCTTCATAAGAATAATATTGCTTGTTCCAACTTCATGGAAATCATGTCTATTGCCATTGAGGGCAAGAAATATATTGAGGAGTTGGAAGCTATTCTCGAGGAGCATGAGGCCAGCATTGAGAAAATGGAAGGTCATGAACGTGATTACGCTAATGAGATCGCGGAGCTATCTCAAGCTCTTGAGAATGAACAAACCACAAAGGAATCTCTTGAGGAGTCCTTTGGTCTAGAATTATCTAGATTAAAGGAATCCCATGAAAGAGCTCTCGAGGTGGCTAATGATTTTTGAACTAAAAATGATAAGCTTGAAGTTGCACATGCTAAACTCCTTGAGGACTTTGAGCACCTCTAAAATGGCTCAAGGGTCGTTAAGAGTTCGCTCATTGAACACACTGAGTCTCATGCTCAACTTAAAGTTTCATATGCTAAAGAGCTTGCCAAGTTGCCTTCTCCTCTTGTTGGTAATGATGATGCTTGTGCTACTAACTCTATTTCTTGTGAAGCATCCATATTAAAGGAGAATGTTGAGCTAAGGGCTGAACTTAAGTTGCTATCTAGTAATTATGGGAAATTGGAAGAGAGTCATGAAAAGCTTTCTAGCTATCAATGCGATCTTCTAGTATCTTATAATGTGCTAAAGATAGCTCATGAGGCTAGTACTACTAAGGCAACATCAAGTGATCCTCATGTGGAAATTAGCAATACATCTAGTACAAATGTTTTATTGCCATGTGCTAGTCCTCGTAGTTCATCTACTCATAATATTGGTACATCTTGTGATGAATTACTTTCCTTGCCTTGTTGCTCTAATGATGAAGCATATACTTCCTCTAGTACTTGTATTGATACTAACCATGTACAGGAAATCAAAGAGCTCAAGGTCCAAGTCACTTCTTTGAAGAAAGACTTGGAAAAGAGTCATGAAGGGAAGGCCACACTCAACAATATCTTGTGTAGGAAAAAATCCCCAAATGACAAAAGTGGACTTGGATTCAACTCCAATAAGAAGAAGAAGTCCAAGAGAAACAACAAGAAGGGCAAAGAACAAGTCAAGAACTCGGCCAAGATTGTTTGCGTCAAGTGTGAAATAGAAGGGCGCCATGTTAGATCTTCCCATTGAAGAAGAAGCCACATAGTGACAAGCAACAAGGGAAGCAGCCACAAGTTCAATCTGATGCTCAACGTCAAGTTGAATAAAGGCCACTTGCCAAGAAGACCCAAGTCAACGCTCCTCAAGTTGAGAAATCAACTGAGAAGAAAGTAAAGGGTAAATTTTGCTACTTATGTCGTGAGAAGGGTCACTTTGCTTCTCATGCACTAATGGTAACTTATCCAACCCAATCATTATTGATGATATCTATTCTCTTGGGAAGGATAAGGTTGGCAATGTGTTCGCCAAGTTTGTTGGTACTCAAAGTGGTTTCAAGAAAAGAACCATTTGGGTAGCCAAGCCTATTGTGACTAACTTCTTAGGACCCAACTTGGTTGGGGACCAACAAGCTCAAACTTGATCAATAGGTATTGTTGGAGGGCATTGGTGACGTGGCTACATTGTGAAGAATTGATGGTTCTTCATCATTTACATTGTCTCAAGCCAAGTCATGTGGATCATCAAGTGTCTATCATATACCAATTTTCCTCCTTGCGGTAACTTGTACTTAAATTGAATACATTGTTAGTTACTTGCCCATTTGGATGTTGTGGTTTTGTACCTTGCATGTGTTTATATATGTTGTGCTTCCTATTTGTTTATCTTGAGAAATCAAGTACGTATAATGGGTTGCACATCATGTATGTGTGAGTCTTGTGTAGAGCCTTTTTGCATCATGTTTGTATCTTAGTTGGCTCTTTGTGAGAGATTAATGGATTAACCCATTTTGGGGGAGTGATGTGCTTTATGCACTCCACGATCCTGAAAATGTGTGTTCATGAGGAATACCACTTAGTATTGATATTACAAGATTATCTAGCTTATATTTGGTATGTCTTCTCATGAGAAATTCAAATTATAAACGATCCATTAATTATCTCTTGTTGGATTTCATTTGCCACTTGTTACTAATGTTGGGTTACCACATTATGGGGGAGTAATATGCTATGTGCATATTACAAGCCCAGAGAATGTGTACATTTGAGATATTGGCACTTAGATTTTATATTACAATTTATCTTGTTCCCAGATGGCATGTTAGCTCTACAAGTGTCATTTGCTTATGATTTACGTGTGAAGATGATGTTGGATATCTTTGCAATCTACCAATAGGAAATATTTCGAATTACTTCTTGTCCTTGGACAATTGGTATCCTTTTATGTGGTAGAATTTGCTAATCATCTTTGCATTGTATTTTGTTTATCGTTTGTCTAGCTTGCCTCTTGTGTATCTTTTTGAGCGTTCCTAGTGTTTCTATAGATATAGGGAAAGTGATGATCCCATCGTGTGCATTTTGTATTCAAATGCAAATTCTATATAATGCACATCTCTTGGGGGAGTTATCCTATTTTTTGTCGAACACTCTCTTTATGTGTTCATCATAAAATCTTTTGATCTTCATCAAGTGTGTGTTGGTGGGAGGCAAGCCTTCTCTCTATGGTGCTTTGTGCCATCATGAAAATTTGCAGAGGGTTTGGTTTGTTTGGAACCTAGCTCTCTTTTGGGAACTTGATACCTCTTGTTTTCCTTCAATTGGTATCTTGTTTCCTTCTATTTGGCATGTGTCAATGGATATCTCATTCCTTGATGTATCTTTTAGTTGGTATCCGTCAAGTGATTTTTTTGTTTGGTATCTTATTTTCACTTGATACCTTTTCTTTCGGCATATTATCAACTGTTTGTTGAGTTGATTCTTGAAAGCTTTGAGCATGCATATTTACTACATGTACTTTCGTTGGCATGTTCTCTTTCCTTGACCCAATATATAGGGGAAACTCCACTATGACATAAATTAGCTAAAGTGTGCATGAAATTCAATTTCATATCTATATGCACATATTTATGTGGAGTTTCGTCCTATATATTGTTGGTACACTAACTGTTTGGTCCCAATAAGTTTGGGTGCCACTTTGTTTGTGGTGTTGTTCTAGGAACAATTGGAGATACATTGGACACTCGGCTCACTTACAAGGAAGGTGTTGATACCATGTGCTTATTGGAGCCTTGCTAGGATGATCGAAGAACCATTGTCTACTACATCAATCCAATGCTATCTCATAACAAGTATCTATTTCATGCATACATTTCTCGCATTCAACTGTTTATAGGTTGCATCATGGCAGGAATTTATTGAGTCATTCTTGTGGTACTTGTTTCCTTTCTCAAAGAGTCTCAACGATGATGTCATATTGTAGTCGTGATGTCTTTGATGTTCATGTATTGGGAGTTCATTTATGTACAATAAGAAAATATTAGGCTATGTGCTATGCTTTCAAGCAAGGATCTTATTGGTATAGTTATGACTTCCTTGTGGATATCTTGTTTGTTCCTTCTTGTAACTATTTCGTGTGTACATTATTCTTTCTGGATATATCATCATGATTTCCCTCTACCTAGAATCTTATACACACGAGAGAAGTTACATCTCTAGTTGATATCCTCTTTTCTTTCATGTCCACCGTTGCATTTAATTTTTGTTTACTTGGTGGTTTCATGAAAGAATTTGTCTTGAGTGCGGATCTTATATCCTAGCATCTTGATGCACTCTTTGGTGGTGAAGATTGTTTTCCTCATGCTTGTCTTCACGGGGTTTTTGCCATTTCGGTTGGTATATCTCTTCTTGACAAGGCTATCATTTTCCTATCTTCACTAGGGTTTGTCACAAGCTTTGGTTTTTAAATTTTCCTATTAGTAAGCTTGTGAACCCTTTTGCTAGTGGTTTGTGTGTCGGAAGGATATGGTTTGCACTTTGTGTCTCATTTCATCAAGACTATGTTGATGCTTTATGCTCATCCTTATACTAGTCTTATCAAGTGCTTTTCCATGATTCACACACATCATTTTCGTTGAGCCTATTCTTAAGATTGCCTCTTTTACATGTTGCTCAACCATATGTTTAGTGCAAGTACTATGTTGTTTGTCTTATCTTATTGCTTGCACTTGTGGTGTGTTTATATTGATTTTGGGGGAGTCATGATCCTTTATTTTGTGCACTTGTATTAAAATACAAATATTATTATTTGTGCAAAAATCATGCGGAGCTCCTCTAGTTTCTTTATAAACATTGTTTTTCCCATATCATAATATCTTTTATTCATGTTTCTCGTTGGTCCATGTGATTGATTGTTCCAATTAGTATCTTTTGATTGCTTGCTTCACTCCGCTTTATGTCTTTGTGCCATACGATCCTTTGTGCAATCTTTGGGTTCTCAATATAGTTTGTCTTCCTCCAACTACTTATCATTGGATATGTGTATTTCTTTGCACACGTATTTGAGATATACAAAAAATTTAGAGGAACACCTATTATATTGGATTTCTAAACTTTTTGTCCATTTTGGCAATCGATGCCAATGGGGGAGAAGTTTAGAGAGTTTAGTTTGGGATGCTTTGAGAGTTTTGCTTTTGTTGTTTAAGCATTTGCATCTCACATCCATGCATTGCATTGTGTGTGCTTGGTTGTACTTATTTTTCTTATATAAACTCTCTTGAAAGTGGTTTTCATCAATTAACAAAATGGGGGAGATTGTAAGAGCACATTTGTCCATGTGTGCTTTTGGGTAATTGATGACACCCCTACGACTAATGGTTGCCTTGAGTTATATTCGAAGGATTTGTCCATAGGCACTTCTTGAAGTCCATCTGTTGGGTTTCAAGGAGTTTATATGGTGACCAAGGTGGTATTCAAGGTTTATCCAAAGATTGGTCATGTGGGAGTTGAGCTTATTGCAAGCATGTCTTGAATAATAAGATTGTGTAAGCATTCATGTTTACCTTCAAGACATCACCTTTATGAAGAGAGAAGCTAAGATACACGGTTGATCAATACTAAGTCAAAAAGTGAATCAAGCTGATCAACACACAAAGCGTACAAGATGTACTGAGAGGGATCAAGTGATCCCATGGTGTGGTAAGCATTGTCCATTACTCTTTGTGTACTAATCCATGGTCTACATGAGAGTTGTTTGTGGGGTTAGGTATATTTCCATGGGCTTGCATCAAGAGGCAGATCCCATACATCCCATGGAAGATGACATCAAGTGGAGATCGTTATCAAGGTTGCGATGTGCAAGATCAAGTAAAGCATCACAAAGAGATCATGCTTGAGGCTCGCCGTTCATTGTGGCGACAATGGACTTGTGAAGATGTGCCGAAGAGTGGCTCGCCCAGAGTGGAGTATGGGGGAGCAATCATCTAGTCTTCATCAAGCCAACACAATCAAGAAATGTGGTCCATCTTGAGGAAGTCAAGATTGTCATGATCTAGCTCAAGTGGACTATGCGCAAGGCTAAGGTTTGACCTTGATAGGGTTTTCTATTTTACCGGTCTCATGGTGGTAGTTGAGAGACCGGGTTATAGGATCGATTGCCGTACTATCAAGGGGGCTCTCAAGTGAGTAGCTTCATCGTATCGTTCATTGAGAGCTCAAACCATTGCATTATTGGCGTCATCATATTTCTTGGTTATTGGTTGGCTTCTAGCTATGTGGGTTCTTGAGCTTATGGTTATCTTCGTGACAAGCTCTAGTACATCGAAAACAAATTTCATATGCTTCGTCTATTGCGTTTTCGGTGTTGGAAGTTTTACCGGTCTTATTCAACGAAGGGTTCTCACCATTTTCTTATGGGCCTTTTATCATTTGCTTCTTATTGATATTTCAATCAAGATTGTGTTATCACATGTTGTTAGCTTTCCAACAAACTTTGTTTCATTGAATTCCGAGTCCGTTTGCAAAAGTTATGGCAGTTTTGGTGTTGTTAAAAGGCTGCAGCGGTACTACCGCGGCTAGAGCGGATCTAATTTTTTACTACCGCTCCGGAGTGGTACTACCGCGGCTCCAAGAGCGGTACTACCGCTCCGGACCAAAATCTCGTGTTATTTACAGCCGTGGTAAGCATGTATGTAATTTTTTAGTACCGCTCGCAAGCAGTAGTACCGCTACCCGTAGCGGTAGTATCGCTATCCATAGCGGTAGTACCGTGAGGACCAGCGGTAGTACCGCTCCGGCGGTTCTACTGGCCTTTGGCCTCCTCGGTGTTGCTTTTCAAAGGGGTACTACCGCCCTAGCGGTGGTACCGCTCCTTGGAGCGATAGTACCGCTCTGTGCGGGCTGTGAGGATAACTGTTGGATTTTTCCCCACCTATAAAAGGCGGTCTTCTTCTCCAATGGACCTCATCTCTTGAGCTCGTGTTCTTCCCCCATTGTTGCCCTTCTGCGAGCTTACTAAATCTCAATCCCTCCAATGAATCTTGCTAGTTCTTGAGGGAAAAGAGAGAGGAGATCTAGATCCACATTTCCACCAATCACTTTCTCCTCTAAGTGAGGGGAACCCCTTGGATCTAGATCTTGGAGTTCTTCGTGTTCTTCTTCGTTCTTCCTCTCATTTCCCTCCCTAGCATTAGTTGCTTTGGTGGGATTTGGGAGACAAGGACTTGGGCACTCCGTGTGCCCTTGCCATTGCATTTGGTGCATAGGTTTGAGTTCTCCACGGTGATACGTGGAAGTGAGAAGTTGAGAAGCTATTACTCTTGGGTCTTTGAGCACCCTAGAGCTTGTTCCTCTTGGGTGCTTTGGCGCCCTAGACGGTTGGTGGTGCCTAGGAGCTCAATCATTGTGGTGCAAAGCTCCGAGCAAGCTTCGGGGTCTCCAATTAGGTTGTGGAGATTGCCCCGAGCATTTGAGGTCACCTCGGAGCCACAATCCGTTGTGGTGAAGCTTCGTGGTGTCGTTGGGAGCCTCCAATCAAGTTGTGGAGATTGCCCCAACCTTGTTTGTACGGGTTCGGCGACCACCCTCAAGGGTCCCTTAGTGGAATCATGGCATCTTGCATTGTGCGAGGGCGTGAGGAGATTACGGTGGCCCTAGTGGCTTCTTGGGGAGCGTTGTGCCTCCACACTGCTCCGAATGGAGATTAGCATCCGCAAGGGTGTGAACTTCGGGATACATCATTGTCTCCACGTGCCTCGGTTATCTCTTACCCGAGCCCTTTTACTTATCACTACTAGGAAAAGGGCTATAGATAATATAGACATTAGTGGCACACTATGCATGTGGTGCGCCACTGCTATATAGCAGTGGCGCACCAGATACTGGTGCGCTATTAATGGCCATATTACTAATGGCGCACCTGGTGTCTGGTGCGCCATTACTAGTTGTGTCCTGGCCCCACACCCCTCCCCAGACTTAGTAGTGCCACTACTAACAATTTTTTTCATTTTTTTTTCAAAACTAGTAATGGCGCACCATGCGCCAGGTGCGCCATTAGTAACCCTGGTTACCAATGGCGCATTCTAAGGAGGTGCGCCATTGGTAACCTGAGAGCAGCTTGATATTTATTTTTTCACAGCCACCTACCACACTCACTTTCCCCACTTCATTCTCTCCACCTCTAGCTACCAGGCTTGGTCTCGGCTGCCTCCTCCTCCTCACCCTATTTGCACCATAGATTCACCCAAATTAAGTGGTTAAATTTCCTTTTTTGATAGGTAAGTAAGGGGAAAGCTTTCTTTATGTTCTAGATCTACTTTTTTCTCCCTCCAGTGTACACACTTTTTATGGCCTAGATCTACGTATGTTTGTGGTGCGCCATTGTTTGTGGTGATGACCCTCCCCTAAATGTTGCCAATATTTTGCCGGAATGTTGATTCATTTCCGTTTCAGCGAGAATTTGGCACTATGCATTCTTGTTGGTCCTATTTTTAGGCAAAGTCATGCCAAAAATTTTTTTGTTCTAAAATATAGTTTTGCTCTACCCCGCAGGCGACCATGGTCCGCACGATGACCGAAGGCATCGTGAATAGGTTTTTGAGATCCGCGAAGGCTGAGATGCTTCAAAAGAACGAGATGGAGATAAGATGTCCGTGTCGAAGATGCAAGCTGAAGAGCCTTATGGACCCAGATTCCAGACAGGTGCGGGACCACCTGCTCGTGTGTTGTTTCATGGATGGCTATCGGTGGGAAGGTGATGAAGATGATTAAGAAGTCATCCATGGGGGTCGGGCAAGAAATAAGGAAGGGCAGCAAGACAATAGCGGCGAGGGCGGGCGAGAAGACGAAGAATCTCTAGGACATGATCACGAAGTAGATGCAAGACACAATCATCATGTAGAAGGTGTCGGACATGATGATGAGGAAGATCAAGACGAAGGGCATGATCATGAAGATGAAGATGCCGGAGCAGACGACGATGGACCATCGATGGGCTGGGTGCAGGACCCTCATATTCAAGAGCTGCTTCTCAAGCAGATGGGTAACGCAAGAGCTGCCGCTCGAGAGGAAGCCAAGCTGGATCAACTGGAGATAGACGCGGTTACTCCATTGTATGAAGGATGCAGGCCCGAGGATAACCACCTGAAAGTAACGGTCATGGCTCTAGAGATGAAGGTAAAACACAAAATGACCGACGCATGCTTCGACGAGAACATGTCATTCTGGCACGAACGTCTTCCCAAGGGGAACAAGTGCCCGACCAGTTTGGAGGAGGCGAAGAAAATCGTGCGTCCTCTGGATTTACCGCACGTGAAATACCATGTGTGCATGAACGATTGCATCATTTATCGGGATGAGCACGCGGAGTCACCATATGTCTGGTGTGCGGCGTCACTCAATACAAGAAGAGGAAGAAAGCTCCTCGAAAAGTGGTGTGGTACTTTCCTATCACTCCTCGTCTGCAATGGTATTTCGCGGACCCTAATCTAGCAAATCTCCTGCGTTGGCACGCAGATAGGGACGAGAAGAAGCGAGAAGATGACGGAAATGATCTGAAGATAAATAAAAAAGACAGATGCTGAGTCACCCTAAGGATGCGAGCCAGTGGCAAGCGTTGAACTTCGAACACCCAGAATTTGGGGACGATCCAAGGAACATCATGCTGGGCGCGAGCACCGATGGAGTCAATCCGTTTGGCAGCCAGAGAAGCACACATAGCACCTGGCCTGTGTTTGTGTGGATGTACAACCTTCCCTCCTGGATGTGCATGAAGAGGAAGTACATTCACATGAGTATGCTAATTGAAGGGCCGAAACAACCAGGGAACAACATCAATCTGTATCTGGGGCTGCTGAAAGAGGAGCTAGACACGCTGTGGAAAACGCCAGCCAATACGTGGGACGCCGCAGCGAAACAACATTTCCCTCTGAGAGCCGCACTGCTCACGACGGTGCACGAGTTTCTCGGTTACGGATATGTTGCGGGGCAGGGTGTCCACGGATTTAGTGCATGCGTCAGGTGCATGGATGACACAACGTATCGCCATCTAGATAGAGATCCCGGGTCTTCAAAAACCGTGTTCCTTGGACATCGAAGGTGGCTTCGCGACGACGACGCATGGAGAAAATGCAAGGATCTGTTCGATGGTGAAACCGAACCCCAAAGACCCGCACGTACAAGCAGCGGCAAGGAAATAGATGAGCTGTTGAAAAATTGGAAAGAGTGCCCACCGCCGGGAAAGAAGCGAAAGGCGCCAGAGCCGCTGCTGAAGGTATGGAAAACGAGGTCTGTTTTCTAGGACTTGCCATACTAGAAGATCCTCCGTGTGACTCACAGCCTTGATGTCATGCATATCACGAAGAACGTGTGCGAGAGTCTGCTTGGTACCCTGCTCAACATGCCAAAGAGGACCAAAGATGGGCCAAAAGCAAGGGCAGACTTGCAATAAATGGGCATCAGGGAGGAGCTTCATGCAAAACGCCCTAATGATGATGATGATGATGAGGCGAAGGACACGGAAAGTCGTCGCAACAAAGGCAAAAAGGCCAAGAAGATCGAATATGAATGCCCTCCCGCGTGCTTCACTCTAAGTCAGAAGGAGATTGAGCAGTTTTTCACCTGCCTCGTAGGAGTAAACTTCCTTACGGTTACGCGGGGAAGATAAGCATATACCTAGACTCAGCAAAGCAGAAGTTCAGCGGGATGAAGTCTCACGACTGTCACATGCTGATGACGCAGATACTTCCAGTTGCAATCTGTGGGATCATGGACGCACACGTCCGTGAAATGCTATTTGGCCTATGCAACTTTTTCGACGTCATCTCTCGGAAGTCGGTTGGCGTGAAGCAACTGAGAAGGCTACAGGAAGAGATCATGGTGATACTATGCGAGCTTGAGATGTACTTCCCGCCCGCATTCTTCAACGTTATGGTGCATCTGCTGGCCCATATCATGGAGGATATCATCCAACTCAGGCCGACGTTCCTGCACAACATGATGTCGTTCGAAAGGATGAATGGTGTCATCAAAGGATACGTTCGGAACAGGGCACGTCCAGATGGAAGCATAGCCAAGGGCTTTCTGACCGAAGAGTGCATCTCCTTCTGCACGAATTATCTAGGCATCAAGAACCCCGTTGGTCTACCCATCAACAGGCACCTCGGGAGGCTCGCTGGATGGGGTCACCGTGAGGGTCGCCGCGAAATGCATGTCGACTTCAAGGGTCGACTCGTCGACTTTGAAAGAGCAAACCTAGTCGTGCTACAACACATAGACGTGGTCGATCCTTGGGTGGTAGAGCACAAAACCTTTATTCAAAAGACATATAATGACCGAGGCCAACAGAGGACGGACGGAGATATAATCAAAGATCACAACTCATGTTTCTCGCGTTGGTTCAAGGACAAACTTCTGTCGTACCCTTTACATGAGGATTCTTCCATGGAAGAAAAACTCATATTCGCCTTGTCGCAGGGCGCCGAGCATAACCTGATGACCTATGAGGCGTACGATATCAACGGCTACACATTCTACACCGAGGAAAAGGACATGAAGAGCGATTATCAGAACTCCGGGGTAACGATGGAATCCTACACCGGTAACGACAAGGACAGATACTACGGAAGGATCGAGGAAATCTGGGAGCTGAGCTACGCTGGAGAGAAGGTCCCGATGTTCCGTGTCAGATGGGCCAAGAGCATCCTAAAAGAATACCGGTATTTCACCACCATGGTTATACCCGAAGCCAAATCCAAGACCACGGGCGCAAACGTCACCACGAAAAATGAGCCATGGGTACTGGCTTTCCAAGTGGACCAATGCTTCTTCATTACCGAGCCGTCAAAGCCTAGTTGTGTTGTCGTGAGGAGAGGCAAAAGGAACATCATCGAAATGGATGGAGTCGCCAATGAGCAAGACTATGACAAGTACGGCGACCCAAAGATGGAAGATGATGACGACGATGAAGTACCATACACCACAAGAAGAAGCAGGACCACCCTACCTAAAGGACATCCGTTCAAGAGAAGAACTCAAGGGGTTCCGAGGCTAAATTATTCAACCGCGAGAAAGAAGGGCAAGAAGATTGTGAAAATATAGGGAAGATCAAATCACAATGCTTTTGCATGTGTACAAAAAACCCTACTCTTTTTAACTAAGTAGCACCTGACCATAAGGATTCTACATGTGGTTCCTATGCAATAGATAACTTTGTATCATAGTGAACCAACTACACAACAACCACCAACATACACACTTTGTATCATACCATGTCATATAATTCTAGATTATTACATGCAAACTAAAATAAAAAAAATAAAAAAAGTTAGTAATGGCGCACCAGGAGAAGGTGCGCCATTGCTATCACTGTTTCTATGGCGCACCCCTAAAAGGTGCGCCATTAATATACCAATAAAGAAATGTTAGTAATGGCGCACCAGGAGGAGGTGCGCCATTGCTATCACTGTTTTTATGGCGCACCCCTGAAAGGTGCGCCATTGCTAACCGTCCCCCCACTGCGGCCTTTTCCCTCCCTCCCTCCCCTTCCTATCACTGTTTCACAACCGGCACTCCCACCCCCGCTCCGCCGTCGCCTCCCACCCTCGCCCTCGCCGCCATCGACTGCGTCTCCATCGCCGGAATCCCCACCGCCGCCCACCGGAGCCCGCCTCGCTGCCTACCTACCTGCTCCCTCCCCCTGTGGTAAGTGCCTCTCTACCTGCTCCCTCCCCCTTCCAGCGTGCTCTTCCCATCCGGCTCCACCGTCGCGACCATCGACGACGGATCCGCGTCCACGGCAGCGATGTGTTCTGAGAAGTGAGGTCCTGCCCCTGCCTCTTCCTTATACTGGTCGAGGCATGAGATTGTTTCTCCTGTGCCAACTGCCAAGCTAGCACAAGAACCTGCTATTCCCCTGGTTCTGGAGACTTCTAAATCCTAGTATACCAATTATAACGATAGAGATAACAAAAACATATTGTTTTGGTATGAAAACTCATGTCAAGATCTCATGCGGTATATAAAGATGTTTATTCAGTGAGGCCTACTGCAATGTACCGATAATAAATAGTTTGTATTAAGCAGCATGTGAGTATAGGAGACGCTTTCTTTCTATAGGTTTACTAGTCCAAAAAAAATCAGACTCTGTTTTTGCACGCGACTGTAACTACGGAAAAGCACTGTTGCTTGTCTAAAAGCCAATAACTCCAGACTTGGCCCAACACCTTGGCCAACAGTAATTGGAAGAGAGACCATAATTACTTTAGAAAGTTACTATAAATTTCTTGCATTCTACTATAAATTTTCATTTGGAGTTCACATGAGTATGTATATGCTTTGTGTTATCGTTGTCGTTTAAGTGCTTTATGTCCTTGTCCCAAGTATCAACTAGTAGCTGCCTTTTCTTTAGGACGATCAAAACTACATGTCATTGCCACTTCCATTCCGCAGAACAACTCGCCTATCGGGTTTGAATTTCTCTCATCGTTTTGTGCCTACTTTGCCATGGCCACATGCACCTAAATTTGTAAAGGCTACCATGAAGAGCCTCTTGCAAGACAAGATGTGACAAATCATAATGATTCAGGTTCTACAATTCCACTAGATATTAGACTGGCACATATAATGCATTGTCAATAACATTCATCAAAGTAAAGGGGGTACCTCTAGGTAATAAAGGTAGAAAAGGGAAAGCTCACAAGGATATTTGGTACTCCTGCCAATATATGTTTTTAGGCAGAATGAAAAAGGCTAGGAAAGGTTTCTTGAGGAGTTCATGGTATTTAATCATTGGCGACCTTAATGTGTAAGTAAACATTGAGCATCTAGAGGGATAAAGGACTACTGCCATCCTTTTGCCTTTAATCTTTTGATTTTAACAAGAGAAAGTAGAGTTGACATCTTTGCCCTTTTGATGATCAAAGCTGTCTTTCATTTTCCTCCCCTCTTTTCTTTTCAAAAGAGCCAGCCAGAAAAAGTCATGTTAACTAATCTCTGCACTTCGAACTAATTAGAAACATAATGTGCAACCATGATCAAGCAGAGGTAGGATGAGGGAATAGGTAAAGTTTAAACGGTAAAGCCGCTGACCAACAACATGAAGTACACAATTTTTTTTCTTTTTCATTGCCTGCTATGAGGTGTTGATTATACATTTTCTGATCTATAAAAGGACAGATACTTGCAATCATCTATAAATTGGAAAAAAGCTGATGTTTTATATCATCTGATGCGCGCCGGGCGCGCGTAGGGGGTTGGGAGGGTCACAGTAATTTGTCCTAGGACTAGGACCATATTGTCATGGTATCATAACTACATATTGACATGTTTCTTGAAAAGTCATATCTACAAGGTTCAACCCCAAAAATGCGGAAGAAATGCATGCATGTAACCTATATATTGGCACATATGCATGTTTTTTATACATGTGAAATTTGGTAAGGAAAGATGATAATTTGGGTTCCTATATGCACATCAACCTTATGATCAGCTGGGATGACACATTGAAGCTACAGATTAAGTTGAATGCTGCCATTGATAATTTGGCTCAAGCAGGTCACTGTCCTGAGCTTGATGATCACTTGTTCAGGGGCGCCACAACTGAACTGAGGCTCCTTCAGTTCAATATTTTGTGCAAGGACAAATAGTTACCCCTTTCTCCTGAAATGTTGATTAATTTCTGTTTCGGTTGAGAATGGGGCACTCCTAGGTCAAGAAAATTAGCAAAGGTCATGCCCAATTTTCTTGACCTAGAAGGTGCCCGATTCTCAACTGAAACAAAAATTAATCAACATTTTGCATGTTTTATTCTCAGTTTTCCTCTAAATATGAGAAGAATAGATACTACCCTGATCTCATCCAATAACTCTAGTAGACTTTTTTCCAATTTAGAGCGAACATGGCCGACAACGATGAGGGCGGCGGTTCGGGAAAGCCATTCTGGGAGCTGTCCCAGGAGATGGAGGAAGAACCTCACCGCTATGAGGACGCCGCCGAAGACACCGATCCCGACAACACAACCCCTAGTGGCATCGGGGATGAAACCACTGATGGTGCCGCCGGGGATGCCACCACTGATGATGGTAGCGAATGCATAGATGGTAGCCAACCGAAGAGGCAACGGAAGGACCGGTGCCCGAACGTGCTCGGCACTGTCAAGGAGGCACTTACTGAAGTGTCCTCCAGTGGGCATCCAGCGGCGCCCAAAGAATTTGTCCGTGGGTACGCGGGACAACTCAGGTGCATTCTCCGGAGCACTGTCTCGATCAACACCGAGAACCTAAGGCATCCTGACCGAAGGAATTTGCGCAACCTCCTCTTCATGAAGCTGCACGAACAATACAAGTTCCCCGGTGACTTTGCAAACACACGCCTCTCAGGGAATAAAGTGAGTAGTGCCGCCCTCACAAAGATGAGCACGACCCTGGCTACTTGGAGAGCCGCGGTGAAGAGAAGGATTCTAAGTGGTGATAGTTATGAGAAGATCAAGGCGAAAATCCTTCGATCAACGAAGAGGATTACCTGGAGTTCAAGATCAAGTGCGAGAGCAACGCATCCGCGGAATCAAGTCAGTGGGGGAAAGATATGCGGGACTTGAACTTAGGGGTCCACAAACTCGGTCCCGGCGGTTACAGAGTGGCGGAATCTAAATGGGACAAGGAGGACACGGAGCGTGTCGCGCAAGGCCTACCGGCCCTCTTCGATAAATACCATGAAAAGCAGACCAGGAACTATGTCAGGGCCCGGTATAAGGTGGACCCGGTAACAGGGGAGCTTACCACGGATCCGAAGGTGAAGGAGCTTGTGCATGTTCTGGTAAGGAATACACCCCCGCGTAATTACCTCCATATGGTTGCATTCTAATTAATGAAGCCAAATTTCTAAATGGTTCACGTTCCTTCCGCAGGAAACTGAAAGCAGTAGCGCGGGGTCTCAGAGCTCCCCGCCTGCTGCCCCTTGGCACACCTCTTTAAATAGGGCGTTGAACGTTCTGAAACAAAAGGATAAGTTCAGTAAGCCATCGTCAGCTGGTCATGTGGCCGGCGAAGGCTTGTCCACGAAATTGTCGGAATACTATAAGGCTGGGCGAAAGGAGAGAAAGACCAGCTCGGAAAGCCAGGAGCGCGAGGTTAAAGAACTCAAGGCACAAGTGGCGCGGATTCCGGAGATAGTCCAAGAGCAAGTGCTAGACCAACTGGGAGCGATGATCACCGCCATTATGCCTTCCTTGCTTGAGGGTCTGCGGGCGTGGATTGCGGGCGGCTAACAGGGGCCGCCCCCAATTCCCAGCTTCACGGGCAGCAACTCGCACAACGCGCCGGCAATGGTGTCTCTGGCGGAGGCGGCATTGGTGTCTCCGACCGAGGTGGCATTGGTGTCTCCGGTGGAGGCGGCATTGGTGTCTCCAGCGGAGGCGCCGGTATTGGACCTTAATGCACCCGGGTGTGGGAAGAATACGCCGGCCGGCACCTCGGCAGCAAGCGGCCCCCCCGTCACTTGCACGCCCGCCGTTGGCGGTGCCTCGACATTAGCCGAGCTCGATGCCATCATGGTAACTAAGCCTCGGCCGATGACTACTTCATCTCCTTTCCTTTGACTGGGCATCCCTGACGCCCTACATGTTTTCGCAGGGCACCGCGAACGTTCCATGCACTCTCTTGCACTTCGTGGACGGCGAGTTGATCGATGTCGCCAAGGCCAAAATCGTTGAACCAGGCAACCGCGTGTTCCACGGTAATCCGATGCCACCCACAGTGTATAGGGTTCAACTGGTTCGGGTGCTGCGAGGCTGCGATGACTTGTTACCTCCGTATCGACCCCCTAGGGCCGACGAAGATGATGTGATGACCCTCAGCGCCTTCTTAAACTAGTCCATGCTTTGGCCGAAGAGCCAGATTCGTTTGGGGCGGGGGACACCACCCCACAGACAACACCGCTAGTCGTGCCGGCTCCAAGCCATGGCAAGACCGCCGGAACGCTACCGCCGTCAGCTGATCCGTACATGCATATGGCACAGGATCCAGACGACGACGACGGTACATTTTCCAATGTTGATAAGTACATCAACGAAGATGGGTATGGTGACGAACTCTTGGGGCCTCCTTCTCAAGAACCCAACCCTGCAAAAGACTATCGAGATCTAACTGGTACCGCGGAGAAACCCAATTGCAACAGGTGTCGCCTGTTCAGTTCTCAGGAGACGCCTCCAGCTGCCGCCTTCACCAAGACTCAAACAGCCGAGGTGCGAAATATTATCAGCCCCAAGACACTCAAGAAGGTGGTCTCTGAGCAGAACTCGATCCCATTACAACAGAAGAAGCAGAAGGCACGGAAAAGAAAAAAGAACAAGGGTGCGAGCCAGGCGGCATCGAGTACGATCCGTGCTCAGGACGGGCCACCAATAACTAAGGATATCTCGAGGAGGGTGCATGTGGCGGGTAGGCCGATGCTACCGACTAATATGCTCAATGCTGCAACCGGTGCTATGCGGAGTCTGCATGACGGTGTTCTTACTATGGAGAAGCGGTGTCTCACCGAGAATGATGTGGCATACCCGGTTTTCATGGCCAAGGTGCCAGAGGGAAAGGGCTTTGTCGAGAGCACTGTCGGGCGTATGATTGTCCTGCGGTTTGATGACATCTTCGCTATGTTTAACCTTTATCCACTGCACTACACCTTCGTTCAACTATTTTTGCTCAGTATGGAGATGCGGATCATTAGAGACAAGACCCCGGACATCGTGATAGTCGACCCCTTCTACATGTGTGCCAAGATCTTGGGCAGCGCTGGGGACCGGCAAGTCGCGAGTTCATACCTCGAAGGCGTCATTCTAGCGAACCCAGATAAGGATAACTTCCTCGTGCCTTACTTTCCCGAGTAAGTCATCCCCTCACCGCCCCGTAACATATGATTACTTAGATTTCGATCGTTCTTTTTTTTCTAACATTCCGTGTTTTGTGCAGTGACACACATTGCACACTCGTCCTCTTAAGCCCGAAATATTCCATGGCCACGTATTTCGACTCGGGCCGTTAGTCGAAGAAAGACTACACAAATATCAAGAAAGTTCTTGATGATGCTCTCCTTGGCTATGCCAAATCTGGAGGCACCTTCACGAGGCCAATTTATAGGTACGGCAAGCACGTGTTCACCCATGTAACGACGTTCCCCTACGTCAAGCAGCCGCCTGGCAGTCAGAAGGATGCCTACTACACCCTACATCACATGCGGGCGATCGTACGGGACCTTCATCACCTTATGCTACCAAGTAATCTCAAAGATTGGGCCGCACGCTTGTCGGAAATCCAGGACGCGGACATCAGAAAAGAATTCTTTCGCATCCAGTCGGATATTGCGGAAATCATCTATCAAGATGTCCTTCGTACCTCAGGGCAGTTCTACCTCAAATATCAACCGTCCAACGGTGAAATAGAAACAACGCTACAAATGCAGGCTGACAACGGCCACACATTCATGACCATCACGAAAGATGGTGGCTTCATCCACGCTCCGGTCCCTGAGCCGAGTCGAAAGTATTGATGCTATGTAGTTCTGGAAGAAGAGTCTAGCTCATGTTGTAATTAAACTTTAATGAACTTGTATGTCTCTTTAGTTTGGACATTCGTTCAACTTATATGTAATCGATGCTATTTATTAGTAGGACCATGAATCATGCTATTAATGTGTTGCTTTTCTCTTCCGATCCTTTTGTTGCATACTTATATATTGCTTATATATTATCTGTGAATTGCTACTAACGTTTTTTTGTCTAGTGCATAGAGATGCCGTCGTATGTCGTGTACAAGGGTAAGGTTCCCGGAGTCTATGACGACTGGGAGGAGTGTCGGAGACAGGTTCACTATTTCAGCGGTAACAGTTACAAAGGGTACACCACTAGGGCGGAGGCGGAAGCTAGATAGGCGCGCTATCTAGCGGGTGAGAGGAGGGAGCGGAGGAGGAACCGGATGAAGACCAGTTTCATCGCGATGATGCTCATCGTGACCGCAGCTCTCTTCTATGTGATGGTAGTTTAGATGATCGATATCGACTTTGTAATGTGACAATAAACTCGGCTAATACGATGAACTTTGCTAATGTCTCGAGACCTAAACTTGGCTAATGTTTGAACTTTGTTCGCTATTTCGAATTTGGAGACTAATATGATGAATTCTATTGTGTGATGTTTATATTCTGTGCTGTAACGTATTTTGTAACCTATGCAAATACCAGAAAAGCATAAAATAATAATTCCTAATATTCATAGTAGTGGCGCACCATATTGAGCATTAGTGGTGCGCCAGGGCAAAATACCGGTGGCGCATTATGGGGCATAGTAATGGCGCACCTAGGGGCATAGGTGGAGGCAAATATGGCCCCCTAGGAGGCATATTAATGGCGCACTGTTGGATATACTAATGGCACACTCGTGGTGCGCCACTATTATCTGGGATACTAATGGCACACCAGAGGTGCGCCATTACTATTTGTTACTAGTGGCGTGTTAATAGTGGCGCACCCATAGTGCGCCATTAATATTAAAAACGGGTGTGCCACTAATAGCCTATTTTGTAGTAGTGTATGCACTTTACTTTGCGATAGCCATATTGTTTCTTGTTATATATCTTGCTATCACTTAGTTGTCTATCTTGCTTAGCATAAGTTGTTGGTGCACATAGGTGAGCCTAGTTGTTTTAGGTTTTTTGCTTGACTAATTAAACAATAGTTTTATTCCGCATTTGTTCAAGCCTAAACCATAATTATTTTAAAGCGCCTATTCACCCCCCCTCTAGGCGACATCCACGTCCTTTCACCTATGCCTTAGCCATAGGCTCTATATAGTATGCCATGCTGTGTACCGCACCTGGTGTGTGCCTTGCCATGAGTCTGTCAAGGGGTACAAGAGTGATCCAGGAGTGGACCACTGGACACAGGTCAAAATTATCCTTAATAACTCGAGGACTACTGAAATGTTTCTCGATTATGGAGGTGATAAAGAGTTCGTCATAAAGGGTTACGTCGATGCAAGCTTTGACAGCAATCCGGATGACTCTGAGTAGCAATCCGGATACGTATACTGTAGCAGTCATTTGGAAGAGCCCAAGTGGAGCGTGGTAGCAGCATCTATAGTATAAAATAGAGATTTGCAGAGTACAAACTAAAACTTGTCTCACAAGCAAAACATGATCAAACCCCAGAACTTATTGGGTGTAAATCACATGATGATGTGAACTAGATTATTGACTCTAGTGCAAGTGGGAGACTGTTGGAAATATGCCCTAGAGGCAATAATAAATTAGTTATCATCATATTTCCTAGTTCATCATAATCGTTTATTATCCATGCTATAATTGTATTGATAGGAAACTCATATACATGTGTGGATACATAGACAACACCATGTCCCAAGTGAGCCTCTACTAGAATAGTTCGTTGATTAGAGATGGTTAAGGTTTCCCAACCATAGACATGAGTTGTCATTTGATAATGGGGTCACATCATTAGGAGAATGATGTGATGAACAATACCCAACCGTAAGCGTAGCATATGATCATGTTAGTTTATTGTTACTTCTTTATGCATGTCAAGTATGTGTTCCTATGACCATGAGATCACAAAACTCCCTAACACCGTAGGAATAGCTTGTGTGTATCAAACGTCACAACATAACTGGGTGACTATAAAGGTGCTCTACAGGTATCTCCGAGGGTGTCTCTTGGGTTGGCGTGGATTGAGACTGGGATTTTTCACTCCGTATGACGGAGAGGTATCTCTGGGCTCACTCGCTAACACAACATCACAAGAAGCTTGCAAGCAATGTGACTAAGGAGTTAGTAACGGGAGTCTTGCTTCAAGTATTTCTCCAATCCGACATATGGCTTCAATGGCAGCATCACGGACAACGTCAAAGAAAGTTGCTCGTGGTACACGAGATATGTAAAAGTATTGTCCCATAGTCTTTGGGCAAACTCCTTTCACATGGTGGAGGTGTACCTCAACATACCAGAGTTCCACTCCATTTTCCATGAATGGGTAGCCCTTGTAGATTGCATCTCCTTCAAGATGGATGTGCTTCATCATATCCTTCAGGATCCTTGGGTAATCATGATCACTAGTCAGGGTTAAGGTCGTCTCCGGGCCTTTGAGGAAAGACTCATAAAGGGTGGTCATCTACAGGTGTCAGAAAAGGGTACTCAGAATAACATATGTTCATTCCTGGGTAAGCATCCATATCATCCAAACCAAGATTCTATTCCATTTACCAAATTCTATTATATCCTTGTACTTTAGCAAAATCCCAGTTTATGCATCCACAACTCAGTTTCATCCATGTTTTGAATCCATACTTCTACCTCTAGCTGGGTCGTTGGTCCAGAGAATTCAAGTCCAGATTCATTCACCATCGATTGGGTTCAAGGGGTTTTGGGGATGAGATGGGTAAGAGAGAGAGAAGGGATACAAACAACTCAAAGCCACAAAACATCAAACTCAAGTCCACACATTCATAAAGTTCAATCAAACTATAGTATCGCCACCCACATAAGGTTGGTGTGGTCGATTACTCAAATAGTAAAAACGTTTATCCTTATTCTCTCATGGTGGGGCTACTACTGAGCTAGTCTATATCATGTCTTCGTCTTCAGTGGGCTTGTTCTGGTCATGCTTGATATTCTCAAGTTCTTCCACCAGGTTTTCCCTGTTGATGCGGAGTTTTCGGTGTTGTCCCTGTAGTTCCAGGAGTTGGTTCTTGAGCTTCTGAATTTCAACGTCTCTAGCATGAGCTAGGGCCTGACTGTTCTTCAAGTCTTGACGAAGCTTCTGAATCTCGGGATCATGTTTCTTCATATTGGCTACCTTCAGCTTCTCAGCCTTGAGGCTCTCACGAAGTGCTTCGTTCTCAAATAACTCATAGAGAGGGTCCATTTGAAGGTTCTTGATGTAGCGCTCCAGTTCTTGATTGTACACAAGTACGGGTGAAAATTTCATCTTTTGTTCGTCAGTCAGGTCGATGAGTGCTCCATCAGGCTTCTGCCATCCAAGCCTTCCAAAGTAGTGGTTGCACAACTCAGCACGATGACGATAGCTCAAATGTGCGATGGCATCATGGACAGCGGTGTTCATGCCCATCTCACATTCATGGCTCAATGTGCCATAGTTGATGTCTTCAGTCTTCGGGTCTTCTTCACTTCCAAAAACCTTAGTTTTGATGACCCAGAATCTAGACTTCCTCTTAGTAGCCTTGACCTCAGGTATTGGCAGCTTCACCATCTTCACTAGCTCCATGAGGAATGAGGCTCCGAGAACATCTTCATAGTCCTCTCTTTTGTTCAAGGTGTAGTTCTCCATCTATAGTTTGAAACAGGGAGGGTTCAGTAAAAGAATTTAGAAGTTACGAGAGTAGTGAAAACAAAAGTTGTTCCTATCAAGGTCTTCCTATTTCAAATCCATTTCCTAGGGTCACGTCCTACAGTCAACATGTGCTCTGATACCATCTCTATAGCGACCCGACCTGGAAAGGTCAAGCCTCTGTGTGTTTTATGCCATCCCTGGATCAGTATGCTGGCACACACAGTACATAAATGTATATATCAAAGTGCAATCACATGTAATTAATGTAAAACTGATATATACCTTAAAATCTCAGCCGAAACAGTCAACGGGAGTGGAGTCCCAATAACACCAATGGCAGGTTGAGTGCAGACCGTAACCCTGAATCGTACTCTTACCCGTCGTAGAACTTATCTGCAACATAAGACGTTGCAGCTGTGTAGGTCAGTACATTGAATGCACCAGCAACATCACCATAGTAGAACATAAGATAAAAACTATTCTATATGCAGTAAGGCTTTGCGGCTCTGTGTCTGAGTTTTTGCATAAAAGCTGATTTTTTATTTTATTTTCCTACAACAAAGGAATATCAGGAATTTTCACTACAGAGTTACCTAACATGTCATGGTTCCGCCAACCAATGTCTTAATGCCCACAAGTATCATAAGTTGCCCACAATTAATTATCAGTCCAGTGTTGAGAGTTCAGAGATAGATCCAAGTCTAGAAGCTCAAATTGTCTGTAACCGGGGACACGGCTAATCGATTAGGTTTAACTCTGCAGAGTGTTGTGTACCTTAACCACAAGATTCGTTCCCTCCTGGTAAGTCCTCGCACTAACGGGTGTTTGAGAACAGGATGAACGAAACATGGTATTTCAGAGTGTTTCCCTGACTGCTGTCAGTGCCCATCCATTCCTAACATCGACTACATCTTGTAGCACTGCCCAGCCAGAGTCACAACAAAGATCAACCAAGCCAGAGCCCATAATGACTTGTGGCTACACAGGCAAGCTTCCGGGCATGAAGTATTCATCCGTCTCTTTGAGTCTGGGTGAAGCTTTCCTCAAGATGTCATGGCGCTTCTCCATGCATCCCGGCCATCCACTGGTTACTCCAAGGATTCCCAATCAACCATCCTTCACCCAGTAGTGTGTATGGAAAACTTCTTTCTCGAGTCTCGAAGTCTTGAGGTCTTGAAGATGCAGGACTCGAAGATGCCTTCATGAACTTGTCATCTTGACGTAGAGTCCTCCTTCTCACACCACTCACGAACACTAATACCAAACCCCGTCTACTTTAGCATAGCATTAAAATAACTAACGTTCTTGGGGCTTTAGTAACAAGTGGTAGGTTCCTACCTCATGCATTCTACTCAACTACAAGAATTTCAATAACACTACAGGAGGGATTTGTTGAATGATGTAACTACATGCAATAAAACATAGGTATGAACAAAATGGTCAAAGTGAACTTGCTTGTACTGTTGATGAACAAAAAATGTCGCTCCCAGAAATACTTGAAAGACTATTCGTCACTCTCTGATAAAATCTATAATCAAACATTGCATTCATATAAGCAATCATACTATCAATCAATTCTAACAATCAAAAATTAGCACAAAACCAAAAGCAACAAGGTTGTGATGAAGGAAATACTTAAGACAAAAACTCAAAACAACAAAGTGTCAGCAACTCAACTAAGGTTGGTTTTCTCTACAAGTAAATCCTATTTTCAAAAGTAAAACACAAAAACAAAGTAAAATATAACAAAACTATTTTAGTAAATATTTTACTAGCAAAAGGAATTACTTTTGAAGAACAACTTAAGAACTAATAAAAAGCTTTTATCAAAACTAATCTTATGACATCAAAAATGTTAACCTTGAATTAACCACAAACAATTTCAACTTTAATACAAATTGTTTATGATCTAACATAAAGTTAAGAGGAAGTGAAACTTTATAAAACAATTTATGAAAATAATTCAAATAGGAAATCCAACTAGCAATGAAATCAATTTGCAAGTTATTATGAAACTAGAATTCATTTCATGCTATAAAAATAATAAATGACATAAAAATAAACTTGGTTGAAAATAATATTGGTAATTAATAGAAAACAAAATAGAATTTGTCAACTAATACCAAAGAAAATAAATTAAAAAAATTTAAAACAAAAGAAATAGATGTAAACCTAAAAGAAATAAAAAGAATGTGTTTTGCATGAAAATACTACTTTAAAATATTCTAAAAATTATCAATTTATACCTACTATTAACTAAAGTCACTAGTGACAAGTAGCAAAAAGAATCAACTCAAAATAAATTTTTAAACTCAAGATATTCACAAAATAAGATTTGAATCAAATATGTTTGAATTCAATTTTAAATTATTCGAATATAGTCAAACTTCATATCTACAGAAATTAGATAAAATGTTTGACAAGATGCAAAAATAATAAATTTAAAACAATTAAAAACTTAAAAGATATAAAGGAAACGAAAACAGAACTATTCTGTTTTAAACCAGAAAACAGAAAGGAAAAACATCCTAACTAACGGACAGGGGTGACGTGGCGTTCTCTGATTAGTCTAGAGGTGTGCGCATTCTAGCGATTCGAGCGGATGGCCGGTACTTAAAGAAAAAATGGTTCGGTCTAACTTCAAATAAATAAAACCGACCGGTTCTTTTAAATAAACCGAAAGGTTATATTGTTTCTAATCTACGTCGTTCAAATGAGATCTAACGTAGGGAAACGGCTCCGGTGACTTACAGAGGAGGAGGGGAGCTCTGGCGATGCTCCGGCAACGTTCGAGGCGGCAAGGTCGATGGGTACATCACTCTGGTGGTCCTCCGGCAACAGCGACGGCACCAGGCGATGCGGACGAGCGCGGCGAGGCTTCTGATGGTCGTGGGGGAGCTCGGGGATGACGGTCGTGACGACGGCGAGCTTCGAGGTGGCGATGGCACTCGGGTGTCGATAGGGACGGCATTCTGGTGTGTGCGGGGCTCAGGCGAAGGTACGGGGAGGAGCGCACGAGAGTGGGGAAGCGGTTGGTGGGCTCGGAAGGCAACGGGGTGTCGAGGTGGAGCGGTGGTCCGGCAATGGCGCGGCGGCTCGGTCGAACTCCGGCGAGCGATTTGGCGAGCCCGGTGGCATGAGAGTTGGGGGTTTGGGCGATAATCAAACGAGGCCGAGCTCCTCTATTTATAGGAGAGGTCAGGAGCTCGGGGAAGGAAAGGGGAGAGAGATCCGGTCGGAATTGATCTCGCCGGCGTTGGAAAGGAAAGAGGGAGGAGGAAAGAAGGAAGGTGACCGCGGCGGCATTTCAGTCGGGCCGTGGGGCCCGTGGTCAGAGAGAGAGAGAGGAAGGGCGACGCGTCGGTGGCCGATCCGAAGAAGGTGGGCCGCGGTGGACTTTCCTAATAAAAACCGTTTTCCTTTTATAAAATAACAGAGAAAGGAAACTCCTTTATGGCCGTCAATACATTTCCAAAAAATGAAGATCTATATATTAAGTTGACCAGGGGAATAAATGAAATTTAATGAACATTTTTCCACGGCCAAAATAAATACTTCAAAAAAATATTTTCCATAAAAATGCCAAATTTGATCTTAATTCTTTTTGAAATAAACTTTCAAATAACCCCCTGGATTTTTATGGTTCAAAACTTCACAAAAATAACCCTCGTGTGGAGTGTCATGTTACTCCTCTCAAAACTTGTCAAGGGTATTTGAATTCTTTCAAAATTCAAATTGGAAATAAAATATGAAAAGAACTTCATATCAGAAAATTTCAAATGTTTTAAAATTTCACTCTTCAAAACTTTTTATATTGAAGAAGTCATGTCATCTTCTCTCAGTAATTTGAAATGTAGGCACTTGAATTCCAAAAGCATATGGGAAAGTCATGTCATTCCCTCTCATTCAAAAGTTTTCAAAAAGTTTCAAATTTTTCACTCAAGTTCAATCACTCAATCAAACAACCAATCATTCTAATATTTATTATAACATTCCAAAATTTGGGATGTTACAAACCTACCACACTTAAAATGAATCTTGTCCTCGAGATTCGAAAGGGCTAGAAAGAATAGGTTAGGGTTTGGGGGTCTTCTAACAAAATCCATTGACCTGGAAGGGCGGGGTCTACCACACTTCAAATGAGAGTTACTGGTCCTTCCAAAGTCATGGCGATCCTGTGGTGCATCTGTCTATTCACAAACTTCACGATGGCTCATTCGGTGATGCTCTTCCGTTTTAAATCAAAAACCCGTGTTCTCATAACAAAATGTATTTCCTCTGATACTGGGTCTTCTTAGCTGATGAGTCTCGTGATTATTCTAAGTAACATATCGATGATCTCATGGTGGTCTACCATTTGTGGTTATCCTGCAGTGAAATGGTTCTTGGCATCATTCCTCACCGTAAAATTCCTACGTGTGGCAGCAACTGCCTTATACAAGCGGTTTTCATCATACCATTCTAAGGCTTAAACAAAGGCTTCGAAGAGCGTCGTCTCTTTACTATGGGTAAGTCACTCAGATTTACCATTCCGAATAGCAAGAGAATGATAAGAGTAAGTCATCATGGTGGCCAAACCATGTCGCACTGAAATCATTACCTTGTACAAGGTTTAGTGAATCTCGTATTCTAACACTTGGGCTTCCTCACAAGCATTACAGAAATTTCTCCTATCAACGAATGAAGTTCGGATAAATCCATTGATTCTGCAAGCTCAATAAACATCTATCGTTTCATCACATCCCTCAGGTTTTCATACACTCCTAAGAAAAATGTGGGTTGATCGAATCACAACTCCTTGTTTCATGATCTTTGGGCAACCTTCATGAAACTGTGAGATCCATCCTTGATACAGGTTCTATCCCTCGAATATGTTTTCCTTTCCATTGGTCTGTTTACCAATAACAGTTTTGGTTCATCATATTCAAAATCCAAGGTATTTTATTTCAGGTGTTGTCATCCACTTAGTTGGATATGGTTCCACATTCTCTTCACCTCTAGTCACTTATCCAAACTCCTTAACAAGAATGGTACTTTCTTTATTCATTTGTCCCTGTGGTTACTACCACACTTAAAATGAAATGTGCACATGCCTGCATGGACCATATTTTGTCATATCCTTGAAAATGGTTAGTGATGTTACTTCATAGAGTAATAGTTCATATAATTAAACATACGAGAATCATGACACCATAATTTCCATTGACTCATGAATTTATTACAAACTCTAAGACTTCCGTTACAAAATAATCTCATGAAAACAAGAGTGCTTCATGATACAATTATTACCATCTTAACTACTCCATTCTAGCTTTCTTCTCGTATTCAATCCTTTGTTACATCCTCAATCACTTCTTAAAACTCCTAAAAGTACTTTATTACAAATGTTGCCATCCACATAGTTTGGCATGGTCTAGCATCACTCCCAGCTTTATTCATTTATCCCTCCTTGGAGATATTTTAGTACCACTGGAACTTTGCGATGTGCTCCTTGAAATTATCCATATTTTGCTTGATCGGGGTGGACATGAGCTTCATCTCCATCATCTCCGTATGCACCTCATGCAGGTATTCCTGAGTATGATGGAGTCTTGCTTCAAGTATTTCTCCAATCCGACGTATGGCTTCCATGGCAGCATCACGAACAGTGTCAAAGAAAGTTGCTCATGGTACACGAGATATGTAAAAGTATTGTCCCATAGTCTTTCGGAAAACTCCTTTCACACGATGGAGGTGTACCTCCACATACCAGAGTTCCACTCCATTTTCCATGAATGGGTAGCCCTTGTAGACTGCATCTCCTTCAATATGGATGTGCTTCATCATATCCTTCAGGATCCTTGGGTAATCATGATCACTAGTCAGGGTCATGGTCGTCTCCGGGCCTTTGAGGAAAGACTCATAAAGGGTGGTCATCTGCAGGTGTCAGAAAAGGGTACTCAGAATAACATATGTTCATTCCTGGGTAAGCATCCATATCGTCCAAACGAAGCTTCTATGCCATTTACCAAATTCTATTATATCCTTGTACTTTAGCAAAATCCCAGTTTATGCATCCACAACTCAGTTTCATCCACGTTTTGAATCCATACTTCTACCTCTAGCTAGGTCATTGGTCTAGAGAATTCAAGTCCAGATTCATTCACCATCGATTGGGTTCAAGGGGTTTTGGGGATGAGATGGGTAATAGAGAGAGAAGGGATACAAACAACTCAAAGACACAAAACATCAAACTCAAGTCCAGACATTCATAAAGTTCAATCAAACTATAGTATCGCCACCCACATAAGGTTGGTGTGGTCGATCACTCAAATCGTAAAAACGTTTATCCTTATTCTCTCATGGTGAGGCTACTACTAAGCTAGTCTATATCATGTCTTCGTCTTCAGTGGGCTTCTTCTGGTCATGCTTGATATTCTCAAGTTCTTCCACCAGGTTTTCCCTGTTGATGCCGAGTTTCCGGTGTCGTCCTTGTAGTTCCAGGAGTTGGTTCTTGAGCTTCTAAATTTCGACGTCTCTAGCATGAGCTAGGGCCTGACTGTTCTTCAAGTCTTGACGAAGCTTCTGAATCTCGGGATCATGTTTCTTCATATTGGCTACCTTCAGCTTCTCAGCCTTGAGGCTCTCACGAAGTGCTTCATTCTCAAATAACTCAGAGAGAAGGTCCATTTGAAGGTTCTTGATGTAGCGCTCCAGTTGTTGATTGTACACAAGTATGGTGAAAATTTCATCTTTTGTTCGTCAGTCATGTCGATGAGTGCTCCATCAGGCTTCTGCCATCCAAGCCTTCCAAAGTAGTGGTTGCACAACTGAGCACGATGACGATAGCTCAAACGTGCGATGGCATCATGGACAACGGTGTTCATTCCCATCTCACATTCATGGCTCGATGTCCATAGTTGATGTCTTCAGTCTTGGGGTCTTCTTCACATCCAAAAACCTTAGTTTTGATGCCCCAGAATCCAGACTTCCTCTTAGTAGCCTTGACCTCAGGTATTGGCAGCTTCACCATCTTCACTAGCTCCATGAGGAATGAGGCTCCGAGAACATCTTCATAGTCCTCTCTTTTGTTCAAGGTGTAGTTCTCCATCTATAGTTTGAAACAGGGAGGGTTCAGTAAAAGAATTTAGAAGTTACGAGAGTAGTGAAAACAAAAGTTGTTCCTATCACGGTCTTCCTATTTCTAATCAATTTCCTAGGGTCACGTCCTACAATCAACATGTGCTCTGATACCATCTCTGTTGCGACCCGACCTGGAAAGGTCAAGCCTCTATGTGTTCTGTGCCATCCCTGGATCAGTATGCTGGCACACACAGTACATCAATGTATATATCAAAGTGCAATCACATGTAATTAATGTAAAACTAATATATACATTAAAATCTCAGCGGAAACAGTCGACGGGAGTGGAGTCCCAATGAACACCAATGGCAGGTTGAGTGTAGACCGTAACCCTGAATCGTACTCTTACTCGTCGAACAAGAGTATCTGCAACATGAGACGTTGCAGCCGTGTAGGTCAGTACATTGAATGTACCGGCAAGATCACCATAGTAGAACAGAAGATAAAAACTATTCTATATGCAGTAAGGCTTTGCGGCTCTGTGTCTGAGTTTTTGCATAAAATCTGATTTTTTATTTTATTTTCCTACAACAAAGGAATGTCAGGAATTTTCACTACAGAGTTACCTAACATGACATGGTTCCGCCAACCGATGTCTTAATGCCCACAAGTATCATAAGTTGCCCACAATTAATTATCAGTCCAGTGTTGAGAGTTCAGAGATAGATCCAAGTCTAGAAGCTCAAATTGTCCGTAACCGGGGACACAGCAAATCGATTAGGTTTAACTCTGCAGAGTGTTGTGTACTTTACCCACAAGATTCGTTCCCTCCTGGTAAGTCCTCGCACTGCTGAGTGTTTGAGAACAGGATGAACGAAACATGGTCTTTCATAGTGTTTCCCTGACTACTGTCAGTGCCCATCCATTCCTAACGTCGAATACATCTCGTAGCACTGCCCAGCCAGAGTCACAACAAAGATCAACCAAGCCAGAGCTCATAATGACTTGTGGCTACATAGGTAAGCTTCCGGGCATGAAGTATTCAGCCGTCTCTTTGAGTCTGGGTGAAGTTTTCCACAAGATGTCATGGCGCTTCTCCGTGCATCCCGGCCATCCACTGGTTACTCCAGGGATGCCCAATCAACCATCCTTCACACAGTAGTGTGTATTGAAAACTTCTTTCTCGAGTCTCGAAGTCTTGAGGTCTTGAAGATGTAGGACTCGAACATGCCTTCATGAAGTTGTCGTTTTGACGTAGAGTCCTCCTTCTCACACCACTCACGAACACTCATACCAAACCCCGTCTACTTTAGCATAGCATTAATATAACTAACATTCCCGGGGCTTTAGTAACAAGTGGTAGGTTCCTGCCTCATGCATTCTACTCAACTACAAGAATTTCAATACCACTACGAGAGGGATTTGTTGAATGATGTCACTACATGCAATAAAACATAGGTATGAACAAAATGGTCAAAGTGAACTTGCCTGTACTATTGATGAAGAAAAAATGTTGCTCTCAAAAATACTTGATAGACTATTCGTCACTCTCTGATAAAATCTATAATTAAACATTGCATTCATATAACCAATCATACTATCAATCTATTCTAACAATCAAAAAGTAGCACAAAACCAAAAGCAACAAGGTTGTGATGAAGGAAATACTTAAGACAAAAACTCAAAACAACAAAGTTTCTGCAACTCAAGTAAGGTTGGTTTTCTCTACAAGTAAATCCTATTTTCAAAAGTAAAACACAAAAACAAAGTAAAATATAACAAAATTATTTTAGTAAATATTTTATTAGCAAAAGGAATTACTTATTAAGAACAACTTAAGAACTAATCAAAAGCTTTTATCAAAACTCATCGTATGACATCAAAAATGTTAACCTTGAATTAACCACAAACAATTTCAACTTTAATACAAATTGTTTATGATCTAACATAAAGTTAACAGGAAGTGAAACTTTATAAAATAATTTATGAAAATAATTTCAAATAGGAAATCCAACTAGCAATGAAATCAATTTGCAAGTTATTATGAAACTAGAATTCATTTCATGCTATAAAAATAATAAATGACATAAAAATAAACTTGGTTGAAAATAATATTGCTAATTAATAGAAAACAAAATAGAATTTGTCAACTAATACAAGAGAAAATAAATTAAAACAATTTAAAACAAAAGAAATAGATGTAAACCTAAAAGAACTAAACAGAATCTGTTTTGCATGAAAATACTACTTTAAAATATTGCAAAAATTCTCAATTTATACCTACTGTTAACTAAAGTCACTAGTGACAAGTAGAAAAAAGAATCAACTCAAAATAAATTTTTAAACTCAAGATATTCGGAAAATAAGATTTGAATCAAATCTGTTTGAATTCAGTTTTATATTATTCCAATATAGTCAAACTTGATATCTACAGAAATTAGATAAAATTTGTGACAAGTTACAAAAAGAATAAATTTAAAACAATTAAAAACTTAAAAGATATAAAGAAACCAAAAACAGAACTATTCTGTTTTAAAACAGAAAATAGAAAAGAAAAAAGTCTTAACTAACGGACAGGGGTGACGTGGCGTTCTGTGATTGGTCTAGAGGTGTGCGCGTTCTAGCGATTCGAGCGGACAGCCGATACTTAAAGAAAAAACGGTTCGGTGTAACTTAAAATAAATAAAACCGACCGGTTCTTTTAAATAAACTGAAAGGTTATATTGATTCTAATCTACGTCGTTCAAATGAGATCTAACGGAGGGAAACGACTCCGGTGACTTACAGAGGAGGAGGGGAGCTACGGCGATGCTCCGGCAACGTCCAAGGCGGCGAGGTCGACGGGGACGTCGCTCCGGTGGTCCTCCGGCAGTGGCGACGGCACCAGGCGATGCGGACGAGCGCGGCGAGGCTTCTGATGGTCGTGGAGGAGCTCAGGGATGACGGTGGCGACAACGGCGAGCTTCGAGGCGGCGATGGCGCTCGGGTGTCGACGGGGACGGCATTCTGGTGGGTGCAGGGCTCAGGCGAAGGGACAGGGAGGAGCGCACGAGAGTGGGGAAGCGGTTGGTGGGCTCGGAAGGCAGCGGCGTGTCGGGGTGGAGCGATGGTGCGGCACTTGCGCGGCGGCTCGGTCGAACTCCGACGAGTGATTTGGCGAGCACGGGGGCACGAGAGTTGGGGGTTTGGGCGAAAATCGAACAAGGCCGAGCTCCTCTATTTATAGGAGAGGTCAGGAGCTCGGGGAATGAAAGGGGAGAGAGATCCGGTCGGGATTGATCTCGCCGGCGTTAGAAAGGAAAGAGGGAGGAGGAAAGATGGAAGGTGACCGCAGTGGCGTTTCGGTCGAGCGGTGGGGCCGCGGTCAGAGAGAGAGAGGAAGGGCGACGCGTCGGTGGCCGATCCGAAGAAGGTGGGCCGCGGTGGACTTTCCTAATAAAAACCGTTTTCCTGTTATAAAATAACAGAGAAAGGAAACTCTTATGTGCATCAATACATTTCCAAAAAATGAGGATCTTTATACTAAATTGACCAGGGGAATAAATGCAATTTAATGAACATTTTTCCACGGCCAAAATAAATACATCAAAAAAATATTTTCTGGAAAAATGCCAAATTTGATCTTAATTCTTTTTGAAATAAACTTTCAAATAACCCCCTGGGTTTTTATGGTTCAAAACTTCACAAAAATAACCCTGGTGTGGAGTGTCATGTTACTCCTCTCAAAACTTGTCAAGGGTACTTGAATTCTTTCAAAATTCAAATTGGAAATCAAATATGAAAAGAACTTCATATCAGAAAATTTCAAATGTTTTCAAATTTCACTCTTCAAATCTTTTTATATTGAAGAAGTCATGTCATCTTCTCTCACTGATTTGAAATATAGGCATTTGAATTCGAAAAGCATATGGGAAAGTCATGTCATTCCCTCTCATTCAAAAGTTTTCAAAAAGTTTCAAATTTTTCACTCAATTTCAGTCACTCAATCAAACAAACAATCATTCTAATATTTATTATAACATTCCAAAATTTGGGATGTTACATGATTCAAGATTAGATCTTGATAAACCCTCTGAAAGACTTCAAGTTTGACGAATAGTAATGGAACTATAAACTGATGTGGATAAAATGTTTTATCCATAAAGCTTAACTTATTGCTTATAGCAAATTCAAGGAGTTGACTATGATGAGATTGTCTTGCCGTAGAGATGCTTAAAGTCGGTTTGAGTTATACTAGCAATTAATACATCCTATAGACATAGAATTTCCTAATAGGTATAAGCCAAAACTACACATTGACAAAATGCTAAAATGATTTAGCATGAGAACGCCAAGAAGAATTTCTTGCCGAAATCACATGGAAAGAGTATTTAGCAAGACTCAGTGTCCCAAAAAGACTAATGAGAAAAGTACATGACCAAGGATCCACATGCTCTTGTGTTAGGATCAATCATGTATTCCATGGTATGTAAAACAATCAGATATGTATAGTACTCCAAACTAGTTGCGAGTAAGATACATAAGTGATCAAAGTGTTGATCATGGGACAATAGTGAAAAATATTATCGGATACTAGTAGCATTGATGACATGTTTTCTCGCAAGCGGAGATTATGAAGAGTTCATTGTAAGGAATTACATTGATACTACTCCATAAATATTTACATCGCTACCATCTTCGTCAATGCTCAAAGTGTTTTTTGATTTTAAATTAAGGGCTTTACTTAATACACAAAATAGTGAAATAGTAAGTTGTAATTGTTCAAAACAAGTTATTGTGGCAAATTCTATAACGAAGGCTAAGTATGTTGCCGCTTAGGAAGTGGGAAAAGAGGGTATTGGATCATATAGTTCATTCATGAACTTAGTATGGTTCGAATATGGCTTTGGTCAATGGAACGCTGTTGTAGATAGTTTCTCCAGAACTTAGTCTAAGAAATCAAGTTTCAACTAGTGATTCACATATATGCAAAGCCAAGTCCACAAAAATTATGAATTTTGTGAATGCTTGAAAACGTGAGGATGTGCGAACATACACATGGAACTAAAGTTGTTAGATTCGTTGGACAAAAACTATACCACAAGTGAAGCGTATTTTACGACGGCATGCATAGGTGTAAAGTGCACTAGCTTTGACTAGATTGTTGACTATAATGAATGTGGGAGTTTGTAGGACATATGTCCTAGATGCAATAATAAAAACTATTATTTATCTCCAAGATCGTGATTAAGTTTATATTCCGTGCTATAACTCCAATGGTCCTTGAGTCCGTATATCCATAAAGTCTCAGAGGGAAACCAACATGCATGTGTGGAATAATAAACGGTAAAATGTATTCCCAATCGTGCATCTAAGACTAGCTTAATGCTTGCATGATGGTCACATTTTTTTTATCATGGGCATGACTATGCCGACAATTTTGGGGACACAGTGTTAGAAGAACACTTGTGTATAATTGACCCAAATTGATGTTATGCCATGAGATACATTCATCACAAGTTAATGGTTTTAGGACACAGAGAAAGTTAGCGTTTGCATAATTCCTTAGACCATGAGTGTATCGAGTTCCTTCATACTTTCTTCATGAACTTTGGGGTTTGTTAAACGTCATCTGTAATAGGGCGGCTATTACATCGGCTTTCGAGTTCATGGAAAAGTATGATAACGGACTTGATAGATAAAGATTGGGAGTTGCTCATCCAACAATGGAGAGATATTCTTTGGGTCCTCTTGCCATTACTGTATCCATCATCATCTGGCGAGACACAACTTGATCTGATCACGAGGATGCCGGAACGTGGGAACAAGAAAAGAGAACAAAACCGGTAACGAGGAAATGAGCATGGTGAACAAAGTTGTTGATTCATGGGGGTGCCATTAAATCTCATGTCGAGTATTTGTAACATATCACGAAGCAACAAGAATAGCATTTGGTAAACAACATGTTAACTCAAATATTTATTCGTGTAGGTATAGGGATCAATATGGATCTCCATGATTCCACTAGTGTCAATGATTGGAAAGTGTTCCGATCATGTATACACTTCACCAAAGCTAGAAGGTCACACACTTAAGGTTCATCTATGTTCTAAGTAATAGTCAGGGATGCCCAGAGAATGTTACCGAAAAAGTTTTGGAGACGACACAAACGTTTGAGAGAGAAAACCAGAAATGTTTCAGATCCACCACAAGTGTTTTGAAGATAAATATAACATAGCAGAAATGTTTTGAAACACATCCAAAATTATTTTTGGGCATGCCCAAAATGTTCTAGACCTTCGGGAATTTTTCCACATTAAACAATCGTAGAAAAATCGTGTCCTAGTATGAGGGGACAAGATCCCATGAATAATGGGGTGACGATGTCATGGTAAATGATGTCACCCATACCCTAAAGTATTAGATGATGTCACCCATATCCTAAAGTAGTGGGTGATGTCACCTGTACCCTAAAGTAGTGGGTGTTGTCACGGGGAGGTGATGTCATGTACTCTAAAGTGGTGGGCGATACCACATGTATCCTAAAGTAGTGGGTGATGTCATGGGGAAGCTCTTTTGGTCTTTTCCCCTAGACTCTACCCCTTTCCTCCCGCTATAAATAGAGGTGCAGAGGGCTCTCCATTTCATGATAAGTTCTCCCTCAATACATGCCATGCAATGATCTGGCTTTCTATTTCTCTCCCCATGAAAGGTTTTCTAGTCTTTGGTAGGGCCTATACGGTGAAGTTCTCCAGGATAGTTGACAGCGGATGTGTGCAAAACGGTAGAGAGGTTGTAGTTTGATCTTAGTTCGGGAGATATGCGGAGGTTATGTTCGAGGGACTGTTCGATTTTTTGTCCGAGAGCCTCTCAAAGGGTTGTATGAGGTTCTATCCGAGAGCCTCCCGAAGGGATGTCCGAGGGACTACCCGAGGGTCTGTCCGAGATTCTATCTCAGATCCTCTTGAAGGTCCGTCCGGTGGACAGTCTGAGGGAATGTCCGAGGGAGTACATCCTCACACTTGGGAGGTTGTAAAATCCTATCCGCGGGGATCTGCCCCAACGATCTCCACCGACTCTCCTTCTGCTACGCTATGAGTTGGTAATGATTAGATCAAACCTTGGACGCATCTTGTAGTCATCCTGGCTGGTGCGTAGGACATTTTATTTTGTTTTATACTATGTTACCCTACAATGTGAATGTCGACTACATGACATATTAGCTTGTTTGGGCCTATGGGAAGGCATTATGTGATTTCTAGTGGATGAATGGTTGAGGGAGTGACAAAATCCCAAACCCTAGTTTATGAGCTATTTCGTAAGGGGTTGTCTTGGGTCCATATGTTTAATGCTATGGCTAGATTTACATTAATACTTCCCTTGTAGTTGTGAATGATTGCGAGAGGGGGTAATTATAAATAGGTTATTTGTTCAAGTAAGAACAACACCATAGCACCAACCTACACACGTAACAACTTATCAAAGCAATAAACGCGAGTCAATGAATCATAGTGAAAGTAACTAGAAAACATTCCCTTGTGTCCTTGAGAACACTATAATCATTATAAGAAGTACTTTCGGCTTGTCCAATGCAATAAAAAAGATTGGGCCACCTTACTGCACCTTGCCACTTTTGTTACTTGTTACTAGTTACAAATTATATTTCTACAAAACTATATGACACAACTAGTTTACAACACCTTCAAAGAATACCTTGCTGAAAACTGCTTATTGACTCCTTATGCCCCCTGTTGGGTTCTACACTCTTATTTATTGAAAGGACTACGATTGATGCCCTATACTTGTGGGTCATCAGGATGGCGCTTGACTCTAGGGAGACTTGGACAACGTTGTGCAACTCCTGCCGTGGGATCCATGCCAACTGTTGGATTGGTTGTACTCCGCTCCGTATGAGGGGGCTTAGAGGGTGCTGGCATGCATGAGAGCACAACATCCAAAGATATCTCTGCACCATCATGCATTGGTCCTATTGACACCAGATTTTGGCATGCTCAAAAACATAATTAAGCTGGCCTAAAATGGAGAACTTCTCAATATAAGAAAGTGTCGTATCGTCAAAATGAGAAACTTTGATGATTGGGTCATCACCATCCGATCTAATCTAAAGGGCAAAAACAATACTCAAAATACAAATATTTTGGATTCAGAGTATTGTTTGGCCGATTATGCCTCCAAGACGACCTCATATGAGAAAATGTTCAACATGAATTGTATTTGAATCATCAAGGCAATTTATTTTGATATAAACATTGTCTCAATCCAAGATCATATGCAAAAGTTATAACTGGTACAAGACACTGCAGTACATGGCCAGACCCTACGGGGATAATCATCCGGGTTTCTGATTTCTCTGCTACAAACTTCAGAAAACGGCACAAAACCCCTCAAGATGGCTTGTAGTTGAAAAAAGTTCAACATGAAAGTTATTTTTGTCAGGAAAATGGTTAAAATTGCTTTTGTGCTCATTTTCATCTCAGGTCATTTACCACCCCAAAAGTGACCCGCAAGGTGTAGTGAGCTTTTGAACCGAATAGTTTTGGAAAGTTTGGATTCAGAATTGGGCTAGGGTTTTGGACGTGAATCCAAGACTTTTACTTGCACATGAAGTCCAACCTTCTCTTATATACATAAGGGGTGACGGTCGATTGAACGACACAGAATCGACAAATCAATATATCAGCTTTTCCCTTTACTTTTACCTTAACCCTTGTTCTTCTTCTTCCTTGTTCTTCGTCCGTTCCTCATTTGTAGGGCGACAAACCTCGAGGCCTGAGGGGCGCTCAGGTCGACCTAGGGCATGCCATAGCCTTCATGCGCCCTAGCGGGGTCCCTCCCAAGTGTGTGGGGTTTGGGGTCTACAAAAGCGCATGTGATAACCCACAAGTATAGGGGATCATGACAGTCTTTGAGAGTAGTATATCACCCAAATTTATTGATTTGACACAATGGGAGTCAAAGAACATTTATGAGTCCTAGCAGTTGAGTTGTCAATTCAACAACACATGTAAATATCTTTCTGCAACAAAGTATTTAGTAGCATGCTACTTGTGAGCTACGTTGGGATTTTCCCAAAGAGGAATGGTGAAGCAATATAGTAGCGAAAAGTATTTCCCTCGGTGATAACCAAGGCTATCGAACCAGTAGGAGAACCACGGCAATGTTACTTCAACAACACCTACACACACAAAACCAAGGTGGTTTAATTCTTTTTCTAGGGAAGTGCTTCATCCCTTTCTTTAATTGGAATTGGTATCTTATATTACCTTCTTTTATGTCAATAATAGCACCTCTAGTTTGTAAGAGAGGCCTACCAAGTATAAAAGGACAAGATAGATTGCATTCAGTATCAAGCACAATGAAATCCATAGGCACATTATTTATATTAGCAAGAAAAATAACTTCATTTGTTCTACCCAATGGTTTCTTAATAGTTGAATCCGCTAAATGCAAGTTAAGGGAACATTCATTTATATCGGTGAGACCTAGAACATCACATAGAGATTTTGGTATGGTAGAAATGCTAGCACCAAGGTTACACAAAGCATTGCATTCATAATATTTAAGCTTTAATTTTAATAGTACATTCCCGTTCATCATGCAACTTTCTAGGTATTGAAACCTCTAACTCAAGTTTCTCCTCATGAGCTTTTATCATAGCTTCTACGATATGTTTAGTAAAAGCTTTATTTGTTCATAAGAATTAGGTGAGCTAATCATGGATTGCAACAAAGGAAATACATTAAACTAAGAATAACTTTCATAACTAAAGTCCTTGTAATCCAAAATAGTGGGTGCATCACTATTTAAGTTTTGACCTATCGAAACCAACTTTTTATATTTTTATCAATAAGATCATCACCCTCCGAACAAACGGGACGCCTTCTAGCTGAAGTTGACTCATCTCCAGTCTGTTTATTATCAATTTTTAGATTAGTAAATAAGGTTTGAATAGGAGAATCACCAATCATATGAACATCTTCATCATGATTACCGAGAGGGTGTGACTCGGGTATATCACCCATTTTATTTACTAATGTGGTTTCCTTATTGGAAATCTTTCCCAGTGAATTTTCAGTCTGGACTAGTTGATATTGGAGGTTACCTAATTCATTATTGACCCTATCAAGTTTTTTTACTTATAGCATAAAAAAGTTGAATGTTCCTTAATTTCTTCAGCAAAATTTATTGTGCTCGTGTTGTTTGAACATGAAATTCTCCATGAGAGATTTCTATTTCAGACAATGATATGTCTTCAACATATCGACAATTTAAGAAGTATTCATGCCAATATTCTACAAATTTCATATACTTTTGGCAACATTTTATATTACTTTTTGGGACTAACTTACTTATCCAGTGCCCAGAGCCAGTTCCTATTTTTTGCGTGTTTTTGTTTCGTAGAAAATCCATACCAAGCGGACTCCAAACGCGATAAAAATTTACGGACATTTTTTTGGAATATATGTGAATTTTTGGAAGAAGAATCAATGCCACATGATGCCCGAGGATCTCACAAGACAACAGGGCGCAACTAGTGGGAGTGGCCGCGCCTTGATGACTTGGGGCACACCTTATGTCGGTTGGGGCCCTTCTTTCGCCACAAGAAATATATTTTTCCGATAAAAATGCCCTCAAAATTCTAGACTGATCGGAGTTACGGATATCCGGATATTTAAGAAACGATGTAGGGCCAACAAATGACAACGAAAACAGGAGAGAAACACACACACACAAACACACACAGAGAGAGAGAGAGAGGTCCAATCTTGGAGGAGCTCTCACCCCTCCGGGAGTCATGGAGGATAAGGACCAGAGGGAGAACCTCTCCCTAGACGGGCAGAGGCCATGGAGGAGGAAGCCTAAGGGTGGAGACTCTCTCCCTCTCTCTTCCGGCGGCGCCAAAATGCCGCCGGGGGAGCCATCGCCGCGGTAATCGTCTTCATTGTTGGAAAAATGCCCTAGAGGCAATAATAAATTAGTCATTATCATATTTCCTTGTTTATGATAATCGTTTATCCATGATAGAATTGTATTGATTGGAAACTCAGATACATGTGTGGATACATAGACAACACAATGTCCCTAGTATGCCTCTGATAGACTAGCTCGTTGATCAAAGATGGTTAAGGTTTCCTAGCCATGGACATGAGATGTCATTTGATAATGGGATCACGAGAATGATTTGATGGATAAGACCCAAACTATAAATGTAGCATATGACTGTGTCAGTTTATTGCTATAGTTTTCTGCATGTCAAGTATCAGTTCCTATGACCATGAGATCATGCAACTCACTGACACCGGAGGAGTACCTTGGGTGTATCAAACGTCGCAACGTAACTGGGTGACTATAAAGGTGCTCTACAGGTATCTCCGAGGGTGTCTGTTGGATTGGCATGGATCAAGAGTAGGATTTGTTACTCCATGTGACGGAGAGGAATCTCAGGGCCCACTCTGTAATACAACATCACTATGAGCCTTGCAAGCAATGTGACTAAAGAGTTAGCCATGGGATCTTGTATTACGGAACGAATACAGAGACTTTCCGTAATGAGATTGAACTAGGTATATAGATACCGACAATCGAATCTCGGGCAAGTAACATACCGAAGAAACAAAGGGAACATCATACGGGTTTAACTGAATCCTTGACAAAGAGGTTCGACCGATAAAGATCTTAGGAGAATATGTAGGAACCAATATGGGCATCTAGGTCCCGCTATTGGTTATTGACCATAGAGGTATCTCGGTCATGTCTACATAGTTCTCGAACCCGCAGGGTCCACACACTTAAGGTTTGGTGATGTTTCGATAGTATTGAGTTATATATGTTCGTGACCGAAGGTTGTTCAGAGTCCCGGATGAGATCATGTACGTCACGAGGAGCTCCGAAATGGTCTGGAGGTAAAGATTTATATATAGGAAAGTGGTGTTTGAACTCCGGAAAAGTTTTGGGCATTTCCGGCAGTGTACTGGGAGTGATGAATGGGTTCCAGGGGCCACCAAGTGGGGCCTACACCCCCCAAGGGGCCACATGGGCCTTAGGGGAAAGGAGGAGGAGTAGGGGCCAAGTAGGAAAGGAGTCCTACTAGGAGTCCACCTCCCTTGTGGAAGGTGGACTCCTCTAGTCTTGCCTTCGGCCGAAGCCCTCGTTGTAGCAGGGGCAAGGCTGCCTCCTCTCCTCTCTCTCCTATATATACTAAGGGTTTTTTAGGGCAGCCCCCAACCCTAATTTCCACGTGCTGCCCTCTTCCTCCCCTATATCTATTTCTCCTCTAGATTAGTTCTGCGGTGCTTAGGCGAAGCCCTACAAGATTAGTTTACCACCACCGTCACCATGCCATTGTGCTGCCGAAGAACTCATCTACCTCTCCGCTCCCTATTGCTGGATCAAGAAGGCAGAGATCATCATCGAGCTATACGTGTGCTGAACACGGAGGTGTCGTCCGTTCGGCGCTAGATCGGGAGGACCGTGAGCAAGATCGCGAGACAATTCGTAATTGGATTGCGGGACGGGTCGTGATGGGATCGCGGGACGAATCGTGATTGGATCGAGAGATGGATCGTGATGGGATCGTGGGGCGCTCGGCAATTTGGATCACCAAGACGTTCGATGTAACATCCCAAAATTCCATTTTGGAATGTTATGAAATATAGCTATGCATCATCATCACTTTGTTTGAATGAAATGAATTGTTGAAATTCTTCTTTTGGATTTCTAAAAGGCCCTTTCCTTTTCTCCATTTACTTGTTTCATTTATTTGAAAATCCCTGGATATATTCATAAATAGAGAGGAGTAACATGACACTCCACACCAGGAGCATCTTGGTGAAATATTTGAGCAATAAAACCAGGGGGGTTATTTGAAAGTTTATCTCAAAAGAATTTAAAATCAATTAGGTATTTTCTGAAAAATATTTTTTAAAGTATACATTTTGACAGAGGAAAAATGTTCATTAAATAGCATTTATTCCCCAGATCATTTTGATATATATTCCTTATGTTTGGAAATGATTTGAATGCATTAAAGGATTTTAAACGTTCTGGAAAATAGAAAAGGAAACGTATTTAAACGTTCTAATTAGCAAACAGGCCGACCCACAGCCATTTAAAACCCGAATTCATTTCGGATCGGCCACCGATGCGCAAACACCGCCCCCTCTCTCACTGACACACGGGACCCACCGTCCGACCGCGGCATCAGCGCGCTCATCCCCTTCCCCTCGCCGCCGACGTCGCTGGCGATCCCGACCCCGCTGATCTCTCTCCTCTCTCCCTCTCCCGACCCCGCACCTAGCCTATAAAGATCCCCTGCCTCTCCGCTCTCCGTTCCACCTCGCCGGAGTTCGGTCGACGACCGAAGCTCTCCGAGCACGAGGTCGTCGCCTGTGTCGTCCCCAGCCCCGTTCGACGCCACCAATCGACGCCGGAGCTTCGCCACTATCGCATCAGCACTTCGGACACCGCCCTCGACCACCACAGCACCAGCCCCAAGCACCTTCAACGTCGAGCCGCCGTCGACCTCGCCGGAACCCCGACCCCCTCCTCTGTAAGCCGCCACCTCCACCCGCATCCGTTAGATCTAGGATCTACGCTCCAGATTAGAACATTTATAAAAGCGAACCGGTACGCATTAGTTTTCGGTCGTCCGCCTCAAACACCTCGCACGCACACGGCCTCGGCCAATCACAGCATGCCACGTGGCCCCTAATCGATCGCTAATTTTTTTCTTTTTCTATTTCTGTTTTAGAAAACAGAATGTGTTCTGATTTTATTTTTGTTATATATTTTAAACTAATTGGTGTTTTTAATTCATTCTTTTTGAATTAGATCACAAATTTCATGTAGTTTCATCCTGAAGTCTTAGATTTCAAATTTGAATTTCAGAATTTGAATCTAACCAGATTTTCTTAAATTACTAAAATCTGTATAACTAGAGTTTAAAAATATACTTTTGAGTGAATCTTTTTGCCACTGTTTTGTATTAGTTAGACCTATCATCCCACAAAGTTTGAGAATTTTTTTGGATGAATTTGGTTAGGGTTTTTAACAAAAACAGAATCTGTTTAGTTCTTAATAGAGTTTAGTTAGATTGATTTTAGTTTAGTCTGAACCTGACTTAGTTTAACTTTTGTTTTTAGATTTCATTAGGTTCTGTTGTTTCAACATCAGGTGTATTATTTTCTGTTAATAACAATATTTTTTATTTTTTTGTGCTCTAGTTGAATAGGTACATCTTGTTTTCACCTTTAGTTTTGTTTAGAAAAAAGTTTTGTAGTAACTCTTTTTGCACATAATTTTTATAATGAAATACTTTCTGTTTACTAATAAAATTTTGTATTTACTGTTCTGTTATCTAAATGCCTATTTGTTCAAAACAAAATTTTGAATTTTTATGTCTTAGTAGAGATTTGACACCAAATTTTTTAGAATATTATACCTTGAGTGATTCTTCCTTTTGATTGTGCTATTATTTGTTGAAGTATTTGTTTACCTTGCTGTTGTGTGAAATTGTATTGTGATTATACTTATTGTGTGCTTTGTTTGATTCGTTAGATCATTCGGAGTGCGAAGCTTGTTATCTAGAGTCACTTGAGTACGAGGATCGTCAGCAAGGCAAATCACTTTGATCATATTTACACATGTTTTTATTGCATTAGTTCTACCATCTCCCCAATTGCATGCAAAGTAGGTAATTTGGAAACTTGGTTACTTGATGTAGTATCATGTGGTAGGCACCCCTCAACCCTTTGACACATTGGCCCCGGGAAACGTTGATTTAAATTTTGCTATGCTATTAGTACACGGGGTTGGTTGTGTGATTCATGAGAGTTGTGAGATAATAATTTCAAGACCTACAAGATGAACAAGACTTCAAGACTCCAAGTTTTCAACATACCAGTGGTTAGCCTAGATGTTGTTGGAGAAGTGCCAGTATTCATGCAGAAAGGTCCACCCAGGCACAAAGAGATGGATGGATGCTTCAAGACCCAAGGCTTACCTGCACAACCACAAGCCATTATGGGCTCTGGCTTGGTTGGATATTGTGGTGACCCTAGATAGGCGGTGCTACGAGATGTAGAAGAACTGTAGGAAAGGATGGGCACCGACAGAGTCTCGGGGAAACCCTTTAGAAGACCATGTTTTGGTCATCCGTTTCTCAAACACCCTGAAGTGCGAGAATCCAACGGAGGCGATCAAATCTTGTGGGGAATGTGTGCAAAACTCTGCAGAGTACCCCAACCTAATCGATTAGTCGTGTTCACGGTCATGGATAGTTTGAGCCAAAGGAACTGAAACTATCTGGAACTCTCAACACAATTAATTGTATTGATGTGGGTTTTTAATGACAACTTGGGTATGAGAATTGGTTGGTGGAACCATCTCATTAATCAACCAACATTGTAGTAATAATTTTCTGCCCTCTCTTGTTGTAGGAAAAATTTGCTTTATGCAAAACTTGCTACCCCACCTGCCATATATGCATATAGAATAGATGATTACTTTACCCCCCCCCTCTTTTGTGACATTGTCGCATATTCAATATGCGGACCTACACGACTGCAACGTATCATGTTGCGGAGTACTTTTCTGACCAGGAGTGACAATACGCTCTACGCTCGGTGAGATGCCCTTGGAGTCAGATGGACTCAACTACCTTTGAAGCTTCCGCAAGATTAGTTATTCTCATGAGTTAGCCTTCAGCCACTTTATTGTAATTCTTATTGTAATAAAGGACTCGATATGATATTTTTTCGATTATTAAAGCTGTGTGATTTCACTTTGATATATACATTGATGTACCATGTTTGTACCAACATGATCTTGGGATGGTACAGAAACACCGGAGATTCGGCCTTTCAAGTCGGGTCGCTATAGAAATGGTATCAGAGCACACGCTGACCATAGGACATAACCTCTAGGATTGGAAAAGCCTTAGGATTTATTTTCTCTTTTGTCTTTAAAATTCTTATACTCTCATCTACTCGTTTCTGACTTCCCTCCGATTTATTTCAAAATTTATAGATGGCCACCTTCATCCCAGTTTTGATCACGGAGTTTTGTCAGCCTGACGCGACAATGCCCTTTGGCAAAGAGCTGATGAAGATTGTCAGGGACATAAGGATTGCCTTGCCAAGCATTACCGGGACTCCTATCATGTCTTTTCCACAAGATGGTCACTACAGGATCGAGGTGCACATCCCCGGAAAGACCTTTGGAAATTGTAAGGAACCCATTGACTTCAAGTTTGTGGCACCCAGCTGGATTCTTGGGAGAGACATGGCAATTCACCGTGCCCTTGGACGTATTCAGGAGGAATACAGGGGTGGACGCATTTCACCAGGACTCAGCGTGGTTTGTCGAAGGGATGCCAATGGAAATATCATAACCACTCCCACTGAAGACACCACCATTTCCTATATCCAGACTTTGGAGACGCACATCAGGACCTTGGAGCTTCGGGTACGTGCCGACACGAAGACGATCAAGAGGCTGATGAACCGCGAGATTGACCTCGTAGCTGACCTACAGGAAGCCAAGTACGAGCATGAGTATGAAGTGAAGGATCTCTTAGAGAGGATCGATAAGCTGAACACTCGCATTGCAACTCTGGAGGAACAGTTGGACATGGGGGGAAATCTTCATCCAGAAGGACACATGGCTCCCTTGATCAGCAACGATGACGACTATGAGGAGAGCGTCACCGGAGGAGGCCACTTCACCATGTACTTTTGAGGAGAACTTTTGTTATGCCCCCATATATCTTTATTTTCGTCGTTAAAGCGTAGGTCGATGCTGAGTTTGATTTGGAGATTTGTATCTCGATGTTTGAACCTTGAGTTGAATAAATGAATGAGTGTTTGGTGTGATATGTTTGTTGCATTGCATATGGGTAGTGAAATTTCCTTTTAGGTCCTTGTTCTATTCTAATTCTCACCCCTCTGAAAAACAGCAAGATTCCTCCGCGACATGAGCCCGACTTCACTTTCCCGTCAGAACTCACACAACTTCTCCAGCAGCAGAACGCCCTGATGCAGCTATTGATTCAGAACCAGACCAACAACCACAACAACCACCCTCCACCTCAAGGCGACAACCCATCCGTTTTCTGAGGCTGAATCCACCAACTTTCTCTAGCAGCACTGAGCCCATTGTGGCAGATGATTGGCTCCGCAAGATGGAGAGGGAACTCACCACCGCTGGATGCACTAAGGCTGAAAAGGTGCATTTCGCCGCCCATCAACTGGAGGGACCAGCAACTTCATGGTGGGAGAACTACACCACCACATACCCCATTGCTGGTGTGACTTGGGAGCAGTTCAAGCTAGCTTTCCGCACCGCTCATGTCTCAGCTGGGGCCATTAGTCTGAAGAAGCGTGAGTTTCGCAACTTACGCCAGGGGAACTGTTCCGTGGCCTAGTATGTGGATGATTTCAGCACGTTGTCTCTTTATGCACCCGGAGATGTGGCCGATGATGCAGCCAAATAGGAGAAGTTCTTGGAAGGACTCAACGATGAGTTGAGCGTGCAGCTGATGGTGGCTACTTTCAGCAACTACCAGGAGATGGTAGACAAGGCCCTCATCTTGGAGGGGAAGCAGCAGCAAATCGAAAACCGCAAGAGGAAGTATGGACAGGGGAAGTCTCACTCTGGAGCTCAATAGAAGCCCCGCTACTCCCCGTAATCAGGGAATACCGGACCAGGGACCGGTAAGTATGGAGGACACACTCATCACGTGCACAACCATGGAGGCCACAACCATGGAGAAAATGGGAATAATCGTCCCGACAATGGCAACTTCAAGAATGGCAATGGAAGTGGGAATGGCAACCAGCACCGTACCGTTTCAGCTCAGAAGGATCTGAACCATATCACCTGTTTCAAGTGCCAGAAGACAAGGGCACTATGCCACTGAATGCCCTCAGAACAAGCCAGGAAATGGAAACGGCAACAACAACGGCAACTCCGCAGCTAAGAAGCCAAATACTTTTCCCCGAGCTCAGGTGAACCACCTTGATGTGGAAGAAGTCTATGATCAACCCGAGACTGTGGTTGGTAAGTTTTTATTACATTCACGTCCAGTTATAGTACTTTTTGATTCTGGTGCAACCCACTCATTCATATCAAGGGTAGTTGTGGAAAAGTATGGTTTACCCACTATAACCCTTAGTTAGCCCATTAAGGTCAATTCCCAAGGAGGTATGATGATGGCAGGGATAGGATGCCATGCCTTGAAACTCCACATAGGAAACCATGTTTTTCCTACCGACCTCATCGTATTAGAATCCTAGGGATTGGATGTAATCCTAGGCATGGATTGGATGACCAAGTATGAAGGAAATCTTGATTGCCCCAGCAAGTCTATTTCACTCACCACCCTAGAGAACAAGAGGATTAAGTATGTATCCCGACGCACACGGATGAGTGCTTGGTTAAATTCCCTCACAGGAGTTGTTCAGGAGGAAGTGCCGGTGGTACAAGACTTTCCAGATGTATTCCCGGAGGAATTACCAGGCATGCCACCAGATAGAGAGATTGAGTTTCTGATAGAGTTACTACCAGGAACCGCCCCAATTTCCAAGAGACCCTATCGGATGCCCGCCTATGATTTAGTAGAAATCAAGAAGCAGATTAAGGAGTTATTGGATAAGGGATATATTCGCCCAAGTTCTTCACCTTGGGGAGCCCCAGTTCTTTTGGTGGAGAAGAAATATAAAACCTTGAGAATGGTGGTCGATTATCGTGCATTGAACGAGGTAACTATCAAGAATAAGTACCCTCTGCCGTTGATTAATGACCTATTTGATCAGCTAGTAGGCGCCAAAGTATTCTCCAAGATCGATCTTCGATCAGGGTATCACCAACTGAAAATTCGCGAATAGGATATACCCAAAACAGCCTTCACCACAAGGTATGGCTTATATGAGTATACAGTCATGTCTTTTGGTTTGACTAATGCTCCTGCCTACTTCATGAATATGATGAACAAAGTGTTTATGGAATATTTGGACAAGTTTGTCATGGTGTTCATCGATGACATTTTGATATTCTCCAAGAGCGAGGAAGAACACAAGGAACACTTGCGTTTAGTTCTGGAGAAGCTAGAGAGCATCAGTTATATGCCAAGTTCAGCAAATGTGAATTCTGGCTAACGGAAGTCGGATTCCTTGGACACATTATTTCCGAAGAAGGAATAGCAGTAGACCCCGCTAAGGTTGAAGCAGTCACTGAGTGGAAGTCACCCACCTCAGTTAAGGAGATTCGCAGTTTTCTCGGACTTGTCAGATATTACCGGAGGTTCATTGAGAATTTATCAAAGATTGCCAAGCCCATGACAGAGTTGTTGAAGAAAGAGTCTAAGTATATCTGGACTGAGGAATGTGAGGCCAGTTTCCAGGAGTTGAAGAAGCGTTTGGTCACAGCCCCAGTGTTGATACTGCCAAACATTCGGAAGGACTTCCAGGTTTATTGTGACGCATCACGTCAAGGACTTGGAGGAGTACTCATGCAGGAGGGAAAAGTTGTAGCCTATGCATCCAGACAGCTACGACCCCATGAATTGAATTATGCCACCCATGATTTGGAACTAGCAGTCGTAGTGCACGCACTCAAGACCTGGAGACATTTCCTTATCGGAAATAGTTGTGATGTTTACACTGATCATAAAAGCCTGAAGTATATCTTCACACAAAAGGAGTTGAACCTCAGACAGAGGAGATGGTTAGAGTCAATCAAGGACTATGACATGAGATTGCATTACCATCCAGGAAAGGCAAATGTTGTAGCAGATGCTTTGAGTCGGAAGAGTTATGTGAACACACTCATAGCAGGAGGATTACCCCAGGAGTTAACCGATGATCTCAGAGAGCTCCGGCTAGAGATAGTTCCAAAAGGATATGTTGCCACACTAGAGGTCCAGTCCACCTTGACCGAAATAATTCGTGAAGCCCAGAAATTGGACAAGGAGATAGCTGAGATAAAGCAGAGAATGAAGGATGGAAAATCTAACGACTTTCGTGAAGATGAACAAGGTACTCTAGGGTTTGAGAACCGAATTTATGTGCCGAATGACCTAGAGCTCAGGAAGTTGATACTTCAAGAAGCCCACGATTCACCCTACTCGATACACCTAGGCAACACCAAGATGTACCTTGATTTGAAGGAAAGTTACTGGTGGACAGGTATGAAGAAGGATATTGCCGAACATGTTGCGGTATGTGATGTTTGTCAGCGAGTAAAGGCGAAACATCAGAAACCAGCAGGGTTACTCCAACCTTTGCCGATACCCGAGTGGAAATGGGATAAGATTGGTATAGACTTCATCATAGGGTTACCCAGGACCCGTTCAGGTTATGATTCCATCTGGGTAGTGGTCGATCACTTGACCAAGGTGGCTCATTTCATCCCAGTAAAGACCACCTATACCAGTGCTAAGTTAGCCAAGATATATATGACCAGGATCGTATCTCTGCATGGAGTTCCGAGGAGTATCGTGTCAGATAGATGAACACAATTTACCTCAAAGTTTTGGCATCAGTTACATGAAACTTTGGGTACAAGGCTGGAATTCAGTATAACTTTCCATCCGCAGACCGATGGACAGACCGAGAGAGTCAACCAGATCTTGAACGACATGTTGAGAGCTTGTGCACTAGACTATGGGTCCAGTTGGGATGACAACTTACCTTACGCAGAGTTCTCGTACAACAACAGTTATCAGACTAGTCTGAAGATGGCCCCTTTTGAAGCTTTATACGGAAGGAGGTGCAGAACACCATTGATGTGGGATGGTGTTGGAGACCAAAAACTCTTTGGTCCCGATCTTATCCGAGATTCTAAAGAAAAGGTCAAACTGATTCGAGACCGACTCAAGATAGCTCAATCCAGGCAGAAGAGCTATGCGGATAACAAACGCAAGGAGGTGACCCCACTTCGAGGAATCAAGAGGTTTGGTGTTAAAGGAAAGTTAGCACCAGAATTCATAGGCCCCTACAAAATTCTTGAACGTAGAGGCGAAGTTGCATACAAGCTGGAATTGCCGGAAGGATTGTCCGGAGTTCATGATGTTTTCCATGTTTCCCAGCTGAAGAAATGCCATGCTGAGATGGCTGATATTCCTTTGAGAGACACAGTGCCCCTAGAGGCCATACAACTTGACAGTGACCTGACCTACGAGGAGAAGCCTATAAAAATCCTCGAGACTACCAACAGAGTTACCTGTAGCAAGACCATCAAGTTCTGTAAAGTTCTGTGGAGTCACCACACCGAGGAAGAAGCCACCTGGGAACGCGAAGAAGATCTTCGTAGAGACCATCCGCACCTATTTTCTAGCCAACCCGAATCTCGAGGGCGAGATTCATCTTAAGGTGGGTAGGTTTGTAACATCCCAAAATTTCATTTTGGAATGTTATGAAATATACCTATGCATCATCATCACTTTGTTTGAATGAAATGAATTGTTGAAATTCTTCTTTTGGATTTCTAAAAGGCCCTTTCCTTTTCTCCATTTACTTGTTTCATTTATTTGAAAATCCCTGGATACATTCATAAATAGAGAGGAGTAACATGACACTCCACACCAGGAACATCTTGGTGAAATATTTGAGCAATAAAACCAGGGGGGGTTATTTGAAAGTTTATCTCAAAAGAATTTAAAATCAATTAGGTATTTTCTGAAAAATATTTTTTTAAAGTATTCATTTTGACAGAGGAAAAATGTTCATTAAATAGCATTTATTCCCCTGATCATTTTAATATATATATTCCCTATGTTTGGAAATGATTTGAATGCATTAAAGGATTTTAAACGTTCTGGAAAATAGAAAAGGAAACGTATTTAAACGTTTTAATTAGCAAACAGGCCGGCCCACAGCCATTTAAAACCTGAATTCATTTCAGATCGGCCACTGACGCGTAAACACCGCCCCTTCTCTCACTGACGCATGGGACCCACCGTCCGACCGCGGCATCAGCGCGCTCATCCCCTTCCCCTCGCCCCCGACGTCGCCGGCGATCCCGACCCCGTTGATCTCTCTCCTCTCTCCCTCTCCCGACCCCGCACCTAGCCTATAAAGAGCCCCTGCCTCTCCGCTCTCCGTTCCACCCCGAGCCCCCCTCTACCTCACCAGAACGCCACCGCTCCACCTTGCCAGAGTTCGGTCGACGACCGAAGCTCTCCGAGAGGTAGAGGGACGCCGGCGAAGCTCCGGCGTCGATTGGTGCCGTCGGACGGGGCCTCCGTCGTCCCCAGCCCCGTACAACGCCACCAATCGACGCCGGAGCTTCGCCGCCGTTGCCTCAGCACTTCGGACGCTGCCCTCGACCACCGCAGCACCAGCCCCGAGCACCTCCGATGTCCGGCCGCCGTCGACCTCGCCGGATCCCGGACCCCCTCCTCTATAAGCCGCCACCTCCACCCGCATCCGTTAGATCTAGGATCTACGCTCCAGATTAGAACGTTTATAAAAGCGAACTGGTACGCGTTAGTTTTCGGTTGTCCGCCGCAAACACCTCGCACGCACACGGCCTCGGCCAATCACAGCATGCCACGTAGCCCCTAACCGATCGATATTTTTTTTTCTTTTTCTGTTTCTGTTTTAGAAAACAGAATGTGTTTTGATTTTATTTTTGTTATATCTTGTAAACTAATTAGTGTTTTTAATTGATTCTTTTTGCATTAGATCACAAATTTCATGTACCTTCATCCTGAAGTCTTAGATTTGAAATTTGAACTTTAGAATTTGAATCTAACCAAATTTGCTTAAATTACTAAAATCTGTATAACTAGAGTTTAAAAATATATTTTTGAGTGAATCTTTTTGCCATTGTTTTGTATTAGATAGACCTATCATCCCACAAAGTTTGAGAATTTTTTAGGATGGATTTGGTTAGGCTTTTTAACAAAAACAGAATCTGTTTAGTTCTTAATAGAGTTTAGTTAGATTGATTTTAGTTTAGTTTGAACCTGATTTAGTTTAACTTTTTTTTTTGATTTCATTAGGTTCTGTTGTTTCAACATTAGGTGTATTATTTTCTGTTAATAACAATATATTTTTTGTGCTCTAGTTGAATAGGTACATCTTGTTTTCACCTTTAGTTTCGTTTAGAAAAAAGTTTTGTAGTAACTCTTTTTGCACAATTTTTTTATAATGAAATACTTTCTGTTTTCCAATAAAATTTTGTATTTATTTTTGTGTTATATAAATGCCTATTTTTTGAAAACATATTTTTGACTTGTTATGTCTTAGTAGAGATTTGACACCAAAAATTTTAGAATCTTATACCTTGAGTGATTCTTCCTTTTGATTGTGCTATTGTTTGTTGAAGTATTTCTTTACCTTATTGTTGTGTGAAATTGTATTGTGATTATACTTATTGTGTGCTTTGTGTGATTCGTTAGATCATTCGGAGTGCGAACCTTGTTATCTAGGGTCACTTGAGTACGAGGATCGTCAGCAAGGCAAGTCACTTTGATCATATTTACCCATGTTTTTATTGCATTAGTTCTACCATCTCCCCAATTGCATGCAAATTAGGTAATTTGGAAAGTTGGTTACTTGATGTAGTATCATGTGGTAGGCACCCCTCAACCCTTTGACACATTGGCCCCGGGAAACGTTGATTTAAATTTTGTTATGCTATTAGTAGACGGGGTTGGTTGTGTGATTCATGAGAGTTGTGAGATAATAATTTCAAGACCGACAAGGTGAACAAGACTTCAAGACTCCGAGTTTTCAACATACCTCTAGGTGGATGATGGTTGAACGGCGCCCTGGAGAAACCAATGGTTAGCCTAGATGTTGCTGGAGAAGTGCCAGTATTCATGCGGAAAGGTCCACCCAGGCGCAAAGAGATGGATGGATGCTTCAAGACCCAAGGCTTACCTGCACAGCCACAAGCCATTATGGGCTCTAGCTTAGTTGGATATCATGGTGACCCTAGACAGGCGGTGCTACGAGATGTAGAAGAATGGTAGGAAAGGATGGGCACCGACAGAGTCTCGGGGAAACCCTTTAGAAGACCATGTTTGGGTCATCCGTTTCTCAAACACCCTAAAGTGCGAGAAATCCAACGGAGGCGATCAAATCTTGTGGGGAACGTGTGCAAAACTCTGCAGAGTACCCCAACCTAATCGATTAGCCGTGTCCACGGTCATGGACAGTTTGAGCCAAAGGAACTGAAACTATCTCGAACTCTCAACACAATTAATTGTATTGATGTGGGTTTTTAATTACAACTTGGGTATGAGAATTGGTTGGTGGAACCATCTCATTAATCAACCAACATTGTAGTAATAATTTTCTGCCCTCTCTTGTTGTAGGAAAATTTTGCTTTATGCAAAACTTGCTACCCCACCTGCCATATGTGCATATAGAATAGATGATTACTTTACCCCCCTGTTTTGTGACATTGCCGGCATATTCAATATGCTGACCTACACGGCTGCAACGTATCAGGTTGCAGAGTACTTTTCCAACTAGGAGTGAGGATACGCTCTACGCTCGGTGCGATGCCCTTGGAGTCAGATGGACTCAACTACCTTTGAAGCTTCCACAAGATTAGTTTTTCTCATGAGTTGGCCTTTAGCCACTTTATTGTAATTCTTATTGCAATAAAGGACTCGATATGAGATTTTTTTTCGATTATTAAAGCTGTGTGATTTCACTTTGATATTTACATTGATGTACCGTGTGTGTACCAGCATGATCTTGGGATGGTACAGAAACACCGGAGATTCGACCTTTCAGGTCGGGTCGCTACATTCGACTACATCAACCGCGTTTCTTAACGCTTCCCGCTTAGCGATCTACAAGGGTATGTAGATCCACTCTCCCTCTCGTAGATGCTCATCACCTTGGATAGATCTTGCTTGTGCGTAGGAAATTTTTTCTTTCCCATGCAACATTCCCCAGCAGTGGCTTCATGATCTAGGTCTATGTGTAGATGAGATCTCAAGTAGAACACAAAAAAGTTTGTGGGCGTTGATGCTTCGATTGCTTCCTCCCTTGGTCGTGTTTTGGTTCAGCAGTATTGTGGGATGAAGCAGCCCGGACCAACCTTACTCGTACACTTACAAGAGACCGGTTCCATCGACTGATGTGTAACTTCGTTGCACAAAGATGGCAGGCAGGTGTCATTGTCTCCTACTTAGTTGGATCGGATTCGACAAAGGTGGTCCTTGATAAAGTTGAAAAGCAATGTATGTATCACTGTTGTGGTTTTGCGTAGGTGAGAATTGTTCTTGCTAGATACCCATAGCAGCTACGTACAACTTGCAACAACAATTAGAGGACGTCTAACTTGTTTTTGCAGGGTATGTTGTGATGTGATATGGCCAATTACATGATGAGATATATGTGATGTATGAGATGATCATGCATTGTATAGAATATCATGAGTTGTATGTCGTTGAGTACGGCAACCAACAGGATCCATAGGGTTGTCTTTGATTATTGTATGACCCGCATGTCAATCATTAAGCTCTATGTAATGCTTTACTTTATCACTAAGTGGTAGCAATAGTAGTATGAGCATGGTGGGCGCAACAACCCCGATGGCGACACAATGATGGAGATCATGGTGTTATGTCGGTGACGATGGAGATCATGCCGCTGCTTTGGAGATAGAGATCAAAAGCACAAGTTCATGGCCATATCATGTCACTTATGATTTGCATGTGATGTTAATCCTTTTATGAACCTTGTTTTGCTTAGGACGATGGTAGCATTATAAGGTGATCCCGCACTTAAATTTCAAGGTGAAATGTGTTCTCCCCGAGTGTGCACCATTATGAAAGTTCGTCGTGTCGAGACACCACATGATGATCGGGTGTGATAGACTCTACGATCATGTACAATGGGTGCATTGCAGTGTTGCACATGCAGAACACTCGGTTTAAACTTGACGAGCCTAGCATGTACAGACATGGCCTCGGAACACAAGAGATCGAAAGGTCCAACATGAGTCATATAGTAGATATGATCAACATGATGATGTTCACCATGGAAACCACCTCAACTGACGTGATGATCGGACTTGAGTTGGTGATATTGGATCATGTATCACCCGAATGACCAGAGGGATGTCAATTTGAGTGGGAGTTCTTAGGTAATATGATTAATTGAACTCATTATCAAGAACATAGTCAAAGTGTCTTTCCAAATTATGTTGTAGCTCCACTATTTTATTGATACGTTCCTAGAGAATAGTAAGTTGAAAGATGATGGTAGCAATAATGCGGACTGGGTCCATGATTTGAGGATTGTACTCATTTATGCAAAGAAGGCTTATGTCCTTGATGCAACACACAATGCACCACCCCCTCAAGCATTCTCTGTAGATGTTGTGAACATCTGACAGGCACGTTGTGATGACTACTTGATAGTTCAGTGCGTTATGCATTACGGCTTAGAATTGAGGCTCCAAAATGTTTTGAACGTCACGGAACATGTGAGATGTTCTAAGAGCTGAAATTGGGATCTCAGGCTCGTGCCCGTGTTGAGAGGTATGAGACCTCTAACGAGATTCTTTTCCTGCAAGATGAAGGAGAATAGCTCAATCGGTGAGCATGTGCTTAGATTGTCTAGGTACTACAATCGCTTGAATCGAGTGGAAGTTGATCTTCCAGATGACATAGTGATTGATATAGTTCTTCAAGTCACTTTCACTAAGCTACTAGAGCTTCGCGATGAACTATAAAATGCTAGGGATGGAAATAATGATCCCTGAGCTATTCGCGATGTTTGACACCGCGGAGGTAGAAATCAAGAAGGAACATCAAGTTTTGATGGTTAGTGAAACCACTAGTTTCGAGAAGGGCATGGGCTAGGAGGGAAACTTCATGGATGGAAAGTCAGTTGCTGCTCCAGTGAAGAAACCCAAGGTTGAACCCAAACCCGAGACTAAGTGCTTCTATTATGAGGAGAGCGGTCGCTGAAGCGGAACAACCCTAGATACTTGGTAGATAAGAAGGTTGGCAACATCGACAGAAGTATATTTGATATACGTGTATTGATGTGTACCTTTCTAGTACTCCTAGTAGAACCTGGGTATTTGATACCGGTTCGGTTGCTAAATGTTAGTAACTCGGAATAAAAGCTATGGAATATACGAAGGCTAGCTAAGGGTGAGGTGACAATATGTGTTGGAAGTGTTTCCAAGGTTGATGTGATCACCATCGCACGCTCTCTCTACCTTCAGGATTAGTGATAAACCTAAATAAATGTTATTTGGTGTTTGCGTTGAGCATGAACATGATTAGATCATGTTTATTGCAATACGGTTATTCATTTAAGTTAGAGAATAATGGTTATTCTGTTTACATGAATAATACCTTCAATGATCATGCACCCAATGCGAATGGTTTATTGAAATCTCGACTGTAGTAATACACATGTTCATAACATTGATGCCAAAAGATGAAAAGTTAATAATGATAGTACCACAAACTTGTGGCACTGCCGGTAAATGTCATAATGGTATAAAGCGCATGAATAAACTCCATGTTGATGGATGTTTGGACTCATTCGATTTCGAATCAGTTGAGACATGTGTACCATGCCTCTTAGGCAAGATGACTGAGACCCCGTTTTCCGGTATGAGGGAGCGGGTAAGTGACTTATTGGAACTGAGACATGTTGATGTATGAATTCCAATGAGTGTTGTAGCGTGCGATGGATATCATTATTTACTTACCTTCACTGATGATTTGAGTAGATCTAGCGTATATTTACTTAATCAAACACAAGTCTGAATCGTTTGAAAAGTTCAAACAAAATCAGAGTGAAGTTTGAGATCATCGTGACAAGAAGATAAAATGTCTATGATATGATCCTGGAGGTGAATATCTGAGTTACGAGTTTGGTATACAACTTAAGACAATGTGGAAGTTGTTTCACAACTCACGCCACCTGGAACAACATAGTGTGATGGCGTGTCCGAACGTCATAGTCGTGCTCTATTGGATATAGCGCGAACTATGATGTCTCTTATCACTTTGCCAGTGTCATTTTGGGGTTACGCATTAGAGACTGTTGGAAATATGCCCTAGAGGCAATAATAAAGTGTTTATTATTGTATTTCCTTGTTCATGATAATTGTCTATTGTTCATGCTATAATTGTGTTAACCGGAAACCGTAATACATGTGTGAATACATAGACCACAACATGTCCCTAGTGAGCCTCTAGTTGGCTAGCTTGTTGATCAATAGATTGTCACGGTTTCATGACCATGGACATTGGATGTCATTGATAACGGGATCACATCATTAGGAGAATGATGTGATGGACAAGACTCAATCCTAAGCATAGCACAAGATCGTGTAGTTCGTCCGCTAAAGCTTTTCTAATGTCAAGTATCGTTTCCTTAGACCATGAGGTTGTGCAACTCCCGGATACCGTAGGAATACTTTGGGTGTGCCAAACGTCACAACGTAACTGGGTGGCTATAAAGGAGCACTACGGGTATCTCCGAAAGTATTTGTTGGGTTGGCACGAATCGAGACTGGGATTTGTCACTCCGTGTGACGGAGAGGTATCTTTGGGCCCACTCGATAACACATCATCATAATGAGCTCAATGTGACTAAGGAGTTAGCCACGGGATGATGTATTACGGAACGAGTAAAGAGACTTGCTGTTAACGAGATTGAACAAGGTATAGGGATACCAACGATCGAATCTCGGGCAAGTATCATACCGATAGACAAAGGGAATTGCATAGGGGATTGATTGAATCCCCGACATCGTGGTTCATCCGATGAGATCATCGTGGAGCATGTGGGAGCCAACATGGGTATCCAGATCCCGCTGTTGGTTATTGACCGGAGAGGTGTCTCGGTCATGTCTACATGTCTCCCGAACCCGTAGGGTCTACACACTTAAGGTTCGATGAGGCTAGGGTTATAGGGAAATAGTGTACATGGTTACTGTCGTGGATTTATCACGGCAGATGTCTAGGTGAACGGACTTGGATTCGAGGCCATCGCTAACGTGATGGACTCAAAGGGGTTGATTGGGACAAAGGACACGAGTTTACCCAGGTTCGGCGCCTCAAGTCGAGGTAATAGCCTACGTCCTTCTTGTTCTTGTATTGCTTGTTGTGTCGATTACAAGGGAGCTAAATCTTGACCTAATTCTCGATCACCTCCCCTCTAAGTTGCCCTGGGTCTACCTTTTTATAGGAGGTCAAGCCCACGGGTCTTTACAATTGTCTAACCGAGTCTCATTGTCGATCCGAGTCTTCCTCTATCTTCTTGTCCAAGCTGTCCCCGAGCGGCTTAGACGCCCGGGACTTCTCCGTCCGGTCCACCTCGATCCGCTTATCTTCCTGGGCCGTAGATTTTATGGCTCACCCTTGGGCCGGCTCACGAGCCATCAATGTGACCCGAAGCCTTAATGGCGGGTCATATTGCAAGGTTATATCCCCAACATTAGGCCCCATGTTGAATTGAGCTTGCTCACTTCATCCCTTTCCTCTGCTCTTCGGCGAGTCGCCCGGTGATGACCCGGCGTGACGTCACGCGGTCCCTGCAAGAAAGATCAGCTGACGTACCACCAAATCTTTTACTAAATGGTCAGCCCGAAAATCGAGGCGTCCGCCTCAGTCAAATGGTTTCTGTTGCCTAGATTTTCGCGCCCGCCTTGTCCTCTCTTTAAATAAGACCTGTTGCGGGTGGAAACTTTCCTTCTACCGCTCACCCTTCATTGTCTTCCTCTCGTCGTCTCCACTCTAGCACTCCCTGCACCGGTGCCGTCTTCGCATCGTCATCAACCAGGCCGCTGCATCAACCTGTGTCGATCCAGAGCTTCTTCTGCGTCTGCCGCTCCATCATCGGTAAGCCCAAGCTCCTCCTTAGATCCATCGCCGTCGTAGTAGGGTTGCGGAAGCTCCGTCGCCGCCGCTCGGGCTCCGTCTGCACCATCGTCGATGCCTTTAACGCGCATCCTTGTCGCGCTGCCGTGTACGGGGCGGCCGTGCACAATGCGCGGATCATCGCAGCTCTGTTTTCTTTCTTCCGATTCGTCTGTTCTTCGCTAGGTCAAGAATAAGAACCTTTTTTCCTGCTTTTGTAGATCCGTAATCGTAGAGGTAGTTTGTGAAACCTGTTTTCAGGACTTAGCCGATTTTTGCTCCTCCTTTCCTTGTTGAACCGCCATGCCTTTCCGGCTCTCATCAGCCGAATCATGGCACATTATTCGTAGAGCCCTTAAATTTGTAAGCCATCACAGATATCTGCTTGCTCTTAACTCGCCGCGTACTAATTTTGCACAGTCTTTAAGCCGCCGGTATGTCTCGCGCCTCCAACTCATGCAACTGGGTCGGGTCTTGCATCACGGAAGAGTACTTAACGGATTTTGTTGGCGCGGTCACTCTTCCTTCCAAGGAGGTCCTTCATTGGCGGGTTCTGAGTGACGAAACACGGCCCTCTCCCCAAAAAGGAGAGGTAGTAGTTTTCTCTGACCATATCGAGCAAGGATTCGTGCCACCCGGCTCGAAATTCTTCCATGATGTTCTCCACTTATACAAGATTCATCCTCAAGACTTAGCCCCCAATTCCGTTTCAAACCTATGCAATTTCCAAGTGCTCTACAAAATCTACCTGCAAATCAAGCCGTCTATGGGTTTGTTTCGAGAGTTCTTCTAAGCCAACTGCCAAACCGAAATGAAAGGCGGTCCAAGTCTGGAGCTTGGCGGTATTTCCATTCAACGACGCAGAGACATCATCTTTCCGGCTACGCAGATGCTGAGTCATCCGAAGGATTGGAACAAGACTTGGTTCTGCTGCAAGGACACCTCTCCTGAGAATGAGCGCCCATTGCCAGGTTATCGTCCCTCCCGGCTCAGGACAGATTCGGAACTTCCTTGTTGGCTCTCAGCTTTGGAACGTGTCAGGTATGAGCCGGCTCATGCCAACATCAACGCACTCATGGCCAATGGTTTAACTGGATTGGATTTGATCCGCTGCTGGATTTCTTGGCGGATCATGCCCTTAAGCCATAGAAGTCGGCTTATGTGTGAATATGAAGGCAAGTATGACAGCTCGTTATGCTTCAGCCAATCAACCCTGACAGAGGATGACATCACCACTGTCATCCAGAGCCTTGTCCATGAAGCCTCCGGCTCATGCAGCGCCATTGGCCTGACGCCTTTTAGCATCAACAATCCGTCTCCAAATGTAAGTCAATTTCTTTCCATCCGTCTCTTGATTTTTGTTTGTACCTTGCTGATCTATTACTCTTCTCCAGTTTATTTTCGCAGGCCAACTCTGATTTCTGGAAGAAGGAATACGTCCCTCCTCCGAAGAAGCTCAAGAAGAAGGCTCCAGCCAAGAAGCCAAAGAGAGACGCCCCGCGAGAGGAATGGTTTGACCCGCCACCGTCATCCATCTCAGAGGTAAAATTTTAGTTGTCTATTTGAAACTTTGCCTTCCTGTTTTACAAATGCTTGTGTTACTCATAGGATGACGTGGAGACCAGCCGTGCCAACGCCCCTGAGGTAAACTATGTTTCTTCCGGCTCAGAGTATTTTGTCCCCCGAAAGCCGCAGCGGGTTATCAGGAAAGTTCCTCTTTCTCATCCTCTCGCTTATCTGGCTCCCGACTTTCTTTTGAAAAAGCAACAATAGGCTGAACGTCGCCAGACTCGGAGCGCTGGCTCCACTGAGCTTATGTCCGGCTTGCCGAACTCGCTGGCTCCAAAGAAACGCCCCACAGAGGTATGTGCTCATGTTTGATTCATTTCTCTTTATAACCTTGGTGTTGTCTCATATTTCTTAAATTTCATCTCAGAAATCGCCCTCTTCCGGCGACTCTTCGGCGACCGCTCTGCCGCCTCCCAAGATCAACCCGTTGCAAGTGTTTTTCCACTATAACATACGGTTCTTTGTAGGGTAGTAATATCCTTTGGATTCTGATCTTTCTATCTTGCAGTGCTCAAGCCAAGCGTTGGAATACCAACAAGCCCTCCCCTGGCCCTGCTGCTCAAGAGCCGGAGCAAGAACAACCGGAGGAGCCACAACTGGATGTAGATCCGCCAATTGCCTCTGCTGAGCTGGCTGCTAAAGATATCATCCCGGAGAGCCCTCTAAGGGGTCCTTCGAAACCGCCAAGTCCTCCCAAGACCACTGCAACTCCAGAAGTCATGATCACCGGTTCTGCTCCTCAGTCTCCTCCGGCTCACGTGCTGACCAGGCATAAAGAGTCGGCTGAGGCCTCCAAGAAGCTGGACTTCGACTCTTCCTTCGAGAAGATGACAGCCAAAGAACTCCATGCCGGGTATACGAACCGGCTTTCCACCAGCCAAGATCAAGAACTTCGGCTGGTCAACTTGATGAAGCTAAAATATGAGGTACTCCTCCTCTTGCTATAACCTTACTTAGCCCCCAAGGGCCGGTTCAATTCTAGCTTAAGAGTTGAACCGGGTCTTTTCTGATCCTCTCTAGAAAATCCAAATCCATGGCCCCCAAGTGCTGACTCAAACTTGATAAAGTTGAGTCGGAGTTTTAATGTAGATAGCCTGAAGAACCACTTGTAGCCCCCAAGGGCCGACTCAAACTTGATAACGTTGAGTCGGAGCTTTTAGTATAAGTCAATTTGAAGAGCCATATTGTAGCCCCCAAGTTCCGGATTAACTTTGATGAAGATGAGCAGAAACTATACTGATTTCTCGAAGATCAAAATTACATTAGCCCCCAAGTGTCAAACATATTGCTTGCAATCTACTTGAGACTTGTATAACTTTGTATTTAACCTTCATCATTTGATACGATTTCTATTCTGGCGACTTATTTTGTTTTTGGCATGTCCCAGGAAGCCTTAAATGAAGCCGGGTCGCAGTTGATGGACCTGAAGACCAATCTGGCGGCTCAACAAGAAGCCCGCGGCGTCACTGATGAAAAGTGCCAGCTTTTCTATGAAGAGCTGGCCACAATCAAGGCCGATTTTGCTGCTCTTAAGGAGTCAGCTGAATCTGAGAAGACCGCTTTGACCCAACGGGCGGATGACGCCGACCAGCGGCTAATCGCTGTGGTGGATGAACTCCAAGGCTTGAAGCGTCACATAAGAAAAATGCTAGCCGCCCTCTTTGGTAAGCTTCTGACAACTTTGTGTTTCAAATGGCTTCATCCTTACTTAGACTGGCGACTCATCTGAATTGTCTGGTTTATACAGGTCCTAGGAGCCGGCAGTTGGCTTCTGATAGCCTGCTGCCATTGAAGGCCATCTATACCTTAACTGAGCAGTTGTACTGTGGTGCAATCTGCACTACCAAGGCCATGCAATATAAGGATAAAATTCCAGCCACTCTCAGTGGTGTTTTAGAGCTCTTCTCCACCATGCCTAAGCAAATCGCCGAGCTCAAGAAATCAGCCGCCCGCCAAGGGGCCGTTGCGGGCATCAGCCGGGCTTTGGCCTTTGCTCCGGGTCTAACAGCCGCCGAGATGATGGAGGGCTTCCCTTCAAGGAAAGATGACGGCTCAAAGTTTACTGACACTAACTACAGCCGGTGCATGAAGGAGTCCCGGGTGTTAGCTTCTGTCTTGGCGGAGGAGGTTGATCTATCAACTTATCAAGCAGCCTATGACCTGGGGCAGAAGAGACTCCGCGGTCCTTTGTACGAGCGCAAAGACTTGACGCCTGCTCGGAGTAAGGACCTCTTTGCTCCAGATCTTGACCTGTCACCTTATTTCGAAGGCTCTTTTGCGGCTCTAACTAACTGCAATTGGGATTTGGACAACCTTCATATCAGGGCCACAGAAGAGCCGGCACAGGATGACCCGTCAGCTAATTAGCTTCCACTTTAAGAACTTTGTATTAGCTTAACCTACCGTGTGACGGCTGAAAAACTTGTTTGAAATTTTGATCTCTTCTGGGAGTGTAATAGCTAGATGAAACTTGTCTGAAACTTGTCATGATGTTTCTATAAGATGATCCGGCTTGTGGCAACCATTTGTCTTTGTATGCCTTGAATCATTTAGACTTGCCTTGTCATCATAGGGGACACCTGCAGCCAAGATTAGGTAAGCTACACCCGGAGGTGGTGACTCCCTTTTTGGTAATTACGGCTAATCTGGTCAGCCAGAGATGGCGTAACACCCGAAGGTAAGAAGCCGCCCTTGCCGCGGCTAATTTTCCTTAGCCGGATTTTTATAAGAACAGCTAATAGGCGTTAGAAGCTGTACCCGAAGGTAAGAAGCCGCCGTTCACCGCAGCTAATTTCCTTAGTTATTTTTACATGGCCTTACATGGGCTAATAGGCATTAGAAGCTGTACCCAAAGGTAAGAAGCCGCTGTTCGCGGGTCATGAGATGTTAGCTACCCATCGGTAAAAAACCTCTCATAACCGCGGCTAAACTGGTTAGCCGAAGATGGCATAAAGCCGGCTGATAGGGTGTTAGAAGTGGTACCCATCGGTAAGAAGCCCCCCTCGGCAATTACGGCGTGACCCGCCGGCATTAGGTAAGCTACACCCGAAGGTGGTGACTCCCTTTTTGGTAATTACGGCTAATCTGGCCAGCCAGAGATGGCATAACACCCGAAGGTAAGAAGCCGCCCTTGACGCGGCTAATTTTCCTTAGACGGATTTTTATAAGAACAGCTAATAGGCGTTAGAAGCTGTACCCGGAGGTAAGAAGCCTCCCTCGCCACGACTCATTTTCCTGAGCCGATTTTTTTTGTTTTGTAGCATAAAGCCTAGTGTCGTGGCTCATTTTCCTGAGCCGGGATTTTGTGGCATAACGCCTGGTGCCGCGACTCATTTTCCTGAGCCGGGACTTTGTGGCATAACGCCTGGTGCCGCGACTCATTTTCCTGAGCCGGGACTTTGTGGCATAACGCCTGGCTGATAGACATCTACTGCCATTTGCCAATCTCAGTTGATGCATTAACCGGAATACTGTGTAATCTTTTTCCATATGAGGATGCGTGAAACAGCAGAGGCTTCTTTATTTATACATCTATGATATGTACAATGATAGTGTACAATGGTGGGTCTCGATACCCTTTAAGTGAAATAGGGCCGGAGATGCACGATGTTCCATGGCCGACGGGTCTCCTGACCCGCCGTATCTGAATCGTTTTGAATATCAATGAGACAATATGACCCGTTGTTGAGATTTGTCTGGTCTTGAATCAGCCGGAGCACCAACTCGCCCTCCTAGAATGTCCGGGTCTTGACTCTGCGGCTGTGATAGCGGCGCAGGTCTTGTTGATAAATCGTCGATCGGGCCGCTGCCAACTCTCATGCCTCTTCCAAAGCATCCAATGCGTCTTGGCGTGTCGTCTCGTTGTCTGTCTCAACGTAAGCCGCCACCCTTGGCGAGTCATGCCGGATGTCGCTGGGTAAGGCGGCCTCGGCATCGTACACCATAAAGAAGGGCGTGAAACCCGTGGACCTGTTAGGGGTGGTTCTGATGCTCCATAAGACGGAGGGTAATTCTTCGACCCAACACCCGGGCATTCGCTGCAAAGGAACAATAAGCCGCGGTTTGATCCCTCTTAAAATTTCCTGATTGGCGCGCTCCGCCTGACCATTGGACTGTGGATGTGCCACGGCTGAAATGTCAAGCCGGATATGCTCTTCGTCACAGAATTTCTTCATAGCCCCCTTGGATAGATTTGTACCATTGTCAGTAATGATGTTGTGCGGGTAACCAAAACGGTAGATCAGCTTCTTAATAAATAGAACCGATGTAGCTGCATCACATTTGCATACCGGCTCTGCCTCTACCCACTTGGTAAATTTGTCAATCGCCACCAAGAGGTGCGTTTTCTTTTTTCCTTGGATCTTTTGAAGGGCCCGACCATGTCCAGCCCCCAGACCGCAAACGGCCAAGTGATTGGTCTCATTCTTAGTTCTTGAGCCGAAACATGAGCACGCCGGCCAAATTTCTGACAGTCGTCACACTTGCGGACTAAATCCTCTGCATTCCGCTGAACCGTTAACCAGAAGAAACCATGCCGGAAAGCCTTGGCCACCAAAGATTTTGAGCCGGCGTGGTGTCCACAATCACCAGCGTGAATTTCATTCAAGATCTGCCAGCCCTCCTCTGGTGAAACACAACATTGAAAACCCCCTGTTACACTACATTTATGCAACTCACCATTAACTATCGTCATGGACTTAGAGCGCCGGGTGATCTCTCTGGCCCGGTCTTCATCCTCAGGTAACTCGCTCTGGGTCAAATAAGCCAAATAAGGAATCGTCCAATCAGGGATAGTGTGTAGAGCCGCCACCATCCGCGGGTCCTTGGAGTCCCAAGTGCCAGAAACTTGCTGAGCCACTAGATCTGAGTCGCCCAAACACTTGACCCGGCTCAAATTCATCTCCTTGGATAATCTAAGACCATGAAGCAAAGCCTCGTACTCAGTCGCATTGTTAGTGCAGGGGAACATCAGCCGGAGCACATAACAAAACTTAACACCTTTGGGGGATGTCAGAACAACCCCCGCTCCGAACCCCTCCAACTGCTTGGATCCATCAAAGTGTATAGTCCAGTATGTGTTATCCGGCTTTTCTTCGGGAACTTGACACTCTATCCAATCATTTATGAAATCCACCAAAGCTTGGGATTTGATCGCTGTGCGAGGAACATACTTTAAATTAAGAGGTCCCATCTCTAAGGCCCACTTAGCAATCCTCCCTGTGGCTTCTCTATTCTGGATAATATCCCCCAACGGAGTAGAACTGACCACAGTTATTTGATGCCCTAGAAAGTAGTGTTTTAACTTGCGGTTGGCCATGAAAACTCCGTATACCAGCTTCTGCCAATGCGGATATCTTTGCTTAGATTCCGCTAAGACCTCACTTATATAATAAACCGGCCTTTGCACGGGATACTCCTTCCCAGCATCCTTGCGCTCAACCACAATTGCAACGCTGACTGCCCTGTTGTTAGCCGCCACATAAAGGAGCAACGGTTCTTTCTCAGCCGGAGTGGCTAACACTGGCGGCTCAGTCGGCTGTTTCTTAAGTGCCTCAAGTGCTTCACCCGCTGCTTTGCAACAGACAAACTTGTCTGTCTTCTTCATCATCTGATATAAAGGAATAGCCTTCTCTCCAAGGCAGCTTAGGAACCGGCTCAACGCAACAATCCGCCCTGCCAGGCACTGAATGTCATTAATGCATGTCGGCTCTCCTAGAGAAGTAATAGCGTTGATTCTATCCGGGTTAGCCTCGATGCCACGCTTAGAGACCAAGAAACCCAAAAGCTTTCCTGCTGGAACCCCAAAGACACACTTGGTCGGGTTAAGCATCATCTTGTAGATCCGAAGATTGTCAAAGGTTTCCTTTAGGTCCTCCAAAAGAGTCTCCTTCTTTCTGGATTTGACTACGATGTCGTCCACATAAGCATGAACATTACGGCCAATTTGACTGTGAAGGCAGTTCTGTACGCACCGTTGATAAGTCGCTTGGGCGCTCTTGAGCCTGAAAGGCATAGAGACATAATAGAATGACCCAAAGGGTGTAATGAACGCCATCTTCTCCTGGTCTTTCACTGCCATCTTGATCTGATGATAACCGGAATAAGCATCCAGGAAGCATAAACTTTCATATCCTGCTGTAGCATCAATGATCTGATCAATACGTGGGAGGGCAAAGGGATCAGCCGGGCAAGCCTTGTTAAGGTCCGTGTAATCCACACACATACGCCATGTGCCGTTCTTTTTAAGCACCAGCACCGGGTTAGCCAACCATTCCGGGTGAAAAACTTCAACAATAAAACCTGCAGCCAAGAGCCGGGCAACTTCTTCCCTAATAGCCTTGCGTCTCTCCTCATTGAACCGCCGCAGAAACTGTTTGATCGGTTTAAACTTTGGACCCACATTAAGGTTGTGCTCAGCGAATTCTTTCGGTACACCTGGCATGTCAGAGGGCTTCCATGCAAAGATGTCCCGATTCTCACGGATGAATTCGATGAGCGCGCTTTCCTATTCGGGATCCATATGAGCTCCAATGATGAACTGCTTAGATGAGTCGCCCGGATTGTAATCTACTGCCTTGGTATCATCTGCTAAAAACTTGAGGGGCGGCTCAACCTCCATGGTTGGCTTTTTCAGGGGGGTCATATCCTCCGGATCAACATTCCCCTTATAAAACTTAAGCTCTTCCTGGGCGCAACTGGACTCTGCGTAAGCAGCATCTCCTTCTTCACACTCAATAGCCGTATTTAGGTTACCATGAACGGTGCTGGTACCATTTAAGCCAGGCATCTTGAGCTGTAAGTAAACATAACAGGGCCGAGCCATGAACTTAGCATAAGCCGGCCGTCCAAACACGGCATGATAAGGGCTCTTGATCTTAACCACCTCAAACCATAAGGACTCCACTCTGTAGTTGTATTCATCGCCAAAAGCCACTTCCAAAGAAATCTTGCCCACCGGATGCGCCGACTTACCTGGCACCACACCATGAAAAATAGTGGACGAAGGTTTTAAGTCCTTGTCAAGCAACTTCATCCGCCGGAAGGTGTCATAATAAAGGATGTTTATGCTGCTACCGCCATCCATGAGCACCTTGTTCAACATATATCCACCCACTTGGGGGGCTAAAACCAAAGCCAGCTGCCACGGGTCATCAACGCGTGGCGGGTGATCTTCACGGCTCCAAGTTATGTCATATTCAGACCACTTTAGATACTGTGGAAGAGCCGGCGTAACCATATTGACCGCCTGTTTTCACAACTTCTGGTCCCGTCTATTGAGACTAGTCATGAAGACGTGGTACTGCCCGGAGCTGAGCTCCTTCGGGTTACTCTAAAAACCGGACTAACTCCGTTGTTGCTATTGTTGTTGATTATTATTACCATAGTGCGGCTGTTGTCCCCCGTGAGTATCCTGACCCGGATGATCGGATGCTGAACCGCCAGAACCAAATCCGGCTCCTGACCCGCCATGTCCTGGGCCGCCTGGCGGGCCGCCACCGCGATGGTTAGGTTGTGTGACATACCGCTTGAACTTCTACATAAAAGAACAACTCTCCCATGTATGATTTGTCGGCCTATTAGGCAAACTGTGAGTCGGACAAGGTCGCTTAAGCAACTCTTCCATGTTCGAGGAAAAATTATCCCTGCCCGAGGGCGGTCCAAACCTCCTGTTGCCCTTGGGATGGTTCTGCTGGGCATTTGTGTTGGCCACCAGCTCTGATCGTGCTTCTGGATTCTTGCGCGTACTCTGGCTACCATTGTTTACCACACCCTTGCCTTGGTTTACCTTCTTGCCTTGACTAGCCTTTTCCTCATCAGAACCCGGATCCTTTGTGCTATCTGAGTCGGCATATTTCGTGAGAGCCGTCATGAGCTCTCCCATGTCCTGGCACGTATGCTTGAGCTGGCCAAGTTTCTGCTTTAGAGGAATAAAGTGGCAGTTCTTCTCCAAGATCAATACCGCTTGAGCCGCCGTGATCTGCTCTGATGAGTGAATAATTGTCAAGACCTGTCGTACCCAATTATGAGCAGATTCACTCTCCTATTGGACACAATGATCAAGATCCACAATAGTCATAGGCTGCTTGCACGTCCCTTGAAAGTTTTTAATGAATCGAGCCCTGAGCTTTGCCCATGAATTGATGGTATTAGGTGGTAACCCCTTTAGCCATGTACGAACCAGGCCTTCAAGCATCACGACGAAATACTTGGCACAAACTGCCTTACTAACATCCAACATCTCCATGGCCAGTTCATAGCTTTCCACCCAGGCCTCTGGGGGTAAATCAACGGTGTAGTTTGGGACCTTGCGGGGACCTTTGAAGTCCTTCGGCAACCGCTCGCTCTGGAAAGCTGGCGATAGACATGGCAGCCCTCCCGTCCTGGGGGTTACTCCTGCCCCTATGGAAACGGAAGGCCTGGGCTCTTGGTAAGCCGGCCTAGCTGGCGCCTCTTGCGGGCTTCCCGCATGGTTTACACATGCATGTGTATCTCTTCGCGGTCGGTGACCCGTTGGAATCTCTCTGTGATGGTTGCTGCTGGAACCTGCTGGTGACTCGTAGCGCTGGCTAAAACTACGGCTAGGAAGAGGGGTTGAATGGACGTGGCTCCGGCTATGAGCGTATCTCTCCTGCTGGGCCATGGCCGTCTGCAAGTACCCGATGGTGTTCTGCACATCCTCTGCAAAGGGTGCTTCATCCAGGATAGGGATCGTCTCAAGCCGGGTGGCAGCTGCTACCATATTCTCGGACGGGTTAGAATAGTGACCCACCGGCGTTGGAAAGCCCCCAGGTGAAGTTTGGTTACATTGGGCCGGATGAGTCGCCGGTCGTTCCGTTGGGCGGCTCTCGAGTGCGCCCGCGGCTCGCCCTATGCTAGGGGTATTAAAGAGGTTCCTTGCTTCGTAACGCTCCGGTAGACAGGACTGATGCCTCCTCCGGTGTACTGTCGCTGCTGACATTTGCTCCAGCCCTAGATGGAAAGCATCTGTCTTGATGCGTTCTGCCTCTTCTTCCATTTGGACCTGCAGCTCAGCCATCCTTTGTCGTTCCTCTGCTATCCGGCCCTTGATCCTTGCAATCTCTAGATTCTGAGCTGCTTGATTATCTGATGTGACTTCAGTGGCCATGAGAGCCGTGAGTTCATCCATCAGCTCCACAAGAATTTGAGCCGGCGGTGGCGGGTTATCACCCGAAGTGGCGTCTCCTACGGCTGTGTTACTTGCGGCTGGGGCTGGTCCCGCCATGAACACCGCCGCATGAACCGGATCTTTCATAACATCCGACTCAAAGCCATCCGACTTAGAGTATGCATCGTTGTAGCTCCCAAGGCCACCGTTGCGGAGCTGGTACACCGATTCTATTTCTCCACTTGAAGATTCATCTTCCGAATGAACAAGGGTTTCCTGTGACCCGTATGCTTCCAGATCCATACCCTGAGTGAAGCCTACAAAGACATGCCTCTGACCTAGAATGGCACGGGCAGGCCACATGTTACTTGCAGATTGGAGACGCCGAGCCGGCTCGACGATGTTGGTGCAGACGTCCGGCCCGGGTGTAGATCCATCAGCCCTTCTAATGAAAACGTGGATCCCGTTGAACGGAACCCGGAATCCATACTCTACGGACTCGGCGTCAAGCCCCCAGCCAGCATCGTCGATGTAGAACCAGCCGCGGCGACTCTTGCTCATCCTTCCGACCACGTATCCTTCGAGCCCTGGGAGAGAGCCCTTTGAGAACTCAACACCACCAAGCGCAGGCCCCACAGTGGGCGCCAACTGTCGTAGATTTATCACGGCACATGTCCGGGTGAACGGACTTGGATTCGAGGCCATTGCTAATGTGATGGACTCAAAGGGGTTGATTGGGACGAAGGACACGAGTTTACCTAGGTTCGGCCCCTCAAGTCGAGGTAATAGCCTACGTCCTGCTTGTTCTTGTATTGCTTGTTGTGTCAATTACAAGGGAGCTAAAGCTTGACCTAGTTCTCGATCACCTCCCCTCTAAGTCGCCCCGGGTCTGCCTTTTTATAGGAGGTCAGGACCACGGGTCTTTACAATTGTCTAACCGAGTCTCATTGTCAATCCAAGTCTTCCTCTATCTTCTTGTCCAAGCTGTCCCCGAGCGACTTACACGCTCGGGTCTTCTCCGTCTGGGCCACCTCGATCCGCTTATCTTCCTGGGCCGTAGATTTTACGGCTCACCCTTGGGCCGGCTCACGAGCCATCAATGTGACCCAGAGCCTTAATGACGGGTCATATTGCGGGGTTATATCCCCAACAGTTACCGAAGGTTGTTTGGTGTCCCGAATGAGATCCCGGACGTCACGAGGAGTTCCGTAATGGTCCGGAGACAAAGATTGATATATAGGAAGTGAGGATTTGGCCACCGGAAGTGTTTCGGGAATTACCAGTAACGTACCGGGACCACCGGAAGGGTTCCAGGGGTCCACCAAGGGTCCACCAAGTGGGGCCACCAGCCCGGAGGGCTACATGGGCCGAAGGTGGAGGAAACCAGCCCCTAGGTGGGATGGTGCGCCACTCCCACCAGGCCCAAGGCGTAGAAGAGGTGGAGGGAGGGGAAACCCTAGGTCCAGATGGGCCTAAGGCCCACCTAGGGTTGCGCCCTCCTCTCCTCCCTCTCTGGCCGCCGGCCAAGCCCCATCTAGGGCTGCCGCACCCTCTAGGGTGGGAACGCTAGATGGGGTGCCTCCTCCTCCCTCTCCCCTATATATACGTGAGGTTTTAGGGCTTCCCAACACACGAGTTCCTCTCCTCTCGGCGCAGCCCTACTCCTCCCTCTCCTCGTTCTCCGTAGTGCTTGGCGAAGCCCTGCCGGAGACCACACAGTTCCTCCGTCACCATGCCGTCGTGCTGTCGGAGCTCTTCCCCAACCTCTCCGTCTCTCCTTGTTGGATCAAGGCGTAGGAGACGTCACCAGGCTGCACGTGTGTTGAACGCGGAGGCACCATTGTTCAGCGCTGAGATCGGAGTCCACCGCGATCTGAATTGCTACGAGTATGACTCCACCAACCGCGTTCTTGTAACGCTTCCGCTTTGCGATCTTCAAAGGTATGAAGATGCAATCTCTCCCCACTCATTGTTGGTTTCTTCATAGATAGATCTTGGGGACACGTAGGAAATTTTTTGATTTACTACTACATCTCCCAACAGTGGCATCATGAGCTAGGTCTATGCGTACAATCTATGCACGAGTAGAACACAAAGCAGTTGTGGGCGTCGATCTTGTTAATTTGCTTACCACTACTAGTATTATCTTGATTCGGCGGTATTGTGGGATGAAGCAGCCCGGACCAACTTTACACGTATGCTTACGTGAGACCGGTTCCACCGCCTGACATGCACTTGTTGCATAAGGTGGCTAGAGGGTGTCTGTCTCTCCCACCTTAGTCAGATTGGATTCGATGAAAAGGGTCCTTATGAAGGGTAAATAGCAATTGGCATATCACGTTGTGGTTTTGGCGTAGGTAAGAAACATTCTTGCTAGAAACCTATAGCAGCCATGTAAAACTTGCAACTACAAATTAGAGGACGTCTAACTTGTTTTTGCAGCATATGCCTTGTGATGTGATATGGCCAAAAGGATGTAATGTGATGCATTGTGATGTATGAGTTTGATCATGTTCTTGTAATAGGATTCACGACTTGCATGTCGATGAGTATGACAACCGGTAGGAGCCATAGGAGTTGTCTTATTTTATTGTATGACCTACGTGTCAATCATAAACGCCATGTAATTACTTTACTTTATTGCTAAACGTTAGCCATAGTAGTAGAAGTAATAGTTGGCAAGACAACTTCATGAAGACACGATGATGGAGATCATGGTGTCGTGCCGGTGACAGTGATGATCATGGTTCCCCGAAGATGGAGATCAAAGGAGCAAGATGATATTGGCCATATCATGTCACTATATTGATTGCATGTGATGTTTATCATGTTTACATATTATTTGCTTAGAACAACGGTAGTAAATAAGATGATCTCTCAATAAAATTTCAAGAGATGTGTTCACCCTAACTGTGCATCGTTGCTAAGGATCATTGTTTCGAAGCACCACGTGATGATCGGGTGTGATAAGTTCTAACGTTCGCATACAACGGGTATAAGCCAGATTTACACACGCGAAACACTTAGGTTGACTTGACAAGCATAGCATGTACAGACATGGCCTCGGAACACGGAAGACCAAAAGGTCGAACATGAGTCGTATAGGAGATACGATCAACATGGAGATGTTCACCATGGATGACTAGTCCATCCCACGTGATGATCGGACACGGGCTAGTTGACATGGATCATGTATCACCTGGATGACTAGAGAGATGTCTATCTAAGTGGGAGTTCATTAAATAATTTGATTATGTGAACTTAATTATCATGAATTTAGTCTAAAATTGTCTTTACAGTCTATATTGTAGATCCAATGGCCAACGCGGATGTCACCCTCAACTTCAACGTGTTCCTAGAGAAAACCAAGCTGAAAGATGATGGAAGCAACTATGCGGACTGGGTCCATAGTTTGAGGATCATCCTCATAGCTTCCAAGAGATCGTATGTACTTGATGCACTGCTAGGTGACCCACCCATTTTCCCGCGGACCAAGACGTTACGAACGCTTGGCAGTCATGCTGCGATGATTACTCCCTTGTTCAGTGTGGCATGCTTTACAGTTTAGAACCGGGGCTCCAAAAGCGTTTTGAGCAACACAGAGCATATGAGATGTTCCAAGAGCTAAAACTGGTTTTCCAAGATCATGCCTGGGTTGAGAGATATGACGTCTCCAACAATTTCTTTAGCTGTAAGATGGAGGAGAATAGTTTTGTCAGTGAGCATATACTCAAGATGTCTGGGTTGCACAACCGCTTGACTCAGCTGGGAGTTAATCTCCCGGGTGACTCGGTCATTGACAGAATCCTCCAGTTGCTTCCACCTAGCTACAAGAGCTTTGTGATGAACTACAACATGTAGGGCATGGAGAAGTCCATTCCTGAGTTGTACTCGATGCTGAAATCAGCGGAGGTCAAGATCAAAAAGGAGCATCAAGTGTTCATGGTGAATAAGACCACTAGTTTCAAGAAAGGCAAGGGTAAGAAGAACTTCAAGAAGGACGACAAAGCTGTTGCCGCGCCCAGTAAGCAAGTTGCTGGGAAGAAGAACAAGAATGGACCCAAGCCTAAGACTGAGTGCTTTTATTGCAAGGGTACCGGTCACTGGAAGCGGAACTGCCCCAAGTACTTAGCGGATAAGAAGGCCAGGAACGTTAAAGGTATATGTGATATACTTGTTATTGATGTGTACCTAACCAGCGCTCATAGTAGCTCCTGGGTATTTGATACTGGTGCAGTTGCTCACATTTATAACTCCAAGAAGGAGCTACAGAATAAGCGGAGGCTAGCAAAGGACGAGGTGATGATGCGCGTCGGGAATGGTTCCAAGCTCGATGTGATCGTCTTCAGCACGCTACCTCTACATCTACCTTCGGGATTAGTTTTAAACCTTAATAATTGTTATTTAGTACCAGCTTTGAGCATGAACACTGTATCTGGATCTCGCTTGATGCGAGATGGCTACTCATTAAAATCTGAGAATAATGGTTGTTCTATTTATACGAGAGAAATGTTTTATGGTCATGCCCCGCTGGTCAATGGTTTATTTTTGATGAATCACGAACGTGATGTTACGCATGTCCATAGTGTTAGTACCAAAAAGTGTAAGGTTGATAACGATAGTCCCACTTACATGTGGCACTGCCGCTTGGTCATATTGGTGTCGAACGCATGAAGAAGCTCCATGATGATGGACTTTTGGAGTCTCTTGATTTTGAATCATTTGACACGTGCGAACCATGCCTCATGGGCAAGATGACCAGGACTCCATTCTCCGGAAAAATGGAGCGAGCAACTGACTTGTTGGAGATAATACATACCTATGTATGCGGTCCAATGAGCATCGAGGCTCGCGGTGGCTACCGTTATGTTCTCACCCTCACTGATGACTTGAGCAGATATGGGTATGTCTACTTAATGAAACATAAGTATAAAACCTTTGAAAGGTTCAAGGAATTTCAGAGTGAGGTAGAGAATCAACGTGACAGGAAAATAAAGTGCCTACGATCTGATCGTGGAGGAGAATATTTAAGTCACGAGTTTGGCACGCACCTAAGGAAATGTGGAATTGTTTCACAACTCACGCCGCCTGGCACACCTCAGCGAAATGGTGTGTTTGAACATCGTAATCGCACTCTATTGGATTTGGTGTGATCTATGATGTCTCTTACCGACTTACCGCTATCATTTTGGGGATATGCATTAGAGACTGTCGCATTCACTTTAAATAGGGCACCGTCAAAGTCCGTTGAGACGACACCATATGAATTATGGTTTGGAAAGAAACCTAAGCTGTCGTTTCTAAAAGTTTGGGGATGTAATGCTTATGTGAAGAAACTTCAACCTGAGAAGCTCAAACCCAAAGCGGAAAAGTGCGTCTTCATAGGATATCCCAAAGAGACTATTGGATATACCTTCTACCCGAGATCCGAAGGCAAAGTCTTTGTTGCCAAGAATGGATCCTTTCTCGAGAAAGAGTTTCTCTCGAAAGAAGTAAGTGGGAGGAAAATAGAACTTGGTGAGGTAATTGTACCTCCACTCGATTGGAGAGTAGCGCAACACAGGAAGATGTTTCTGTGGAGCCTACACTGGCTGTAGAGGAAGTTAATGATGTTGATCATGAAACTTCAGATCAAGTTGCTATTGAATGTCGAAGGTCCACTAGGACACGTTCCGCACCAGAGTGGTACGGCAACCCTTTCCTGGAGATCATGTTGTTGGACAACGGTGAACCTTCTAACTATGAAGAAGCGATGGCACGCCTGGATTCCAACAATGGCTTGAGGCCATGAAATCCGAGATAGGATCCATGTATGAGAACAAAGTATGGACTTTGGTGGACTTGCCTGATGATAAGCGAGCCATTGAAAAAAAATGGATCTTTAAGAAGAAGACTGACGCAGATGGTAATGTGACCGTCTATAAGGCTCGGCTTATTGCTAAGGGTTATCGACAAGTTCAAGGAGTTGACTGCGATGAGACTTTCTCACCCGTAGCGATGTTGAAGTCTGTCCGAATCATGTTAGCAATTGCCGCATTTTATGATTATGAGATCTGGCAAATGGACGTCAAAACGCCTTTCCTTAATGGCTTCCTGAAGGAAGAACTATATATGATGTAGCCGGAAGGTTTTGTCGATCCTAAAGATGCTAACAAAGTATGCAAGCTCCAACGCTCCATCTATGGGCTGGTGCAAGCATCTCGGAGTTGGAACATTCGCTTTAATGAGGTGATTAAAGCGTTTGGGTTTGTACAGGTTTATGGAGAACCTTGTATTTACAAGAAAATGAGTGGGAGCTCTATAGCATTTCTCATATTATATGTGGATGACATACTGATAATGGGAAATGATATAGAACTCTTGGAAAGTGTAAAGGCCTACTTGAATAAGTGTTTTTCAATGAAGAAATTTGGAGAAGTTGATTACATATTAGGTATTAAGATCTATAGAGATAGATCGAGACGCCTCATAGGTCTTTCACAAAGCACATACCTTGAAAAGATATTGAAGAAGTTCAATATGGATCAGTCCAAGAAGGGGTTCTTGCCTGTGCTACAGGGTGTGAGATTGAGTACGACTCAATGCCCGACCACGGCAAAAGATAGAGAAGAGATGAGTGTCATCCCCTATGCTTCGGCCATAGGCTCTATTATGTATGCCATGCTGTGTACCATACCTGATGTGAACCTTGCCATAAGTTTGGTAGGGAGGTACCAAAGTGATCCCGGAGCGGAACCCTGGACAGCGGTCAAGAATATCCTCAAGTACCTGAAAAGGAAAAAGGACATGTTTCTCGTATATGGAGGTGCCGAAGAGCTTGTCGTAAAGGGTTACGTCGATGCTAGCTTTGACACAGATCCGGATGACTCCAAGTCGCAAACAGGATACGTGTATATTTTGAACGGAGGGGCAGTCAGCTGGTGCAGCAGTAAGCAAAGCATCCTGGCGGCATCTACATCTGAAGCGGAGTACATAGCTGCTTCGGAAACAGCAAAGGAAGGAGTCTGGATGAAGGAGTTCATCACCGACCTAGGAGTGATTCCCAATGCGTCAGGCCCGATGACTCTATTCTGTGACAACACTGGAGCTATTGCCCTTGCGAAGGAGCCCAGGTTTCACAAGAAGACAAGACACATCAAGCGTCGCTTCAACTCCATCCATGATTACATTCAGGAGGGAGATATAGATATTTGTAAAGTACATACGGATCTGAATGTCGCAGATCCGTTGACTAAACCTCTCTCACGAGCAAAACATGATCAACACCAGAATGCTATGGGTGTTCGATTCATCACAATGTAACTAGATTATTGACTCTAGTGCAAGTGGGAGACTGTTGGAAATATGCCCTATAGGCAATAATAAAATGGTTATTATTGTATTTCCTTGTTCATGATAATTGTCTATTGTTCATGCTATAATTGTGTTAACCGGAAACCGTAATACATGTGTGAATACATAGACCACAACATGTCCCTAGTGAGCCTCTAGTTGACTAGCTCGTTGATCAATAGATGGCCACGGTTTCATGACCATGGACATTGGATGTCGTTGATAACGGGATCACATCATTAGGAGAATGATGTGATGGACAAGACTCAATCCTAAGCATAGCACAAGATCGTGTAGTTCGTTTGCTAAAGATTTTTTAATGTCAAGTATCGTTTCCTTAGACCATGAGGTTGTGCAACTCCCGGATACCGTAGGAATACTTTGGGTGTGCCAAACGTCACAACGTAACTGGGTGGCTGTAAAGGTGCACTACGGGTATCTCCGAAAGTGTCTGTTGGGTTGGCACGAATCGAGACTGGGATTTGTCACTCCGTGTGACGGAGAGGTATCTGTGGGCCCACTCGATAAGACATCATCATAATGGGCTCAATGTGACTAAGGAGTTAGCCACGAGATGATGTATTATAGAACGAGTAAAGAGACTTGTCGGTAACGAGATTGAACAAGGTATAGGGATACTGACGATCGAATCTCGGGCAAGTATCATACCGATAGACAAAGGGAAATGCATACGGGATTGATTGAATCCCCGACATCATGGTTCATCTGATGAGATCATCGTGGAGCATGTGGGAGCCAACATGGGTATCCAGATCCCGCTGTTGGTTATTGACCGGAGAGGTGTCTCGATCATGTCTACATGTCTTCCGAACCCGTAGGGTCTACACACTTAAGATTTGATGACGCTAGGGTTATAGGGAAATAGTGTACGTGGTTACCGAAGGTTGTTCGGAGTCCCGGATGAGATCCCGGACGTCACGAGAAGTTCCGGAATGGTCCGGAGACAAATATTAATATATAGGAAGTGAGGATTTGGCCACCGGAAGTGTTTTGGGAATTACCGGTAACGTACCGGGACCACCGGAAGGGTTCCTAGGGTCCAACAAGGGTCCACCAAGTGGGGCCACCAGCCCCGGAGGGCTACATGGGCCGAAGGTGGAGGGAACCATCCCCTAGGTGGGCTGGTGCGCAAATCCCACTAGGCCCAAGGCGCAGGAGAGGTGGAAGGAGGGGAAACCCTAGGTCCAGATGGGCCTAAGGCCCACCTAGGGTTGCGCCCTCCTCTCCTCCCCGTGTGGCCTCCGACCAAGCCCCATCTAGGGCTGCCGCACCCTCTAGGGTGGGAACCCTAGATGGGGTGCCTCCTCCTCCCTCTCCCCTATATATATATGTGAGGTTTTAGGGCTGCCCAACACACGAGTTCCTCTCCTCTCGACGCAGCCCTACTCCTCCCTCTCCCCGTTCTCTGTAGTGCTTGGCGAAGCCCTGCCGGAGACCACACAGCTCCTCCGTCACCACGCCGTCATGCTGCCGGAGCTCTTCCCCAACCTCTCCTTCTCTCCTTGCTGGATCAAGGCGTAGGAGACGTCACCGGGCTGCACGTGTGTTGAATGCGGAGGCGCCGTTGTTCGGCGCTGAGATCGGAGTCCGCCGCGATCTGAATCGCTACAAGTACGACTCCACCAACCGCGTTCTTGTGAACGCTTCCGCTTTGTGATCTTCAAAGGTATGAAGATGCAATCTCTCCCCACTCGTTGCTGGTTTCTTCATAGATAGATCTTGGTGACACGTAGGAAATTTTTTGATTTACTACTACGTCTCCCAACAGAGACAACTACATTCACATTAAAAGGGGCACCATCTAATTCCATTGAGATGACACCATATGAATTTTTGTTTGGCAAAAACTTAAGCTGTCTTTTCTTAATTTTTAGGGCTACGACGCTTATGTCAAAAAGGGGTTTCACCTAATGAGCTCGAACCCAAAGCGGGCATCTTCGTAGAATACCCAAAAGTAAACAGTTGGGTGAACCTTCTATCTTCGATGCAAGCACAAAATGTTTGTTGCTGAAACGGGTCCTTTCTCGAGAAAGAGTTTCTCTCGAAAGAATTGAGTGGGAGGAAGATAGAACTTGATGAGGTTGTTGAACCTTTGTTTCAACCAGAGAGTAGCACAGCGCAGAAAGTTGTTTCCGTGGATCCTACGTTAGTTGAAGAGGAAGTTAATGATGATGATCATGAAGCTTCGGATCAACTTACTATCAAACCTCGTAGGTCGACAAGGACGCGTACTGCTCCTGAGTGGTATGACAACCATGTCTTAGAGGTCATGTTGTTGGACAACGATGAACCTACAAACTATGAAGAAGCGATGATGGGCCCAGATTCCAACAAATGGTTAGAGGCCATGAAATCCGAGAAAGGATCCATGTATGAAAACCAAGTATGGACTTTGGTAGACTTGCCCGTTAAACGGCAGGTCGTTGAGTACAAATGGACCTTTAAGATGAAGATAGACGGTGATGGTGAATGTCAACATTTGTAAAGCTCGACTTGTCGCAAAGAAGTTTCCGCCAAGTTCAAGGAGTTGACTACGATGAGACCTTCTCACCTGTAGTGATGCTAGAAGTCTGTTGAAATTATGTTAGCAGTTGCTGCATTTTTCAATTATGAAATCTGGCAAATGGATATAAAAACATCATTTCCTTAATGGATTACTTGAGGAAAGGTTGTATGTGATACAACTAGAAGGTTTTATCATTCCTAAGGATGCTAAAAGGTGTGCAAGCCCTAGTGATCCTTCTATGTGCTGGAGAAATCATCTTAGAGTTGGAATATACGCTCTGATGAGGTGATCAAAGTTTTTAAGTCTATACAAAGTTTATGAGAAACTTGTATTTACAATAAAGTGGGTGGGAGCACTATAGAGTTTCTGATAAGCATATGTGGATGACATATTTTTGATCGGAAATGATGTAGAATTTCTGGAAAGCAGAAAGGGTTTTTTGAAAAGGAGTTTTTCAAATGAAAACCTGGAATTAAGCTACTTAATTATTGGGCATCAAGATCTATAGAGATAGATCAAGATGCTTGATGAGACTTTCAATGAGTACATACCTAGACAAGATTTTGAAAGAGTTCAAAATGGATCAGTCAAAGAAAGAGTTCTTGCTTGATTTGTGAGGTGTGGAGTTCAGTGAGACTCAAAGCTCGACCACGAAAGAATAAAGAGAAAGGATGAAGGTCGTACCCTATGCCTTATCCATAGGCTCTATATAGTATGCCATGCTGTGTATCGCACCTCTGTGTACCTTGCCATGAGTCTATCAAGGGGTACAAGAGTGATCCAGGAGTGGATTACTGGATAGCGGTCAAAATTATCCTTAGTAACTATAGGACTAAGGATCTGTTTCTCGATTATGGAGGTGATAAAGAGTTCATCGTAAAGGGTTACGTTGATGCACGCTTTAACACCAATCTGGATGACTCTTAGTAGCAATCCGAATACGTATAGTGGAGCAGCCATTTGGAATAGTTCCAAGTGCAGTGTGGTAGCAGTCTTTACAGTATAACATAGAGATTTGCAAGGCACACACGAATCTGAATGTCGCAGACCTGTTGACTAAAAGACCTCTCTCACATGCAAAGCATGATTGAGCCCCAGAACTCATTGGGTGTTAGATTCATAACAATGAGAATCACATGGTGATGTGAACTAGATTATTGATTCTAGTGCAAGTGGGAGACTGTTGGAAATATGCCCTAGAGGCAATAATTAATTAGTTATTATCTTATTACCTTGTTCATGATAATCGTTTATTATCCATGCTAGAATTGTATTGATTGGAAACTCAGATACATGTGTGGATTCATAGACAACACCATGTCCCAAGTATGCCTCTAATAGACTAGCTCATTGATCAAAGATGGTTAAGGTTTCCTAGCCATGGACATGAGATGTCATTTGATAACGGGCTCACATCATTAGGAGAATGATGTGATGGACAAGACCCAAACTATAAACCTAGCATATGATCGTGTCAGTTTATTGCTACAGTTTTCTGCATGTCAACTATTTGTTCCTATGACCATGAGATCATGCAACTCACTGACACCGGAGGAGTACCTTGTGTGTATCAAACGTCGCAACGTAACTGGGTGACTATAAAGGTGCTCTACAGGTATCTCCGAGGGTGTCTGTTGGGTTGGCATGGATCAAGACTGGGATTTGTTACTCCGTGTAACAGAGAGGTATCTCAGGGCCCACTCAGTAATACAACATCACTATAAGCCTTGCAAGCAATGTGACTAAAGATTTAGCCACGGGATCTTGTATTAAAAAACAAGTAAAGATACTTGCCGGTAACGAGATTGAACTAGGTATAGAGATACCGACAATCGAATCTCGCGCAAGTAACATACCGAAGAACAAAGCGAACATCATACGGGATTGACTGAATCCTTGACATAGAGGTTCAACCGATAAAGATCTTCGGAGAATATGTAGGAACCAATATGGGCATCCAGGTCCCGCTATTGGTTATGGACCGTAGAGGTGGCTCGGTCATGTCTACATAGTTCTCGAACCCGCAGGGTCTGCACACTTAAGGTTCGATGACGTTTTGGTAGTATTTAGTTATATATGTTGGTGACCAAAGGTTGTTCGGAGTCCCGGATGACATCCTGGACATCACGATGAGCTTCGGAATGATCTGGAGGTAAAGATTGATATATAGGAAAGTGGTGTTTGAACTCCGGAAAAGTTTCCAGCATTTCCGGCAGTGTACCGGGAGTGACGAATGGGTTCTGGGGGCCACCAAGTGGGTCCCACACACCCCAAGAGGACACATGGGCCTTAGGGGTGGCGCACCATCCCCTGGTGGGCTGGGCATACAGCCCAAAAGGCCCTATGCGCAAGGGGAAAGGAGGAGGAGTAGGGGCCAAGTAGGAAAGGACTCCTCCCCTCTTGCCTTCGGCGAAGCCCTCCTTGTAGAATAGGCAAGGCTGCCTCCTATCCTCTCCCTCCTATATATACTAAGGGTTTTTGAGGGTAGCCCCCAATCCTAATTGCCACGTGCTGCCCTCTTCCTCCCCTAGATCTGTTTCTCCTCTAGATTAGTTCTGCGGTGCTTAGGCGAAGCCGTGCAGGATTAGTTCACCACCACTGTCACCACGCCGTTGTGCTACCGGAGAACTCATCTACCTCTACGCTCCCTCTTGCCGGATCAACAAGGCGGAGATCGTCATCGAGCTGTACGTGTGCCGAACACGAAGGTGTCGTCCGTTCGGCGCTAGATCGGAAGGACCGTGATCAAGATCGCGAGACGATTCGTGATTGGATCGAGGGATAGATCGTGATGGGATCGCGGGACGGATCGTTATAGGATCACAAGATGGATCGTGATGGGATCGCGGGATGCTCGGCAATTTGGATCGCGAAGATGTTCAACTACATCAACCGCGTTTCTTAACGCTTCCCGCTTAGCGATCTATAAGGGTATCTAGATCCACTCTCCCTCTCGTAGATGCTCATCACCATGGATAGATCTTGCGTGTGCGCAGGAATTTTTTTGTTTCCCATGCAATGTTCCCTAACATTCATCAACATCACTGTCTTCATCACCTTCCTCATCTCTTTCTAGTGGTCCACTCTCCCGCACCCCGCTGTAATCCCCTACTTGAACATGGTGTTTCATGCCACATATTATTAATGAATGATGTGTTGTCATCCTATGATGTTTGAGTAGATCTATATTGTCCTTTCGGTTGATTGATGATCTGGATTGGTTTGAGTGTATGTTTTATTTTGGTGTTTTCCTAAGGTGCCTTCCGTGAGGTGCACACGTGAAGGATCCACGCTGGAGGGTGTTGCAATAATTGTTCATGATTCGCTTATAGTGGGTGGCTAGAGTGACAGAAGCTTACACCCGAGTAATGGGGTTGTTTACATATGGGAGTAAAGGGGGCTTGATGTTTAATGCTATGGTTGGGCTTACCTTAAAGATTTCTAGTAGTTGTGGATGCTTTCTAGAGATCCAATCATATGTTCATATGATCCAAGTACGAAAAGCATGTTTGCTCATGCCTCCCCCTCATATAAAATTGCAAGAATGATTACCGATCTTGTTATAAATTGCCTAGGATGATTCCGCACACCATACCATCATTATTCCATAGTCTCTATTTGCAATATATTGTGATATATTTTAACTCTATTTAGTGCAGCAACTATTTTTCATATTTTAGTTCTCCAATATTATGCAAGGCTGTCCTCTTTATACCCACAACACAATTTTATTTCTCGTCACTAGATAGAAGCAAACGTTCGGTGTATGTAGAGTCGTATCGGTGGTAGATAGGACTTGAGAAAATATTTATGTTACCTTTAGCTCCTTGTGGGTTCGACACTCCATAATTATTACTTCCATCTTTGGAAAGTGCTACGATGATTCCTTGCACTTGGGGATTATCAGCCAACCGTTTGTAATAAGTAGTATCATAAAATTTATGTCGAGACTATACCTGGGCATCTCAGGCTTGGCCTGGCCGGGCCGGTCCCAAAATCCAGGGCATGGGCCCTATGGGCTTGCTCGTGGGCCGGGCTTGGGCCTGAGTTTTGAGCCCATCAACAGGGCTGGGTCGGGCTTGGGCTTGGCATATTGGGATTTTAAGGAAGAGGCCCGGCCCATGATCCTAGGCCCGACGGGCTTTTCAACAGATGGGTCAGGCTTGGGCTTCAAAGTAGGCCCGATGATAGGGCTTGGGCCTCAGTTTTTTGCCATGGGGTTTTTTAGGCGTGGCCCAAGCCCGGCCCATGGCCAGATATAGCCAAGACATACTGGCAAAGCATGTAAACTAGCAAGCACAACAAGTAAACTAGATAACTAAGCAAACAAGAAATTTTTATTTATTTTTTATATAAATTAAAATATAACAACAAAGAAAAAGGATAACAAGTGAAAGAATAATTTATGTGTAGGGACATGACAAGAATTTGATGATGCCTCCCTGACAACGATGCTAGAAATTCTTCCTGCTACTTGTGAGGTGTGTTGGGATTTTCCCTGAAGAGGAGAGGCGATGCATCACATTATACATAAGTATTTCCCTTAGTGAGAACCAATGTTATCAAACCAATAGGATAACCAAGCAAATTCCTTTCAAGAACACCTACACACCCAAAACCAAACACTTGCACCCAACATGGGCAAGAGGGTTATCAAGCCTCTTGAACTTGTCGCTTGCAAGGATTGAACCTTGATAGAAGTAGATATTGTAAAAGTAAAACAAAATAAAAGTAAATAAAATGTAGCAATATAATTTTGGAGTTTTTGTATTTATGTTTAAGTAGACCGGGGGCCATATTGTACGCTAGAGGCTTCTCTCTTGAAAATAGCATACGATGGGTAGACAAATTACTATTCGGAAATTGACAGAATTACGCATAGTTATAAAATGTTATTCATGGAAATGATCCTATATATAGGCATCATGTCCATAAGAAAGTAGACCGAAACGATTTTGCATCTACTACTATTAATCCACTTTGAGAGCGCTTCTATGCTTGCCTCTCTAGGTATTAAGTTCATAACAAACAGAGTAATACTTGGAGCAAGGTGAAATGATGTAGACAAAATAAATCAAGCAATATGTTCAGATCCCGTTGTTTTATCCTTAATGGAAAAAATACAAATATGTGTCTTGTCCCCTTCTGTCACGAGGATATAGAGCACCGCAAGATTGAACCCACTACAACGCACCATTCCTGCTGAAGATAAATCAATCTAGTTGGCCAAACCAAACCGATAGATCGGAGAGAAATATGAAGCTATAATAATCATGCATAATAGAATTCAGAAAATACTCAATTACTTTTAATGAATAATCTGATCATAAACCCACAATTCATCTGATCCCAACAAACACATAGCAAAAGAAGATTACATTGGATAGAACACCGCGGGTATTGAAGATCAAAGAGAGAATAAGCCATCAAGGTACTAGCTACGGACCCGTAGATTTGTGGTGGACTACTCATGCATCATCATGGAGGCAACAAGGTTGATGTAGATGGCCTCTGTGGTCGATTTTGTCTCCGGCAGAGTACCGAAAAAGGTCTCCAGATGGCCTCCCTTCGGAACATAGGATCGTGGAGGCGTAAAAAGTGTTTTGGGTGGCTCTTTGTTGGTTCCCAGTTTTAGAGAATTTATGGAGGTGGAATTAGGTCAGACGGAGCCACGAGGGGACCACAAGGCATCAGGGTGTGCCTACTCCCCTGGGCGTGCCCCGTTGCCATGTCATCTCCTTGTCTCGCTTCTCGTCACCTCTCAAAGCTACTTGGGTCTCTTTTGTCCAGGAAAAAATCGTCAAAAAGTTTTGTAGCGTTGGGACTTCGTTTGGTATAGATTTCCTAGAAAACCAAAAAAAGGCAAAAAAAACAACTGACACTTGACACTGGCTTAATAGGTTTGTTCCCAAAATGGTATAAAATAGCATATAAAGTATCCTAGATTGATAATATAATAGCATGGAACAATAAAAAACTATATGTACGTTGGACACATATCAATGTTGTGTGCCGAATTGATGGCAAGCACAATCAGAGGTCGTCGTTGTTCTTGATGATGAATGCGAAATTACGATGTAGATTGTGCGGTGGGCCGGTGGATTGATGTGACCCGGCCCACCCCATCGGCGGCGAACATGAGAGAGCCGAAGGTTAAGCTATCCCCGACAAGAGGCTGTCACTGGACGGGGAAGATCCAATCTGAGATCGTGTCGGTGCCGCCCGTGCCTGGCGCGCTAACTGACGGTGCGAAATACCGCCAGGTCCCTCGGTAGGGGTCTAAGTGCATCTAGAGGTCTTAGATAGGAGATCACATGAGGGTTTTACCCAGGTTTGGTTCTCTGAAGAGTAATAGCATACATTCTGCTTGTTTAGGTTATTCATAGTGGAGGGATGCCTCATGCGAGGGGTTACAGTGGTGTATGAGATTGCTACCTATAGTATCTATCCGAGAATAGATGTGATTAAGAGCTCCCTTGTCTCCCCTTATATAGGCGGAGGAGGTGTAGGGTTTACACGTTGATGAGATAGGCAAGGTCGTGATTGATGTGGATGATTTTGCGGTCAACGATGTTGACGTGATCATACGACGTGAGGTCCCCTTCATCGAGTGCCTTATAATAGTACAATAGTTACACATGGTTTGCTTCGTATCGAGAAGTTAAGTTGCATTAGGTCATCACATGAACAAGAGACAAAAGTGTTACTAAGTCTGCGGGTTATAGCCTAATTCCTTCTTATATAGGGAGTAACTCGTCGAGTTCTAGGGGAGGGGGTCTCGACACGATCTCTAGATCAATGTGGATAAATTAGCTAAATTATGTCTTTGGAAGACCTTGCATGTTCCTCCATCATCGCGATGACTCTCTTTTATTTGGCACCCAAGTCGGTGATCGGGCCTCTTTGTTGTACTCCTAACGGTCCATAATTTGAACTCCTTTGACTTAGGTAGGTCCACCACTCCTCCTTGGGAAAGCAAGGATGGTGGGTCGGGAGCTGTTAGGTATTGCTCGTAGTGAGCTGTACTACCCACGTCACCCGCGCGACATGGACCTGGCCAAGTGAGCATGGGGAGAGTTAGCGGGAGAGCGCATCTCCTTTATTTAGTTTTTAATTTATTTATTTTGGTCATTTAATGGTAATTTTAAAAATCACAATACCAAAAATGTTCCTAGACTCGAAAAAGGTTTGTTAATTAAAAATCGTTCATGAGCTCAAAAAATGTTCACGAGAATTAAAAAATACTTGAAATAAAAAGTGTTTGCACGCATGAAAAATGTCTGCATATTAGAAAAATAATCAAGAATTTAGAAAAAAAATCATGAATTCAAAAATTATTAGCAAACTTAAAAAATGTTCATAAGTTCAAAATATGTTAACTTGAATTCAAAAAAGCTGATGAATTAAAAAAACACAAACCCAAAAAATGTTCGTGAATTCAAAAAAATGTTTATAATTAATTTAGAAATTCCATGAATTCAAAAGCAACACTAGTTTATAAAATTTGAAATTCAAAAAATATTTGCAAAATTGTAGAAAGTCATGAATTAAAGAAAGAACAATAATAAAAAAATGAAAGAAAATATCAGTCGGCCGAGTACTAGAGAGCGCCTCTTAGCTCCTACTCCGCTACCGCGAACTGGCGCTCGCCGTTAGCGTGTGATGCTGTTGCTTGCCACTCGCACGCGTGCACTGCATTCGCGTCCGGTCAATTGTTGGCTAGTTGACGGTTGACCTCTTGATTAGTAAACCGTTGACTTTTGAAAAACGCAAAAGTCATCAAGAAAACAGAAGCAAAGCAAAAAAGGGAAAACGCTTACCAATTCAATAATATCCACGGATTTGAAAACAACAATTGCAAAATTCAAAAATATTCATGGTTTTGAAAAACCACAAATTTGAAAATAGTTCATGATTTTGAAAAAACACAAATTTAGAAAAATCACGAGTTTGAAAATTTTCATTGAGTTCGATAAAAAGTTCACAAATATGAGAAATTTTGTGGATTGAAAAATGTTTATGGGATTTTGAAAAAAAAGATCGTGGATTTGAAAAAAGTTCACCCAGTTTTAAAATAAGCACAAAATTGAAATGATTCATGACTTTGATTTTTTTTCATTGATTTTTTAAAAAAACATGAATTTGGAAAATAATGCATATTTGAAAAAACTTCAAAGATTTTAAAATGAAAAACATCAATTTAAAAAAAGGTCACATATTTTTGACAAAAAATGTCACTAAAAAGTTACAAAAAACTGAAAAAGTTCACGGATTCAAAAAAGGTCCACTAGAAAGTTAGTAAAGGAATGAAAAAAGTCCACATATTTGAATCCTTTTATGGAATTTCAAGAATGTCAAGCATTTTTAAAAAGGAAAATGACATAGGAAAAAGGAAATAGGAAAAATGAAAACAAAATGAGCAAAAACTGGCCAAAAAATATTAAAAAACCCAGTCTGGAAGGTAAGAACAAGAAATGTAAGAAGTATTAGTAGGCGCAGCAGGTGAGCCGTCCGAATTAGTTACTGAGTTTGGATGCAAACTGTAATGTTTTTTGTTAAGAATTCTGCAGATGTTTGGAGTGCGAAAGTCGCCACCAACAACATTTTTATAGGTTAAAAGTGGGGAAATGGGTGGGCCCAGTGTTGGGGATATGACCCCACGATATGACCCGCCCTAGAGGCTCCGGATCATGTTGCTAGCTCGTGAGCGGTAAGATTGGTGGCCCAGGAAGATAGGCGGCTCAAGGTGTGGGCCGTGCAAACGGCCCGGACGGAGAAGACCCGGGCGTGCAAGCCGAGTCATAGACAGCTTGGACAAGAAGATAAAGGGAGACTCGGTTAGCAATTGTAACGACCCGGTGGTCCTGACCTCTTATATAAAGGGAGACCCGGGGCGACTTAGAGGAGAGGGAATCGAGAACTAGGTCAAGCTTCTGGCTCCTTGTAATCGACACACAATCAAATACAAACACAAGCAGGACATAGGCTATTACCTCGACTTGAGGGGTCAAACCTGGGTAAATCCGTGTCTTTCGTCCCAACTAACCCCTTTGAGTCCACCCCGTTAGCGATGGCCTCGAATCCAAGTCCGTTCACCCGGACATCTGCCGTGATAAAACCATGACAGATGGCGCCCACCGTGGGGCTAGCGCTTGGTAGTGTTGAGTTCTCAAAGGGCTCTCTCCCAGGGCTCGAAGGATACGTGGTTGGAAGGATGAGCAAGAGTCGCCGCGGACGGCTCTACATCGATGACGCCGGCTAGGGGCTTGATGCTGGTTCTGTGGAGTATGGATTCCGGGTTCAGTTCGGCGGGATCCAGGTTTTCATTGGAAAGGTTGATGGATCTACACCCGGGCCGGACATCTGCACCAACATCATCAAGCCGGCTCGGCGTCTCCAATCTACGGGTGTTGTGCAGCCTGCCCGTGCCCACCCAGGTCAAAAGAATGTTCTCGTGGGCTTCACTCAAGGCATGGACCTGGAAGCGTCCGGGTCACAGGGAACTCTCGTTTGCTCGGAAGATGAGTCCTCCAATGGGGAGACAGAATCAGTGTATCGGCTCAGCAACGGTGGCCTTGGGGGCTACTACGACACCTATTCTAAGGAAGAGGGCTTTGAGTCGGATGATCTGAGACCCCCGGTTCATGTGGCGGTGTTCATGGCAGGATCGGCTTCAGCTGCCGGTGACACAACGGCGGGAGCCGCCGCAGCGGGTGATAGCCCGCCGCTGCCGGCTCAGGTCCTAGTGGAATTTATGGACGAACTTACAGCTCTCATGGCCATAGAAGTAACACCGGATAATCAAGCAGCCAGGAATCTAGAGGTGGCACGGATCAAGGGCCGGATGGCAGAGGAACGGAAAAGGATGGCCGAGCTGAAAAACCGGATGGAGGAGGAAGCGGAGCGTATCAAGGCCGATGCTTTCCGTCTGGAGCTGGAGCAAAGGTCAGCGGCCGCGGTGCACCGAAGGAGGCATCAATCCCGTCTGCCAGAACTTTACGAAGTGAGGAACCTTTTTAACACCCCCGGAGCGGGGCGGGTTACGGGCGCACCGGAAAGCCGCCCGATGGAACGCTCGGCGACTCATCCACCCCAGCATAACCAAATTTCACCTAGGGCTTTTCCAACACCGGCGGGTCATTACTCTAACCCGGACGAGAACATGGTGGCAGCAGCCACCCGCCTTGAGACGATTCCCATCCCAGATGAAGCACCCTTTGCGGAGGATGTGCGAAATGTCATTGGATATTTACAGACGGCCATGGCCCAACAAGAGAGGTATGATCACAGCCGGAGCCGGGTTCACTCCACCCCCCTCCTAGTCGAAGTTTCAGCCGATGCTATGAGTCGCCGGCGTGTTCCATCAGTCATCCACGTCACGGACCACCGGAGGACGACCGGGTGGCTCTAGATGCACAAGCCCTCGCGGACCAGGCGAGAGACAGGCGAGAGGCGGAGATAGCGGCAACCCCTCTAGAGCCGGCACTTTCCGTCTCGATGGGAGTAGTTAGTACCAGAGCCATAGGGGTGCCATGTTTAACTCCGTCTCTGAGAAGTGAATGACTACCGAAAGATTTCAAGGGGCCTCGAAAGGTTCCGAATTACACAGCTGATCTACCCCCTGAGGCGTGGGTTGAAAGTTATGAGCTGGCCATGGAGATGCTAGATGTCAGTGAGGCGGTATGTGCAAAGTATTTCATCATGATGCTTGAGGGTCCGGCTTGTACATGGCTGAAAGGTCTGCCGCCTAACACGATAAGCTCATGGGCGGAGCTGAGAGCGAAGTTTATTAAGAATTTCCAGGGGACCTATAAGCAGCCTATGACCATTGTCGACCTGGACCATTGTGTTCAACAGGAGAATGAGTCAGCCCATCATTGGGTCCGGCGGGTGTCGACCATTATTCACTCTTCAGAGCAGATCACGGCGGCTCAAGTGGTGCTTATTTTAGAAAAGAACTGTCATTTTGTTCCATTGAAACAGAAGCTCGGCCGGCTCAAGCGCACATGTCAGGATATGGGAGAGCTCATGACGGCCTTGACGAAGTATGTCGACTCAGATAACACCAAGGATCCAGGCTCAGATGATGAGAAAGCCAATCAAGGGAAGAAAAACAATCAAGTAAAAGGTTTTGTGAACAATGGGAATCAGAATAAGCGGAAGAGCGCTGATAGCGGGTCCAAGCTAGTGGCAAATGCCAACACAGGACAGAACCATCCCAAGTGGAATGGAAAATTTAGGCCGTTTCATCAAAGGAACAAAGGCCCTTTTAATTTAGAAGAAGCGCTTAGGAAGCCTTGTCCGGAGCACAGCACGCCTGACAAGCCGGCATTGCATGCGTGGGGTGATTGTTTTATCATGCAGAGATTCAAAAACCAGCATTCCCAACCGCGTAATAATCAGGGCGGTGGCCGCCTGGCGGCTCAGGGCACGACGGATCAGGGGCTGGATTCGGCGCCGGCGGTTCAGGAAACGGGCATCTGGGTCAAAATAACCAAGGGGCGCACCAACAGCATCCTGGCAACAACAGCAATAACAACAATCAGCAGCAGCGCAATCAGTCCGGGTTTCAGAGTAACCCGAAGTAGCTCAGTTCTGGACAGTATCACGTATTCACGACCGATCACCGTAAACAAGATGAGATGTTGCGGAGGCGAGCAGTTAATGCAGTTGCTCCGGCTCTCCCGCGATATTTACCGTGGTCTGAGTATAGCATAATGTGGAGCCGGGAGGATCACCCGCCACGGGTAGATGACCCGGGCCGGCTGGCTCTAGTTGTGGCCCCTCAGGTGAATGGCTATATGGTGAATAAAGTGCTCATGGACGGAGGCAGCAGCATCAACATCCTTTACTATGACACTTTCTAGCGGATGAAGTTGCTTGACAAAGACCTTAAACCTTCCTCCACCGTTTTTCATGGTGTGGTCCCGGGTAAATCGGCATACCCGGTGGGCCGGATTTCATTGGAAGTAGCTTTTGGTGATGAGCATAATTACAGGGTGGAATCCTTGTGGTTCGAGGTGGTCAAAATCAAAAGTCCCTATAATGCGCTATTTGGGAGGCCGGCTTATGCCAAATTTATGGCTAGGCCTTGCTATGTTTATCTGCAACTCAAAATGCCCGGCTTAAATGGTACAATTACCATTCACGGTAATAGGAAAACGGCTCTCGAGTGTGAGGAAGGAGATGCGGCGTATGCAGAGTCTTGTTGTGCTCAGGAGGAGCTGAAATTCTACAAGGAGAACATTGACCCGGAGGATATGACCCCGCTGAAGAAGCCTACGACAGAAGTTGAGCCACTGCTTAAGTTTTCAGCAGATGATACCAAGGCAGTAGATTTCAATCCGGGCGACTCATCCAAGCAGTTCATCATTGGGGCTCACATGGATCCCAAATAGGAAAGCGTGCTCATTGAATTCATCCGTGAGAATCGGGACATCTTTGCATGGAAGCCTTCTGACATGCCGGGTGTACCGAGAGAGTTCGCTGAGCACAATCTTAATGTGGATCCAAAGTTTAAGCCGATCAAACAGTTTCTACGACGGTTCAATGAAGAGAGACGTAAGGCTATTGGGGAGGAAGTTACCCGGCTATTGGCCGCAGGCTTTATAGTGAAAGTTTTTCACCCAGAGTGGTTGGCTAACCCGGTGCTAGTGCTAAAAAAGAACGGCACGTGGCGTATGTGTATAGATTACACGGACCTTAACAAGGCTTGCCCGGCTGACCCTTTTGCACTCCCTCGTATCGATCAAATTATTGATGCTACAGCCGGATGTGAAAGTTTATGCTTCCTGGATGCATATTCAGGATATCATCAGATTAAGATGGCAACGAAAGATCAGGAGAAGACGGCATTTATTACACCTTTTGGGGCATTCTGTTACGTCTCCATGCCTTTCGGGCTCAAGAGTGCCCAGGCGACTTACCAACGATGTGTGGAGAACTGCCTCCATAGTCAGATTGGCCGAAATGTTCATGCTTACGTGGACGACATCGTGGTTAAATCCAGAAAGAAGGAAACTCTCCTAGAGGATTTGAAAGAAACCTTTGACAATCTCTGGGTCTACAAGATGATGCTTAACCCGACGAAGTGTGTCTTTGGTGTTCCAGCAGGAAAGCTTTTGGGTTCCTTGGTCTCTGAGCGGGGCATCAAGGCTAACTCGGATAAGATTAAGGCTATCACTTCTTTAGGGGAGCCGACGTGCATTAATGACGTTCAGCGCCTTGTAGGACGGATTGCTGCGTTAAGCCGCTTCATAAGCCGGCTTGCGGAAAAAGCCATTCCCTTATACCAGATGATGAAAAAGACAGACAAGTTTAAGTGGAGCACAGCAGCGGCCGAAGCACTTGAAGCTCTTAAAAAACAGTTGACTAAGCTGCCAGTGTTAGTTGCTCCGGTTGAGAAAGAGCCATTACTCCTTTATGTGGCGGCTAACAACAGAACGGTCAGTGTAGCAATTGTGGTTGAGCGCAAGGAGGCAGGGAAGGAGTATCCTGTGCAAAGGCCGGTTTATTACATTTGTGAAGTTTTGGCAGAGTCTAAGCAGAGGTATCCGCATTGGCAGAAGTTAGTATACGGAGTTTTCATGGCCAACCGCAAGTTAAAACATTACTTTTTGGGGCAGCGGATAACAGTGGTCAGTTCCGCCCCATTGGGAGATATCATTCAAAATAGGGAAGCTACAGGGAGGATTGCCAAGTGGGCCTTAGAGCTGGGTCCTCTTAACATCAAGTATGTTCCTCGTACATCAATTAAGTCTCAAGCTTTGGTGGATTTCATAAATGATTGGACCGAATGTCAAGCCCCCGAAGAGAAGCCGGATAACACGTATTGGACTATACACTTTGATGGATCCAAGTAGCTAGAGGGGTCCGGTGCAGGAGTTGTTCTCACCTCCCCCAAGGGTGACAAGTTTTGTTATGTGCTCCGGTTAATGTTCCCTTGTACTAATAATGCAGCTGAGTATGAGGCACTGCTCCATGGTCTCAGAGTCTCTAAAGAGATGAATTTAAGCTAGGTCAGATGTTTAGGCGACTCCGATCTGGTGGCTCAGCAAGTTTCAGGTACTTGGGACTCCAAGGATCCGCGGATGGCGGCTTATCGACAGGCGGTTGATATCATTGTCGGTCACTTCAAGGGGTACCAGGTGGATCACATTGATCGTCGCAGGAATGAGGCGGCTGATGCTTTGTCACGGTTAGTCTCTCAACGAAAGCCGGTACCACCTAATGTTTTTCTGGATGTATTGCATCATCCGACTGTCAAGATACCCTCCGAGGAGGATCTGGCTATTCCTGACCCGGAAGCAGAATTGGTGGCGGCTCTACATGCTACCCCAGACTCGACTATTCCTTATTTGTCGTATCTGACACGCGGTGAATTACCTCAGGAGGAGGATCTGGCCAGGAAGATCACCCGACATTCTAAGTCTATGACGATTATCAATGGTGAGTTACATAAGTGTAGTGTGACGGGTGTCTTTTAGCGCTGCGTCTCACCGGAGGAGGGCCGACAGTCTTGAGTGAAATTCATGCTAGCGACTGTGGACATCACGCCGGGTCAAAATCGTTAGTGGCCAAGGATTTTCTACATGGGTTTTTCTGGTTGACGGCTCACAAGGATGCTGAAGACTTAGTCCCTAAGTGTGACGGCTGTCAGAAGTTTGGCCGGCGTGCTCACATTCCGGCTCAAGAGTTGAGGATGATACCAATCACTTGGCCGTTTGCGGTCTGGGGGCTTGATATGGCAGGACCCTTCAAGAGATCCAAGGATAAGAAAACACACCTTCTGGTGGCAATTGATAAATTTACTAAGTGGGTAGAGGCAGAGCCGGTCGGTAAATGTGACGCAGCTACAGCGGTTCAATTTATTAAGAAGCTGGTTTATCGCTTTGGTTACCCGCACAGTATCATTACGGACAATGGAACAAATCTATCCAAAGGAGCTATGAAAACGTTCTGTGAGAAGGAGCATATCCGACTTGATGTTTCAGCTATGGCACATCCACAGTTTAATGGTCAGGCAGAGCGAGCCAATCAGGAAATCTTAAGAGGAGTCAAACCACGGCTCATGGTTCCTTTGAAGCGGACACCCGGATGTTGGCTTGAGGAGTTTCCTTCCGTCTTATGGAGAATCAGAACTACCCCTAACAGATCTATGGGTTTCACGCCTTTCTTCATGGTGTATGGTGCTGAGGCGGTTCTACCCAGCAATATCCGGCACGACTCACCAAGGGTGGCGGCTTATGTTGAGACGGACAATGAGGTAGCACGCCAAGATGCGTTGGACGCCTTGGATGAAGCATGAGAGTTAGCAGCAGCCAGGTCGGCAATTTATCAACAAGACCTGCGACGCTATCATAGCCGCAGGGTGAAGACCTGGACGTTCCAGGAGGGTGACCTGGTGCTCCGGCTGATTCAAGACCAATCTGGAATGCATAAGTTATCTCCACCATGGGAGGGGCCTTTTGTGATTAGCAGAAACCTTAACAATGGGTCATATTACCTCATTAATATCCGAGATGAGTCGGAAGCCGCGGGTCAAGAGACGTTGCGGCCATGGAATATCGCACATTTGCGACCATACTTTACTTAGCAGGCATTGAAAGCCGCTATCATTGTATATATCATGCTTAGAGGAGTAAAATCTAGCATCCCCACAAAGATAGGGGCCTACGCGCTTATGTATACCTTTGTGCAATCAAGATGAAAATTTTCCGGCTCAAAAATTTGAGTTAAAGTGGTTTATTCGCCGTCAAAACTGCTGATCCGGCTTTATGCCCTATCAAGCGCTATTGCAGGGAGGCTTCTTCCCTTGGGGTATAGCTCACATCTCCCCTGCACAGTCTGCTTTTACGCTGTTGCAAGGAGGCTTCTTCCCTTCGGGTATAGCTCACATCTCCCTTGCACAGCCGCCGTTATGCCCAATTAAGCACTGTTGCAAAGAGGCTTCTTGCCTTCGGGTATAGCTTACATCTCCTTTGCACAGCCAACTGTTATTAAACTATTGCAAGGAGGCTTCTTGCCTCCGGGTATAGCTTACATCTCCCTTGCACAGTTGGCTTTATGACTAGTTTGGTTACATTAAGTGTTGTTGTTGATGGAGGCTTCTTACCTTTGGTATAGCTTACATGACCCTAAGACAACAGCGTGTACACCAAATTCCAGTTGCTTATCAACTGCGGCCATCGAAGGGGGCTTCTTACCGAGGGTATCGCTTATCTCACCCTAATGGCCGGCTTTATGCCACTTCCGGTTACTTATTAACAGCGGTTGTCGAAGGGGGCTTCTTACCGACAGGTTCGCTTATCTCACCCTAACAACCGGTGTTTATGCCAAAACTCAATTGCTTATCAACTGTAGCTGTTGAAAGAGGCTTCTTGCCTTCGGGTATAGCTTACATCTCCTTTCAAACAGCCGGCTTTATCAGTTAGCCGTGGTTGTCGATGGAGGCTTCTTGCCTTCGGGTATAGCTTACATTACCCATCGACAACTAGCGTTCGCGCCCACAACTGTAGCTGTTGAAAGAGGCTTCTTGCCTTCGGGTATAGCTTACATCTCCTTTCAAATAGCCGGCTTTATGCCATCTTAGGCTGATTATTAGCCACGGCTGTCGATGGAGGTTTCTTGTCTTAAGGTATAGCTTACATCTCCCATCAACAGTCGGTGTTCACACATACAACATTTGTTGTTAAAAGGAGGCTTCTTACCATTAGGTATAGCTTACAGTACCCTTCATACAGCCAGCTTTAAGCCGCTTCCGGTTCATAAATAGCCGCATTTGTCGATAGAGGCTTCTTACCATCAGGTCTAGCTTACATTATCCTATGACAATCGGCTCCTTAATGGATTCATCCGACAAGAATCGGAGCCATGTTGCTCCGGTTGACAAAAATTGAGTTTTCAAAGAGATTATCCGGCTCAAATATTCTGGCGAAGCAATGGCGTCTTCAAAGATAGACACCCCTCATCAGAAAAGCTCAAGGTATATCCATGGAGAGTCGGCAACACATTAAATTGAAACACTGAGAGAAGGAAAGTGCACACAGAGAGGTGAAAAATATATACAGTCGCCAGATGGCAGGGTCATGCTTACTCTATTACAAAAACTACTCTCAGAAGGAGCAAAAAGCATTGTCAACCGCCCACGGCGGGTCATTACATGAGTCTGTGCTCAGAAAGGTTAAAATAATAAAGTTCAGTTATTGGTCGGCTCATCCTGCTCCGGGTCTTTTGCTGGCCTTATCTGGAGATTCCCCAATTCCCAATTACAGTCAGCCAGAGCAGCGAAAGACCCTTCAAGGAAAGGGGACGCGTCAAGCTCACAAGGGAAGAGATCCTTACTGCGGGCGGGTGTCAGATCCTTCCACTCGTAGAGAGGCCCGCGGATCCTCTTCTCCTCTGCGTCATAAGCCGCCTGATAAGTGCTCAAGTCAGCTTCATCCGCCAGTACAGAGGCCAGATAATGCGACTCTTTGACACACCGGATGTAATCTTCTTCGGTGAATTCTGAGCCATCATCTCTTTTGGACGGGTAACCATCCATCATTTCAGCCGGCGTTAGCTCGGGGGCGAAGGCCAGAGCCCGGCTCAATCCAGCGACGGCTCCTTGGCGGAAGGCGGACTTCTTCAGCTCTTCTATCTGCTTGGGCATTGTGGAGAAAAGTTCCAAGACCCCTTTCAGAGCGGTGGGGATCTTCTCCTTATATTGCACACTCTTGATCATGAAGATGGCACCGCAGTATAGCTGTTCCGCAAAGGTGTAGATGGCCTTCAGTGGCAGAAGGCTATTAGAAGCCAATTGCCGGCTCCTGGGACCTGGATAAGCCGGATAAAGCTAATGAGTCGCCAGTTTTTCAATAGCAATGATAAAATACAAAGTAAAATAGAAACTTACCAAATAGGGCGGCTGACATCTTCGCTATGTGCCGCTTCAGGCCATGGAGTTCCTCCGCCACAGCTATAAGCCGCTGCTCGGCGTCGTCCGCCCGTTTGGTCAGAGCGGCCTTTTCAGATTCTGTCGTCTCTTTCAAAGAGGTAAGCTCAGCAGTGGAAGTGGCCAGCTCCTTAGAGAGAAGCCGACACTTTTCGTTAGCAATGCTTCGGCCTTCTTGCTGAGCCGCCAGGTTGGCCTTCAGATCCGTCAACTGAGACCCGGCTTCATTTAAAGCTTCCTATCATACATCAAAATACAGGATAAGTCACCAAAATACAAGACGAGTGTTAAAAGCAAATTTATGCAAGTTTCAAACAGATTGCAAGTAATATATTTGACACTTGGGGGCTAATGTATATTTGATCTTTCAGTATGCAATGCAGTTCCAGTTCATCTCCTTCGAAGTTAATCCGGAACTTGGGGGATACACTATGGCTCTTCAATGTCCTAATAATGGAAGCACCGACTCAACTTGATCAAGTTTGAGCCGGCTCTTGGGGGCTACGATTAGATCTTCAAGCTATCTACATTAAAGACCCGACTCAAATATAATCTGAGACGGCTCTTGGGGGCTATGATTGGCGGTTCACTTTATCTACAGTGCTAAGCTAAAGCAATTCTAAGGGAATTTGGCATGACAATATCTACAGATGTCACAGAAAGACCCGGCTCAACGATTGAGTACGTTAAACCGGCTCTTGGGGGCTAAGTAAGGATATGGTAAGAAGGAAAGGTACCTCATATTTTGTCTTCATTGAAGAGACCAACCGAAGTTCCAGATCCCGGCTGGTGGTAACCCGGTTTATATACCCGGCGTGGAGCTCTTCGACTGTCATCTTCTCGCACGAAGAGTCAAAATTCAGCTTCTTCGAGGCTTCAGCCGGCTCTGTATGTTTGGTCAACACATGAGTCGGAGGCGTTTGATGACCAGACCCGGTGATAACAACACCTGGAGTTTCAGGGGTCTTGGCAGGAGTCGCCGGTTTTGAAGGAGCCCTTGGAGGGCTCTCCATGATGGTATCAGCAGTAGTCGGCTCTGTGGAGGCAGCTGGTGGATTTTCTTCTGCTTCAGCCTCCTCCGGCTGTTCGGGCTCCGACCCTTGGATAACTGGGCCGGAGGAGGGCTTGTTGGTCTTGCGACATTTAGCTTGAGCACTGCAAAATAGAAGGATCAGCAGTTGAAGATGTTGCTGTCATATTAACAGCTAGATATCCAGATATCATAGTAAGGAATGATTACATCGGGTTGATCTTGGGCGGTGGTAGAATTGACGCCGAAGAGTCGCCGAAGGAAGGAGATTTCTAAAAATAATAAAACAGAAAGGTGAAGAAAGTATCAAGTTTACAAAGGAAAGTCAAAGGAAAAGAAGAGACTTAAACCTCGGCGGGCGTTTCTTTGGAGCCGGAGAGTTTGGTAGCCCGAACATGAGCTCAGTAGAGCCGGTGCTTCGAGTCTGTCGACGCTCGACTTGCTGTTGCTTTTTTAAGAGAAAATCGGGAGCCAGATGAGCAAGAGCATGAGAAAAAGGAACTTTTCTGATAACCCGCCGCGGTTTTCGGGGGACGAAACATTCTGAGCCGGAAGAAACGTAATTTACCTCACGAGCATTGGCACGACTGGTTTCCACTTCATCCTGCGAGTAAAAAAAGCATTAATAAAGCAGGAAGGTAAAAGATCAAACAAAGCAATTAAAATTTTACCTCTGCGCTGGATGATGGTGGTGGGTCAAGCAAATTATCTTGCGGGGCATCTTTTTTAGCCCTCTTGGTCGCGACCTTCTTCCTGGATTTCTTCAGAGGGCAACATATTCCTTCCTCCAAAAGTCTGAGTCGGCCTATAGGAATGACCCGGAGAGTGAATACCAAATCAACAAAGTACAAACGACATCTAAGAGACGGATGGGAAGATATTAACTTACATCGGGAGCCGTATTATTGACGCAGAAAGGCGCCAGGCCGATGGCACTGCATGAGCCGGAGGCCTCGTGGACAAGGCTCCGGATGGTAGTGGTAATAGCATCCACTGACAGTGTTGATTTGCTGAAGCACAATGAGCTGTCATATTTTCCTTCATACTCGCACATAAGCCGACCTCTACGGCTTAAAGGCATGATCCGCCAGGAAATCCAGCAGCGGATCAAATCCAATCCTATTAAGCCGTTGGCCAGGAGCGCTTTGATCTTGGCATGGAACGGCTCATATCTGGCACGCTCCGAGGCTGAGAGCCGGCCGGTAAGCTCTATATCTGTCCGAAGCCGGGAGGGGCGGTAACCCCCCAATGAGTGCTCTTTTTTGGGAGAGGTCTCTGTGCAATAGAACCATGTATTATTCCAATCTTTTGGGTGACTCGGCATTGGAGTAGCAGGAAAGATGATGTCTCGGCGGAGTTGAATAGAAATGCCGCCCAGCTCCAGACTCGGGCCACCCTTCATTTCAGTTTGGCAGTTGGTGTACAAGAATTCTCGAAAGAACCCCACAGACGGCTTACTTAGCAGATAAGCTTCGCAGAGAACATGGAAGTTGCAGATGTTGGAAACAGAGTTGGGTGCCAAGTCTTGAGGATGCAGCTTATAAAAATGAAGGACATCCCGGAAAAACTTAGAGCCGGGCGGCACGAACCGTCGCTCGATGTGATCAGCAAAGACTACTATTTCTCCTTTTTGGGGAGAAGGTCGGGTCTCGTTGCCCGGAACCCGCCAATTGAGAACCTCTTTGGGAGGAAGAGCACCCGATTCAATGAAGCCTGCTAAGTACTCCTCCGTAACGCAAGAACCAACCCAGTTGCATGAGTTGGACGCACGAGACATATTGGCGGCTTAAGTGCTGTGCAAGATAAAAGGCGCGATGACTAAAAGCTCAAGCAAATATTTTTGACAGCTTAAAGGTTTAAGGGCTCTACGGATAAAGTGGAAAGACCCGGTTGATGAGAGCCGGAGAAGCTTAGCGACTCAACAGAAGGAAGGAAGATTGAAAAATCGGCTAAGTCCTAAAAACAGATTCCACAAACTATCGGCTAAGTCCTAAAAACAGATTCCGTGCCTGGCGTGCTAACTGACGGTGCGAAATACCGCCAGGTCCCTCGGTAGGGGTCTAAGTGCATCTAGAGGTCTTAGATAGGAGATCACATGAGGGTTTTACCCAGGTTTGGTTCTCCGAAGAGTAATAGCATACATTCTGCTTGTTTAGGTCATTCATAGTGGAGGGATGCCTCATGCGAGGGGTTACAGTGGTGTATGAGATTGCTACCTATAGTATCTATCCGAGAATATATGTGATTAAGAGCTCCCTTGTCTCCCCTTATATAGGCGGAGGAGGTGTAGGGTTTACACGTTGATGACATAGGCAATGTCGTCATTGATGTGGATGATTTTGTGGTCAACGATGTTGACGTGATCATATGACGTGAGGTCCCCTTCATCGAGTGCCTTATAATAGTACAATAGTTACACATGGTTTGCTTCGTATTGAGAAGTTAAGTTGCATTAGGTCATCACATGAACAAGAGACAAAAGTGTTACTAAGTCTGCGGGTTATAGCCTCATTTCTTCTTATATAGGGAGTAACTCGTCGAGTTCTAGGGGAGGGGGTCTCGACACGATCTCTAGATCAATGTGGATAAATTAGCTAAATTATGTCTTTGGAAGACCTTGCATGTTCCTCCATCATCGCGATGACTCTCTTTTATTTGGCACCCAAGTCGGTGATCGGGCCTCTTTGTTGTACTCCTAACGGTCCATAATTTGAACTCCTTTGACTTAGGTAGGTCCACCACTCCTCCTGGGGAAAGCAAGGATGGTTGGTCGGGAGCTGTTAGGTATTGCTCGTAGTGAGCTCTACTACCCACGTCACCCGCGCGACATGGATCCTGGCCAAGTGAGCATGGGGAGAGTTAGCGGGAGAGCGCATCTCCTTTATTTAGTTTTAAATTTATTTATTTTGGTCATTTAATGGTAATTTTAAAAATCACAATACAAAAAATGTTCCTAGACTCGAAAAAGGTTTGTTAATTAAAAATCGTTCATGAGCTCAAAAAATGTTCACGAGAATTAAAAAATACTTGAAATAAAAAGTGTTCGCACGCATGAAAAATGTCTGCATATTAGAAAAATAATCAAGAATTTAGAAAAAAAATCAGGAATTCAAAAATTATTAGCAAACTTAAAAAATGTTCATAAGTTCAAAATATGTTAACTTGAATTCAAAAAAGCTGATGAATTAAAAAAACACAAACCCAAAAAATGTTCGTGAATTCAAAAAATGTTTATAATTAATTTAGAAATTCCATGAATTCAAAAGAAACACTAGTTTATAAAATTTGAAATTCAAAAAATAATTGCAAAATTGTAGAAAGTCATGAATTAAAGAAAGAACAATAATAAAAAAATGAAAGAAAATATCAGTCGGGCAAGTACTAGAGAGCGCCTCTTAGCTCCTACTCCGCTACCGCAAACTGGCGCTCACCGTTAGCGTGTGATGCTGTTGCTGTTGGAAATATGCCCTAGAGGCAATATATAAAGTGTTTATTATTATATTTCCTTGTTCATGATAATCGTTTATTATCCATGCTATAATTGCATTGATTGGAAACACATTGCATGTGTGGGTAAATAGACAACACTATGTCCCTAGTATGCCTCTAGTGAACTAGCTCGTTGATCAAAGATGGTCAGGGTTTCCTAGCCATTGACATGTGATGTCATTTGATAACGGGATCACATCATTAGGAGAATGATGTGATGGACAAGACCCAAACTACAAACGTAGCATATGATCGTGTCAGTTTATTGCTACTGTTTTCCGCATGTCAAGTATATGTTCCTATGACCATGAGATCATGCAACCCACGGATATCGGAGGAGTGCCTTGTGTGTATCAAACGTCGCAACGTAACTGGGTGACTATAAAGGTGCTCTACAGGTATCTCCGATGGTGTCTGTTGAGTTGGCATGGATCGAGACTGGGATTTGTTACTCCGTGTGACGAAGAGGTATCTCGGGGCCCACTCGGTAATGCAACATCACAATGAGCCTTGCAAGAAATGTGACTAATTGTTAGTTGCGGGATCTTGTATTACGGAATGAGTAAAGAGACTTGCCGGTAACGAGGTTGAACTTGGTATTGAGATACCGACGATCGAATCTCGGGCAAGTAACATACCGAAGAACAAAGGGAACGTTATACGGGATTAACTGAATCCTTGACATAGAGGTTCGATCGAGAAAGATCTTCGTAGAATATGTAGGAACCAATGTGGACGTCCAGGTCCCTCCATTGGTTATTGACCGTAGAGGTGTCTCGGTCATGTCTACATAGTTCTCGAACCCACAGGGTCTACACACTTAAGGTTCGGTGACGTTTCGGTAGTGTAGAGTTATGTATGGTGGTAACCAAAGTTTGTTCGGAGTCCCGGATGAGATCCCGGATGTCACGAGGAGCTCCGGAATGGTTCGGAGGTAAAGATTCATATATAGGAAGTCCCAGTTTGGTCGCCGGAAAAGTTTCGGGCTCATCGGTAGTGTACCGGGAGTGCCGGTAGTGTACCGGGAGACCTCCGGGAGGGGTATTTCGACACCAGAGGGTCCATGGGCTGTGTACAGTAATAACCAGCCCTTAGTGGGCTGGAGGAACAGCCACAATAAGTCCCATGGCGCAGGAGGCAAAAGTCCTAAAGGAAAAAGGTGAAAAAAGGCAAAAAGGAAGAATCCTACTCCTACTAGGAGTGGAGGAGGAGTAGGACTCCTCCCCCTCTAGCCGGCCGACTCCTAGAGGCCCTTGGACTTTCTCCAAGGGCTGCCTCTCCCTCCCTCCTATATATACTGGTGGATTGGGGCTGTTTAGACACAGTTTACGGCCACGTGCTACCCGTTTCACCGGTGCTCCTCTAGATCGGTTTTCCGCAGCGCTTAGGCAAAGCCCTGCCGGAATCACTCGACCACCATCACCGGAGCGCCGTCACGCTTCCGGTGAACTCTTCCTCCTCTCTACCTCCTCTTGCTGGATCAAGACGGTGGAGATCGTCACCAAGATGCACGTGTGCTGAACGCGGAGGTGTCGTCCGTTCGGTACTAGATCGGAAGGATCGTGATCAAGGCCACGGGATGTTCGTGATTGGATCGCGGGACGGATCGTGACGAGATCGCGGGACGGAACGTGATTGGTTCGCGGGACGGTTCGTGATTAGATCGCGGGATGCTCGGCGATTTGGATCGCGAAGAAGTTGGACTACACCAACCGCGTTTCTTAACGCTTCCCGCTTAGCGATCTACAAGGGTACGTAGATATACTCTCCCTCTCGTAGATGCTCATCACCATGGATAGGTTTGCGTGTGCGTAGGAAATTTTTTGTTTCCCATGCGACGTTCCCCAACAGTGGCATCATGAGCTAGGTTGATGGTTCGATGAGATCTCGAGTAGAACTCAAAAGGTTTGTGGGCGTTGATGCTTAGATTGCTTCCTCCCTTGGTCGGATTTTGGTTCAGCGGGATTGTGAGATGAAGCAGCCCGGACCAACATTACTCGTACGCTTACGAGAGACCGGTTCCCTCGACACAACTTGTTGCTTAGATGGCTTGCGGGTGACAGTTTCTCTTACTTTAGTTGGATCGGATCCAACAAAGGCGGTCCTTGAGAAGGTTGAAAAGCAATCTATGTATCACCGTTGTGGTTTATGCGTAGGTGAGAATCGTTCTTGCTAGATACCCGTAGCAGCCACCTAAAACATGCAACAACAATTAGAGGACGTCTAACTTGTTTTTGCAGGGTATGTTGTGATGTGATATGGCCAATTACATGATGAGATATATGTGATGTATGAGATGATCATGTGATGTATAGATTTTCACGACTTGCACGTCGGTGAATACGGCAACCGGCAAGAGCCATAGGGTTGTCTTTAATTATTGTATGACCTGCGTGTCAATCATTAAGCGCTATGTAATGCTTTACTTTATCGCTAAGCGGTAGCAATAGAAGTAGAAGCAGGGCTGGTGCCACAACCCCAATGTCAGCACATTGATGGAGATCAAGATGATGGAGATCATGGTGTTGTGCCGGTGACGATGGAGATCATGCCCATGTTTCGAAGATGGAGATCTTAAACACAAGTTCATGGCCATATCATGTCACTTATGAATTGCATGTGATGTTAATACTTTTATGCACCTTGTTTTGCTTAGTACGACGGTAGCATTATAAGGTGATCCCTCACTTAAATTTCAAGATAAAATTGTGTTCTCCCCGAGTGTGCACCGTTGCGAAAGTTCGTCGTGTTGAGACACCACGTGATGATCGGGTGTGATAGACTCTACGTTCATATACAACGGGTGCAAGCCAGATTTGCACGCGCAGAACACTCGGGTTAAACTTGACGAGCCTAGCATGTACATATATGGCCTCGGAACACAAGATACCGAAAGGTCGAGCATGAGTCATATAGTAGATATGATCAACATGATGATGTTCACCATTGAAGCCACCTTGACTCACGTGATGATCGGACTTGAGTTGGTGAATTTGGATCATGTGACACTCAGATGACCTGAGGGATGTCAATTTGAGTGGGAGCTTTAGTGATTTGATTAACTAAACTCATTATCTTGAACAATAGTCTAAGTAACCTTTGCATATTTATGTTGTAGATCAATGGCTCGCGCAGTAGCACCCCTGAATTTTAACGCGTTCCTAGAGAAAGCTAAATTGAAAGATGATGGAAGTAACTTTGTTGACTGGGCCCGTTATCTGAGGATTATCCTCACGGCTTCCCAGAAGTCATATGTCCTTGATGCACCGCTTGGTGACCAACCAGAAGACATGACCTCCGAAGACGTTAAGAACGCTTGGGAGGCTCGTGCTGGAGACTACTCAATAGTTCAGTGTGCAATGTTGTATGGCTTAGAACCGGGACTTCAAAGACATTTTGAACGTCATGGAGCATATGAGATGTTCCAGGAGTTGAAGTTTATCTTTCAGAAGAATGCCCGGATCGAGAGGTATGAGACCTCCGATAAATTCTATGCTTGCAAGATGGAGGAGAACGGGTCTATTATTGAGCACATACTCAGAATGTCTGGGTACTCAAACCGTCTAGATGAGTTGGGAATTACCCTTCCGCCAGAGGCAATCACTGATAGAGTTCTTCAATCGCTGCCACCTAGTTACAAGAGCTTTGTGATGAACTATAACATGCACGGGATGAACAAGTCAGTCGCCGAGCTGTTTGCGATGCTGAAAGTCGCTGAGTCTGAAATCCAGAAAGAACATCAAGTGTTGATGGTCAATAAAACCACTAGTTTCAAGAAAAATGGCAAAGGCAAAGGCAACAAGGGTAAAACCAAGAAGGGTGGCAAAGCAGTTGCTACTCCTACGAAGAAGCCTAAGCATGGACCTAAGCCAGAAACTGAGTGCTTTCATTGCAAGGGAACTGGTCACTGGAAGCGGAACTGCCCCAAGTACCTGGCTGACAAGAAGGCGGCCAACGACAAACAAGGTATATATGATATACATGTTATTGATGTGTACCTTACTAGCTCTCGTAGTAGTGCCTGGGTATTTGATACCGGTTTGGTTGCTCACATTTGCAACTCAAAGCAGGAACTACGGAATAAACGAAGGCTGGCAAAGGATGAAGTGACGATGCGCGTGGGAAATGGTTCCAAGGTTGATGTGATCACCGTCGGCACGCTCTCTCTTCTATTACCATCGAGATTAGTGATGAACCTGAATAATTGTTATTTAGTGCCTGCGTTAAGCATGAACATTATATCTGGATCTTGTTTATTGCGAGACGGTTACTCGTTTAAGTCAGAGAATAAAGGTTGTTCTATTTATATGAGTAATATCTTTTATGGTCATGCACCCAATGTTAGGAGTTTATTTATATTGAATCTTGATAGTGATGACACACATGTTCATAACATTGATGCCAAAAGATGTAGAGTTGTTAATGATAGTACCACTTTCTTGTGGCACTGCCGTTTAGGTCATATTGGTGTAAAACGCATGAGGAAGCTCCATGCTGATGGACTTTTGGAGTCACTTGATTTTGAATCACTTGACACATGTGAACCATGCCTGATGGGCAAGATGACTAAAACGCCGTTCTCTGGAACAATGGAACGGGCAAGTGACTTGTTGGAAATCATACATACTGATGTGTGCGGTCCAATGAATGTTGCAACGCGCGGTGGATATCATTACTTTCTCACCTTCACTGATGACTTGAGTAGATATGGGTATATTTACTTGATGAAACACAATTCTGAAACTTTTGAAAAGTTCAAGCAATTTCAGAGTGAAGTTGAGAATCATCGTAACAAGAAGATTAAATTTCTGCGATCTGATCGAGGAGGTGAATATCTGAGTTATGAGTTTGGCAGTCACTTAAGACAATGTGGAATTGCTTCACAGTTGACACCGCCCGGAACACCACAACGTAATGGTGTGTCTGAATGTCGTAATCGAACCTTATTAGATACGGTGCGTTCTATGATGTCTCTTGCCGATTTGCCACTATCGTTTTGGGGTTATGCATTAGAGACAGCTGCATTCACTTTAAATAGGGCACCATCGAAATCCGTTGAGACAACGCCATATGAACTGTGGTTTGGCAAAAGGCCAAAGTTGTCGTTTCTTAAAGTTTGGGGATGTGATGCTTATGTCAAAAAGCTTCAGCCTGAAAAGCTGGAACCCAAAGCGGAGAAATGCGTCTTCATAGGATACCCGAAAGAGACAGTCGGGTATACCTTCTATCTCAGATCCGAAGGCAAAGTGTTTGTCGCTAAGAACGGAACATTTCTTGAGAAAGAGTTTCTCTCGAAAGAATTGAGTGGGAGGAAAATAGAGCTTGATGAGGTTATTGAGCCTTTACTTCAACCGGAAAGTAGCGCAGCGCAGAAAGATGTTTCTGTGGAACCTACGACGGTAGAAGAGGAAGTTAATGATGATGATCATGAATCTTCGGATCAAGCTGCTATTGAACCTCGTAGGTCGACAAGGACGCGTACTACTCCCGAGTGGTATGGCAACCCTGTCTTGGAGGTCATGTTGTTAGACAACAATGAACCTACGAGCTATGGAGGAGCAGTGATGGGCCCGGATTTTGAGAAATGGTTAGAGGCCATGAAATCCGAGATGGGATCCATGTATGAAAACAAAGAATGGACTTTGGAAGTACTACCTGAAGGGCGAAAGGCCATTCGGAACAAATGGATCTATAAGAAGAAGACGGATGCGGACGGTAATGTCACCGTCTATAAAGCTCGACTTGTGGCAAAGGGATTTTCACAAGTTCAAGGAGTTGACTACGATGATACTTTCTCACCCGTAGCGATGCTTAAGTCTGTCAGAATCATGTTGGCAATAGCTGCTTATTTCGACTATGAAATTTGGCAGATGGATGTCAAAACGGCATTCCTCAACGGTTTCCTTGAGGAAGAGTTGTATATGATGCAACCCGAAGGTTTTGTCGATCCAGAGAATGTTGACAAAGTTTGCAAACTCCAGCGATCCATTTATGGACTGGTGCAAGCATCTCGAAGTTGGAATAAGCGTTTTGATGAGGTGATCAAAGCGTTTGGGTTTATACAAGTTTATGGAGAAGCTTGTATTTACAAGAAAGTGAGTGGGAGCTCTATAGCGTTTCTAGTGTTATATGTGGATGACATATTGCTGATTGGAAACAATATAGAAATGCTGGAAAGCGTGAAAGAATATTTGAATAAGAGTTTTTCAATGAAGGACCTAGGAGAAGCTGCTTTCATATTAGGCATTAAGATCTATAGACATAGATCGAGACGCTTAATAGCACTTTCACAGAGCACATACCTTGATAAAGTTTTGAAGAAGTTCAAAATGGAGCAGTCCAAGAAGGGGTTCTTGCCTGTGTTACAAGGTGTGAAGTTGAGTAAGACTCAATGCCCAGTAACTGCAGAAGATAAAGAAAAGATGAGCGTCATCCCCTATGCTTCGGCCATAGGCTCTATCATGTATGCAATGCTATGCACAAGACCCGATGTCAGCCTTGCCATAAGTATGGCCGGAAGGTTTCAAAGTGATCCTGGAGTTGAGCACTGGAAAGCGGTCAAGAATATTCTTAAGTACCTTAACAGGACTAAGGACATGTTTCTCGTTTATGGAGGTGATGAAGAGCTCATCATAAAGGGTTACGTCGATGCAAGCTTTGACACTAACCCGGACGATTCTAAGTCGCAAACCGGATACGTATTTATTCTTAACGGGGGAGCGGTAAGCTGGTGCAGTTCCAAGCAAAGCGTGGTAGCTGATTCTACGTGCGAAGCGGAGTACATCGCAGCCTCGGAGGCAGCGAAGGAAGGTGTCTGGATGAAGCAGTTCATGACAGATCTTGGAGTAGTGCCCAGTGCACTGAATCCAATAAACCTGTTCTGTGACAACACTGGTGCCATTGCTCTAGCCAAGGAACCAAGGTTTCACAAGAGGACCAGACACATAAAGCGACGCTTCAACTCCATCCGGTTCTACATCGAGGAGAAGGACATAAATATTTGCAAAGTGCACACGGATCTGAATGTTGCAGACCCATTGACTAAACCCCTTCCAAGGGCTAAACATGATCAACACCAGAACTGTACGGGTGTTCGATTCATTACCATGTAAATCACATAGTGATGTGAACTAGATTATTGACTCTAGTGCAAGTGGGAGACTATTGGAAATATGCCCTAGAGGCAATATATAAAGTGTTTATTATTATATTTCCTTGTTCATGATAATCGTTTATTATCCATGCTATAATTGCATTGATTGGAAATACATTGCATGTGTGGGTAAATAGACAACACTGTGTCCCTAGTATGCCTCTAGTGAACTAGCTCGTTGATCAAAGATGGTCAGGGTTTCCTAGCCATTAACATGTGATGTCATTTGATAACGGGATCACATCATTAGGAGAATGATGTGATGGACAAGACCCAAATTACAAACGTAGCGTATGATCGTGTCAGTTTATTGCTACTGTTTTTCGCATGTCAAGTATATGTTCCTATGACCATGAGATCATGCAACTCACGGATATCGGAGGAGTGCCTTGTGTGTATCAAACGTCGCAACATAACTGGGTGACTATAAATGTGCCCTACAGGTATCTCCGATGGTGTCTGTTGAGTTGGCATGGATCGAGACTGGGATTTGTTACTCCGTGTGACGGAGAGGTATCTCGGAGCCCACTCGGTAATGCAACATCACAATGAGCCTTGCAAGCAATGTGACTAATTGTTAGTTGCAGGATCTTGTATTACGGAACGAGTAAAGAGACTTGCCGGTAACGAGGTTGAACTAGGTATGGAGATACTGACGATCGAATCTCGGGCAAGTAATATACCGAAGAACAAAGGGAGCGTTATACGGGATTAACTGAATCCTTGACATAGAGGTTCGACCGATAAAGATCTTCGTAGAATATGTAGGAACCAATGTGGATGTCCAGGTCCCGCCATTGGTTATTGACCGTAGAGGTGTCTCGGTCATGTCTACATAGTTCTCGAACCCGCAGGGTCTGCACACTTAAGGTTCGGTGACGTTTCGGTAGTGTAGAGTTATGTATGGTGGTGACCAAAGTTTGTTCGGAGTCCCGGATGAGATCCCGGACGTCACGAGGAGCTCCGGAATGGTTCGGAGGTAAAGATTCATATATAGGAAGTCCCAGTTTGGTCGCCGGAAAAGTTTCGGGCTCATCGGTAGTGTACCGGGAGTGCCGGTAGTGTACCGGGAGACCTCGGGGAGGGGTATTTCGACCCCAGAGGGTCCATGGGCTGTGGAGAGTAATAACCAGCCCTTAGTGGGCTGGAGGAACAGCCACAATAAGGCCCATGGCGCAGGAGGCAAAAGTCCTAAAGGAAAAAGGTGAAAAAAGGCAAAAAAGAAGAGTCCTACTCCTACTAGGAGTGGAGGAGGAGTAGGACTCCTCCCCCTCAAGCCGGCCGACTCCTAGAGGCCCTTGGCCTTGCGCCAAGGTCTGCCTCTCCCTCCCTCCTATATATACTGGTGGATTGGGGCTGTTTAGACACAGTTTACGGCCACGTGCTACCCGTTTCACCGGTGCTCCTGTAGATCGGTTTTCCGCAGCGCTTAGGCGAAGCCCTGCTGGAATCACTCCACCACCATCACCGGAGCGTCGTCACGCTGCCGGTGAACTCTTCCTCCTCTCTAGCTCCTCTTGCTGGATCAAGACGATGGAGATCGTCACCAAGCTGCACGTGTGCTGAACGCGGAGGTGCCGTTCGGTACTAGATCAGAAGGATCGTGATCAAGGCCACGGGACGTTCGTGATTGGATCGCGGGACGGATCGTGATTGGTTCGCGGGACGGTTCGTGATTAGATCGCGGGACGCTCAGCGATTTGGATCGCGAAGAAGTTCGACTACACCAACCGCGTTTCTTAACGCTTCCCGCTTAGCGATCTACAAGGATACGTAGATCCACTCTCCCTCTCGTAGATGCTCATCACCATGGATAGGTTTGCGTGTGCGTAGGAAATTTTTTCTTTCCCATGCGACATTCCCCAACAGTTGCTTGCCACTCGCACGCGTGCACTGCATTCGCGTCCGGTCAATTGTTGGCTAGTTGACGGTTGACCTCTTGATTGGTAAACCGTTGACTTTTGAAAAACGCAAAAGTCATCAAGAAAACAGAAGTATAGCAAAACAGGAAAACGCTTACCAATTCAATAATATCCACGGATTTGAAAACAACAATTGCAAAATTCAAAAAGATTCATGGTTTTGAAAAAAAATTCACAAATTTGAAAATAGTTCATGATTTTGAAAAAACACAAATTTAGAAAAATCACGAGTTTGAAAATTTGCATTGAGTTCGATAAAAATTTCACGAATATGAGAAATTTTGTGGATTGAAAAATGTTTATGGGATTTTGAAAAGAAAAGATCGTGGATTTGAAAAAAGTTCACCCAGTTTTAAAATAAGCACAAAATTGAAATGATTCATGACTTTGATTTTTTTTTCATTGATTTTTTTAAAAAACACGAATTTGGAAAATAATGCATATTTGAAAAAACTTCAAAGATTTTAAAATGAAAAACATCAATTTAAAAAAAGGTCACAGATTTTGGAAAAAAAGGTCACTAAAAAGTTACAAAAAACTCAAAAAGTTCACGGATTCAAAAAAGGTCCACTAGAAAGTTAGTAAAGGAATGAAAAAAGTCCACATATTTGAATTCTTTTATGGAATTTCAAGAATGTCAAGCATTTTTAAAAAGGAAAATGACATAGGAAAAATAAAATAGGAAAAATGAAAACAAAACGAGCAAAAACTGGCCAAAAAATATAAAAAACCCAGTCTGGAAGGTAAGAACAAGAAATGTAAGAAGTATTAGTAGGCGCAGCAGGTGAGCCGTCCGAATTAGTTACTGACTTTGGATGCAAACTGTAATGTTTTTTTAGAATTATGCTGATGTTTGGAGTGCGAATCTCGCCACCAACAACATTTTTATAGGTTAAAAGTGGGAAAATGGGCGGGCCCAGTGTTAGGGATATGACCCGCCCCAGAGGCTCCGGGTCATGTTGCCAGCTCGTGAGCCGGCCCAAAGGTGAGCCGTAAGATTGGTGGCCCAGGAAGATAGGGGCTCAAGGTGTGGGCCGTGCAAACGTCCCGGACGGAGAAGACCCGAGCGTGCAAGCCGACTCATAGACAGCTTGGACAAGAAGATAGAGGGAGACTCGGTTAGCAATTGTAACGACCCGGTGGCCCTGACCTCTTATATAAAGGCAGACCCGGGGCGACTTAGAGGAGAGGGAATCGAGAACTAGGTCAAGCTTCTGGCTCCTTGTAATCGACACACAAGCAATACAAACACAAGCAGGACGTAGGCTATTACCTCGACTTGAGGGGCCGAACCTGGGTAAATCCATGTCTTTCGTCCCAACTAACCCCTTTGAGTCCACCCCGTTAGCGATGGCCTCGAATCCAAGTCCGTTCACCCAGACATCTGCCGTAATAAAACCACGACACCCAGGATGCAAGAGCAACAAACTTTGAGCGCCAAAAAGGCATCGAGCTAGTAAGAACTAATTGAGGAGTGCTCATTTCAAAGGCACTGCACGCCTGTCACTTGTCACAATCTTAAAGTTTTTCTTTTTTCGTAGATTCGTATTTTCAAAACGTTTTATCTCTTAAACCATGCGTCCAAATCTCAAACCGTTTTGAACGATGGGTTTCTCACGTCGAGATCTTCAAAACTAGATCCCGTGTTGATGGATTTTGAGGAACTTCCTTTTTCACAAAAAAACGAATAGAAAAACCGTGCCTCTCGCGATAGAAAAAAACAAAAAGCATTTTTTTCGTTTCCGTGTCTCTGGCGAAAGCAAACCGTGCTTCTCGCGAAAATAAAAAAATAAAAAACGCGTATTTTCGTTTCCTAGAGGCACGGTCGTGCCTCACGCGGAAGCAAAATCATGTCTCTCACGAAAAACGAAACAAAAAACACGTTCTTTCTGGATTACGGATAGTGCCTCTCGGGAACGCAAAACCGTGCCTGTCACAAAAAATAGAAAATGTTTTTTTCGTTCTGGAGAGGCACGGCCGTGCCTCTCGTGAAAACAAAATCGTACTTCTCAAGAAAAAAAAGAAAACACGATTTTTCGCGCAATTTATTTTGAAGATTTTTTCAGCCAAAAGCTAAGAAAGTCCGGTGAAAAACCCAAACACAAAAAAATATCTAAAAATACACAATCTAAAAAGCCGAAAATATGTGAAAAAAACATAATTCGAAGAAAACGCTCAAAATGCGACACGTAACGATGTCTGAAAACGCGTCAAGTGACAACGCGTGAGAGTGATAGTTGAAAAACTCCCATAGAAATACACGCTAATTAGTTGCTCCCACTATCCCAGGGCACTAAGTGGTACATAGCAATTTTGTGGTGGGCCGGTGGAAGCCACAAATATAATCAAAAATTGCCGAAGAGTGCAACACACGGGTATGCATGAGATAGGGATACAATGATACTGGTACAATTTTCTCCCTACGCTTCTCATTGTGTAATAATAACCAGCAAACTCCTACTCCTTCCGTCTCGGTTTATAGAATATGCGTGCAGTTCTTGACAATATAACTAACTAAATATGTATTATATATGATAAAAAATATGTTTAGAAACTACATGCATTTAAAAATCTAATGTTACACTTTTGATGACATATATCACATATTTAGTTAATTAAATTGATGATCTAGAACCACGTGCATGTCCTATAAACCGAGACGAAGAAAGTATAATATCGCATTTTAAAATAGAGGCAAAGAAAACATTACTTCCGTCTCATATTAATTGGTGCTTAACTAGATGTATTTAGTTTTTATTCATTGGATTTAACACGATAGTAGTAAAAAGACCACATTGTAATGTCATGGGCATTCAAGTCCTACGGGATCACAAATACCCCCCCACCCCCCACCCCCAACAGATTCCAGAAGCAACATTAATTCTTACCAAATGTACCACAAAAATTATAAATACAATTTGATTTTATGAAACTCATTTATCTAAGAGCCCTCGCAAGACTGTTTGTTTCCTGTCTGCAATTTTTTTATATTAAAAGTCCCCACTTTCTCATTTTTGTGAAAATTTACAATCTATTCATTCTTAATCGTGGCAGTACAACAAGCATAAATAATAATAATCGGGAAAGACCCCACTTTCTCATTCTAAATTACCTAGTGACGACTGAAAGTACTAAAGCAAGTGGAAGGTGTGCCGCCGCCATCGCCCATCGGTCACTGAAGCAAGATCAAACTTGTTGTAGTAGATAGTCGGGAAATCTTCATGCTAAAACTTCATAGGACCAGCGAACCAAATATATACCACCGTCGATAGAATCATAGATCGGCCAGATCTAAACGGAAACACACGAACACGAACATAGACAAGTGGATCCACCAAAGACAACCACCGACCGAATTCCGCGAGATCCGCCTGAAACACACCTTCACATGCTCTCCAACAATGATAGACGCACCACCGATACAAGGGTGGAACGAGAGAACACTATCTCACCTTCAGATAGTCGACGTCGTCTCACATTCCTGAGCCGGATGGAAACTCTAATAAAACTAAAAAACAACTAAAAACAGAGTCATTTCTTCAGCAAGGACCGAATCCATCGCGTATCGTGGTCCTAAGAGCATCTACAGCCGGACCCCTCATATCCCCCTCAAATGCCCGGGCAGACTGCCCGGTCACAAAATATCGACCCAACCGCCCTCCTCATGCGGGCCTCAAACGCCCGGGCTGACCGGCATCCCTCATATCCAGACCAAATATGGGGCGGATATGGGAAGCCCGGGCGCGCGGTGTGAACGTTGTGTGGCGCCGCTCTGGGTCGCCGCCCAAGGCCAGAGCCGACTATTTAAGCCGGCGGCGTCCCCTAACCCTAGGACATCCACCCCCTCCCTCCCTCCGCCGCCACCCGAGCCCATCCGCCTCCTCTCCCCTGCTCTCCGGCCTCACTATGGTCCGCTAGAGGATCACCACCTACGCCCAACTCATGCCGGAGCGTCAAAACCAGATCGAGGCGGAGATCCAGGCTCGGTGCGCCGAAAATGGAGGAGAAGGAGGACGAGCCGGAGGCCATGGAGGAGGACGAGCCGGAGAAGGACGACAACGCTCCGGGCTTCAACATGACAGATTCGGAGGAGGACTTTGTCGTCGCCCAAGCCGACGGGATGATGGAGCAGCAGGCCATCCTGATTCCATCCAGGATGAGGCCGAGGTGAAGGCCAACCGTCGGCTCATCCGACAGAGGCAGGCGGAGGCCGACGCCCTCTTCGACGACCTCAAGGCAGAGAAAGCGACGAAGGAAGCTGCAGCGGAGCAGTTGGAGGGGGCGGAGAGGGCTAGGCGATGGCGCCGAAGAGGCGAAGTTGCATCTGGCGCACATCTATCCGCCGGAGGACATGGAGACCGTCGACATCTCCGACGAAAAGTAGATAGCTCGTACGTAGTACGTAGGTTTAATATGTTACATGCTTTTATATAGATTTGAAGAATCAAATATGAGATGTTCAGATGCGGTGATTTTTCTTTTTTAAAACGTGATTGATCACTATCCGCGGACACATCTTTATGGATCGAATTTACGAGGTGTGATTGTAGATGCTTTAAGTTCACATAGGACGTGGCAGATCGACGGTTGTCACCGCCGGGAGGAGAGACGAGGGGGAGGGTAGATAGAGATGCAGCCCCTCCCGTGTCATTATCAAGTCCACACTTTTTCTGCAGGTCTTAAGCTACAGTAGGATACAATCCCCGGCCCCAACAGGCGTATCTGCATTAGCAAGTTACGGTACGACGGAAGCAACAGAGAAGAACCAGAAGTCAGAAAGGATGGTGTTCCTGCAGCCATGCCCATCACCGGCTGCTCTTTCCTGCACGTATTCCATCACAGACAACTACGTACGGCACTGCAGAACCTGTGGCCTTTGTTTACACGTCCCCGAAACGAGGCCTCTGCCCCGTGGCCGCGGGTCAAAGATTTCCCTGGGCCTATTCATTCATCGCTGCCCGCCCCAGATCTCCCTGCAGAAACCCGTCAGGTTGCGATTGGGCAGGAGCGCATGAAAGTTTCAGGTCGTTACCTGACTCGACACGCCGCGCACCTCGATTATTTTAGCACCGGACCCGACAGGCGAACGTGAGTTCCACCACCTCGTGTCCGTGTGCGCGCTATCTTCCTGAGCACGAGCACCGCAGTTCCGGCTCCTATCCCCGGCACATGCACGGAGATATCAAAGCAAATCTCAAGAGAGAAGATGCTACCGATGCGCAAGGCGTACATGTCGAAAGCAAGGGGAAAAAATGTCAAAAGCAAGAGCAACTTTTCCTCGTGTTGCTTGCCGGTGAAATGGCAGCAGCAGCGGCACTTGGCATGCGGTGCAGCCGGGCTTGTGCTTGGGCTAGTAGGTACTGTACTACACGTACTACGGTGGTGCCCACTAAAAAAGGGACCGGTACATTCCGTATAACTACTCCCTTTTACAGGTTCCGATCAGTGCGTACGTGCCGGTGCCAGTAAACTTTTCACCGTACAACCTTTCGGTGGTTTTTACTTATTTATTACGGGCCAGACTGACTTTTCACCATGCGAACTCGGGAACGAGGCCGTCCGGTACTGCTTCCACCCACAAGCAGACTGCAGACCCGATTGCAGCGCGCTAGGCTTTTCTTTCTTTTTCACTGGTCACCCGGTCCGAATCCCAGTCCCACCCCTCCGGACCTCTAGAGCGGCGTAGCCTTTTTCCGAGTCTGTAGCAGTAGCCGGTAGGGGCAGGCCGGTCATCTTTGCGGACGGCCTCTCGGTGAATGATCGCCGATCGACGCAGAGCAGCAGCGAAGTTAACCACCACTACCATAACCGCAGTGGTACGTACGCGGCGGCGGGTCCCGGCGGTGGTTTGTGGTTGGCGGCAGGGGGCTGCCGGCCGTTAGCGGCGGGGCGGCGTGGGTCCGGCGAAAGCGGCCGGTCCTTCTCCCCCACTTCAACCGCTGCTCTGCTCTGTTCCCACGATGCCGAGCAGAGGAAAGCCAAGGCGGGAAGGAAAGGCCTGGCCGCGCTGCACTAGGAATTGCCAGCCACGGCCGGGTCGCGGTGCAGCGAATGCTCCTCCTAGTACTACTACTGGCACGCCACATGCTACCGTCTTACTCTCTTCATTTCATAATGTAGTGTGTCCACGTTTTTTTTAAATCTAAGTTTGATCATTAATTTAATCGACGAGACCGATTGCGATGGAAGAAAAAATTATGAAAATAAGAATTCAGTGATATAATTTTTACCCGTCACAATCAGTCTCGTTGGTTAAATTTATGGTCAAAATTCAAGTTTGAAAACCAAAAACGTACTACATTATGAAACGGGAGGAGTAATATAGTAAGTACTCTCCTGCAACACGCGGCACGGTAACACCTGCGCCACACTTACGTACTACTCCTACCTGCGATGCAAGTACGTATTTCTGTCTCTGCTGGCTGAGTTTCTGTGTAGAGAACGTACGTACGCCTGCTCGTCGGACCGATCTACACGGTGCATGCGTTCCGGTCATGTAGGAGCGGAACGGAAGTGATCGCCGGTGGGCATTCTGATCTTTGAGTTGGGTGGGGGCGCGGAGCTAGTAGTAGTTGTACTACTACTACTACTGGGCGACCGAGTGGTACAGGTGGTGGGAGGGGCGGGAGGAGGAGTTACGTGGGAGTACTTCCTATACGTCGGGTCAAAGGATGGGCAATCATTTTTGGGTTTGAAAGTTGCAGGTGGTAGCTGGCGTCAAGACTTTAACGCAACTGCCCGTGTCAGGAATATCGTTTACAGCTGCGTATGGGCAGAAATTCCGTCTCGGGGAGATTTGGTACCGTGGTGCCACCGGTTGCTATTCGCATGCAAAGGCCGGCCGGCTCCGACTGATGTTTGTCCTTCACGTGTGTAAAGAGGGAATTGAACTACTCGACACCCCTGAAATCTTCGCGGATACGGAGTACCCTGTTGAGCCTCTGGTGAAACATGGCTAGCTAGGTAGGTTGGTCCAGGGACAGACCTAATATATGTGTAGTACCGCCCGCAAAATTAAATAAATAACATATGTGTAGTACTACCAGACAGAGTTGTTTTTTCATTTACTATATTGCACTATCATGTATAGAGATGCCTCTGGCAGTCGTTAACTTTGTGTGGTCAGATCTTGACTACGTGCACTTGGTCTTTACTACTTTCCGTCCCGGTTTATTAGGTCTTTTTATTTTGACTTTATGTTTGACCATATATTTAACTCAAAATATGTGAAATATATGCTACGCAAAATATATTGTTGGATTTGTAAGTGAAATATGTTTTCTAGTATGATATAGTTTATGTGAGATATAGTTAATATTTTACTAATTAAATTCATGGTTAAACTTCGGCTCAAAATGAAATGGAGCCTAATAAATTCGAACGAAGGGAGTATTTTTTTAACCGGCCAAGTGGGCGTATGCGTGTGCAATAGTTTTATTCACTCAACATGTTACGTAGGTATGAATTGTAAGTATGATATACAGTGGCAAAACTAGCAAATTGTCAAAGCCTGGGCACACCACAAGTTAAAACACTTCACTTTGAGGTATCAAAACTCACAAGTATTAGTAAAACTGATGATAACCATTATGTGCATCAATATCAGGATTATTTTTTCACAATTCTAACAAGTCCAACTAGAAATGGGCACGATCAGCATTTAACTGTAGAATTTCTCGATCCACAAAAAAATTGCCGAATAAGTCATGGAGAATAGCACATGTAGTTGTTGGATGTGACCAATGGCCCTCGCCGTCGCTGGTTTGATGTTCTTTGCTGCCTAGTGATTCGGAACATACGATCTCCCCTGCCGCCGCTGGTCATCGGCCCTCCGTCTTCTAGCTAGGACACGGAGACGTGCAGCACACCACACGCAGTTGCAAGTCGCCGTCTCGCATAGATGACCATGCTCGAGAATGATGAAGGATTGATCCATCTGCTTCAGGTTTCCATAATGCATTCGGGAGCCTGTGGCTAATTATGGCCCAACAATTGAAATTGGAAAATGGGCCTATGGCTATTGCTGCTGGTTGCTACGAGTGAGCCCAAAACGCTAGGAAACGGACTAGCTGGCCCAGTTAAGTAATTGCACGTAATTTTTCTGGTACAGATCGCAATTTCTGACAGTTTCAGCGATTTGAACAGCTATGGGAGCTCGTGGAGTTCAGATCGGCAGCGACATTGAGCCCGGGCATGTGCCCAGGGTGCTCTGGCGGTAAAATCTCCCCTGATGATATAGTACGAACTTGATTTTGACCAAGTCTATACCCTATGGAGAAAGAGATTGGTGTTTTTGTCCACCCATCGCATATTTTGACAAAGAACCCTCACTCCTTTTGATAATTATAACTCGTTGTCCATCTTTAAGTGAGAAAAGGCACATCCTATTTTACTATTTTACAGAAAACCCTTTTTTCTGATAAATAATTCGCACTCCATGGCTAGATGGCAGAAACAAAATGATTTATCTATTTTTGTCGGAAAACCCTCTGCCATTTCTGTAATTAACCACAATCCAAGTAGACAAATAGTTTTTTTAAATATCCATATCTTTTAACTCACAGCTCCCATTTTAACATGTTATATATGAAATATGATTTTAACATTGTGTACAATATGAACATGATGTATTTTACCTCTTAAATATTTTAAAATGCTACTTAGGGTGTAACCTTAATCAATAGCGCACGATCCATGTTTCTTTTATACCGACTGAGGGAGCCCTGGTTTAAGGGGTCCTCGGATAGCCGACCTGTTTCTCATGGGCCGGACAACATGGGCCGCTGGATGGGTATTAGATGTTCGAAGGCCCTGTTGCCAGGGTGGATGCTTCAAGGAGCCGTGGCATGTTCTCCAAGTTCTCGACAGTAGATAGACGCGTTTTTCCTTCTATGTGCAACCGACCATGTGTAAAACCTAGGTACCCTCGGCGTCTATATAAGCCAGAGGGTTTTAGGTTGTAGGGGAGAGAAAAACTCATCTAGGGTTTAGCTACTCGATCTCGAGGTAGATCAACACTGTAACCAACATATCATCAATATAATCAAGCAGGACGTAGGGTTTTACCTCCATAGGAGGGCCCGAATCTGGGTAAACATCGTCTCCTTCGTCTCATGTTATCATCGATCCAAGTCTCACAGCTCGGGACCCCCTACCCGAGATCCGTCGGTTTTGACACCAACATTGGTGCTTTCATTGAGAGTTCCAATGTGATCGCCAAAAGGAATCGATGGCTCGCCTTGTTGCAAGCAACGAGATCTACAGCCGGGATATCCTCATCCCTGATCAGATCTTCACAAGTGGCGACGTCTCATCGCATGCCAACCCGACCGACCACCTTGGCCAGATCGGAAGCTTTCTCCCCGATCAAGGAATTAGATTCAGAACCCTAGAGTTCGTCGCTGATTCACTGGGAGAGCTTGTCTTGATAGAACCCTCAATTCTTACTGAGGAGCCCGTAGATCCCGATGCCTCGGCGCCGAGGACATCGGGCCCTGCCTCTGAGGAGACTGTCACCCCCGGGCTATCGAGAATGCCCAAACCGGCCGTTGTGACCGGATCCACTATGGCCAAACAGGACCCGGATCCGCTTTCGTGCGACTCCGGAACGGCGACGCCGCATATTGACCCCACTCGCTTCAGCGACACGCATCCTACCATCGCCTCATTTTTAAACGAGCTATCTGATACGATTTAGGCCCTGCGCATGGCTGACGACCAGACCCTGGTCTATGACCGGCTTGGGCTTAAACCCGACGATAGGGAGATTCTCATCCCCACGGTCACCCACTTAGTCGCCACCGTTGAGTGTCCAGCTGGGGGCTCGCCCCCAGCGACCGGAATTAAAAACGGTTTATATGCCAATCTCCGATCATCAAGACCTCGCTTGCAACCCAGAGCCTGGAGTTCACTTCGGAGACAGACCGGTATTGGTCCCCGATCTAGCAAATAATTCGGAGCCTGTAACCCTGGACTCACATAATGGCGTGGAGTCAAAACTTTTCCCACCCACCACCCAAGCCGATCACTCAAGTATCGCAGCAAAGTCCAAGTCTTCGGACTTACGGGATGTTAAACAATTACCAGGAGAGTCAGTTCATCATTTTTGGGCTAGACTCCTCTTCGCTAGAAACAAAGAACGAGGTCTTAGTGACCAGGAGATAATGGCAACCCTCATCGCTATTGCCATGATGAAGGGATTCTCAACGCCTTGGCTCGTCGGCACATTCGTGACTTCACCGAACTGTCAGACTTGGTACAAAAATATTATGCCATGGAAAGTGCTTGGCAAGCCAAATAGCTATTTTCGGAACCAACCTTTATCGAATCCCCTAGAGGAGATCAGAAAAAGAGGCTACCTCCGAAGGGGCCAGCCAGACTCGAACCCGCTGAAAAGAGAAATAGGCCCCTTACACGGGTCAGTACTGTCCTTGACGGGCTATTGGATAAACCATGCCCCATACATTCCGTATTGCTGAACACAAGACCAACTCACAACCTTAGATCTTGTTGGGTCGTCAGGCAGGTCACAAAAAGCGGTGAAGCCATTCTGGAGGCATTACCGCCGAATAGGCACTCCACATCGCCACTAGACTACAACGCCGAAGTCCTGACGATCTACGAAACTTTCCCCTCAAGGAACAAGAGGAAAAGAGCTCTTAGAGAACCCGAACATGTCTATCATGTGGCAGCAACAAGTGCATGGGCAGACATACCCATTACCTTCGGAGATACTGACCAACCAGCCACTCTTCCCGGTCACTCACCGGCCGCACTGGCCTTGAACCCCATCGTCGATGGCTTCAGGCAACACAAAGTGCTAATGGATGGCGGCAATGGTTTAAACCTGATCTACGAAGATACCCTGGAAAAAATGTTGTTCGACCAATCTCGCATCGAGCATAGCAGCATGACATTTTGGGGAAAGAGGCGCGTTGTTCAGGACACATCGTCCTGGACGTAGTGTTCGGCACGCCCGAAAACTACCGATCCGAAGAACTCCTCTTCCACATCGTGCCCTTCCCCAGCGGCTACCACACCCTGCTGGGACGCGACACCTTCACAAAATTCCAGGCTATACCACATTACGGGTATATGAAACTCAAGATGCCAGGACCAAATGGGATAATCACAATCTCAAGTGATCCGAATATAGCCCTTCAAGCCGAAAACAAAACAGCGGCGCTCGCCCTTGAGGCACTAGCCGAGACCTTCGCTGCAGAGGAACTGACCTCACTTCAGTCAAAAGTAGACAAGGATGATGTGATACTTAGCAAAAAGCCCAAAGCCACGTCCTTTAAGCCTGGAGACGAGATCGTCAAATTTTAGGTACATCCGACGGACCCCAACAAGACAGCGTCCATCGGAGCTCGGCTGGACCCCATAGTGGACGAAGCACTGCGAGCATTCTTCCGAGAAAACTGGGACATCTTTGCCTGGCATCCTTCCGATATGCTCGGAATCCCACGGCGGCTAGCAAAACATAGTCTAAACATCATCACATGCTTTAATCCTGTTAGGCAGACTCTACGCCTCTTTTTCGAGCCCAAACGACAAGCTATGGGTGAAGAATTAGCCAAACTGCTAGAGGACGGATTCATTCAGGAAATTAAGCACCCCAAATGGTTGGCAAACCTGGTAATGGTACCAAAGAAAGACAAATCCTGGTGGCTATGTGTCGACTTTAAATACGTCAACAAGGCCTGTCCTAAGGACCATTTCCCCTTACCATGCATAGACCAGATTATTGACGCCACAGCCAGACACGACTCGTTGTGTTTCCTGGACACTTATTCCGGATACCATGAGATTAAAATGAAGGAATCCGACCAAGCTGCAACCGCATTCATCACCCCTTGTGGGCCATTCTACTTCAACACAATGCCCTTTGGGCTAAACAACGCTAGGGCCACATACCAGCGCATGATCCAGACTTGTCTCGCAAAACAATTCGGTAAAACAGTCGATGCATACATGGACGATGTGGTAATCAAAACCAAATACGTCAGCCAGTTGATCGACGACCTAAGGCAAACCTTTGCCAGCCTATGCGAGTAGGATATACGACTCAATCTGGACAAATGTGTATTCGGAGTTCCTGCTGGTAAATTGCTTGGATTCATCGTTTCCCATAGAGGAATAGAAGCGAATCTGGGTAAGATCTGTGCCCTATCAGAACTTGCAATTCCCACAGAGCTAAAGCACGTCTAGAGGTTGGCTAGGTGTGTGGCGGCGCTAAGCCACTTTATCTCCCGCCTCGGGGAAAAAGCTTTACCGCTCTACAGACTGCTGAAATGGACCAACAATTTCGAATGGACCGATGAAGCAGCAGTTGCATTAGAAGAAATTAAAACACTGCTGACAAGCAATCCCATACTCACAGCACTAGGCGCTGGTGAACCCATGTTACTATACATATCGGCTACCAACCAAGTCGTTAGCGCAGTGCTCGTCGTCGAACGAGAGGAGGAGGGACACAAATTCCGGACACAGAAGCCGGTCTATTACGTGTCAGAAATGCTAACGCAGTGCAAGTCCAGATACACGTATTACCAGAAGATAGCCTATACAGTATTTATGGCATCACGGAAACTTAGACACTACTTTCAAGAGTGTTCAGTTACGGTGGCCTCTAAACTGCCCCTGAACGATATAATCAACAATAGGGACACCACCGACAGCATAGCCAAGTGGGCTATTGAGCTCCTTCCCTTTGAAATCGTCTACAAGCCATGACGAGCTATCAAATCTCAGGTGCTGGCAGATTTCCTCGCCGAGTGGACAGAGGCCGAGCTCCCCAGGGAATATAGTACATACTCCCATTGGACAATGTACTTCAATGGATCTATATCTTTGGCCGGACTGGGGGATGGAGTTATTCTCACAAACCTCACAGGCAACAACGTCCGATACGTGTTGCAGATCATGTATGCCGATTCCAACAATGCAGCCGAATACGAAGCACTTCTACATGGTCTTCGGATGGCAGCATCAATGGGCATACGACTGTTGGAGGTACGGGGAGACTCCAACTTGGCCATCTCCCAAATCACGGGGAATTCGATGCCAAAAACCCAAAGGTGGTGGCATACAGAAACGCCGTCCTCAAGATATCCGCACGGTTCGAGGGGTTATAATTTCACCATGTCGCTAGAGATAACAACCAAGCCGACGACGTACTGGCCCACATGGGGGCCAAACGCGACCCTGTCCCAAAAAACACTTTCCTAGAACGGCTCTTTAAGCCATCAATGGTTTGGCAGGACGATCATAAGGGTGCCGGTTTAACCAGCGCGGAAGAGGTTGTTCCCCCTATCAAAGAACTAGACGACCAAATCATCAGCGACTCCATAATGGACGAGACGCCTTCGGATGACGAGGTCATGGCAGTGATCGCGCCATGGACAGAGCCCTTCCTCGCTTACCTTCTTCGCAAAGAACTCCCCGATGATCAGACGGAGGCGCGACGCATAATTCAGCGATCCAAAGCCTATAAAGTCCACGAGGGTGAGTTATACAAGAAAAGAAGCACCGGAATACTACAGCGGTGAATATCCGAGGAAGAAGGACGGCAACTCTTAGCCGAAGCCCACGCAGGGATGGGCGGCCATCACGCCGCAACAAGAGCCTTAGTTAGCAACGCCTTTTGGGCTAGTTTCTTCTGGCCCATGATGTCTACTATGCAACCTTCTTCTTGTAGACTCGTGTTGGGCCTCCAATCACAAAGTTTTGTAAGACAGTGGCAATTTCCCCTCAAGTGGATGACCTAAGGTTTATCAATCCGTGGGAGGCATAGGATGAAGATGGTCTCTCTCAAACAACCCTGCAATCAAATACAATAAATATCTTGTGTCCCCAACACACCCAATACAATGGCAAATTGTATAGGTGCACTAGTTCGGCGAAGAGATGGTGATACAAGTGCAATATGGATGGTAGATATAGGTTTTTGTAATCTGAAAATATAAAAACAGCAAGGTAGCAAGTAACAAAAGTGAGCAAAAATGGTATTGCAATGCTTGAAAACAAGGCCTAGGGTTCATACTTTCACCGGTGCAATTTCTCTCAACAATACTGACATAATTGAATCATATGTAAATACATCTCGTGCGACAAAGAGTTCACTCCAAAGTCACAAATAGCGGAGAACTAACGAAGAAATTACTGTAGGGTAAGAAACCACCTCAAAGTTATCTTTTCCGATCAATCTTATGAGCTATCCCTATAAGTGTCACGAACAGCCCTAGAGTTCGTACTAAAATAACACCTTAAGACACACATCAACCAAAACCCTAATGTCACCTAGATACTCCAATGTCAACACAAGTACCCATGGGCTTGATTATACGATATGCATCACACAATATTAGATTCATCATGTTCAATTCAACACAAAGAACTTCAAAGAGTGCCCCAAAGTTTCTACCGAAGATTCAAGACGAAAACATGTGCCAACCCCTATGCATAGATTCCCAAGGCCATGGAACCCGCAAGTTGATCACCAAAACATACATCAAGTGTTCTCAAATCCTTAAAGACTCAATCCAATAAGAAAACTTCAAAGGTAAAACTCAATTCATCACAAGAAGATAGAGAGGGGAAAACTCCATATGATTCACCTATATCAATAAAGCTCGCGGTACATCAAGATCATGTCATCTCAAGAACACGAGAGAGAGAGCTCAAACACATAGATATTGGTACATACCCTCATCCACAAGGGTGAACTACTCCCTCCTCGTCATGGAGAGCGTCGAGATGATGAAGATGACCTCCGATGATGGTTTCCCCCTCCGACAGGGTGCCGGAACGGGCTCCTGGTTGGTTTTTCGTTGCTCTGGAGGCTTGCGGCGGCGGAACTCCCGATCTAGGTTTCTTTTCGGAGGTTTGGGTATTTATAGGAGTATTTGGCATTGGTCCCACGTCCAGAAGGTTCCCGAGGAGGTCACAAGCCAGCTAGGCGCGGCCAGGGGGGTGGCCGCGCCCTGGTGGCTTGTGACTCCCTCGGGACTCTTCTCCGGTATCTTTTCGCTCCAATACTTTTTGTATTTTCCAAAAATATTCTCCGTAAAATTTCAGCCCATTCCGAGAACTTTTATTTCTGCACAAAAACGACACCATGGTAGTTCTGTTGAAAACAACGTTAGTCCGGGTTAGTTCTAATAAAATCATACCAAAACATATATAATTATTGTAAACATGGCATGAATACTTTATAAATTATAGATACATTGGAGACGTATCAACCCACTGCTCGAGCGGACACCCAGTCACTTGTCAAACACTATGTGGGGTGTCAACGTTTTGCAAATCAAAGTCACATGCCCCCAACAGCTCTTTGGACTATTCCGATCACCTGGCCTTTCGCAGTCTGGGGGCTGGATATGGCAGGACCACTTAAAGGGGGGGGGACCAAGAAGAGTAAATACCTAGTCGTCATGGTTAACAAGTTCACCAAATGGATAGAAGCGAAACCTGTCAAATCAGCCAAGTCTGGACAAGTAATTGACTTTATATCCGGCATGGTACACCGTTAAAACGTCCCGCATAGTATAATAATGGACAATGGATCCAACTTCATAGCCCAAGAGGTCAAAGACTGGTGTGCAAAGATGGGCATCCAGCTCGATTACGCATCATTGTATCATCCAAAGACCAATGGACAATTCGAACGAGCAAACGGCCTCATCATGAGCGGCATTAAACCACGTTTGGTCCGATCTCTTCATGAGTCCGATGGTCATTGTGTGGAGGAGCTCGACTCCGTTCTATGGGGCCTGCGCACTAGCCCAAACAGATCAATGGGATACACACCATTCTTTATGGTTACGGGGCAGAAGTAGTCCTCCCTTGCGACATTATTCAGGATGCACCCAGGGTGCGCATGTACGAGGAAAAGGAAGTCGAGTTAGATCGGCAGGATGACCAGGACGCCTTAGAAGGAGAGCGCGACATAGCTCAGGCTTGCTCTACTTTTTATCAACAGCAGGCCCGGCTTTATCAGAGTAGGGAGGTCAAGGCAAAAGCTTATAATGTGGGTGAACTCGTCTTACGACTCCCGGAGAAGCAGAAGCATAAACTCAACCCCAAATGGGAGGGCCCGTTCATAATTGATGAAGTATTCACGGGAGGGGCTTACCGTCTTCGAAACCCGTCGGATAACCGCCTTGAACCAAACCCATGGAACGCAGCTCGTCTTCGGCGGTTCTATGGATAAACCGGTGTCATCATACTCTCTACCTTTTACCTTTTTTATCTTTTCCTTTTTCTTTGTTTCTTTTTTCCTTTCCCTCCCACCTTGATTTTTGGGCAGGTTTGAATTTTTCCTTTTCCTCCAAACTCTATGTTCGGTTCAACCGGTCTTGTGTTAAGATTTTCGGCTTACAACCTTAATTGTTAAATTCTAACACATCCGTCCCGCGATCCAATCACGATCCGTCCCGCGATCTCATCACGATCCGTCCCGTGATCCAATCATGATCGGTCCCGCGAACTCATCACGATCCGTCCCGCGATCTCACAAGCGTCGCAGCCCCAAACATTAAGAAATGACAGCTTAGGTTTCTATCAAACCATAATTCACACGGTGTCATCTCAACAGATTTAGATGGTGCCCTATTTAAAGTGAATGTAGTTGTCTCTAATGCATAACCCCAAAACTATAGTAGCAAAATGATAAGAGACATCATAGCCCGCACCATATCCAATAGAGCACGACTATGGCGTTCGGACACACCATCACACTATGGTATTCCAGGTGGTGTGAGTTCTGAAATGACTTTCACATTGTCTAAAGTTGTATGCCAAGCTCGTAACTCAAATATTCACCTCCACGATCATATCGCAAACATTTTTATCTTCTTATCACGATGATCTTAAACTTCACTCTGAATTTGCTTGAACTTTTCAAACGAATCAGACTTGTGTTTCATTAAGTAAACATACACTATATCTACTCAAATCATCAGTGAAGGTAAGAAAATAATGATATCCACCACACGCTACAAGACTCATTGGATTGCATACATCAACATGTATCATTTCCAATAAATCACTTGCCCGCTCCATCAGTCCGGAAAACGGGGTCCTTAGTCATCTTGCCTAAGAGGCATGGTTCGCATGTCTCAATGATTCAAAATAGAATGAGTCCAAAGATCCATGAGCATGGAGTTTCTTCATGCGCTTTATACTAATATGACATTTAGCGGCAGTGCCACAAGTTGTGGTACTATCATCATCAACTTTGTATCTTTTGGCATCAATGTTATGATCATGTGTATTACTACGATCAAGATTCAACAAACCATTCTCACTGGGTGCATGAACATTGAAGGTATTATTCATGTAAACGGGATAACCATTATTATCTAACTTAAATGAATAACCGTGTTGCAATAAACACGATCTAATCACGTTCATGCTCAACGCAAAACACCAAATAACATTTATTTAGGTTCGTCACTAATCCCGAAGGTAGAGAGAGCGTGCGATGTTGATCACATCAACCTTGGAAACATTTCCAACACACATTGTCACCTCACCCTTAGCTAGTTCTTCGTTTATTCCGTAGCTTTTATTTCGAGTTACTAACATTTAGCAACCGAACCGGTATCCAATACCCAGGTGCTACTAGGAGTACTAGCAAGGTACACATCAATAACACATATATCAAATATACTTCTGTCGATGTTGCCAGCCTTCTTATCTACCAAGTATCTAGGGTTGTTCCGCTTCAGCGTCCGCTCTCCTCATAATCAAAGCACTTACTCTTGGGTTTGGGTTCAACTTTGGGTTGCTTCACTGGAGCAGCAACTGACTTGCCATCCATGAAGTTTACCTCCTTGCCCTTGCCCTTCTTGAAACTAGTGATTTTACTAACCATCAACACTTGACGCTCCTTCTTGATTTCTACCTTCGCGGTGTCAAACATCACGAACAGCTCAGGGATAATTATTTCTATTCCTGGCATTTTATAGTTCATCACCAAGTTCTAGTATCTTAGTGACAGTGACTTGGAGAACTATATCAATCACTATCTTATCTGGAAGATCAACTCCCACTCGATTCAAGCGATTGTAGCACCCAGACAATCTGAGCACATGCTCAACGATTGAGCTATTCTCTTTCATCTTGCAGGCAAATAATCTTGTTGGAGATCTGATATCTTGCAACACGGGCATGCGCCTGAGATCCTAATTTCAGCTCTTAGAACATCTCATATGTTCCGTGACGTTCAAAATGTTTTGGAGCCTCAATTCTAAGTCGTAATGCATGATGCACTAAACTATCAAGTAGTCATCAGAACGTGCCTATCATATGTTCACAACATCTACAGACGACGCTAGAGGGGTTGGCGCACCGAGCGGTGCATTAAGGACATAAGCCTTCTGTGCAGCAATGAGGACAATTCTCAGATCACGGACCCAGTCCGCAATATTGCTACCATCATCTTTCAACTCTATTTCTCTAGGAACATATAGAAATTCAAGGGAGCTACAACCTGAGCTAGTAATCTACAACATAATTTTGCAAAGACACTACTGACTATGTTCATGATAATGAGTTAATTAATCATATTACTTAAGAACTCCCACTCAAATGGACATTCCTCCGGTCATTCGAGTGATACATGATCCAAATTCACCAACTCAAGTCCGATCATCACGTGAGTTGAGGTGGTTTCAATGGTGAACATCATCATGTTGATCATATCTACTATATGACTCATGTTCGACCTTTTGGTCTCTTGTGTTCCGAGGCCATGTCTGTACATGCTAGGCTCGTCAAGTTTAACCCGAGTGTTCTGCATGTGCAACACTGGCTTGCACCCGTTGTATGTGAACGTAGAGTCTATCACACCCGATCATCACGTGGTGTCTCGACGCGACGAACTTTTGCAACGGTGCACACTCGGGGAGAACACAATTTATCTTGAAATTAAGTGAGGGATCACCTTATAATGCTACCATCTTCCTAAGCAAAACAAGCTGCATAAAAGGATTAACATCACATGCAAATCATAAGTGACATGATATGGCCATGAACTTGTGCTTTTGATCTCCATCTTGAAAGCACCGACATGATCTCCATCATCACCGGCATGACACAATGATCTCCATCATCTTGATCTCCATCAACGTGTCGCCATCGGGGTTGTCGCGCCAACCATGCTTCTACTACTATTGCTACTGTTTAGCGATAAAGTAAATCATTACATAGCGCTTAATGATTGACACGCAGGTCGTACAATAATTAAAGACAACCCTATGGATCCTGCCGGTTGCCGTACTCATCGACATGCAAGTCGTGGTATTCTATACAATACATGATCATCTAATACATCACATATATCTCATCATGTAATTGTCCATATCACATCACAACATACCCTGCAAAAACAAGTTAGACGTCCTCTAATTGTTGTTGCATGTTTTACGTGGCTGCTACGGGTATCTAGCAAGAACAATTCTCACCTACGAAAAACCACAACGGTGATACATAAATTGCTTTTCAACCTTCTCAAGGACCGCCTTTGTCGAATCCGGTCCAACTAAAGTAGGAGAAATAGACACCCGCCAGCCATCTTTGTGCAACGAAGTTATACGTTAGTCGATGGAACCGATCTCTCGTAAGCGTACGAGTAAGGTTGGTCTGGTTCACTTCATCCCACAATACCGCTGAACCAAAACACGACCAAGGGAGGAAGCAATCTAAGCATCAACGCCCACAAACTCTTTGTGTTCTACTCGAGATCTCATCTACACATAGACCTAGCTCATGATGCCACTGTTGGGGAACGTTGCTTGGGAAACAAAAATTTTCCTACGCACACGCAAGATCTATCCATGGTGATGAGCATCTATGAGAGGGAGAGTGGATCTACATACCCTTGTAGATCGCTAAGAGGGAAGCGTTAAGAAACGTGGTTGGTGTAGTCGAACGTCTTCGCGATTCAAATCGCCGAGCATCCCGCGATCCAATCACGATCCGTCCTGCGAACTCATCATGATCCATCCCGAGATCTCATCACGATCCGTCTCACGATCTTGATCACGGTCCTTCCTATCTAGCGCCGAACGGACGACACCTCCGCGTTCAGCACACGTACAGCTTGATGACGTTCTCCGCCTTCTTGATCCAGCAAGAGGGAGCGGAGAGGTAGATGAGTTCTTTGACAGTGCAACGACATTGTGGCAATGGTGGTGGAGCTATTCCAGCAGGGCTTCACCTAAGCACCGCTGAAAACCGATCTAGAGGAGAAACTGCGATCTAGAGGAGAGGTAGCACGTGGCTATTAGGGTTTGCTTTTTCCTCTAAATCCTCTAGTATATACAGGAGGGAGGGAGGGGATGAGGTAGCCTCAAACCCTCAAGGTTTAGTCAAAATGGGAGGTGGAGGAGTCCTACTCCAATCCTATTAGGAGTAGGATTCCTCCTTTCCACTTGGAAACTCTTTCCACCTCTCCACCTTTGGATTTTTTTTCTTCTCAAACCACTCCAGCCGCATGGGCCCTTAGAGGAGGCTTCGGCCAGCCCACTAGGGGCTGGTTTACCTCCTCCCACAGCCCATGTTGCCTCTTGGGTCGAGACACCCCTCCCGATGGTCCCCCGGTACCCTCCCGGCACTCCCGGTACACTACCGATGAGCCCGAAACTTTTCCGGTGACCAAAACAAGACTTCCTATATATCAATCTTTACCTCCGGACCATTCCGGGTCTCCTCGTGACGTCCGGGATCTCATCCGGGGCTCCAAACAACCTTCGGTCATGACCATACATAATTCTATACTACCGAAACGTCAACGGACCTTAAGTGTGCAGACCCTGCGGGTTCGAGAACTATGTAGACATGATCGAGACACCTCTATGGTCAATAACCAATAGCGGGACCTAGATGCCCATATTGGTTCCTACATATTATACGAAGATATTTATCGGTCGAACCTCCATGTCAAGGATTCAATTAATCCCATATGATGTTCCCTTTGTTCTTCGGTATGTTACTTGCCCGAGATTCGATCGTCGGTATCTCCATACCTAGTTTAATCTTGTTACCGGCAAGTCTCTTTACTCGTTCCGTAATACAAGATCCCGTGACTAAAACTTAGTCACATTGCTTGCAAGTCTTATTGTGATGTTGTATTACCGAGTGGGCCCTGAGATACCTCTCCATCACACGGAGTAACAAATCCCAGTCTTGATCCATGCCAACCCAACAGACACCCTCGAAGATACCTATAGAGCACCTTTATAGTCACCCAGTTACATTGCGATGTTTGATACACACAAGGTACTCCTCCGGCGTCAGTGAGTTGCATGATCTCATGGGCATAGGAACATATACTTGACATGCAGAAAACAGTAGCAATAAACTGACACGATCATATGATACGTTTGTAGTTTGGGTCTTGTCCATCACATCATTCTCCTAATGATGTGATCCTGTTATCAAATGACATATCATGTCCATGACTAGGAAACCATAGCCATCTTTGATCAACGAGCTAGTCTATTAGAGGCATACTAGGGACATGGTGTTGTCTATGTATCCACACATGTATCTGAGTTTCCGATCAATACAATTATAGCATGGATAATAAACAATTATCATGAGCAAGGAAATATGATAATAACCAATTTATTATTGCCTCTAGGGCATATTTCCAACACTCATCATGAGCAGCATTAAACCACGTTTGGTCCGATCTCTTCATGAGTCCGATGGTCATTGTGTGGAGGAGCTCAACTCCGTTCTATGGGGCCTGCGCACTAGCCCAAACAGATCAACAGGATACACACCATTCTTTATGGTTACGGGGCAGAAGTAGTCCTCCCTTGCGACATTATTCACGATGCACCCAGGGTGCGCATGTATGAGGAAAAGGTAGTCGAGTTAGATCGGCAGGACAACCAAGACGCCTTAGAAGGAGAGCACGACATAGCTCAGGCTCGCTTTACCTTTTATCAATAGTAGGCCTGGCTTTATCAAAGTAGGGAGGTTAGGGAAAAATCTTATAATGTGGGTGAACTCATCTTACGACCCCTGGAGAAGCAGAAGCATAAACTCAACCCCAAATAGGAGGGCCCGTTCATAATCGATGAAGTACTCACGGGAGGGGCTTACCGTCTTCGAAACCCGTCAGATAACTGCCTTGAACCAAACCCATGGAACGCAGCTCGTCTTCGGTGCTTCTATGGATAAACCGGTGTCGTCATACTCTCTACCTTTTACCTTTTTTCTCTTTTCCTTTTTCTTTGTTTCTTTTTTTCCTTTCCCTCCCACCTTGATTTTTGGGCAGGTTTGAATTTTTCCTTTTCCTCCAAACTCTATGTTCGGTTCAACCGGTCTTGTGTTAAGATTTTCGGCTTACAACCTTAATTGTTAAATTCGAACACATCACCTGGGGGCTTCTTGCCGAAGCCAATGCTTTTACACTCTAAGCATATATTCACATTTATTGTGTATGCATGTTTCCCTTGTCGATTCTAAGACATTATATGCATCAATTCAAACTATGATTTTTGCCAAGCTGGGGTGCCTCGCTCCTGTGCTTACCCTCTATGTTCCCAATTGTTCGGCTAGAGGATAAAGGGAGCACCTCTGCAATTTTTATGACTGGGTCATCTGAATACGTACCTCAGAAGGGTGAATCCGAAAGGTAGCTATCTTCAGCAGGCAATTGGTCGGCTACGGCGGAAGCAACAAATGAGACTATGGTCGTTAAAACCATTACTCGGGCTTTCTTCTCACAAGATCCATTAGTCGCATACTAGCAGTATACGACCTTACTACCTATGATTTACGTAGCACCCTGAAGAAAGGTATCGATAGAGGTACTATTTTCTTCGGAAGATATTTCTTACGCTAAGTAGTAATATAACATATCTCCCTGTGTGCTTTCTGTCCGTTCACACCAAATGGCCAGATTGCCTTGTTCCCTGAACATAATTCACCCTTCTCGAGTGATATTTTATAGGGAACACTCCCAAGCTCTTAGCATGAGAGGTCAAAGACGATGACCGGTTAAGAAAAAGTTACAACACAGACGGAGCAATTTTCCCGATTATTTGTACATAGTTACATATAATCATACATCTGAATGCTGGTTGAGATTGTCTATTAAGGTATCCAGGGAGCAATCCTCTTGTGAGTGATGGGCGGCGGGCATCACTTGGTCGTACACCAAGTGAAGCGGCACTTCTTGGACATTCAATCCTACCGGCCCAACCCGAGCCATACGCTCGGGGTTAAGGCTAGTATAACCGGTCTTGATCATTGCCCACGCCTCTCGTGCTCCCTCTCGGCAAGCCAATGTCTTCCATAGCTTGAACCTACATCAGGCTCCCTTGAATCGATCAACCAGTTTGGTTATCTCCTCCGGAGGTTGCTCGACAGGCTATAGCGCTTTCAGCATGCTCTTCATGGCCTTTTGAGCCCGCTCATGAAGGGCGGACAACTCCTTCAGAAGGTTCCCCTGGTAGGATCCGATCTCTTCTTTGGGTCACTCGGACAAGAGACCTATACATGAGTCAAGGAATGCCCATTATACTTCGTATATAGGAAGTACTGTCCGATGTTAAATCACACTTACCGAACATGCCCCTCTGTAATTTCTGGTTCCCTTCTTGGGCCTGTGCCAATTGAGTTTTTAAGCTCTCAATTTCTTTGGACTGCTGTTTGTTTTTCGTGTGAAGGCGGTCTTCTCCTAAATATTTCGTTGAAAATTATGATAGCCGACCTCATGCTAGGATTTGGCGTACTGTCGAGATTCTCGAGCTGCTTCTAAATCTCTTTCCAATTGCCCTATTGATTAAGATGCTACAAAGTACCCTTGCGTCAGCATGGGAATATACACTAAGATCAGCAGAACAACTATACTCACCATGTGCATCTCGGGTAAAGCTCTTCACATGATCCAATTCGGCATTCACGGTTTCCACCTGTGTTCGGCTTGCCTCCAGTTCCTTGGCTAGTTGTTCGCTTCATTGCCTCGAGGCCTGCAATAACAATAAGACAATACGAGGACCCTTAATTCGGTCGTTCCGACCACTCTAAGGCTCGGGGGCTACTGGGTTTACATGGGTGTTCGAACTTCTATAGCCGATTACTTACCTATAGGCTGGATGATATCAGTTTCATGGCCTCCCTGAACCCAGCTCGTGCAACTTCGACGTGCGCGTCCGCCGAGCGTAGAGCGTTAAACTCTTCTTCGGAGAGCGCTGGGTGGCGCAGGGCTTCTCGTCGAAGCCGATGATTCATGGCGCTCTCTACCTCCGATTTGGTAACTGACACTGCGTCCCCAGAGTCTTCAGGGGCCTGATTGACCATAGGGACCTCCGTAGCGGGTTCGGCGTGAACCGAAGTTCTTGAATTTTGAGCGCCGCCAGTCACCCGGGCAACATCCTCAACAGAAGGTAGCTGAACTCTTCGCCTGAGTATTTTGACATAAGGTCAATTATGAGTCTCTATCAGTCACGATAATAAATTAAAATAGCCGAACAAAGTACCTTTGAGTTGAGCAAGTTGGCGGACTTGTCCCTACGGCCGGCTCATTTGACGGATCCCTGTTGCCTTCCGGTCCAGGCATTGCCGCCATAGCCGATGCATGTCGTGCAGACCGATGATGCTTGGGAGGAGGAGCTGGTGTGTTTGGATCATTGGAGGATACATGCCCTTTGTGGGACGAGTTCTTCTTCCTGCTTATCGCAGAGGAAGGGAATGATTTGGGATAATCTACTATAATAGCCACCTAGGAGCGATCGAGGCTCTCCTGGTAGAAAACCCCATATTCAAGCTCAATTGCCAGATCCGGGTCATCATGAAAGCCCGGATCGTCATCATAGGAATAGTCCTCAGGTTGGAGGGCGGACAGTTAACTGTCTCGATGAAGCTCCTACATTCTTGTTCACATAAGTTAAAGGCTTCGGTCAAGAAGGGATAAAATTGAAATCCCGAAATGTGATCACCAAGTTGAAAGGCTCACCCATTCGATGGGATTGTGACTGGAGTAGCCCTCCTTGGTCGGCATCCGAACAAAATCTTCTTGCTCCCCTTTTTATAGATCGGCAAGTGCGGTAGCTAACGCTGCTTGATTGGCAGGGCCTTGTCTTCGGGAGTGAGTAGTGTCACTTGTCCCATTGTAACACCACAATGGGTGTATTCTGTGCTGAAGAGGCTGAACACATCGGGTGATGGCGGCAGCCATGACATCTATCATGGTCAACTTGTGATGGGCTAGTACCCTCACATGAGCTGCGAAGCATTGCACTTCGACGCTGTCTTCTTGGGACGAGCTCTTTGGTCGCCAGTTGTACCTCTTCTTCCAAGGGGCGTCAGAGTATTCAGGAAAACCCCTCCGAGCTGGATCAAGTAGGGGGGCGTCCTCGATATAAAACCATTCCGAAGACCATTCTTCGAACTCCTTTGGTGTTCCCACTGGATACCCCGTCCCTGCTATGCGGCATATTTTGGCTCCCCGACCTCCAAAATTGTCTTGTCCGAAGTGCGAGGGACAAGGCAGAAGTACTTCCTCCACAATTTAAAGTGTGCCTCGCAGCCCAGGAACATCTCACAAAGGGCGACGAAGCCCGAGATGTGTAGAATAGACCCTGGGGTGAGGTGATGGAGCTGTATCCCTTAGAACTCCAATAATCCCCTCAAGAATGGATGAATGGGGAACCCGAGACCCCACAAAAGGAAGGGCACGAAACATACATGCTCCTCCTTTTGTGGATTGGGGAAATTTACAGTGAAGGCTTTGCCGTTGAATGAAGATAAGCCAGCATGGGTAACAGCTAGATCCGAGGAGGGAAGGTACCCTTGGGTCTTGAGGTTGCATAGTCGAAGAAGGGATACAGAACAACTTGTCCAATCCCCGGGACGGGGCCGTAAGGGCACGAGGAATAGCTGGGGGCGCTCGCCATGTTCTTGTGGTGATTTCTCGCTGAAGGTTTTTCCTAATGAGGAGAAGGAAGAGAATGTGGCTTAGAACACAATTCAGTTTTTTTGAATGGGTGGTGCCTCCGTTGTGGAGGGGCAATCTTATAAAGAGCCACTGAACCAGTCGTATCCCCATGGCACATGAAAATCGAGAAACGCTAGCGGTTATTATAATGAACCCGGCGAGCTCGTGACGCTTGGGATTTCGCTGATGACAGGAAGGTTGCCAAACAAGAAGGGATAGAAGGACTCGCCTCGCAAGCCAAAGACTTCGACACGCAAGACTGTCTGGACATACCTCGGCGTTGGAGGCCAGTCTAGGGGCTACTAAGGAGTCCTGGTTTAAGTGGTCCTCGGATAGCCGACCTGTTTCTCATGGGCTGGACTATGTGGGCCGACGGATGGGTATTAGATGATCGAAGGCCCCATCGCTAGGGTGGAAGCTTCAAGGAGCCGTGACGTGTCCTCCAAGTTCTCGACAGTAGATAGGCGTGGTTTTCCTTTGATGTGCAACCGACCATGTGTAAACCCTAGGTAACCTCGGGGTTTATATAAACCGAAGGGTTTTAGGTTGTAGGAGCGACAACAACTCATCTAGGGTTTCGCTACTCGATCTCGAGGTAGATCAACTCTGTAACCTACACATCATCAATATAACCAAGCATGACGTAGGGTTTTATCTCCATAGGAAGGCCCGAACATGGGTAAACATCCTCTCCTTTGTCTCCTGTTACCATCGATCCTAGTCTCATAGCTCGGGACCCCCTACCCGAGATCCACTAGTTTTGACACCGACACCGACCCCAACTTGGATTCAAATGAACACCTCAGAAAAGCCAAATTGGAGAAGAAAGGAACCATCGATTATCATGCATGCATGTCTTGGCAAAATCTTGCATGAAAAGACAAACAAATTACTCATCTTATGCCGAGAGATACGCATTGGCAAGACCTGTTGGGGTCTTGAGTCATGCTTACTGGGTTAGAACCGTGAGCATTTTCTTCTCCCATTGCAATGCAAGGGATCTTTTTCTAGTAATGCTTATGTACATGTGAGATCTAGCAAAGTAGCCATCTCTACGACCATAATATATTTGAAGCGTGCTTCATACACATTTGAAAGTTGGGCAGACGACGCGCAAACTTAGAATCGACATGTATTGCGATTCATTTTTTGTTTGTTCACTCAAGCAACTCTAAAACAATTTGAAACCCAACACATTTGACATTCAAACATCAACTTGATTAATAGTTGTGTTGTGATTTCATAGTCATAAGACTAAATTAATTGAACTAAGCTACTTGTGTTGGAAATATGCCCTAGAGGTAATAATAAATTGATTATTATCAAATTTCACTATTCATGATAAATGTCTATTATCCATGCTAGAATTGGATTGACCAGAAACTCAGATGCATGAGTGGATACATCAACACCGTGTCCCTAGTGAGCCTTTACTAGACTAGCTCATTAATGAAAGATGGTTAAGGTTTCCTAGCCATAGACACATCATTAGGAGAATGATGTGATGGACAAGTCCCAAATCGTAAGCATACCATTCAATCGTATAACTAAGTTTATTGCTACTGCTTTCTTCATGTCAAGTATCTGTTCCTAAGACCATGAGATCATGCAATTCCCTGACACCGGAGGAATGCCTTGTGTGTATCAAATGCCACTTCATAACTAGGTGATCATAGAGGTAATCTACATGTATCTTCAAGGGTGTCTGTTGGGTTGACATGGATCGAGACTGGGACTTAACCCTCCTTTTGATGAAGAGATATCTCTGGGCCCTCTCGGTAATAAAATATCACAATAAGCTTACAAGAATGTGACTAAGGAGTTAGTCACGTGATCTTGTATTATGGAACGAGTAAAGAGACTTGCCGTTAACGAGATTGAACTAGGTATGGAGATACTGGTGACCGAATCTCGGACAAGCAACATACCGGTGGACAAAGGGAACTGCATACGAGATTGATTGAATCCTTGACATCATGGTTCTACCAATAAATATATTCATGAAATATGTGGGAACCAATATGTGCATCCATGTACCACTATTGGTTATTTATTGAAGAGGTGTCTCGGTCATGTCCACATGATTCCTTAACCCGTAGGGTCCGCACGCTTAACATCCGGTGATGATATAGTATTATTGGGTTATGTATGTCGGTTACCGAATGTTGTTTGGAGTCCCGAATGAGATCCAGTACGTCACGAGGAGATTTGGAATGGTCTAGAGGTAAAGATTTATATAATGGAAGCCATATTTTGGCTACCGGAAAAGTTTTGAGTTTTTCCGATATTGTATCGGGAAGCTTCTAGAATGTTCTAGAAACTTCTGGAGGAGTCTGGATGTCCACTAAGGGTTCCACCACGTCCCAAGAGTTTGCATGGGCTAAGGGGAGGCACCCTCTCTTTATTGGGCTAGGCACACAAGTCCCTCAAGGCCCATGTGGCTTGGGAGAGGTGGAAAGTCCACATGTGTTTGGAATGGTAGGGAATTGGACTAGGAGTTCAACTCCCCCCTTGGCTGCGCCCTAGGGCTTGGAGGGGCTGTTCTCCACCCCCTCCACCAATATATATAGAGGGGAGGGGTGCCCCAAGAGGATACACTAAGCTCTTGGCGCCTCCCTCTCTCCCTAGATCATTTTCTCTTCCGTTCGCGGTTCTGGTAGCGCTTAGCGAAGCCCCGCTGGCACTGCTACGTCACCACCTACACCATGCTGTCGTGCTAGTTGAGAACCCATATACTACTCATCCCTCGCTTGCTGGATCAAGGAGGCAGAGACGTCATCGAGCCGCACGTGTGCTGAATGCGGAGGTGTCGTCCATTCGGCGCTAGATCGGGATGGATTGTGATTGGATCGTGAAGACGTACGACTACATCAACTATGTTATATACGCTTCCGCTTAGAGATCTACAATGGTATGTATATACACTCCCCCTCTTGTATATATGCATCTCCAAGGATAGATCTTGCGTGTGCGTAGGAAATTTTTGTTTCCCATTCAACGTTCCCCAACATTGGCATCATGAGCTAGGTCTATACGTAGATGATATGCATGAGTAGAACAAAAAGTGTTTGTGGGCATTGATGTTCATATTTCTTACCTCCTCGGTCTTATTTTGGTTTGTTGGTATTGTGGGATGAAGCGGCTTGTACCAACCTTACTTGTCCTCGGACAAGAGACTGATTCCACCGACTGACATGCAAGTTGTTTGCATCAAGGTGGCTGGCGGGTGTCTGTCTCTCCCACTTTAGATTAATCGGATTCAACAGAGGAGGTCCTTGTAGAAGGTTAAAAGGAAACTTGAATATCACCGTTGTGGCATTGCGTAGGTAAGAATGATTCTTGCTAGTTGCCCATAGAAGCAACGTAAAACTTGCAACAACAAAGTAGAGAACGTCTAACTTGTTTTTGCAGGGCATGTTGTGATGCGATATGGCCAAGACGTGATATGATATATGCGATGTATGAGATGATCATGTTTTGTAATAGTTATCACGACTTGCATGTCGATGAGTACGACAACCGGCAGGAGCCATAGTGTTGTCTTTAATTTATCTGTGCCATTTGCTTTACTTTATCGATATGAGTTAGCAATAGTTGTAGAAGCAATAGTTGGCATGACAACCACATGACGACATGATGATGGATATCATCATGATGGAGATGATGGTATCATGACGGTGTCGATGAAGATTATGTCGGTGCTTTGGAGATGGACATCAAAAGCACAAGATGATGATGGCCATATCATGTCACTTATATGATTTGCATGTGATGTTTATTCTTCTATGCATCTTATTTTTTTAGGACGAAGGTAGCATTATAATACCTCACTAAAATTTCAAGATAAAATTACGTTGTCCCCAAATATGCATCGGTGCGAAGGTTCGTCGTTTCGAAGCACCTCGTGATGATCGGGTGTGATAGACTCTATGTTCACATACAACAGGTGTAAGCTAGTTTTACACATGTGGAATACTTGGCATAAACTTGACGAGCCTAGCATGTACAGACATGGCCTCGGAACACACGAGACCGAAAGGTCGAACATGAGTTATATAGTAGACATGATAAACATGGAGATGTTCACCATTGAAACCACCTCATCGCACGTGATGATCGGACTTGGGTTGATGGATTGAGAACATGTCACACTTAGACACCCCGAGGGATGTGATTTGAATGGGAGTTCATTAGTAATTTGATTAACTAAACTAATTATCATGAACATAGACAAAATGGCAAATTATCTTGTAGATCAATAGCTCGCGCTGTAGCTCCCCTATTTTTGATACATTCCTAGAGAAAGTAAGTTGAAAAATGATGGTAGAAATTATGTGGACTAAGTCCATGATATGAGGATTGTCCTCATTGCTGCATAGAAGGCTTATGGCCTTGATGCACCTCTCGGTGCACCATCCCCTCAAGCGTTGTCGGTGGGTGTTGTGAACATTTGACAAGCATGTTGTGATGACTACTTGATAGTTCAATGTGTCGTGCTTTACGACTTAGAATCGAGGCTCCAAAGACGTTTTAAACGTCACAGAGCATATGAGATGTTCCCAAAGATGGAATTGGAATTTTAGGCTCATGCCCGTGTTGAGAGGTATGAGACCTCAGACAAGTTCTTTGCCTGCAAGATGCAGGAGAATAGCTCAATCGGTGAGCATGTGCTCAGATTGTCCGGGTGCTACAATCACTTGAATCAAGTGGGAATTAATCTTCCAGATAAGATAGTGACTAACAGAGTTCTCCAAGTTAGTGCCACCAATCTACTAGAGCTTTGTGATGAACTATAACATGCAAGGGATGGAGAAGATGATCCCTGATCTATTCACGATGTTTTACGCCGCGAAGGTAGAAATCAAGAAGGAGCATCAAGTGTTGATGGTTAGTAAAACCACTAGTTTCAAGAAGGGCAAGGGCAAGAAGGGAAACTTCGAGAATGGCAAGCCAGTTGTCGCTCTAGTGAAGAAACCAAGATTGTACCCAAACCCGAGACTGAGTGCTTCTTTTGTAAGGGGAACGGTCACTAGAAGCGGAATTGCCCCAAGTACTTGGCAGATAAGAATGCAGGCAACGCCAACAAAAGTATATTTGATATACATGTTATTGATGGGTACCTTACTAGTACTCGAAGTAGAGCCTGGGTATTAGATACCGGTTCAGTTGCTAATATTGGTAACTTGAAATAAAATCTACGGAATAAACGAAGACTAGATAAGGGCAGGGTGACGATGTGTGTTGGAAGTGTTTGCATGGTTGATGTGATCACCATCGCACGCTGCCTCTACCTTCGGGATTAGTGTTGAACCTAAATAAATGTTATCTAATGTGTGCATTGAGCATGAACATGATTAGATCATGTTTATTGCAGTACGGTTATTCATTTAAGTCACAGAATAATGGTTGTTCTGTTTACATGAATAATACCTTATATGGTTATGCACCTAATGTGAATGGTTTATTGAATTTCAATCATAGTTATACACATGTTCATAGTTGATGCCAAAAGATGCAAAGTTAATAGTGATAGTACCACATACTTGTGGCACTGCCGCTAAGGTCATATTGGTGTAAAGCGCATGAAGAAATTCCATGTAGATGGATCTTTGGACTCACTTGATTTTGAATCGCTTGAGACATGCGAACCATGCCTCATGGGCAAGATGACTAAGGCCCCATTTTCCGGTACAATGGAGCGGGCAAGTGACTTACTAGAAGTAATACATATCCATGTATGCGGTTCAATGAGTGTTTAAGCACATGGTGGATATCATTATTATCTCACCTTCGTAGATGATTTGTGTAGATACGGGTATATTTACTTGATGACACACAAGCTGAAATTTTGAAAAGTTCATGCAATTTCAGAGTGAAGTTGAAGATCATCGTGACAAGCAGATAAAATATTTATGATATGATCATGGAAATGAATATATGAGGTACGAGTTTGGTATGAAAGACAATGTGGAAAATGTTTCACAACTAATGCCACCTGGAACACCACAGTTTAATGGTGTGTTCGAACGTCGTAACCGTACTCTATTGGATATGGTGCGTTCTATGATTTCTCTTATCGATTTGCCACTATATATAGTTTTGGGGTTATGCATTAGAGACAACTACATTCACTTTCAATAGGGCATGACGGGGTTTATACCCCTAGGTAGGCCAAAGCAACAGGGTCTTCCCCCTTTCGCTTCGAAGAAAAACTACGTGGCCGGTTGGTCGTGGCCGGCTGGAGGACGTCCAGCGCAAGCCGGTGCCGACTGGCGCCACGACCGGCTGGCGCCATGGCCGGCTGGTCAAGGAGCCGGTTGGGCCCTCGGTCGGCTGGGCGCGGCCGGCTGCCCACGGGCCGACTCTTCCGTTGACATCGGGACGGACATGCCCCGTCCCGTCCCTCTGCACGCATGCGTGACAACACGACGTGACCGGCACGATGGGCGGCCCTGTGGCTAAAGTAGCCACTTACGCACCGCAACGCGTGGCTACAGTCCAACCGTCCTAGCCACTGACCTCGATGAGCGCGACCGGGCGGGGGAACAGTGCTTACACGCCCTCGCCACTCGATTACTTGCCCCGCCATGGCTACAGTGCCGCCGGCCGTACCGGAGACTTTGGCCGGCTGGCGCTAGACGACACCCCCCGGGTGGCCGTGCCGCGGCAGGTGGGCGAGGACCAATCACCGAGCCAGCTGGCGGGCCCCAACGGGAGATGGGACCACTCGGCCGGCGGGCCCCGCCCACGACAAGACAGCGCGAGTGGCGGGACCCTCTGGCCAGCCGGAGAGACTGCCAGCCGGGTCCCCCCACCATTGTACTTATGACATATTGTAAGAGCCGAGGGTTGGCCTATAACCCCCCCCGAGCCCCTCATGCAACGGGGACAAACAAATGGTCGCTCACACACTCCCACGTAACTCTCATTCCCTTCTCTAGTATCAGAAGAAGACGAGCCGACTGCTCCTTCTTCCTCCTCTAGACACGGCTCCAGGAGCATCCTTGTAAACATACCCATCCATCCAACTAGACCAAGCAGGACTAGGGGTGTTACCTCCCACGGAGGGCCCTGAACCTGGGTACATTGTGTGTCACCACCGCTTGTGCCCAATCTCGCACCCGCAGCCCGTCAGCATCCTCTGGACCCAACCACTTACGATAAGCCACCCCATGGCATCTGTCGTGAGAAATTGACGACAATTGGCGCCCACCATGGGGCCATACGCGGCGCCGGCTGGATTCATGCTCCTGGCGGGACCCCTCGTCATTCCCCGACGTTGCCGCTCGTCCCGGCGAGACCGTGGGGAGCTCATGGGGCTTGCCTCAGCACGTCCTGTGGGCAACTCCGTCGGCCTCACGGCCGACATCGACGCGCTCACCGAGCGCTTCGGCAGGCTCAGCCTCGCCGAGGCTCCGACCGCTGACGAGAACCCCGCCGCGGTGCTCGTCTGTGGTGGCCCGCCCACAGTTATGGGCGCACTCACTGCGTCTCAGCCCAGCGGGTCCCATGGGGGTGATGGCCATCACTTCCTCCACCATGTCCGGATGGGCGCGGGTCGCGGCTACCACTGCCGCCGCCCGCATCGGCACGTCTGAACCGCTCAGTGCGACCCTCCGGGGCTTGAGCACTCCGATCGCCCCGACGGAGAATCCCGACACCACCATGGCCGATGTCGAGGCGGCTCGCCGCATCCTGTTTGAGGATGCCACCACCCTCGCTACCACACCCGCGGCTAACCTGTGGGCTCTCAAGGTGGCCTACGAGGAATTGGCTACCCTGGAGGGAGAAGAGCGTGTCGCCCATGAGCGCCACATCAAGGAGCTCATCGATGCTGTTGACGCACAACAGCATGTGCTCGCAACGGGCGATGCCGCCACTGAAGGCCCCCGGCCTGAGCGCGAGGGCACGGGAACTGCCGGCCGCCAGGCGGCCCTATACTCCTGCTCCCCTCGCGTTTCCGCCCGCCGGGCCGAAGCGAACAACCCCCAGCCCTCTCAGACGCCGGGGAGTGAGCAGCCGGCTGTTAGCAGCCGACGCACCAACGAGCTGCCTCGGATCGGCCGCCACCACGAAGCACCAGCATCCGGTAGCCGGCGCAGCCAGGGGCACACGTCGCCTCCGTGGCGTGAGTCGCGGCACTCGGTGCCACCCACCGTCCGCCCCGAACTCTCGGCTCGGGTCGGACCGCACGTCCCCCACAGCGAGAACGACACCCGCAACCGCATCGACAAACTCGCGCAATCCGCCCTTCTCGAGGAGGAGGACTCAATTGGTCGGGCCTACTTCGGCCCTCGGATTCGCACCGAGCCATTGCCAACCGGCTTCACGCTCCCTAGGGACACCCCGAAATACAACGGGGCCGCCAAACCTCAAGACTGGCTGATCGACTACACCACTGCAGTGGGCATCGCCAGGGGGAATAAGTGCGTAGCCTTTCGCTACGCCCCCCTTATGCTGATTGGCTCGGCCTGCACCTGGCTCAACAGCCTGGTGGCTGGCAGCATCAACACTTGGACGAACTTCGAGAAGGCCTTCGTCCGCAACTTCACCAGCACCTACAAGCGGCCTAGCCGTCCCCGTGAACTCGCCATGTGCGTTCAGGGGTTGGATGAATCCCTCTGTGACTACCTCACCTGGTGGACCGAGCTCCACAACTCCTGCGAGGGGGTGCACGAGGTCCAAGCCATGTAGTAATTTATCGAGGGCTGCCGGGACAGCACCCCTCTCAAGCACAAGCTCCTGTGCTCCGAGCCGGCCATGCTCGCCGAGCTCATGACCAAGGCGGACAAATATGCCACGGCCAATTCGACCATCCGGGTCAAGACGACCCTGCTCGCCAAGGCAACGACGACGCCGGCCACGACCCGGCTGGTTGCCGACAACCGGCAGCCGCAGAACAACAAGCGCAAGAACGACCAGCCGGATCCCCGCTACGGGAGCCGGCAGGTCAATACTGTCGAGGATCAGGAGCCGGCTGCCCAGCCTTCTAGCCAGCACCAGCGCACCGGCAAGGCTGCCTGGCAGCCGAAGCTCACCTTCGAGCAAATGCTTGATCTCCCCTGCAAGAACCATTCAGGGGCCAAGCCCTCTATGCACACACTTCGGCAGTGCAGCTTCTCACAGCGATTGGCCCCAGGGGGACGGCCTTCCGGCTCCTCCCGCGCCGCCAGCCCGCATGCTGGCCCTGGCCCAAGCGACCGCCCTGGCGCCGTCAGCGGCTCCGAACAACGGTCGTCTGATCGACCAATTCCCCAACCAGGATGGTTGCTACGTCGTCTTCACCAGTAAAGAGACGGGCAAACACGCTTAGCGCTGGCTCCGCTGTGAGGTGAATGCCACCATGCCGGCAACTCCCCAGTTCATGTACTGGTTGGAGAAGCCGGTCACTTGCAGCCAGGACGATCACCCTACCGTGATGCCAAATCCCGACAGTTACGCCTTGGTCCTCGACCCCACCATCGCCACCAAGGAGCGAGCCTGCCACTTCTCGCGGGTGCTGACAGATGGCGACAACAGTATCAACATTCTCTACCTCGACACGATGCATAAGCTGGGGCTGAAGATAGAAGACCTGCAGGCGAGCCGGATGGTTTTCCATAGCATTGTGCCTGGGAAGTCTTGCTCCCCTATCGGCAAGATCACGCTCGACGTCCTCTTCGGCGGACCCGGCCATTTCCGCCGCGAGCCAGTGTTGTTCGAGGTCGTGGACCTCGCGAGCCCCTACCATGCGTTGTTGGGCCGGCCGGCTCTTGTCAGCTTCATGGTGGTCCCCAATTATGCTTACCTAAATCTCAAGATGCCGGGCCAAAAGGGGATCATCACGATCAAGGGCGAGTACAAGATATTGCTCGAATGCGCTCGAGATGGCAGCTGGCTGGCCGAGGCCCTAGAGATCGCCGAGGAGAAACGGCAGCTCGACCGGCTCAAGGACCTTGCTGCCAGCTAGCCGCATGCCGGCTCCACCCTCGCAATCCACTAGCGAGGCCTCCTTCCAGCCGTCTAAGGACACCAAGAAAATCCCGCTCGACCTGGCCAACCCGGCTCAGTGCGTCACCAACGGCTCCCGCCTCAACAGCAAATAGGAAGGCAAGCTCGTCGACTTCCTCCGTGAGAATCGGGACATCTTTGCATGGTCCCCCAAGGACATGCCGGGTGTTCCGAGGAAGTTCGCCGAGCACAAACTCCACGTCCTGCCGGACGTCAAGCCGGTCAAGCAACCCTTGTGCCGCTTCTCCGAGGAGAAGCGACATACTATAGGCGAAGAGATCGTCCGACTGCTCGCAACCGGGTTCATCATGGAAGTATTCCACCCGGACTGGCTGGCCAACCCAGTCCTGGTACTGAAGAAGAACAAGACTTGGCGCATGTGCATCGACTACACTAGCCTGAACAAGGCATGTCCCAAGGACCCGTTCACCCTGCCGCAGATCGATCAAGTTGTCGACTCCACGGCCGGCCGCGACTTGCTGTCCTTCCTGGACGCCTACTCAGGCTACCACCAGATCAAGCTAGACCCGGAAGACCGGCTCAAGACCTCCTTCATCATGCCCTTTGGGTCCTACTACTACATCACCATGTCCTTCGGCCTGAAGAATGCTGGCGCCACCTTCCAACGATGCATGCAGAAGTGCCTCCTGCCTCAGATAGGCAGGAACATCCACATCTACGTCGATGACATTGTCATCAAAACCAAGAAGCACTTCAGCCTCCTCGACGACCTTCGGGATACCTTCGCGAACCTACGCGAGTACAAGATCAAGCTCAACCCGGAGAAGTGTGTCTTCGGCATCCCTGCTTGACAACTCTTGGATTTCTTTGTGTTCGCCCGCGGCATCGAATCTAAACCCGAGAAGATCAGCACGATCTAGCGCATGCCAAAACTGACCCGGCTCCGCGACGTCCAGAAGTTCACCGGCTGCCTCGCCTCGCTCAGCCGGTTCATCAGCCAGCTGGGAGAGAAGGCCCTGCCCCTATACGGGCTCCTTCACAAGACGACTCTGATCGAGCCGGGTCAAACCAAGAGGCCAGGTGCCTTCGATTGGCCTGACGAGGTGGACGAGGCCTTCCGCGACGTCAAGAAGGCTCTCACCCACGTGCCCATCCTGGCCACGCCGGCCGAGAAGGAACCGCTGCTCGCCTACATCGCGGTGACCACCCGCGTCATCAGCGTCGTTCTGGTGGTCGAGCGGTCGGAGGAGGGCAAGTCCCTGCCAGTCCAGCGACCCGTTTACTACCTCAGCGAGGTCCTCTCCGCGTCCAAGCAGAACTACCCCCACTATTAAAAGATGTGCTACGGAGTATACTTCGCCGTCAAGAAGGTCAAGCAATACCTCCAAGAGCATACCATTACCATGGTGAAGACGACCCCGCTTGGTGAGATCATGAGCGGCCGGGACTCCACCGGCCGGATCGCCAAGTGGGTCATCGCCCTCGCCGACGATGAGATCCGGTATGAGCCAAGAACCGCCATCAACTCACAGGCGTTGGCAGATTTCCTCGTCGACTGGGCAGAGATGGAGTTCGTCCCGCCTCCCCCAGACTCCACGCATTGGCGCATGCACTTCGATGGCTCGAAAATGAGGACCGGCCTGGGTGCCGGCATAGTCCTCTCCTCTCCGAAAGGTGATCAACTCAAATATGCCCTACAGATCCACTTCGCCGCCTCGAACAACGTGGCTGAGTACGAGGCCATCGTCCATGGCCTCCAGCTCGCCAAGGAGATCGGCATAAGGCGCATCCTCTGCTTCGGCGACTCCGACCTCGTGGTGCAGCAAGTCTCTGGTGAATGGGACGCCAGGGATGCCAACATGGCCAGTTACCGCTTCGTCGTACAATAGCTCACCGTCTTCTTCGAGGGCTGTGAGTTTCATCACGTCCCACGGGCAGATAACGAGGCGGCAGATGCGCTGGTGAAGATTGGCTCCACCCGGCAGGCCATCCTAACCGACGTCTCCCTCGAACGACTGCTCAAGCCGTCGATCAAGCCTTCCCCAGAATTGGAGCCAATCTTTGTGCCGGCGGGTGTCGACGGCCCATCGATGGGCCCGGTCGCCTCTCCGGCAACTTCATTGCCGGCTCTCGAATCGTCGGCCGCCCAGCCGACTCCGATCGAGCCGGCGGCGCTCGACGCGGCCAGCCCCGGCGGCACGGCTGTCATGGTGATCACCAACCAGCCGGCCCTGGTGGCCGGCGAGCCAAACCTGGGGGCTGGCCAACTAGCCTCGGGGGCTCCCGAGCCGGTCCCGGGAGTTGGAAAACTGGTCCCGGGGACTGATCAACTAGCCCCGGGGGCTCCCGAGCCGGCCGCCATCGCAGCCCCCTCATGGGCCCAACCCATCTTAGCATTCCTTATGCGGGGCGAGCTGCCTTCGGACGAGGCTCTGGCTAGGCAAATCCAGTGTCGGGCCACGGCCTACGGCATCATCAACAATGAGCTCGTCCACTTCAGCACCACCTGCGTCTTCCAGCGATGCGTCGAGCCGGAAAAGGGTCTGGAGATCCTCCTCGAGATTCATCAAGGTGAGTGCGGGCATCATGCCGCCTCCTGGACCCTAGTGGCCAAGGCTTTCCGCCACGGCTTCTTCTGGCCGACGGCTCTCGACGCGACCAAGAATTTGGTCGACGAGTGCGAGGGCTGCCAACGCTTCAGCGCATAGAGCCACCTGCTAGCAACGACCCTCCAAACCACCCCCCTCTCATGGCCTTTCACCGTTTGGGGGTTGGACATGGTGGGCCCATTCAAGGCCGCTTGAGGCGGCATGACGCACTTACTGGTGCATCGACAAATTCACCAAGTGGATCGAGGCGCGACCAATCAAGAAGCTGGACGGCCCCACGGCCGTCCGGTTCATCGACGATATCACGGTACGATATGACGTTCCCCACAACATCATCACCGACTACGGCACCAACTTCACCAAGGGCGCACTCGCGCATTTCTGCTCCAAGCAAGGAATCCGGCTTGACCTGGCCTTCATCGCTCATCCGCAGTCCAACGGCCAGGTCGAGAGGGTGAACGGCCTCATCCTATCCGGCATCAAGCCCCATCTCATGATGCCGCTGGTAAGGTCGGCCGGCTGCTGGATCGACGAGCTGCCAGCCATGCTTTGGAGTCTCAGGACCACCCTGAACCGGTCAATCGGCTACACTCCCTTCTTCCTCGTGTATGGGTCTGAGGCGATCATCCCCACCGACATCGAGTTTGATTCGCCCCGGGTCACCCTGTACATGGAGAAGGATGCAAAGGAGGCAAGAGAAGATGGTGTCGATCTACTCGAGGAAGCTCGCGAACTGGCCTTGGGCCGGACGGCGATCTACTAATAAAAACTCCAGCACTACCACAGCAAGCGGATCCGACAACTCTTGTTCCGCGAGGGGGACCTGGTCCTTAGACGGATCCAGCGAACCGCCGGACAGTACAAGCTGTCGTCCCCATGGGAGGGCCCGTTCATCATCAGCAAGGCGCTATGCAACAACGCGTACTACCTGATAGATGCCTAGAAGCTGCAGAAGCGCAAAAGTGATGCTTCCGGTGAAAAACGGAGCGCCCATGGAATGCATCGCTCTTGCGCCCGTTTTACTGCTGAGGAAAATCAATGTATGTATGTATTCCCGTCCTTTTGGGCATATGAATGCAATGGGCACCCAAAGCCGGCTCGGGGGGCGTGCCTCGTTTTGTTTATTTCAAAAGTGTTCCTCACTCACCGGCTCCCCGGCCTGGCTCCTGGGCCCTGGGGCTAGCTGGCTGGGCCTAGAAGCGCCTCTCTGAAAAAACATCTAAGTAGCGTGAGCCGGCCAAACTTCCCCACTCTTACCAGCTACAGAACCGGCTCCCGGCTGTCCGGCTCACGGGGCCCTGAGGCGGCAAGGTTTGGCTCACACGAAAGGTCGAAACAAAAGGAGACCCCTTCGGGGCCCAGCCGCACCCTGGCCATGTCTCTACCACTCTACTTATTCCAAAAAACCCTCGCGATTCCTAAGTCTTGAACCGGCTCCCCTGAGGCGGACGCCCCGACCCAGCTACAGATCGTCTCCCGGTTGTCGGGCTAGCGGGGCCAAAACCAAAGGGGAAAAGGAGTAGAAACGGAAAGAATCGAGGCGGGCGAAAAGGGATAAAGATGAGGCGGCATGAGTCCCAAGGCAAACACAACAGAATATTCATGGCATAAACATTAAGGCAAAAGTGGCCCACGGGCAGCATTCGGTTCATTAGACAAACACCCTGAGTGGGTGAATTCAAGTTTTTACATGCAGGAAAAAAGAAGATAAAAAAGATGCCCCGGGGCTTAGGCCACCGGCGCGTCGCCAGCCGGCATGCCCCCAGCCGGCGCGTCGCGAGGCGGCTTGGTCCTCGCCTTGGAGGTGGTCGCAGTCTTTGGGTCGGCCTCCTTGGCCTTCGTGGCGGGCTCCTCAGTCTCGGACGTCTCGTCGCTCTCGTCGGTGCTCTCGTCGGTGACTTCGTCATCCATCGGGCCTTGAGGGATGCTGAAGGAGTCCTCGGGCAACGGCTCGCCATCCTCACCAAGGGCCGGCAGGAATTCGTCTGCGTTAACGTATGACGCGAGCTCGTTGGCCCGCTGGACAAGGGCCGGCTTGCGGGCCTCCTGCTTTGCAGCCAACACGTCCCGCATGGTCACCAGCCGGCCTAGGTCCACGCCATGGTACCAAGATGTCACGAACCAGAGCGCTATCTGCGCCCCGGCTTGGGCGGCCGATGCCTTCCAGGCCTCGAGGCGGAGGACGACGTGCTCCAGCCACTTACCCACGCGGTGCGTCGGAGCTCCCCCATGGACGGGCCACAGCACGGTGATGACCTCCTTGCCGGCGGTCTTGAGCCGCTCCATGCTCCGCTCGAGATGGGTCATCCGCATCTCGACGACGATCCCAATCTCGTCCATGTCCCACGCGGCATGCTCCTCGATGGGGCGACCGCACTCCCGAAGGTATTCCCGGTGCTCCTCAATAGCGCGCACAGCGCGGCGATGAGTTTTCGGGAAACACCCTAGAAGGAAGGAGAAGAGAAGGAAAGAAAAAGCAAGATGAAACACGAGAAACGGCAAAGGGAAGAGCAACCGGTTGGAGAAAGAGAGAGATTGACACCTACCTTCGATCGCGTCGTCCACCCCAAGGGCGAAGTGGAGCGCCGCCTCGCGCTTCGACTTCTGGGCCGCCTTCGAGGTGGCGAGGGAACCCTTGACCTCCTCGAGCGTCTTCTGAAGGCGGGTTACCTCGCCTTGAAGGGCGGCGGTCCTCAGGGCGGCGTCAGACGCCTCCTTGACGACCGCCTCCCGGGCCGCCACCTCCTTTGCCTCCTCGGCCTTGAGCCGGTCCCGAGCCACCTCCCCGTCGACCAACAGCAGGGACAGCCGGTCCGTTTCTTGCGCGGCCGCGTGGACGTCCTGCGTCAGCCGGTCCCGTTTGGCGACAAGCCCGGTCTTCTCCCCCCGGAGGGTGGCTAGCTCGGCTGCAAGACGCAACCAACGTTAGACAATTCGTGGGGGCTATATGCCGCTCTAACAAAGTGCAACCTACCTTGCGCGCGCGCTAGCTCCTCCTCCAGGCGGTAGAAGCCATGTTTGCCGCAGTCGTGGATGGCGACCGCTTACGCAAACAACTTTTGCCGCAGAGAGGTTCCCTCCTGTGGCAAGAAAGGGGGGCAAAGGTCAAGACATGCTCAAAGGAGATCTGTCCCGGCTGCCCGTCAGCCTCGCGCGCCCCCATAGAAAACTCTAAGGCAAAAGTGTCGGCTTACCTCTACACGCTGAAGGGCGGCGTCTGCCGCCTCCGCAAACTGGGCCAGCTCTTGCCGGCACTGGTCCAGGACACTGCCCAATTGCACGAAGGACGGGACCAGGCCTCCTGCCTGGGGGGCCGGCAGGGCCGGCGCGCTCGCCAGCGCTTCCCAGTCCCGAATGACCTCCGGGCCTGGCCGCCGCTGCCACCCTGGCTTGCTGCGGCTCCAGCCGTCGGAGGCAGGTTGATGACGATAAGGGCCCGGGAGTCGCCTCTCGCCACCCCCCGCCCGGTGCCGCAGCCGCCTCCTCTCCCAGCCGCTCCGGTGCGTCGGTCACATCGGAAGGCACCTCCACTTCCATGGCCGCCGTCTCCGGTGGCGGCGCCTCTGACGCCGCCTACGGGACCGACGGAACCTCCGACATCTCGACCCGGGCCGGCTTGGCCGCAGGCGGGGTCACCTCCGGCACCTCAGGCCGGGTCACCTCGGGAGCCGGCTCCGTCGTTGCCTCCCTCGCTTTGGCCATTTCTTGCGCGGGCGGAGGCACTGGCGAGTCCATGGCCGCCTCCCACGACTCGTTTGACGGAGGCCTCGACATGCGGGTGGACTCCGCTGCCGAGTCCGACGCCCATGGGGGTACATCGACCCCCTCCGCCTCCGGCCGCTCGAGGTCCCAGAGTGCATGGCCCCTCCTCGCGTGCCAGACCGGGAGGCTCGCAGCTCCGCGAGCCTCCTCTTTTCCTCCCGCTGGGTGGCCGCATGCTCGCGGGCCAGCCGTCTGGCGGCATCCGTCGTCTCCCCCGCCGGCTCCTCATCTTGGAGCTTGATGGGGTCACTGCAACGTCCAAGAACCGATCATTAACCGGCTCGCAAGGCGAAAGCGAAAACTTGCACAAAGACGAAGAACTTACGTGATAACAAGGGACAGTGCCCGCTTGGCGCGTGGCGGCGGCTTCCGTGCAGCCACCTTCACCCGCTGTGGGCCGGGCGGCAAGGCCGCCAGCCCCTCATGAGCCGGTCTCTTCCCCCGGTCGGCCGCTTCGGCTGCCGGGCCTCGAACCGGTCGCTCCTCGCCTCTCTGGTCCTGGCGTGCCACGGGAGGAGGTCCGTCTAGAATCATCAAATCATCATCATCATCATCGTTGTCTGTCCAATCCCGGATGGAGGGGGCAAGAGGGAACTCACCCGCTCCGCTGGGTTCCTCGGTTGCGCCGGACCCTCCGGCCCCGCGAGGAGCCCTGCCTCATGGATCCGCCGGCTTGTCGGCCCCCCGAGGAGTCCACTCCTTCCTCTAGGGGGCCTCCCGTCTAGAAGTCTCGAGAGTCAGAGTCCTCACGCTCTACCTCGAAGATCTGTGATTGCGGGCCGTCCAGCGTGTTCTGTAGCACCAGTAGCTGTGGTTAGCACTTCAACGTAAGTTCTCCAGCCGGCTGCCAGCTCGGGAATACCAAACGAGAAAGAACCACCTCGATGAAAAAACTCACCAGGGGAGTCCGGTTGATGCGGTCGTACGACTCCATGCCGAAGGACCACGAGGCGGGCTTCAGCTTGAACTTCGTGAGGGCGTTCACCCGCTTCGCCACGTGAGCCGGCATCATCTCGACGGTGGACTGCCGGCAGGGGTCGTGCCAGGCGGACATGTCGGAGATCCGGTGTGGCCTCATCTGGAGGGGCGACACCTAGCGCGAGACAAAGGCCGCCACGAGGTCGGCGGCAACCAGATCCTTGGCGCTCTTCAGCTACGTGAGCCGGGCGAGCTCGTCCAAGGCCACGCCGCGCGGGGTAGGTCCCTGCCAGTTCTGCTGAGAGGACTGCCTGTCCTCGAACGGCGGCAGCCGGATGTAATCCATCCTCGGGTCGACGTTCTTCATGTAGAAGAACGTTCGGTGCCACCCATTGATGGAGTCGATCAGAGAGAGAGAGAGGGGGAAAGCGAGCGATGCCGCGGCAGCACACCATCGTGCCCCGCACGCGTCGCTCTTGAAAGACTTGAGATAGAAGAGGGCATTGAAGAACTCGATGAAGGGGAGGATGCCGAGGTACCCCTCCCACAATGTTACGAAGGCAGAGAGGTACAAGATCAAATTCGTCCCGAGGTTGTGCGGCTAGAGGTCGAAAGTGTCAAGAATAAGACGGAAAAAGAGACTCATCAGGAGCCCGAAGCCCTGGGAGAAGTGCCAGAGGAACACAATGTGTTCCCTTGGCTGCGGCGTCGGTGCTATCTCGTCGCCCGGCACGTGTGCTGCCACCCGCTCCGCCGATGGCAACATGTGCGCGCGGCACAGCTCGGCGATGTCCGCCTCAACCACGAAGGAACCAGCCCAACTGCCTCCGCGTCCATCGGCCATCACGGCAGCGGTGCGGGCGCGGGCATGGGCTCGGGTGCGACGGCGTGCGAGGGAAGGAGAGAAGCGACGACGAAGTAGAGCAGCAAGGAGGCAAGTGGGGCGCGGGTACCTCCGCCTCTTGCCCTTCCTCCCCTTTTACAGGGGAGGCCACGGCCGGGGGACATGGGATCGTCTGCGCCCACTCCTCCCGGAAATTCCGCGCGCGTGGGTTGCCCCGGGCCGTAACGGCCGCTTCTAGGCGCAGAGGATCCTGTCCTGCGCCCCGAGGCCTATGAGGGCTATGCCTGGGTCCTACCGGGCTAGGCCTGGGCGACGTCCCGTCTCCCCGCGTGCACGGGACCTGCAACATCATTACTTGCCGCGTGGCATGGCGTGTGCCGTTGCGGGTCCTGAGGTGGTGTGCCGGAACTCGAGGCATCGGGTCCAACGACCGACCTGGCTGTCCCTTCGCCTTCGAGCCGGGGGCGGCTGGTGCTGAGGGGAAGCCGCCGGCTCCCCACCGTCCGCCAGACATGGGCCCCCGTCGACTTTGGGAACTATTAACGGGGTTTATACCCCTAGGTAGGACAAAACAATGGGGTCTTCCCCCTTTCGCTTCGAAGAAAAACTATGTGGCCGACTGGAGGACGTCCAGCGCAAGCCGGTGCTAGCTGGCGCCCTGGCTGGAGGACGTCCAGCGCAAGCCGGTGCCGGCTGGCGCACCGGCTGGCTGGTCAAGGAGCCAGTTGTGCCCCCGGCCGGCTGGGTGTGGCCGGCTGCCCATGGGCCGGCTATTCCGTTGACATCGGGACAGACATGCCCCATCCTGTCCCTCTGTGCGCAGGTGTGACGACGCGACGTGACCGGCACGACGGGCGACCTTGTGGCTACAGTGGCTGCTTACGCACCGCAACGCGTGGCTACAGTCCAACCGCCCTGGCCGCTGACCTCAGTGAGCGCGACCGAGAGGGGGAACAGTGCTGACATGCCCTCGCCACTCGATTACCTACCCTGGCATGGCTACAGTGCCGCCGACCGTACCGGAGACTTTGGCCGGCTGGCGCTAGAAGGCGCCCCCCGGGCGGCCCGTGCCGCGGCAGGTGGGCAAGGACCAATCACAGAGCAGGCTGTCGGGCCACAATGGGATATGGGACCACTCGGCCGGCGGGCCCCGCGCACGAGAAGACGACGCGAGCGGCGGGAACTTCTGGCCAGCCAGAGAGACTGCCAGCCGGGTCCCCCCACCATTGTACTTATGACATATTGTAAGAGCCGGGGGGTTGGCCTATAAACCCCCCCGATCCCCCCATACAACGGGGATGGACAAATGGTCGCTCACACACTCCCACGGAACTGTCATTCCATTCTCTAGTAGCAGAAGAAGATGAGCCGGCTGCTCCTTCTTCCTCCTCTAGACACAGCTCCAGGAGCATCCTTGTACACATACCCATCCATCCAACTAGACCAAGCAGGACTAGGGGTGTTACCTCCCACGGAGGGCCCTGAACTTGGGTACATCGTGTGTCACCACCGCTTGTGCCCAATCTCGCACCCGGAGCCCATCGGCGTCCTCCGGCCCCAACCACTAACGATAAGCCACCCCATGGCATCTGTCGTGAGAAAACGACAACAGGGCATCATCTAAATCCGTTGAGATGACACCGCATGGTTTGGCAAGAAAGCCAAGCTATCATTTCTTAAAGTTTGGGGATGTGACACTTATGTTCGGTAAGCTCGAATATAAAATGGAAATGTGCATCTTCATAAGATACCCTAAAGAAACAATTCAGTATACCTTCTATCAAAGATCCAAAGGCAAGGTCTTTGTTGCCAAGAATGGATCCTTTCGAGAGAAGGAGGTTCTCTCGAAAGAAGTGAGTGGGAGGAAGGTAGAACTTGATGAGGTTATTGAACCTTCACTTCAATTGGAGAGTACCGCAACATAGAAAGATGTTTCTGTGACGCCTACACCAAATCAAGAGAAAGCTAATGATAGTGATCATGAAACTTCAGATCAATTTACTACCGAGCTTCGTAGGTCGACAATGACTCGTCCTGCCCCTGAGTGGTACGGTAATCCTGTCTTGGAGGTCATGTTGTTAGACAACAGTGAACCTACGAGCTGTGAGGAAGCGATGTTGGGCTCGGATTCGAAAAAATGGCTAGGAGCCATGAAATACGAGATAGGATCCATGCATGAAAACCAAGTATGGACTGTGGTCGACTTGTCCGATGACCGATAGGCCATTGAGGATAAATGGATTTTTAAGAAGGCACACGCTGGTAGTAATGTCACTATCTATAAAGCTCGACTTCTTGCAAAGTTTTTTTGACAAGTTCAAGGAGTTTACTATGATGAGACTTTCTCACCCATAACGATGCTAAAGTCTGTTGGGATTATGTTAGCAGCTGCTGCATTTTTTGATTACGAAATTTGGCAGATGGATGTCAAAACAACATTTCCTTAACGGTTTCCATGAGGAAAGGTTGTATGTGTTACAACCGAAAGGTTTTGTTGATCCTAAGGATGCTAATAGGTATGCAAGCTCCAGCGATCCTTCTATGGACTGTTGAAAGCATCTCGGAGTTGGAATATACACTTTGATGAGGTGATCAAGGCTTTTGGGTTTATACAAAGTTTATGGAGAAACTTGTATTTACAAGAAAGTCAGTGGGAGCACTATAGCATTCTGATAAGTATATGTGGATGACATATTTTTGATCGGAAATGATGCAGAGTTTCTGGAAAGCATAATGGGTTATTGGAAAGGAATTTTCCAAAGGAAGACCCGAGTAAAGCTGCTTACATATTGGGCTTCAAGACTATAGAGATAGATCAAGATGCCTAATAATACTTTCACAGTGCACATGCCTTGACAAGATTTGGAAGGAGTTGAAAATTGATCAGTCAAAGAAGGAGTTCTTACCTGAGTTGTAAGGTGTGAAATTGAGTAAGACTCAAAGCTCGACCACGACAGAAGAAATAGAAAGCACGAAGGTCATCCCCTATGCCTTAGCCATATGCTCTATACGGTATGCCATCCTATGTACCGCACCTGATGTGTGCCTTGCCACATGTCTGGCAAGGAGGTACATGTGTGATCCAGTAGTGGATCACTAGATAGTGGTCAAAATTATCCTTAAGTACCTAAAGAGGACTAAGGAAGTATTTCTCGGTTAGGTGGTGATAAAGAGTTTGTTGTAAAGGGTTACGTCGATGCAAGATTTGACACCGATCTGGATGACTTTGAGTCACAAACCAAATACGTATAGTGGAGCAGTCATTTGGAATAGCTCCAAGTGGAGCGTGGTAGTAGTATCTACAATATGTAATATAGTTTTCAAAGTACACACAGATTTTATTGTTGCGGACATGTTGACTAAAACCTCTCTCACAAAAAAAGCATGATAAAATCCCAGAACTCATTGGGTGTGAATCACATGGCGATGTGAACTAGATTATTGACTCTAGTGCAAGTGCGAGACTGTTGGAAATATGCCCTAGAGGCAATAATAAATTGGTTATTATCATATTTACATGTTCATGATAAACTTCTATTATCCATGCTAGAATTGTACTAATCGGCAACTCAGAAAAATGTGTACATAGAGAACACCGTGTCCCTAGTGAGCCTCTACTAGACTAGCTCGCTAGTCAAAGATGGTTAAGGTTTCCTAACCATAAACATGAATTGTCATTTGATAACGGGGTCACATCATTAGAATAATGATGTGATGGACAAGACCCAAACCGTTAGCATAGCATTCGATCGTATCACTATGTTTAATGCTACTGCTTTCTTCATGTCAAGTATTTGTTTCTAAGACTGTGAGATCATGCAATTCCCTGACGCCCGAGGAATGCCTTGTGTCTATCAAACATCACTTCATAACTAGGTGATCATAAAGGTACTCTATAGGTATCACCGAGGGTGTCTGTTGGGTTGGCATGGATTGGGACTGGGATTTGTCACTTTGTTGACGGAGAGGTATCTCTGGGCCTTCTCGGTAATACAACATCACAAGAAGCTTGCAAGGAATGTGACTAAGGAGTTCGTCACAAGATCTTGTATTACAGAATGAGTAAAGGGACTTGCCGGTAATGACATTTTACTAGGTATGGAGATACCGACGATCGAATCTCGGGGAAGTAACATACCGCTGGACAAAGGGAACTGCATACGTGATTGATTGAATCCTTGGCATCATGGTTCTACCGATAAATATCTTCGTGGAATTTGTGGGAACCAATACGGGCATGCAGGTCCTGATATTGATATTTACTAGAGAGGTATCTCGGTCATGTCCACATGATTCCTTAACCCGTAGGGTCCGCACGCTTAACATTCGGTGACGATATGGTATTATTGGGTTATGTATGTTGGTGACCGAATGTTGTTCATAGTCCCACATAAGATCCCGTACGTTACGAGGAGATCCAGAATGGTCCGATGGTAATGATTTATATCTGGGAAGTCATATTTTGGCTACCGGAAAAGTTTTGGGTTTTTCCGGTATTGTACTGGGAAGCTTCTAGAAGGTTCCAGAAACTTCCAGAGGAGACCAAAAGTTCACCAAGGGTTCCACCACGCCCCAAGGGTTTGCATGAGCCGAGAGGAGGTGCCCTGGCCTTATTGGATGATAACCGACAAGTATAGGGGATCTATCGTAGTCCTTCCGATAAGTAAGAGTGTCGAACCTAACGAGGAGCAGAAGGAAATGACAAGCGATTTCTAGTAAGGTATTCTCTGCAAGCACTAAAATTATCGGTAAAAGATAGTTTTGTGATAAGATAATCCATAACGAGTAACAAGTAACAACTGTATCAAAGGTGCAACAAGGTAGCCCAATCCTTTTTGTTGCAAAGGACAGGCCTGAACAAACTCTTATATAAAGCAAAGCGCTCCCGAGGACACATGGGAATTTCTTTCAAGCTAGTTTTCATCATGCTCATTTGATTCGCGTTCGTTACTTTGATAATTAGATATGTGGGTGAAACGGTGCTTGGGTGCTGCCCTTCCTTGGACAAACCTCCCACTTATGATTAACCCCTATCTCAAGCATCCGCAACTACGAAAGAAGAATTAAGGTAAACCTAACCATAGCCCGAAACATATGGACCCAAATCAGCCCCTTACGAAGCAACACATAAACTAGGGTTTAAGCTTCTGTCACTCTAGCAACCCATCATCTACTTACTACTTCCCAATGCCTTCCCCTAAGCCCAAATAATGGTGAAGTGTTATGTAGTCGACGTTCACATAACACCACTAGAGGAGAGACAACATACATCTCATCAAAATATCGAACGAATACAAAATTCACATGATTACTTATAACAAGACGTATCCCATCTCCCCAGGAACAAACGTAACTACTCACGAAACATGTTCATGTTCAAGATCAGAGGAGTATTAATTATCATGAAGGATATGAACATATGATCTTCCACCAAGTAAACCAACTAGCATCAACTACAAGGAGTAATCAACACTACTAGCAACCCAAAGGTACCAATCTGAGGTGTTGAGACAAAGATTGGATACAAGAGATGAACTCGGGTTTGGAGAGGAGAGGGTGATGGTGAAGATGTTGATGGGATTGACCCCCTCTCGATGAGAGGATCGTAGGTGATGATGATGGTTTCAATTTCCCCCTCCGGGAGGGAAGTTTCCCCGACAGAACAGCCCTGCCGGAGCTCTAGATTGGTTCTGCCCAAGTTCTGCCTCGAGACGGAGCCTCTTCATCGGGAAAGCTCCCTTCTGATTTTTTCCAGGTCAAAACGCTTCATAGAAGATGGGTGTCGGAGCAGCCACAGGGGCCCCACAAGCCTGCTAGGCATGGCCAGGGGGTGGCTGCGCCTAGCAGGCTTGTGGCCTGCTCGTGGTCCCCGTCTGGTTGATTCTTGAGTTTTTATCAATTCCAAAAATATTCTCCATAAATTTTCAGGACTTTTGGAGTTGTGCAGAATATGTAGCTCAGATTTGCTCCTTTTCGAGTCCAGAATTCCAGTTACCGGCATTCTCCCTCTTAAAGTAAACCTTGAAAATAAGAGACAAAAGGCATAAGTATTGTAACATAACATGTAATAACAACCCATAATGCAATAAATATCAATATAAAAGCATGATGTAAAATGTACGTGTCAACTCCCCCAAGCTTAGACCTCACTTGCCCTCAAGCGAAGGCCGAGATTGATGAATGTGTCCACATGTTTAGAGATAGAGGTGTCGATAAAATATAATACGGACACGAGGGCATCATGATCAACTTTATAACAGCAATACTCATTGTATGAGATTCTTTATGCTAGAGTAACAATTCGTTAACAAGATCAAGTATGAACCAAGAACTCTGTTGACAACCTACAAACTATGATCTCAGTCACTGAAGCAATTGACAATTTATCATCACATCGGAAAGAGTCAATATAAGAGCTTGTAAAGCAAATCCACATACTCAATCATCTTTTAGTCTTTCACAATTGCAAGCACTCACACGGTACCCACGAGATCAAATCTTCAATCGAACACAGAGAAAGATAGGGGCTTATAGTTTTGCCTCCCAACTATTCACCTCAAGGGTGATGCCAACAATAATAACTCACGATCACCCACATCCGAGTGGATATATGAGTCTAGATCATCCCCCAACACATAATGCTTGCCAAGAGAGACGAAATATAGGAAGTGATGAAGACCACCATGACTCTTGCATAGAGGTAAGTACTAGAAAGTAAAAGTAACAGATAGGCCCTTCGCAAAGGGAAGCAGAGGTTCTCATGCGCTTTTTATTTTGGATGCATAAATTCTTAGTGTAGAGGAATGCTGCGTTGTATTGCCTTTTGTTACAACAACCTTTATTATGAAGTTTGTCACTTTTATTTCTTCACTATCACAAGTTCATACAACGCTTATTTCCCTTACAATAAAATATCGCACATATTTAGGAGCAATTTTTATTGCCTTTTTGCACCGATGACAACTTACTTGAAGGATCTTGTTCAATCCATAGGTAGGTATGGTGGACTCTCATGGCAAAACTGGGTTGAGGTGTTTGGATGCACAAGTAGTATCTCTACTTGGTGCAGAGGTTTTGGCTAATATGAGGTGGAAGCAAGCACGACATGTTGGAGGATCTAAAACCATATAACTTCTATGCGGATGCAAGGAAAGATAACCTATTATGTTGTCTTCCTTGCCCAACACCAACTCCTTGGCATGTAATATTTTAATGAGTGGTCACAATCATAAAAGATATACAAGATAATATGTTTATATGTGAACTCTCTTCCTTTATCACTTCCTTTCAATTGCACGAATGACCAACTACTATGTTTGTTAACTCCCAACAATTTTCAATCACCATACTATGTATATGTGAAGTAATTAATCCCCATAAGATCACTATGTATTCTCTTTGCTTTTGTTCTATTATTCCATATTCATTATTTCCAAGAGAATAGTAATCTAGCAAAGCCCTCTCATCAAAACTACTTTCTATTATATAACTCTCAGACTTGCTTACATAAGGGGAGCAAAAGCAAAAACTAAAAGGTAGATCATACTAAAACTTTTATTCTACTAGATCAAAACAAAATCAAAAAGGATCGAACTAGGAAAGATAATAAATAATAAAAAACAAAAAAAGGAAAAAGGTGTGGTGTGATACAATACCGAGGCACCTCCCACAAGCTTGGCACAAGCCAAGGGGGTGCCCATACCCATGTGCTCAGGTGTCCTTCTTCAGAGGTGATGGTGCTGGAATCGATGGTGAAGATGGAAGCTTGTTCAATTTCCTCTTAAGCATGAAGTTTTGTTCCCTCAATTCATCTACTTCCTTCTCGAGCTTCAATATGCTTTGGCATAATTCTTATTTACTCTCCTACAGAAAATGAGAAGGGATAAATAGGACTTTGGGTTTTCTTCTTGCATTTGGGAGGCTGGACTTCCTGAACTCCATGTGCATGTCTCCTAGTTGAGGCATAGGAGTCTCCTCTTCATCTGAGCTTTCTTCTCGGTACTCGTCTTCTTGTTCCTCCTCCAAGAATAATCCATAAGCATCTAGGTCCCCATAGAGCTTGGTATTGGCAAGATAATGCGATATGTAGCTCTCCCCATCAGACTCTTGGGACGACATCTTGCTCTAAATCTGCTGCAGAAACAACTCAAAACGAAAACAAGAGGTATTGTCATGATACGAAAGTGCAAACCTTCGGGAGATTATATAATGAATTTTTGCCACCCAAAGGTGTGTTCCACAAGAAAACAGAGTCCAGGGGCGCACGGGGTGGGGACAAGCCCCCTAGGCGGCCGCGCCTAGCAGGCTTGTCGCCTCCCCGTGCGTCCTTCAGACTGCTTTTTATTTTCCTAATTTTTTAAATAGTCCAAAACTGAGTAAAATCGATATTGGGAAAGTTTTGGAGTCGGTTTACTTACCGTACCATGTACCTATTCCTTTTTAGAGTCTGAAACGTTCTGGTAAGTCTCCCTAATATGCTCTTCGTGAGTTATGGTATTGATAAAATTGGTTTCAACATTGATGGGAGTACGTGAAATATAGTGTTTGATTCTTTGACCGTTTAGCACCTTCAGATTTGTGCCTTCGGTGTTGTTGATCTTGATGGCACCAGAACGGTATACCTGCTCGACGATGTAAGGCCCTTACCATTTGGAGAGAAGTTTACCTACAAAAAATCTTAACTGAGAATTGTATAGCAAGACATGATCACCTACATTAAATTCACGCTTTTGTATCCTTTTATCATGCCATCTCTTAACTTTCTCTTTAAACAACTTGGCATTCTCATAGGCCTGAGTTCTCCATTCATCAAGTGAGCTAATGTCAAATAACCTCTTCTCACGAGCAAGTTTGAAATCATAGTTGAGCTCTTTGATTGCCCAATAAGATTTATGCTCTAGCTCTTGAGGTAAGTGAAATGCTTTACCATAAACCATTTTATATGGAGAAATACCCATAGGATTCTTGTAAGCAATTCTATAAGCCCATAATGCATTGTCATGTTTCTTAGACCAATTCTTCCTAGATCTGTTAACCGTCTTTTGCAAGATCAATTTAATTTCTCTATTGCTTAATTCTACTTGATCACTAGACTAAGGATGATAAGGGGATGCAATTCTATGATTAACATCATACTTAGAAGCAATTTACATAAAGCACCATGAACAAAATGTGAACCACCATCAGTCATTAAATATCCGGGGACTCAAAATCTAGGGAAAATAACTTCTTTAAGCATTTTTATGGATATGTTATGATCAACACTACTAGTTGGAATAGCTTGTACCCACTTAGTAACATAATCAACAACAACTAAAATATGAGTATACTCGTTGTATGTTGGAAAAGGTCCCATATAATCAAAACGCCAAACATCAAATGGTTTAATAACAAGAGAGTAATTCATCGACATTTCCTGATGTCTACTAATATTGCTAGTTCTTTGACATTCGTAACATGACAAGACAAACTTACGAGCATCCTTGAGGAGAGTAGGCCAATAAAAACCAGATTGTAATACCTTATGAGCACTATCTCCAGCGCGGTGTCCTCCGTAGGCCTCGGAATGACACTTCCATAGGATCTGTTCCTGTTCATGCTCGGGTACACAATGTCTAATAACATCATCTACTCCTTCTTTATAAAGGTGTGGGTCATCCCAGAAGTAATGTCTTAAATCATAGAAAAACCTTTTGTTTTGTTGGTATGTGAAACTAGGCGGTATAAATTTAGCGACAATGTAATTAGCATAATGAGCATACCAAGGAGCATTATGAGAAGCATTTATGATAGATAATTGTTCATCAGTAAAGCTATCATCAATAGGTAGTGGGTCATCAAGAACATTTTCTAACCTAGACAAGTTATCTGCTATGGGGTTATAAGCAACCTTTCTATCAACAATATGCAAATCAAATTCTTGTAGCAGAAGAACCCACCTGATAAGTCTAGGTTTAACATCTTTCTTTTCCATGAGATATATAATAGCAGCATGATCAGTCCGAAGAGTTACTTTAGAATCACCAATATAGGGTCTAAACTTATCACAAGCGAACACAACTGCTAAAAATTCCTTTTCAGTGGTAGCATAGTTCCTTTGAGCACTGTCTAGAGTTTTGCTAGCATAATGAATAACATTTAATATCTTATCAACTCTTTGACCTAGAACAACATCTATGGCATAATCACTAGCCACATAATTTCAAAGGGCAAGTTCCAGTCAGGTAGTTGTACAACAGGTGCAGTAATCAAAGCATTCTTAAGAATTTCAAAAGCTTCTACACAATCATCATCAAAAATGAATGGAACATCTTTTTGCAAAAGATTAGTGAGAGGCCTAGAAATCTAAGAGAAATCTTTAATAAACCTACTATAGAAACTAGCATGACAGAGGAAACATCTTATACCTCTGATATTCGTAGGACATGACATTTTTTCAACAACATCAACTTTAGCCTTATCAACTTTAATACCTCTTTCGGAAATTTTATGTCCCAAGACAATGCCTTCATTACCCATAAAGTGGCATCTTTCCCCATTCAAGACAAGATTAGTTTCTTCACATCTCTGCAAAACTCGATCAAGGTTGCTCAAACAATCATCAAAAGAAGTTCCATAAACGAAAAAATCATCCATGAAAACCTCAACAATCCTTTCACAAAAATCAGAGAATATAGCAGTCATACATCTTTGAAAGGTAGCAGGTGCATTGCATAAACCAAAACGCATACTTCTCTAAGCAAAGGTACCAAAAGGGCAGGTAAAGGTGGTCTTCTCTTGGTCCTGTTTTGACACAGGTATGTGAGAGAAACCAGAATAACCATCTAGAAAGCAGAAATTTGTGTTCTTGGATAATCTTTCTAGCATTTGATCAATCAAAGGTAGAGGGTAATAATCTTTTCTAGTAGCTTTATTCAATTTCCTAAAATCAATTACCATTCTATAACCTATAACAATTCTCTGCGGGGTCAGTTCATTTTTATCATTAGGAACTACGGTAATACCTCCTTTCTCAGGGACACAATAAACGGGACTAACCCAACTACTATCAGCAATAGGGTAAATGATACCTCCCTCGAGAAGCTTTAATATCTCATTTCTTACCACTTCCTTCATTTTAGGATTCAACCGTCATTGGTGATAAACATCTGGTTTAGCATCAGGCTCCATTTTAATTTGTGCTGACATAGAGTGGGACTAATGCCCTTAACATCATCAAGAGTATATCCAATAGCAGCACAGTGCTTCCTCAGAGTTTTCAATAATCTTTGTTCTTCATGCTCTGAAAGGTTAGCACTAATAATAACAGGATATATCTTCTTTTCATCAAGATAAGCATATTTCAAAGTATCTGGTAATTGTTTAAGAATAAACACGGGATCACCCTTGGGTGGAGGAGGATCCCCAAGTATTTCAACAGGCAAGTTGTGTTTCAGGATAGGATGATGATCAAAGAAAATCCTATCTATTTCATTCCTTTCATTCATATGCATGTCATTTTTGTGGTCTTGCAAATATTGCTCTAAAGGAACAATAGGAGGAATAGTAATAGAAGCAAGACCAATAATTTCATCCTTTGTAGCGACCCGACTCAAAACAAGTCAAGCCTCTGTGTGTTCTGTGCCATCCCTGGATCAGTATGCTGGCACACACAGTACATCAATGTATATATCAAAGTGCAATCACATGTAATTAACGTAAAACTGATATATACCTTAAAATCAGCGGAAACAGTCAACGGGAGTGGAGTCCCAATAAACACCAACGGCAGGTTGAGTGTAGACCGTAACCCTGAATCGTACTCTTACTCGTCGAAGGAGAGTATCTGCAACATGAAACGTTGCAGCCATGTAGGTCAGTACATTGAATGTATCGGCAAGATCACCATAGTAGAATAGAAGATAAAAACTATTCTATATGCATTAAGGCTTTGTGGCTCTGTGTCTGAGTTTTTGCATAAAAGCTGATTTTATTTCTTTTCCTACAACAAAGGAATATCAGGAATTTTCACTACAGAGTTACCTAACATGACATGGTTCCGCCAACCGATGTCTTAATGCCCACAAGTAACATAATTGCCCACAATTAATTATCAGTCTAGTGTTGAGAGTTCAGAGATAGATCCAAGTCTAGAGGCTCAAATTGCCCGTAACCAGGGACACAGCTAATCGATTAGGTTTAACTCTACAGAGTGTTGTGTACTTTACCCACAAGATTCGTTCCCTCCTGGTAAGTCCTCACACTGCCGGGTGTTTGAGAACAGGATGAACGAAACATGGTCCTTCAGAGTGTTTCCCTGACTACTACCAGTGCCCATCCAATCCTAACGTCGACTACCTCTCGTAGCACTGCCAGCCAGAGTCACAACAAAGATCAACCAAGCTAGAGCCCATAATGACTTGTGGCTACACAGGTGAGCTTCCGGGCATGAAGTATTCATCCGTCTCTTTGAGTCTGGGTGAAGCTTTCCGCAAGATGCCATGGCGCTTCTCCATGCATCCCGGCCGTCCACTGGTTACTCCAGGGATGCCCAATCAACCATCCTTCACCCAGTAGTGTGTATTGAAAACTTGTTTCTCGAGTCTCGGAGTCTTGAGGTCTTGAAGATGCAAGACTTGAAGATGCCTTCATGAAGTTGTCGTCTTGACGTAGAGTCCTCCTTCTAACACCACTCACGAACACTCATACCAGACCCCGTCTACTTTAGCATAGCATTAAAATAACTAACGTTCCCGGGGCTTTAGTAACAAGTGGTGGGTTCCTACCTCATGCATTCTACTTAACTACAAGAATTTTCAATAACACTACTGGAGGGATTTGTTGAATGATATCACTACATGCAATAAAACATAGGTATGAAATAGATGGTCAAAGTGAACTTGCCTGTACTGTTGATGAAGAAAAAAAATGTCACTCTCAGAAATACTTGATAGGCTATTCGTCAGTCTCCGATGAAAATCGATAATATCAAACATTGCATTCATATAATAAATCATACTAGCAATCAATTGTAACAATCAAAAAGTAACACAACCAAAAGCAACAAGGTGGTGATGAAGGAAATACTTAAGACAAAACTCAAAACAACAAAGTTTCATCAAATCAACCAAAAGTGGTTTTCGCTACAAATGATTTTGTTTTCAAAAGGCAACAAAACACTAACAAGGTAAAATCCAACAAAAGTGTTTTGGGAAAGTATTTTTTTACTATTAACAAGAATCACTGTTGAAGAACAACTAGAACTATGACACAAATCAACATAAGTTTTGACTAACAAACTTAACAACAATTAAAACAATAAAATAATACAATAAGAGAAAAAAAAGTATAAAACAACTAAGTTAAACAGAAAGTATATTTTATAAAACAATTTTATTAAAGGTATTTTCCAATAGCAAATCAAACTAGCAAATGGAAATCAATTACAAGTTATAATTAACTAGAATTGATTTTCATGCAATCAACTAATAAAATAATATTTGTTTGAAGGGCTACTATTATCTAACAGAAAACTTTATAAAATCTATCAACTAAGATAAAAGAAAATAAATTAAAACAATTTAAAACAAAAAAATATAAATAAACCTAAAAGAAATAAAACAGAATCTGGTTTGTTAAAAATACTAAATTTAAAATATTCTAAAATTCTAAAATAAAGTAGGATGATAAACCTAACTAATACAAAATAGTGGCAAGAAGAATCACTCAAAAATAAGTTTTTAAACTCAATTTATTCAAGTTTTAGTGATTTGATCAAATTTAACAAAATTCAAATTTAAAAGTTCAAATTTGAAAACTAAGACTACACACAGAAACTACAAGTCATTTGTGACATGTTGCAAAAAGAATCAATCAAAATCACTAAATATCCTAAAATATATAACAAAAACAAAAACAGAAACCATTCTGTTTTCTAAAACAAAAACAGAAAAGAAAAAAAATAAACTAACGGACAGTGGGTGACGTGGCATGTTGTGATTGGTCGAGGCCGTGTGCGTGCGGGAGCTAGCGAGCGGACGGCTGGTAACTAAAAGAAAACGGTTCAGGTATTAATACTTCTAATCTGGATCGCTAGATCCAGATCCAACGGTTAAGGGAGGGGGGGGGGTGCTCACAGAGGGAGGGTCGCCGGCGATGGAGCTTCTCCGGCGAGGCCGAGGCGGCGAGGTCGACGGGGACGGTGCTTCGGTGGTCCTCCGGCGCGTCTGATGGCACCGATCGACGCGGGTGAGGACGGCGACGAGGTAGGTGGCGTCAGCGGGGCTCGGGGATGATGGTGTCGACGACGGCGAGCTCGGGAGCGGCAAGGTTCTTCGGGTGGTCGTCTGTGAAGGAGCTCGGGTGGGTGCGGAGCACGAGCGAGTGGTTGGGGAGGTGCAGACGATGACGGCGAAGTGGGTGGTGGGCTCAGACGGCGTCGGGGACGTCTGGGTGGAGCGGTGGTGCGACAATGGCGCGGTGGCTCGGTTGAACTCCGGCGAGCGTGTGGCATTGTTTCAGGCGAGGGAAGATCGAGGTTTGGGCAAAAATCATACGAGGCCGATATCCTCTATTTATAGGAGAGGTCAGGAGCTCGGGGATGGAAAGGGGAGAGAGATCCGGTCGGGACTGATCTCGCCGGCGTTGGAAAGGAAAGAGGAGAGGGAAAGGAAGGGGACGACGCGTTTCGGTCGGGCAGTGGGGCCGGCGCGTCAGAGAGAGAGAGGGGGAGAGGGCGCGGCGTCGGTGGCCGGTTTGAAGGAGGTGGGCCGTGGTTTTTCCCCCTAATAAACGAAAAGTTTCCTTTTATTAATTTACAGAGAAAGGAAAACTCCTTTATGGCCATCAATACATTTCCAAAAATGAAGATTTATATACCAGAATGACCAGAGGAATAAATGCTATGTAATGAACATTTTTCCACGGCCAAAATACATAATTTTTTAAAAATTATTCTCAGAAAATGACTAATTTGATTTTAATTCTTTTGCAATAAATTTTTCAAATAACCCCCTGGGTTTTATGGGTCAAATACTTCACAAAAATAACCCTGGTGTGAAGTGTCATGTTACTCCTCTCAAAAACTTGTCAAGGGTATTTGAATTCTTTCAAATTTAAAATGGAACCAAATATGAAATGAATTCCATATTAGAAAATTTCAAATGCTTTCAAATTCACTCTTCAATTCTTTTTATATTGAAGAATTCATGTCATCTGCTCTCACTGATTTGAAATGTTGGAATTTCTATTCCAAAAGCATATGGGAAAGTCATGTCATTCCCTCTCATTCAAAAGTGTTGAAAAAGTTTCAAATTTCACTCAATTTCAATCACTCCAACAAACAATAATTCTAATATTTATTATAGAATTCCAAAATTTTGGATGTTACATCCTTACTAGGCAATTCTTTATCATGGGGTTGTGTATGAAATTTGGAGAAATGAAACTCATGAGACGTATCCCCAAAACTTACGATAACCGTTTCCTTCTCACGATCTATTCTAGCATTAACGATATTCAAGAAGGGTCTACCAAATATAATGGGACAAAAATTATCTTGTGGAGAACCAATAACAAGAAAATTAGTAGGATATTTTATTTTCCCATACAAGTCTTCAACATCTCTAATAATCCCAACTAGTGATATAGTGTCTCTATTAGCAAGCTTAATTGTAACATCAATTTCCTCTAACTCAGCTAGTGCAATATCATTCATAATCTCTTTATATAAGGAAAAGGGAATTGCAATCACACTAGCACCCATCTCACATAAGCCATGATAACTATGATTTCCTATTTTAACAGAAACAACAGGCGTACCAACAATGGGTCTATGTTTATCTTTAGCATCAGGTTTAGCAATTCTAGCGGCTTCATCACAAAATTGAATAACATGCCCATCAATATTATCAACCAAGAGATCCTTAACCATAGAAATACTAGGCTCAACTTTAATTTGCTCAGGGGGTGTAGGTGTTCTAGCATAGCTCTTACAAACCACAGTTGAAGCTTTAGCATGATCCTTGATTCTAATAGGGAAAGGTGGTTTCTCAATATAAGCAGTGGGAATAACAAGATCACCATTATTAGTAATAGTTTTATCTTCAACTTTAACAGGTTCAACTACTTTCACTTCAATGGGAGGATGATATTTAAACCAATTCTCCTTAGGGAGATCAATATGAGCAACAAAATATTCACAAAAAGAATCTACTATTTTAGAGTCAAGTCCATATTTAGTGCTAAATTCACGAAAAGCATCGGTGTCTATGAAGGATTTAACACAATCAAACTTAAGGTTCATACCTGACTCCTTACCTTCGTCGAGTTCCCAATCTTGAGAGTTGCGTTTAATTCTTTCCAATTAATCCCATTTGAAGTCAATATCTTTCTTCATATAGGAACCAACACAAGAAGTATCGAGCATGGATTGATGATTACGAGAAAGTCGAGCATAAAAATTCTAAATAATAATTTCCCTTGAGAGATCATGATTGGGGCATGAATATAACATTTACTTAAGCCTCGCCCAAGCTTGAGTGATTCTTTCTCCTTCACGAGGCCAAAAATTATAAATATAATTCCGACCACGATGAACTAGATGCATAGGATAGAATTCTGATGAAATTCCATCTTCAATCGGTTGTAGCTCCATGATCCAATATTATCACATAGCCTATACCATGTCAATGCCTTTTCCTTCAAAGAAAAAGGAAAGACCTTCTTCTTAATGTGATCCTCAGGCAGACCTGCAAGCTTAAATAATCCACAGACTTCATCCACATAGATTAGATGTAAATTAGGATGTAGTGTTCCATCTCCTACGTAAGGATTAGCCAGCAATTTCTCTATCATACCCAAAGGAATTTCATAATAAATATTGTTAGTAGGTTGAGGGACAACTCTTTGTGTTTCTGGTCAAGGTGAAGATACCCCGAACAAGCCCCTCAAAGGATTACTTTCCGTAGTGACAAGTGACAGTAAATTTCAGCACACTATATAAAATTTTCCTTACCAAATTCCACTTACCAAAGGCGCTTCACTCCCCGGAAACGGCACCAGAAAAGAGTTTTGATGTCCCACAAGTATAGGGGATCTATCGTAGTCCTTTCGATAAGTAAGAGTATAGAATCCAATGAGGAGCAGAGGAAATGACAAGCGGTTTCCAGAAAGGTATTCTCTGCAAGCACTGAAATTATTGATAATAGATAGTTTTGTGATAAGATAATTAGTAAAATAACAAGTACCAAGTGTAGCAAAGGTGCAGAAAGGTAGCCCAATCCTTTTTGTTGCAAAGGTCAGGCGTAAACAAACTCTTATATAAAGCAAAGCGCTCTCGAGGACACATGGGAATTTCTGTCAAGCTAGTTTTCATCATGCTCATTTGATTCACGTTCGTTACTTTGATAATTTGATATGTGGGTGAACTGGTGCTTGGGTGCTTCCTTATTTGGACAAACCTCCCACTTATGATTAACCCCTATCTCAAGCATCCGCAACTACGAAAGAAGAATTAAGGTAAACCTAACCATAGCCTGAAACATATGGACCCAAATCAGCCCCTTACGAAGCAACACATAAACTAGGGTTTAAGCTTCTGTCACTCTAGCAACCCATCATATACTCATTACTTCCCATTGCATTCCCCTAGGCCCAAATATTGGTGAAGTGTTATGTAGTCGACGTTCACATAACACCACTAGAGGAGAGACACCATACATCTCATCAAAATATTGAACGAATACCAAATTCACATGATTACTTATAACAAAACTAATCCCATGTCCTTAGGAACAAACGTAACTACTCACGAAACATGTTCATGTTCAAGATCAGAGAAGTATTAATTATGATAAAGGATCTAAACATATGATCTTCCACCAAGTAAACCAACTAGCATCAACTAGAAGGAGTAATCAACACTACTAGCAACCCATAGGTACCAATCTGAGGTGTTGAGACAAAGATCAGATACAAGAGATGAACTAGGGTTTAGAGAGGAGATGGTGTTGGTGAAGATGTTGATGTATATTGACCCCCTCTTCATGAGAGGATCAATGGTGATGACAATGGCTTTGATTTCCCCCTCCGGACGGGAAGTTTCCCCGGCAGAACAACCATGTCGGAGCTCTAGATTGGTTCTGCCCAAGCTTCGCCTCGAGACGGCTGCACTTCGTCCCAAAAGCTCTCTTATGATTTTTTCCAGGTCAAAACGCTTCATTTAGGAGAAGATGGATGTCGGAGGAGCCATAGGGGCTCCACAAGCCTGCTAGGCGCGGCCAGGGGGTGGCGGCGCCTAGAAGGCTTGTGGTCAGCAGGTGGCCCCCTCTGGTTGATTCTTGTGCTAGTATTTTTTATTAATTACAAAAATATTCTCCGTAAATTTTCAGGACTTCTGGAGTTGTGCAGAATAGGTATCTCGGATTTTCTCCTTTTCCAGTCCAGAATTCCAGCTGCCGGCATTCTCCCTCTTCATGTAAACCTTTTTTTGACCGACTACTGTAGGGGAAAACACCCCACAACCTTTTCTTTTATTCCAAAACACAAATTACAACATACAAGATATGCTAGAAAGTTACAAAGGTAGTTGGGGAAAAGAACAAACCTTAAGGAGGTAAAAAGGAAACCCACATTAAGAGGTCATCCCTAAAGCTAGCCTTAATTCTATGAGCTAAAAGGGAGATGTCATGAGTAAAATTAGCTTTCCATCTTCTGAAGGAAGGGTGTTCATTCCTAAAAACCCTTGCATTTCGGGTGGTCTAGATGTTCTAGCATGCATTGAAGACCACTTCACTGAAGAAAGGCTGATGAAAATCCCTTTTTGCTTCAATGACAATGTCCCACATGGAAGTGCCCTGCCATGGGATTTGCAGGTAACGCCAAACCCAGGTGCTAAACAAGCAAGAGAAGAATAGATGGTCCCTGTCCTCTTTAATCCTTGCATGACATAGAACACACAAATTGGAGTCTGAGACATTCCAATGTTGTCTCTCAAGCATATCTTGGGTATTCAGCCTGGCCATAATAAGCATCCATGCAAATACCTTAATTTTCATGGTACAACAGCTTTTCCAAATCCAATTGAGTAGAGGGTTGGAAATGACTGGCTGATGAACATGCATATAGAATTTCTTGGCAGAGTAGCCCTTGCCATCTGCCGCCCACAACTAGAATTCATGGACTACTCCCTTTGCAAATTCTGTAGTAGGTTCTCTACAGATTGTAATTCCTAAAAAGCTCTTTCAAAAAGCGGTAGATGGAACATCCTGGCCATGTCATTGGCATCAAAGGCAGTGAAAACCTCCTTAGCTGTGGAGAAGGTATGAATAGCAAAATAAAACAACCTTTGAAATCTGTGTGCTAGAGGCATGTTTGAATCTCCTACCATCCAAGAATCTGACCAGAAGAGGAATGTGTCCCCTTTATTTGGTTCGATGTAAGTCACAGCTCTGTAACTATCCATCCTCTTGCATATATCCTTCCACCAAAAGGATCCACACAAAGATGTGCCTTGCGGAACTCTGCCATGATAATATGTATTCCAGATCAGGTTGACCCAAGGCACATCAGCCTTGTTGAAGAATTTATCAGCATGCTTAAGTAGCAAAGCATCATTCTGAATAGCTACGTTCATAATACCAAGACCCCCTTTCTTTTTAGGTCTGCATACCAAGTCCCAGACAGCAAGTGTAGGAGCTTGGTATTGACCATTCCTTCTCCAAAGACACCGCCTTTGTATTCTTTCCAACATTTTGAGTATACCTGGGGGGTGTCTAAGCTGCAGAGAAAAAAGATGGGAACTGAAGATACAACAGAGTTCAGATATTGCAGTTTGCCCCCCTGGGCCAAGAAGGAAGAGCTGGCAGAGAGTCTCCTTTCCATATTATCCACTAGGGGCATTAAATCCACAATCCTTGGCCTGGTGGTTCCAACAGGCAGACCAAGATATGTAAAGGGTAAAGAGACAATTTTTTGCACCCAACAGAATTAGCCAGTCTATGCAGTTCATCCCGATCTAAATTAATTGGCAGCATAGTAGACTTATGATAATTAATATGTAGCCCAGTAGACTGAGAGAACATTAGGAGCATTCCTTTTAATTCCAGCAATTATGACTCCATAGCAGGCATGATAATAAGGGTATCATCCGCATATTGAACAATTGGGAAGTCTTTATCGTGACAGGGGATTGGCAGCTCAATTTTTCCAGTCAGCAACAAGTCATTTACTAAAGTCTGAAGAAAACCTGCAGCAATGGCAAAGAGGAGAGGAGACATAGGGTCTCCTGGTCTTACACCCTTTTTGCACAAGAACTTTCTACCAGGGACTCCATTGAGCAGCACTGAGGATGATCTACAGGAGAGCAACTGTTTGACCTCATTGAAACCCTTGTGCCTCAAGACTTGAAAAATGAATTCATGTTCAATGGAATCAAAAGCTTTTTCAAAATCAAGCTTAATAATAATGGTGGGTCTTTTTGATTGGTGACACTGATGTAAGTACTCTAGAGTCGAACCAACACAATCCTGGATTGTCCTGGATTTAATGAAACCATACTGATTCTTGTGTATGCACATCATACCGTGCAGCTAAAATCTGTTGGCAGCCATCTTGGAAAGAAATTTTAACCCCATTCCAGTCAAAGAAATTGGCCTGAAATCCCTAACCTGCTCAGGAGATCCCTTTTTGGGTACCAGTGTGATATATGATGAGTTCATATTTTCTAGCCTAGCAGTTCCAGCATGAAAGTCATTGGCAAGTGTATAGAAGTCCTCATAGATGATATGCCAACATTTCTTAAAAAAACAACCCATTGAACCCATCAGGACCTGGTACTTTGTCAATGGGAATTTCCTTGACCGTCCTGTCCATCTCTTCCTTGGAAAAAGGCAGGGTGAGATCATCCAGTCCATCCACCTTACATAGCAAGGATTGTTGATCAAAAGTAAGATTGATTCCATGTGACTGACCCATCCTGGCTTTATAAGCTGACCAGAAACACCCAACAATTTGTTCATGATCAGTAGTAATAGTTCCATCATCAAGCTTCAAATAGGAAATATAATTCCTTCTGTATCTTTCTATGGCCATAGCATGGAAAAATTTCGTATTCTCCTCCCCTACTTTGATAGTCCGAATAGTGGCTCTCTTTTTCCAGTAGAGAAACTGCAGATGGAGTAAGTGTTCCAAATGCAGCTTCACAATCACTCTGAAATTAGCCTTAGGTGTTCTGGACTCCTCGATATTGTCCAGGAGCAAAATCACTTGATTGCATTTGCCTATCAGGAGTTTGATTTTCGAGAGACCAGTCTGCCATCTTTTAAGAGCCTGCCTTAAAGCCTTAAATTTATCCATTATGATGGCAGTGATATGGCCTTTCCTAGAAGGCACCTTCCAGGACTTCTCCACACACTCCAGGAAACCAACAAGTTCAACCCAATAATTTTCAAATCGAAAAAGATTACTCTTGGGAATGGTTGTGTTGATGGATACCACACATGGGACATGATCTGATGCGGTTTTGGCCAGGGGCAAAACCTGTGTTAAAGGGTAACAAGAAATCCAATTGGCAGATGTGAAAACCCAATCCAACTTCTTAAGAAGGGGAGTATCCTGCATGTTTGACCATGTATATGACCCACCCTTAAGAGGTAACTCAAGGAGACCAAGATGACCTATAATCTCATTAAAAATGAAAATATCATTAACATCTGCACCAGGTTGATTTCTATTGGAAGTGGATGGAATGAAATTAAAATCTCCCAGCAACAACCAGTTTTCATTGACAGGTATAGGCAGGTTATAGAGCCAACTGACAAAGAGGTCTGTGGCTTCCCCTTGGCGGGGCCCATACACATTAACCAACGTCCATTTCTCACTATTATGGTTTGAGGTGAAAGAGATGATCAAGACAAAACTCTGAATGTCTCGAAGCACTCCATTTAGTACCGAAGAATTCCACAAAACAATCAAACCACCAGAGGCTCCACAGGAGGGGCTATAGGGCAGAAACTCCTAAAAGTTCGATGATCAATGTGTTACATTTTTGTTTCCTGAAGGCAAACCACAGAGGCCAAGCTTTCATCAACTTTGTTTCTAACATGTCTTTAACGCGTGTCAGAATTGAGCCCCCGAACATTCCAGCAAAGCACCCGCCAGCTTCTTGTAGAATGACTATCCATAGCAACATAATTCAGTAGCATCAAAGGCGCAGTCACTTAGTGACCAGCACATACAGAGTTCAAAAGACACCAGTACATGATAACCAGCAGGACAGCAAAAATAACAAGTTCCGACGCAACGATAACATGGGGAATCAGGACCCAAATCATAGGAAGAGAAATTTTCCTAATCATCATTATTGCTTGGAGGCAACTTTGCTGGATCTTCCATAAGAAGATCCACTGTCAACTTCTCAGGGGCAATACTAAGGGTCTGACCAATAGCTTGTATCACCCTAATGGGTGTGGCAGGTGGGATCTCTTGATTCTGCTTCTCTTCTCTAGATGGCCCTGCCTCCATATGATCAACTTGCGGTGTCTCCAGAGGCTTGGAGTGAGGCTTTCTCTTCTTTGGCAGCGGCATAGGCAGCTCTTGCAGCACTGGCTTAAAGCCATCATGCTTTACAAAGCCACGGGTGCACCTATGAACCGCAAAGTCAACAATAGGTCTGGATTTCTTTCGAGAGCCCCTCTTCTTAGCACATTGAGCAGAGAAAGAGAATTGATCATCAAAGGAAGCAACTGCGTTGACTCGAGGAACTTCAATGCCTGCGTCTTCATTGAAAAGTGCTCTGGCCACTGGCCGAGTCCCAATGGAAGCAGAGGGAACAACAGTATCATCCACAAGGCAGACCATTTTGGATACCCAGTTGGCATCATCAAAAGCAATGGACCAGGACCGCTTGCTTAGCACGAGAGGTTCAGCAACAATGAGAGGAAGAGCCCAAGGAATTGCCGAGGCGTTAAAGGCATCCATTAGAGTCTCAAAAGTTCTCTTCCAAGCCAAAGCTGGGGGTAATGGTGGACCATAGACCACCAGTGCCATTCCAATCATCAAGTTCATAGGTTGAATGATGGGCTGCTGATAAGGTACAATCGCCAGGGGGTTGAACACCGGCGGTGCTTGCTGATCCACTGGAACTACATTGGGGTTTGGCCGAAGGTGCACTAGCTGAACAATTTGAACAGAGTCCGAAGATTCAGGCTGATCAATAACCATGGACTCTTGGTCTTGGGCAGGAGCCTCCTGCTAAACCACAGGCTCATCTTCATTCCAGCCCCATCCATCTGCATCATGCTGGTTGTGTGGCCCCTGGTGATGTTCAGGTATCGGTGGTTGCGGGGCATCATTCCATCCCAGAGCAGGATAGGGGGGAAGAGCAAACATCAGGTTGTCTGGCACCAGGTTCCTCGGTAGAGGGTGCGGATTTCCATTGAGAGGCATGGGATCTTCATCCTGGGGCATCTGCTCAGCAAAATCTGCTCCAAGAATATACAGAGGAGCTGTCCAAGAAACCCTCGCTCCACCCCATGCAGCATATTCAGAGAAAGTGACACTACGGGACACCAGAGCATCTTCAGAGAAAGATGCAAAAACCATTGATCGTACAAGATATGGGCCATCACTGACCCAGTGGTGAAACTCCCCAAAGGTATTGACAGCCGCCTGCAGGTCCTCCGTGTCACGTAAATCCAGTGGAACACCTAGGAACATGAGACAGCCCTGACGGAAACCAACAGTGCCATGGAAACCCTCGCCTTCATTGTGCTTCATGAAACGGACAAAAGAATCATTCCCTATATCTTGCGGGACCATCTGAACAGCAGCAAGTCTCTCCCCAGCATCTGTTAACTCAAAAGAACGACGCCCGCAATCCAAGGTTGGGCTAAGCAGACATGAAAACCCCTATTGTTCAAAAGCTCCACAACTTGCTGGCGTACCTGACCAATCTGGTTGACGGGCGGTGCAGGCATTACTTCAGCCACTAAAAACTTCTCATGTCGACGGGCGATGGAAGCCACCGGAGTGACATAAGTATGGGGTAGATGGTGAGGACCGCCATCGATGATGTGATGCCCTAGAGGGATAAAATGCTCCGGGTCGAGCTCAAAGTTGCCCATCGGAGGAGGGAAGCTGGAGGCGGAGGTGTCAATGGCGGCGGCTCCGATGGAGTGCTTGGAGAGATTGAATGCGATGGGATGGGAGAGGGCGGTGCTGCAGCTCGCACGATATCCCCGATAAAGGTAGAGGTTCCTGAAAAATCCAAAACAGAGGAGGGACTCTTCTGTTTCCATGTAAGGCCATTTTCCAGCGCAAAAGAGGCACACCTAGATTTGGTGTGGCCCAACCGATAGTAGGAGGAGCAAATCTCCCGAGTTGTGCAATTAGAGGCCAGGTGGCCCTGACGGAGGCAAACAGTGTAGGTCAAAATCCTAGCAACCATGTCATTAACCATGTCACCAAAGTTGTCCCGGGCCTCTTGTGAAGTTGGAATCTAAAGTCCAGACCCGGGATAAACGGGTCCCTCAAGGGCCGACCCATTTGCTGAGGCCACTGTAATCAACTCAGGCCCATCAAATGGGACACCCAGCTGCATGGGATTCGAAAGACCCGAATTTCCGCCTCGAATATCTGGAGTGACAGGCGTAGTAGGCTCTGAACCGATCACACCATTGGAGGGAACCAAAAATCGAGGATGTGAATTTCCTGGATCTCCGCTAGAAGAAACCTGAATCCTAGAATGAGCGGGGGGAGATGACGAGGATTGAGGAACCGTCCCAAAGGTGATGTGTGGCGAGGCAACCGTCCACCGGAGCTCGGCCGACGGCGAGGGATGAATGACCACTCGCTCATGCTGTGACATATTGTATCCAGCATATTGGAGAGCAACAATCTCATCTTGTGTAGCAGGGCACCGAGAACCTTTGCAAACATCATACTACTATAGAGTTGCAAAAGAAAGTTTCTTACGAGTATAAGATCCAGACTTCAGCGCAGATTTAACCGGTCTTGAATACATTGCCATCAGACCAAGAGCAGAATTTCGCTTGGATGGGCTCACCATAATCCACTCTGCATCACATTGCTTCTTCCACAATTTGAATTCACGCCACCAATTTGGCCCACCATTACCCGAGAGGTGGAAGAAATACTTGAAGCTAGAGCATTTATAAGAACGCGGATCAAGAATGTGAAATCCAACTTGCTTGCATGAAACCCTGAATGAAAAAACCTTTTCTTTAATACATTCAACCATTAACTCAATGGCCGAGCCCCCAATCGCCGACTCCAGGGCGGCAGCCACAACATCATTAGTCAACCAAAAAGACTGGCGGCTAAAAGACACCACCATGATGAACGAATGCCGATGACCCATTGGATGCACTGAAAGACCAGATTGCTTAAACACGTCATCCGCAAAATCCGCACCATGGGAGAAATCCGTATCCAAAGTGGTGCCACCAGAAGAACCCTTGGAAAAAAGGTGTACCCAAGGATGTGAGCAATCACCTGAGATGATGATCGGAGGGAGAACCGTGCGCACCGTCTAGAAATCCAGATCGCCAAGGGGTCGCCGGTGGAGGAGGTGGGGAGGTGGGATATGATCACACATCATCACCATGCCTCTTTGCTCTTCATGTAAACCTTGTAAAATAAGAGAGAAAAGGCATAAGTATTGTAACATAATGTATAATAACATCCCATAATGCAATAAATATCAATATAACAACATGATGCAAAATGGACATATCATTGGGCCAGGCGAACAAGTCCCTCAAGGCCCATGTGGCTTGGGACAGGTGGAAAGTCCACCTGTGTATGGCAAGGGTGGGAATTGGACTAGGGGTGTAACTCCTCCCCCTTGTTGTACCCTAGGGCTTGGATGGGATATTCCCCACGCTCCTCCACCTATATATAGAGGGGAGGGGGGGCGCCCCAAGAGGACACACTTAGCCCTTGGCGCCTCCCTCTCTCCCTAGATTGTTTTCTCCTCCGTTCGAGGTTCCGGTAGCGCTTGGCGAAGCCCTGCTGGCACTGCTCCGCCACCACCTCCACCACACCGTCGTGGTAGTTGATAACCCATCTACTATTCTGTCCTCGCTCGCTGGATCGAGGAGGTGGAGACGTCATTGAGCCGCATGTGTGCTGAACGTGGAGGTGTCGTCCGTTCGGCGCTAGATCGGACGGATCACGATAGGATCGTGAAGATGTACGAATACATCAATCGCATTATATAAGCTTCTGTTTAGCAATCTACAATGGTATATAGATACACTCCCCTTCTCGTAGGTATGCATCTCCATGGATAGATCTTTAGTGTGCATAGGAATTTTTTGTTTCCCATGCAACGTTCCCCAACAGTGGCATCATGAGCTAGGTCTATACGTGGATAATATGCACGAGTAGAAAATGAAATGTTTGTGGGAATTGATGTTTAGATTGCTTACCTCCTTAGTCTTATTTTTATTTTGCGGTATTGTAGGATGAAGCGGCTCAGACTTACCTTACTTGTCCTCGCACAAGAGACCGGTTCCACCGACTGGCATGCAACTTGTTTGCATAAAGATGGTGTCACACCCTGTGTTTGTATCACCTTGATATGATTGGGTTTTATAAAATTTGGAGCCAACTAAAACTTTTTCTAAGTGTTTGTGCTTGTTTAAAATAATGTTTATTTGCTTGATGATTCTGATATATGGCACTCCTAGATTCTATTCCACTTCATATTCATCTTCCTTGACCCAAACCTCTTGCCCAATGATCATGCCAAGTGAATAGTGCCCAAAACTATTTTTATCAAATTTTGTCTTAAACAAAGATGATTTATTTAAATTAGGTTTTCAAAACACCATGAAATGAGGTTTGCACTACAAGTCCTCAAATTGGGTGGATTCTTCTTCCCCAAAGACTTTATTTCAAACCTACTATATATAAGACTTTCCAAAAGCACCAAATATTAATTTTAAAGATTATTTTATATTTTATTTAAAGGATCTTTCTTAACACGAGAAATGGTCTTTCATAGTGAAAAATTATTCAAATGCTTTTAAAATATTTGAGAAAATTTAGGGAAACCCAGTAGACATATATTTTCCATATATATGAGTTTCAACACAAGGGCATGTTCAAATCATGAGCAAAACCCCTCAAAACCCTTTCTGTTCAAATCAAACTATTGGATTATTTCTATAAGAAATATTCTCAATAAATTCATGGAAACTTCCAGCAAGTCAACACTATCATACTTGATGATCTTGAAAAGTTTCATCTCAATCCAACTTGATTTGGTTCATCAAACCATCCCAAAACCCTTCCTGTCCAGATTCAAATTTGAGCAACTTTACATTGTGAAGTTTCTCCCCTTGGCCCCAAACTTTGTGGGAATGCTCTAATGACCAAATAGTGATGCTACACTAAGTGGTACATCAATGGTAAAAGCCTAGCATCACTAGATCTACAGAAACCTGATTCTGTTAATTTCTAGGGTTCACAAAGTTTCCATTTTCAACCTTGATCACTTGAGCTCAAACTTGGTGAATCATCTTATTTTTACCTAACCCTTGAGCCTGTTGAATATCTCAGTAAGTTGGTAAACTTATCTTGCCCAAATCTCTATCAAACACCTTCTGGTGAATTAGTAAAGTTACAATTTCCACCCCTTCCTACATTCCCCTTGCCATGTAACTTTTACCACAACCCCTCTAGGTTACTAGCTACCTCGAGTAACTCTCCCTGGCCAAGACTCCTTAGGTAAGTGGGGCAAAATCCTCAGTTTACCCCCTGGACAGGAGTTTTCCCTCTCTCTCTCTCTCAACTTTCCTTCTCTTCTAAGGAACCCCAGAGCATCCAAGGCCATTTCCCTCTATTCTATACCCTCCTCTAGCCCCTAGACATAGGTGGTCATGCACTAGATGCCGTTGGCATGCCGTGGCATGCCAAACACGTGCTCTGGAGCATGCTACAGTGCCGATAGGCAGTGTAGCTGTTGGCCACTGCATGCCCCCGACAGCCTCGGGCTCCCCCTCTCGCCACTTAGCCGACCTCGGCGTCCGAGACATGCCGGCCGGTCGGCCCCCTCCTCTCTCCTCCTCCTTCGCTCTCCCCTGTGTGTGCCGAGCGCCGCCCGGCTCGGCCAACCCACAGCCTCACACGCGTGCGCGTCTCTCCCTCTTTATTCCCTCCCCAGGTCCTAGACGAGCCCTAGGAACACCCCCGACTCGCCCCCTCTCTCCCATGGCCTCTGGCCCTGGCCGCGAGCTCGCGGGCGCACCCAAGCTTGGTGGACCGAGGGCCGCCTACTTAAGGCCATCCCCAAGCTTTCTCTCCCCTCTGGTCTCTCTCTCCTCTCTCTAGTAGCCCCCTGTGCGCTCTGGAGACCTCCTAAAGCCCCTGTGCTCGGGATCGAGCCGAGGACTGCTGCAGTGACCTTATCACCGATCTCCTGGTAGCAGCCCCCTCCGGCCCCCATTTCTCTCCCGTTGGTCTTCCCTTTCCCTCCTGACACGTTTCCCCCTTCTCCCCGTCCTCTTTGCAGCCTGAAACATCCCCGACGACCACCTCCCGAAGCTTCCTCCGCCGTGGGAGCTCCCCGCCGGCGACTCCGGCCACCTCCGGCTTCCCTTCGACCTCCCCTGGAACGACGACTCCTCCCTGAGCCTGTTCCCGCCATCGCCTGCCGTCGCCTGCCATCGCCATGCCCCGTGTCGCCGTTGGTGAGCCTCTCCCCTCTCTGCCCCTAGGTGGGAGAAGGATCCGATAGGTGGGACCCACCTATCGGCCTCTCTCTCTCCCTCTCCCCGCGCTCTCTCTCCCCCTCGCGGTTGCTTATGGCCGGGCCCGCGCGTTAGGTTTGAACTTGGCCACGCGCGAGGTTGGCCGGCTGGCCAGCTAGGCCGGCCGAGCCACTGGCCGCCTTTGGCCTGGGTTCCCCGTGGACTTTTCTTTTTCTTTTTCTGTGAGACTTTGCAAAAATTCCACAGAACCCAAAATAATTCCAATGCCAATATTTCTTCCACCAATTTTTTTGAAATAATCCATATAATTTATTAGTGCCATTTGTAAAAATGTTTGAAAACCTTTTATGTACTGTTTTAATTTAAAAACCCCTATTTGGCATTTTCTGCCTCTGTTTAATAGTTTTCAAATTTGTTTTCCATAACAAAATATTAAACAAACATTTTTAATATAGTCCTTAGTATTTATCAGAGTAGGGTAGCATTTCTATTAGTGGATTGAGTGCTCTGTTTTTTTGTGATGCTTATTTTTTATCGCTTTTAATCACAAGGATAGATTGCATTGTTGATGAGGATGTTGGACTTGAAGACTTCAAAGATCCCGGAGACTTTGTTGAGCCAGGCAAGCAACCCTTTGACCATGTCAAGAAACCATTTTCATTGCATGACATATAGCACTTTACTTTTGTCATATTTGATCATGTGGAGTAGTGACCCCTCCGGTGGGTTACTTCCGAAACTTTTACCATTGACACTTGCATCGTGCATGACTCTACCACCTTATGAGGGTTATGCGGGTCGGTGTAGATAGGATGCTAGTAGATGCTATGCAAGTGGGATGGGATTTATGCAAAGTGATGGAAAGGAAGTGATTCTTTCAAAAGACTTTTTGAAAACCTCGTCGGGTGCCACTAATGCCCGAGGGAGATGATGATAAGTTGGGTGACCACTTGAGAAAGAAGTGGTGTGCCGGAACAAGTTGAGGATATATTTTCAAAAACGGAGGGTTTAAGATTTGTCGACCGTCCGAATCTTACATGCGCAACCATGATACCCCTTATGGGACGGGTCTTTGTCGATTACCTTGGTGGGTACTGGCAAGGAGCATGCATTACTAGTGGCGGGAGTGGCATGGTCACTCTCGATACGGGGTCGTACCGGTATGTACGATCATGCGCTATCTTCATAGGCACCGGGCACACCGTTTGTCCCCTCATGGATGGTATGATTTAGAGTGAGGCTCGTGTGATGTACATCATGAGGCCTCGGTACCAATCGAGTGGACTCTTTGTCTATTATTCCTAGGGGAAAGGCATTGTTCGGATGCTTACCTCGGGTATGTTATATACCGCGAGTCATGGACGACACGGAAGTTCCCCGAGTCTTGTGGGTAAAGTGTGCAACCTCTGCAGAGTGTAAAACTATTCGAATAGCCGTGTCCACGGTCAAGGACATTTGAGTGGTGCTGATTATGCCATGTCCAGTTGTTTTCGTCAGACTTGGTGTAAGTATGGATGTGATGATGTCAAAGAGGTCACACGATCTAAGTCCGATGACTCATCATGGGAATTGAACTAAGTCCGATGACTTAGCATGATGGATGAACATGAGGTGTTCAACCCCTACTTATGATGAAATATGTATCTTGTTCCTATGGATATCTGCCTATTGTTGATGCATGATTACTAGTTACTCGATCATATCATTGCATTTAAAATTAGCTTTCTGCAAAATTACCTACCTAGTGCTATATCATGCATCATTATTACCTTGTTCCACAACTTGGGTTGCTTGCGAGTACATTCAAAGTACTCATTGGCTTGCCACTGGTTATTTAATTGGCCAGACATGGAAGAACAGGGGTATGTTGAAGAGTTTGTTGGTGACGAACATGCGGACTAGGACGCTTCCCAGTTAGAATGCTTGTAGGTTAAGGAAGATGGCATGGGTTCACGTTTTCGTTTAAGATTTCCACTGCTTGTTCTATTTAAGTGTTTGGCCCTTGTGGCCCTATCTATGTAAGACTAGACCTTCATGGTCTTTATTTGTGTAAGTCACTAAATGTGGATTTAAGACTCTTGTTACTCAGCTTCTGTGTGTTCAGTGAGCATTGATCTCTGGGATCACTGTACATGTGCATTCGGTGGTCACGACTTATGTGTCGGGGTCCCCACAGAGCTGGTATCAGAGCCACCCTGACTGTAGGAAGCCTTAGTTAGCATGGACGTTAGTTAGGATGAAACCGCTTTCAAACTACACCTAGCACCTTTACTGAGGGAATTCTGCACTATTTACCTCTCCTATTCTTCACACAACACTCTACTGGCTCTCCTCCTTTCAAACCTTTGTATATGGCCATCGTACCCGAAGCCTTCCTCACATCCGGCTTGCCCTTACTCCTTGGGAATAGCCTGGAGAAGTGCTTGTTTCGCCAACCACCCATTTTTTCTCTACCACAAGCACTGGGTTGATGCCGTCATGAAGGAGTACCACGTGGATGTGGCCGTGAGGGCAAATGACTCCCCGACCAGTTGGTTCTTTGAAGGACCACGGATGGAGATTGTGATACTTGCAGTCGAGAGAACTGCACGCAAGGCACTCCTACACCTTTGAGACATCATTCCAGAAATGGCTGATGAGCCGGCTACTCGCTACCTTCCTTTCATAAAGGATGATCTTGGTGTGAGTTGGACACTGGTTCCGACCCAGGAGGATGGCACACCACTCAGGTTCTAGACCTACTTCAGCCTATCCGCCGATAGTCTGGTTCACCACCTGATTAAGGAGTCCGTGAAGCTCCGCGAGGAACTTCACCACACCCGGGAGCTACTTTGGCAAGCCAAGACGAAGCTAGAAAATATCAAGAAGGATGGAGTCCCCAAGGGATGACCAGCTGTTGCTTATCGAGGAGGAGTACCCCCAGCTAATGATGCACCTACATGTCGTCATCGCATGAGTGCGAAGGAGTACTGTGAGCTCTTCACCGACCCGCCTGCAAAGTGTCGTCGGGATGGACCTCCTCGTTCCCTGACCCCTTTTACCGGGAATGATGCCCATTTAGATGATGAACAGGAGGAAGACCCAGAGGAGTGTGACTACGAGACTGAGCACTCCACCACCCGAGTCCGAGAACCCCTAGGGTAGGATCAATCGTGTACCCCTCATGCGAAGTCGAGTCCGTGTAATGGTTCATATGAAACCATGTGGGCTTGTTGTTTGTTGTTTGTTGTTTGTGCTTCGATGCAAGTCGCGCTTTTGCCTTAGGTAACATGTAAGTGACTCCATCATCTATCTTAATATATGTTGGTCTTTCAACCTTTGTTTTAAGACACTTGCACTCGACCAACCCCCTTAGGCACGCTTTTCCATTGTTGCTTTTCCTCTCGTCTATCCCAATGGTTTGACTTGGCTGCTCCAAACAGGATGGTGACTGCTACCTGCAACAACTCTTTTGCCAACCCTGAAGCCGGCAACTCAAGCCAGCAACAGGGAGCTGGTGGGGCTGCTCACGCTGGAGGACACCAGGAGCAGCCACAAGGCGACATTCCCCCACCCCCACCTCCACCGGAGAACATGACCATAGCTTAGTTTCTCCAAGTTATCCGGGAGGAGCGCCAAGCCAACAATGCTGCTATCCAGCAGATGGGCCAGGCCCTTGTGAACAACCAGCAGCAAGGCAGGAACGATAATGGCCGCTCCACCCTATTTGAGTTCATGAGGAATTTGCCCCCAACCTTCACTGAGACTGTTGAACCATTGGATGCTAATGACTGGATCCGCACCATCGAGGACCTCCTTGCACTGGTCAATTGCAATGAGGACCATGAGAAGGTGCTTTATGCCTCTCACTGCCTTAGAGGTACCCCCGAGCTTGGTGGGACGGATTCAAGGTCATGCAAGGTGAGCATGTGATCACCTCGAATGACTTCAAGGAATGATTCCACACCACCCACATTCCTTCTGGGATCAAGGCTATCAAGAAGAGAGAATTTTGAGTGCTGAAGCAAGGAAGTGGCTCTATCAAGGAGTACCTGCAGAAGTTTAACCTACTGTCAAGGTATGGACCTGAAGATGTCAACACGGAGCCTGCCAAGAAGGAACGCTTCATGGAAGGACTTCAACAGACCCTGCAGTATCAGCTCATCGTCTGTGACTGTCGTACCTTCTTCGACCTAGTGAACAAGGCCCTCATGCTGGAAGAAAAGCGTCATGCCATAGATGACACTCGCAAGCGCAAGATGATCACCAAGGGTAGCTCCAGCAACCAAAAGCCTCGCCCCTGGCAGCCAGCCCCAGCCAAGCCAACCTATCAGCCACAACAGGCTAGACCTCCTACGCCTCGTCCGAGCTACCAGCCTTAGCAGTATGTCAATCCTAGGCCATCTTACAACAACAACCCCAATAAAACAATGGTGACAGAAACTTCAACAACAACCCTGGGCAAGTCGCTTGCTTTCGATGTGGTCAGCCAGGACACATCTCTAGGCTATGTCCCAACAAGAAGCCAGATGCACCGCACCCCAATGCGCCAAATCAAGGTCAAGGCCGTGGAGCACCCCCAAGGAACCCTGCTCCCCGCAACCAGCCCAACAATGGCAAGAGTCGTGTGAATCACGTCACCGCAGAGGAAGCCCAGGAAAACCCGAACGTCATACTAGGTACGTTCCTCATCAACTCAACCCCAGCAACAATATTGTTTGATTGTGGAGCTTCACATTCTTTTGTCACCCAAAGGTTTGCACTAGAGAGTGGCATGAAGCCTACACCCCTGGGTAGTCGTATGTTGATACAAACCCCGGGATCGGTTATGAAGTCTGGGATAGGTTGTAAGGGAGTTGAGATTAACATCAATATGGTAGATTTCCTAGCAGACCTTATCATCCTAAAGTCAGAAGGCTTGGATGTGATCCTAGGCATGGATTGGTTAACCAAGCACCAAGGCTTGCTAGACTGTGCCAAGAGGATGGTCACCATGATCAATAGCCAAGGATTGAAAGTCAAGTATGTTCCCAATCCTGCCTCCACTCAAGTCCCTCAGGCTAACTATCTATCGGGAGTTGAAATGGATCAAGTGCTAGTGGTATGTGAATACCCGAATGTGTTTCTTGATGAGCTTCCTGGAATGCCTCGTGACCGCGACATTGAGTTCATCATTGAGCTTATGGCCGGATCAAGGCCCATCTATAAGAAGGCCTATAGTATGGGATCCGAAAAGTTGGCTGAGTTGAAGAAGCAACTGGCAGAGCAGCTCAGAAAAGGATTCAGTCGCCCTAGTGCCTCTCGTTGGGGGTCACCTAATCTATTTGTGTCCAAGAGGGACGGAACTATCAGACTTTGTGTCGATTACTGTTCTCTCAATGAAGTCACGATAAAGAACAAGTACCCTCTCCCCAAGATTGAAGACCTGTTTGATCAGTTAAACAGAGCCAAGGTGTTCTCCAAGATCGACCTCGGGTCGGGGTACTATCAGCTGAAGATCAGACCCCAAGACATTCCGAAGACGGCATTTGTAACCCGGTAAGGCCTGTATGAATACACGGTCATGTTGATTGGGGTAACCAATGCCCCTGCCTACTTAATGTACCTCATGAATAAGGTCTTCATGGAGTACTTGGACAAGTTCGTTGTCGTCTTCATTGATGACATTCTCGTCTTCTCCAAGTGTGAAGAGGAGCACGAGGAACACTTGAGATTGGTCCTAGAGAAGCTTCGAGAGCACCAGGTTTATGCCAAGTTCAGCAAGTGTGAATTTTGGCTTCATGAAGTTGGATTCTTGGGTCATGTGTTGACTGCAAATGGATTATTAGTGGATCCTACCAACATTGAAGCTGTGACGGAATGGCAAACCCCAACTACCGTAAAGGAAGTCAGGAGCTTCCTCGGACTCGTGGGATATTACCGCAAGTTTGTGGAAGGGTTCTCAAGCATTGCCTGACCCATGACCCAGCTTTTGAAGAAGGACAAGAAGTTCGAATGGACAGCTAAGTGCGAGGAAAGGTTCCAGGAGCTCAAGAAGAGATTGACCACAACCTTAGTTTTGGCCACCCTCGATATTCACAAGGAGTTTGTGATATATTGTGATGCATCAAGAACCGGGCTTGGAGATGTTCTGATGCAAGAAGGCAGAGTTGTGGCATATCTATCCAGACAGCTACGTCCTCATGAAGAGAACTACACAACTCATGATCTCGAGTTGGCAGCCGCGGTTTATGCCTTGAAGACATGGTGACATTACCTTCTGGGGAAGCGATCTGAGATATTCACAGACCACTAGAGATTGAAGTATATCTTCACTCAAAGGGAATTGAACATGAGGCAGCGAAGATGGTTGGAATTGATCAAGGATTACGACCTCAGTGTTCAATACCACCCCAGAAAAGGCCAACGTGGTAGCAGACGCCTTGAGCAGAAAGGCTTGTTCCTTGAATGCCATGATTAAGGAAAGGCTACCCGCACTGTATGAAGAACTATAAAGCTTCGGCTTGGAACTGGTTGCACCAAGATTCCTTGCGAACCTCAAAGCAAAGCCTACCTTGATGGATGATATCAAAGAAGCCTAGAAGGGACATGAGAGCATTGAAGGCATCAAGCGGAAGATCAAGTCAGGCAAGGCCCCAGGATTCTCAGTGGATGAACAAGGAGTAGTATGGTTTGGGAATCGCATCTGCGTACCCGACAAAGAAGATCTCAAGAACCTAATATTGCAAGAAGATCATGACACTCCATACTCCATCCATCCTGGAGGAACCAAGATGTACCAATACCTCAAGGCAAGATTCTGGTGGCATGACATGAAACGGGAGATAGGCACGTTCGTTGCCTACTGTGACATATGCCAGAGAGTCAAGGCTGAGCATCAGTGACCCGTCGGACTATTATAGACTCTCAAGGTGCCTGAATGGAAGTGGGACAAGGTCGGGATGGACATCATCACTGGTTTACCAAGGTAGAGTAAGGGACATGATTCCATTTGGGTCATTGTCAACCACTTGACCAAGGTAGCCCATTTCATTCCTGTCCGGACCACCTATGATGGAAGCCAGCTCGCAAACCTCTACATCAACCGTATCGTGAGTCTTCACAGAGTTCCAAGGGAGATTGTGTCCGATCTAGGAACCCAATTCACCTCAAGATTCTGGAAGAAGTTTCAAGAAGCTATGGGAACCAAGCTGTCCTTCAACACTGCTTTTCACCCCCAGACTGGTGGGCAAACAGAGCGAGTAAACCAGATACTCGAGTATATGCTCCGCGCTTGTGTTTTGGCATATGGAGCCAAGTGGGAAGATTGCCTACCATTCGCAAAGGTCTCCTACAACAACAGCTACCAGTCGAGTCTTCAGATGGCCCCATTTGAGGTGTTGTATGGACATAAGTGCCGTACTCCCCTCAACTGGTCAGAGCCGGAGAAGGATTGGCTTTTGGACCATATATCCTCTGCGAAGCAGAAGAGAAAGTTCAACTTGTGTGAGAACATCTAGAGGCTGCCAAATCAAGACAGAAGAGCCACGCCGACTCCCACCGCCGAGAAGTGAACCTCTATGTCGGAGATCATGTCTACTTCCAAGTCATGCCACTCAAAGGGACCAAGCGTTTCCACGTCAAGGGGAAGCTTGCAACAAGATATATCGGCCCCTTCAAGATCACCACAATGCGAGGACAAGTTGCCTATCAGCTGGAGCTACCTCCCGAGCTATCAGATGTGCACAACGTCTTTCATGTGTCACAGCTCCGGTAGTGTCTGCAAGTTCCCAACTGCCCTGACCTCTACAAGGGCATCGACCATCAAGCCATTGACCTTCAGCCCTACCTCACTTATCGTGAGAGGCCAGTTCGCATTTTGGATGAAGCCGAGCACTGCACCCAAAGCTGCACCATCAAGAACTTCAAGGTCCAGTGGAGCAACCACACCGAAGCTGAAGCAACCTGGGAGCGTGAAGACTATCTTAGATCAGAGTTCCCTTATATTTTTAGCGCTTAGCCTAGGAATCTCGGGGACGAGATTCTTGTAAGGGGGGTAGGTCTGTCACACCGTGTGTTTGTATCACCTTGATATGATTGGGTTTATAAAATTTGGATCCAACTAAAACTTTTTCTAAGTGTTTGTGTTTGTTTGAAATAATGTTTGTTGGCTTGATGATTATGATACATAGCACTCCTAGATTCTATTCCACTTCATATTCATCTTACTTGACCCAAACCTCTTGCCCAATGATCATGCCAAGTGAATAGTGCCCAAAACTATTTTTATCAAATTTCGTCTTAACCAAAAAAGATTTTTCAAATTAGATTTTCAAAACCCCCTGAAATGAGCTTTGCACTACAAGTCCTCAAATTGTGTGGATTCTTCTTCCCCAAAGACTTTATTTCAAACCTACTATATATACGACTTTCCAAAACCACCAAATATTAATTATAAAGATTATTTTTATATTTTCTTTAAAGGCTTTTTCTTAAGACTAGAAATGGTCTTTCATAGGGAAAATTATTTAAATGCTTTTAAAATATTTAAGAAAATTTAGGGAAACTCAGTACACAGATATTTTCCATATATATGAGTTTCAACACAAGGGCATGTTCAAATCATGGGCAAAACCCATCAAAACCGTTTCTGTTCAAATCAAACTTTTGGATTATTTCTATAATAAATATTCTCAATAAATTCGAGGAAAATTCCAGCAAGTCAACACTATCATAGGTGATGATCTTGAAAATTTTCATCGCAATCCAAGTTGATTTGGTTCATCAAACCATCCCCAAACCCTTCCTGTCCAGATTCAAATTTGAGCAACTTTACGTTGTGAAGGTTCTCCCCTTGGCCCCAAACTTTGTGGGCATGCTTGAATGACCAAATAGTGATGCTACACTAAGTGGTACATCAAGGGTAAAAGCCTCACATCACTAGATCTACAAGAACCTGATTTTGTTAATTTTTAGGGTTGTGGTAAAAGTTTCCATTTTCAGCCTTGCTCACTTGAGCTCAAACTTGGTGAATCATCTCATTTTTACCTAACCCTTAACCCTATTGAATATCTTAGTAAGTTGGTAAACTTATCTTGCCCAAATATCTATCAAACACCTTTTGGTGAATTAGTAAACTTATAATTTCCACCCCTTCCTCCATTCCTCTTGCCATGTAACTTTTACCACAACCCCTCTCGGTTACTAGCTACCTCCAGTAACTCTCCCTAGACAAGACTCCTTAGGTAAGTGGGGTAAAATCCTCTCTCGCTTTACCCCATGGACAGGAGTTTTCCCTCTCTCGCTTTTAATCGCGATGATAGATTGCACTGTTAACGAGGAAGTTGGACGCGGAGACTTCGAAGATCCTGGAGACTTTGTTGAGCCAGGCAAGCATCCCTTTGACCATGTCAAGAAACCATTTTCATTGCATGACATATAACACTTTACTTCTACCATATTTGATCATGTGGAGTAGTGACCCCTCCGGTGGGTTACTTCTGAAACTTTTACCATTGACACTTGCATCGTGCATGACTCTACCACCTTATGAGGGTTATGCGGGTGGGTGTAGATAGGATGCTAGTATATGCTTTGCAAGTGGGATGGGATTTATGCATAGTGATGGAAAGGAAGTGATTCTTTCAAAAGACATTTCGAAAACCTCGTCGGGTGCCACTAATGCCTGAGGGAGATGATGATAGGTTGGGTGACCACTTGAGAAAGAAGTGGTGTGCCGGAACAAGTTGAGGATGTATTTTCAAAAACGGAGGGTTTAAGATTTGTTGACCGTCCATACCTTACATGCGCAACCACGATACCCCTTATGGGGCGAGGCTTTGTTGATTACCTTGGTGGGTACTGGCAAGGAGCCTGCATTACTAGTGGCGGGAGTGGCGTGGTCACTCTCGATACGGGGTCGTACCAGTATGTACGGTCATGCGTTGTCTTCACAAGCACCGGGCACACCATTGGTCCCCTCATGGATGTTACGATTTAGAGAGAGGCTCCTGTGATGTACATCATGAGGGCTGGGTACCAATCGAGTGGACTCTTTGTCTAGTATCGTTAGGGGAAAGACATTGTTCGGGTGCTTACCTCGAGTACGTTATATAATGCGAGTCGTCGATGACACGGAAGTTCCCCGAGTCTTGTGGGTAAAGTGTGCAACCTCTGCAGAGTGTAAAACTATTCGTATAGCCGTGTCAACAGTCAAGGACAGTTGGGTGGTGCTTCTTATGCCACGTCTGGTTGCTTTCGTGAAACTTGTTGTGAGTATGGATGTGGTGGTGGCAAAGAGGTCGCACGAGCTAAGTCCGATGACTCAGCATGGCAATTGAACTAAGTCCGATGACTTAGCATGATGGATGAACATGAGGTGTTCAACCCCTACTAATGAAGATATCTCTATCTTGTTCGTATGGATATCTACCTATTGTTTATGCATGTTTACTAGTTACTCGATCATATCATTGCATTTAAAATTAGCTTTCCGCAGAATTACCTACTTAGTGCTATATCATGCATCATTGTTACCTTGTTCCACAACTTGGGTTGCTTTCGAGCACATTCAAAGTACTCATTGGCTTGCCACTTGTTATTTAATTGGCCGAGCATGGAAGAATAGGGGTATGTTGAAGAGTTCGTTGGTGACGAACATGCGGACTAGGACGCTTCCCAGTCAGAATGCCTGTAGGTTAAGGCAGATGGCATGGGTTCATGTTTTCGATCAAGATTTCCGCTGCTTGTTCTATTTAAGTGTTTGGCCCTTGTGGCCCTATCTATGTAAGATTAGACCTTCATGGTCTTTATTTGTGTAAGACGCTAAATGTGGATGTAAGACTCTTGTTATTCAGTTTTTGTGTGTTCAGTGAGCATTGATCTCTGGGATCACTAGACACATGCATTCAGTGATCACGACTTATGAGTCGGGGTCCCCATAGGTGGCTAGAGGGTGTTTGTCTCTCCCACTTTAGTTGAATTGGATTCGACAGAGGCAGTTCTCGTAGAAGGTTAAAAAGCAACTTGAATATCACCGTTGTGCCTTTGTGTAGTAAGAACGGTTCTTGCTAGTTCCCATAGCAGCCACGTAAAACTTGCAACAACAAACTAGAGGACGTTTAACTTGTTTTTGCAAGGCGTATTGTGATGTGATATGGCCAATACATGATATGATATATGTGATGTATGAGATGATAATTTTGTTAATAGCTATCATGATTTGCATGTGGATGAGTACAGCAACTGACAGGAGCCATATTGTTTTCTTTCCTTTATTTTATCGCCACTTCAAGCCTCTTCTCTGAAGTGACCCCATCTAGAGCCCTATTCTGGTACTATGTCGGAGGGGGAATCATTGGCGAGACCATCTTCATCAACTTGTTGCCTTGTTGATGGTGTGTGAGTAGTTCCACCAGGACCTAAGGGTCCATAGTAGTAGCTAGATGGCTTTATGTGATTTAGGAGCTAGTCTTTCAACTATGCCAAAAGCATTGCATGATGTTCTCGGTTTCACTAATATGAGTAGATGTTCTTTAAATTTGCACCTAGTTATTTTACTATTAAAAAGCTTATAGATAGAGTGAATGACATGTTTATAATTTCTAATAGAAATTATATTCCCATAGACTTTATTATTCCTGACATTGAATGCAATCCCGCTTGTCCTATTATACTTGCAATACCTTTTCTAGGAACTATAGGTGTTGTTATTGACATGAAGGAAGGTAGCATACGGTTCCATTTTCCTCTAAAGGGAAGTATGGAACATTTTCCTAGAAAGAAAATTTAAAACCCATGAGAATCTATTATGAGAGAGACATACGATTGCATTATGCTTAGCTAGAGGGCGTTACACAATAACACTTGTTAGGAGGCAACCCAACAATTATCCTTTATTCCGTTTTGCTTTCAGTTTGTCAAGTTAAGTATTGCTAGTGTAGTAATTGTGTTTGTATCTTTTATTTTATTTTTGTGCCCATTTAAATCTTTGGTATGTTGAAAATTGCCTATTTATTAGGTTCCATGCAGAAACAAAAACTTCACGTCCAGTGATTGAATTGTTTCTTTGTACCGGAACGTGATCAATTGCTGAAATTTATACATAGTAAAGAATTACAAATAATATACAGTTTCCGAACTTCTAAGAATTTTAGGAGTAACATAAGTATTATAAAAAATAGATCTTTACATATTGTTCTCTTTTTGACAAATTCTGTTTTGTTTTGTTTGTTTGCTTGTTTTAAAGTTTCCATGGCTTATACTAGGGGATATAAATCGTGAAAATGATAAAATATAGTGGACATTAGTTGAGAATAATTATGAATCTTTTGTTGGATGTACATAAGAGAATGATTTGTTTTATTATACTAACCTATCACACGAGTTTCTGTTAAGTCTTGTGTGAATGAAGTTTTCAAGTTTTGGGTGAGATAGTGCTACGAGAAGAACAAGGAGTAGCAAGAATCTAAGCATGGGGAAGCCCACCCCACCCCAAGGAAATTCTAATTAGGACTCAAGCGTCTAAGCTTGGAGATCCCCCCAATGGCATCCCCTCTTTCGTCTTCAAAACTTTTGGTATATCTTACTTGGAGCTTATTTTTATTCTTCACATGATACGTCTCTTGCTTGGAGCGTCTTTTGTGTTTATTTTAGTTATTTTTCTGGTCTTTGAAATCATTTTTCCTGATCACATCTTTTATGATATATATACATTCATCCTATGTTTATTGAATGCTTATCCGTACCTCACTTGTATCTTTTTGAGTTGAGGCAATTGCTCTAGTGCTTATATTTGTTTGATCATGACGATATGTTTTGTAGAAATTATTTGCACTCTCTTGCTTCAATTAAATCCTTTTGAGATTTGAATAGGAAGTGGTAATTTGCATGAATTATATGTTTCATCCAAAAATATTACGTATATAAAGGTTGTATAATAAAAACTTGCATGGACATGTAGATCATTAAATATGATAAGTTCGATTCCTTGTAATAGTTTTGCGAGATTGAGGTAGTAATATTTAAGTAGGTTAGTAAGTAATTAAATATAAGTATTAATATTGGTGTCAAAGTTTCTAAGTCCATATGCATGAAAGTGTTGGCCATTGGCATTAGAAGTGAATTCAGAGTATGATTTATATTTGATTGAATAAACCTTTGTGCGTTCGGATCGGGGGCGTGCAATGATTTTACTCCTACCGACTCCTCCCTAGGAGCAAGCAATTTATAGTTTACTTTGAGGGATAATAAAACTTTCACAATAATGACATGAGTTCTTTATGTTTAAGGTGATTTTTGGTCTATAAGCACTTCCACCTATACATATCTTGCTAACCTCTTTTGTATTGTGCATTGCCCACTCTCACCTTGAGACATGGTGCAAACTTCGCGATGCATCTAAACCTATGATATACCACTCTCTCACACATGCGTCTCATACGTCCTTCCTCAACACAACAACCATACTTATCTATTATTTCATTACCATACCCATTCCAAGATATATTTTCGTGCAACTTACATTGCTTCTATTCATCATATGACTTGAGAATTCTTTGTCATATTGCTTTGAATGATCATATATATATATATGACATGATATTTGTGTCAAAGCCACCGTTGATCATTATAATACATGTTACGCTAGATCATTGCACATCCCGGTTCACTGCGAGAGGCATTCATTTAAAACCATCATATTGTTCATATCTTTGAGTTTTAAGTAAAATAATGTGTGACCCATTATTAGGGTGCACATCTACCTATCATGATAAAAAATATAAATAAAAAAGAGGCCAAAAAGAACTCATCCGAAAAATGAGAAAAAAGAGAGAGGTGCGCATTACTATCCTCTTACCACGTGCTTGAAAAAAGCACCTTGCATTTCGTATGCAAAGTCTTCATGATCATTTTTTCATACACTAGTGGGAATTATACATTATAAAACTTGACTTGTATATTCTGATGATGAGCTTCCTCAAATTCTCGAGGTCTTCATGAGAAAGTAAGTTGGATCCACACCCACTTAGATTCATTTAGAGATCTTTAATGCACTTATAGATCTAGTGCATTCATTGCATGGTAGTCCTTACTCCTCGCATCAACATCGATTGTAAGGCGTCTCCATTGCCTAACGATCGACACTCATTTATGTGAGACTTTCTTATACACTTTTGTCTTCCCTTACAAACCCCTATCGTCATTATGTTTGCCATCCTAAGTGCTAAAACCATGGCTCACGCTCAAGTATTGTATGAAAGTTTAAAAAGCCAAAGCGAGAAAAGTATGATTTAATTGCTTGGTTGGCACCGGGATTGTTCTCAATTTGATATCTCTATGTTTGCAAGATTAAGTGTGCCATGCTTATCAATATAAAGTGTATAGGGACCAAGCTCTTGTGCCATTTTATTTTGAAAAGCAATAATTATTCACTTGCATGTTGATGTATTATTAGATCAATCTTTGTAGGCCATTGTTTGAATAATTTATATCCAAATATTCATACCAAGATCACAACATTAGATCAAGGACAATTAGGTAGCATTCAACATCAAAAAAATGTTCATTAATTACCTACTCGAGGACGAGTAGGAAGTAAGCTTGGGGATGTTGATACGTCTCAAACATATCTACAATTTTTGATTGTTAAATACTATTATATTATCACTTTTGTATGATTTATATGTCATATTATATTACTTTTCTAGAGTAACCTATTAATTTAGTGCCTACTATTGGTTCCTATTTTTCTTGCATGTTTTTGGTTTCACAGAAAACCCCTATATATGGAAGTCCTAACACGACAAAAGTTTTTGACAATTTTTTCTCGATAACAAGAGACCCTAAAAGGCTTCAAGAGAGGCTAGTGGGGGGGGGGGTCGCACCACTTGTCCATGTGGCGCCCCTAAGCCTTTGTTTGACCTAATTCCAAGCCTATGAATACACCAGTATTTGATAACCCTCTGAAGGGAACTCGAAAGAATTTTATCGACACCGCAAGCCTCTGCTCCGAAGAAATCCCGTATGGAGCCCTATTTTGGTACTCTGTCGGAGGGGGGAATCATTAGGGAGGCCATCTTCATGACCCTTGCTACCTACATGATGATGTGTGAGTAATTCCATTAGGACCTACTGGTTCAAAGTAGTAGCTAGATGGCTTTACTATCTGTTTTTGATCTTCAATCCAATGATCTCTTTATATATCTATTCAATGTAATTCTTACGCTGCGTTTGTTGGGATCCGATGAATTGTGGATTTATGATAAGATTATTTGTTGATTTATATTTCATTCTCCCAAAGTCCCTTTTATATGTAAATTTGTAGTTATGTATGCTTTCCGATCTACATGTCTTCTATGGCAAATTAGATGAGTAGATCTTCAGAGGGAGGGGTGCATAGGAATGGCTTGAACCTTGCAGTGATCTTGCCCGGTGAAAAAGGGGCAAAGAAACATATTGTGTTGTTGCCACTAAGGTAAAACGACGGGGTTTGATCATATTCATTGATCTCTTATTGTTAACATTATGTCATGTTTGTTATTGTGTTACTCTATTTATTGTGAACTTAATAGATTCATATGCATGTTGGATAGTGATCTTGCGGTGGAGTAATAGTAGTAGATGCAGTTAGATTAAGGTCTACTTATCACAAACATAATGCCTATGCAATATTATGACATGAATGATCATAGTTATAATTTTTCTATTATGTCAATTGCCCAACAATAATTTGTCTACCACATCATGATACTTGTGATAGGCGTTGGGATTTCCCCGAAGAGGAAGGGTGATGTTGTATAGTAGCAGATAGTATTTCCCTCAGTTAAGAACTAAGGTTTATCAAACTAGTAGGAGACTCACGCAAACAAACGTCAATAGTACCTGCACACACACACACACACAAAATACTTGCACCCAATGCGGGCAAGAGGGTTGTCAATCCCCTTGTACTCATTAATTGCAAGGATTTATTCTGAATATTGCTATATATATAAAGATAGTAAATTGCAGCAATGATATTTTTAGGGTTTTAGTAAATATAAAGTGAATGGACCCCGGGGACATAGCGTTCATTAGAGGCATCTCTCTCATGAGCATAACAATGGTGGGTAAACAAATTCTGTTTGGAAATTGATAGAAAATCTCATAATTATGACAATATTCATGGCATGACAACTATATATGCATTATGTCCGAGACAATTAGACCGACATCCATATGCATCTACTACTATTGCTCCATCCCTCGACATCCATCCCGCATGCATCTTAAGGTATTAAATTCATAAAAAACAAAGTAATGCTTGGAGCATGATGACATAATGTAGAGAAAGTAGGAGCAAACAATATTTGTGAACCCTGTCTTTACCCTCAGTAGCAACAATAACCTACTGCATGATGTTTCAAAAAGAACACATGTATGAGTGACCCTTCGATGAAACTGTTTGCAATGTATGTCATAGCGTGTGCGATGTCACATCACAAAAAAAGTGTGTGTCATGTCGTAACATCACACACATTTCTAAAATATAATTGTGTGTGATGTTGTGCAAACAGTTTTTGCAAAAAATTGTGCGTGCGATGTTGCCTATTATTGCACACCGTTTGAAAAAACGTAAATGTGTGTGAGGCTTTGCACACGGTTTTTACGAATGATGGGTATGTGACGCAGTCTATCATTGCATACAATTATTATAATGCAACCGTGTGTGATGTCATGCACATAGTTTTTGCAAAAAGTATGCGTGTTATGTATCATATCATTGGACACGGTGTTAAAAAAGAAAACATGTGTGATGCCTTGTGTCATTCCACACGTTTATTTGCATAGATTGTGTGTGTGGTGTAGTCTGTCATCACACACACTTTCATAAATAGAACCGTGTGTGATGCCTAAAATCATTATTTCTCGAAAGAATAATGGTTTTCACGATAGGTTTGAAGGAGAACTGACATTTTCCTTCTTTGTTTAACTTTGATTTTTTTCTACAATTAACATGCACTATAGAATCCTCCAAATTAAAATTTGGCGTTTTCAGAGCTCATTTTCTATATTTGAGTCATTAACTATATTTTCAGTCATTTAATGGATATAATTCAAAGTTGAACTATGAGTGCAGGAAACAGTACACAAAAATGATTTGAAAATTCTATTTAGGATATTGAGTATATTTGTATGCCTCATACAAGAAATGAATATAAATTTATAAGACATATGTGGCAAGAATTAACCATGAACTAAGAGTTTATTGGTATTTATATTATCAAAATTGTAAATGAAGTCTGAAAATATGAAACTTAGTATAGTGTCGTGATATGACCTCAATATGATGTGATAAAAATTTGAGAAGGTTTCACATTTTATTTGATGTACATCATTTAGAATCAGACAACCTCCGAGGAACGATCATGGTTTCGAGAATGAATGTATCAAGTTGGTGGCGAAGTTATATTCACCTTTGTTATTTGACCTTGATGTTTTTCTAAAGTTAAGATACACCATAGAATCCTCCATATTAAAATTTGGGACTTTTTGAACCTCATTTGCTATATTTGAGTCATTAACAACATTTCTAGTCATTTAACAGATATATTCGAATTTGAACCACGAGTACAGAAAATAGTGCACAAAAATAATTTGAGAAATCATATTTAGGGCAGTGAGTATATGTGTATGACTCATAAAAAAGTAAATATAAAATTCACATATCTATGTGGCAAGAATGAACCGTGAACTTGCAATTTATTGGTATTTTAATTCTAGAAAATATAAATGATGTCTAATAAATACGAAACTTGGCATGGTGTCAAGATATTACCTTAGTATAGTGTAGTAAAAATTTGAGAAGTTTTTTTTTACATTTTTTGTGATGGTGTAAGGGAAAAAATGAAGCTGCAAGAAAGCACACATGTGTGTACTGAATTGTTATTGGTGAGGAGATTGAAGCCTTGGATCAATGACATAAAATGAATCCATCCGACCACACTCCACACCCAAGAAATATATGTTGGGAGCGTTGCATGGGAAACAAAAAAAATCCTATGCAGACGCAAGATCTATCCATGGAGATGCATAGCTACGAGAAGGATAGTGTACCTACAAACCCTTGTAGATCGCCAAGCAAAAGCATATATAATGCGGTTGATGTAGTGGTACTCCTCACGATCCAATTGTGATCCGATCCGATCTAGCGCTGAACAGATGACACCTCCGCGTTTAGCACACGTGTAGCTCAATGACGTCTTCTCCTTCTTGATCCAGCATGACAGCGTGGTGGAGATTATGTTGGAGCATTCTCAAGAAGTCTTCACCAAGCGTTACCGTAGATGCGGTCAGAGGAGAAAATGTTGTAACGGGAGAGGGAGGGCTGCCACCGGGGCGTAGAAATTGGTGTGTGTAGCCCTCCCCACCCCTGCACTATATATAGGAGGCAAGGGGCAGGGTTGGGTCCTACCACTTGGCCCCTCCTTCAAGGAGGGCCGACGGCTAGGGAGGAGTCCTGCCTCCCCAAGGCACCTCCTAGGTGCCTTGCCCCTTAGAGTTTCCTACCCCTAGCCGCATGGGACCTTGGGGGGCTGGCCCAATAAGGCTATGACGCACACTTACAGACCATGTTGGAAATATGCCCTAGAGGCAATATATAAAGTGTTTATTATTATATTTCCTTGTTCATGATAATCGTTTATTATCCATGCTAGAATTGCATTGATTGGAAACACATTGCATGTGTGGGTAAATAGACAACACTGTGTCCCTAGTATGCCTCTAGTGAACTAGCTCGTTGATCAAAGATGGTCAGGGTTTCCTAACCATTGACATGTGATGTCATTTGATAACGGGATCACATCATTAGGAGAATGATGTGATGGACAAGACCCAAACTACAAACGTAGCATATGATCGTGTCAGTTTATTGCTACTGTTTTCTGCATGTCAATGTATATGTTCCTATGACCATGAGATCATGCAACTCACGGATATCGGAGGAGTGCCTTGTGTGTATCAAACGTCACAACATAACTGGGTGACTATAAAGGTGCTCTACAGGTATCTCCAATGGCGTCTGTTGAGCTGGCATGGATCGGGGCCCACTCGGTAATGCAACATCACAATAAGCCTTGCAAGCAATGTGACTAATGGTTAGTTACGGGATCTTGTATTACGGAACGAGTAAAGAGACTTGCCGGTAATGAGCTTGAACTAGGTATGGAGATACCGACGATCGAATCTCGGGCAAGTAACATACCGAAGAACAAAGGGACCGTTATATGGGATTAACTGAATCCTTGACATAGAGGTTCGACCGATAGATCTTCGTAGAATATGTAGGAACCAATGTGGACGTCCAGGTCCTGCCATTGGTTATTGGCCGTAGAGGTGTCTCGGTCATGTCTACATAGTTCTCAAACCCGCAAGGTCTGCACACTTAAGGTTTGGTGACGTTTCGTTAGTATAGAGTTATGTATGGTGGTGACCGAAGGATGTTCGGAGTCTTGGATACGATCCCGGACATGACGAGGATCTCCGGAAGAGTATGGAGATAAAGATTGATATATGTGATAATAGTGTTTTGATCTCTGGAAGAGTTTCGGAATTAACCGGGAGGGGTTCCGGATGTTTACCGAAGTGTTCGGGTACATCAACACTTTATATGGACCAATGGGGTAAAACCCACGAGGTATTGGAAAGGGCAAAAGGAAGTTTTGCTGCTGCCTTAAGCAGTAGGGCATTACTACCGCTTGTGAAGCGGTACTACCGCTCAAGCGGTACTACCGCTCGTGAAGCGGTACTACCACTTGTGTGCTGGACTACAGGGATCCGAGTTAGACTCTTTTCTTGCAGGCCAAACCGACCTTGTGCGGGCAAAATCGACCTTGTAGAGGTTTTTGCTCCAAGTTTAGACCCCAGGGCTCAACATATAAATAGAGGGGCAGGGCTAGCACACGGGACACAACTTACGGCCACGTGCTACCCGTTTCACCGGTGCTCCTCTAGATCGGATTTCTGCAGCGCTTAGGCAAAGCCCTGCCGGAATTGCTCCACCACCACCATCACCAGAGCGACGTCACGCTGCCGGTGAACTCTCTCTCCTCTCCACCTCCTCTTGCTGGATCAAGACGGTGGAGATCGTCATCAAGCTGCACGTGTGCTGAACGCGGAGGTGCCGTCCGTTTGGTACTAGATCGGAAGGATTGTGATCAAGGCCACGAGACGTTCGTGATTGGATCGCGGGACGGATCGTGACGAGATCGCGGGACGGTTCATGATTGGATCGCGGGACGGTTCGTGATTGGTTCGCGGGACGGTTCGTGATTGGATCGCGGGACGCTCGGCGATTTGGATCGCGAAGAAGTTCGACTACACCAACCGCGTTTCTTAACGCTTCCCGCTTAGCGATCTACAAGGGTACGTAGATCTATTCTCCCTCTCGTAGATGCTCATCACCATGGATAGGTTTGCGTGTGTGTAGGAAATTTTTTGTTTCCCATGCGACGTTCCCCAACAGCCCATGCTAGCCTAAGGAGAGTGGCGGAACACACCATGGACTTCCGGAGCCGTCCGGAATCCTCCGGAACCTTCTAGAAGCTTCCTAGTACAATACCGTTAAAACCAGAAACTTTTCCTGTAGCCAAAATATGACTTCCCATATATATATATATTTACCCCCGGACCATTCTGGAGCTCCCGTGACGTTTGGTATCTAATCCGGGACTCCGAACAACATTCGGTCACCAACGTACATATCCCAATACTACTCTAGCATCAGCGAACGTTAAGCGTGCGGACTCTGCGGGTTCGAGAATCATGTAGACATGACCGGACACCTCTCTGGCCAATAACCAATAGCGGGTCGTAGATGCCCATAGTGCTTCCTACATATTTCACAAAGATCTTCATCGGTCGAAGCACGATGTCAAAGATTCAGTCAATCTTGTCTGAAGTTCCCTTTGTCCAGAGATATGTTACCTACCCGAGATTCGACTTTCAGTATCTCAATACCTAGTTTAATCTCGTTACTGGCAAGTCCATTTAATCGTGCCCTAATACAAGATCGCTACAATAACTCCTTAGTCACATTGCTTGCAAGCTTCTTGGGATGTTGTATTACCAAGAGGGGCCAGAGATACATCTCCGTTATACGAAGTGACAAATCCCATTATTGATCCATGCCAAACCAAGAGACACCCTCGGAGATACCTGTAGAGTACCTTTATGATCACCCAATTATGAAGTGACGTTTGATACACCCAAGGCATTCCGCTAGTGTTAGAAAGTTGCATGATCTCATGGTCTTAGGAACAGATACTTGACATGAAGAAAGCAGTAGAAGTAAACTAAATGATACGATCAAATCTATGCTTACGGTTGGGTCTTGTCCATCACATCATTCTCCTAATTATGTGACCCCGTTATCAAATGACAACAAATGGTTATGGTTAGGAAATGTTAATCATCTTTGATCAACGAGCAAGTCTAGTAGAGGCTCACTAGGGACACTGTGTTGTCTATGTATCCACACTTGTATTTGAGTATCATGTCAATACAATTCTAGCATGGATTATAAACATTTATCATGAACAGGGAAAGATGATAATAATAAAATTATAATTGGCCCTAGGGCATATATCTAATAGTCTCCCACTTGCACTAGAGTCAATAATCTAGTTCACATCGCCATGTGATTAACACCCAATGAGTTCTAGGGTTTGATCATGTTTTTCTTGTAAGAGAGGTTTTAGTCAATGTGTCTGCACCATTCAGATCTGTGTGTACTTCACAAATATCTATGTCGTATTGTAGATGTTGCTACGAGGCTCCACTTGGAGCTATCCCAAATGGTTTCTGAACTATATGTATCCGTTTTTCTACTCAGAGTCATCCTAACTGGTGTCAAATCTTGCATCGACATAACCCTTTGCGCCAAACTCTTTATCACCTCCATAGCCGAGCAACATTTCCTTAGTACTCTCTAGGTATCTAAGGATAACTTTGACGACTGTCCAGTGATCCACTCTTGGACCCCCTTGCAAGAGTAATGGCAATGCACACATCACGTGCGGTACACAGCATGGCATACAATATGCATCATATGGCTGAGGCACATGGGACAACCTTCGTCCTTTCTTCTATTGTGGTCAAGATTTGAGACTTACTCAACTTCACACCTTACAATACAGGAAGGAACTCCTTTGACTGATCCATTCTGAACTTCTTCAAAATCTTGTCAAGGCATGTGCTCTGTGAAAGTCTTACCAGGCGTCTCGATCTATCTCTATTGATCTTGACGCCCAATATTTAAGCAGCTTTACCCAAGTCTTCCTTTGAAAAACTTCTTTCATACAACCCTTTATGCTTTCTAGAAATTCTACATCATTTCCAATCAACTATGTCATCCACATATACTTATCAGAAATGCTATAGTGCTCCCACTCACTTTCTTTTAAATACAAGTTCCTCATAAACTTTTCATAAACCCAAAAGCTTTGATCACCTCATCAAAGCGTATATTCCAACTCTAAGATGCTTGGTCCGGTCCATAGAAGGATCGCTGGAGGTTGCATACCTTTTAGCATCCTTAGGATCGAGAAGACCTTCTGGTTGTATGACATACAACCTTTCCTTAAGGAAATCATTAAGGAAACACTGTTTTGACATCCATATACCAGATTTCATAATCGAAGAATGCAACAACTGCTAACATAATACCAACAGACTTTAGCATCGCTACGAGTGAAAAAGTCTCATCCTAGTCAACTCCTTGAACTTGTTGAAAATATCTTTGCTTCAAGTCAAGCATTATAGATAGTGACATTACTACCAATGTCTATCTTCTTGAAGATCCATTTATCCTCAATGGCATGCTAGTCATCGTACAAGTGTACCAAAGTCCATACTTGGTTATCATACATGGCTCTTATCTTGGATTTCACGGTCTTATCCATTTGTCGGAATACGGGCCCATCATCGCTTCCTCATAGTTCGTAGGCTCATCGTTGTCTAACAACATGACTTTCAAGACAGGATTACCGTACCATTTAGGGGAAATACATGTCCTTGTCAACCTACGAGGTTTGGTAGTAACTTGATATGAAGTTTAATGATCATCATCATTAGTTTCCTCTTCATGTATTGTAAGCATTACAGGAACACCTTTTTGCGCTGTGCTACTTTATAATTCAAGTGAAGTTTCGATAACCTTATCAAGTTCTACCTTCCTCCCACTCACTTCTTTTGAGAGAACCTCCTTCTCTGGAAAAGATCCATTCTTGGCAACAAAGTCCTTGCCTTCGGATCTGTGATAGAAGGTATACCCAATTGTTTCTTTAGGGTATCTTATGAAGATGCACTTTTTTGCTTCAATATCAAGCTTATCAGACATAAGTGTCGCATCCCCAAACTCTAAGAAACGACAACTTAGGTCTCTCACCAAACCATAATTCATATGGTGTCGTCTCAATGGATTTAGATGGTGTCCTATTTAAAGTGAATTTAGTTGTCTCTAATGTATAACCCAAAAGCGATAGTGGCAAATTGGTAAGAGACATCATAGTACGCACCATATCCAATAGATCACTGCTACGACGTACGGACACACCATTACACTATGGTGTTCCATGTGGTGTGGGTTGTGAAACAATTTCCACATTCTCCTAAATGTATACCAAACTCGTAACTCAGATATTCAGCTCCCCGATCGCATCGTAGACATTTTATCTTATTGTCACGTTGATCTTCAACTTCACTCTAAAATTTCTTGAACTTTAAAAAAAATTCGGACTGGTGTTTCATCAAGTAAATATACCTGTATCTACCCAAATCATCTATGAAGATAAGATAATAATGATATCCATCGCGTGCTTCAACACTCATCGGACTACAACATCAATATGTATTATTTCCAATAAGTCACTTGCCCGCTCCATCATACCGGAAAACGGGGTCTTAGTCATCCTGCCCATAAGGCATGGTTAACACGTATCAAGCAATTCAAAATCGAGTGATTCTAAAAGTCCATCGGCATGGAGTTTCTTCCTGCGTTTTACGCAAATATGACCTAAGCGGTAGTGCCAGAAGAAAGTGGTACTATCATCATTAACTTTGCATTTTTTGGCATCAATACTATGAACATGTGTATCACTACAATGAAGATTCAATAAACCATTTACATTGGGTGCATGATCATAAAATATATTATTCATATAAACAGAACAACCATTGTTCTCTTAAATTAATAATCATCTCGCAATAAACAAGATCCAAATGTATTGTTCATGGTCAACGCATGCACCAAATAACATTTATGTAGGTTTAACACTAATCGTGAAGGTAGAGGTAGCGTACTATTAGGATCACATCAACCTTGGAGATACTTCCAACACGCATCATCACCTCACCCTTAGCTAGTCTCTGTTTATTCCGCAACTTTTGTTTCGAGTTACCAATAATAGAAACTAAACCGGTATTTAACACCCATGCGCTACTATGAGTACTAGTACGGTACACATCAGTAACGTGTATACCAAATATACCTTTTCTTGACGTTGCCATCCTTCTTATCTGCCAAGTATTTGGGGTAGTTCCGCTACCAGTAACCATTCCCCTCACAATATGAGTACTTAGTCTCGGGTTTGGGTTCAACCCTGGGTTTCTTCACTAGAGCAGCAACTGGCTTGTCATTCTTGAATTTTCCCTTCTTGCCATTTCCCTTCTTGAAACTAGTGGTCTTACTAGCAACACTTGATGCTCCTTCTTGATTTCTAACTTTGCGGCGTAAAACATCACGAATAGCTCAGGGATCATCTTCTCTATCCCTTGCATGCTATAGTTCATCACGAAGCACTAGTAGCTTGGTGGCAGTGACTTGGAGAACTCTGTCAATCACTATTTTATCTAGGAACATTAACTCCCACTTGATTCAAAAGATTGTAGCACCGAGACATTCTGAGCACATGCTCACCATTTGAGCTATTCTCCTCCATCTTGCAGGCAAAGAACTTGTCGGAGGTCTCATACCTCTCAACACGGCATGAGCCTGAAATTCCAATTTCAGCTCTTGGAACATCTCATATGTTCGGTGATGTTCAAAACGTCTTTGGAGCCTCAATTCTAAGCCGTATTGCATGACAGACTGAACTATCTAGTAGTCATCAGAACGTGATTGTCATTTGTTCACAAAATCCACATGCGACGCTTTAGGGGGTGGCACACTGATACGTCTCCGTCGTATCTATAATTTTTGATTTTTTCATGCCAATATTCTACAACTTTCATATACTTTTGGCAATTTTTATACTATTTTTTGGACTAACAAACTGATCCGGTTCCCAGTGCGAGTTCCTGTCTATTGCTTGTTTTTTGTTTTGCAGAATATCCATACTAAATGAAGTCCAAACGCGTTAAATCTTACAAGGTTTTTTTTGGAATATATGTTTTTTTTGGGTAAAATAATCAACGCGAGACGATGCCCGAGGTGACCACAAGCCAGGGGGCGTGGCCTACCCCCTGGCTGCACCCTGGGCCATTGTGGTTACCCTGTAAGGCAGTTGGAGCTCTCTTTTTTTGCAAGGAAGATATTTTTATGATAAAAATCCCCTCAAAATTTCAGCCTGGTCGGAGTTACGAATCTCTGGATATTTAAGAAATGGTGAAAGGCCAGAATCTGGTAACGGAGAAACAGAAGGAAAGAAAGAGAGAGATCCAATCTCGGAGGGGCTCTCGCCCCTCCGCCGCCATGGAGTACATGTACTATAGGGGAAACCCTCCTTGCATCTAGGGGGAGGCCAAGGAATAAGAAGAAGGAGGTGGGATCTCTCCCCCTCTCTCCCAGAGGCACCGGAACACCGACGTGGCCATCATCGTGATAGCGATCTACACCAACAACTTCGCTGCCGTCATCACCAACTATCTCCCCCTTTATGAAGAGGTGTAACACCCCTTCTCCCTACTGTAATCTCTACTTAAACATGGTGCTCAATGCTATATATTATTTCCCAATGATGTATGGCTATCCTATGATGTTTGCATAGATTTGTTTTGTCCTATGGTTTGATGGACAATCATGATTGGTTTGAGTTGCATGTTTTATTATTTGTGCTGTCCTATGGTGCTCTCCATGTCACGCAAGCGTGTGGGATCCTCTCTATAGGGTGTTGCGATGTGTTCATGATTTGCCTATGGTGGGTTGCTTGAGTGATAGAAGCATAAACCCTAGTAGGTGGGTTGTTGCATATGGGAGTAAAGAGGACTTGATACCTTATAATGCTATGGTTGGGTTTTACTTTAATGATTTTTAGTAGTTGCGGATGCTTTCTAGAGTTCCAATCATAAGTGCATATGATCCAAGTAGAGAAAGTATGTTAGCTTATGCCTCTCCCTCATATGAAATTGCAATAATGATTATCGGTCTAGTTATCGATTGCCTAGGGACAAATAACTTTCTTGTGACAAAAATATCTCTACTAAGACTAACCTAGTTGTTTCTTTATCTAAGTAGCCCCCAGTTTTTATTTACGTGCTCTTTATTATCTTGCAAACCTATCCCGTTACACCTACAAAGTACTTCTAGTTTCATACTTGTTCCAGGTAAAGGGAATGTTAAGCATGCGTAGAGGTGTATCAGTGGTCGATAGAAATTTAGGGAATATTTATTATACCTTTAGCTCCTCGTTGGGTTCGACACTCTTACTTATCGAGAAAGGCTACAATTGATCCCCTATACATGTCGGTTATCAAGACCTTTTTCTAGCACCGTTGTCGGGGAGCAATAGCGTGGGGTGAATATTCTCGCGTGTGCTTGTTTGCTTTATCACTAAGTGGATTTTATTTGCTGTTTTAAGTGGTTCTCTATATTTAGTTATGGATATGGAACAAGAAATACCAAAAAATTAGGTGTACTTGCTACTCATGGAGATGGGTAACCTCCTAAAACCCTCGATGCTTGTTATGTGGAAGATATTATGCACTACTTTAATAATCTAGAGAAAACCCAATTTAATTATATAATGGGACACACGTTGTATCAACGTGAATACTTTAGGGAATATTGCTTGACCCAAAAAGGGAAATTGTTATGGGATCAAATTTATATGTTGAAATTGTATACTTGGAATCTATGCTTGAGATATGGTATTACTTGTTGCTCTAGGATGAAGGCTAAACACCTTCCCTTTTCATGTAAATTTAGTGATAATGAAACCTTGGCTTCTTATACTAATTGTATATATGATTACTATGATGTGGAACAAATAGAAGCGTTTGTTGCTTTTAAGGGTGCTTATGAAATTGAAGCTTTGTTTGAGGAGTATGAAAATTATGATGATACTGTTTACAGATCTGAAAATCTTTCTATAATTCGATATTGCTATGAGAATTATAAATATAATGTCTATATTAATTCTTTTATTGAGAAAGTCTCTAATGTCCAAGAAGAGACTAATATTTTGCAGGAATCTATGGAAGAAAAAATTTACTTGGTGTGAATGAATTGTTCTTGTATGGCATGGCAATGCATAGGAAGAAAGTTAGACTTTATTGTTGCATGATATATGTTACTTTGTTCTCAGTACTAAATTACAAATCATTGTTAATTAAAATTGGCTTTGATATACCTTGGGATCCGGGTGGATCCATTACTTGCGCACTATATGCCTAGCTCAATGGCTTCAAAGAAAGCGCTGCCAGGGAGACAAACCAAAAGTTTTAGAGAGTCATTTTATTCTGTTGTGTGCTTTTATATAAGTTTAAAAACAAAAAAATAAAGAGGGGGAACTTAAAACTTTTTCAAAAAGAAAAGTGAAAGTGACAAAGACGAGTAACGTTGAAGTGGGGGCTAGCCTTGAACCTTGTTCATGCCCATGGAAACTCTATGAATCTTGATTACAGAAACTTTTCAACAAAAATAATTATCCCCTTGTACAAATCCATTGTATTATAAAAAAATGTGCTAAGATTTGCCTTTAGGATGATTAGATTGCTTGTTTGGTGTGTGCAGTGCAAAAACAGAAACTTTGGCTGTAGTGCCTGAATTTACATTTTTTACTGGAATGTCGAAAGTTTCTGAAATTTTTACACAATATTGATATGCAAAAAAATTATGTTTTCCTAATTGTTCAGAATATTTAGAGTTATAGAAGTATGGTAGATGTTCAGATTACTATAGATTGTTCTGTTTTTGACAGATTCTGTTTTGTATGCATTGTTCTCTTATTTTGATGGATCTATGGGTAGTATCGGGGGGTATGAACCATGGTGAAGTTGGAATACAGTATATATAATGCTAATATGAATTTGGAATTAGTTTGTAACAGTACTTAAAGTGGTGAATTTGCTTTATTATACTAACGGATCTCACGAGGGTTTTGTTAAGTTTTGTGTGATTGAAGTTTTCAAGTTTTGGCTGATATCACGATGGATGAAGAAATAAGGAGTGTAATGAGACTAAGCTTAGGGATGCCCGAGGCACCCCAAGGTAATATTAAAGGACTCCCAAGAAACTAAGCTTGGGGATGCCCCTGAAGGCATCCCCTATTTCTTCTAACAACCATCGGTAATTTTACTTGGAGCTATATTTTAATTCGTCACATGATATGTGTAAATCTTGGAGAGTCGTGTGCTTTTTATTTTTCTTTTAATAATGCACCATGCTGGTATGATAAAGTCCTTGGTTTATTTATAGAAGGCTCTTTGCACCTCACTTATATATGTTGAGTATGGCTTTATAGAATGCTTCATGCGCTTCACCTATATCATTTGAAGTTTGGATTGCTTGTTTCTCACACATAGAAAACCGCCATTTGTAGAATGCTCTTTTTCTTCAATTATACTTGTTAGAGCATGGGCATATCTTTCATAGAAAGAATTAAAAATCTCATGCTTCACTTATATCTATTTAGAGAGTTAACAAGAGTTGGTCATTCACATGGTTAGTCATAAAATCCTACATAAAACTTGTAGATCACCGAATATAATGTGTTTGATTCCTTTCAAAAGTTTTGAGATATAAAGATGGTAATATTAAGAGTCATGTTAGGAAGTAATCATGAATTCGTAAAAATACTTGTGTAAAGGTTTGTGATTCCCGTAGCATGCACGTATGGTGAATCGTTATGTAACGAAGTCGGAGCATGATTTGTTTATTGATTGTCATCCTTTGTGTGAGGGTCGGGAGCACGCGATGGTTTACTCCTACGAACCTCTCCCCTAGGGGCATGCATCCAATGCCTTGCTTCGATGACTAATAGAGTTTTGCAATAAGTGTGTGAGTTCTTCATGACTAATGTGAGTCCATGGATTATACACACTCTCACCCTTCCACTTTTGCCAGCCTCTCTAGTACCACACAACTTTCGCCGGTGCATTAAACCCATCATATATCCTTCCTCAAAGCATACACCAAACCTAACTATTATGGCATTTCCATTCCTAGATATATTGCCATGCAACTTCCACTGTTCCGTTTATTATCACACGCACCATCATTGTCATATTTCTTTGAATGGTCGTAAGATAGCTAGCATGATGTTTTCATGGCTTGTCCATTTTTTGATGTCATTTGCTATGCTAGATCATTGCATATCCCAGTACACCGTTGCAGGCATTCATATAGAGTCATATTTTGTTCTAGTATCGTATCGGGGGAATCGACACCTATGGGTTCGGGGAGATCCCTTTACGGTTCGGTGGGGAAGAAGGCTCGCACAAAGAGAAAATCAGATGGCCAGCGTGCGGGAATTTACCTAGGTTCGGGCCGCAAAGATGCGTAAAACCCTACTCCCGCTTGGTTGTATTGGAATGATTCTAGCTCAAGTTTTGGGAGCACTACAGTACACAGCTGCTACTCATGCAGAACGGGCTAGAGAAGCTCTAAAAGTGTAGGAGTCCAAAAAGATCGAGAAAGTCCTCTACCGTAACATCCTACGCCTCATTTTATACACTCGAAGGGGTCACCAACAGTGGCTTACAATACGTACACGGGGTGTACAGTGATACAATGCTATCGTACCTAACACTAATGGTGCGAGACAAACACATTTAATACTCCGCCAGGCATCCCTGACCATCTGCGGGATGGGATAGGAGCCCGTCCCATTGGCGCCGCTTAGCCTCTCCATCGCCGGTGTCTCGACACATGCCCAAGCGAGGCGACACCTGGCCTTTGCGCTGGTGAGCGCTTTCCGGGGCTTCACCTTGCCGGGGCTTTGCCTATGCACTGGCAGGATGTCAGGGCCTTGCCCGGTGCACTTCTTGCCGGGGCTCTATAGGCCATCCCGGCAAGATCATGCCGGGGTCCCAACCTTCGGTCTACGGTCTGTCGACTTAAATGCCTTCTCGATGTTGTTGTATTTTGTTCTTAGTTGCTCCCTGGCAGGCCTTGCCACTGGTATGGCTACGACTGTCCATGCACAAGTACGGGGTACTAAAAAGCCCATACTTTACACCGATAGGAGCTCCTGGGCCTGGGCCATACACGGTGCGAGGCGTTTTTGAGGTAGGCCCAAACAGTGTACGGGCATGCATGGAAGGGATTAACTGCTGCTGCAACCGTTCCGCTTACTGCGTCTCCCCACGACACACGTTAAGTGCGTGATGTGGGGGTACGTGCGCGGAACGGTAATAATTAATTTCATCGCTGCGTCAGGCCGTTTCCGCCACGCGCGCTGCATGCATAGCGGATAGCCAGTAATGGGCGCTCATGAATTAAAGTCCTGGTTGTGGTAGAAACTTCAGCGCTATGGATTGGAGCAACGGGGCGGTTGCTATTCGCCCCGTGATCGTGGGCGACACTTTTGGAGGAGGTGGGCGGTGACCCTTGGAGCGGGGGAGAGCCAGCCCCCGCGCCCCCCGATAAATTGAGGGTTTGCGAGGGCGATGCTCATCCATCATTCCTTCCTCATTGAGTTCAAACCTCCAGAGCTCGCCCTTCCACCTTTCCCAAACCTTGAGTGGGGCCCGCCCTTAGACATGACTATGGGGCGAGGGAGGCCACTGCCCTCTGCACCAAGGAGGAGTTCTCGTCTGGATCATGCCACCGCTTCCACCACAGAGGCGGAGGGTGATCCGGGTGTTCGCGGCGGGAGAGGCACGAGGGGCCATGGTCATCGTGGAGGCCGAGGCCGGGGAGGCGGAGTGCTACTCCATCTCTCCCTCCGATGGCAGGCCCATTTCTCGAAGAAACCCATGCCGAGGGGACGGCGTTGGAGTTCTTCGTCAAACTGCGCTGTTCCCTCCAAGGCCATTTGCGCCTTCCACACCCTTTCGCCAGGGCGATGGAGGCCGACGAACCGCCTACCTTGTGGTTGCGGGCCCATGGCTGCTGCAATGGCGCCATGTGGGTGGATGTCGAGTATCTGGAGAGTCGCGTGATCTTCTTTAGGTGCGGCTAGAAATCCTTCGCCCCTGCCCACAGCCTCCAGGATGGGCACGCCCTTCCTTTCAAAGTGACGAAGGCCAATCTGCTCTCCGTCAAGATTTATGGGCGCTCAGGCATCCGTCTCAGCTGCTACGAAGAGAGCTCGAGCGACGCTGAAGTTCCCCTTCGAGCGAGAGTGACAAGGAGGATAGTGGTGAAGACAACGACGATGAGCCTGGTCTTTGGGCTGTCAAGTCGGAATCCGACGACCCGGACTCAGACTGACCGTTGGTTGTACCATCACCGTCAGCCTCATGCCTCTCCTCCTCCCGGGCGCTGGGGTCCTAGCAAGGCGATCTTGCCTGGGGTCCTCGTCCCGGTGCTGCCTCCTCTTCTAGCTAGATCATCCGGCAGGCCCGTGGACTCCGGCTTGTAGCCCCCGCGCGAGTCTTGAGATGTGCCATAATGACCCATGCGCGATCGAAGATTTCATGCATATAGTAGTGATTTTTCCTCACAGAGTTCTGTGTCACAATCATGTTCTGAAGAATTGAAGCAAATTGAGGCTTCACCCACTTGTGATTGCGATCAACCTTTTGATGAAGACTTATGAGAAGCTCACGATCGGTCATCACACGAGGGGCAGACTCTTGAGGCTTTTGCACCGAGGCTTTTGCAGCAGAGTCCGGGGTAGCAGTGTCATCATTAGTGGAGTAAGATGCAGCTTTGTGAAACTCACCATCCAATGGACGAGTGTCTTCATCAATGACTGCTTTGCTTTTTTCCTTCAACTGGGGCAATTGTGCTCTTGAGGACTTCAATTAGGGGCAGAAAGCTGAAGTGATTCTGGATTCAGCCTTGAAGGGAATTTAAGACCTTGATCTAATGAATTTCATGATCCAGGGAGCATAAGGCTTCAATGCAAATGGGGCTAAAGCTGCATTGGCCAATGTCCTCATGAAGAAGTCATGGTAGTTGATGGGAATCCCATGAATGATGTTGAATAGCATGTCCTGCATGATTCCCTCAACTTCTTCTTCTTTAGAGTTGAGACCCTTTTGAGGACAAAGGGTGTTGGTGAGGATGCGATAGACCGTCCTGTGTACATATAGAAAATCCTTCAGCACTTGCTTCATCAGCACTTGCATCATATGGTCGGGCAGATCAGGTTCATCAAACAGGCAGCGGGCTTCTTCTGAAGGGATTAGAACCGGGACTGACCGAAGCAATTGAGAGGCTGGTGCAGCGTAATGGGTTGATCCAGTCATCCAGTCCAAGACCCATGAGTTGATGTCAGAAGTATCACCTGTGATGTGCAGAGTGGCACGGAATTGAAGAATTAGCACTTATTCCAATCACAGATATCCACACAGAATGGAAGAATTCCTGCATCATGAAGAACTACGAGCACCAGTGTGAAGGATGGGATAGTTTCCATATCCGCATGAGGAATTTGATGGTGCTCGAAGACTTTCTTTTTGTCAAATAGTACAGATGCATAATAGTTCATCTGTGTAGGAGTCCAGAATCTGGTTCATCCAGCCCGAGCTGAGTCATAAGGATTCGGCCCATTGAAGAAAATGTGGTCATTGAAGAAATTGGTTTTGATGAATGTGGAACGCTTTGAACCTTTGAATGGCATTCTTGGCTTTGGCTGAAGGTTTGGCTTCAAGCGGCCCACAATCTCCTTAGGCATAGCAGGTACTTCTTCAGACTGAGGAATTTGCACAATAGTTTCCTAAGTGGCAGTTGGAGCAATAATTTCTTCAGCCGGTGCAGCTGGAATTTCTTCAGTGGTAGCTACGGCGAAGTCATCAGATCTGATATGAATTTCTTCAATCTGGGCTGGAGACCGAGGAATCTATGACAGAGGGGTGGTCATTGGGTAATTGTGGTGTGCAACTTCCCAATATTCATCATCGATGATAGGGGTTGTATTGCCAATGTCCATGTCCTCATCAATTTCTTCAACATCGGCCTCTTCAGCAGTCAACTGAGGCAGGGGCGATGATTCCTTTGGAGTTGAAGCGTTTGCTTCCACTTCAATTTCTTCATCAATCTCCTCCGAGGTAGCAGCGGATTGATCCTTTTCATCATTTGGGATGACATAGTCAACACCAAATGGCACTATCGCATGGGCTGGCACGGAGCTGATAGGCGTTGCATCAAATGGTTCTGTTGAAGAACTTGGCAGTGTCTTCAATTTCTTCACTATTGAGGAATCTAAAGTCGATGCTTTTCGTTCCAGTGTCTTCTTCTCCGCAGCCTTGGTCTTCTTCTCTTCTGATGCAGAAGGAAGGTTGATTGTCTTTACCCTTGATGATTTAGCTGTTTTAGAAGAGGGTGAAGGAGGTGCATTTTCTTCAAGCATGACTGATGCAGTCGCTGTTGTGGTATCAATTTCCTCAGAAGCAACAAAAACTTTAGCCGGCCTGCCAGTTTCTTCAGGCACAACAGTGGAGGTTGTCCTGGCATGTTCTTCAGCCGCCTGTGTTTCTTCAGTTGTGGGAGCAGTTTCATTGGCAGGCTGAGCAGATTCTTCAGCCTGAGGAATTTGTTGTTGCGATCGTGATGCAACCCTTGAGTTATGGTCCTTAACGGCTGCTTGGGATGCCCTGACAAATCTCACTTTGGTGTCCTTCTGTTCAGCATCATACTTGTCTTGTTCCTCAGAGAGGCAGCGGATTTCTGACTCAACAATGATGAGTTATTTTGGAGTCAAATTCATCACATTAGTCCTCAGAAAATTTTCTTTTCGAGCCCTGCTCCTCTTAGCACTCAGAGCTTGATCTCTTTTCCATTTTTCCTCAGTGATGAAGTGCGTGAGGACATGATCCACACCAAGAGGTAGGTTCAGTGTGGAAAGTGGGGTGCTGGGATCCTCATGCCATATGTCAATGAAGTTGAGGATCATCTTGGGATCCAGCATAAGAGGAACAAAGCTGCCTTTCGCTATGGCAGCCTTTTGCTGACTTTCTCTGATGATTTCTTCCAGTTCTGCATCATCAGCCTCATCATCAGCCTCAGATCTTGAGGGTACATTCACTATAGCCTTGCTTGTGTGAGGATTTGGTCTTTGACCTCGTCCAACAGTTTTCTTCAATATGAACATAGTAGGACTTGTTGAAGATTGTGCTTGAGCAAAGGGACTTGCGTAGACCTTTGAAGCAATTGAGTATCCCTCTGTCCTCTGACATGATTCAAGGTGCACAGGTGTTGAGGACTTTGCGGCAGCAGCAGAGGATTGAGCAGCTACAGAGTCAGCGGCTGAGGCATTTGAAGGCTTTGCTTGAGGAATCTGAAGTGACGATTTTGTAGTTGAAGACTTTGGCTTCATAGAAGATTTCTTCACAATCGATTTCTTAGGAGCACTAGCAGTGGCTCTGGCAGTTGCAGCAACAGTAGAGTCTTTGTTGAATTTCTTCACTGCCTATTTTGCTTTCTTCGCTAGCTTGGCTTGCTGTCTGTCCCATTCATGAGGAAAGTCATCACAGTTCTTGAGATTTGTGGGATCAGCAGTTTGGTTCGGAGCCAAGGGTGGCCTGTTGCAAGGGGGTTTAACTACGAATTTCATCATATAATTGGTAGTGACATAGCGATATTCTTTCTACTCCTTTGCCCATCTCCTCTCAATTTTCTATAAGCGGACCTTTCTCTGCTTTGTTGTTTCTTAACCATGAGTTTCTTCATCTGGAGTGCAATATTCCTCATACAAGTCATCAGGTATCTCAAAAGTAGCCTGCACTTCAGGTTTCTTTCCACCTTCATGTGGCTTCTTTCCATCAGTCATTTTCTTCGGCTGAGGATTCTGAACTCTTGAAGATTCTGAAGAAGTGCACAATTTTTTCTCAAGAAATGCTGCAAATGATTTGAGTTGATGAGAACCTAGTGATTCATCAGCGGACATGTTTGTACCTGTGAACAGAGTATAGTTGCGGGGAATTTGAAGAGATCATATGCGTTCTAAGAAGTTTTTCAAAAACATCAAGTATGAGAAATTTGACCATGGGTGTCTTGAGGATTTTCACTAAGTGTTCTTTGTCTTAGGTTCTAGAGTTGTGCAAATTTTGAGGATTCACACAATTGAGGAATCTTAAAGAAAATCATAACTTAGGGAAAAACATCAAGTGTATGGACATGTATGGTGCTTTAGAATGAGATTCTTGAAGAATAAACACCTTTGAGAAAACTGAGGAAAGCTTGAAGATAAAACAAGGGCAGTAAAATTAGATTTTATTTACCCTCATGAAGAACACGCCGAACTGTGAGATGAAATCGAGGAAGTTCGTCAGTACAGATCTCCCACGCCCTAGCTTGGCAGAGGGAGACAGCTACATCGGCAGCATGGTGAAGACTTCCAAGGCTGATGCGAGTTACGATGGCGAGGTTGAGGCAGTGAAGCTCTTCCACACAGGCGGCGATGATTTTAGCAGCGGTGCTAGCTCAGAGTTCAGGAGAGAGTAGGAGCGAGGAGTAACCGAGCACAGTGAAAGGGAATGGGCTATTTGTACCGGAGGTGAAAATCAATCTATCCGAACACTTTGGACTAGATTGCCCCTGACCCTTGCTCTCCACGCAAAATGTCTCACCAACATACTGTGTAGTTGCGATGGTGGGGGACCATGGGTTATCCATTCGTGGGAATTGAAACCGTTTGACCAGGATGCGCCAAAAATTTAGATAGTGAAAATTGTAAAGTTTCCGTTTGCAAATTCTTCACCTGTCAAGGACACAGTGAATACTTTGAACAAGTTTCAAGCACTACTAGGGAAAACCTTATACACAGGAGCTTACCAGTAGCACTTTTTAAAGGGCAACGCTGCAACTATTTAGCAGTAGCGCTTGTACCGAAAGAGCGCTACTACTATTCATATAGCAGTAGCGATGTAGTTGTAAAACACGCTACTACTATAATTGTCAGACAGTTGTCGGCAGGCTAGGTATACTAGTAGCGCTCATACATGAAAAGCGCTAATGCTATTTACTTAGCAATAGCACTTTCCTCCAACCAGCGCTACTGCTAAATTCAGTCCCCTCCATAAAAAAACTCTCTCTCTCTCGTGACTCTCAGCCCCACCCCCTCAGTCGACCTCCTCGCCCCCACGATCTCGTCACCGCCGCCGCCACCACACACGCCAGCCGGTTTCGGCGAGCTCCGCCCGTGTGCAACATGCCCCCAAGCTCCTCAAGCTCCGCCCCTCCCTCCCCTCCGTCTGATCCGTGTCTCAAGGCCTACACCTTTACCCATATCACCATCACCCCCCTCCTCCCCTGCTCTGTGCGCTGCAGCTCTCGCCTCCCATGGATGGCCTCCGCCATCGCCGCCGCCCGGTGCAAGGCACGGGCCCGCGTCTCCATATCTACCTAGCGGTGCTCCTTCTTTTTGCACAGTGGAGGATTCTGAACCTTTTTTTTGTCGTGGGCGCAGGTGTTCTGAGGAGGAAGGCAGGATGGGAGGGCCGGGTGCCACGTCGGGGTAGCGAGGAAGGTGACTGATCCGATCCCTTGTCCCCTCTCGCTGTGGCTTACCTAGATCCCGCATTTGATTTGTTGATTAGTTCGGTTCTGTAACGCGATTGTGCTAGATTGGTTCTAGGTCGTATCATAGGTGTTCCTATGTGTACGATTCAATAGGGGCTGCTAGTGGTTTAGTATTAATATATGTACAACAATGTTCAGAGTCGACTAAACAAGTGCATAGTCTGGACCGTGATTGGCAATCATGCATGATGCTACAAGCTTTTAGAATAACACAGGTTCACAGAGTAATATGCTTTGGACTATTGGTGTGCCTCCTGGGATTCAGCTTTTTTGTGGGCTCGTAACTTGCTTCCTGGACTAGCAATTCATGACTGCTAGCGGTTTGCTTGCGGTGTTCTCGATTCAGGACTGAGATTTCTAATTGTGCATGATACCACAAGCTTTTAGAACCATAGTGAGTCACGTGGAATCTTATCTGGGCTGCTGGTGTCTCCTGGGATTTAGACTTAGCATGACTCAGAAAAGCATATCGACAGCTAGTCACCTATTGTTTGGACTAAAGAATCATCAAGTCCTCCTGATATATGTTTGGATGTTAGATGGTTCATGCATATTTCTGTCTACTTATTCTAGAATTATTGTGTTACCTAGATTCCAAAACCAGTTCAACATAGTTGGCATTGTGAATATGAAACTGAATACAAAACTTATCCTCTCTATTTTCATTTCGTTTTGGAAAATCATAGGTCTCTAGAAGAAAGTAGTCCGTAGGGGACCTCTAGTACTGCTGTTTTTTCTTTGCAGATAAGCATGTCGTCTGTTCATCTGTGATTCGTCCTTGAACTCCTAAAACTTCTGATGAGAAGAATGTTAGTAGATGCACATTTTATCTGCTTCTGCTAGTTTGCATGTGTCCGGTCTTGCCTTTTCGGAGCCTCTACAAGAGGTTCTGTTTCTTGAAAAGTATAGTTGACTGTCCATCTATTTGTTTGTAGAAAAGTATAGCTGATGGTCAGTTAAGCATAGATGCATATTTTTCCTACTGTTTTAGTGATAACATAATAAATAGATGGATTGCTTCTACAAGAGATTTTATCTGTAGAAAAAAGCATATAGGTTGCTTGTTCATTTATTGTTTGAACTAAAACATCCTGATGTCTTGATAAGTTTGGATGTTCGATGGATACATGCTTCTGTCTGCTTCTTCTAAAATTATTGTGTTACCAAGATTCCAAAACTAGTTATGCACTGTCTAGATTCAACATAGCTTCATGTAATTTTTTTAAGATTCACCACATGTACTGCTGGAACAGGGTGAGATCCTTTTTCAGCAACCATTTCATTTGAACATGCATCAAGCTTTTCTAAGTATAACTGAACATCTGAAGCAGCCATGGTGTATATATTTTAAACTTGGAAGTCAGCACCTCCTCGTTTGATTGCTATGGACCTCCTTATAAGAATTACAAGGGATTTTCTTAAATACTCCAAAGGAAAGACTAAATTGATTCTTTATGTACATTTGTAGAAATAAAACAAAATAGATATAAGACGTTTTTGCACTTGTCAAATCTATAAGCATTCTTATATAACTATTCCTTGCACTTTTCATAGCCACCGAAGCACCAGAACTGTTCTCTTTGATGGCATTGAAGAAGGTGGAATACGAGCACCAACTTATTCTTCACATGATATAGACGAACATGAGAATGAGCGAGCTATGGATCAATTCTATGATCGAGTCAGCATTCTCAAGACGGCGAGTGACACATAATGATTGAATATCCGAACGCTCCATCTTCGTTTTATGTAAAGAGTTGGTGTTTTCACGTACTTGTTTATATTCTCAAACAAAAAAGATTGTGCATGTTTATATTTTAACCATATCACTTATCTAAGATTTTAAGAAGATATCTGTATGTAAGTACTAATCTAGACTAGTATCCATGGTAACCATGTGCGTTCCTGGGCCATTTAGTTTGAATAGACAGTGAGGAATTAAGCATATATTTTCGGCATGAGCCCCTTTCAATTGCTACTCCCTCCGTCCCATAATATAAGAATGTTTTTGACACTGGATAGTGTCAAAAACGTTCTTATATTATGTGTCGTCGTTTTCTCACGACATATGCCATAGGGTGGCTTATCGTAGGTGGTTAGGATAGAAGGACACCGACGGGCTCCGGGTGCGAGATTGGACACAAGCGGTGGTGACGCACGATGTACCCAGGTTTAGGGCCCTCCATGGGAGGTAACACCCCTAGTCCTGCTTGGTCTAGTAGGATGGATGGGTATGTGTACAAGGGTGCTCCTAGAGCTGTGTCTAGAGGAGGAAGAAGGAGCAGCCGGCTCGTCTTCCTCTGCTACTAGAGGGGTTTTGAGAGTTCTATGGCTATGCGAGGGTGATCGTCCGTCCCTGTTGCATGGGGAGATCGGGTTTTTTTATAGGCTAATCCCACGGTTCTACAATATATCTAAAGTACAAGGGCGAGGGGACCCGACTGGCAGTCTCTCCGGCTGGCCAGGGGGGCTCACGCTTCGTGTCGTCTCATCGTGTGTAGGGTCCATCGGCTGAGCGGTCCCGTCTCCCGCTGGGGCCCGCCGGCCGGCTCTGCGATTGGCTCTCGCTCTCTTGCCACGGCACGGGTCGCCCGGGAGGCGTCGTCTAGCGCCAGTCGTCCGAGGTCTCCGGTACGGCCGGCGGCACTGTAGTCATGTCGAGGCAGGTAATCGAGTGGGCGAGGGTGTGCCGGCACTATTCCCTTGCCCGGTCGCGCTCGCCAAGGTCAGCGGCCTGGACGGCCGGACTGTAGCCATGCGCTCCAATGTGTCAGCGGCCACTGTGGCCACATGGCCACCCGTCGTGGCGGTCGCGTCTTGTCGTCGTACCCGTGCCCAGGGAGATGGGACATCGCATGTCCGCCCCTAGGTCAATGGAGGAGGCGGCCCGGCAGGCAGCCAGCCGCGTCAAGACAGCCGGTAGTCGAGCCAGTCACGCGACCAGCCGCTCGCATCGCTAGTAGGAAGTACGTCAAGCCGGCCGTCCTCCAGTCGGCCATGGAGAGCCGGCCACACTGTTTTCTTTAAAGCGGAAGGGGGGAGAACCCCGTTGCTTTGTCCTACCTTGGGGTGATAACCCCATCAGTAGTCCCCAAAGCTGGCGGGGGCCCTCGTACGGCAGACAGAGGGGCTCCGGCGGCTTCCCCCAATGGTACCCGCCTTCGACACGAAACCGGAGGGGCAGCCTGGTCGACCGTTGGACCCGACGCCTCAGGTACCGGTGCGTCGCCCCGGGACCCACGTCAGCCCGCCGCGCGCCACGCCGCGAGTGATGATGAGGCGGGCGCCGCACACATGGGGAGATGGGACGTCGGTTTGGGCCTAGCCCGCTGGGGCCCCAGGCATAGCCCAGTAGGCCTCGGGGCGCAGGCCAGGATCCTCTGCGCCCCGAAGCGGCTGTTATGGCTCGGGGCCACCCACACGCGTGAAGTTTCTAGGGGAGTGGGCGTAGTTAATCCCACGTACCCCAGTCGTGGCCTCCCCTATAAAAGAGGAGGAGGGATAGGGGCAGAGATACCCGCAGCCGGGGGAACATGTCGTTTTCCTCTGGCACTTCTCCCGTGGCTTCAGGCTCCCGGTGAGCCTTTTCTTCCGCCAACTCCTCGACAACTTTGACCTCTAGCCACATCATCTTGGCCCCAATGCAATCTTGTACCTTGCTGCCTTCGTGATGTTGTGTGAGGGTTATCTCCGAATCCTCCCCTTCATCGATTTTTTCAATGCCCTCTTTTATCTCAAACCACTGAGGACTGCACCGCGCGGTGTGGCCCTGAAGGAGCTCAACCGGCTCACGCAGCTGAAGAGCTCCGAGGGGCTGGTTGCTGCCGACCTGTTGGCGGCTTTTATCTCGCGCTAGGTGTTGCCCCTCCAGCTGAGGCCGCACCGGATCTGTGACATGTCTCGCCGGCGTGACCCCTGCTGGCTATCTGCCGTCGACCTGATGCCGGCTCAAGTGGTGAAGCGGGTGAATGCTCTTACGATGTTCAAGCTGAAGCCCGCTTCGTGGTCCTTCGGCATGGAGCCGTACGCCCGCATCAACTGCCCCGTTGTAAGTCTCTCGTTGAGGCGGCTTTTTCTTTGCTTGATACTTCCCAGTCGGCAGCCAGCTGGAAAACTTACTCTGTCTTGCTGACCGCAACTGCTAGTGCGACAGAATACGCCAGACGGTTCGCACCCTCAGATCTTCGAGGCAGACCATGAAAACTATGACTCCAAAGACTACGAGATGGTAGGCCCTCCAGAGGAGGGGGTGGACTCCTCGGGAGGCGTCGACGAGCCGGAAGACCCGCAAGCCCGTGCTTCCAGCGGGGCCGGAGGTTCCAACGCAGTCGGGGAGCCCACCAGACCGGGTGAGTTCCTTCTTTCCCCCACGATCAAGGACTGGACGGACGACGACGACGATGATGATGATGACTTAATGATTCTGAATGAGCCTCCTCCCTAAGCACGTCAGGGTCGGAGGAGGGAGGAGTGGCCGGCTCAAGCCCCAATGGCCGGAGCAGCCGGCCAGGCGAAGAGACCGGCCCAGGAGGGGCTGGCAGCCCCGCCGCCGGTTCTGAAGCGGGTGAAAGTGGCCGTGCGGAAGCCTCCACCGCGCACCAAGCGGGCCTTGCCCCTCATCATTGGGCAAGTCTCCTTCGCGTGTATGTTTTTCTTCCGGGTCGCGAGCCGGTGAATAACCAGTCCTTGGGCGCTACAGGGACCCCATCGACTTCCACTAGGGGGAGCCGGAGGGGGAACTAACGGATGCCACCAGCCGACTAGCCCGTGAGCACGCGGCCTCCCAGCGGGAGGAGAAGAGGAGGCTCGCGTAGCTGCGAGTCTCCAAGTCCGGAACACGAGGGGGGCCCACGCACTCCGGGACCTCGAGTAGCCGGAGCCGAAGGAGGTCCGCGCATCACACGCGGGCATCAGACTCGGCGACGGAATTGACCCGTATGTCGAGATTGCCGTTGAGTGAGCCGCGAGGGGCGGCCATGGATCCGCCAGTGCCTCCGTCCGTGGAGAAGGCGGCCTAGGCGAGGGAGACGATGACGGAGCCGACTCCCGAGGCGGCCCGGCCTGAGGTGCCAGACATGACCTCGCCCACAGCCGAGCCGGCCTGGGTCGACATGCCAGAGGCCCCAGTGGTCCCGGAGGCGGCATTAGAGGCGGCGCCAGAGGTGGCGGCCACGGAGGTGGAGGCGCCCTCCGTCGCGACCGTCGTGTCGGAGCGGCAGGAGGCGGAGGCGGCGGTGACGTTGGGCGGAGGGCCGGCGGGAAGCGACTCTCGGACCCTGCGATCTATGCAGGAGGTGCTCCAAGATTGGGAGGCGCTGGCGTGCGTGCCGGCCCTGCCGGCTCCCCTGGCGGGCAGCCCGGTCCCCTCCTTCGGGGACTTGGGGAGTGTCCTGGACAGGTGCGGGCAAGAGCTGGCTCGGTTCACGGAGGCTGAAGACGCCGCCATGCAGCGTGTAGAGTTAAGCACGATTGCTTTGACATAGAATTTTCAGTGAGGGCGCGCAAGCACACCCACTGGGTGTAGCCCTCAAGATGCGGCCTGACTGACCGGCTGAAGGGCAATCGGGCCGGATCTCCTTTGAGCGCGTCTTGATCTTTGTCTCTGTGTGACATGAGGGAACCTCCCTGCGGCAGAAGCTGTTCGAGGAGGCAGTCGCCATCCACGACCATGGCAAATATGGCTTCTACCGCCTGGAGGAGGATCTGGCGTGTGTGCAAAGTCAGTTGAGCTTTGTTGGAGGGGTGTTTGTCCCCCAAGAGCCAGCTAACGCCTGTCGTTTCCTGCAGGTGACCGGACCGCCCTTCGGGAGGAGAAGACCGGGCTCCTCTCTGAGCGGGACCGATTGGTGCAGGACGTCCAGGTAGCCATGCAGGAGAAAGACCGGCTGGCCGGGCTGCTGGTGGACGGGGAGGCGGCCCAGGACCGCCTCAAGGTTGCCGTGTTGAAGGAGGAGGCGGCCAAGGAGACGATCGCCAAGGAGGCGGCTGACACCGCCCGGAGGACCGCCGCCCTTCAAGATGAGGTGACCCGCCTCGAGAGGTCTCTCGAGGAGGTTAAGGGTTCCCTCGCCGCATCGCAGGTGGCGCTGGTATCGGAGCGGAAGGCGACGCTCAACTTCGCCATCGGCGTGGACGACACAATTGAAGGTAAGCGCCCATTTTCCGCTTCTCCAGTCGATTGTTGTTTCCATTGTTGGTTTTTGTTTTTGATTTGCCTTTCATTCCTTCTCTTCTCTTTCCCCCAGTGCGCTTCCTGGAGACTCAGCACCGTGCTAAGCGCGCCATCGAGGAGCACCGGGAGTACCTCCGAGAGTGCGGGCGCTCCATCCAGGGAGACGCCGCGTGGGACGTGGAGGAGCTCAGGGTCGCCATCGAATACTGGTTAACCCACCTCGATCGGAGCATGGAGCAATTGAAGATGTCAGGCAAGGAGGTCATCGCCGCTCTATGGCCGGGCCGTGGGGGCCCCGACGAACCGCGTGGCCCAGTCGCTAGAGCATGCCGTTCCCTGCCTCGAGGCCTCGAAGGCGTCGGCAAACCGAGCTGGGGCACAGATGGCGCTCCGGTTCGTTACGTCGTGGTATCGCGGCGTGGACCAACGGGATGAGCCGTCGAGGAGCTGGAGGCTCGTGAGTCGGTCCTTGTCCACTGGGCCAACGAGCTCGCGTCGTACATCGACGCGGACGAGTTCTCCTTGGCCCTTGGCGAGGACGGCGAGTCGGTGCCTAAGGACTCCTTCGGCATCCCCCAAGGCCCAACGGACGATGAGGTCGCCGATGAGAGCACTGACTTGAGCTGTGCGACGTCCGGAACTGCAGAGACCCGCTTCAAGGGACAAGGGAACCGATCTGAAGACCGCGACTACCTCTGAGGCGAGAGTCGAGCCGCCTAGCGATGCGTCGGCTGGAGGCATGCCGGCTGGAGACGCGCCAGTGGCCTAAGCCTCCGGGCATCTTTATCTTTCTTTTTCTTTTCCTGCAAGTTAGGCACAACTCCACCCACCGGGTGTGTTTATGTAATGAACTATGCTAGACGTGGGCCTATTTTGTCTTAAGGTTTGTGCTATGAATACTTAGTGTGTATGCCTTGTTGCTCGTGCCGACTTTCCCTTATCCCTTTTCGCCCCCTTGGCTCTTTTCGGTCCTTCTCCTTTTCCCCTTTGGTTTTGGCACCGCCAGCCCGATAGCCGGGAGCAGGTCTGTAGCTAGGCCGGGGCGTCTGCCTCAAGGGAGCCGGTTCGGAACTTAGGAGCCGCGAGGGCTTTTCGAGATAAGTAGAGTGGTAGAGGCGAGGCGGTGGTCCGGCTGGGACTAGCCGGTGTCTCCTTTCATTTTGACCTTTCGTGTGAGCTAAGCCTTGCCGCCCCAAGGCCGCGTCAGCCGGACGGTCGGGAGCCCGTTCTATAGATGGTAGGGGTGGGGAGGTTTGGCCGGCTCACATTACTTAGCCAATTTCCGGGAGAAGCGACCTAGGACCAGCCGGCGAGCCCCCGGGCCCGGGAGCCGGGTCGGGGGGCGGTGGGCAAGGAGAACTTTGGAGGAAACGAAACAGGGCGTGCCCCAAGAGCTGGCCTGGGCACCCATTGCATTCATGAGCCCAAAAGGGTGGGGATACATACATACATTGATCTTTTCAGCAGTAAAACGGGCGCAGGAGTGCCACGTTCAACGGGCGCTCCGTCTCCTCGCCGGAGGCATCTCTTTTGCGCTTCTCACTACTGGAATCAGCATCTTTGCCGTCAGCCAGCTCTTTGTCGTTTGCTAGCTGACGGCAAAGAAGGTCTTTGCATCAGCTTGCAGAAAGCTAATGGCAAAGATGCTGCTAACGGCAAAGATCATGTTTGCCATCAGCCAGCTCTTTGTCGTCTGCTAGCGAACGACATAGAAGCTTTGCCGTCTGCTAGCAGACGGCAAAGAGCCTAGCTAGAAGACTGCTAATGACCACTTTCTTTGCCATCTACTAGTAGACGGCAAAGGACGACAAAGAGGTGACCTAAATATCTCTCTCCCCTCTTTCTTTCTCTCTCTCCCTCTCTCTTTCCCCTCTCCCACCCCCGTGCCCGAGCCGCTGCCGCCCTGCCTGCCCCGTCGCCGGCCACCCCGCCCCGCCGTGCTGCTGCCCAACCACCCCGCCCCGCCCCGCGTCGCCCCACCTGGCCTGCCCCGTCGCCTCGCCCAGGCCCCGCCGCGCCTGCCCCGCGTCGCCCCCGCCCCGCCTGCCCCGTCGTCGGCCGCCCTGCCCCGCCGCGCTGGTGCCCGGCCACCCCGCCCTGCCCAGCCGCGCCGCCGCCCGACCGCCACACCCTGCCCAGCCGCCCCGCCCTGCCCCGCGTCGCCCCGCCCCGCCACCCAGCCGCTCCGCCCAGGCCGCCCGCCACCCCGCGCCCCCACCGCACCAGCCACGATGCCCGCCCCTGCGGCGGCCGCCCGAGCACCGCCGTGAGGAAGGCCGCGGCGCCACCCCCTCCCTTGTGGCGGGGCTCCCCTCCTCCACCGCCGCTCCTCCACTGGCAGCCGCCCCCCTACCCCTCGGTGAGCTCCTCCTCCTCCTCCTATTTTTTAGTTTTTTTAGTTTTAGGTTTATGCTTAGTTTAGATTTAGTTTGTTTTTGTTTTAGGTTTACGTTTAGTTTAGTTTAGTTTAATTAGTTTTAGGTTTAGTTCTGAAAAAAGAAGAAGAAAATAAGAATAATTAGAAAATGAGGAAGAAGAAGACGAAGAGGAAGAAGAGGAAGACGACGAAGAAGAAAAGAATAAGAAGAGGAAGAAAAAGAGGAAGAAGAAGAGGATGAAGAAGAGGAAGAAGAAGAAGAAGAATAGAGGAGCCCCCAACGCTCAACGCCACTAAGCCCCAACCTCCGAAGCCACCGATCCTCAACCCCCGACGCCACCGACCCCAACCCCCGATGCCCCGGACCCCCGACCCCCGATGCCATCGCCCTCCGACCACCGACACCACCAACCCCCGACCACCGACACCAATGGCACCAACCCCCGACTCCCGACACCACCAACCCCCGATTGCCAACGCCACTGACCCTGATGCCATTGACCCCCGATGCCACTGACCCCGACCCCCGACACCTATTCTGCCTCCAATTGACCAAAAAGGTGCTCTTCGGCCTTCGTGAGGCCGAGGAGGTCATAGTTTTGTAAATTGTGAGCTAGGTCACATATTTTCCTGTTTTGTTATAAAAAACGTCATATTTTGTGTTGATCAGGGGAATTTCAATGTGTAGTTGTTCGACGACCTCCCCGTGCATTTGTCGAACTCCCCTGTTGTGTTCGTTGGTGAGCACAAATGACATCTTCTCCCCTGGCACCCTTAAAAATTTTGCTCTGTTCCGGTCTTCGTGCCGATGAAACTTGCTAGCTATAGGTGTCTTCAATCATCAGTATGCATGACCACTATGTGTCTCCCGTTCGAAAGGGTTACATCTATAAATATGCATTCATTAGCATATTTATAAATGTGATTCTTTCGAATTGTCCAACATTATCCATGGTAAGCCCAAGTATTTGTAGATTGGGTTCGTTTTCCCATATGCTCTGCTCCGGATCCGATGTAGAATTTCGTTAGTGCCTCCCTGTTGTTCTCCGGGTACACATCCTCTCTGCTTATTACCGAGACGTATGTCAGGAGAACAGCGGGGAGGTGATGCCGAATTGTGCGTCGGATCCGGAGCGGAGCATGGGAAAACGAACCCAATCTACACATACTCGGGTGGGATTAGGGCCTATCTTTAAATACTAGCGTCTAGGTTGCATGGACGTAATAAAACTGACAAACTCTATTAACTGATGAATATGGTTTGCTGAATTATGTATATATTTTGTGTGTGTCCAGTATCTAGGCAAGATGAGTGATCGTGGGTGGATGTACACCGGTCACACTAGTCAGAAAGACATGACCCGTGAATGGATAACAAAAACCAAGGAGTTTGTGAGAGTTGCATTTGCAAATGGACAGAAAACAACTTGGTGCCCTTGTGTCGATTGTGACAACTGTAAGAAGAAGTCAGAGTTTGAAATGATCAAACACCTGCAAAAGTGGGATTTTACTCCTAATTATAGGTCTGAACCTTTCATGGTGAGTCTGCCCAACGTGCCAGAGCTGAGGTGGTTTGTCGTCGCACCGACGAGCATGGTACCGGGATCGAAGACATGGTGCAAGACTTTGATGATGCTTGGGATTCAGACAACGAGATGGCGGAATCTGCAAAGGCCTTTTATGAAATGTTGGAGTCTTCAAAACGTCCTCTCCACGAGCACACTGAGCTTTGTCAGCTGGATGCCATCGCGCAAGTAATGGCTCTGAAGGCTCAGTTCAACCTGGGCAGAGAATGGTATGATGCGATAATGACGATATTTGGACGCTTTCTACCCAAAGGCCATGTATTGCCTCCAAACCTGTACCAGTCGGACAAAATCCTACATGCGCTTAAGATGCCATATGAGAAGATAGATGCCTGTGAGAATGGATGTGCCTTATTTAGGCTTGAGTATGCGTGCTTGAACTTTTGCCCCATTTGCAATGCTTCCAGGTATGTTTTGGTAGACAACGGTATGGGTTTGAAGAGTCAAACCAAAATCCCCATTAATGTTCTTCGGTATCTGCCAATCATACCAAGACTTCAACGTCTTTTCATGGTCGAAGAGATGGCCAGACAGATGACGTGGCATAAATTGGGCAAAACAACAGAACTAGATGCAGATGGGAATCCAATGTTGGGACACACTTCAGACGCTTTTGCATGGAAGCACTTCGATGCATTGCATAAGGATAAAGCGGCAGATCCAAGGCATCCTCCAGTTGCCATCAGCACGGATGGGTTCAATGTGTATGGTATGACGGCAGCATAATACAGTTGTTGGCCTATATTTGTCATTCCACTCAATCTCCCCCAGAGAGATTATGAAAAGAAAGAACATTTTCCTGACGTTGATAATTCCAAGGCCCAAATATTCGGGGAAGAATATGAATGTGTACATGTAACCGCTTAAGGATGAATTGCAAGGAGCCTGGGTTAATGGGATCAAGACATACGACGCCGCTATAAAAAAGAACTTCAAAATGCATGTGTGGTACATGTACTCGATGCATGACTTGCCGGCGTATGCGCTATTCGTTGGCTGGTGGTGCATGGAAGGTTTCCATGCCCCACATGCAAGGCAGCTCTTCAGTTCCGTTGGCCGGAGGTGGGTCGCAAAATTTCTTGCTTCGACATGCATAGACAGTTCCTGGATCCTGACCATAAGTTCAGAAAAGACAAGAAGAATTTCAACAAAGGTAGAGTTATCAAAAACACTGCACCACCTGCATTGATAGTCCAACGGATCCTGGATCAGATAAACGCTCTCGAGCCAGATCCAGATCGTCCAGGGTATTTCAAAGGGTATAATACGGAACACACCTCGACTCACAAGATATGTTTGTGGGATCTGCCTTACTTTAAAGACCTCCTTTGCCCACACAACATCGACGTGATGCACACTGAAAAGAATATAGCGGAGGCCCTTTTTGGTACATTGTTCGGCATAGAAGGGAAGTCAAAGGATAATCCTAAGGCTAGAGTCGACCAGGAGGCTCTATGTGATAGACCATTACAAAACATTCGACAACCAAAAGGAAAGAAGAACTAGAGGAAGCCAAAGGCATGGTTCAATCTTGGAAGGCCAGCTATGAGGGAAATGATCTTGTGGGTGAAAATGCAGTTGATGTTCCCCGATGGGTATGCAGCGAATCTAAAGAGGGGAGCGAGTCTTGACAAATTGAAAATAGTTGGTCTCAAGAGTCATGATTGGCACATATGGCTTGAGCGGGTAATGCCGGTGATGTTGCGTGGCTTTATCCCTGAGGATGAACGGCTAGTACAGGCAGAGCTGAGCTATTTCTTCCGTGCTCTTTGTGCGAAAGAACTATCGCCTGACGTGCTGCACGAACTGGAAGAGTTGGCGCCGGAGTTGATCTGCAAGTTAGAAAAGATCTTTCCACCGGGCTTCTTTAATCCAATGCAGCATTTGATTTTGCATCTCCCGACCGAGGCAAGATTGGGGGGCCATGCAAAATCGTTGGTGCTTTGCAACTAGGAGGATGCACAAGATGCTTCGAGCAAAATGTGAAAATAAACGTAGAGTTGAAGCATCGATGGCCGAGGCATTAATTACTAAGGAGGCGGAAAACTTTGTGACAACACACTACAAAGCCAAGAATCGTCATTTGCATAATACGAAGCCTCGGTACAATGATGGCGACCATGAAAAATGTCAAAGAATGGCGGACCATTTCATTGTATATCTTCAACAACCTAACAGAAGTGCGGCCGTACATCGAGTAAGTTCTCGGTACATTGTTTCACAACTTCTAATTCCTTTGAAATGCTCTTATTTCTAGATATGTGATACAGTCGATACATTGGCAAATTCTCGGATGGAGCGGTGATCCAAAAGGATTCCATCGAAGAGTATGGGCTTCTGGCAAAGCATGGAGGCGGCTATCCTGGTTTCATCTCTTGGTTCAAGCAAACAGTAATTTCCATTAATTATACGATTTCATTTCTTCGCCTAGTTTTCGTCTAATGCAACAATCCTTTCATATTAAACTTGTAGCCTAATGCAGAGTCTATAGACTCCGAATTGAGACAAGTCACTGATAGTTTCGACTCTAAGGTCCGTTCATTGGACAAATACGACATCAACAGGTATCACTTTCGTACTTTTGGCAAAGAGCTACCTATGGCCGACCGAAAGTCTACAAATTGTTGTGTCTGCACTGTCGGGGAAGGAGGAGTCGAGTATTATGGAAGAGTTGAAGCAATTTATGAACTTACATTCTTTGGTGAAAACCCACCAAATGTCATAGTCTTAAAATGTTATTGGTTCCAGCCGAAGGAGACTAGAATGACTCATGAACATATAGGGCTAGTCGAAATCAAACAAAGCACCCATTTAGATGTTCCCGATGTCTATATTACGGCTCAACACGCGACCCAAGTTTTCTATCTACTGTGAGCCTGCCAAACGGATCCAAATTTTCAAGGTTGGGATGTCGTTTATGATGTGCCGCCACATTTTAGACCACCTCCCGTCAATGAAGATGATTATGAACCTCACATTAACCCAGACACATATGAAGGAGAATTCTTCCACGAAACACGTGTTTCCAAGAAACGTTTCAAGAAGCGCTCTACTTCACCCCAGAGCATTGAGGTCGACAGACCCGACTTCACCCCTAAGATGGAACAAGAAGAGACGAAAGAAGAAGAGGTTACTGCTGCGGATGACCTGACAATGCTTGACCAATTACATAGAGGCCTTCGACATGTTGATACATTTATTGATGATGCTGATGAGCACGTCATTACTAATAGTGATGATGATTATGCTTTTATTAATCCCGGAGCTTATATAGACGATGAAGATTAATATTAGTAATGTGAGGTATTCAATTATTATTATGTGCATATATATTATTAATTAGTTCATGTTATTAGGTATTCAATTTTTTATGTTGAACTAATTTCGTTCACTCTTTGTCATTGTTGGTGTTGACAGATGGTGGGCTCGGGTCGAGAGGGCTCTCAGCGTCCTTCCTCGGCGCGTGCTGGGAGAGGTGCTATTATTCCACCCCAGCAACTCCGGAGAGCGCTGGTACATTGCATGCAGACACCAGTAGGCACTTCTTCTTCGACCGGGAGAGGTTGGGGGAAGACGAAGAGAGGTGCTAGAGGTAGGAAGGCTGTTACGCCTTCCTCGCTGCCACCCCCAGCTGATTCTCCCGAACACAGGAGTGCTCCGTCTCAGGTGGACCCGTCTGACTTGGACCCATCTCGGACTCTGGTCCATGAGCCTCAGGTCACCGAGCCTTCGTCCCAGGAGACTCCGGTCCCAGAATCTTCGTCCCAGGAGACTCAGGTCCCAAATTCTTCGTCCCACGTGACTCCGTAGGCTAGTGTCCATGCTGATGGTGGCAAGGACAACTTGTCTGAGGACACCTATAGAAAGGGCGAGCTGGTTGAGGAGGGCAAGAAGGTCTACCAGCGTGGTTGTACAAAGCTCCCGCCCGTGCCGACGACCCGCGAGCAGAGGTGGTTGATTGCACCTAATGCAGAGAAGTAAGTGCATTTACTCTTATTAACCTTTTGCCTTCATGTTTCTTCAAATTAATATCTAATGTCTTGGCCTTGTCATACTGCAGGGGTTGGAAACACGAGCGTGGTGTCTGTAGGCCTAGCCAGGTCCTTGGTGTAATTCTCCGGCACCACTTCCCGGGGAAGGTCCAGTTGCCTGGTGACGGCGAGGCTCCATAGGTAGCACTAACATGGGAGATGGACATGGCTGCCCCGGCCCCGCCGGAGGAGCTGGTCGACAGTGTCTTGTGCGAGACGGTGGCTGACATTGTGACCCGTCGCTTTTGGGTAATTTCTCCTTTACAGAATTAAAAACCAACAACACCTAGTGATTGTACTAATAAGTGTTGTCTTGTTTGATTGCAGGCCTTCTATAGGTGTCTTGAGGAACACGAGGCGAAAGTGGCTATTGTTCTCGAAGCTGAGTGCAAGCGCCTACTTCAGAACATACGGCATGAGGCTCGGGTGCAGGCTAATTGAGACTACTATGCCTCGACTAACATTAAGAGGGCCAAGAAGAAGTGCCGCAAAAATTATCTGAGTAAGGAGAAGTTAATGAAGGTAATTATCTATTGTTAAGGTCTTGTACGTAGTTTCTTTCATTTGATTCGTAGGCGTAGCGCTGAAATTTCTCTTGTCTAACTTAGGTGCCCCCGAGATGGTGTGCGGATAGGATGGACTGTTGGGAGGCATTGGTGGATGAGTGGTGCTCTCCCGAATGGCTAGACGAACACAACAAGGCCAAGGATAAGCGTGCCCAAATGAGTGGTGTGCCACACCATCAAGGGAGCTCCAACCTATTTGAGTACGGGGATCACTAGGTATGTGGTTTGCTTCATGATTCATGCAATTTCATTCTTCATGCTAGCTTTAGCCCTTAACTAATATTTTGTTCCTCTCTTTTAGGCACGAGAAAACAAGAAGGAGGTGCCACCTCCATTCGACCTGTATGCCATGGCCCATACTGCCTCGTTCAAGAAGGCAATGACATTCTCTGAGGATGACCTCGATCATCCAGAGAGCTTCAGCAACATCTCCTCCCACAACAAGCTCATGAGGTACAGAGATGATGGGAAGGCGAGGAAAGGGGAGGACTTCAACCCGATCTAGAGTCCTTTTGAGCCAGAGCTCGTGATGATATCTAGTGGCGGGAGGCCCCATGGATCGATAGCCATTGGGGATGGACTGATACATTGTCCTAGAACTCTGCCGGAGATCAAGAAGCGCCAGATGAGCTCTGAACCCGAGATAAGGCCTCGTCCATGGCCAATGGAGCTCTCCATTAAGGCTAGGGCCCAGGAGCTTCGGGCGGAGGCAAACAGGCAGGCGGCACAGAGGGAGAGGGACATGGACGATAGGACGGCTAGACTCTTGGAGGAGGAGAGGAACCGGAACGACGCGTCTCACCGGGCCCTATATGAGCTCCTCATGGTAAGTTTCTCCTGCATATTAGCCAAATCATGCACGTAATGTTCGTTTCATCACTAACTAATATGACTAACTCGTGAAAACAAAATGTGAAGACCGTGTGCGAGAACAATGGTCAGACCCCTCCGTCGATGCCCCATATTGCTATAGCACCCATGGTGAATTTCATTTGAATGGTCATTAGTTACTAGTATTCACATTTGAGTTGCATCATGCTAAGGAGACATTGCTTGCAAATGATCTTTGGTGCAGCATGCCTCCCGACAAGCATCGACCGATCCTTCTACGTCTGCCGCAACCCCGACCGGTCCTTCTATGTCTCACCCTAGCGCAAACCCGACCGGTCCTTCACCTCCGTGATGATGGTAAGTTTTCCCAAGTGTTTTTCTTAACAAATGCATGTATAGCTTAAGAAATGACCTAATTAGCTCCAAAATGATCTATACTTTGCTTATTTTCCTCAAAAATGACATAATAACCTTACTTAGCTCCAAAATGATATATTGTACCTAGGATAGCTGTAAAATGACCTATACTTAGAATTTTTTTCCTCCAAAATGACTTGATATGCTTAGTTAGCTATAAAATGGCATAACTACCTAGGATAGCTCAATAATGATCTATAGCTAGCTTAGCTAGTTCATTTATGACATAATTAGCTCACTTAGGTACAAAATGGCATAACTACCTAGGATAGCTCAATAACGATCTATAATTAGCTTAGCTAGTTCATTTATGACATAATTTGCTCACTTAGGTAAAAAATTGGCGTAATAACCTTGGTTGAGCTCCAAAATGACCTATACTTAGCTTATTTTCCTCAAAACTGACATAATAACCTTACTTACCTCCAAAATTATATATTGTACCTAGGATAGCTATAAAATGACCTATACTTAGCATTTTTTCCTCCAAAATGACTTCATATGCTTAGTTTGCTAGAAAATGGCATTACTACCTTGGAGAAGAGGAGAGGAGAGGAGAAAAAGAAAGAGAAGATAAATTCTTGTTCTTCTTTTTCTTCTTTTTCTTCTATCTAGTCTTCTTCTTCTTCTAACTTTCATCTTTCCAAATTTGTAGATTTGCTATAGATGAGGAAGCTTGCATTGCTGGAGTGTACTCTTCTACTTGTGCTTCCTTCTTGTTTATGGAATCTTGTTGGAAACTTGTTTTGGATATTTATGTATGGATATGTTGTTGGAAACCATTGTATGTTGGATATGTTTTTGGAAACTTGTATGTTGGATATGTTGTTGGAACTTATTGTTGGTATGCTGGTTGAAACTTATTGTTGGTATGCTAGTTGGAAACTTGTATTGTTGATATGTTGGATATATATGTGAAATTTTGTCAAATTGAATGATTTTTAGTACAAACAGAAAAAACAGGGTTACATAGCCACTTATCGTCTGTTGGCAGACGACAAAGGTCGTTGCCATCAGCTAGCAGACGGCAAAGCTGCCACGTGGCAGCTACCTGCGCAACCTAGGGTAGCACTAGGCCGGCCTAGGTGGGTTCTTTGCCGTCCACTGGCAGACGGCAAAGACCTTAGTTCTTTGCCGTCTGCCAGCGGACGGCAAAGAACCCACCTAGGCCGGCAAAGAAACAGGTGCTTTGCCGTCAGCAGGCAGACGACAAAGAACTAAGGTCTTTGCCGTCTGCCAGCGGACGACAAAGCACGCCGTTAAGCCCTTAACGGAGCTAAGTTGCCACGTGTGACGTCCATGCCCTTTGCCGTCCGCTGGCAGATGACAAAGATGCAAAGGTCTTTGCCGTCCGCCAGTAGACGGCAAAGCGCCCTTTACCATGGCTTATTCAGCCGGACGGTTGGCTGTATTTTGGTGGACGACAAAGCCTTTGCCGTCCGGCATGCATTCCTTTGCCGTCGGGATGGCTGACGGCAAAGTGCCTGATTCATGTAGTGTCTGCGGCTTCTGGGCATCTAGTAGGTAGTATGCGTTTTTGTGCAATGCCTTGCTGATGATGAATGGGCCCACCCATGGAGAGGCCAGCTTGTGTTGTCCGGCTATCTGCTGGATCCACCTAAGAACCAGGTCCCCTTTGCAAAAGGAGAGCGGACGGATCCGCTTGCTGTGGTAGTGCGTAGCTTCTGCTGGTAGATCGCCGTCCGGCTCAAGGCCAGTTCATGGGCTTCTTCAAGTACGTCGACACCGTCTTCTCTTTCCTCCTTTGCATCCTTCTCCGTCTAAAGGGCAACCTGAGGTGAGACGAATTCGATGTCGGTGGGAATGATCGCCTCGGACCCGTACACAAGGAATAAGGGGTTGTAGCCAGTTGATCGATTGGGGGTGGTCCTGAGAATCCAAAGGACGGCCGGCATCTCATCGATCCAGCAGCCGGCTGACCTTACCAGTAGTGTCATGAGCCGGGGTTTGATGCCGGACAGGATGAGGCCGTTAGCCCTCTCGACCTGACCGTTTGACTATGGATGAGAGACGGAGGCCAAGTTGAGGCGGATCCCTTGCTTTGAGAAGGAACGCGCGAGCGCACCCTTGGCGAAGTTCGTGCCATTGTCGGTGATGTTACTGTGAGGAATGCCATAGTGAATCGTGATGTCATCGATGAACTGGACGGCCATGGGGCCATCCAGCTTCTTGATCGGTCGTGCCTCGATCCACTTGGTGAATATGTCAACTACCACCAGAAAGTGTGTCATGCCGCCTCGTGCGGTCTTGAAGGGACCTAGCATGTCCAGCCCCCAGACAGCGAAGGGCCACGAGAGGGGGATGGTTTGGAGGGCTGATGCCGACAGGTGGCTCTACGTGCTGAAGCGTTGGCAGCCCTCGCACTCGTCGACCAATTTCTTGGCCGCTTCGAGAGCGGTGGGCCAAAAGAAGCCATGGCGGAAGGCCTTGGCCATCAGAGTCCTGGAGGCGGCGTGGTGCCCACACTCGCTCTGGTGGATGTCGAGGAGGATCTCGAGACCCATTTTTGGCTCGACGCACCACTGGACGACGGCGGTGGTGCTGTGATGGATGAGCTCGTTGTTGATGATGTTGTATGCTGAGGCCTGACGCTGAACTTGTCTTGCCAGGGCCTCATCCAGGGGGAGCTCGCCGCACAGGAGGAACGCCAAGATAGGCTGGGCCCATGAGGGAGCCGAGACGCAGGCCCGCTCGGGAGCCCCTGGACCAAGATGAACAGCCCCCGGGACCGGCTCGCTAGCCGGTGGGGCCGGCTAGCCAGCCCCCATGGCTGGTTGGTCGACCACCATTGTGACGCCGCTTCGTTGGTGCCGGCAGCAGCGGGCGTGACCGGCTTGACTGGTGCCGGTGGGGCAGCAGAAGTTGTCGGAGCCAACGGTGAAGATGCCGAGGGGACGGCCGGAGTCGTTTATGGGCTGACAGCGTTTGCCGGCATGAAGATTTATTCTGACTCCGGGGAAGGCTTGATCGATGGCTTGAGCAGCCGCTCAAGGGAGACACCGGCTAGGATGGCCTACCGGGTGGAGCCGATCATTGCCAACGCGTCAGCCGCCTCGTTGTCCGCTCGTGGGATTTGAAGTAACTCACGACCCTCGAAGGAGCCGGTGAGCTGTTGTACGAGGAAGCGGTAGCTGGCCATGTTGGCGTCCCTAACGCTCCATTCGCTAGAGACCTGCTGCACCACGAGGTCAGAGTCGCCGAAGCAGAGGATGCACCTGATGCCGATCTCCTTGGTGAGCCGGAAGCCGTGGACGATGGCCTCATACTCGGCCACATTGTTGGAGGCGGCGAAGTGGATCCGGAGGGCATACTTGAGCTGGTCACCTTTAGGGGAGGAGAGGACTATGCCGGCACCCAGGCCAGTCCTGATTTCCCAGCCGTCGAAATGCATGCGCCAGTGTGTGGAGTCTGGGGGAAGCGGCACGAACTCTGTATCCGCCCAGTCGACGAGGAAGTCAGCCAATGCCTATGACTTGATGGCAGTTCGCAGCTCATACCAGATCTCGTGATTGGCAAGGGCGATGACCCATTTGTCAATCCGACTGGTGGAGTCCGGGCCGCTCATGATCACGCTGAGCGAGGCCGTGCTCACCATGGTGATGGTATGCTCCTGGAAGTACTGCTTGACCTTCTTTGCGGCAAACTATATGCCATAGCACATCTTCTGGTAGTGGGGTTAGTTCTGCTTTGACGCGGAGAGGACCTCGCTGAGGTAGTAGACAGGCCGCTGGACAGATAGGGATTTGCCCTCCTCCGGCCGCTCGATGACCAGGACGACGTTGATGATGCGTGTGGTCGCCATGATGTAAGTGAGCAAGGGCTCCTTCTCAGCCGGCGCGACGAGGATGGGCGCGCGATTGAGAGCCTTATTGAGGCCACGAGAAGCCTCGTCCGCCTCGTCGGGCCAGTCAAACATGCCCGGCTTCTTGGTCTGACCCGGCTCGATTAGAACCGTCTTGCGAAGGAGCCCGTAGAGGGGCAAAACCTTCTCCCCCAGCTGGCTGATGAACCGGCTGAGCAAGGCAAGGCAGCTGGTGAACTTTTGAACGTCGCGAAGCCGGGTCTGCTTGGGCATGCGCTCGATTGTGTTAATCTTCTCGGGGTTAGCTTTGATGTCGCGAGCGGACATGAAGAAACCCAGGAGTTGGCCGGCTGGGACGCCGAAGACACACTTCTTCGGGTTGAGCTTGATCTTGTATTCGCGCAGATTCGCGAAGGTCTCCCGCACATCATGGAAGAGGCTGAAGTGCTTCTTGGTTTTGATGACGATGTCGTCGACGTCAATTGGACGTTCCTGCCTATCTGAGGCAGGAGGCACTTCTGCATGCACCGTCGGAGGGTGGCGCCTGCATTCTTTAGGCCGAAGGTCATGGTGATGTAGCAATAGGCCCCGAAGGGCGTGATGAAGGAGGTCTTGAGATGGCCTTCCGGATCTAGGTTGATCTAGTGGTAGCCTAAGTAGGCGTCCAGGAAGGACAACAAGTCGTAGCCGGCCGTGGAGTCGATGACTTGATCGGCCAGCGACAGGGCGAATGGGTCCTTTGGACATGCCTTGTTGATGCACATGCGCCATGTCTTGTTCTTCTTCAGCGCTAGGACTGGGTTGGTCAGCCAGTCCAGATGGAATACTTCCATGATGAACCCGGCTGCGAGTAGCCGGGCGATCTCTTCGCCTATAGTACACTGCTTCTCCTTGGAGAAACGGCATAGAGGTTGCTTGACCGGCTTGACGTCCGGCCGGACATGCAGTTTATGCTCGACGAACTTCCTGGGAACACCCGACATGTCCTTGGGGGACCATGCGAAGATGTCCCGATTCTCACGGAGGAAGTCGACGAGCTCGCCTTCCTATTTTCTGTTAAGGTGGGAGCCGATGGTGATGCACCGAGCGGGGTTGGCCGGGTCGAGCGGGATTTGGTTGGTGTCCTTGGATGGCTGGAAGGAGGCCTCGCCGACGGACTGCGAGGGGGGAGCCGGCACGACCGGCTGATTGGCAGCAAGGGCCATGAGCCGGTCGAGCTGCCGTTTCTCCCCAGCGATTTCTAGGGCCTTGGCCAGCCGGCTGCCGTCTTGAGCGCACTCGAGAAAAATCTTGTAATCACCCATGATGGTGATGATTCCCTTGCGGCCCGGCATCTTGAGCTTGAGGTAGGCGTAATGGGGGACTGCCATGAAGCTGACGAAGGCCGGCCGGCCCAACAACGCGTGGTAGGGACTTGCGAGGTCCACGACCTCGAATAGCACCGGCTCGTGGCAGAAGTGGTCGGGTCCGCCGAAGAGGACGTCGAGCGTGATCTTGTCGACAGGGGAGCAACACTTTCCAGGCACGATGCCGTGGAAGACCGTCCGCCTCGCCTGCAGGTCTTCTATCTTCAGCCCCAACTTGTGCATCATGTAAAGGTAGAGGATGTTGATTCTCCTACCGCCATCTATCAGCACCCGCGAGAAGCGGCAAGTTCTTTCCTTGGTGGCATTCGTGGGGTCGAGGACCAGAGCGTAGCTGACGGGATTCGGCATCACAGCGGGGTGATCGGCCTGGCTCCACGTGACCGGCTTCTCCGACTAGTGCATGAACTGGGGAGTCGCCGGCATGGTGGCGTTCACCTCATGATGGAGCTGGCGTTGAGCATGTTTGCCCATCTTGGTTGGGGAACTGGTCGATCAAATGACTGTCATTCTGGGCCAGAGCCGCAGCCGTCACCGGGGCAGCAGCTTGGGCCGAGGCCGGCGCGTGGGTGGCGGCATGGGAGGGGCCGGAAGGCCGTCCCCCTGGGGCAATCGCTGTCAGAAGCTGCACTGCCGGAGTGTGTGTGTAGAGGGATTGGCCCCTAGGTGGTTCTTGCAGCGGAGGTCGAGCATTTGCTCGAACGTGAGTTTCGGCTGCCAGGCAGCCTTGCCAGTGCACTAACGCTGGCTCGAAGGCTGGGCAGCTGGCTTCTGCTCCTCGATGGTGTTGACCTGTCGGCTCCCGTAGCGGGGATCCGGCTGGTCATTCTTGCGCTTGTGGTTTTGCGGCTGCCGATTGTCGGCAACCGGCTGGGACGTTGTCAGTGTCGTCGTCGCCTTGGCAGGCGGGGTCGTCTTGAACCAGATGGCTGAGTCAGCCGTAGCGTACTTGTCCGCCTTGGTCATGAGCTCGGCAGGCGTGGCCAGCTCGGAGCACAGAAGCTTGTTCTTGAGAGGGGTGTTGTCTCGGCAGCCTTCAATGAAGTACTGCACGACTCGTACCTCATGCACCCCCTCGTAGGAGTTGCGGAGCTCGGTCCACCGAGTAAGGTAGTTGAAGAGGGATTCGTCCGGCCTCTAAACGCACATGGCGAGTTCACAGGGGCGGCCAGGCCGCTTGTAGGTGCCGGTGAAGTTGCGGACGAAGGCCTCCTCGAAGTCCGTCCAAGTGTTGGTGCTGCCGGCCGCTAGGCTGTTGAGCCAAGTGCGAGCCTAGCCGATCAACATGAGAGGGGCGTAGCACACGGCTACGCGTTTGTTCCCCCTGATGATGCCAACCACGGTGGTATAGTCGATCAGCCAGTCTTCGGGCTTGGCAGCCCCGTTGTATTTTGGAGTTTCTCGGGGGAGCGTGAAGCCGGTCGAGAACGGCTCGTTGTGGATCCGAGGTCCTAAACAAGCCGGTCCAATCAAGCCCTCCTCCTCGAGGAAGGCGGACTATGTGAGGTGGTTGATGCGGTTGCGGGCGTCGTTCTCGCTGCGGGGGACACGCGGCCGATCTGGGCTGAGAGCTCGGGATGGATGACGGGTGGACCCGTCCGTTCCCGCTCGTGCCGCGGGGGTGGAGTGTGTCCGTGGCTGCGCCGGCTACCGGATGCCGGCGCTTCTTGGTGACGACCGCTGCGAGGCGGGTCGTTGGTGCGCCGGCTACTAACAGACGGCTGCTCACTCCCCGACATCTGAGAATGACGGGGTTGTTTGTTCTGGTCCGGCGGCTGGAGACATGAGGGGAGATGGAGTGCTGATCCGGCTGACGGCCAGCAATCCCCGTGCCCTCACGCTCGAGCCGGGGGCCTCCGGTGGCGGTGCCGCCCGACGCAAGCAGGCGCTGCTGCGCGTCGGCGGCGTCGATGAGCTCCTCGATGTGACGCTCATGGGCAGCACGCTCCTCACCCTCCAAGGTGCCAAATCCGCATAGGCCACCTTGAGGGCCCGCAAGTTAGCTGCGGGGGTGTCATAGACGGGCATCTAGCCGCCAAGTATTTTGGCGACCACGCGACCGTGGTCGCGTACTGCCCCAACCTGACTTGGCCTGGTGCCAGCCGGGGTGAGACCGTAGGAGGAAGCATATTCCCGCTAGGTGGCCTCCATACGGCGCCGCGTGGCCACGAGGGCAGTGGCATCCTCGAACATGACGCAATGAGCCGCCTCGAGGTCCGCCGCGGTGACATCAGGGTTTGCCATTGCGGCGATAGGGGTTCTCAGGCCCCGATGGGCCGCACTAAGCAGATCGGAGGTGCCGACGCGGGCCGCGTCGGCATCAGCCCCGGTTCGGGCGCGTCCGGAGGAGCTGGAGGAGACGATGGACAACACCCCCACGCGATCGTGGGAGCCACTGGACTGGGTCACAGCGAGTAGTCCCACGGCCGTGGGAGGACCGGCGCAGACGAGCACCAGCCCAGGGTACTCATCCACGGCCGGAGCCTCGGCAAGGTTGAGCCCGCCGAAGCGCTCGGTGAGCCTGTCGATGTCGGCCGTGAGGTCGACGGAGTTGCCCGCAGGGTGTGCCGAAGCAAGCCCCATGAGCCCGCGGTTTCGCCAGGACGTGTGGCGGCGGCGGGGAATGGCGAGGGGTCCCGCCCGGAGCATGAATCCGGCCGGTGCCGCGTACGGCCCCATGATGGGCGCCAACTGTCATCGTTTTCTCACGATAGATGCCATAGGGTGGCTTATCGTATGTGGTTGGGGCCGGAGGACACTGACAGGCATCGGGTGAGAGATTGGGCACAAATGGTGGTGACACACGATGTACCCAGGTTCAGGGCCCTCCGTGGGAGGTAACACCCCTAGTCCTGCTTGGTCTAGTTGGATGGATGGGTATGTGTACAAGGGTGCTCCTGGAGCTGTGTCTAGAGCAGGAAGAAGGAGCAGCCGGCTCTTCTTCCTTTGCTACTAGAGGGGTTTTGAGAGTTCTATGGGTGTGCGAGGGTGATCATCCGTCCCCTTTGCATGGGGAGCTCGGGGTATTTTTATAGGCCAACCCCCGGTTCTACAATATATATAAAGTACATGGGTGGGCGAACCAGCTGGCAGTCTCTCCGGCTGGCCAGGGGGGCCCATCCTTTGCTCCGTCTCGTCGTCTGTAGGGTCCAACAGCTAAGCGGTCCCGTCTCCCGTTGGGGTCCGCCAGCTGGCTCTGCGATTGGCTCTCGCTCTCCTACCACGACACGGGTCGCCCGGGAGGCGTTGTGTAGCGCTAGCCGGCCGGGGTCTCCGGTACAGCCGGCAGCACTGTAGCCATGCCGAGGTAGGTAATCGAGTGGGCGAGGGCGTGCTGGAACTGTTCCCTCACCCGGTCGTGCTCGCCAAGGTCAGTGGCCTGGATGGACAGATTGTAGCCATGGGCTCCAATGCATCAGCGACCATTGTGGCCACAGGGCAACCGTCGTGGCGGTCTCGTCTTGTCGTTGTACCCGTGCCCAGGGAGATGGGACATCACATGTCCTCCCCTAGGTAACCAAGGAGGCGGCCCGGCAGGCAGCTAGCCGCGTCTGGCCAGCCGGTGGTCGAACCGGTCATGCGACCGACCGCCCGCGTCGCCAGTTGGCAGTACGTCAAGCCGGCCGTCCTCCAGCCGGCAATGGAGAGCCGGCCACACAGTTTTCTTCGAAGCGGAAGGGGGAGAACCCCGTTACTTTGGCCTACCTAGGGGTGATAACCCCATCATTATGGGACGGATGGAGTAGATGAGAAGGAATCTTAAGTTAATGGGTCTTTTGAATTGGGATATACTATTTGGTTGAACTGATGCAATTTGCGTACTAACAAGTTTTCACTTTCTCGACGTGGGCGCAGGGGTGATCGATGCTGACTAGGGCGGACGATGGGCGCTGTGCTCTTCAACCACTCGGAGGCAGACTTTTTCGTGAAGCCCGGTGGCCACGTCGCGTAGATGATTGTGCAGGTGATTTCGATGCCAAAGGTCATCGAGGTGGAGGACCTCGATGCCACCATCCAGGGGGAGGGAGGATTCGGGTCCATCGGCGTCTAAGCTCTGAGCCTTGGTAGATACATCTAGGGAAGTGGTCTGTTTAGGTTGGTGATGGAACGACAATGAAGGTACCCACATTTCAATGATGGTTGTGTGTCTGATGTTAAATTGAATCTTGAGAATGTTGTGTGACGTTGGTTCGGTTTGCACTGGACGTATTGCAATCCATGAATACTACATCTAACTTTAATTTTTTTAATTCCTAAATTGTTAGTAGTAGCGTGGGAAATAACCGAGCGCTACTAGTAGTTAGGTTAGTAGTAGCATGGGAAATAAGTGAGCGCTACTAGTAGTTAGGTTAGTAGTAGCGCGGGTACACCCGTGCTACTACTAATATTTAGCTGTAGCGCGATAGTAGTAGCGCGGTAACCAGCGCTACTACTAGGCACTTTTCTAGCGCTACTACTAGCCTTTTTCCTAGTAGTGAAGGTAGAACACATATGAAGAATTATTGAATAGACTGGGTTGAGTTTAGCATAGAGGGGGAAGGGTCCGACCACATTCACTTAGATGAAAATCAACTTGAAGAATTAGCAATAAGTGAACGATGTTGAGGACACTGACAACCTCATATATATATATATATATATATATATATATATATATACATCTGGGCTATTCTGTTTCGCGTAACAGACCTTGAACTGACGTAGTTTACAGTTTGGACTGACGGTTTTTTGAGCGGGTGGACTGATGATTTCATTACACCGAACTGATCATCTTGTTTAGTTCAAAAACATAATAATCAAACATTGCAAGAAAAGTCGTCGAAACGGGGCGTGTACTATATCGTTGGAAAGCCCTTGAGATCTAAATTACAGTCATATAATTTGTTTTCGTAAAATCATCATGGTTTAAGAGCAGTTTTTAAAAAACCTTAATTTTCAAACGGTTTATCAGAATTGAACAAATGAGATGGCATTAGAAATCTGGTAAAAATGCGCATCTTCCATATGCAGATTGATTTTTCAAATTATGTATGATTTAAAAGTAATTTGGAAAATGGTGAAAATGTCGGGCGAAACATATTTTTGCGATTTTTTTGCAAACGGCTTGTTGGATTGAAGCAAATGACATGGCATTGGATAGCTATGGAAAATGCACAACTTTTGTGTTTTGAAAGTTTTTTTCTAATTCTTTACGGTTTAAATTCGAATTCGGTTAAATTTGGTTTCGAACGTGATTTTTTTGAAAAGTTTGTCGAAATAAGACAAATAATATAGCGACAGAAAGCTATCAAAAATGCAAAACTTAGTCATGTTGAACGTTTTCTCAAATTTGCAACCATTTAACAATAATTTTGAATACGGTAAGACCCATCTTGCTGTTTTCCCATCCGAAAACAAAGTACTCGTACTGATAAATGTGTGCGTCTGTACTGAACGTTTTTCATTGAATGTACTTTACTCTGTTTTTTGTACTATTTTTGTTAGATATTTTCAACTATTTGTCAGAGTTGAACAAATTATATTATTCTGTTAGTATTCCCGAACTAACGACTTGGAGTAGTTGTACTGACGCTTTTCGTCTCGTCGAACTCATCGTCGAGCTGGGGCGTCGCGCGGGGCCGTCGGGATGGGGCGGCACGACGACTGCCTCCGGCGGTACGAGGCGGGTTGAGGTGGGGCGGGTCGCAGAAAAGCCCAGCCTCGTACTGACGTTTTCCATCTCGTCGAACTGATCGTTGAGCAAGGGCGGCATGCGGGGCCGGCGGGATGGTGCGGCGCGGGGCCGGCGAGCTGGGGCGGCGCGACGACTGCCTCTAGCGGTAGGAGGCGGGTCGGGGTGGGCCGGGTGGTAGTAGGTTCTAGCCTCGTATATGGTGGACGCGTCGCTCCCTATAATGGGCCAGGGGTAACAAAAAAATATTTTGTTACTAGTAACAGAATAGCCCTGTCATATATATATATAGTCAATGAAAAACATGAGTTTCATAGTTTGAAGAATTTGAAGAGTTGATGAATTTGAACAGTTGATGAATTTGAAAAGTTGAGGAATTTGCAAACTTGAGTAATTAGAAGAACTGAAGAATTTGCAAAATGACAAAAAAATTCAACTTTGACGAATTTCAACTATGGTTGGTGGCGTGACCCACCGTATAAGAATGATGATTTAAGACACTGCGTACAATTGTCGTAGGGTTTTGAGAATCAAATTCTTCATTAATTTCTTCACACTTAGAGGGTTATTCTTCATTGATTGAAGAAAAACATTACTTCATGAGTTGCACATCTAAGTCATCAATTTTGGAAAAATGTTAGGATGTGTGCCCTTTTCAAAGAACATTCACAGATTCTAAGATATTTAGCTCACATCGCAACTTGCAAAATCTCTTTTCATCCAAGGGCTTTGTGAAGATATCGACCAGTGTTCTTCAGTAGGGATGTGGTCGATGGAGATGTCCCCCTTGAGTACATGATCTCGAAGAAAATGATGACGAATCTGGATGTGCTTGGTCTTGGAATGTTGAACTGGGTTGTAAGCAATCTTGATAATGCTCTCATTGTTGCAGTAGACGGGCACATTCTTCACCTTGATGCCATAGTTCTTGAGGGTTTGCTTCATCCACAGCAACTGAGTGCAACATGAGCCAGCAACAATGTACTCAGCTTCAGAAGTAGATAGTGACACGTAGTTGTGCTTCTTCGAGGACCAATAGACTAAGGATTGTCCGAGGAAATGACATGTGTCTGAGGTTGACTTGCGATCCGCACAATCTCCACCATAGTCAGCATCATAGTATCCGACGAGGTGGAGATTTGAGCCATTGGGATACCATAATCCAAGCGTTGGTGTGTGAGCTAAGTATCAAAGAATATGTTTCACAACCTTATGGTGTGATTCCTTCGGTGTTGCTTGGAGTCGGGCACACATGCAAACACTCAGCATAATATCAGGCCTAGATGCACATAGATACAATAAAGAGCCAATCATGGAGCGATATACCTTCTGATCAAAATCGTTACCATTTTCGTCAGTGCAGAGGTGGCCTTTTGAAGGCATTAGAGTTTTGACGCCTTTGCAATCTTGCATGTCAAATTTCCTCAGTACATCATTGAGGTATTTCTCTTGAGAAATGAAGATGCCATTGTCTTGCTGGCGAATTTGAAGACCTAAGAAGAATTTCAACTCTCCCATCATAGACATTTGATATTCTTCACTGATCATATAGGAAAATTCATCACTGTAACGTTTGTCAGTACAACCAAAGACTATATCATCTATGTATATTTAGCGTATGAATAGTTCATTGTCATAGGATTTAGTGAAAAGAGTTGGGTCGAGTGAACCGGGTTTGAAGCCTTTCTTCATGAGGAATTCCTTCATAGTGTTGTACCACGCCCGAGGGTCCTGCTTGAGGCCAGAGAGGGCCTTGTTGAGTCTGAAGACTTTGTCAGGATGCTTAGGATCTTCAGAACCTGGGGGTTGAGCAACATATAGTCTTCCTGAAGCTTACCATTGAGGAATGCACTTTTCACATCCATTTGATATAAGATGATATCATGATGGTTAGCAGAAGCAACCAATATGCGAATAGCTTCAAGTCTAGCAATAGGTGCAAAAGTTTCATCAAAGTCAATTCCCTCAACCTATGTGTAGCCTTGACCTACAAGACGAGCCTTACAAGGCCATTTTCATCTTGTTTGTTGTGATAGATCCACTTGGAACCTATGATGCCATGCTTGCGAGGATCTGGTCACTTGACAAGTTCCCACATATTGTTGAGCTTGAATTGATGCAATTCCTCTTGCATAGCTTGAATCCACTCAGACTCCTTGAATGCTTCATCAACTTGGGTGGGCTCTATGATAGAGACAAAAGCAAAGTGCCCACAAAAGTTAGCCAAATGTGAATCTCTTGAGCGAGTGAGAGGACCTGGTGCATTGATGTCATCGATGATTTTGTCAATCTGCACTTCATTTGCAAGAGGTTGACGTGGATGAGGATTTTCATCAGCACCATTTTCTTCACGTGTATCTGCATGATTATCTTCATTGGTTGGAATGACTTCTTCAGTGGGTATAACATCTTCAGTAGCCTTCAGCTTAATGAATTCCTTAGGAGGTTGTTCATCTAGCACAGGAGAGAGGTGCTCTCTTTGCGAGCCATCAGTTTCATCAAACCGCATATCTACAGTTTCAACAAGCTTGTGGTGGTAGGTGTTGAAGACTCTGTAGGTGTGCGAATCCTTTTCGTAACCAAGCATAAAACCTTCATGTGCTTTTGGTGCAAGTTTAGAACTATGGTGAGGATCTCTAATCCAGCATTTTGCACCGAAGACTTTGAGATAACTTACATTGGGTTTCTTGCCAGTCATAAGTTCATATGAAGTCTTCTTGAAGAATTTGTGAAGATATACCCTCTTGATGATGTGGCATGTTGTATCAATTGCCTCAGGCCAGAAGCAACGAGGATTGTTGTATTCATCAAGCATGGTGCGAGCCATCTCAACAAGAGTCATGTTTTTGCGCTCCACGATGTCGTTCTGCTGAGGAGTATATGGGCAGATAACTCATGAGCAATACCAAGTTCATCAAGATATTCATCAATATTGGTGTTCTTGAACTCAGTCCCATTATCACTCCTGAAGTTCGTGGAGGCCCTTGAAGCAAATCGTCTGAAGTGATCCTGCACTTCAGACTTGTACAGAATAATATGCACCCAAATGTAACGAGAGTAATCATCAACTATGACAAACCATGCAAACTTGAAGAATTTGTTAGTGTGGAATAATGAGTGAGGACAAAGAGGTCCATGCGAAGCAATTCAAAGGGTCGAGTCGTGGTCATGATTGTCTTCGAGGGATGCTTGGATCTGGCCATCTTCCCAGACTTGCACCACAGAGGTGGTCCTTGAGGAATTTGACACCTTCAATGCCAATGACATGCTTTTTCTTCACAAGTGTGTGCAAGTTCCTCATACCAGCATGTCCAAGTCGTCGATGCCACAGCCAGCCTTCTGAGGACTTTGCAAGTAGGCATGTGGCAGACTGAGGACCTGTAGAGAAATCAACAATATAAAAGTCTCCTCTCCTAACTCCTTCGAAGACCTTGTAAGTTTCAGATTCCATGATGACAACACAACGATATTTTCCAAATACGATAACCATATCAAGATCACAAAGCATTGAGACAGACATAAGGTTGAACCCGAGGGATTCAACAAGCATCACCTTATCCATGGTTCAGTCCTTTGAGATTGCAACCTTACCTAGACCCAATACCTTGCTTTTTCCTTGGTCAGCATAGGTGATATGCTTCAGATGAGATGGAGCAAGTGGAAAATTCATAAGTAGATTCCTGTCACCAGTCATGTGGTTTGTGCATCCACTATCGAGGACACACTCAGTAGCTTTTGGAGGTTCATCCTGCAGATGAATTAGTACAACTTATGTACTCATATGCTTCAGAGTGAAGAATATGACATCAATTTCATCAGACAGAATTTCATCACACAACATAGTAAGTAAAGCGGTGTGGTGACGTGAGAAATGAGGAATTCATTTCTACATGATTATCTTGCATCCTTTCAAGCATTTCCTCAGGTCTCCAGCAGATTGATCAGATGTTCAAGTTCATCTGGAGACCTGTCCCTGCATAAGTGATTAGTTCAATTTCTTCACCACCCACATGTTGGGGAACGTTGCATGGGAAACAAAAAATTTCCCATGCACACGCAGGATCTATCCATGGTGATCAGCATCTACGAGAGGGAGAGTGGATATACATACCCTTGTAGATCGCTAAGCGGGAAGCGTTAAGAAACGCGGTTGGTGTAGTCGAACGTCTTCGCGATCCAAATCGCCGAGCGTCTCGCGATCTCATCACGATCCGTCCCACGATCCAATCACGATCCATCCCTCGAACTCATCACAATCCGTCCCGTGATCTCATCATGATCCATCCCGCGATCTCGTCGCGATCCGTCTCGCTATCTTGATCACGGTCCTTCCGATCTAGCGCCGAACGGATGGCACCTCCGCATTCAGCACACGTATAGCTTGATGACGATCTCCGCCCCTCTTGATCCAGCAAGAGGGAGTGTAGAGGTAGAAGAGTTCTCCAGCAGCGTGACGGTGCTGCGGTGATGGTGGTGGAGCTATTCTTGCAGGGCTTCGCCTAAGCACCATAGAAAACCGATCTAGAGGAGAAACTATGCACTAGAGGAACGGGTAGCACGTGGCTGAAAATTCTGTGCCAAAACCCTAAAATCCTCTAGTATATATAGGAGGAGAGGAGGAGGAGTCTTGGCTGCCAAAAGGCCAGCCCTTGGGTCGGCCAAAGTGGGGAAGAGAGGAGGACTCCTCCTCCAATCTTAGTAGGACTAGGATTCCTCCTTTTTTGGCCTTTTTCCACCTTTTTCCCTTTGGGCTTTTTCTCCTAGCCACATGGGCCTTGTGTGGGACTTCCACCAGCCCACAAAAGGCTGCTATTTACTCTCCCACAGACAATGAAGCCTCTTGGGTCGAAATACCCCTCCCGGTGGTCTCCCGGTACACTACCGGCACTCCCAACACATTACCGATTAGCCCGAAACTTTTCCGGCGACCAAAATGGGACTTCCTATATATCAATATTTACCTCCAGACCATTCTGGAGCTCCTCGTGACGTCCGGGATCTCATCCAGGACTACGAACAACCTTCGGTCACCACCATACATAACTCTATACTACCGAAACGTCACCGAACTTTAAATGTGCAGACCCTGCGGGTTCGAGAACTATGTAGACATGACCGAGACACCTCTACGATCAATAACCAATAGCGGGACCTGGATGCCCATATTGGTTCCTACATATTCTACGAAGATCTTTATCAGTCAAACCTCTGTGTCAAGGATTCAGTTAATCCCATATGATGTTCCCTTTGTTCTTCGGTATGTTTACTTGCCCGAGATTCGATCGTCGGTATCTCCATACCTAGTTCAACCTTGTTACCGGCAAGTCTCTTTACTCGTTCCGTAATACAAGATCCCATGACTAACACATAGTCAGATTGCTTGCAAGGCTTGTTGTGATGTTGTATTATCGAGTGGGCCTTGAGATACCTCTCCGTCACACGGAGTAACAAATCCCAGTCTTGATCCATGCCAACGCAACATACACCATCGGAGATACCTGTAGAGTACCTTTATAGTCACTCAGTTATGTTGTGACATTTGATACACACAAGGCACTCCTCCGGTGTCAGTGAGTTGCATGATCTCATGGTCATAGGAACAGATAGTTGACATGCAGAAAACAGTAGCATTAAACTGACACGATCATATGCTATGTTCGTAGTTTTGGTCTTGTCCATCCCACCATTCTCCTAATGATGTGATCCCGTTATCAAATGACATCTCATGTCAATGGATAGGAAACCTTAACCATCTTTGATCAACGAGCTAGTCTATTAGAGGCATACTGGGGACATGGTTTTGTCTATGTATCCACACATGCATCTAAGTCTCCGATCAATACAATTATAGCATGGATAATAAACAATTATCATGAACACGGAAATATGATAATAACTAATTTATTATTGCCTCTAGGGCATATTTACAACAGTATCCCACTTGCACTAGAGTCAATAATCTAGTTCACATCACCATGTGATTTGCATTGTTATGAATCTAACACCCAATGAGTTCTGGCTTGATCATGCTTTGCATGTGAGAGAGGTCTTATAGTCAACGGGCCTGCGACATTCAGATCCGTGTGTACTTTGCAAATTTCTATGTCAAACCGTAAACACTGCTACCACACTCCAGTTGGATTTCTATTCCAAATGGCTGCTCCACTATTCGTATCCAGATTGCTACTACGAGTCATCCGGATTGGTGTTAAAGCTTGCATCGACGTGACTCTTTACGATGAACTCTTTATCACCTCCATAATCAAGAAACATCTCCTTAGTATTTTAGTTACTAAGGATAATCTTGAACGCTGTCCAGTGCTCCATTCCAGGATCACTTTGAAACCTTCCGGCCATACTTATGGCAAGGCTGACATCGGGTCTTGTGCACAACATTGCATACATGATAGAGCCTATGGCTGAAGCATAGGGGATGACACTCATCTTTTCTCTATCTTCTACAGTCACTGGGCATTGAGTCTTACTCAACTTTATACCTTACAAATCAGGCGAGAACTCTTTCTCTGACTGATCCATTTTGAACTCTTTCAAAATCTTGTCAAGGTATGTACTCATTGAAAGTCTCATCAAGTATCTTGATATATCTCTATAGATCTTGATGCTCAACAATTAGGTAGCTTTATCCAGGTCTTCCTTTGAAAAACTCTTTTCAAACAACCCTTTATGCTTTCCAGAAATTCTATACCATTTCCGATCAAGAATATGTCAACCACATATGCTTATCAGAAACTCCACAGTGCTCCCACTCACTTTATTGTAAATACAAGTTGCTCGTAAACTATGTATAGACTCAAAAAACTTTAATCACCTCATCAAAGTGTATATTCCAACTCCAAGATGCTTGCTTCAGTTCATGGAAGGATCACTGAAGCTTGCACACCTTTTAGCATCCTTAGGACTGACAAAACCTTCTGGCTGTATCACATACAACCTTTCCTCAAGAAAGGAAACGATGTTTTGGCATCCATCTGCCAGATTTCATAATTGAAAAATGCAGCAACTACTAACATAATTCTAACAGACTTGAGCATCGCTACGAGAGAAAGTCTCATCACAGTCAACTCCTTGATCTTGCTGGAAACTTCTTTGCGACAAGTTAAGCTTTATAAATGGTGACATTCAACATCAGCGTCTGTCTTCATTTTAAAGATCCATTTGTACTCAACAACCTACCGTCCAACGAGCAAGTCTACCAAATTCTATACTTGGTTTTCATATATGGATCCTTTCTCGGATTTCATGGCCTCTAACCATTTGTCGAAATCCGGGCCCATCATTGCTTCTCCACAGCTCATAGGTTCATTGTTGTCCAACAACATGACCTCCAAGAAAGGGTTGTCGTACTGCTCAGGAGCAGTACACATCCTTGTTGACCTACGACGTTTGATAGTAACTTGATCCGAAGCTTCATGATCATCATCATTTACTTCCTCTTCAACTGACGTAGGTTCCATAGAAACATCTTTCTGCGATGCGCAACTCTCTGGTTGAAACAAAGGTTCAACAACCTCATCAAGTTCTATCTTCCTCCCACTCAATTCTTTTGAGAGAAACTTTTTCTCGGGAAAGGACTCGTTTTAGCAACAAACACTTTATGCTTGGATCTGAGATAGTAGGTTCACCCAACTGTTCTTAGGGTATTCTACGAAGATGCATTTGTCCGCTTTGGGTTCGTGCTCATTAGGTGAAATCATTGTCCACACACGCGTCGGAGCCCCAAACATCAAGAAATGACAGCTTAGGTTTCTATCAAACCATATTTCACACGGTGTCATCTCAACGGATTTAGATGGTTCCCTATTTAAAGTGAATGTAGTTGTCTCTAATGCACAACCCCAAAATTATTGTAGCAAAACAATAAGAGACATCATAACATGCACTATATCCAATAGAGCACGACTATGACGTTCGGACATACAATCACACTATGGTGTTCCAGGTGGCGTGTGTTGTGAAACAACTTTCAATTGTCTAAAGTTGTATGCCAAACTCATAACTCAGATATTCACCTCCACGATCATATCGCAGATATTTTTATCTTCTTGTCACGATTATCTTAAACTTGACTCTGAATTTGCTTGAACTTTTCAAACGATTCAGACTTGTGTTTCATTAAGTAAACATACACTATATCTACCCAAATCATCAGTGAAGGTAAGAAAATAACGATATCCACCGCACGCTACAAGACTCATTGGATTGCATACATCAACATGTATCATTTGCAATAAATCACTTGCCCTTTCCGTCAAACCAGAAAACGAGGTCCTTAGTCATCTTTGACCAAGAGGTATGGTTCGCATGTCTCAACCGATTCGAAATCGAAAGAGTCCAAAGGTCCATCAGCATGGAGTTTTCATGCATTTTATACCAATATGACATTTAGCGGCAGTGCCACAAGTATGTGGTACTATCATTATTGACTTTGCATCTTTTGGCATCAATGTTATGAACATTTGTATTACTACGATCAAGATTCAACAAACCATTCTCACTGGGTGCTTGACCATTGAAGGTATTATTCATGTAAACAGAATAACCATTATTCTCTAAATTAAATGAATAACCGTGTTGCAATAAACACGATCTAATCACGTTCATGCTCAACGCAAAACACCAAATAACACTTATTTAGGTTTGTTACTAATCCTGAAGGTAGAGAGAGCGTGCGATGTCGGTCACATCAACCTTGGAAACACTTCCAACACACATCTTCACATCACCCTTAGCTAGTTCTCCGTTTATTCTGTAGCTTTTATTTCGAGTTACTAACATTTAGCAACCGAACCGGTATCCTATACCCAGGTGCTACTAGGAGTACTAGCAAGGTACACATCAATAACACATATATCAAATATACTTCTGTTGACATTGCCAGCCTTCTTATCTACCAAGTATCTAGGGTTGTTCCGCTTCAGCGACCGCTCTCCTCATGATCGAAGCACTTAGTCTCGGGTTTGATTTCAACTTTGGGTTGCTTAACTGGAGCAGCAACTGACTTGCTATCCATGAAGTTTCCCTCCTTCTCTTGCCCTTCTTGAAACTAGTGGTTTGACTAACCATCAACACTTGACGCTCCTTCTTGATTTCTACCTTCACGGTGTCAAACATCACGAACAGCTCAGGGATCATTATTTCTATCCCTAGTGTTTTATAGTTCATCACCAAGTTCTAGTAGCTTAGTGACAGTGACTTGGAGAACTATATCAATCGCTATCTTATCTGGAAGATCAACTCCCACTCGATTCAAGCGATTGTAGCACCCAGACAATGTGAGCACATGCTCAACAATTGAGCTATTCTCCTTCATCTTGCAGGAAGAGAATCTTGTTGGAGATCTCATATCTCGCAACATGGGCATGAGCCTGAGATCCTAATTGCACGTCTTAGAACATCTCATATGTTCTGTGATGTTCAAAATGTTTCGGAGCCTCAATTCTAAGCCGTAATGCAAGAAACACTAATCTATCAAGTAGTCATCAGAACGTGCCTATTAGATGTTCACAAGTAGGCATGTGGCAGGCCGAGGACCTGTAGAGAAATCAACAATCTAAGCACATGCTCAACGATTGAGCTATTCTCCTTCATATTGCAGGCAAATAATCTTGTTGGAGATCTCATATCTCGCAACATGGGCATGAACCTGAGATCCTAATTTCAGCTCTTAGAACATCTCATATGTTTTGTGACGTTCAAAATGTTTCGGAGCCTCAATTCTAAGCCGTAATGCATGAAACACTAATCTATCAAGTAGTCATCAGAACGTGCCTGTTAGATGTTCACAACATCTACAAACCACGCTAGAGAGGTTGGCGCACCGAGCGGTGCATTAAGGAGATAAGGCTTGCATGCAGCAATGAGGACAATCCTCAGATCACGGACCCAGTCCGCAATATTGCCACCAACATCTTTTAACTCTATTTCTCTAGGAACATATAAAAATTCAAGGGAGCTATAGCGCGAGCAAGTGATCTACAACATAATTTGCACAGACACTATTGACTATGTTCATGATAATGAGTTCAATTAATCATATCACTTAAGAACTCCCACTCAAATTGACATCCCTCCAGTCATTCGAGTGATACATGATCCAAATTCACCAACTCAAGTCCGATCATCACGTGAGTTGAGGTGGTTTCAATGGTGAACATCATCATTTTGATCATATCTACTATATGACTCATGTTCGACCTTTCGGCCTCTTGTGTTTCGAGGCCATGTCTGTAGATGCTAGGCTCGTCAAGTTTAACCCGAGTGTTCTGCATGTGCAACACTGGCTTGCACCCGTTGTATGTGAACATAGAGTCTATCACACCCGATCATCACGTGGTGTCTCGACACAAAGAACTTTCGCAATGGTGCACACTCAGGGAGAACACAATTTATCTTGAAATTAAGTGAGGGATCACCTTATAATTCTACCGTCGTCCTAAGCAAAACAAGGTGCATAAAAGGATTAGCATCACATGCAAATCATAAGTGACATGATATGGCCATGAACTTGTGCTTTTGATCTCCATCATGAAAGCACCGGCATGATCTCCATCGTCACCAGCATGGCACCATGATATCCATCATCTTGATCTCCATCAACGTGTCGCCATCGGGGTTGTCACGCCCACCATGCTTCTACTACTATTGCTATCGTTTAGCAAGAAAGTAAAGCATTACATTGCGCTTAATGATTGACACGCGGGTCATACAATAATTAAAGACAACCCTATGGCTCCTGCCGGTTGCCGTACTCATCGACATGCAAGTCGTGATATTCTATACAATACATGATCATCTCATACATCACATATATCACATCATGTAATTGGCCGTATCACATCACAACATACCCTCCAAAAACAAGTTAGACATTCTCTAATTGTTGTTGCATGTTTTACATTGCTGCTACGGGTATCTAGCAAGAACAATTCTCACCTATGCATAAACCACAACAGTGATACACTAGTTGCTCTTAAACCTTCTCAAGGACCGCCTTTGTCGAATCCGATCCAACTAAAGTGAGAGCAACTGGCACCCGCAAGCCATCTATGCAACAAGTTGCGTTTGAGGGAACTAGTCTCTCGTAAGCGTACGACTAATGTTGGTCCGGGCCGTTTCATCTCACAATACCGCTGAACCAAAACACGACCATGGGAGGAAGCAATCTAAGCATCAATGCCCACAAACTCTTTGTGTTCTACTCGAGATATCATCTACACATAGACCAAGCTCATGATGCCACTGTTGGGGAACGTTGCATGGGAAACAAAAAATTTCCTACGCACACGCAAGATCTATCCATGGTGATGAGTATCTACGAGAGGGAGAGTGGATCTACATACCCTTGTTGATCGCTAAGCGGGAAGCGTTAAGAAACGCGGTTGGTGTAGTCGACCGTCTTCGCGATCCAAATCGCCGAGCGTCCCGCGATCTCATCACGATCTGTCCCACGATCCAATCACGATCCGTCCCACGAACTCATCACGATCCGTCTTGCAATCTCATCACGATCCGTCGCGCAATCTTGATCACGGTCCTTCCGATCTAGCGCCGAACAGACGGCACCTCCACGTTCAGCACACGTATAGCTTGATGACGATCTCTGCCCTCTTGATCCAGCAAGAGGGAGCGGAGAGGTATAAGAGTTCTCCGGCAGCTTGGTGGTGGAGCTATTCCGGCAGGGCTTCGCCTAAGCACCACAATATGAAAAACCGATCTAGAGGAGAAACTATGCACTAGAGGAACGGGTAGCACGTGGCTGAAAATTCTGTGCGAAAACCCTAAAATCCTCTAGTATATATAGGAGGAGAGGAGGAGGAGTCTTGGCTGCCAAAAAGACAGCCCTTGGGTCGGCCAAAGTGGGGAGGAGATGAGGACTCCTCCTCCAATCCTAGTAGGACTTCGATTCCTCCTTTTTTTGGCCTGTTTCCACCTTTTTCCCTTTTGGCCTTTTCTCCCAGCCGCATGGGACTTGTGTGGGACTAAAACCAGCCCACAAAAGGCTGCTATTTACTCTCCCACAGCCCATGAAGCCTCTTGGGTCGAAATACCCCTCCCGGTGGTCTCCCGGTACACTACCGGCACTCCCGGTACATTACCCATTAGTCCGAAACTTTTCCGGTGATAAAATGGGACTTACTATATATCAATCTTTACCTCCGGACCATTCCGGATCTCCTCATGATGTCCGGGATCTCATCCGGGACTCCGAACAACCTTAGGTCACCACCATACATAACTCTATACTATCGAAACGTCACCGAACCTTAAGTGTGCAGACCCTGCGGGTTCGAGAACTATGTAGACATGACCGAGACACCTCTACGATCAATAAACAATAGCGGGACCTGGATGCGCATATTGGTTCCTACATATTCTACAAACAACTTTATCGGTCTGACCTCTATGTCAAGGATTCAATTAATTCCGTATGATGTTCCCTTTGTTCTTCGACATGTTTACTTGCCCGAGATTCGATCGTCGGTATCTCCATACCTAGTTCAACCTCGTTACCGGCAAGTCTCTTTACTTGTTCTGTAATACAAGATCCCATGACTAACACTTAGTCACATTGCTTGCAAGGCTTGTTGTGATGTTGTATTACCGAGTGGGCCTTGAGATACCTCTCCGTCACACGGAGTAACAAATCCCAGTCTTGATCCATGCCAACGCAACAGACACCCTCAGAGATACCTTTAGAGTACCTTTATAGTCACTCAGTTACGTTGCGATGTTTGATACACACAAGGCACTCCTCCGGTGTTAGTGACTTGCATGATCTCATGGTCATAGGAACAAATACTTGACATGTAGAAAACAGTAGCATTAAACTGACACGATCATATGCTACGTTTGTAGTTTGGGTCTTGTCCATCCCACCCTTGTCCTAATGATGTGGTCCCATTATCAAATGACATCTCATGTTAATGGCTAGGAAACCTTAACCATCTTTGATCAACGAGCTAGTCTATTAGAGGCATACTAGGGACATGGTTTTGTCTATGTATCCACACATGCATCTAAGTCTCCGATCAATACAATTATAGCATGGATAATAAACGATTATCATGAACAAGGAAATATGATAATAACTAATTCATTATTGCCTCTAGGGCATATTTCCAACACCACATCTGGAGGGGTGGCAAAGAATTCATCATTCTGCGAGCACCATATGGGAAGGGAGGCATTGAAGATAGTGCGCTTTGTTTCATAGGACAAGGGTTAGAGTACTCATATGAATAAGCTGAGAAATTCTTCAAGGACTTATGAACATAATGATTTGAAGAATAACGCACATATTCAGAACTGTTAGATTTTCCCTCTGAAACAGAGGCATTAGCACGAGAATGATATTTTTGACCATTTGAGGAATTTGGTCCAAGTGAAGACTTTGGTCCCTATGAGGAATTTGATGTGGGGTTCCTGTTCTTCATGAGTGCTGTCGTGAGGACATTCACTTGAAGATATTGTAGGCAGCTTTTGGGAACCCAGATTTTCTTCATAGGTGAATCGTTCCTGCAGTTAGTTCCAACAAGTCTGGCAAATACTCCACCCTTCTCATTTTTGAAGAATTTGTAGTTGGACTCAAGTGACTCATCAGAGGAATATGAAGTTTCACAAGTAAAGCCAGATAAACTGGATGGATCTACAGGAGGTCCTTTTGCAGCAACTCATGACGTTTTTGGGGTACTGCTCAGGTGTCTAGTAGGATCCATTGGCGTTGACTTTCCTCTCAAATGCAATACCTCCTTTCCTAGGGTTCCTGTTCAGAATATGCTTTTTGACAACATTGCAAAGAGTTTGATGCCCTTTGGGACTTTTGTAAATTCCTGTCACATACAATTCCATCAACCCTGCATTTTCATCAGTGATACTTGTGGTATCCTCAGATGCGGAATTTTTGACCACTGGAATAGTTGAAGAATTTGCAAGAATAGAAGCATTTGAACATTCAGGTGAAGAATTAGTAGTTTCACGTTCGATGCATTTCAAACAAGGTGGAACAAATTCTTCCTGAGCACTACTGATTTGTTGAGCCAGTAAGGAATCGTTTTCCCTTTGGAGATCCTCATGTGACACTCTTAGTTTCTCAAGATCTTGCTTTCTTTGAAGAAATTCATAATAAAGCTTCTCATGATCGTCTAAGAGAGCATTATGACGACTCTAAAGGTTATCCTACTTTGTTTGAAGACTTTTGAGATCGTCAAACAGAGTTTGAGTTTGATCCACTTCCTCATTCAACAGATCACCGCTTTTGTATAGCATTTTCTAAAGCTTTTCAATTGCACTTTGTTGCCTAGTGGCAATATTAGCAAGTTTGTCATAGCTAGGTTTCACATATTCATTAGATTCACCATCACTTGATTTAGAGGAGGAGTGATGCTTATGTACCTTGGAACCTTTAGCCATGAAGAAATAGGTGGGAGCATAATCATCATTGCTGACGTCAGAGTCGTTGGAGTGGTCATTTGCTTCATCGTTGAAGATAGACTTGCTAATGAAAGCAGTAGCGAGAGCAAGGCTAGCGACACCAGATTCAGATTCCATCGTAGATTCTTTCTCTTCTTCATATTCTTCAGATTCTTCTTTTGAGTCCATTTCCTTGCCAATGAAAGCCTGAGCCTTTGCTAGAACCATTCTTCTTGTGCGTTGAGGAATTTGAACATGAGAAGTTTGCAGATGAGGACTTTGCAGATTTCTTCTTTTTCTTCGAGTCATCAGAACTATCGTCCTTCACTAGTAGAAAACAGGGCATTGGTTCGGGCCGGGCCATCCCATTAGTCCCGGTTTAGTCACGAACCGGGACCAATGGGGGCAATGGTCCCGGTTCGTGAGGCCAGGGGGCAGGCGGGCCACGTGGGGCATTGGTCCCGGTTCGTCTGGAACCTTTGGACCCGGTTCCAGACACGAACCGGGACCAATGTGCCTTGCTCCTGGCCCACAACCATTGGTCCCGGTTTGTGGCTGGATCCGCGACCAAAGGGGGTCCTTTAGTCCTAGTTCCAGCCACGAACCGGGACCAATGAAATGCCTATATATACCCCCTCGCCAGCAAGCAGAGCACTCCACACTGCTCTATTTTTTTGGCCGGTGAGGGGAGAGCTTTGTGGTGCTCTAGCTCACCTCCTATGCACATGAGGTGTTTGATGAAATGCCTAAGCCAAACTTAAGCTTTCTCCTCTCGAATCTCCTTGTACAAAACTCCATTTTTGTCAAGATTTGTCTAGGTTTGGTGGTCCATCCTGTCCCGTCCCCGTCTTGAAACCGCCGTCGATCACCCGCACGTGGTGAGCCTCTTGATCTTATCTTCTTGCTAAAAGAAAGTATACGTACTCATATGATTTTCTTACTTTTATTATTGTTCACTTCTGTATTCATGATATGTTATAATGATTTTTAATACACTTTATTATATAACGCATGCAGATGAACCGGCAATGGATGTATGGTGACCGACGCACCTCCGAGTATATTAAGGGCCTACATAATTTTCTCGAAGCGGCTGAGGCAAACAAGCAGAATGGTTTTATGCCTTGTCCATGTACTGTCTGTGAGAATACAAAGTCTTTCTCCAACTCCAAAACCGTTCACTTCCACCTGCTTTAGAAGGGTTTTATGCCACACTATAATGTTTGGACCAAGCACGGAGAAAGAGGGGTTATGATGGAAGACAACGAAGAAGAAGAGGATGACAACAACTACCCTCCCCCTGAATACGGTGATGCTGCAATGGGGGAAGGTGAAGATCAAGAGGAACCAGATGATGTGCCCGATGATGATCTTCGCCGGGTCATTGTTGATGCACAGAGAGAATGCGAAAGTGAAAGGGATAAGTTGAAGTTCGATCGCATGTTACAGCATCACAAAAAAGTGTTGTACCCAAATTGCGAAGATGACAACAAAAAGCTCGGTACCACACTGGAATTGCTGCAATGGAAGGCAGACAATGGTATATCTGACAAGGGATTTAGTTCGCTACTGAAAATAATGAAGAAGCTTCCGAAGGATAACGAATTGCCCGACAGTACGTACACAACAAAGAAGGTTGTATGCACTCTAGGATTGGAGGTGCAGAAGATACATGCATGCCCTAATGATTGCATCCTCTACCGTGGTGAGTACGAGGAACAGAACGCATGCCCGGTATGCGGTGCATTGCGGTTTAAGATCAGAAGAGATGACCCTCCTGGTGATGTTGAGGGCCAGCGCAACGGGAAGAGGGTTCTTGCCAAGGTGATTAGTCATGCTCCTATAATACCACGGTCGAAACATCTGTTCAGAAACAAAAAGCATGCCGAGTTGATGCAATGGCACATAAAAAACGTGAGAAAGACGAAAAGTTGAGAGCACCTGCTGACGGGTCACAGTGGAGAAAGATCGAGAGAAAGCGGAGCGACTTTACTGGTGACCCGAGGAACGTATGGTTTGGTTTAAGTCGAGATGGCGTTAATCCTTTTGGGGAGCAGAGCAGCCGGCATAGCACATGGCCTGTGACTCTATGTATGTAGAACCTTCCTCCTTGGTTGTGCATGAACCGGAAGTTCATTATGATGCCAGTGCTCATCCAAGGCCCTAAGCAACCCGGCAATGACATTGATGTGTACCTAAGGCCATTAGTTGGTGAACTTTTATAGCTGTGGAATGGAAGAGGTGTACGTGTGTGGGATGAGAATGAACAAGAGGAATTTGACCTACATGCATTGCTATTTGTAACCATCAATGATTGGCCTGCTCTCAATAACCTTTTAGGACAGACAAATAAGGGATACCACGCATGCACACACTGTTTATATGACACCGACAGTAGATATTTGGACAAATGCAGGAAGAATGTGTACATGGGGCATCATCGATTTCTTCCGACCAACCATCAATGTCGAAAGAAAAGAAAGCATTTCAAAGGTGATGCAGATCACCGGAAGAAGCCCGCCCTCCGTATTGGTGATCACATACTTGATATGGTCAATGATTTACAAGTTATATTTGTAAAGGGTCCTGACGAACTATCTGTTTCGAATGACGCTGACAAACGTGCACCCATGTGGAAGAAGAAATCTATATTTTGGGACCTACCCTATTGGAAAGATCTAGAGGTCCGCTCTGCAATCGACGTGATGCACGTGACAAAGAATCTTTGCGTGAACCTGCTAGGCTTCTTGGAAGTGTATGGGAAGACAAAAGATACACCAGAGGCACGGGAGGAACAGCAACGTGTGCATGAAAAAGCCGACATGCATCCAAAGCAGTATGAAGGTCGTGCCAACTATGCTCTTACCAAAGAAGAGAAGGAAATCTTCTTTGAATGCCTGCTCAGTATGAAGGTCCCGTCTGGCTTCTCGTCGAATATAAAGGCAATAATAAATATGGCAGAGAAAAGTTCCAAAACCTAAAGTCTCATGAATGCCACGTGATTACGATGCAACTGCTGCCGATTGCATTGAGGGGGCTTCTACTGGAAAACATTCGATTAGCCATTGTGAAGCTATTTGCATTCCTCAATGCAATCTCCCAGAAGGTGATCGATCCAGAAATCCTACCAAGGTTAAGGAGTGATTTGGTGCAATGTCTTGTTAGTTTCGAGCTGGTGTTCCCACCGTCCTTCTTCAATATCGTGACGCACGTCCTAGTTCATCTAGTCGACGAGATTGTTGTTCTGGGCCCTCTTTTTCTACACAACATGTTCCCCTTTGAGATGTTCATGGGAGTCTTAAAGAAATATGTTCATAACCGCACTAGGCAAAAAGCAAGCATCTCCATGGTCCATCAAACAGAGGATGTCATTGGGTTTTGTGTTGACTTCATTCCTGGCCTGAAGAAGATTGGTCTCCCTCAATCGCGGTATGAGGGGAGACTAACTGGAAAAGGCACGCCAGGAGCAGACTCAATAATATGTAGGGACGGACATTCTTGGTCTCAAGAACACTACACAGTTCTATAGAATTCCACCTTGGTGACCCCGTATGTCGTTCAACACAAGAATATTCTGCGCTCCAAACACCCGGAGTAGTGTGACGACTGGATTACATATGAACACATCAGGACTTTCGGCAGTTGGTTGCAAACACGTCTCATGGGTGACAACACTATTTCTGATGAGCTGTCATCGTTGTCCAGGGGGCCATATTCGACTGTATTGACTTACAAAGGGTACGAGATCAATGGAAACACATTTTACACGATCGCCCAAGATTAAAAGAGCACCAACCAAAATAGTGGTGTCTGCTCTGATGCAGCAACCAAGAGGGGAAAGGACACATATTATGGTTACATAGTGGACATATGGGAACTTGACTATGGACATGATTTCAAGGTCCCTTTGTTTCAGTGCAAATGGGTCAATCTGTCAAGAGGTGGGGTATAGGAAGACCCACGGTACGGAATGACAATAGTGGATCTGAACAATCTTGGGTACACAGACGAACCATTCGTCCTAGCCAATGATGTGGCGCGGATTTTCTATGTGAAGGACATGTCTACCATACCGAGAAAAAGAAAAGATAAGGAAGCAAATAAATCATACGATGAGCCAAAGCGCCACATAGTTCTTTCAGGAAAAAGAGACATCGTGGGATTGGAGGGAAAGACAGACATGCCTAAAGATTATGAAAAGTTTCATAAAATTCCTCCCTTCAAAGTCAAGGCTGACCAAAGCACCCAGTTAAACGATGAAGATTATCCATGGTTACAGCACAATAAGTAAAGGACACAAGCGAATAAAAATGACTTTATCTCCACAACTATATCATTCCCGTGACATGTGACGAAATGAAATGCCTTTTGTAACACATGAGTTTTCGTCCGAAACCCTAATACTTCGAAAGAGATTTTCCGTTTTGTACACGAAGTGCATCCAGTTTTTGTCGTAACCCTCTCAACTTTTTATGACATGCTAAGTGCATGAAATGATGATACCATGCCAACTTTTAACCTTTTCAGAGTTCATTTGAAGTGCTTTTCAATTTTAGGGTCATTTAGCTCAAACAAATTTGTATGTGCATGAAACATACCAAATGAAGTCAGAAAGGGTTGAAAATTGGTGATGTGGCTTTGAATGGTGCATTTTGAACACACAAAAAGTATGGAGTTCAAATAAGTTCAAAAAAATGAAATCCCTTTAGATAACATAAAAAATAACAAAATTGAACATAGATGGGCTTATGTAAGTAAAATTCGACCGGAAATCAGACTGAAATTCAGTTTGATTTGAGGTCAAATTTTCCCACATAAGGGCATCTATTTTCAATTTGAGAGGAACTCAATAAGGCAAGGAGGGGTGGGCTTATAAACCGGTGCGAGCGCCCCTTGCTTGGAGAGGTGGGACTAAACTCCCACCACAGCCAGGACCAACCATTTAGTCCTGGTCGGTGGCTACAACCGGGACCAATACACACCATTGGTCCCGGTTGGTGCCACCAACCGGGACCAATGCCCACCTTTGGTCCCGGTTGGTGCCACCAACCGGGACCAAAGGTCTCTGATTCCTGCCCTTTGGGCTGCCGAAAGAGACCTTTGGTCCCGGTTGGTGGGACCAACCGGGACTAAAGGTGGGCATCGGTCCCGGTTGGTGCCACCAACCGGGACCAATGCTCTGGGTATATAATTAGAACTTAGGAATTTTCAATTCTCATCTCGCAGTTCCCCCCGACGACGCCGACCTCCTCGACGCCGCCAGGCTGCCCCGACACCATCGACGTCGCCCGTGCCCTTGCCCTGCCCCCCGAGCCCACGCCGACACCGTCCGCCTCCCACGCAATCGCCGTTGCCCATGCCCCAGCCCTTCCCCGAGCCCACGGCGATGCTGTCCGTCACCCACGTCGTCGTCGTCCACCGCCCTGCCCCAGTCCGCCCCCACCGTCGCCGTCGCCCTCGCCGCCCCCACCGTCGCCCTCGCCAGCTGCCCCCGCTGTGAGCTGACGCCGCCACCCCTTGTATTTTTTTCATGTATATGTTGTATATGTTTTTTCATGTATATGTATATATGTTCATGTATATGTGTCATGTGTGTATATGTTCATGTATATGTTTTTTTTCATGTATATGTATATATGTTCATGTATATGTGTATATATGTTCATGTAAAAAGTCTTCGTAGATTTTTCATATGTACGAAAATGTAGAGTGAAAACGAAAACAAACATATATGAAAAAAATAAGTAAAAATGAAGAAGGAAAAGAAAACCGCCCGACCCGGCCACCACCGCATTTTCATAAAGTTTTTCCACCGAGTCCACGTCGCACCGAGCACCTGTGGCGAAGCAAGTCTTTTTTTGATGAAGATAGTTTTTTTGTTAAATGAAAATGTTGGCATCAGCTCTATCATCATGTTGGCATCGGCTCTATCAATCAACAAGGCCAATAGAGCACCCCGCCCCCCCTATCATCACGTTGGCCTCGGCTCCTCGAGAGCTTTCGTTGTCGATCTATCCCCTCCCCGATAACTTCGACATGAGGGGGGACGTCAGGCATGCATGAGTGAGAGAGGCGGTCCGCTCGCCCGACCAACTATCAAGGCCATCCAAACCCTAGAATAAAGAGCATCGTTGTCGATGTACCCCCTCCCCGATAACTTCGACATGAGAGGGGACGTCGGACATGCATGAGAGAGAGGTGGTCCGCTCACCTGACCAACTATCGAGGCCACCCAAACCCTAGAAGAAAGAGCGTAGTTGTCGATCTACCCTGTCCCTACCCGACCAACTTGCGATATTCGGAAGGCTCTTGTTGAACTTCGTACCAAAAAGCTAATTAATTATCCTATCCAGGACGCCATCGGACATTCATGAGAGAGGTGGTCCGGGCGTTGGACATTCATGTTTGTATATTAATATCCATGTTGTAATATTTGCAGAAACTATGGATCCAAGAGACGAAGAACAAGAACAGTTGTTGGGGGACATAATCCACGGCAAACGTGATTTTTGGTTGTTTCTCAATGACACCGATGGTCTGGAAGGAGAGGGTTATGATGGCTCCGGTGATCGAACAATGGAGGAGGAAGGACATGATCATGATGGCTCCGGTGACCGAATGCCGGAGGAAGAAGGAGACCATGATGATGGCTCCGGTGACCGATCGGAGGAGGGAGCTGTTGCAAAGTCCGGCGAGGTATATATATTAATTAAGTCTTGGCTCCGGTGACTAGCTAATTGATGCATTAATTATTTTGGTATGTACATATATTAATTAACTCTTCTTTCTTCTTTTATAGCCCTCCGGATCGAGCCAAACTTTGGTAACGAGATGAGGCCCGAAGAAGAGGTTGCACAAGTATGAAAAGTTCACGATCACAGCACTCGCGAATGATGGCCATCTGCTTGAGCCCAAGCGGACCAAGAACGCATTTTCTGCTCAGTGCAGAGCTATTGTTAGGGTCAACATCTTGATCAGCATCAAGCAATGGACGCCTAAGGACGGCGCCCGTGAAGGTGATTATGTCACCGATAGACAAAAAGATGATCTTTGGACTGCGCTGAAGGCAAATTTCACCCTACCGCTAGAGGAGGATCCGAATAAGCCAGTTATAGAGCCACTGGTCAAGGCGTGTGCTCTTAAGAAGATGGCAAATCTATTCAGGAGGTGGAAGAATGAGTTGAAATCAAAGTTTGTCGACAAAGGTAAGACTCCAGAATTCACCGACCGATTTGAGAAGATAAGTGTAGCGACCCGACCTGAAAGGTCGAATCTCCGGTGTTTCTGTACCATCCCAAGATCATGCTGGTACACACACGGTACATCAATGTATATATCAAAGGGAAATCACACAACATTAATTAATCAAAATCTCATATCGAGTCCTTTATTACAATAATGATTACAATAAAGTGGCTGAAGGCCAACTCATGAGACAAACTAAACCATAAACTTGCAGAAGGTCCAAAGGTAGATGAGTCGATCTGACTCCAAGGGCATCTCACTGAGCGTAGAGCGTATCCTCACTCATGGCCGGAAAAATACTCTGCAACATGATACGTTGCAGCCGTATAGGTCAGCATATTGAATATGCCGACAAAGTCACAAGAGAGGGGGTAAAGTAATCATCTAGTCTATATGCAAATATGGTAGGTGGGGTAGTAAGTTTTTGCATAAAGCCAAATTTTTCCTACAACAAGAGAGGGCAAGAGCATAATTACTACAATGTTGGTTGATTAATGAGATGGTTCCACCAACCAATTCTCATACCCAAGTTGACATTAATAACCCACATCAATATAATTAATTGTGTTGAGAGTTCCAGATAGGTTCAGTTCCTTTGGCTCAAATTGTCCATGACCGTGGACACAGCTAATCGATTAGGTTTGGGTACTCTACAGAGTTTTGCACACGTTCCCCACAAGATTTGGTCGCCTCCGTTGGACTTCTCGGACTTCATGGTGTTTGACAAACGGATGACCAAAACATGGTCTTTTAAAGGGTTTCCCCGAGACTCTGTCGGTGCCCATCCTTTCCTACCATTCTTCTACATCTCATAGCACCGCCTGTCGAGGGTCACCACGATATCCAACCAAGCCAGAGCCCATAATGGCTTATGGCTGTGCAGGTAAGCCTTGGGTCTTGAAGCATCCATCCATCTCTTTGTGCCTGGGTGGACCTTTCCGCATGAATACTAGCACATCTCCAACATCATCCAGGCTAACCACTGGTTTCTCCAGGGCGCCGTTCAACCATCATCCACCCAGAGGTAAGTTGAAGAACTTGGAGTCTTGAAGACTTGATCATCATGTAGGTCTTGAAATTATTAACTCACAACTCTCATTAATCACACAACCAACCCCGTCTACTAATAGCATAGCAAAATGTAAAACAACGTTTCCTGGGGCCAATGTGTCAGAGGGTTGAGGGGGGTACCTACCACATGATACTACAAAAAGTAACCAAGTTTCCAATTTACCTACTTTGCATGCAATTGGGGTGATGGAAGAACTAATGCAATAAAACATAGGTATGCATGATCAAAGTGACTTGCCTTGCTGACGATCCTCGTACTCGAGTGACTCTAGATAACAAATCAAACAAGAGCACACCATAAGCTTAAATACAAAACAATTCACACAATTCAGCAAGGTTAAAGAAACAATACTAAAACCATTCAATAGTATCAATCAAGAGAAAGAAATCAAAATAAAAATATTTTGACTCACAAATTTTTTTGTGTCAAAACTTCTACTACTACTACTTTAAGACAAGCAACCAAGCAATAGCTAGTAGAAAAGAAATAGTAAAGAAAATCAATTTTAGTAAACAGAATCAAATTCACTAAAACTTTTTGTAAGTAAACCATACTAAAATGAAAACACTAAATAGTTTAAAAGATATGATAAAAACAAGATTTGAAAACATTCTGTTTTCTAAAACAGAATCAGAAAAAGAGAAAATAAAACTCATCGGATAGGGTGATGTGGCGTTCTCTGATTGGCTACCGAGTGTGCGAGATCTAACGAATCGAGCGGACGACCGAGCTGTAGAGGATACCGGTTCGGGTTTTAAAACGATCTAATCTAATGCATTTATGTACGATCGAACGGTTAAGAGAGGGAGAGGGGGCTCATGGAGAAAGTGGTCGCCGGCGAGGGGGTTCTCCGGCGAGGCCGAGGCGACGAGGTCGTCGGGGGCGGCGCTCCGGTGGTTGGGGACGGCGTCCGAGGGCTTCAAACGATGGTGGCGGGTCTCCGGCGTACTCTGGTGGTGTCGGAGGGGAGTGAGGACGACAGAGGCGACGGGCATGAGCTCCGGGAGCTTCGGCTGGGGTTGGAGCTCCGGCGAGGGTGTGGTGCAGCGCTCTGGCGAGGTAGAGTGGGGTTCATGGGTGGAATGGAGCGCGGGGAGTCAATGGGGTACTTATAGGGCCGTGGGTGGTCGAGGGAAGGAAAGAGGAGGCGGATCCGTCGCGGGAGGGATCTCCGGCGATGTCTTGTCGACGCGAGGAGGAAGGCGACCGCGGCGTCTTCGGGATCGGACGGTGGGGCCATGGCGTCAAAGAGAGAAAGGGCGGCGTCAGCGCGTCGGTCGGTCGGCTCGGAGCGGTTTCGGGAATTAACTGTTGTGGGCCGGCCCGTTTCGAATTAAAACGTTTCCTTTTTAATATCCAGAGAAGTAAAACTTATTTCAAAGCATTCAAAACATTTCCAAATATAGGAAATATATATATCAAAATGACCAGGAGACTTGATGCTATTCAATGAACATTTTCCCTCTGTCATATTGAATACTTTAAAAAAATATTTTTCAGAAAATGCTTATTTGATTTTAAATCCTTTTGGAATAATTTTTGAAATAGCCCCTGGTTTTATTGTTCAAATATTTCACCAAGATGCCCCTGGTGTGGAGTGTCATGTTACTCCCCTCTTTTCTTTGAACTTTTCCAAAGGTTTTCAAATAGGTAAAACAAGAAAAAGGGAAAGATGAAAGTGACATTTCAGAAATTCAAAAGAAACACTTCAACCATTATATTCATTCAAACAATATGATGATGATGCATAGCTATATATCATAACATTCCAAAATGAAATTTTGGGATGTTACAAACCTACCCACCTTAAGATGAATCTCGCCCTCGAGATTCGGGTTGGCTAGAAAATAGGTGCGGGTGGTCTCTACGAAGGTCTTCTTCGTGTTCCCAGGTGGCTTCTTCCTCGGTGTGGTGACTCCACAGAACCTTACAGAACTTGATGATCTTGCTTCGGGTAACTCTGTTGGTAGTCTCGAGGATTCTGATGGGCTTCTCCTCGTAGGTCAGGTCACTGTCAAGTTGTATGGCCTCTAGGGGCACTGTGTCTCTCAAAGGAATATCAGACATCTCAGCATGGTATTTCTTCAACTGGGAAACATGGAAAACATCATGAACTCTGGACAGTCCTTCCGGCAATTCCAGCTTGTATGCAACTTCCCCTCTACGTTCCAGAATTTGTAGGGGCCTATGAATCTAGGTGCTAACTTTCCTTTAACACCAAACCTCTTGATTCCTCGAAGTGGGGACACACAGAGATATGCTCGATCTCCCACTTCATATGTCACCTCCTTGCGTTTGTTATCCACATAGCTCTTCTGCCTGGATTGAGCTATCTTGAGTCGGTCTCGAATCAGTTTGACCTTATCTTCAGAATCTCTGATAAGATCGGGACAAAAAAGTTGTCGGTCTCCAACACCATCCCACGTCAATGGTGTTCTGCACCTCCTTCCGTATAAAGCTTCGAAAGGGGCCATCTTCAGACTGGTCTAATAACTGTTGTTGTACGAGAACTCTGCGTAAGGTAAGTTATCATCCCGACTGGACCCATAGTCTAGCTGATGCCAAAACTTTGAGGTAAATTGTGTTCCTCTATCTGACATGATACTCCTCGGAACTCCATGCAGACATATGATCCTGGTCATATATATCTTGGTTAGCTTAGCACTGGTATAGGTGGTCTTCACTGGAATGAAATGAACCACCTTGGTCAACCGATCGACCACTACCCAAATGGAATCATATCCTGAACGGGTCCTGGGTAGTCCTGTGATGAAGTCCATACCAAGCTTATCCCATTTCACTCGGGTATCGGCAAAGGTTGGAGTAACCCTGCTGGTTTCTGATGTTCCGCCTTTACTCGCTGACAAACATCACATACTGCAACATGCTCGGCGATATCTTTCTTCATACCTGTCCACCAGTACTTTCCTTCAAATCCAGGTACATCTTGGTGTTGCCTGGGTGTATCGAGTATGGTGAATCGTGGGCTTCTTGAAGTATCATTCCTGAGCTCTAGGTCATGGGGCACATAGATTCGGTTCTCAAACCATAGAGTACCCTGTTTATCTTCACGAAAGCCTTTAGCCTTGCCTTCCTTCATTCTCTGCTTTATCTCAGCTATCTCATTGTCTGATTTCTGGGCTTCTCGAATTCTTTCGGTCAAGGTGGACTGAATCTCTAGGGTGGCAACATATCCTTGCGGAACTATCTCTAACCGAAGCTCTCTAAGATCTTTGGTTAACTCCTGGGGTAATCCTCCGGCTATGAGTGTGTTCACATAACTCTTCCGACTCAAAGCATCTGCCACAACATTTTCCTTTCCTGGATGGTAATGTAATCTCATGTCATAGTCCTTGATTAACTCTAACCATCTCCTCTGCCTGAGGTTCAACTCCTTCTGCGTGAAGATATACTTCAGGCTCTTATGATCAGTGTACACATCACAACTATTTCCGATAAGGAAATGTCTCCAGGTCTTGAGTGTGTGCACTACGGCTACTAGTTCCAAATCATGGGTGGCATAATTCAACTCATGGGGTCATAGCTGTCTGGATGCATATGCTACAACTTTCCCCTCCTGCATGAGTACTCCTCCAAGTCCTTGACAGGATGCGTCACAATAAACCTGGAAGTCCTTCCGAATGTTTGGCAGTATCAACACTGGGGCTGTGACCAAATGTTTCTTCAACTCCTAGAAACTGGCCTCGCATTCCTCAGTCCAGATATACTTAGACTCTTTCTTCAACAACTCTGTCATGGGCTTGGCAATCTTTGAGAAATTCTCAATGAATCTTCAGTAATATCCGGCAAGTCCGAGAAAACTGCGGATCTCCTTAACTGAGGTGGGTGACTTCCACTCAGTGACTGCTTCAACCTTAGCGGGGTCTACTACTATTCCTTCTCCGGAAATAACATGTCCATGGAATCCGACCTCTGTCAGCCAGAATTCACATTTACTGAACTTGGCATACAACTGATGCTCTCTAAGCTTCTCCAGAACTAAACGCAAGTGTTCCTTGTGTTCTTCCTCGCTCTTGGAGAATATCAAAATGTCATCAATGAACACCACGACAAACTTGTCCAAATATTCCATAAACACTTTGTTCATCAAATTCATGAAGTAGGCAGGAGCATTAGTCAAACCAAAGGACATGACTGTATACTCATATAAGCCATACCTGGTGGTGAAAGCTGTTTTGGATATATCCTGTTCACGAATCTTCAGTTGGTGATACCCTGATCAAAGATCGATCTTGGAGAATAGTTTGGCGCCTACTAGCTGCTCAAACAGGTCATTAATCATCGGCAAAGGGTACTTATTCTTGATAGTCACCTCGGTCAATGCTCGATAATCGACCACCATCCTCAAGGTTTTATCTTTCTTCTCCACCAAAAGAACTGGGGCTCCCCAAGGTGATGAACTTGGGCGAATATACCCCTTGTCCAATAGCTCCTTAATCTGCTTCTTGATTTCCACTAAATCATTTGCGGGCATCCGATAGGGTCTCTTGGATATTGGGGCTGTCCCTGGTAGTAGCTCTATCAGAAACTCAATCTCCCTATCTGGTGGCATGCCTGGTAATTCCTCCGGGAATACATCTGGAAAGTCTCGTACAACTGGTACTTCCTCCTGAACAACTCCTGTGAGGGAATTTAACCGAGCACTCATCTGTGTGCGTCGGGAGACATACTTAATCCTCTTGTTCTCCAGAGTGGTGAGTGAAATAGACTTGCTGGGGCAATCAATGTTTCCTTCATACTTGGTCGTCCAATCCATGTCTAGGATTACATCCAATCCCTGGGATTCTAAGACGATGAGGTCGGTAGGTAAAACATGGTTTCCTATGTGGAGTTTCAGGGCATGGCATCCTATCCCTGCCGTCATCATTCCTCCTGGGGAATTTACCTTAATGGGCTGACTAAGGGTTCTGGTGGGTAAACCATACTTTTCCACAACTACCCTTGATATGAATGAATGAGTTGCACCAGAATCAAAAAGTACCATAACTGGACGTGAATGCAATAAAAACTTACCAACCACAGTCTCGGGCTGATCATAGACTTCTTCCACATCGAGGTGGTTCACCTGAGCACGAGGAAATGGATTTGGCTTCTTAGCTGCGGAGTTGCCGTTTCCATTCCCTTGCTTGTTCTGAGGGCATTCAGTGGCATAGTGCCCTGTCTTCTGACACTTGAAACATGTAATATGGTTCAAATCCTTCTGAGCTGGAGCGAGACGGTGTTGGTTGCCATTCCCACTTCCATTACCATTCTTGAAGTTGCTATTGTTGGGACGATTATTCCCATTTCCTCCATGGTGGTGGCCTCCATGGTTGTGCACTGGATGAGTGTGCCCTCCATACCTACCGGTCCCTGATCCGGTATTTCCTGAGTACGAGGTGTAGCGGGGCTTCTGATGAGCTCCAGAGGTAGACTTCCTTTGTGCATACTTCCTCTTGCGGTTCTCAATTTGCTGCTGCTTCCCCTCCAAGATGAGGGCCTTGTCTACCAGCTCCTGGTAGTTGCTGAAGGTAGCCACCATCAGCTGCACGCTCAACTCATCATTGAGTCCTTCCAAGAACTTTTCCTGCTTGGCTGCATCATCGGCTACATCTCCTGGTGCATAACGATCCAACGTGCTGAAGTCGTCCACGTACTGGGCCACGGAATGGTTCCCCTGGCGTAAGTTGCGAAACTCACGCTTCTTCAGACTCATGGCTCCAGCTGAGACATGTGCGGTGCGGAAAGCTTGCTTGAACTGCTCCCAAGTCACATCAGCAATGGGGTATGTGGTGGTGTAGTTCTCCCACCATGAAGCTGCTGGGCCCTCCAGTTGATGGGCGGCAAAACGCACTTTTTCAGCCTTAGTGCATCCTGGGGTGGTGAGTTCCCTCTCCATCTTGCGGAGCCAATCATCTGCCACAATGGGCTCTGTACTGCTGGAGAAGGTTCGAGGATTTAGTCTCATAAAACGGGTGAGGTAGTCGCCTTGAGGTGGAGGGTGGTTGTTGTGGTTGTTGGTCTGATTCTGAATCAACAGCTGCATCAGGGCGTTCTGCTGTTGAAGAAGTTGGGTGAGCTCTGGTGGGAAAGTGAAGTCGGGCTCACGTCGCGGAGGCATCTTGCTGTTTTTAGAGGGGTGAGAATTAGAATAGAACAATGACCTAAAAGGGAAATTCACTACCCATATGCAATGCAACAAACATATCACACCAAACACTCATTCATTTATTCAACTCAAGATCAAACATCGAGATACAAATCTCCATTCAAACTAAACATCAACCTATGCTTTAACGACGAAAATGAAGATACATGGGGGGCATAACTAAAGTTTTCCTCAAAAGTACATGGTGAAGTGGTCTCCTCCGGTGGTGCTCTCCTCATAGTCATCATCGTTGCTGATCAAAGGAGCCATGTCTCCTTCGGGATGAAGATTTTCACCCATGTCCATCTGTTCCTCCAGAGTTGCGATGCGAGTGTTCAGCTTGTCGATCCTCTCTAAGAAATCATTCACGTCATACTCATTCTCGTACTCGGCTTCCCGTAAGTCAGCTTCGAGGTCAATCTCACGGTTCGTCAGCCTCTTGATCGTCTTCGTGTCGGCACATACCCGAAGCTCCAAGGTCCTGACGTGCGTCTCCAAGGTCTGGATATAGGAAATGGTGGTTCTTCAGTGGGAGTGGTTATGATGTTTCCATTGGCATCCCTGCGATAAACCACGCTGAGTCCTGGTGAAATGGTTCCACCTCTGTATTCCTCCTGAATACGTCCAAGGGCACGATGAATGGCCATGTCTCTCCCAAGTATCCAGCTGGGTGCCACAAACTTGAAGTCGATGTGTTCCTTCCGATTCCCAAAGGTCTTCCCGAGGATGTGCACCTCAATCCTACAGCGTTCGTCTTGTGGAAAAGACATGATAGGAGTCCCGGTGATGCTCGGCAAAGCAATCCTCACGTCCTGACGATCCTCATCATTTACTTGCCAAAGGGCATCGTTGCGTCAGGTTGGCAAAACTCCGTGATCAAAACTGGGATGAAGGTGGCCATCTCTAAATTTTGAAATAATCAAAGGGAAGTCAGAAACGAGTAGATGAGAGTATAAGAATTTTAAAGACAAAAGAGAAATAAATCCTAAGGCTTTTCCAATCCTAGAGGTTACGTCCTACGGTCATCGTGTGCTCTGATACCATTTCTGTAGTGACCCAACCTGAAATGTCGAATCAGTGTTTCTGTACCATCCCAAGATCATGTTGGTACACACAGTACATCAATGTATATATCAAAGGGAAATCACACAACATTAATTAATCGAAATCTCATATCGAGTCCTTTATTACAATAGTGATTACAATAAAGTGGTTGAAGGCCAACTCATGAGATAAACTAAACCATAAACTTGCGGAAGCTCCAAAGGTAGATGAGTCCATCTGACTCCAAGGGCATCTCACCGAGCGTAGAGCGTATCCTCACTCCTGCTCGGAAAAATACTCTACAACATGATACGTTCCAGCCGTATAGGTCAGCATATCGAATATGCCGGCAAAGTCACAAGAGAGGGGGTAAAGTAATCATCTAGTCTATATGCAAATATGGCAGGTGGGGTAGTATGTTTTTGCATAAAGCCAAATTTTCCTACAACAAGAGAGGGCAAAAGCATAATTACTACAATGTTGGTTGATTAATGAGATGGTTCCACCAACCAATTCTCATACCCAAGTTGACATTAATAACCCACATCAATATAATTAATTGTGTTGAGAGTTCCAGATAGTTTCAGTTCCTTTGGCTCAAACTGTCCACGACCGTGGACATGGCTAATCGATTAGGTTTGGGTACTCTACAGAGTTTTGCACACGTTCCCCACAAGATTTGGTCACCTCCGTTCGACTTCTCGCACTTCATGGTGTTTGAGAAACAGATGACCAAAACATGGTCTTTTAAAGGATTTCCCCGAGACTCTGTCGGTGCCCATCCTTTCCTACCGTTCTTCTACATCTCATAGCACCACCTGTCGAGGGTCACCACGATATCCAACCAAGCCTGAGCCCATAATGGCTTGTGGCTGTGCAGGTAAGCCTTGGGTCTTGAAGCATCCATCCATCTCTTCGTGCCTGGGTGGACCTTTCCGCATGAATACTGGCACATCTCCAGCATCATCTAGGCTAACCACTGGTTTCTCCAGGGCGCTGTTCAACCATCATCCACCCAGAGGTAAGTTGAAGAACTTGGAGTCTTGAAGACTTGATCATCATGTAGGTCTTGAAATTATTAACTCACGACTCTCATTAATCACACAACCAACCCCGTCTACTAATAGCATAGCAAAATGTAAAACAACGTTTCCCGGGGCCAATGTGTCAGAGGGTTGAGGGGGGTACCTACCACATGATACTACAACAAGTAACCAAGTTTCCAATTAACCTACTTTGCTTGCAATTGGGGTGATGGAAGAACTAATGCAATAAAACATAGGTATACATGATCAAAGTGACTTGCCTTGCTGACGATCCTCGTACTCGAGTGACTCTAGATAACAAGCTTCGCACTCCGGATGATCTAACGAATCAAACAAGAGCATACCGTAAGCTTAAATACAAAACAATTCACACAATTCAGCAATGTTAAACAAACAATACTAAAACCATTCAATAGTATCAATCAAGAGAAAGAACTCAAAATAAAAATATTTTGACTCACAAAAACTTCTACTACTACTACTTTAAAAAAAACAACCAAGCAATAGCTAGTAGAAAAGAAATAGTAAAGAAAATCAATTTTAGTAAACAGAATCAAATTCACTAAAACTTTTTGTAAAGAAACCCTACTAAAATGAAAATACTAGAACGTTCCTATAACTTTGAATAGGTAACCAAAACAATAATATTATTGACACTAATATTATTATCATCATATTACTTAACAGAATAGAATTACTAAAATTATTTATTAGAAATCTAAATTAATCATCCAACTAGTTTGTGAAAGTAAAACTAAATTGTTTTATAAAACTATACCTAATGAAAAAGATATAAAGATTCCTATAACAACATGGTATAAAACGAAACAATCATTCCAAATATTAGCAAGTAATGTTACCTAAATGTTTGAAACAACAGAAACCTATGAAAACTATTAACAAAAATTAAACTAATTCAGGTTCAAATTAAATTAGGATTAGGAAAATTAAACTACATTAAGAACTAAACAGATTCTGTTTTTGTTAAAAACAGTAACTAAATTTATTCAAAAATTACTCATATCATGTAGAATGATAGGTTTAACTAATACCAAACAGTGGCAAAAAGATTCACTCGAAAATATATCTTTAAACTATAGTTATACAGATTTTAGTAATTTGAACAAATTTGATTAGATTAAAAATTAACAGCTCAAATTTGAAAACTAAGCATACAGACATAAACTACATCAAATTTTTGAACTAATGCAAAAAGAATAAACAAAAAAAACTAAATAGTTTAAAAGATATGATAAAAACAAGATTTGAAAACATTCTATTTTCTAAAACAGAATCAGAAAAAGAGAAAATAAAACCCATCGGACAGGGTGTCGTGGCGTTCTCTGATTGGCTACCGAGTGTGCGAGATCTAACGAATTGAGCGAAGGACTGAGCTGTAGAGGATACCGGTTCGGGTTTTAAAACGATCTAATCTGACGCGTTGACCTACGATCGAACGGTTAAGAAAGGGAGAGGGGGCTCATAGAGAAAGGGGTCGCCGGCGAGGGGGTTCTCCCGCGAGGCCGAGGCGACGAGGTCATTAGGGGCGGCGCTCCGGTGGTTGGGGACGACGTCTGAGGGATTCAAACAATGGCAGTGGGTCTCCGGCGTACTCTGGTGGTGTCGGAGGGGAGTGGGGACGACAGAGGCAACGAGCACGAGCTCCGGGAGCTTCGGCTGGGGGTGGAGCTCCGGCGAGGGTGTGGTGCAGTGCTCTGGCGAGCTAGAGTGGGGTTCGGGGGGTAGAATGGAGCGCGGGGAGTCGACGGGGCACTTATAGGGCCGCGGGTGGTCGAGGGAAGGAAAGAGGAGGCGGATCCGTCGCGGGAGGGATCTCCGGCGATGTCTTGTCAATGCGAGGAGGAAGGCGACCGCGGCGTCTTCGAGATCAGACGGTGGGGCCATGGCGTCAGAGAGAGAAAGGGCGGCGTCAGCGCGTCGGTCGGTCGGCTCGGAGCGGTTTCGGGAATTAACTGCTGTGGGCCGGCCCGTTTCGAATTAAAATGTTTCCTTTTTAATATCCAGAGGAGTAAAACTTATTTAAAAGCATTCAAAACATTTCCAAATATAGGAAATATATATATCAAAATGACCAGGAGAATTAATGCTATTCAATGAACATTTTTCCTCTGTCATACTGAATACTTTGAAAAAAGTATTTTTCAGAAAATGCTTCTTTGATTTTAAATCCTTTTGCAATAATTTTTCAAATAGCCCCCTGGTGTTATTGTTCAAATATTTCACCAAGAATGCCCCTGGTAGGTGAAACAAGAAAAGGGGAAAGATGAAAGTGACATTTCAGAAATTCAAAAGAAACACTTCAACCATTATATTCATTCAAACAATATGATGATGATGCATAGCTATATATCATAACATTCTAAAATGAAATTTTGGGATGTTACAATAAGAGATTACACGCCCGCATTTGTGGACTACAAGACATCGGACAAGAGTAAGAAAATGTTAGAGACAAACAAGGTCAATGCTGCAAAGAAGCAGTATCACCATCACACGGTGTCAGGTGGCTACCTCAAAGCCCGACCGTTGTGGGACAAAGGTGAGAATGACCTGGCCAGACCGTTCAAGGACTTGGCTCTTCGGGGTTGGGGGAACTTTGGACCCTGAAACAGGCAAGTGCCATTGGACGGACGAGCAACTTGCAATACCCATGAACAAGCTTCAGAAGTATATCACCGCAGCGCAGGAAGGGACATTCATTCCTGAAAGAGAGAAGGACGAGCTGACTGAGGCTCTAGGGAATGCAGAGAACCCTGGACGAACACGAGGCACATCAGGCTCCATTCCGTGGAAGGTTGGGTTTCCCGACGCAGGCGGTTACAGAAGCAGGGAGAGAAAGAGGAAAGCAGAGCTGAGTGAAATTCAGAAGCTCAATGCAAGACTACAAAAGCTAGAGGAAGCTGAGAGCTAGTGAGCTACCGACCAACCATCTCAGTGGCACGAAGCTACCCCAGAAGCTACCCCACCATCTCAACGGAGAAGCAGCATCGCTTCCACGGAGCCCTTTCAGCCTGACTTCACGTCTCCTAGCTACCCCGTGGATACTATCACGGAGGCTCAACAGTGCGAGCTTATGACGAAATACCAGAACCTCACTTTGAAGGCGGCTGTCGGCTCTGTTGCACCTCCTCAACCGAACGGAACTTTTCACTGTCGTCCGATTCCACATGGCTATGCTGTTGTGATGGTGGATGAAGTAATGAAGGAATTTGAGGAGCTTGAGCTTGACCATTGTACAGGTGAAGGAGAGAATAAGCTGGTTCGTGCCCTCAGGAGTACATGTCTATGGCAGAAGGAGTACATCAAGCTTCCAAACTGGACGCCTCCGCCTCCTCCTTCCCCTCAGGCGAATCAGGGCACTCCGGTTCCTCCTCCTCCTCCTCCAGCGAGTGATCAGGGCACAACGCCTCCTTCTGCAGCTCCTCTGACGCGTGGGGGCACTTCGCCTCCTCCTTCGCCTTCTCCAGCACGTCGGAGCAGTACGCCTCCTCCTTAGACTCGTCGGCAACGGCACAAGACAGACGCCGCTGCTCCGGCTCCTCCGGCACCTAGTAAGCAACGATGGAAGGGAGTCACTACCGCTCCGGCGGCTAGCAGTACAAGCATAGGTAGTAGGGGATACAGATACGGTCCATCTCTCAAGCCTCTAGAAAAGTTACCATATGAGAGGACCGAGTCTGAAAACGAGGAGATATGTCAGGCCGAATTGAGGGCCCATTTTACAAAGAAAATTCCACCTCCGAAGGAGAAGATCGATCCGGTGAAAGCGATGCGCACTATCGATGCCCTGAAGCGACCACCACCGCCTCCGCCGGATTCCAACTTTGACCACTGTATTAAAAAGACATATCAAGCTGCGTGCCGGTCGGGAAGTACTTCCAGTCATGCAAGGTTAGAAAAACGAAGAAGTGGGGAAAAATTCCCCAGCTCGGCGAACAGGCGAACCAATCGTGCCCCCCGCTCAATATGTCTAGTGATATCGTCGCTAATCATCCGGGGATGGTGCCCGGTACCAAACCCGGTGATTACTTGAGTGATGATCTACAGTTTAAGCCGTTGGATGTGGACGAATTGTGTTACCGACACGAGCGGCCTCTCGTCAAACCTGATCCTCCTCCTCTAACAACGATGATGCGAAAATTCCATGAATGGTACATGAAAACCTGCCACGAGTATGGGACGGATTCTTTGATACTGTCAGTTAAAGAGCAGCACGACCTCGTTGGAATGGAACTGTTGAATATTGAATTTGAGGAGATATTCCAGTTATACAATCAAAAGGCCCTCGATAGAACAATCATGACTTGCTACTGTCTGGAAGTACTACTTCTATAATTAAGTCTCTCTATGTATATAGCTCAGCTCTTTCATTGCATGTATATATAATTATCCTCACTACTATATTATGCGGATTGAAGATCGTCGAATGCAGAAAAGCACAAATCTGTGACATTGGGTTCATTAACCCAAATGTCATACATGAGTATAATTTCCAAAAGTATCCCACACAAACCGAGGAAAACTTGCTACAATCGTTACTTAAAAGTCAAAACAAAGGGACAATACTCTTTCCTTACAACTTCAAGTGAGTGTTATTGTCTTGTGCATATTTGATTTCCCTTATTACTCGAGGTTTATAGTAAAGTAATTGATGAATTATGCATGCGTGCGTAGTTTCCACTTTATTCTGCTAGAGATTCAGCTTGAGCAGGGAGTAGTAACCGTCTTAGACTCGAAATGAAAAGATCCCCAGGAATATGTGGCATGACTAAAATTCTCTAGAAGTAAGTTCAATCAATCATTATTGCATCATATCGGCAACTTTGTTCATTTCCTGATATCAAGTAATTATTTTCTTCGTCTGGTAGGGTTTGGAAAGAGTTCACGGCAATTGTTCCGGCACTGCCGGGGGAGCTGCGATTTACACACCCGAAAGTAAGTACTACTAGCTAGTTTCGTGAATCTCCCATTGATTCTAGTTTCATCAATACCATTTATCATGCTTGATTATTAGTTTGATTGAACTCTATTTCCAGTAAAGTGCTTGTGGCAGGAAACCGGGAATAATTTATGAGGATACTACGTTTGCGAGTTCCTCTACAACGCGACGACCCCTAAGCGGTGCTACTCTGAAAAACAATTTCAAATGCATAAGCAATAATATTGACAATTTTATTTTATTACCATATATATGTATTGACCCCCTTCTTCAAATTAGTGGTAGATGCGGGATGAACTCCTACCACATGATCGCATACGAGCAATTCAAGAAGAATTAGCGGGATTCTTTCTTGACCACGTTATAAATAAAACCGGGGAATACCATCTGGAAGTTGACATTAGATGTTAGGGATTGTAAGAGATCTTATATTGTATATATGTAGCTAGTAGCATCAGATATATATACGAAAACTTGTTATACAACCAATCTCTCGGAGAAAGAGAGGTCGATCACTTCTATCTTATATGTTTATGACGATCTTCTGTACTTAATGGTTCCTTAATTTGCTTACTAGCTAGCGTGTCGAGTTCTCTCTATAGTACCTAGCGTCGACCAAGCATGGAGAAAGAGAGGACACTTATCTCTATTAATTAGCTAGCTAAAACAATATAAAACCCCTAAATTAACCGTCCAAAACCCCATAACTCTCTCCCTTTCAAAAAAACCCAGCAACTGCTAGATGCTGACGCATGGATGCCTTTTGGTCCTGGTTGGTATTACCAACCAGGACTAAAGGTCCGCCTGCCTGGGCTCCCCGCAGAGGCCACATGGAGCCCCTTCTCTCCCGGTTTGTAAGAGAACCGGTACTAAAGGTTTTGGGGTTTAGTCCCGACCCTTTAGTCCCGGTTCCAGAACCAGGACAAATGGGCCTTACGAACCGAGACAAATGGGCCTTTTTCTACTAGTGCTTGTACTTCTTTTTCTTCTTCTTTGATTCTTTTTCCTAGAGAGGACAGACAGAGATGAAGTGACCAGATTTCTTGTATTTGTGACAAGTTCTCTTCTTGTAGTCATCTAATTTCCTCAAGCCACTTTTTGACGACTTTCCAAATCTACCTCTCCTTGAGAACTTCTGGATTTTCCTCACGAGCATTGCCACCTCCTCACTCAGTTTTTTAGGATCACCAAGGCTACTATCAGAATCTTCGCCTTCAGACGAGGAAATTGCTTTTGCCTTCAGAGCACGAAATCTTCCATAGCTTGGCCCGTTGAGGTCTCTCTTCTCAGCTTGTTGGAATTCATGAGTATTGAGTCTCTCAAGAATATCAGTAGGATCAAGTGAATTGTAGTCTCCACGTTCTTGAATCATCAAAGCCAGAGTATCAAATGAGGAATGAAGAGATCTTAGCAGTTTCTTCACCACCTCATGGTCGATGATATCAGTAGCACCTAGTGCTTGAAGCTCATTGGGGATATCAGTGAGGCAAACAAAAGTTTGCTGAACATTCTCATTGTCGAGTCTTTTGAAGCGGTTGAAGAGATTGCGAAGAACATCAACACGAGAGTTACGTTGAGTGGAAACACCTTCGTTGACTTTGGACAACCTATCCCAGATAAGCTTAGCAGACTCCAAAGCACTCACTCTACCATACTGACCTTTGCTCACATGACCACAGATGATATTCTTCACTTGAGAATCAAGTTGCTTGAATGTCTTCACATCAACAGCGTTGATCGTGGGAGTAACAGATTTGCAAATGTATCTTCTAGGTCTGATATGAGCGTAGCCTTGTCCTTGGTTTTGACCACTATGTCATCCATATAAGCCTCCATATTTCTATGTAGCTAGGGCTCAAAACCAATCTGGACCGCTCTTGCAAATGTAGAACCAACACTTTTCAACCCGAAAGGCATACGCATAAAACAATACGTACCACATGGGGTGATAAATGTGGTCTTCTCTTCGTCTTCCTTGGCCATGAAAATCTGATGGTAACCTGAATAGGCGTCAAGGAAAGACAACAAGTCGCAGTCGGCAGTGGAGTCCACAATCTGGTCGATGCGCGGCAAGGGAAAATAGTCTTTGGGCCAGGCTTTGTTAACGTTTGTGAAGTCAATACATAGCCTCCATTTCCCATTCACCATGCGCGGTACAACTGGATTGGCCAACCATGTGGATGAAGCACTCCTCTAATCAAGCTATCCGCTTCTAATTTCTTGATTTCTTCGTCAATAAACTGTTGCTTCTCCAAATCCTACTTCCCGACCTTTTGCTTGACGGGCCGCGCATGTGGACAGACGACAAGGTGGTGCTCAATCACCTTCCTGGGAACACCAGGGATATTAGATGGTTGCCATGCAAACACATCGACATTTGCCCGCAGGAAGGCGACGAGCGCGCTTTCCTATTTGTCATCAAGGGTGGAACTTATGGTGAAAGTCCCTCCTGTACCATCCTCCTTGGCGGGCACCTACTTAGTCTCTGGTGGAGCTGCCTTGGACTTATTGCTCTTGCCGGTGGAACTCTCTGGCACATTGAAAGTGCGTTATATCGACTACAGGGGGGGATAGGCGATTTTTACAAATTCTTCACTTGAGGAATTTCAACTTGAGGAATTTGAAATGTGATGAATAACTCACAGCGGAATAAGTACTCAAGTGCATGAGAAACATAGCGACAACATAGTCATCATGATGAAATAAAACATGCATATATAACAAGTATCCTGATACAGGATAAGCAGGTGAGGAACAAGGTAACTTGAAGAATTTGAGGTGAGGAAATTTTGAAAATCTTCAATCAAATTCTTCAAATAGTAAGGATCAATTTATCAACAGTTATATGAGGAAATGGAAGGGTTGAGGAAATAGAACCAGGTAGCTCGATGAAGAATATAGTTTGATGACCCAGTTCAACCTACTATGACAGTCGTACGTATGGTTTGGAGTGGCCTGGTATTTAAACTAGAGGAGACACAGTCCTTACGATATTCTCCTTGAGCTAAGGTCACAAAGTCCTCGCCCAACACTCATGGTAAGTCTTCAGGGTAGACTTCCAAAACCCTCACAAACTGGTCACCGGACGATCAAAAATTGACTGTTGGATGCTCTAGACCAAGGTCACCCCGTGATCCCCAATTGACTTCAAATGCACTAGACCATGATGCCTAACCGTCTAGAAGATACACAATCTTCGAAGGTAACAAGCGTCGGTTCCACACAGGAACAATCTCTTCAGTGATGCTCAATCACTTTGGGTTTGGTGGTTTGTATTTGAGTTTTTCCTGACTGATGATTTTCTCTCAAAGTCCTTGGAGGATGGGTTGCTCTCAAATGACAAGTGTCATTTCTCTCTTGGAGCAGCCAACCAACTAGTGGTTGTGGGGGGTGGCCATTTATAGCCAGGGTGCAACCTGACATGATAAGACATAAATGCCTGCAATGATATGACCATTATGTGGATAAGATGATTGGGGACAGACGGTCGGAATTTCGAACTATGAAAGTCCTCAGGCTTATCATGTTCCTCACTTGTAGGCAATTCACACCGGCAAAATCCTAACCCCTCAGTCAGATTAATTTCATCACAGACCAGAAGAACATCTTCTTTGTCACTGAAGAACTTGATTGAACTCCAAGAGATTGCCAAAGGCTTCACTCGAAGGATTGGATAGGTTGAGGATTTTGGAGTTGAGCATCAGTTGGAAATTTTCCTTAGTATTACCTCGGCCCCCTTTAACAGTATAGTGTTCGCTATGACTCAAACAAAGGAAAGGAAACTACGAAAACAAAAGTATTCATGCCTCATAGTCCTCGTTCATATCTTCAAGGTCACACCATCTTCTTCGTTTTCAAAGTCTTCAGGGAATACCAAAGTCTTCAGCAAAGTCTTTACCAAAGTATTCACTTGAAGACATACATTTTTAGGGGTCGGTAATTTCCAAATATATCAAACTCCTCATCAACTTATAGAGCCTATGTACACTCACAAAACACATTAGTTCCTTAACCAATAAGTCTTCAATACACCAAAATCACTAAGGGGCACTACATGCACTACACACATCATTAACGGGAGCGCAACACTCCGAGGAGGTGCGCTTGCTGGAATGTGCGCCAGAGGTCTTGCCGGGCTTCTTACTCCTGGGAGTTCAAGTGGCAGGAGCAAGTGCCTTGGTGACATATGCTGCAAGCGCCTCCCGGTAGAGTTGATCAACGTAAATAAGCATGTCCTTCTTGTCAGACTTGACAGTGATGATGCCCATCGGCCCAGGCATCTTTAATACATTATAGGAGTAGTGCGACGCCACCATGAACTTGGCCAACGCTGGACAGCCAAGCATCCCATTGTAAGGCAACAAAATTTTGGGGACGTCGAAAACAACCTTCTCCATACTGAAGTTCAGATCGCTGCCAAATGTTGCCGGAAGCGTGATCTTTCCCTTGGGCTGGCTCCTTCCTGGATTGACCCCCTAAAACGAGCCATTTTTCTCGAGATCTCCATTAGGAATTTGCAATTTCTTGATTACCTCGGGCCAGATCAAGTTCAAGCCGGCCCCACGGACAACTAACATTTTTGTCACCTTGGGGTTGCGAATCGTTGGTGAGAGCAACAAAGGCAAACACCCAACCGCAGTTATGCGATCAGGGTGATCCTCAAAGTCGAAAACGATAGGTGTGTTCGACCATTTGAAAGGCTTCCAGATGCCGAAAGATGGCTCAGCCGTATTAACCTCACGCGCCCACTGTTTAAGTTGGTGGTGGGAAGAATGCAACAAGGCACCTCCGTCGATGCACGTAGCGTCTATAGCTTTATAGAATTCTTGCTCGCTGGACTCGTTGTCCTCTTTAACGTCATCATCATACCCCTCTTGCTTGTCGCAGCCGCGAGCTGGACGGTCCTTCAATGGCTTTGCCTTGCCACGGCGACCGCCTCGGCCACCGCGCTTCTTGGCGGATCCCTCTGCACCATCCTGGCCCTTCTCCTTGTCTCGCCTCTCGTACTTGGCTTTTTGCCTCTCGGCAAGCTGCTCAACTTCCCGACAGACTTGGAGATCGTGGCCTTTGGTGCGATAGATCTTTCAATATTGCTTGATGGAGCCTTCCAGCTTGTCGGGAGCCGCCAACGCCTGATAGGAAACGCACCCATCAACTTCCTTGCCGGGGTCATTAGCCTTCGCCTTCTTGACGGTGCCGGGGTTACCGGATCCCTCGACGACAAGCATGGCCTTGCCCTTGCGCTTCTTGTTACGCCGCCGACCCTTCTTTGCTGGGGCGGCGGTGTCCTCATCCTCAGAGTCGACACCTACGCCAGCGTCTTCGCTGGGGAGCCTCCTCCCATCTTCAGCTCGAACACATTTATCTGCCAGAGGGTAAAGCTCGGCAACATTCCTGACCTTGTTCAACGCCATATCTCCCCACATCCTGGTGTTGCGCATGTTCTAATGGAAGGCGCTGATAACTGCGGCATGATGAATGTCTGGTATGTTGTGGTGTATGTGGATGAACCTCTCAATGTACTTGCGCAAATTTTCACCCTCCTTCTAGGGGATGAGATGTAAATCACTTTCCTGGCCAGGAGCTTGATGTCCTCTGGTGAAGGCTCCAACAAACTCATGGTACAGATCTTCCTAGGCGGAAATGCATCCTTCCGGCAAGTGCGTCAACCACGACCTGATGTTGGGCATAAGCACCAACGGGAAGTAGTTGGCGAGTATCTTGTCGTTGGAAGCCCTGACAGCCTACACTGCAATGGTGTAGATGCTCAATAACTCTGACGGGCGAGTCTTGCCGTCGTACTACTCCAGGACCTCTGGCTGGAACATGCGGGAATTGGACCACTGGACTTGTCACAGCTCACGGGTAAATGTTGGACAACCCACCTCGTAAGGTAGGATGACAGGATACCCTGGCATGGATTTGTCTACAGCGGGTCCCCCGCGCTTATTAGATTGATGGCGCGCTTCCTGTCATCGCTCGATTGTAGTTCGAGCATCTTCCTTGCTTCGTTCCCTAAGAACTTGATGCAGATCTCAGCGAGTCCACGGATCAGACGACGCCGTCGAGTAACCATCGTAAGCGTCGGTCCGTCGAGTCGGTGATCGGCTTTGTTCCTGTGGAGGAGAGTGCATCATCGTTGCACAACCTCTAGCCTTCTCACCACTGGAATGAGCCGGCTCGATGGACCGAAACTTGTCAGCGAGGCTGAGGACGCTCTGAATGGCGGATCTTCATTCGTCGAGTTTCTCTGCAGCAGGAGGGAAGTTCAGGAGTAACTATGCTCACGCCATTGCTTCGTCCGATGTGGTCGATAGCGAATGGCGCAAAGAACGTGGGGTGCTCTGACTCCTAACAGTGTTAGAAGGAGCTTCGTCGCGTTCCCGTGACTGCATGCCACTCCCACTAGAATGCTGGTGTGCATGCAGGTCCTACGCATCTTGGGGGCGATGCGCATGAGCTTTTCCGTGGGGACGTTGGGAACTACCGACCCTGTGGCACTCCTCTTCGCGCACGCCCTGGGAAGGTCACGGCGTACGCGCCGGTGTGGGTGCCTTGGAAGGTGCCCTTCCGTCCCCGTAGTTTACTGTACCGCCCACAAGAGGTAGAGCTCTGTCCTGAGACCGAGCAACGCGGGGATTTCCACCGCCGCCGTGAGCGTCTCCGCGGCGGGCGTCACCGCTTGCTTGGCCTTGATCATCGGAGCGCCGCGTGGGCGCAGGGTCCCTGCTCCCTCTGCCCGCTCCCACTTCGCCGCTCTCCTGGCGGCTACAGGCGTGACGGACGTGGAGGGTTCCACCGCCGTGAAACCTTTCTTCTTGGGAGCCATGTCGATGATGATTATGATGAAGGAACTGACACGCTAGTCACAAGATCAGGTTCACGCGACCTTCCCCCCTACCTGGCATGCCAAAGATGTCAGGGGAATCGACAGCTATGGGATCAGAGAGATCCCTTTATGGTTCGGCAGGGAAGAAGGCTCGCACAAAGAGCAGATCAGATGGCCAGGCGGGCGAATTTACCTAGGCCCGGGACACAAAGATGCATAAATTCCTACTCCTGCTTGGTTGTATTGGATGGATTCTAGCTCAGGTTCTGGGACCACTACAGTACACAGCTGCTACTGATGCAGAACGAGCTAGAGAAGCTCCAAAAGTCTAGGAGTCTGAAAAGATCGAAAAAGTCCTCTATCGTAACGCCCTGGGCCTCCTTTTATACTCTCGAAGGGGTCACCAACGGTGGCGCACAGTATGTACACGGGGTGTATAGTGCTATAGTGTTATCGTACCTAAGACTGATGGTGCGAGACAAACGCATTTAATGCTCCGGCAGGCATCCCTGACCGTCCGCGGGATAGGACATGAGCCCGTCCCATCGGCATCGCTTAGCCTCTCCATCGCCAGTGTCTCGACACGTGCCCAGGACAGGCGATAGCTGGCCTCTGCGCTGGCGGGGGCTTGCCAGGGCTTCACCTTGCCGGGGCTTCACCTCTGCGCTGGCAGGATGGCGGGGCCTTGCTGGATGTACTTCTTGTCGGGGCTTCGTACGCCATCCCGACAAGATCTTGCCGGGTTCCTAGCCTTCGGTCTTTGGTCTGTCGACTTAAATGCCTTCTCGATGTTGTTGTATTTTGTTCTTAGTTTCTCCCTAGCAGGCCTTGCCACTGGTACGACTATGACTGTCCGTGCACAAGTACGGGGTACTAAAAAGCCCATACTTGAGTACACCGACATATCGACTTGTAATTCTTGAGTTGTAAGTAAATAAAAGTGTGATGATCATCATTATTAGAGCATTGTCCCATGTGAGTAAAGGATGATGGAAGTTATGATTCCCTCACAAGTTGGGATGAGACTCCGAACTTTATGAAAAAAGAGGCCATAGATGCCCACCAAAATAAAAAAAATGAGAGAAAGAGAGAAGGGACAATGCTATTCTCTTTTTTCCGCACTTGTGCTTCAAAGAAGCACCATGGTATTCGTGATAGAGAGTCTCCTATTTTGTCACTTTCATATACTAGTGGGAATTTTTCATTATATAAATTGGGTTGTATATTCCAGTGATGGGCTTCCTCAAATTGTCCTAGGTATTCATGAGCAAGCAAGTTGGATGCACACCCACTTAGTTTCTTTTTGAGCTTTCATACACTTGTAGCTCTAGTGCATCTGTTGCATGGCAATCCCTACTCAGTCAAATTGATATCTATTAATGGGCATCTCCATAGTCCATTGATACACCTAGTTGATATGAGATTATCTTCTCCTTTTCCTCACGACCTCCACCATATTCTATTCCACCTATAGTGCTATATCCATGGCTCACGCTCATGTATTGCGTGAGAGTTGAAAAAGTTTGAGAACATAAAAGGTGTGAAACAATTGCTTGACTTGTCATCGGGGTTGTGCATGATATAAATACTTTGTGTGGGGAAGATGGATCATAGCCAGATAATATGATTATGTAGGGATAACTCTCTTTTGCCATTATATTTTGAAGAGATACAATTGCTTTGTTAGTATGCTTGAAATATTATTGTTTTTATGTCAACATTAAGCTTTTGTTTTGAGTCTTATGGATCTGAATATTCATGCCATGATTAGATTATATGAACAAGATTATGCTGGGTGGCATTCCACATCAAAAATTATCTCTTTTTATCATTTACCTACTAGAGGACGAGCAGGAATTAAGCTTGGGGATGCTGATACATCTCCACCGTATCTATAATTTTTGATTGTTTCATGCCAATATTCTACAACTTTCATGTACTTTTGGCAACTTTTTATACTATTTTTGGGACTAACATATTGATCGAGTGTCTAGTGCCAGCTCCTGTTTGTTGCATGTTTTTTGTTTCGCAGAATATCCATACCAAACGAAGTCCAAATGCGCTAAAAACTTAGGAAGATTTTTTTTATAATACATGTGATTTTTGGGAAAAGGAATCATTGTGAGACGATGCCTGAGGTGACCACTAGCCAGGGGACGCGGCCTACCCCCCTGTCTGCGCACTGGGCCCTCGTGGTCACCCCATAAGGCAGTTGGAGCTCTCCTTTTGCCGCAAGGAAGATATTTTATAATAAAAACCCCTCATAATTTCATCCTGATCGGAGTGACGGATCTTCAGGTATTTAAGAAACAGTGAAAGGCCATAATCTGGGAACGCAAATGCAGAAGGAAATAGAGAGAGAAATCCAATCTCGGAGGGGCTCTCGCCCCTCCGCCACCATGGAGCCCATGGACCAGAGGGGAAACCCTCCTCACATCTAGGGGGGAGGCCAAGGAAGAAGAAGAAGGAGGGGGCTCCCTCCCCCTCTCTCCCGGTGGCACCAGAGCGCCGTTGGGGCCATCATCGTGACAACGATCTACACAAACAACTTCGCTGCCGTCATCACCAACTCTCTCCCCCTCTTTGCAACAGTGTAACACCCCTTCTCGCCGCTATAATCTCTACTTAAACATGGTGCTCAATGCTATATATTATTTCCCAATTATGTATGACTATCCTATGATGTTTGAGTAGATTCGTTTTGTCCTATGGGTTGATTGATGATCATGATTGGTTTGAGTTGCATGTTTTATTATTGGTGCTGTCCTATGGTGCTCTTTGTGTCGCACAAGCATGTGGGATCCTCGTTGTAGGGTGTTGCAATGTGTTCATGATTTGCCTATGGTGGCTTTCTTGAGTGATAGAAGCATAAACCCGAGTAGGTGGGTTGTTGCATATGTGAGTAAAAAGGACTTGATACCGTATAATACTATGGTTGTATTTTACCTTAATAATCTTTAGTAGTTGCAGATGCTTTCTAGTGTTCCAATCATAAGTGCATATGATCCAAGTAGAGAAAGTATGTTTTCTTATGCCTCTCCCTCATATAAAATTGCAATAATAATTAACGGTCTAGTTATCGATTGCCTAGGGACAAATAACTTTCTTTTGACAAAAAGCTCTCTACTAAGACTAACCTAGTTGTTTCTTTATCTAATCAGCCCCTAGTTTTTATTTGCTTGCTCTTTATTATCTTGCAAACCTATCACGTTACACCTACAAAGTACTTCTAGTTTCATACTTGTTCTAGATAAAGCGAACGTTAAGCGTGCGTAGAGTTGTATCGGTGGTCGATAGAACTTGAGGGAATATTTGTTCTACCTTTAGCTCCTCATTGGGTTCGACACACTTACTTATCGAAAGGATACAATTGATCCCATATACTTTTAGGTTATCCCACACCGAGCGGTGCATCAAGGACATAAGCCTTCTATGCAGCAATAAGAACAATCCTCAGATCACGGACCTAGTCTGCATAATTGCTACCATCTTCTTTCAACTATGTTTTCTCTAGGAACGTATCAAAATACAGGCGATCTACAACATGAGCTATTGATCTACAATATAATTTACAAAGACATTTTGACTATTTTCATGATAATTAGTTTAGTTAATCATATTACTAATGAACTCCTACTCAAATCAACAACCCTCCTGTTATCTAAGTGTGACATGATTCAAATCCACCAACCCAAGTCCGTTCATCACGTGAGATGAGGTGGTTTCAATGGTGAACATCTCCATGTTGATCATATCTACTATATGACTCATGTTCGACCTTTCAATCTCTTGTGTTCTGAGGCCATGTTTGTACATGCTAGGCTTGTCAAGTTAAACCCAAGTATTTCGCATGTGTAAAAATGGCTTAGCCCGTTGTATGCGAACATAGAGCCTATCACACCCGATCATCACGAGGTGCTTAGAAACGACGAACCTTCGCAATGGTGCATACTTGGGGAGAACCCAATTTTATCTTGAAATTGTAGTGAGGGATCATCTTATTATGCTACAGTCGTTCTAATAAAAATAAGTTGCATAAACGATAAAAATCACATGCAAATCATATAAGTGACATGATATGTCCATCATTGTCTTGTGATTTTGATCTCCATGTCCAAAGCACCAGCATGATCTGCATTTTTACTGGCATGACACCATGATCTCCATCATCGTGCCGTCATGTGGTTGTCACGCCAACTATTGCTTCCAAAACTATTGCTAACTTGTAGCGATAAAGCAAAACAAATGTCACAAATAAATTAAAGACAACCCTATGGCTCCTGCCGGTTGTCATAATTATCGACATGCAAGTTGTGATAACTATACAAAACAAGATCATCTCATACATCAAATATATCAAATCACATCTTGGCAAAATCACATCACAACATACCCTGCAAAAATAAGTTAGACATCCTCTAATTTGTTGTCAACTAAAGTGGGAGAGACACACATCCGCTAGCCACCTTTATGCAAACAAGTTGCATGTCACTCAATGGAACCGGTCTCTTGTGCGAGGACAAGCAAGATTTGTCTGAACCGCTTCATCCGACAATACCGCCTAATGGAAATAATACTAAGGAGGTAAGAAATTTGAACATCAACACCTAAAACTTATTTGTGTTCTACTCGTGTATATCATCTATGCATATACCTAGCCATGATACCACTGTTATGGAACGTTGCATGGGAAGCAAAAAATCTATGCAGACGCAAGAATCATCCATGGAGATGGATAGCTATGAGAGGGGGAGTGTATCTACATACCCTTGTAGATTGCTAAGCAAAACATTATATAATGCGGTTGATGTAGTCATACTCCTCTCAATCCTATTGTGATCGGACCTGATCTAGCGCCGAACGGACGACACCTCCGTGTTCAGCACACGTGCGGCTCGATGACGTCTCCTCGTTCTTGATCCAGCAAGTAAGGGAGGAGAAGTAGATGGGATCTCAACTAGCGCGATGGACTGGTGGACACGGTGGTGGAGCAATCCCGGCAGGATTTCACCAAGTGCTACCGTAGATGCGATGAGAGGAGAAAACAGAGTAACGGGAGAGGGAGGGCTGCCACCAATGCGTAGGAATTAGTGTGTGCAGCCCTCCCCTCCACTATATATAGGAGGCAAGGGACAGGGTTTGGTTGTGATACGTCTCCAACGTATCTATATTTTTTGATTGTTCCATGTTGATATATTATCATTCTAGTATACTTTTGGGGCATTTTTTTACCAATTTATAATATTTTTGAGCACTAACCTATTAACCCAATGCCTAGTGCCAGTTGTTGTTTTCTACATGTTTTTGAATTTTCAGGTTTACTATTCCAAATGAAGTCCAATTGCCACGATTTTTTGATGATTTATTCTGGAAAGAAGACCTGGAAGCTTTGGGAGGAGGCCGTGAGGCACACCCGAACCACACCACACACCAGGGCATGCCCAGGGGCGCCCTGATATGTGGTGGCCCCCTCATGCGTCTCCCTACGTCCCTCTCTGGCCTATTCTCTAATATCCCAAAAATACTAAGGGAGCTCCCGAAATACCTTTTTCGCCGCCACTAGTCTCTGTTCCAACGGGAGCCCATCTGGAGCTCCATTCCGGTACCCTGTCAAAGGGGGGTGAATCACAGAGGGCCTCGTCATCAACCTTGATGCCCTCATGATGATGTATGAGTAGTTCACCACACACCTACGGGTCCGTAGTAGTACCTAGATGCTAATCTCTCTCTCTCTCTCTCTGATCTTTCTCTCTCTCTCGATCTTAAATATAATGTACATAGCATCTCTGCCTTGATCTATCCAATGTAATCCTTTTGTATGGTGCGTTTGTTGGGATCCTATGAATTGCGAGTTTATGTTCAGATTATTCATGCAAGTATTTGAGTCAAACCTGAGTACTAAGATTCTTATTTGCATGATCATTATAGCTTCGTAACTCTCTCCGACCTATTGAGATAGTTTGGCCAACTAGATTGATATTTCTTCTGTGGGAGTGCTGCGTTATGGTAGGTTCAACCTGACGAGTTTCTATATCCGAGTGTCAAAGTAGGGGACAACATACATCTTTGTGTTGCTGCTACTAAGGATAAAACAATGTGGTTAATTCACACTACTAGGGATAACCCTAGTAGTAGCGCTTGAAATATGTATATTAGTAGCGCTGGGTCCAGCGCTACTGCTATCACGCTATAGCTAAGTTTTACCAGTAGTGATGGCCTGGCAAGCTCTACTACTATGAGCTGTTAACAGTAGCACTTGCCAGGCCAGCACTACTGCTAGCTATCTGTAGCGCTTGGGCAAACGAAGCGCTGGTGCTAACCCAGCGCTGCTATTAGATGATTTCCAGCGCTACTCCTAGTATTCCTTCTTTCACAGGTTTACACCCTCTACGTATTTGTGATGTATTTATACAATATCTATATAGTAGTTTCATCTGATCATACTAAACATACACTATTATCATCATATCATAGACATACAGTACTCTCGTCATACCATCATCATTATTCAACACAACTATCATCACATCTTGAAAATAGCGATACACAAGAGTGAACATGTCATGTCTCGAATAAGTGCAAATGCATGGTCATGGCACACACACAAGTTTAATCATCTCTATCTAAACCATGATGTAGAAGAGAAGAGCGATCAACATGAGCAAGAGCGCGACTATGTAGTACTTGAGGCACCGGCGGTCCCGCCCTCGCTCATGTTGGAGTGTCCAGCTCAAGTAACTCCTTTTTGCTTCGGCTCTGCTGCTGAACCCTCTGTGGCTAGCAACCAGGTACTTGTCCACCTGGGCCTGAGCATCTGACCAGTGGTCGTAGACTCCTGGAACCTTCCCAACGAACACGGCATAGCAGCCCTTCGCTGTAGCGACCCGACCTGAAACGTCGAATCTCCGGTGTTTCTGTACCATCCCAAGATCATGCTGGTACACACACGGTACATCAATGTATATATCAAAGGAAAATCACACAGCATTATATTAATCGAAATCTCATATCGAGTCCTTTATTACAATAAAAATTACAATAAAGTGGCTAAAAGCCAACTCATGAGAATATCGAAATCTTGCGGAAGCGTCGAAGGTAGATGAGTCCATCTGACTCCAAGGGCATCTCACTGAGCATAGAACGCGTCCTCACTCCTGGTCGGAAAAGTACTCTACAACATGATACGTTGCAGCCATGTAGGTCAGCATATGGAATATGCCGGCAAAGTCACAAGAGAGGGGTGAAAAGATAATCATCTAATCTATATGCAAATATGGCAGGTGGGGTGGTAAGTTTTTGCGTAAAGCCAAGTTTTTCCTACATCAAGGGAGGGGTTAAGCAAAATATTACTAAGTTTGTTGATTAATGAGATGGTTCCACCAACCACTTCTCATTCCCAATTTGAATATACCCACATCCTCATTATTAATTGTGTTGAGAGTTCCGGAAGTTTCAATTCCTTTGGCTCAAGTCATCCATAACCGTGGACACGGCTAATCGATTAGGTTTTGAATACTCTGCAGAGTTTTGCACACGTTCCCCACAAGATTTGGTCGCCTCCGTTTGATTTCCCGCACTTCAGGGTGTTTGAGAAACGGATGACCAAAACATGATCTTCCAAAGGGTTTCCCTGCGACTCTGTTGGTGCCCATCCTTTCCTACCGTTCTTCTACCTCTCGTAGCACCGCCTGTCCAGGGTCACCACGATATCCAACCAAGCCAGAGCCCATAAGGACTTGTGGCTGTGCAGGTAAGCCTTGGGTTTTAAAGCATCCATCCATCTCTTTGTGCCTGGGTGGACCTTTCCGCGTGAATATTGGCCATCTCCAGCATCACCTAGGCAAATCCACTGGTTTCTCCAGGGTGCCGTTCAACCATCATCCACCCAGAGGTATGTTGAAAACTCGGAGTCTTAAATCTTGATCATTATGTAGGTCTTGAAATTATTAACTCTCTCAACTCTCATGAATCACACAACCAACCCCGTCTACTAATAGCATACCAAAATGGTAAAACAACGTTTCCCGGGGCCAATGTGTCAAAGAGGTTGAGAAGGTACCTACCACATGATACTACAACAATGTACCCAAGTTTCCAACTAACCTATCTTGCATGCAATTGGGGAGATGGTAGACCTAATGCATATAAAACATGGGTAAACATGGTCAAAGTGACTTGCCTGATTGATGATCTTCATACGTGAGTGACTCTAAGTAACAAGCTTCGCACTCCGGATAATCTAACGAAGCAACAAGCACTCAATAAGCATACACAAAATAACAACTCATAACATCAACCAAGAACTAGTAAACAATCAAGACAAAACAATGCACAAATCTCAAGTAAGAAAACGCACAAAGTTTTGTTTACTAGGAGGTGATTGATAAAACACTACTATCTTTATAAAACTATTTTGAATCTAAGTTTGTTGAGAAAACTTTTGTAAAGTTTGTAAAAGTTTTGATAAACACTAAATGGAACAAATATAGTTTTACTAACAAGAGAGCAAAACAAAACTTATTAATTATTATCAAAACATGTTCTTAACAGAAAAGAATTTACAAATAAACTTGTTTTAGAAAACAAAATTAGATTATATAAAACTTTGTTGAAAACAAAACTATTACTAACTAGTTGTTTTAATCAAATTAACCTATTTGAAAAGAAGTTGTGATTCCTATGTTAAATAAAATTAAACTAAGCAAATTTATATTTTTATTAACAGTGAGTGAAAACACTAAATGTTTATTAACAGAACCTAATAAACAAATGAAACCAAATCTAAATTTAAACTAATTAAAACTAAGTATATAAAACTATATTATAATACTAGGCAGATTCTGTTTTTGGTTAAAACATTAATCAGATATATCCTAAATATCTTCAAACTAAGCATGAAGGTAGTCCTAACTAATACCAAACAGTAGCAAAAAGATTCATATCAAAATCTATTTTCAAACTCTAGTTATTCAGATTTGAAGATTTTGAGCAAGTTTGATTAAATTCAAATTTTATAGTTCAAATTTGAAATTTAAAAGTACAGGGTGAAACTACATGAAAAATGTGAGCTATTGAAAAAAATCAACTCAAAACACTAAATATATTAAAAGATATAGTTAAAACAAATTTTGAAATCATTCTGTTAATTAAAACAAAAACAGAAAAGGAAAAAATGATTTGCGACGGTTAGGGGGCTACGTGGCGCTGTCCGATTGGTGGCCAGGGTGTGCGCGCGAGTGCTTTCGGGCGGGCGACCGATCCGTAAAGGAAAACGTTTCAGGGATAAGTGGCTTCTAATCTGGGTCGTTGGTTTTGGATCGGAGGGGTGGGAGTGCTCACGGGGTAAAGTCGCCGGCGTCGGGGGTTCTCCGGTGGATCCGAAGGCGGCGAAGTCGACGGCGTGGTGCTCCGGTGGTCGGGGAAGACAGTGGAGTGGTCCGGGCAACGGCGACGGGTCTCCGGAGTCGAAAGGTGAGGTTGGTTGGGCGAGAGGTGGTCGGAATTGGTGGCTACGGTCGACGGGAGATCCGGTGGGGGTGGCTACTCCGACGTGCAATTGCGGCAGCCTTCCGGCGAGAGAGAGAGGGGGCTCAGGGGGAAATGGATGCGGGGAGTGGCCGGCTACTTATAGGGTGCTCGGGGGTGCAGGGAGTTAAGAGAGGAGAGAGATCCGGGAGGGGGAGGAAACAGCCGGCGTCGTCTCCGGCGCGTGCGGGGGGAAGAAGATGACCGTTCGGTAGTAACGGTCGGTCAGGGGTGGGGTCCAGTGTCAGTGAGAGGAGAGCGTGTCCGTTACGCGCGGTCGGCCGATCGGTAATAAATGCGCGAATAACTGCCCGTGGGCCGGCCCGTTTAATACAGTAACCGTTACCGTTTTTGTTTAATGTTTTTCCAGAGACATTCAAAAGCTTTTAAAGCATTCAAACCGTCTCTAAATATAGGGGTATTATATGTCAAAATTAACAGAATAATAAATGCTATTTAATGAACATTTCTATTCTGTCATTTGAACACTTTGAGAAAAATAATATTTTCAGAAATTGCCTAATTGTTTTTGAATCCTTTTTGCAAATATTTTCAAAATAACCCCTGGTTATTTTTGTTCAAATAGATCACCAATTTGTCCCTGGTGTGGAGTGTCATGTTACTCCTCTCTTATTTTGAACATTTAACCAAAGTTTCCAATAGGTGAAGGCAACATAGGGAAAAGTAGAAGGGACTTTCAGAAATTTGGAAAAGGCATTTCAACAAACACTTACAATCAAGCAATGATGATGATAGATGCATAGCTATATTCATAACATTCCAAAATGAAATTTTGGGATGTTACAAACCTACCCACCTTAAGATGAATCTCGCCCTCGAGATTCGGGTTGGCTAGAAAATAGGTGTGGATGGTCTCTACGAAGATCTTCTTCGCTTTCCCAGGTGGCTTCTTCCTCGGTGTGGTGACTCCACAGAACTTTGTAGAACTTGATGATCTTGCTGCGGGTAACTCTGTTGGATGTCTCGAGGATCTTGACAGGCTTCTCCTCGTAAGTCAGATCACTGTCAAGCTGTATGGCCTCTAGGGGCACGGTGTCTTTCAAAGGAATATCAGCCATCTCAGCATGACATTTCTTCAGCTGGGACACGTGGAACACATTATGAACTTCGGATAATTCTTCCGGCAATTCCAGTTTGTATGCAACTTCGCCTCTACATTCAAGAATTTTGTAGGGGCCTATGAATCTGGGTGCTAATTTTCCTTTAACACCAAACCTCTTGATACCTCGAAGCGGGGACACACGAAGATATGCTCTGTCTCCCACTTCATACGTCACTTCTTTTCGTTTGCTGTCAACATAATTCTTCTGTCGAGATTGAGCTATCTTGAGTCTGTCACGAATCAGCTTGACTTTCTCTTCAGAATCTCGGATAAGGTCGGGACCAAAAAGTAGTCGGTCTCCAACACCATCCCACGTCAACAGTGTTCTACACCTCCTTCCGTATAAAGCTTCGAAAGGGGCCATCTTCAGACTGGTCTGATAACTGTTGTTGTACGAAAATTCTGCGTAAGGTAAGTTGTCATCCCAACTAGATCCATAATCTAGCGCACAAGCTCTCAACATGTCTTCCAGAATCTGGTTGACTCTCTCAGTCTGTCCATCTGTCTGCGGATGAAAGGCTGTACTGAACTCTAGCCTTGTACCCAAAGTTTCATGTAACTGGTGCCAAAACTTTGAGGTAAACTGTGTTCCTCTATCTGACACGATACTCCTCGGAATTCCATGCAAACATACGATCCTGGTCATATATATCTTGGCTAGCTTAGCACTGGTATAAGTGGTTTTCACTGGAATGAAATGAGCTACCTTGGTCAAGCGATCTACCACTACCCAGATGGAATCATAACCTGAACGGGTCCTGGGTAATCCTATGATGAAGTCCATACCAAGCTTTTCCCATTTCCACTCGGGTATCGGCAAAGGTTGGAGTAACCCTGCTGGTTTCTGATGTTCTGCCTTTACTCGCTGACAAACATCACATATTGCAACATGTTTCGCAATATCTTTCTTCATACCTGTCCACCAATAACTTTCCTTTAAATCCAGATACATCTTGGTATTGCCTGGGTGTATCGAGTAAGGTGAATCGTGGGCTTCCTGAAGTATCAACTTCCTGAGCTCTGGGTCATTGGGCACATAGATTCGGTTCTCAAACCACAAAGTTCCGTGTTCATCCTCACGAAAACCTTTAGATTTACCATCTTCCATTCTCTGCTTTATCTCAGCGATCTCCTTGTCCGATTTCTGGGCTTTACGAATTCTTTCGGTCAAGGTGGACTGGATCTCTAGTGTACCAACATATCCTCTTGGAACTATCTCTAGCTTGAGCTCTCTGAGATCATCGGCTAACTCTTGGGGTAATCCTCCCGCTGTGAGGGTGTTCACATAAGTTTTCCGACTCAAGGCATCGGCTACAACATTAGCCTTACCTGGATGGTAATGTAATCTCATGTCATAGTCCTTGATTAACTCTAACCATCTCCTCTGTCTGAGGTTCAACTCTTTCTGCGTGAAAATGTATTTCAGGCTCTTATGGTCGGTGTAAACATCACAACTATTTCCGATAAGAAAATGTCTCTAGGTCTTGAGTGCGTGCACTACGGCTGCTAGTTCCAAATCATGGGTGGCATAATTCAACTCATGAGGTCGTAGTTGTCTGGATGCATAAGCTACAACCTTTCCATCTTGCATGAGTACTCCTCCAAGTCCTTGACATGAAGCATCACAATAAACTTGGAAGTCCTTCCGAATATTGGGCAAGATCAATACTGGGGCTGTGACCAAACGTTTCTTCAACTCCTGGAAACTGGCTTCACATTCCTCAGTCCAAATATACTTAGATTCTTTCTTCAACAACTCTGTCATGGGCTTGGCAATCTTTGAGAAATTCTCAATGAATCTCCGGTAATATCCAGCAAGTCCGAGGAAACTGCGGATCTCCTTAACTGAGGTGGGTGACTTCCACTCGGTGACGGCTTCAACCTTAGCGGGGTCTACGGCAATTCCTTCTCCGGAAATAACATGTCCAAGGAATCCGACTTCCGTTAGCCAAAATTCACATTTGCTGAACTTGGCATATAACTGATGCTCTCTTAGCTTCTCCAGAACTAAACGCAGATGTTCCTTATGTTCTTCCTCGTTCTTGGAGAATATCAAAATGTCATCGATGAACACCACGACAAACTTGTCCAAATATTCCATAAACACTTTGTTCATCAAATTCATGAAGTAGGCAGGAGCATTAGTCAAACCAAAGGACATGACAGTATACTCATACAAGCCATACCTGGTGGTGAAAGCTGTTTTGGGTATATCCTGTTCACGAATCTTCAGTTGATGATACCCTGATCGAAGATCGATCTTAGAGAATACTTTGGTGCCTACTAGCTGATCAAACAAATCATTAATCATCGGCAGAGGGTACTTGTTCTTGATAGTCACCTCGTTCAAGGCACGATAATCGACTACCATTCTCAAAGTTTTATCCTTCTTCTCCACCAAAAGAACTGGGGCTCCCCAAGGTGAAGAACTTGGGCGTATATAACCTTTGTCCAATAACTCCTTAATTTGCTTCTTGATTTCCAACAGATCATTTGCGGGCATCCGATAGGGTCTCTTGGAAATTGGTGCTTTCCCTGGCTGGAGCTCTATTAGAAACTCAATCTCCCTATCTAGTGGCATTCTTGGTAATTCTTCCGGAAATACATCCAGAAAGTCTTTTACCACAGGTACTTCCTCCTGAACAACTCCTGTGAGGGAATTTAACCGTGCACTCATCTGGGTGCGTCGGGATACATACTTAATCCTCTTGTTCTCCGGGGTGGTGAGTGAAACAGACTTGCTGAGGCAATCAAGATTTCCTTCATACTTGGTCATCCAATGCATGCCTAGGATTACATCCAATCCCTGGGATTCTAAGACGATGAGGTCGGTGGGAAAAACATGGTTTCCTATATTGAGTTTCAAAGCATGGCATCCTATCCCTGCCATCATCATACCTCCTGGGGAACTGACCTTAATGGGCTGTCTAAGGTTTTGGTGGGCAAACCATACTTATCCACAACTACCCTTGATCTGAATGAATGAGTTGCACCGGAATCAAAAAGTACTGTAACTGGACGTGAATGCAATAAAAACTTACCAACCACAGTCTCGGGTTGATCATAGACTTCTTCCACGTCAAGGTGGTTCACCTGGGCACGAGGAAAAGGGTTTGGCTTCTTGGCTGCGGAGTTGCCGTTTCCATTTCCCTGCTTGTTCTGGGGACACTCAGTAGCATAGTGCCCTGTCTTCTGGCACTTGAAACAGGTGATGTGGCTCAGATCCTTATGAGTAGGAACGTGACGGTGCTGGTTGTTGTTCCCATTCCCATTGTCAGTCTTGAAATTGCCAAGGTTGGGACGGTTGTTCCCATTTCCTCCATGGTTGTGACCTCCATGGTTATGCACGGCATGAGTGTGCCTTCCAAACTTACCGGTACCTGATCCGGTGTTCCCTGAGTACGGGGAGTAGCGGGGCTTATGATGAGCTCCAGAGTTAAACTTCCCCTGAGTGTACTTCCTCTTGCGGTTCTCAATCTGCTGCTGTTTACCTTCCAGAATGAGTGCCTTGTCCACCAGCTCTTGGTAGTTGTTGAAATTAGCCACTACCAGCTGCATGCTCAACTCATCGTTGAGTCCTTCCAAAAATTTCTCTTGCTTGGCCGCATCATCGGCCACGTCTCCTGGTGCATAACGTGCCAATGTGTTGAACTCTTCCACATATTGGGCCACGGAGTGATTACCCTGGCGCAAGTTGCGAAACTCGCGCTTCTTCACACTCATGGCTCCAGCTGAGACATGAGCGGTGCGAAAAGCTTGCTGGCACTGCTCCCAAGTTACATCAGCAATAGGATATGTGGTGATGTAATTCTCCCACCATGAAGCTGCTGGTCCTTCAAGTTGATGTGCGGCAAATTGCACCTTCTCAGCATCAGTACATCCAGCGGTGACAAGTTCTCTCTCCATCTTACGGAGCCAGTCATCTGCACAATGGGCTCAGTGCTGCTAGAGAAAGTTGGAGGATTCAACCTCAGAAAACGGGTGAGATTGTCAGTCTGGGGTGGATGGTGGTTGTTGTTGTTCTGATTGTTGGTCTGATTCTGGATCAATAACTGCATCAGTGCATTCTGCTGCTGAAGGAGTTGCGTGAGTTCCGGCGGGAAAGTGAAGTCGGTCTCACGTCTTGGAGGCATCTTGCTGTTTTCAGAGGGGTGAGAATTAGAATAGAACAAGGGCCTAAAAGGAGAAATTCACTACCCATGTGCAATGTAACAAACATATCACACCAAACACTCATTCATTTATTCAATCAATGTCAAACATCGGGAATAAAAGTCTCAATCAAACTACACATCGACCTATGCTCTTAACGTTGAAACTAAAAGATACATGGAGGGCATAACTAAAGTTTTTCCTCAGAAGTACATGGTGACTGAGTCTCCTCCAGTGGTGCTCTCCTCATAGTCATCATCGTCGCTGATGAAAGGATCCAAGTGTCCCTCAGGATGAAGATTTTCACCCATGTCCATCTGTTCCTCCAGAGTGGCGATGCGAGTGTTCAGCTTGTCGATCCTCTCTAAGAAATCCTTCACCTCATACTCATGCTCGTACTCGGCTTCCCGTAAGTCAGCTTCAAGGTCAATGTCGCGGTTCATCAGATTCTTGATTGTCTTCGTATCAGCACGAACTCGAAGCTCCAGAGTGCTGATGTGAGTCTCCAGGGTCTGGATATAGGAAATAGTGGTGTCTGTAGTGGGAGGAGTTATGATGTTTCCATGGACATCCCTGCGACATACCACGCTGGGTCCTGGTGAAATGGTTCCACCTCTGTATTCCTCCTGAATACGTCCAAGGGCACGATGAATGGCCATGTCTCTTCCAAGTATCCAACTGGGTGCCACGAACTTGAAGTCGATGGGTTTCTTCCGATTCCCAAAGGTCTTCCCTGGGATGTGCAGCTCGATCCTATAGCATCCATCTTGGGGAAATGACATGATAGGAGTCCCGGTGATGCTTGGCAAAGCAATCCTTACGTCCTTGACGATCCTCATCAGCTCCTTACCAAAGGGCATCGTTGCGTCAGGCTGGCAAAACTCCGTGATCAACACTGGGATGAAGGTGGCCATCTATAAATTTTGAAATAATCGGAGAGAAATTAGAAATGAGTAGATGAGAGTATAAGAATTTTGAAGACAAAGAGAAACAATCCTAAGGCTTTCCAGTCCTAGAGGTTACGTCCTACGGTCAGCGTGTGCTCTGATACCATTTCTGTAGCGACCCGACCTGAAAGGTCGAATCTCCGGTGTTTCTGTACCATCCCAAGATCATGCTGGTACACACATGGTACATCAATGTATATATCAAAGGAAAATCACACAGCATTATATTAATCGAAATCTCATATCGAGTCCTTTATTACAATAAAAATTACAATAAAGTGGCTAAAAGCCAACTCATGAGAATATCTAAATCTTGCGGAAGCGTCGAAGGTAGATGAGTCCGTCGAAGGTAGATGCAAATATGGCAGGTGGGGTGGTAAGTTTTTGCGTAAAGCCAAGTTTTTCCTACATCAAGGGAGGGGTTAAGCAAAATATTACTAAGTTTGTTGATTAATGAGATGGTTCCACCAACCACTTCTCATTCCCAATTTGAATATACCCACATCCTCATTATTAATTGTGTTGAGAGTTCCGGAAGTTTCAATTCCTTTGGCTCAAGTCGTCCATGACCGTGGACACGGCTAATCGATTAGGTTTTGAATACTCTGCAGAGTTTTGCACACGTTCCCCACAAGATTTGGTCGCCTCCGTTTGATTTCTCGCACTTCAGGGTGTTTGAGAAACGGATGACCAAAACATGATCTTCCAAAGGGTTTCCCTGCGACTCTGTTGGTGCCCATCCTTTCCTACCGTTCTTCTACCTCTCGTAGCACCGCCTGTCCAGGGTCACCACGATATCCAACCAAGCCAGAGCCCATAAGGACTTGTGGCTATGCAGGTAAGCCTTGGGTTTTAAAGCATCCATCCATCTCTTTGTGCCTGGGTGGACCTTTCCGCGTGAATATTGGCCATCTCCAGCATCACCTAGGCAAATCCACTGGTTTCTCCAGGGTGCCGTTCAACCATCATCCACCCAGAGGTATGTTGAAAACTCGGAGTCTTAAATCTTGATCATTATGTAGGTCTTGAAATTATTAACTCTCTCAACTCTCATGAATCACACAACCAACCCCGTCTACTAATAGCATAGCAAAATGGTAAAACAACGTTTCCCGGGGCCAATGTGTCAAAGAGGTTGAGAAGGTACCTACCACATGATACTACAACAATGTACCCAAGTTTCCAACTAACCTATCTTGCATGCAATTGGGGAGATGGTAGACCTAATGCATATAAAACATGGGTAAACATGGTCAAAGTGACTTGCCTGATTGATGATCTTCATACGTGAGTGACTCTAAGTAACAAGCTTCGCACTCCGGATAATCTAACGAAGCAACAAGCACTCAGTAAGCATACACAAAATAACAACTCATAACATCAACCAAGAACTAGTAAACAATCAAGACAAAACAATGCACAAATCTCAAGTAAGAAAACACACAAAGTTTTGTTTACTAGGAGGTGATTGATAAAACACGACTATCTTTATAAAACTATTTTGAATCTAAGTTTGTTGAGAAAACTTTTGTAAAGTTTGTAAAAGTTTTGATAAATACTAAATGGAACAAATATAGTTTTACTAACAAGAGAGCAAAACAAAACTTATTAATTATTATCAAAACATGTTCTTAACAGAAAAGAATTTACAAATAAACTTGTTTTAGAAAACAAAATTAGATTATATAAAACTTTGTTGAAAACAAAACTATTACTAACTAGTTGTTTTAATCAAATTAACCTATTTGAAAAGAAGTTGTGATTCCTATGTTAAATAAAATTAAACTAAGCAAATTTATATTTTTATTAACAGTGAGTGAAAACACTAAATGTTTATTAACAGAACCTAATAAACAAATGAAACCAAATCTAAATTTAAACTAATTAAAACTAAGTATATAAAACTATATTATAATACTAGGCAGATTCTGTTTTTGGTTAAAACATTAATCAAATACATCCTAAATATCTTCAAACTAAGCATGAAGGTAGTCCTAACTAATACCAAACAGTAGCAAAAAGATTCCTATCAAAATCTATTTTCAAACTCTAGTTATTCAGATTTGAAGATTTTGAGCGAGTTTGATTAAATTCAAATTTTATAGTTCAAATTTGAAATTTAAAAATACAGGGTGAAACTACATGAAAAATGTGAGCTATTGCAAAAAAATCAACTCAAAACACTAAATATATTAAAATATATAGTTAAAACAAATTTTGAAATCATTCTGTTAATTAAAACAAAAACAGAAAAGGAAAAAATGATTTGCGACGGTCAAGGGGCTACGTGGCGCTGTCCGATTGGTGGCCAGGGTGTGCGCGCGAGTGCTTTCGGGCGGGCGACCGATCCGTAAAGGAAAACGTTTCAGGGATAAGTGGCTTCTAATCTGGGTCGTTGGTTTTGGATCGGAGGGGTGGGAGTGCTCACGGGGTAAAGTCGCCGGCGTCGGGGGTTCTCCGGTGGATCCGAAGGCGGCGAAGTCGACGGCGTGGTGCTCCGGTGGTCGGGGAAGACAGTGGAGTGGTCCGGGCAACGGCGACGGGTCTCCAGAGTCGAAAGGTGAGGTCGGTTGGGCGAGAGGTGGTCGGAATTGGTGGCTACGGTCGACGGGAGATCCGGTGGGGGTGGCTACTCCGGCGTGCAATTGCGGCAGCCTTCCGGCGAGAGAGAGAGGGGGCTCGGGGGGAAATGGATGCGGGGAGTGGCCGGCTACTTATAGGGTGCTCGGGGGTGTGGGGAGTTAAGAGAGGAGAGAGATCCGGGAGGGGGAGGAAACGGCCGGCGTCGTCTCCGACGCGTGCGGGGGGAAGAAGATGACCGTTCGGTAGTAATGGTCGGTCAGTGGTGGGGTCCAGTGTCAGAGAGAGGAGAGCGTGTCCGTTACGCGCGGTCGGCTGATCGGTAATAAATGCGCGAATAACTGCCCGTGGGCCGGCCCGTTTAATATAGTAGCCGTTACCGTTTTTGTTTAATGTTTTTCCAGAGACATTCAAAAGCTTTTAAAGCATTCAAACCCTCTCTAAATATAGGGGTATTATATATCAAAATTAACAGAATAATAAATTATATCTAATGAACATTTCTATTCTGTCATTTGAACACTTTGAGAAAAATAATATTTTCAGAAATTGCCTAATTGTTTTTGAATCCTTTTTGCAAATATTTTCAAAATAACCCCTGGTTATTTTTGTTCAAATAGATCACCAATTTGTCCCTGGTGTGGAGTGTCATGTTACTCCTCTCTTATTTTGAACATTTAACCAAAGTTTCCAATAGGTGAAGGCAACATAGGGAAAAGTAGAAGGGACTTTCAGAAATTTGGAAAAGGCATTTCAACAAACACTTACAATCAAGCAATGATGATGATAGATGCATAGCTATATTCATAACATTCCAAAATGAAATTTTGGGATGTTACATTCGCCATCTCTGATCTATGTACCTACATCGACAGTTGATCAATTGAACGATAATATGCAATATAATGTACTTAAGAAAACAAACTGGCATAGTTAGCAAAATACAGGCAACTTATAGTAAACATAAGTGATGAAGTTCCTCATATATACCCAAACTAATTAACTAGCAAGAGCGATCAGTCCTCCATGTCGGCGGTCCAATCTTCATAGCCAGGGATGAAAGGCTTAAGGTCCAGAAGCTGAGAAAGTAGTAGTGCTCGGACATCATCCCGCGTCATTGTTGGCCCATGGTAGAACACCCTGTTGGTTCGAGGACCTGCTTGATCATCACTTGGGCAAGTTCACACTGTACATGATAAAACTCAGCTTAGAGTCGATGATCCGGTGTCTGTCCTATGCTTGTGGCCCAGCTGACAATCTCGGCATCTTCGGTACTAGGTGACATGCGAAGGCGTTGATTATCCCTTCTGTACTCGAGCAGGTGATGCATGAGGTAGAATCCATCAGCCTAACTGGTGTGCGGTTGCTGGATGCAGCAGAAGTCGGTCTTATGGTAGAAAACCAGCCCGTCCTTCCTGTTACTTTTCAACTTTATATATCCACCAGACATGCTGAAGGTAAATAGGGCACTATTGAGAACTCTGTTTACGTGTGTGTAATCCTTTTTCTTGATTTTCCTCGATGAGTCCAAGTATATAGCATGGGAGTATTCCGGGTACAAGACGATGAGCACGTCACCACCCTTGCTACGCAAATGAAGTACACACCTCTAATTAGCCTCCATGCTTGCAAAGGAATGATTAACGACACGTATGAAAGGATATGCGAGGATGACTTATGTGGGATGATAAGGCAGGAGAATCAATTCCTTGTCCTTATTAGCGATCATGAACATGCCGAGGTACTTGCTCGCATAGTCACGGTGCTCTTTGCAAACTGCCAAGTAGCTCTCGTGCATATAGAACGGGTCCGCGACACAGATATATCGTATGTTCTCGATACTGATGAAGTAGTTGAGATACATTGCATACATGCGGATGAACTGGAAATCCAGCTTGGTCATGTGGAACATGTTGTATATGTAGTCAAATCGCAGGATGAACTGATTCGCAGGCCAGGTGTCGACGTACAACTTCCCACCCGACACCTGAGCCGCGTAAAGCGGGTATCCTGGTTTTTCCGTGATCAGAAGGCTTTTTCTCTGGCCAACACATCTTCATGGAGTCTCCTTATATCATTGTTCAATATGTTATCTAGCGCTTTGGGGGGTAGGATCGGCTCGCCGGCCACATGGAAACGATTCTTACCTTCGACAGGTATTCTGTCTACCACCCAGGGCTTGAGAGGCGGCTGGCTTCTTGAAGCAGCTCTGGCGCCTTTAGGGCCTTTCTTTTCCGGTCTTATCCTTGCCTTCTTGTTGGGTCACAGCGCTAGTGAGCTCAACATACCTTCCCTAACCACCCCCAAGTGTCGTCGGGCTAAACATTGGACGGGCCTCGGGGGGTTGCTGGGTAGAGGCGACATCTGGAGGCGTCTCCTGTGAGGATTGCTTGAAGAGAGACTTTTTGCATTCCGCCTTAGGATGTTCCGGCTCCAGCAAATCAGGCATCATCAAGTCATCATCTCCACGCTCATAGCCTGAGTTATCGTCGTCCTGAGCCATCAACCTTCCATCATCGTAGGCAGTATTGAAATACTTGTCTAGGTCATCCTCCTCCTCCTCCATGTCATCAACATTTGCTTCGATAGCGGGGGCGACATGATCTGGCACTAATGGAGGCTCTCCCTCCCGTCGTCCGCTACCACCCGCCACGACACGTGCTGGTAATGTGGTCGGTGGGGTGGTGTTCATACCTTATTGAGAAGGTGGCGTTGGCGTGATACTGGGCGCCTCGAGATAAAGAAGAGACTTCGGCCAAGGCAAGAACCAACTCTTGCATGCGCCAATCCTCTTTGGGGTCTCATCGTCATTGGCTGGTACAGGAGGAGGCGAACCCTCGAAGCCCGCTAAGACACTGTCCACGTTAACCTTGAAGACGTCATCGGGTATCTCTCGGTTGTGGAACATGCGGTCCTTCGGCTTCACGATCGTTGCCTTTCCCACGGCCACCTTCTGGCCCTTGATGTCATACAATAGGGTGCACGGGGTATCGTCGGCCTATTAAGAAGACATGTCTGCGACGTCAAACATCCGAAAGGCAACTGAAACGGAAGACTATAGACATGCTGGTGAAAAGGGTATGACGCGTAATTACCATGAGGGTTTCAAGCTCAGCTAGCGATGAAGGCTCGCCGAGCATGCAAGAGACAGAGGTCGGTCTGCTATGAACAGGAGCGGGACCTTTTGCGGTTGCTTGAGTAGGTGTTACTGCTGTGGTGTTCGCCGAATTGCTCTCGATAAAGCTGGGAAGGGGAAAGTCCTCCGGTCGTGCATTTGGATAGTTCTTCGTGAAATCGAAAATTGCCGGAATCAAGCTGGCCACCGCGTCAGTGACCGCTGCATTGACGGCCTGTGTAACTCTTCTTTGGTCTCATCTTTGGTCTTATTAACCACAATTGTGATCTTCTCATTGATGGTCTGCTAAGTGATGACCGACAGTCTCTTCCTTCTTTCCTCTGGCTCCTCGCCATATCACGTCTTCCACGAGGCACCATCTCTGATGCTGTGCACACATCCATAGGACGGCGGCTTGTCCATCGGGACCTTTTGTCAATATGTTCAGGGCCCAGTTGAATGGGGTGTCCCACTTCGGCCTCGCCGATCACTGTGAAGACTCGTCGCTTTCGGCTACCTTTTGGTGCTGCTCTTTCTGCAAAAGGGACATGGGTGATTTCCTAATGTGACAAAACTTGTAGTCAAACTGATTGGAAGCTAATATGATAATGTGTTCATATAACAATTACCAGAAGTCTCATGAACCAGTGTCTAGTTTGGGTCCGTGTAAAAGTTCTTGTTGACTTTGTCCCACTTGTACCGGGCCCTGAGCCAGTCATGCTCCAGCGGGTCGGTGAACTCCGCCAAGGGGTCTGGGATTCCGTGACTTTCACTTTCGGCGTCCTCCTTGGCCCGTACGTGCCTCTTCCCCTCGTAACCACGGCTTCCGAGGCGGTAGGGAGGCGTGTTCCTGGCCTGGAGCGCCTTCATTTTCTCCGACCTTACCTTGACTTCTTCTTTTACCCCAATTCTCCTTGAATTTTTCAAAGTCCTCTTCCATTATTGACAGATTATCAGCATGAATCTTGGACCACGGTTCATTCTTCACAATCGCTTTTTTCACCCGAACTTTCCAGGAGGACAAGTCGTTGGTGAAAGTCACCATCGCCTTGGCGTTTATCTTTGTCATGGCAACGTCATCCCACGGGTCTTTAAATGTTTTTTCATCCCGGCCGGGGAACAGGAACCTATTGTGCAACTTCTTTAGGAGCATGTGCTCCATATGTGGTATCTTGTTCAACAGAACGTCATTGATGTTCACGGTTTCCCTAAGGATGCATCCTAGTTGATTGCCCCAGCATGAGCGTGCTTCCTTCGGCACCGTTGGCTCTAACTTCCTGGGGTGCATCTCCGTGACCACAATTTGTCTAATGCCGAGCTCGTTTGGTTTTCGTGCCCTCTTCTTCTTCGGTGCTTTATGGGCTACGATAGCATCATTGCCGGTCTCGGGAGTGGTGTCGGTGCCGGTGCCAGTGCCGGTGTCGGTGTCAGGGTTGGTGCCACTGCCGCCACCATGCAAGCCCATGTGGTGTTCATCCAGTTAATCGAAATATGCATTTGCTGCCTCGTGGGGGTCTACTACGAGGCGAGCAGAACCCCCGGCTTCGGCATCGTTAGACATGTTTCCTATTCAACAATTGTAAATAAAAGATGTAATGAAGGGAAAAAAGGGGCCTATATATATTTGGTTAGAATGTTGATTAATTCCCCTTCCAGCAAATCCCGGACACTCCATATGTGCTAGTTTCAAGAACAAGTCATGTCGAAAATCACGGAAAATTTCAGCATGACCTTTGCTAAAAAGTGGACATATGGAGCGCCTGGAATTTGCCGAAACGGAAATGAATCAACATTCCGGCAAAACATAGGCCACTCAGACATTCCGGCAAAACATCAATGCATGTCATATCTCAGATACCAAATGACATATATCGTATATCATATAGCAACAATGAACAACAATGAACATATATCATACTACATTCCTAAAATGTGGAATATGCAAATGAAAATATAGCAACACTGAACATCAACGACATATATCATATAAAAATAAACATCAATTCTTTTTTTTTGTCCTAACTAATTTTTTGTCCTATCTAATTTTTTTGCCCCACCTAATTTCATAAAATTTTTGCCCTAGCTAGTTTTTTGTCCTAGCTAACCAAGCAACAATGAACGTCAATGAAAACTAAATGCTACTGTTTTTGCCCAAGCAAATTTCCTAAAAAAATCCCTAGCTAATTTCCGAACTTTTTTGCCTTAGCGAAAGAGAGAGGAGGGCAGGGCAGAGGTGAGCGAGATGCTTACGGCATCGGCAACAGAGGAGAGGGGTAGAGAGTGGAGAGGGTGGCGACGGAGCGAGTTCGAGGGCGGCCGGCGGCAAGGTAGAGGGAGGCCTCGGGCGGCGGCGATAGAGGAGAGGGGGGGGAGAGTGGAGAGGGCGGCAACGACTTGAGTTTGAGTGCGGTCGGTGGCGAGGTCGAGGGCGGGCAGGGTTGAGGGTGGCGCCGGCGGCCGGCGGCGAGGTTGAGGGCGGGTAGGGGAGAGGGCGGCGGCGACAGATGAGAGGGGGAAGAGAGTGGAGAGGGGCGGGGGGGGGGGAGGAGTTGGTGAAATTTTGAGCCAGAGCAGCGGGAGGTTAACCCCAACTAGCAGTAGAGCTGGTTTAGGTACCAACGCTATAGCTAAGGTAGCTATAGTGCTTGTTCCTAAACCAACGCTACTGCTACGGGGGAGCCCACGTGGGGGTTAACCCCAAATAGTAGTAGCGTTTTTTTAGGAACCAGCGCTATAGCTAAGTTAGCTATAGCGCTTGTTCCTAAACAAGCGCTACTGCTATATATTTCAATTTTATTTTTTAATTATTTTTCCTTTTCTAGTTTTTAGTTCTCTTTTATTATTTTCATTTTCTTTTCTATTTACTTTCCTTTTCTTTTGTATTGCTTTCTCCCTTTTTGTTTTTGTTTTTTTTGTTTTTCTCCCGACGACGGCGTCACCCTCCCGTACAATGCGTCAATATTATCACCGAAACCATGCATGTGGTGGTAACATATCAGTTGACCGATAACGGTTACTTAAGTGCGGACAAAAAGTAGATACATATATATCAGTGATGGTTTCTGATCAGCTACGTCAACGACGTTTCACATTGAGCTTCTTCCCTTTCTTGTTCGTTGTCGAGTAATTGAGCCCCTCCTTGTGACTTTTCCGTGGCCATAGAGTACGATATTTCCTAGGTAATGTAGTATTTATTCTTCCTTTCACGTATGCTTCATCGTCATCATCATCTTCCCTCATTGGGTTGCCGTATTGGTCGTAGTCTTCCTCGTTGGCGACTCCATCCATTCCGATGACGCTCCTTTTGGATCTCCTCGCGACAACACGACTGGGATTGGCCGGGTCGGTTATGAAGAAGCATTGTGTCACGTGCTTAGCGTGTACCCACGGCTCATTTTTGGCAATGACATTAACGTTCACGTGAGTGCTCTTCACGTTGGGTATAGACATGGTGGTGAAATACTTGTTTTCTCTTACGACGTCCATGGCCCATCTGACACGGAACATCGTCGCATCGTGCATTCCAACATAGTCAAGCTCCCAGATCTCGTCTACCCTTCCGTAAAATCTTTCAGTTCTGCCATTGGCGTCGGTCACGCATTGAATTGTGACCCCGGAGTTCTGGCAATCACTGTCCATGTCTTTGGCCTCCATGGAGAACGTGTACCCATTGTACCGTAGGACACATAGGTCACGAGCTTGGGCGCGGGGCCATGTGCTAAGGCTTGTATTAGCAATCCGTTCGAACTGCCCTCTTCCGGGGGATTTTCAAGAACTTGCTCTTTGGACCAACGCACGAAAGTGGCGTTGTGCTCTATAGTAACTTCGTCGTCCGTCTTGAGCATCCCCTTATCACGGTACTTCTTTGTGATGCTTTCTTTGTGCCGTGACATATCTAGATGTTGTAGCAATTCTGTCTGGCCGTTGTTATGGCCATCTCCTTCGAGCTTATCATCGTGCTTCTTGACGGGCAAACCAACAACAGTGTCTCTGACGCCTATATAATTCTCGCAAAAGGAGACACACTCATGCGTCAGATAGCCCTGGACGATGCTCCATTCGGGACGGGACATGTTACGAATGAATCCTTTGATGACCCCATTCATCCTCTCGAACGACATCATGCTGTGAAGGAATGTCGGCCCGAGGTCGATGATGTCGTCCACAATGTGGACACACAAATGCACCATGAAATCAAAGAACATGGACGGGAAGTACATCTCAAGCTCACATAGTATGACAACGATCTCTTCATGTAGCCTTCGGAGCTGCTTCACACTTATGGACTTTCGGGAGATAACGCCAAAGAAGTTGCAGAGACCAGTAAGCGTGTCATGGACGTGCTTCTCCATTATCCCTCTAAAGGCAACCGGGAGTATCTGCGTCATCATCACGTGACACACATGAGACTTCATCCCGCTGAACCATTTCTTCTTGGGGTCTAGAAATCTGCTTATCTTCCCATAGTAACCGGAACCGACTTTGATTCCCATAAGGCACTTGATGAATTGATCGATCTCCTTCGCACTTAAGGTGAAGCAAGAATGGGGCAATAATTCACCTCCTTCTTGTTGAATTTTCTGCCCCTTCCCCCCTCCTCCGTCTTTTCTTCGTCTCCTCCGTTGACATTTTACGGTGGAGATCTTTCCTGATCTTGAAATCTTCCAAGTCTTTCCTTGCCTTCGGCCCATCCTTGGTCTTCTCCAGCATGTTCATCTGTGTGCCAAGCAAGCTCTCAAGGACAGTCTTCCTGATATGCATTTGATCAAGGCAATGAGGCGTGTTGTGATTGGGCCAGTACTCCAAGTCCCAGAAAATAAACCTCGTTTTCCATACCTTCAGAAGCGGCTCCGGCGCCTTTTTGATCTTTCCCGGCGCGGGGCATTGTTCCCAGTTTCTCAACAGCTTGTCGATTTCTGTGCGGCTCCTCTTACATGGAGGTACTCGAAGCTCATCCAACACATTGAATACATCTCCACACTTTCTCAACGGGTCATCCTTCTCGAGCCATCTATGATGGCCCATGTACACGATTTTCCCGGACCAGCCATCTTTCGTTGACATAAGCTGCTGAGACGTTGTATCATCCATGCACCTCGTGCATCCGCAGTATCCGTGGCACACCTGGCCCGAGGTGTACCCATAACCGAGATAGTCATGCATCGTCGTCATCAGCGCGACTCTCATGTGGAAATACTCTCCTTTTCTAGCATCCCATGTCCATGTCGGTGTTTTCCATAACGTGTCTAGCTCCTCTTGCAGAAGCCCCATATACAGGTTAATACTATTTCCCAGTTGTTTCGGCCCTTGAATCAGCGTGCTGATGTGTATGTACTTTGTCTTCATGCACATCCATGGGGGGAGGTTGTACATCCATACAAACACGGGCCATGTGCTGTGGTTGGTGTTCTGATTTCCAAACGAATTCATGCCATCGGAACTCACACCAAGCACAATGTTCCTTGGATCTTCTGTAGCAAATCCATATACGGCGTTGAATGCTCTCCACTGGCTACCATCTACGAGGTGTCTCAGCTTTGGATCATCTCCATCGTCGGGCTTCTTCCTCTCCGCGTGCCAGCGCATGAGCTTTGCTTCCTTAGGATCTACGAAATACCACTGTAGACGGGGAGTGATCGGAAAGTACCATACAACTTTCTGAGGAGCTTTCTTTCCTGCCTTCTTTTATCGAGAAGCATTGCACACTAGACAGCTGGTTTTTTCTGTGTGCTCCCCTCGATAAATGATGCAATCGTTGATGCATGCGTGGTACCTAATATGTGGAAAATCAAAAGTGAAAACAATTTTCTTGGCCTCCTCGACACTAGTAGGACATAGGTTCCCCGTGGAAAGAACTTATTATGTAGATACTTCAAATGCTGATCGAGGCTTTTGTTTGTCCATTTGTTTTGGCCTTCGTCTTCAGAAGTTTGAGCGTGAAACTCAAGAGGGTCACCTCGGGATCGCAACCATCATACAATGGAGTCTTCAAGTCTACTTCAAGTTGCGCCAGCTTGGCCTCCTCTCTAGAAGAAGCTCTCTCGCTAGTCGTACTCTTGCGAAGGAGGTCTCGAACATGAGGGTCATGGACGAGTGCACTTAGTAGCATCAAAGGTGGCGCCGTGCCCTCTTCTCTGCCATGTCGGACTCTTCTTCGCCGTGTCTGGAATCTTCTTCGATGCTGTCAATTCCAGACTCTTCGCCGGTGCCATCGTCATGTCGATCGGTCATCTCTTCGTCGAGCCCCATGTCGTTATTCCCTGCCATGTGGACGTCTTCATCATCATCAGCTTCTTCACTTATCCACTGAGTATAGCCATCCATGAAACCATTCTTCAGCAGGTGTGCCTTCAAAGTGCCATGATCAAAAGGGTCCAAAAGGACTCCTTCCTTGCATCTTGCACACGGACATCTAATCCTAGTCCGATTATTGGCGTATATGTCCATCACCGCGGATTGCATGTACTGCTCAACCTTCCATCCACACCTTCATGACCGATTGCACGGTATAACAAGCAAAAGGGTTATAAAATAAATAAGCATGCATGCTTCATAGTCATATATAATTTTGGCATGACCTTGCCTAAAAATAGGACATATTGAGTTTGCTCAAAATTCACCGAAACGGAAATAAATCGACATCTCGGCGAAACATAAGCAACTCGAGGGCATGTCACTCACACAAATCTCTCCATATATCCCAAACAAACATATTCACATTCACACACATATTCCCATTCTTGAAATGAACAACTTTTTACTCACCTATATATCTCCCGAGAGCGATACCGATCTAGAGAGCACGTCGTTAATTAAATCATGAGACAGATCGATAGAGATGTGTGGATGCCTAAATAGCTAGCTAGATCTAGTTCTTGGGGAGGAGGGGTGAATCTAGATAGCTAACTAATGGAGAGGGAGTTATAAGGGAGGGGGACATTAATGGGGGGAGAGGAAGAGAAGTAGGAGAAAGAGAGATAATGTGAGAGAGGCCATTTATGGAGGAGAGTTATGGTGGAGGGGGACATTAATGAGGAGAGAATTAGAGAGGTAGGAGGAAGACAGAAGAAGAGCAAAAATGGTGGAGAGTGGAGAGGGGGAAGGAGGGGAGAGAGGGGAGAGAGGGCAAAGTGGGGGAGAGAGGGGGGGGTGAAAAGGTGGCAGAAGCCGCAACTAGCAGTAGCGCTGCTTACAAAAATGCGCTGCTACTATGTGTGGCACATTAGCTGTAGCACTTGCATGTCATAAAGCGCTACTGGCAGTAGTCTTAGTAGTAGCGCTTCCATCCACCCAGCGCTATTACTATAAATAGTGTTGGCGGGGTCGTCGGGGCCACCTTATGAGTAGCGCTTTCTTAGCGCCCAGCGCTACTGCTAAGCCCTTAGTTGTAGCGCTGCAGGAATACAGCGCTACTGGTAATTAGCAGCAGTGGTTTTATTTTTCCAGTGCTACTAGTAGGCTCCTGTCTATAAGGTTTTCCCTAGTAGTGTCATATTGATTGAGTTTACTTTGTCTACATCATGTCATCCTTCTCCAAGCATTAATCTATTTTACTTAATACTTTAGATGCATGTTGGATAGCGATCGATGAGTGCAGTAATAGTAATAGGTGCAAGCATTTTCTTGTGGATGTGATGCGTATATACCAATGACCATTGCCGCAAAAATCTCATAATTACTAGCTTTTATATCAGTTGCCCAACTGTAATTTGTTTACCCACCATATGCTATTTCTATGAGAGATGCCACTAGAGAACACTACTGCCGCCGGGTCTATTCACTTATATATATTCACAAACGCTACTACTACCTTGCTATTATTTATTTGCTTTTTCGCAATTTACAATTATCTACACAACTCACTTGCTTGCAAATAATGAGAACAAGGGGATTGACAACCCTCTTGACGACGTTGGGTGCAAGTTGTTTGTTCTTTTGTGTACAACCGCTAAAGAAGGTTTATGATTGGTATTCCTATTGGTTTGATAAACTCTTGTTTCATAAATGAGGGAAATACTTACCCACATTGTGCTACGATAACCCGTTCCTCTTCACGAAAAACCCAACGTAGATGACAAATATGAGGAAGGATTTCACGCGCCGTTGTCGGGGAATACTATCACCAACAATCAAGTAACTTCACACAAATTATCATTCACTTGTTCCCCTTTTTATTTGCCAATATATTTAGTTTGTCTCATCAAAATCAAAAATCCAAAACATGGAGTTAGGTTGCCTCATATGCTTCGTCTTTATAATGTATTTTGTGAAAATAAGGATTCAAAAAATTATGCTCAATTAATATCAGAAGAATTTATAAAAATGCTCAATGTGAGTTCCTGTAATGATGAGCATGATATAAATATTATTACTATGAATTCTCTGAATATCCATGATGGTAACAATATGCAAAACCACAAGCTTGGGGATGATATGTTTGATGAAGATGATATGCTTTGTCCCCCAAGTTTTGATGAGTATATTTGTTATGTTGATTGTGGTGATGACATGTATGCTATAATTAGTAATGTGTCGTGGGGAGCGAGCACCTATCGGATCGTAGGGACCCCTTTCGATTTGGCAGGGGAGAAGGCTCGCACAAAGAGCAGGTCTGATGAACAACACACGGGGATTTTACCTAGGTTCGAGCTGCAAGGATGCGTAAAACCCTACTCCTGCTTGGTTGTATTGAGAGTGTTCTTAGGGTTCTAGCTACAAGAGCGCTATGAGAAGCTACCACCTACGCAAGCTAGAAGGTCCCAAGACTAAGGGACTAGCAGTCTAAAAATCCAAAAGTCCTCTACCGTATCGCCCTGGACATCCTTTTATACTCTGAAGGGATTTTAACAGAGCCGTACAGTGCGTACACGGGTTGTATAGAGCTACAGTGCTATCATACCTAACTCTAACGGGTTAGGACAAGCGCATTTAATGCACCATCAGGCATCTCCGACTATCTTCGGACGGGACAGGATCCCGTCCCATCAGCACGTCTTAGCCCCTTCCTTCACCGACGCCGCGACACGTGCCCAGGCGGGGCGACACCTGTCATGTGCGTTGGCGGGGCCTTGCTAGGGCTTCGCCTTGCCGGGGATTCATATTTGCCCGAGGGTCATCGTCTTGCCAGGGCTTTGAGGGCCATCCTAGCAAGGTCTTGTCTGAGGGTTGATAGACATCCCTGCAAGACCTTGCCGGGGGCCTTAATTGTTCTATGCTTGTTCCTGGCAAGTCCTTGCTGGGCCTCGTCGCTAGGGTGGCTACTACTGCTCGTGCACAAGTAATGGGCACTGGAGAACCCAAAAATCTAGTGCATTGACAGGAGCCCCCGGTCCTGGGCCACAGAAGGTGCGAAGCATTGTTTGGCTAAGCCCTAACAATGCACGGGCGTGCGTGGTAGGGCCTTGTAGTCGTGATCATTACGCTTGTTGTGCCTTCCCACGACGCCCATTGAATCTGAACATGGGATACATTTGTGGCGTAGCCATCAAATTTTAATTGTTGTGTCAGGTCGTTTCCGCCACGTGTGCCGCATGCATAGCAGGGAGCGATCAACGGGCACCCATGACTTAAAGTCCCTGGTAAAGGCAGTAACTGCAGCGCCATGGATTGGAGCAACGGGGCGGTTGCTATTCGCCCCGTGATCGAGGGTGACACTATTGGAGGAGGTGGGCGACGACCCTTGGAGCGGGGGAGAGTCAGCCCTCGCGCTTAGCCCTATAAATTGAGGGATCGCGAGGGCGATGCTCATCCATCCTTCCTCCCTTCTCCGAGCGAGAACCTCCATAGCTTTCCCTTCCGAGTCTCCCCGACCTTCGAGCGACGCTCGCCCTTAGCCATGAACAGGGGGCGAGGGCGGCCACCGTCCTCAGCTCCAAGGAGGTGCTCTCGTCGGGATCATGCCTCCGCTTCAGCCACGGAGGCGGAGGGCAGATCGAGCGCGCGTGGTGGAAGGGCCACGAGGGCTCATGGCCATGGAGCCCGAGGTCGGGGGAGGCAGAGCGCTGCTCCACCCCTCCTCCGACGCCAGGGCTATCCCTCGAGGAGACCCACGCCGAGGGGACGATGCTAGACTTGGTCCTCGAGCTGGCTGGTCCCCTCCGGTGTCATCAACGCCTCCCTCGCCTCTTCGCCAGGGCGATGGAGGCCGATGAGCCGCCCGTCCTGTGCTTACGGGCGCATGGTTGTTGTAATGGCGCGACACGGGTGGACGTTGAGTACCCAGTGAATCGCGTCATGTTCCTCAGGCGCAGCTAGAAGACCTTCGCCCGTTATCGGTGTAGAAATCGGTGGATCTCGGGTAGGGGGTCCCAAACTGTGAGACTAGGATCGACGGTAACAGGAGACAAAGGGGACACGAGTTTACTCCGGTTCGGGCCCACCTATGGAGGTAATACCCTATGCCCTCCTTGATTGTATTGATGTTGTAAGAGGTTACAGAGTTGATCTACCTCGAGATCATAGGTCTAACCTTAGATGAGTTGTCCTCCCTCTGGACCCTAAAACCCTCCGTCTTATATAGGTGCCGAGGAGGCCTAGGGTTTACACATGGTCGGTTATATGCCGAAGAGATAAACATGCCTATTTACTACATTAGTCATGGAGCGCAATCCATGGTCCTCGAAGCTTCCATCCTAGTAACTGGGCCTTCAATTCATCTAGGGTCCGGCGAGTGGCCCATATAGTATGGCCCATACAACAGGCCAGCTATCTGAGGACCCCCTAATACAGGACTCCCTCAGCAGCCGCCAAACTTGCCTCCAACGCCAAGAGTCTTCAGCTCCAATTGCTTCATTAACAGAGTCTTCAGCTTGCGAGGTGAGTTCCTTCTGCCGAACCACAGTTCGGCCTCTGATGTCAAATAATTCCTCTGCATTACGGTATGTCCAAACTCTATGAGATAATTCCACTTTTGAAGGCCAGGCTTCGGGAAAAAGGTAATGTTTTCCAACGATCTTTCAGACGAAAGGTCACAACCCATCAAGACCGGTAGGCCAGTGCCAGGTACTCGATGTGCGGCTCGAGGCCATTCCGTCCACACGATCTCTCCACACAGACCATGTCCCATTTTACATGGGATGTAGTTAATTATACGCCCACAACAGCTCGCGAGTTTCAGGAAGTGGAGAAATTCACGACATGGCAGAGGGAACCCGAATGAACAAACCTCATAAAAGGGGAAAGAAAACCCCACAAGCCCTCCCCTCTCTCCATTTGACTCCTCCGTCTCGTACTCCCCTGCGCCTCTAGAGCATAGATCTAGGCTTCCTCCATCTCTGCTTCCGAGCTTAGTAATGGCGGGCTCCAATGGCTAGTGGGAAGTTTCCATGGTCACCAACCAAGACATTGTCAACCTCAGGAAGGTCGGCTACCTTCCTGTTGATATTCCACATCGCGCGGCAGAGAAGGGACAAGTAATCCCCACCCCAAGCTAGGCGAGCAGGTGGTGTTCATCCCCGACTTCATTAGGGGGTTGAGCTTTCCGCTGCACCGCTTTGTCAAGGGCCTAATGTTCTTGTATGGCCTCAACTTCCACGATCTTCCGCCGAACTCCATTATGCACCTCTCTTTCCTTCATCCTCCTTTGCGAGGCTTTCCATCACATCGAGCCACACTTCGGGCCCTGGTTGTAGGTATTCAACATCAAGCCAAAGTGTGTCGGTGGTAAGAACGCCAACTGTGCTGGTGCCTTCATCGGCAAACTCACGCGCATCGACTGGTCAGCGGGTACCCTCATCGACACCATCAAGGGGTGGCAGAAGGAGTGGTTCTACATCACCGAACCATAGGAACAAGGTCTACACCCCTCCGCCGTATTTAGATCCGGTCCTCCAACCATACTAGCTTCATGGATCAAAAAGGGTCTCGTTTGGGGGTCGAGCAAGGAGGTCGCCGATCTGCAAAAGCGGATCCGATCCTTGGTCGAGAACGGCGTCAAGCTGGCCGATGTGGTTCAATCCATGCTCCAAAGACGCATCCTCCCCTGCCAGCACCGAGACACCCCCCTGTGGGCTCGGGAAATCAACACCGAGCCCATAATCCGGAAACTCTTCCGCACTATGCGGGAGAAGCTACGAAAAGCTTTCTTTAAATCCATGAAGAGCTGGCCAGCTAAGGAGGAGAACAAGGGCCTTCACACCGCCAAGCCGGACTCCGAGGTATGCCACATCCTAGCCTGATCGGTTTTATTACATAGAAGGTCCATAACCCTGTATCCGATATGCTTGTGTAGAGGTGGGTGAAGAAAGCCAACAACATCAACAGTCCGGCCCCTCATCCCAAGGACGAGAGGACCGGGCTGTTGGCCAAGATGCTCGTGGAGAGGCCTTACAAGCCTCACACGAAGGAGAAGAAGAAGAAACCAGGTCAGGCTGGTATCCGCATCAGGGATCAGCCTGATGCTGCTTCCGAAGACACACCCGCCTCCTCAAATCAGGAGGAGGCCGAAGAGGAAGAAGAACAAGAGGAGGAGGAGGTGAAACGTGAGGGGGGAGTTGATCCCCCCCCCCGTACAAAGAAGAGAGCGGCGTCTTCGGATGCCTCGGGGCAGGCAGCCTCTCCTGCCCCGAAGAAGCCGTGGCAGGTGCAGATGGTCCTGTCCGATGAAAGTTCGGACTTGAGCTCTGCGTCCGAAGATGCCGAGGAGGTTCCTCGAAAGAGCCTAAGGGTCAAGCCCCCTCCATCCAGGTTAGCATCCGAAGACCCCTCTTTTTTTCGGCAATAGGCTCAGAGTTCGCTAATACACAAGTTGTTGGTCCAACAACCCTCCACATGTCATCCCCACCGAGGTTATATCGGATGGGGAGACCCTACCTGCTGAACTGGCGGAGAGCGGGGACGCCTCGCTCCCCCACCTCTAGCTCTACAAAGGACGCCATGGAGGTGTCATCCCAGCATAGTCCAATGGAGGTGGAGACAGGGCCACGGAGGATACCCTCATGGCCGAAGCTAATGCTTCGGCCACCAAAGAACAGGGGACGATCCCCTACCGGGACACGGAGGAGGCCGGACGGGTGGGCAATCAGTCCCATCCGAGAACGTCTCTGGAGCGCATGGTGCCTCCGGAAGCATCGGTCCAAACCCCGATGGGTGATCGGGAAATCCGATCATCCCTGGCGTCGCTGACCACTGAGTGGTCCGTGATGGGGGAGGCTCTATCAGGCGCCTCTATCCCTGAAGACCACCGCACCCTTATGGGTGCGGTGTTACAAAGCATCCAGTCTGTTGACAATGGATGGAAGGATGCCTTTAAAGGTATCCATGTAGGCTTTCAAGTAAGTTGCCCATCATTTTTGCTGAGATTTCATTTAGTCATATTGTATACATGGCATCCCCCGGGCCCTAGGTGAGTTAAACAAACTTGCCTAGGGGTCAGATCTATAGTTCGGAAAGTAGGTGCCAATGTGATACATATATTGTATGTGTAGTCCTCGTCATCGGTGGCAGAAAAAATGCCGCCGAACTGGACGAAATAAATCGGAAGCTCAAGCACTCCGAGGATGAGGTGGAAGCCCTCAACAAAACTTTCGACGAGGCTCAGGGTAAGTTTGAATCAAATTGTAGTATTCTTCCCTGAATTCTATCAATGCAGTCCTTATAGATAAGTCCTTGTCGAGTTGTAGCTTCGTCGAAAGAGATGGAAAATCTCAGGGCCGAGCTTCAACGCAACAAAGCTGAAGCGGCCATGGAGAAGAAGGCGGCCAAGGAAGCGGCCACCACACTCTTCGTCATACGAGCCACCAGTTCTAAACACCAGGATCGTGTGGCAGAGATACAAGATGAGCTCAAGGACGCCAGCAACAAGTGCGATGCCATGGAGCAAAAGAACAAGGTGTTCTTAGCGAGCTATCCACCATGAAATCCGATCTTCATCAAGAGCAGGTGGACTGACATTTCTTTGAGGAACAAGATCACCAAGCCAAGGAGATAGCCGATGGTGAGCCATACTCCCTAAAGTGCGTACTCGGGGATAACAGATTCGACTTACTGACCCGGGTATGGTGATCCTCAGGCGCAGCCGCCGATCTCCAGAAGAGCGTGGCGGAAGCCAACTAGCTGCTCGCCTCGCGGGGAGAGAAAGACCAAGCTCGGATGTTCTGGGCGCAGTTCAGAGCCCCCGAGCATACTCCTCTGCTGGTGGAACAGCTCAAACAACTGATGGAGCTGCACCAGCTGGTGGAGCCGGCCATAAAGGACCTTTGCATCTGCTTATGGCCCAGAGAGCCACTCCCCGACAGCTACTTCGATCTGATGCATCGGCTGATTCAAGCTGCACCCCACCTCGATGCTGTCAAGCGCTCCTCCTGCGTTGAAGGAGTCCGTATGGCCCTTGCCAAGGCCAAATTGCACTAGCCGGGGCTCAATCTTAAGAAGGTCGCCACCGTCCCGCCACCACCCACAAAGTCGCACCGACACCCCGAGCTGTACTTCGATGGAGTCATGGAAAGTGCGTGGGTGATTGCGTCACAGTGTTCGGGCGAAAGAATTTTTGAATGAATTTGTAATGTGTTCAAAGACTTGTGATAACTTTTAATGATAATAGCATCTGCTCTTATATACTTTTGCCTTCCTTTATAACTCATGTGTGGTTGCTTAATACTGAAAAATGCGAGTCGTCGGCTTCATCCCCCATGTAGATACTACATGGGGTGTCTATGCTGAAGCACTATGTTCCTTAGCCGTATTAACGCATCCCGAAGGCAGTTTGAGTGCGGCAGACTAGGCAATCGGACTATTTATGCATTATTTCTTTCACTTAACTGAGGGGGCGCGAAAAGGACTACGGGAGGCGTATGATTAGCCACCGGGGTTTTTACGATTTTTGGACGAGCCGAGGCCGAAGCCGACATCGTAGTGTTTGCTCAAAGGGAAAATTCTTCATATAACACGGAATAACTGCTTACGAAGGTTGAAGTGTAATACTTCTAACTTGGGATTCATTGATTGGCTCACACATACTATGACAGTCTGTTATCGGCTTTCTCCCCTGAGGCACTTGACCGGACTATCCGGAAGCACAATCGCAGGGGTGCTGCATTTTCCCTTTTAGCCAAATGACGGAACATAAAGGGGCAAGCACAGGAGCTAGGCAACCCAACTTAATGACCAAATACATAGTTCGCAATTGATGCACATAAAGTGAATGCCAAGATGCCAAGCACACAATGGTTAAGGCGGTTTGAGTTTGAAGACGAGTCCCCGGTCTAATAGCCGGTGACTTCAAGCCATACCGAATAGATTCATGAGAAGAGGGAGGAAAAAATTGGTATGTGCCAAAAACAAAACAATTGAGGCATACTTGCGCCAGGCAACTTCATATTTCCTCAGCCAACTCTTATAAATCGGATTGCCAAAGCAACTATTTACTAGTATGCGAAAAGGAGAAAATAGAAAGGCCTAAAGGAGCTGTTGTACCAGGGGTCTTCAATTGTTGACTGAACGTCTTCGTTATACCCTATTGCTTGGTGACTCCTACCTTTGGATGTGCCTTGATAGGTGATGGTGTTCTGCGAATGGACCTTGCAAACTAGGTCTTGAGAAGTCGCCGATTATGTAGATGGGCTTTAGGCCGCAGGTAGGCTCTTTTAGGAGTGCATGGGTCTGGTCCGAAGACGTGTTGATGGTTACGATTCAGAGCAACCGAACACCCATCGGAAGTTCCCCACCGCCACCCATGGAATCTTAAGTGCGAAGTTGTGCCTCTTCGGCACATGCTTTGCTGGTCCTGGGGTTGTGCGGTGGGGGCGAGTCCCTATTCAGGGGAGGAAGGAGGGTCAAAGCTTTCGATCTGAATCTGAACTCGCTTCCCAGCCTTTCGTTCCTTTACGGTGAATGTCGAAGCTTGCCGATCGTCTTTATAGTTAAATTTGGCCACTAGCACCAATGCATGTTCCTCTGTTCTAAGGGACCGCTCTGCATTGCCATTGACAGTAATGACGCCCTTGGGGCCCGGCATCTTGAGCTTGAGGTATGCGTAATGCGGGACTGCGTTGAACCGAGCAAATGCGGTCCGACCAAGCAGCACGTGATAGCCTCTACGGAAGGGCACAATGTCGAAGATCAAGTCTTCACTGCGGAAGTTATCGGGCGAGCCGAACACGACTTCCAAGGTTATAGAGACCGTGCATCGGGCCTTAACCCCTGGGATCACTCCTTTGAAGGTAGTGCTGCTGGGCTTGATCCTTGATGGATCTATACCCATCTTTTTCACCGTGCGTGAGTAAATCAGATTGAGGCTACTTACTCCGTCCATTAGGACTTTGGTGAGGTGACACCCCACCTATAATGGGGTCTAGGACGAGGGAAGCCGATCCCCCATGATGGATACTAGATAGATGGTCGCGTCGGTCGAAGGTGATCGGGTAAGCCGACCACGGGTTATATTTTGGAGCTATGGGCTCCACAGCATAGACCTACCGAAGGGCCCGCTTCCTCTCTTTCTTAGGTATGTGGGTGGTGTATATCATATTCACCGACTTGACCTCGGGAGGGCATTTCTTCTGACCACCACTTATTGGACCCCGAGGCTCTTCTTCATCCTCGCCGCGCGAGCTCTTGCCCTGGTCTTCGGGTTGTATTTTACCGGCCTGTTTAAACAACCAACAGTTGCAGTGTGTGTGATTGGCTGGCTTCTCCGGAGGTCCATGGATTTGGCAAGTCATGTCCATCATCTTCTCGAGATGAGTGGGTCCGTCACAATTGCCTTTACGGGGCTTCTTCCGCTATCCAGGTCGGGAGTTGCGGAATCCGGTGTTGACCGGCGTGTCGTCAGCGTCGTTACCATGATGCCGGTGCTTATTCTTATTACGTTTTGGCTTTGAGTTATCGTCCTGGGCTTCAGGTGCCACTGGGTCCTTAGAATTGTGGCTGCGTCTAGCCAGCCAATTATCTTTTCCCGCACAGAAGCGGGTCAAGAGGGAGGTAAGGGCGCACATAGTCCGAGGTTTGTCCTGACCTAGCTAGTGGGCCATCCATTCATCCCGAATGTTATGCCGGAAAGAGGAAATAGCCTCGGCATCGGGACAGTCAATGATTTGGTTCTTCTTTGTCTAGAACCGATTCTAGAACTACCGGGCAGACTCGCCGGGCTTCTGGACAACCTTACTGAGGTCGGAAGAGTCCGGCGGGCGGACATAGGTCCCCTGGAAGTTAGAGCGAAACGTGTCTTTGAGGTTTTCCCAGCATCCTATGGAGTTTTCGGGGAGGTTGTTTAACCAGTGCCGAGATGGCCCCTTAAGCTTAAGAGGTAGGTATTTGATGGCGTGGAGATTGTCTACGCGTGCCATATGGATATGGAGGAGGAAGTCCTCGATCCAGACGGTTGGGTCAGTGGTCCTGTCATACTTTTCTATATTGACATGTTTAAACCCTTCGGGGAACTGATGCTGCATTACGTCATCTATGAAGCATAGTGGGTGAGCGGCACCCCTGACCCGGGCTATGTCTCACCTATAGTCGGCGTCTGTATGGAGCCAGTTGTACTTCCATGCTTTGAGATTTTGGTCGAACCATGGTCTATACTCTCCTCGTCTATCCATTGAGTAATCTTTGGATCCATACATGGATCTAGTACGGCCTGCTCTGTGATCTAAGTCATCACGCAGGTCGAACCTCTCATTGGTTTCGAATGGCTCCTTACCCCTTCTCTAGGGCATCGCCGATATGTAACCGATGTCATTCGCCGCTCTATCATGCCCACGAGGAGGGAAGTCCGGCTTGTTGTATGCGGTAAGATGCGGAGATGGAGTGTCCGTGAGCTCATCGTCGAATTGTGGCAGCAGCAGCCTCCGAGGGTAGCTTTTGGGCTGGTTTGACAAACCGGTGCCGTATGATTCTTCGTGTGAGAGGACTTTCGTCCATCGACCATTGAGGTGAGCCTGTTCGGCTTTGAGTTTCCACTCTTTGGCCTTCAAGCTGCGAGTCACTGTTATGAGCCATTGCCCTATTTCTTCCTGATCCTCGAGGTTATCAAGGATGTATAACTCATCGGCTTCTGGTAGATCTTCCTCCTCGACGGGGGGAAGGTAATCGTCGCCCTCGGGGACCTTGACGGTATCGGGGTCGTTTTGGTCCGCAGGTTTGTCCGGACCCAGGAACGGGTGCTCGGGCACATCGGTATGATCATGACCGGCAGGGCCGTTACCATGCATGGTGTTGATAATAGTTTGTCTTTCCTTTTTTGCTTTTTGACCACTTATGCGATTTCCGGCTTCTTGATGGCACGTCGCCTGATTTGTCACCGTCGTTGTGAGGCGTCTTGTCGCCGTTGGTGGCAGGAGTATCGACCATGTAAACGTCCTACGTAGAAGTGGCGGTCCAACTCCTGGTGTTAACGGGGGTGAGACCACGGTCCTCTTCGTCCATGTATTCTGCCTCCTCGGAGGCATAGTCTAGCACGTCGGTTAAGTCTTCGACGGTGGCTATCAAGTGGGTGGTGGGTGGGTCGAAAAATTTGTCCCTGCCCAGACTGTAACTGGGCCGGACATAGATCGGGCTGGATCGTTAGTTATTTTCAACGATCAGAATTGCTCCAAGGCCTCGTCGACCGCTGAGGGTTCGATTGGATCTAGCTTTCCAGAACACCGGGAGTCGACCCCTATGAATCCCACCCCTAGGGAGTGTTCTCTAGGAACGTAGGTCCGATCATGCGTCTTGATGGACAGGCCGGGCTTAGAGACCGGGCTGCCGCCATGGGTGACCCCGTTGGCATGTCCGACGAAGGGGCTCGAGGTTAAGTCCTCAGAGTCCTCGATGGCGACGGGCGAAGCCGTGAGCACGATTACTAACAAGTCGCCCCGAGAGTTAACAAAAAACTCTAGGTTTACAAATTTAACTTCCTAATCGGGGGCGAGGCTCCCAACTCGGCCTAGATGACCGGTGGAACCAGCATGCAGCACAACGCTGTCGAAGGCGAAGATCTGCCCGGGGACGAAAACGTCCATGTTGTGGACCTCTTCGTTGATGAAAGGGCGAGGCCTCGATCCTATCTTGCTCACAGAGGAACTCTCAATGAAAGCACCAATGTCGGTGTAGAAACCGGTGTATCTCGAATAGGGGGTCCGGAACTGTGAGACTAGGATCGATGGTAACAGGAGACGAAGGGGACATGAGTTTACCCAGGTTCGGGCCCTCCTATGGAGGTAATACCCTACGTCCTGCTTGATTATATTAATGGTGTAAGAGGTTACATAGTTGATCTACCTTGATATCGTATGTCTAACCCTAGATGAGTTGTCCTCTCTCTATACCCTAAAACCCTCCGACTTATATAGGTGTCGAGGAGGCCTAGGGTTTACACATGGTCGGTTATATGCCGAAGAGATAAACATGCCTATTTACTACATCGGACGTGGAGCGCAAGGCATGGTCCTCGAAGCTTCCATCCTGGTAACTGGGCCTTCAGGTCATCTAGTGTCCGGCGAGTGGCCCATACATTCCAGCCCATACACTCCTTCAGGTCATCTTCGCTTTAAAACGACGGAGGCCAATCTGCTCTCCGTGAAGATTTATGGGCGCTCCGATGTCCGTTTCAGCTGCTACAAAGAGAGCTCGAGTAGGACCGAAAGCTTGTCCTCGGGTGGGAGTGATGAGGAGGACATCGACAAAGAGGACGGCGACGAGTCCGGTCTTCGAGCGGTTAATTCGGAGCCCGACAACTCGAGCTCGGAGTGACCGCCGGCCGCACCATCACCGCAAGCCTCACACCTCTCCCCCTCCTGGCAGGATGACCTTGCCGGGGGCCTTTATCCTGGCCGCTGCCTCATCTTCTAGTTGGGTCTTCCGGCAGGCCCGCGGACTTTGGCTTCTGGGCTCCATCCCCCTTTCCGCCCGCGCTGGCCCTCTCCTCCATGCAATGCTGGTCCAGGAGGGGCAAAGTTCTTGCCTACCCATCTAGAAGCCCTGCCCCTCCGTGTAGTGCTGGTCCAGAGGGTTCAGACTGGGCTTCTGCCGGGGGCCCCTCGCCATCTTTTTCTTCTTGTAGCCCGCTTCCCCTTTCCATCCTTTTCTTCTTGTAATCTCCCCTAGGGGAGAAAGTCAAATAAATATGTACTTAGGAAAAGGCAACATCTTATGTAAATTTCACCATATTTTGAATATATGTATGTTATATTCCTTGTTAGACTGTTTCTTAACATGGAACTATCCCTACACCCTTCTCAGAATTATCTTGCCTGCATGTGCAGCCCCACCGCGAGCGCTTTGAGGAACGGATCCTTAGTAGCCTGCCGGCGGTACCACTGCCGGCAATATACCTTGGCGTCCTTGGCGCAACCGTTCAAGGTGTTGGTCTAGCTCGAAACAGAATAAGGGCGTGAGCGCTGTCACTTAAGCCGTTAAGCGGACTCTAAATGGAACATGGGTGCGAGCGCAGCCACTTAAGCCATTGAGCGGACTCGAAACAGAGCAAGGATGCCACCAATCAAGGCAAGGCTCCTTAGCGTGCAGGTTTTCCATATAGAGGTCAGAATCGTCCAAGGAAAAGAATTGCACAGTAAGAGTTCACTTAGGGTTTTGCAACTTAGCTTTTCGTTGTCGTGCTACATCCGGGAAGATGTTTTCCTTGAACGTCTCCCGTAGGTATCCGTACGACCGTCCCCCTGACAAAGCTGCACGTGAGGTGACCTTCTGTCCATTTGAGAAAAAGAAAGAAGAGAAAATAGGGATATGGAACCTTGGCGGTCCGTTAGCTCTTGCTAGGAGTAAGCACAATACAATATCTCAGACAAGCATGTATATAAGTAAACATGAGAATCGACAAGATTTGTAGAACACTTAGCTTTATTCAACTATGCAAAGGGTCTACTCCTGTTTTGGTACAAAGGATTACATGCTTCGGTGGCAAGACTCCATACAAAAGGTGGTTGCCGGGAGGCTTGGCAAACGCGCCTCATGGGTAGAACTTACGAATATGTTTTATATTCCAGGAGTTGCTCACTGGGATGCCATATTCGTTCTCCAGGCGGACTGTGCCAGGCCTAGTGACTCGTACTACCCAATAAGGGCCTTCCCACTTTGGCGTCAACTTGTTGGAATTCGTGGCGGACTGAACTCGCCGAAGAACAAGGTCGCCTTCCTCAAGACTTCTGGCATTAATTTTGCGGCTATGGTAGCGGCGCAAAGCTTCTGGTAGTGTGTAGCTCTCACAGCAGCCCGAAGATGGTCTTCCTCAACGAGTATCACGTCGTCTTGTCGCAACTACTCTAGATCGAGCTCATCATAAGGGAGCACTCGAGGCGATCCGTATATGAGTTCTGTGGGGAGAACTTCCTCCGCCCCATATACGAGGGAGAAGGGTGTCTGGCTAGTAGCTCGATTTGTGTTATTCTGAGTGACCAAAGAACCACCAGCAACTCATCAATCCAGTGCCTTTGCACTTGCGCAGCTTATCGAAAGTCCTTGTCTTAAGGCGTCACAGTACTTCAGCATTAGCCCTTTCTGCTTGGTCGTTGCTCCTTGGGTGGGCAACGGAAGAAAACAGATTCTGCTGCCAAGGTTTGGGACATACTGCATGAAGGTGCGGCTCATGAACTATGTGCCATTGTTAGTGATGATCCTGTTGGGAAGACCAAAGCGACAGACTAGTCATTTTAAGAACTTGACGGCTGACTGTGCTTTCACCTTTCTCACTGCTTCCACTTCCGGCCACTTTGTGAACTTGTCGATTGCAACGTACAAGTACTCAAAGCCCCCGACAGCGCAGCGAAAGGGGCCCAAGATGTCGAGGCCCCAGACCGAAAACGTCCAGGAGAGAGGGATTGTTTGAAGGGCTTGAGCGGGTTGATGTAATTTCTTCGAATGGAACTAGCATGCCTCACATTTGGTTACTAATGCAGTTGCATCCTGGAGGGCAAGTGCTCTTGATCCTATGTGGGAGCGACATATGCCTTCATGTATCTCCACCAACAGCTCCAGTCCGTCCTGCCGGGAAATGCATTTGAGTTCACGCCATTCGGTGTTTTTCTGTATAGGACGTTGTCTACGAACTGGTACATATGAGACCGGCGGGCTACTTTCTCTACTTCCTCTTGTTCCTCAGCGAGTTCTCCTGGTTGAAGGAAACGGACGATGTGATGTGCCCATGCTGGAGCTTGGGGCTCGACAACGAGGACTAAAGGCATATCCTCTGTCGGGGAAGCAGTTGTCTCAACGGCAAGGGCCTGAGGCCCCGTCAGAGTCTGATGTCCCCCGGCAAGCCTGGTGGGAGCGCGTGCTTCCACAGAAAGAGCCATGGGCTCTGCCGAAGCACGACGCTCATCGAAAAGCCGGACGTTGTCCCCGGCAACCTCCTCGCCGACGGCTTTTGGGAGCTCTGTGTGGGGACCCCGACTCATAAGTCGTGATCACCGAATGCACTTGTACAATGATCCCAGAGATCAATGCTCACTGAACACACAGAAGCTGAATAACAAGAGTCTTACATCCACATTTTGCGTCCTACACAAATAAAGACCATGAAGGTCAAGTCTTACATAGATAGGGCCACGAGGGCCAAACACTTAAATAGAGCAAGCAGCCGAATTGTTGATCGATAGCGTGAACCCATGCCATCAGCCTTAAACCTATAGGCATTCTGACTAAGAAGCGTCCTAGTTTGCATGTTTGTCACCAACGAACTCTTCAACATACTCCTGTTCTTCCATGCCTGACCAATTAAATAACAAGTGGCAAGACAATGAGTACTTTGAATGTACTCGCAAGCAACCCAAGTTGTGGAACAAGGTAATAGTGATGCATGATATAGCACTAAGTAGGTAATTTGCGGAAAGCCAATTTTCAATGCAATGACATGATCAAGTCAGTAAGTAAGCATGTATTAATAGTTTGGCAGATATCCATATGAACAAGCTATCGATATCATCATAAGCAGGGTTGAACATCTCATGTTCATTTATCATGCTAAGTCATCAAACTTAGTTCCATTTCCATGCTAAGTCATCGGACTTAGCTTAAGTACCACCTTTGTCTCCAACACACACACACCAGTTTGTAAAAAACATTTGGACGTAGCACAAGAGCGGTCATCCAACTATCCTTGACTGTGGACATGGCTATTCAAATAGTTTTACACTCTGCAGAGGTTGCACACTTTACCCACAAGACTTAGGAAACTTCCATGTCATCCACGACTCGCGGTACATCACATACCCGAGGTAAGTACCCGAACAATGCCTTTCCCCTAGCGATACTAGACAAAGAGTCCACTCGACTGGTACCCATCCCTCTTGATGTACATCACACGAGCCTCGCTCCAGATCGTACCATCCATGAGGGAAACAACGGTGCGCCCGGTGCCTGTGAAGACAGCGCATGATCATACATACCGGTATGACCCCGTATCGAGAGTGACCACGCCACTCTCGCCACCAGTAATGCGGGCTCCTTGCCAGTACCCACCAAGGTAATCAACAAAGTCCCGTCCCATAAGCGGTATCGTGGTCATACATGTAAGGTTGGAATAATGGTCGCAACTTACACCAATCCGTTCTCGAAAACCACAGTCACTCACTTGCTCCGGTACACCACTTCTTTCTCAAGTGGTCACCCAACTCATCATCTCTCCCTCGGGCACTAGTGGCACCCCACTGAAAGGGGAGCACCACATCATGATCAATCATCGAAACAAAAAGTGCTATATGACATGCATGAAAATGTTTCTTAACTTGGTCAAAGGGCTGCTTGCCTGGCTCAACAAAGTTTTCGGGGTCTTCAAAGTCATCGGGTCCAACTTCCTCGTCAACTGCGGAATCTATCGTCACAAATAAATAGCGATAAAATAAGTATGACACAAAAACAAAGCACACAAGCGACTAATAAAAATGCTATCCTACTCTGTTAAATACTAAAGACTATACTAAAAATGTTTGTTCAATATTTTGTTATGAAAAACATTTTTGAAAACTATTTACCAGAGGCAAAAGATGCCCAAATATAGGATTTAAAATAAAACATTATTGAAAATGTTTTCAAAATTTTACAAAAAGGGCACTATTCAATTCTAGGGAATATTCTAGTAATTTAGGTGGAAGAATCATGGTCATAGGATTTTTATTGAGCTCTGTGGGATTCTGGCAAAATCCAATGGAAAAGAAAAGTAAAAGGGCCACGGGGACCTGGGCCAGAGGCGGCCAGCGGCTGGGCCGGCCCAGCTGGCCAGCCAGCCGGCCTCGCGCACGGCCAAGTTCGAACCTGACGCGCGGGGCCCGTCCGTCAGCGACCACGAGGGGGGAGAGAGAGCACGGGAGAGGTAGAGAGAGGCCGACAGGTGGGTCCCACCTATGAGATCCTTCTCCCACCTTGGGGCAAAGAGGGGAGAGGCTCACCGGTAGCGTAGGGAGGCAGGGCAGCGGCAGGAGAAGGCGGGGATGGACTCGGGGTCGACTCGGTGGTCCAGTGGAGGTGGAAAGGGCGGCCTGAGGTGGCGAGCACCCACGGCGGGGGAAGCCTCGTGAGGAGGTCGCAGGGGTTGTTTCGGGCTGCAGAGAATACTAGGAAGAGGGGGATTCACGTCAGCACGGCAAGGGAGCACCAACGGAAGAGAGAGGTGGGCCAGAGGGGCTTGCTACCTCGAGATCGACGGTGGCGACACCGCGGCGATGTTCGGCTTGATCCCGAGCGAAGAGGGGAAGAGAGGGGCTAGGGCTCTGCGGGCGAGCAGTGGAGGTGCAAAGGGGGCTTGAGGAGTGGAGAGAGAGGTCTGGGGGCTCTTAAATAGGTGGGGGCGAGTCCACCGAACGTAGGTGCACCGGCGAGCTCGTGGCCGAGGCCAGAGGCCATGGGGGGAGACAGGGGTGAGTCTAGGGCGTTCCTGGGGCTGGTCTAGGCCGAGGGGGAGAGGAGAGAGAGGCAAGGGAGCGCGCGCACGAGCCCCGCAGTTGGCAGGCTCGGGTGGTCATGGTGCACGCGAGGAGGGCCAGAGGAGGGAGAGAGAGGAGGGGCCCGACAAGGTGGCGTGACGCGTACGCCGAGGCCGACCGTTTGGCGAGAGGGGGCACTCGAGGTGGTCGGGGCCATGCAGTGGCCAACGGCTACAGTGCGGTCGGCACTGTAGCGCACTCTGGAGCACGGCTATTGCATGCCATGGCATTGCCTTTGGCATCTTCTACGCGGCCACCTGTGTCTAGGGGGTAGAGGAGGGTATATAATAGTGGGAAATGGCCTTGGATGCCCTGGGGTTCCTTAGGAGAGAAGGGAAGTTGAGGGATAAGAGGGTTTTACTTCTGTCCAGGGGGTAAAATGAGGGTTTTACCCCTCTTACCTATTGAGTCTTGGCCAGAGAAAGTTACTGGAGGTAGCTAGTAACCTTAGTGGGTTGTGGTAAAAGTTTGGAGGCAAGGGTAAAAGAGGAAGGGGTGAAAATAGTGTCTCTACTATTTTACCAAAAGGTGTTCGATTGGCATTTTGGCAAGAAGAATTTACCAACTTACTGAGATATTCATCAGGATCAAATGCTAGGTAAAAATAAGATGGATCACCAAGTTTGAGCTCAAGTTGGAAAACTTGACAATGGAAACTTTGTGAACCCTAGAAATTAACATAATCAGGTTTATGTAAATCTATCTATGCTAAACTTTTACCCTTGATGCTCCACTTAGTGTAGCATCATTATTTGGTAATTATAGCATGTCCACAAAGTTTGAGGTCAAGGGGAGAAACTTCACAATGTAAAGTTGCTCAAATTTGAATCTTGACATGAAGGGTTTTCGGATGTTTTGATGAACCAAATCAACATGGATTGAGGTGAAACTTTGCAAGATCACCACCTATTATAGTGTTGACTTTCTAGAATTTTCCTGGAATTTATTGAGAATAATTCTTATAGAAATACTTCAAAAGCTTGATTTGAACAGAAAGGGTTTTGAGGGGTTTTGCCCATGTTCTGAATATGCCCTTGTGTTGAAACTCATATATATGGAAAATATATGTCCACTGAGCTTCCCTAAATTTTCTCAAATATTTTGAAGGTGTTTAAATAATGTTTCCCTATGAAAAACCATTTCTGGCCTTAAGGAAAAGCCTTTAAATAAAATAAGAAAATAATCTTTAAAATTAATATTTGGTGGTTTTGAGAAGTCATAAATATAGTACGTTTGAAATAAATCTTTTGGGGAAAAAGAATCTGCCCAATTTGAGAACATGCAGCGCAAACCTCATTTCAGGGGGTTTTGAAAACCTAATTTGAATAAATCTTTTTTGGTCAAAACAAATTTTGATAAAAATAGTTTTGGGCGCTATTCAATTGGCATGATCATTGGCAAGAGGTTTGGGACAAGGAAGGTGAATATAAAGAGGAATAGAATCTATGAGTGCCATATATCACAATCATCAAGCAAACAAACATTATTTCAAACAAGCACAAACACTTAGAAAAACGTTTAGTTGGCTCCAAATTTTATAAACCCAATCATATCAAGGTGATACAAACACACGGTGTGACAGACCTACCCCCCTTCCAAGAATCTCGTCCCCGAGATTCCTAGGCTAAGCGCTAAAAATATAAGGGAACTCTGATCTAAGATAGTCTTCATGCTCCTAGGTTGCTTCAGCTTCAGTATGGTTGCTCCACTGGACTTTGAAATACTTGATGGTGCAGCTTCGGGTGTAGAGCTCGGCTTCATCCAAAATGCGAACTGGCCTCTCATGATAAGTGAGGTCTGGCTAAAGATCGATGGCTTGATGGTCGATGTCCTTGTAGAGGTCGGGGCGGTTGGGAACTTGCAGACACTTCCGGAGTTGTGACACATGAAAGACGTTGTGCACATCTGACAGCTCGGAAGGTAGCTCTAACAGGTAGGCAACTTCCCTTGCCTTTCATGTGTCACAACTCCGGAAGCTCAGAAGGTGATCTTGAATGGGCCAAGGAACCTTGGTGCAAGTTTTCCCTTGACGTGGAATCGCTTGGTTCCTTTGAGAGGCGTGACACGGAGGTAAACATGGTCTCCAACACGAAAACTCATGTCCCTATGGTGAGAGTCGGCATAGCTCTTCTGCCTAGTCTTGGCGGTCTCGAGTCGCTCTCGGATGATTTGAACTTGCTCTTCTTCTTCACGGAGGATGTCTGGTGCGAAAACTAATCATTCTCCTGTCTCTCACCAGTTTAGGGGAGTACAACACTTGCGTCCATACAACACCTCAAATGGTGCCATCTGAAGAGTCGACTGATAGCTGTTGTTGTAGGAGAACTCGGAGAACGATAGGCAGTCCACCCACTTGGCTCCATAAGCCAGGACACAAGCATGGAGCATATCTTCGAGTATCTAATTTACTCGTTCAGTTTGCCCACCGGTCTGGGGGTGAAAAGCAGTGCTGAAGGAGAGCTTGGTTCCCAAGGCTTCTTGGAACCTATTCCAGAACCTTGAGGTGAACTGGGTGCCTCAGGCTGATACAATCTTCTTAGGAACTCCGTGGAGGCTCACAATCCGAGAGATGTAGAGGTAGGCTAATTGATTCCCATTATAGGTTGTCTTGCTAGGGATGAAGTGGGCTACTTTGGTCAGGTGATAAACAATGACCCAAATGGAATCATGTCCTTTACTTGACCTTGGTGAACCGGTGATGAAATCCATCCCGACTTTGTCCCACTTCCATTCATGCACTTTGAGAGGTTCCAAATGTCTAGCAGGTCACTGGTGCTCAGCCTTGACTCTCTGGCATATGTCACACTTATAGACAAATGTGCCTATCTCCCGTTTCACGCCATGCCACCAGAATCTTGTCTTGAGGTCTTGATAAATGTTGGTTCCTCTAGGATGGATGGAGTATGGAGTGTCATGAGCTTCTTGCAAGATCAAGTTCTTGAGCCCCTCTTTGTTGGGTACACAGATGCGATTCCCGAACCATACTATTCCTTGTTCATCCACTGAGAATCCTGGGGCCTTGCGTGCCTTGATCTTCCTCTTGATGCCTTCAATGCTCTCGTGTCCCTTCTGAGCTTCCCTAATATCATCCATCAAGGTAGGCTTGGCTTCAAGGTTGGCGAGGAATCCAGGTGTGACCAGTTCCAAGCCGAAGCTTTCAAGTTCTTCATACAGGGCAGGTAGCCTTTCCTTAATCATAGCATTCAAGGAACAAGCCTTTCTGCTTAAGCCTTTCTGCTACCACATTGGCCTTGCCAGGGTGGTATTGAACATTGAGGTCGTAATCCTTGATTAACTCCAACCATCTTTGCTGCCTCATGTTCAATTCCCATTGAGTGAAAATATTCGTCAGACTCTTGTGGTCTGTGAATATCTCACATTGCTTCCCCAGAAGGTAATGTTGCCATGTCTTTAGGGCATGAACCATAGCTGCCAACTCGAGATCATGAGTTGCATAGTTCTCTTCATGAGGACGTAGCTGTCTGGATAGGTATGCTACGACTCTACCTTCTTGCATCAGAACACCTCCAAGCCCAATTCTTGATGCATCACAATATATCATAAACTCCTTGTGAATATCGGGGGTGGCAAAAACTGGGACTGTGCTCAATCTCTTCTTGAGCTCTTGGAAGCTTTCCTCGCACGTAGTTGTCCATTCAAACTTCTTGTATTTCTTCAACAGCTGGGTCATGGGCCGGGTAATGCTTGAGAACCCTTCCACGAACTTGCGGTAATATCCCGCGAGTCCGAGGAAGCTCCTGACTTCCTTCACGGTGGTTGGGGTTTGCCATTCAGTCACGGCTTCAATCTTGGCAGGATCCACTAATAATCCTTCTACAGTTAGTACATGACCCAAGAATCCAACTTCACCTAGCCAGAATTCACACTTGCTGAACTTGGCATAAAGCTGGTGCTCTCGAAGCTTCTCTAGGACCAATCTCAAGTGCTCCTCATGCTCTTCTTTAGACTTGGAGAAGACGAGTATGTCATCAATGAAGACGACAATGAACTTGTCCAAGTACTCCATGAAGACTTTATTCATGAGATACATGAAGTAGGCAAGGGCATTGGTTAACCTAAATGACATGACCATGTATTCATACAGGCCATACCGGGTTACAAATGCCGTCTTCGGAACGTCTTGAGGTCTGATCTTCAGCTGATAGTACCTAGACCTGAGGTTGATCTCGGAGAACACCTTGGCTCCATTCAACTGATCAAACAGGTCTTCAATCTTGGGGAGCGGGTACTTGTTCTTTATCGTGCCTTCATTGAGAGAATGGTAATCGACATAGAGTCTAATAGTTCCGTCCCACTATGACACAAATAAAATAGGTGACCCCCAACGAGAGGCACTAGGGCGAATGAATCCTTTTCTGAGCTGCTCATCTAGTTGCTTCTTCAATTCATCCAACTCTTCGGATCCTGTCATGGTTTTATCACGACAGATATCTGGGTGAACGGACTTGGGTTCGAGGCCATTGCTAACGTGACGGACTCAAAGGGGTTGGTCGGGACGAAGGACACGAGTTTATCCAGGTTCGGCCCCTCAAGTTGAGGTAATAGCCTACGTCCTGCTTGTGCTTGTATTGCTTGATGTATCGATTACAAAGGAGCTATTGCTTGACCTAGTTCTCGATAACCTGATCTCTAAGTCGCCCCGGGTCTTGCCTTTATATAGGAGGTCAAGACCACGGATCATACGAGTTGTAACCGACTCTCATTAGATGTCCGAGTCTACCTCTATCTTCTCATGCCTTTCCTGACCAAGTTGTCCCCTGGCGGTTTACACACCCGGGTCTTCTTCATCCGGGCCACCTGCCGGCCCATCCTGTCGAGCCACCAAGCGTCTTGGTCCTTAAAGTCCGTCGCCTGGATTTTCACGCCCGTTCCGACTTTTCCCTATTAAATATGACTGCACGGGGAAGCATTTTCTTTCTCCCGCTCGCCCCGTCATCTCCTTCCTTCCGACGCTTCCATTTCCAGCGCCTCCTGCTCCGGCGCCGTTTTCTCCTCGCCATCGACAAGGCTGCTGCATCAACCTGACGCGATCTAGAGTATCTTCCACCTTCATCGCGCTGTCGCTGGTGAGTCTTTCTCCCCTTATATCCACAATTTGTTCCGGTAGGGTTTCCATGGAGCTTTGCCGTAATTGTTCTTAGAACTCAGGTTCTGTCAATGCTAGCCATGTTTAGTCCATGAGCCCTTGATTAATCTTGTCCCCATGGTGCCGCTAGGTAGGAGATCGACACTGATGCTTTTTAGATTCACTATAGCTCCGCCCGTCATTTCAGTCTTTCACCAGTTCATCTCTAAGTTCTGAAATATAGACAGTTCTTTTTTTTTGTAGATCCGCAATTGTAGCAATATTTCGTGGAACCTGTTTTCAGTACTTAGACAAATTTCTCCCTGTCCTTTCGTGATGTTGACCCGCCATGCTGTTTTGGCTCTCATCAGCCGGATCTTGGTGTCTCACCCTTAAGGTCTTACGCCTTTTAAGTCGCCCATATTTGTTCGCCATTTACTTGACTCGCCATATATGGTTACTTTGTACAGTTAAAAACTGCCGCCATGTCTCGCGCATCTAACTCCTGCAACTGGGTCGGTTCTTGCATTACCGAAGAGTTTCTGATGGACTTTGTACTTGCGGGCACCCTTCCTGCCAAAGAGGTCATGCATTGGCGGGTTTTGGGTAATGAACTGAAGCCCATTCCTCAGGAGGGCGAGGTAGTTGTTTTTTCGGATCATATTGAACGTGGATTCGTACCTCTCGGCTCAAAATTCTTCCGCGACATCCTTCATTTCTATATGTTGCATCCTCAAGATCTTGCCCCCAACTCCGTCTCAAATATCTGCAACTTCAAAGTACTCAGCGAGGTCTATCTGCAAACTCAGTCGTGTGTTGGTCTCTTCCGAGAATTCTTTTCCGCGAACCGGCAAACTGAAGTAATGGCCGACCCGAGCTTAGAACTTGGTGGAATTTCTATTCAGTGGCGCCAGGATATTACCTTCCCAGCTTTACCAATGCCGAGTCATCCAAAGGATTGGAATAAGACTTGGTTCTACTACAAGGATACCTCCCTGAAGGGTGAGCATCCGTTGCCGGGCTATCGCCCTTTCCGGCTTAAGACAACTTCGGAGCTTCCCGTCCGGCTATCAACTTTTGAACGTGCAAGGCACGAGCCAGCTCACGCCAAGATTAAAGCCCTCATGGACAATGGATTGACGGGTCTGGACTTGATCCGCTGCTGGATCTCCTGGAGAGTTATGCCTTTGAGCCTGAGAAGCCGCCTCATGTGCGAATATCTGGGCAAGCACGATGGTTCCCTGTGCTTCAGCCGGACAACTTTAACCGAAGATGATATTACCACTGTCATCCATAGTCTTGTTCATGAGACGTTAGGAGCTTGCAGCGCTATTGGGCTGGCGCCTTTTAGTGCCGTTAACCCGGCTCCAGACGTAAGACGACTCTTCATTGTCTCTTCTCTCTGTTTAGTTAGGACTTTGTCAATTCATCACCATTAACCGGCTTACCTTGCCAGGCTGACTCCGACTTCTGGAAGAAGAATATTCCTCCTGTGAAGAAGAGCAAGAAGAAGGCCCCAGCCAACAAGATGACGAAGAAGACCACCCCTCAAGAAGAATGGTTTGAACCGCCAGAATCATCCGGCTCAGAGGTATAGTTTGACTATTTTCTGTAACCTCATTATTCACCTTACTGATAACAACTTATTCATAGGACGAGGTAGAGACGAGCCACGCCAACGTTCCTGAGGTAACTTATATTTCATCCGACTCAGAATGTTTTGTACCCCGGAAGATACGGCAGGTTGTTCGAAAAGTTCCCCTTTCTCATCCTCTTGCTCATTTGGATCCCCAATTTCTTTTGAAAAAGCAACAGCAAGTTGACCGCCGTCAGACCTGGAGCGCCGACTCTACTGATCTCATGTCCGGGTTGCCTAACTCCCCGGCTCCGAAGAAGCTCCCCGCAGAGGTATGTATCTCTGTTTGATTTTATTAGCTTTTCCTTTGTACTCTCAACACTGCCTTATATCATGTGAACTATCTCTGTAAGCATTTTGTAGCCTTTACGTCCGGCTCTTCGGTGGTTGTAGCCCTTGAATTCTGACCTTTATGTCTTTTCTAGGGCTCAAGCTAAGCAGAGGAAAACCAACAAGTCCTCCCCTGGCCCTGCTGCTCAAGAATCAGAGCTTGCTAAGCCGGACCCCCCAGCGACTTCTGCAGAGCCGGTAGCTGATGACATTATTCTTGACAGCCCGCAAAGGGACCTTTCCAAGCCGCCGAGCCCTGCCAAGGCTGCTGATGACGCCGCTGCCCCAGACATCGTGATTCCTGGCGTCGGCTTGCACTCTCCTTCACCTCACATGCTAACCAAGCATAGTGAAAGAGCTGAAGCTTCGAGGAAGCTGGAATTTGAGCTCGCTGCCTTAGAGAAAATGACAGCTGACAAACTTTATGCTGGCTATATGAACCGGCTATCTATAAGCCGGGATTTGGAGGTCAAACTAGTTAACTTAATGAAGAGACGATATGAGGTATTCCTTTTTCCTCCTTATACCCTTACGTAGCCCCCAAGAGCCGGGTTAATATTGACCGATAATAATCCGGTTCTTCTATTTTAGTAGAAGTTGAAACATGTAATATGTAGGCCTCAATCTACTTAGCCTTGATCTCAAATCATTGTTCCAACCCCCAAGGGCCGCCTCAATAATTGAATTTTTTTGAGCCGGAACTTCTCTTTTCGAAAGTTGAGCCAGGATTTTCATCTTGAACCTCCTTAGAAAACCAATATGTAGCCCCCAAGTTTCGGGTCAATCTTGTTGAAGTTGAGTCGGAACTGTTTTGAAAATAGACATTAGCCCCAAGTGTCATGCATATTGCTTGCAATCTGTTTGAGACTTGCTTATGTACTCCATATTTTGATATGTCGCAGGACACTTTAACTGAAGCCGGGTCAGAATTGGTCGGCTTAAAAACGATCTTAGCTACTCAACAAGCCGCCCGGAGTGAAGATGACAAGACATGTCGGCTCCTTGTCGAAGAGCTAGCTAAGATCAAAGCTGACTTCACTGCCTTCAAGGAATCTGCCGAGGCTAAAAAAGCTACATTGACTAAACAGGCGGATGATGCCGATCAGTGACTCATGATCGTATCTGACGAGTTGCAGTCTTTGAAGCGTCACATCACGAAGATGGCAGCTGCCCTCTTTGGTAAGTTTTTAATAGCTTGGCTCGATCCGGATTTTTGGACTTGTGCTGGCGACTCATGACGAGGCCTCCGTCTTATGCAGGTCCTAGGAGCCGCCAACTTGCCTCCGATAGTTTGCTGCCTTTGAAGGCTATATACACATTGACAGAACAACTGTACTGCGGGGCGGTATGCACAATCAAGGTTGTGTAGTATAAAGAGAACATTCCTTCAGCTCTCAAAAGTGCCTTGGATCTCCTGTCAACGATGCCAAAACAGATTGTGGAGCTGAAGTAAACAGCCGCCCGCCAGGGGGCGATTGCGGCCAGAAGCCAGGCCTTGGCTTTTGCTCCAGAGCTTACTCCGGCTGAGATGATGGATGGGTTTCCCTCCAAGAAGGACGATGGCTCTGAATTTTCAGACGCTGACTATGCCCGGTGCGTAAAGGATTCCAAAGTCTTGGCCTCCATCTTAGTAGAAGAGGTCAATCTGGCAACTTACCAGGCGGCTTACAGCGCCAACCCAAAAAAGGATTTGTGGTCCGCTCTTTGAGTGCAAGGATCAGACACTTGCTCGCAGTAAGACTCTCTTTGCCTCTGATCTTGACCCGTCCCCCTTCTTTGAAGAAGGAACTTTTGCGGCTTTAACCGACTGCAACTGGGACTTGGAAAATCTCCAGATCAAGGCAGCCGAAGAGCCGAAGCAGGATGACCCGCCAGCCAGCTGATTGCTTTGTAGAAAACTTGTAATAGCCGGCTCTCCATGACCCGCCGTGGGCGATGTAAAAACTTGATAATATTTTGGGCTCCACAGAGAGCGTCTATAACAGGATAGCAACAACTTTTGCCCTTGTTGAACTTGTGACATTGCGCACATATGAAAGTCCGGCTTTAAATTAGATATTTGCTATCTTTCTTGTCCTTCTAATTGTATG